>OY728139.1:1484552955-1485956654 GCA_963277665.1 Viscum album | reverse complement strand
GGTGCCATTTAATGTCCAGAGAACCTAAAATATTTAGTGAAAAAATAGAAATAATTCAAGTGGATATTATGGAATAAATTAAATGAAACATCTCTATCATTACCACATATGTATGTGAAGGTACCTGAATGTGTGCCTAGGGACCAATGGAAAACATTAATATACCATCATCATGCCAAATATCCTAAGGTATTTTATTAAATTTAAATATATTAATAACAATGTCTTAATAATATTTCAACTTTTATTGATATATCATTTCTTCAGCCGATTTTTATGCATAATTATTTTATTTGAGAGAAGCAACTGATTCCCCACACTTTTTGGCATGAAGAGTTTCATGAGGAAATGGTATAGAAAGGTTCCATTCAATTTATTACAATATATTTATTTTTTTTAATTAATTAATTTTATCAAAATATTATTTATGTAATATTTTGAAATAGGAAAATGTGGTAGTCCATTATGTTAGAAATAATGTTTTTTTGTTTGATGTTATAAAAAATACTAGTTTTCTCAACAACCATATAAAAAACATAGGGGAAATATTTTTTATTTATTATTCAGTGTTAATACTTTACTTTACAATATATTATTAATCAATTTACAATTTATACTCAAACAAGTGTGGGATTCTATCCTTGAATTTTTAGTTTGAGTATCCTTGGTGAATTTCATGGCTTGAATTCTTAGAAAATAACATTCTAATCATGTTAGGGGAATAGGTTGTGGGCTATCTCCATCGTGGCTATTCAGTAGAGTACATACATCTTCATTGAAAATATCATCAGATGGGGGATTATAGTTTTTAGATTTCCTGGAACACAAAATGAAATTTATTCATTGAATAATACCATTAAAGAAAATTAATCACTTATTAATACACAGAATGATCGGGTCTTGGAATTGGAGAGTGTGTAGGCTGTTATGTTTCAGAAGATTATAGGAAGTATTCTTGAAGAAATAGAATCATTCATTGGGGGGGTGAATGAGTGGTAAATTTCATATATTTACAATTCTATTCTTCATTTTAATGGTTTTTTTTAGGAAATATTGAAAAAGATTTTTAATACCGAATTCTAATGTTCACAACAATAGGTTTTTAAATTTATTGTCAAATCCTTTATTATATACAATTTCAAATTCAATTATGGACTTTAAATTAAAATATAGGAATTTAATTTAATTAGATATATTCAGGTATGTAAATATAGTTCATTATTATTTTTAATATGATGGATGTTCACGATGGGATAGTGAACTTCTCCCATTTTATTTTTAGTGTCTCTCATTGAGAGGATCTCATAGTAAGGATGACCCTAGTTACGGTGAGTAATTTTTTAGTGTTGAAATCTTTAGTATGAAAAATATAATTGAAGATCTAAATACTAGATCCTTACAATGGGTTAAATTGAGTATTGAGTCTCATGCATCATATAATGGATCATCATATTTTCTAGGCATACTCATGGATACCAATTATTCATTGTCGTAACATTACTTAAACTGAATGTATATCAAACCATATTTCTTTTTAATTCTACATCATTTATTATTCATTGAATATGATAATTACTGATGTAAATTTAACTACTTTAAATGTAGGCACTATAGGCAGTAAGTGGGGAAGGAGGTGATGTGAAACAACATGATCGAGTAATGGAGGGTGTGCGTCACACATCTCAGTAGAGTATCCAGTACTCATGTTTGCATTGAAATTTTGTGAAACATGACATTTTTTACACTATGATTCAATTTAATTTTTTATCATATGTAATGTAATGTTTGTAGATATATGTAAGTTATTGTTTTTGTTATACTGTATTATTTTTCTGATTTTTGTATATATTTCTTCTTTATTGGTTTTTTGTGGATAAGATGACCACAAATTCTACTATTTTGTAAACTATAAAAATAGCGATGGTTTTACATTCCATGTATAAAATAGTTATGGTTTAAACCATCAAAAAATATGGTAAATTTTCATATTTAGTGGTAGTTTAAATGCTTGATAAACATTTTTCTATAGAAAAAACAAATCATTTCAAAAAAAACTATAACTATATCTTTCACCATAAAAAACCACCACAAATTTAAAAAATTTGTTGCTAAATATAAATTTCACCAGTAAACAATGAAACCATGATGAAAAAAGGAAAACAGTCATTAAATATTCATCAAAACACCATTTTTATTATGGTTTTAATAAACCATATCTAAACTCAAAAAACCTCCTCTATATGATGTTTTTTTCCTATAGTGAATAATGGGACCCAGTTAGAGGTTCCATGTGTGACAATACCTAGGAAACCTGAGGAGGAGCCCTATGACTGAGTGGCCCTAATACAGGTGTGTAGGGAATTTTATTGAGGTGGTGTCATGTGTCACCTTGGGGCTTGAACTACGCTTGTGAGGCCCTTGAGGCCATATCATCATTATAATTTTATCGAGGGATATGATACACTCAAAGTGTTGGACTTGGTCTAAGAGATTTACTTGAGTTTTATGGACCCTTATGAGGTGTCCTATTTATGATGTGACCTAGGGGACCCTTGTAGGTTCCCCTGTGACATATTGATATAGTGAGTGGGTGTGATTGGGAATTAGGTGGTGATGATTGCAGATGTCACCTACAACCAGAATCGATGATTGAGCCTCCTATGTTTGTGATTATTTTGATTCATTCCCATGAGGGATAACTATAATTATGTATGATGGGTGGGGATGCCAAGGATTTGGAGTTGGAATGTTTCATGATCCTTCCATATTCAATCTATTGGGACTTATGGTGGGATCCCAATGGGGTACCTAATATCTGTCAGATTCATTGGTAAAGGTGACACAGATTCTTCTAATACTTGTGGCTAGCCACCAGGGATTATGGAGGGGGCCCTAGTGGGGTACCTACTATCTACCAGATCCATGTGAATGAGTGTGATGAATTCTGTATGCTGGGGTAAGCTTATCCCTTGGGTCGTTATTATACGTACTATGGTGGATCCTCAAATGTTATCCCTATGGGGGTATTATGGTGGGGGATCATGGCTTTCTCTATGCCAAGGGTATATTATCTACAAATATATAAATTGTCATGCATACCAGGGTGGATCATCATGTGATATACTGGTGCGGGTCTTACGGGTAGCGATCACAGCCTGCTATCTGTTGGGGGTTTGTTATCTACTGAGGCATTATTGGTCTATTATACTGGGGTGATTTTAACCCCAATATTTTATCACTTGTATGATGGGGTAGATTCGTACCATAGGTTGTTATACTGGTTGGAATGGTCATTATGATGTTCAAAGAGACATTCCGACACTATCTGAAGCAGATATGGCCTATCAGAGATGTGGTTTCAAGGATCAAAGTTTCATAATTGTTTAATTTTTAGTAGTTTTTATTAATTTATTTATTTTGAGAATAGCATATCAAAACACATTATGTTAATAGTTATGTATGAGACCATGTTTTTTTTTCATTGATGAGTTTTACTCACACCCTTCTCTGGAAAAAATTTCAATTTGGTACCTGAGAAGATCTCACTTGGTTTTAGGTTCAGGTCAGGTAGAGACTTATTGTTAGATTATAATGATGCACTAGCTCGAGTAGGATATAAATATTAGAGGTGAGGCTCAGGGTATGGTGTTGAGGCCCTGTGTCTTGTTCTTCAGTTATTTATCCTGTTTTTGTAGTTCTCTCGGTGGGCGACCAATGAGTTTTTATGATTGTGTACATTAATATTCATGTATTATTATTGACGACTCCTGTTTATTTCTTCAACATACTCTAATGGATGTGTATAGATGATGTTTGGTTATTTTATATGTTGTTTATTACTATGATATAGTCTCCTCATAGTACCACCCTAGACCCCTGATACTAGTTAGAAGCCTCTGGTGTACAAGGAGGCAGGCCAGAGGTCTAGTTTCCTTTGATCCAGTTACTATTCATGGTGAACCAGACATTACCCCTCCTAGGGTGGAACTAAAGATGAGACTGACAATTGAATCCTGCCTATAGTTTGCCATTTGTGGGATACTAGCACCAAGGGTATAAAAACACATTAGTGGAAGAAATTTTCCACATAAATTCTATGAACATAAAGAAGAACCACTAATAAAGTCCATATCATATAAATAAAAACAATATCCCAAAATGTATATGTAATGTCATACATAAAATAAACCCCAAAATATAATACCAACAAAAAATCCTACAACAAAAACCCACAAACACCTTCCATGAATTCCATGAGCTAGTAAGGCCCATCTTAGTCATAAAATACATCCGACATATATGATATATATATATATATATAAGAGGGTTGGGAATGGGACCAACTAATTATGTTGTTCCCCAAAAAATTCAAGTGGTATCAGATTTTTCATATTATAATTTATAATTTTTTTTCATTTGATTAATCAAATTATGGGTTTTTAGTGATATTTTATTTCTATTTTTTATTATTCAATCCAAAAATCGAGAAAATTCATTTTTTTCAAATTCATATGACCAAGGATAGGTTAAGAACATGTGAAGAACACTTGGATGTCCTATCCCTAGGTACTGAAGATACTGGCTGATTGAAATGGTTATACAACGTGTAACAAAAAATCTCACGTCATGTACACATGGCCAACCACACAAGGGAGATATGCATAAACCACAAAACACCATGGGAGGTTTGGTACCAATACCATTACATTTCATGTATTGGAAATCTGTTAACACATGACTGACACGAGTTAGATGAAGTGTAGATGGTATACATTCCATGTAACATCACACAATTTGGAAACCCTATGGTCAATGTACACACTGTGTAATTAATACACATTATCCATATTGATTTCTAGCTGAGCGACATGGTCCAAAAGTGATTACATGGTGTGTAGATGGTGTATAAATTTTTTAACATGATATTTACCATGAATAATACACAATGAGTCCCTAATAATTTCATATGGGTGGCTAGAAAGGGAGTACATAATGCGTAGCTAGAAGTACACACCATGTAACCCATACCTACTAATTCAAGGCACACTCTATGATAGGTGTGTTGTGAGAGTCAAATATGAAGAAGAAAAAAAATATTAAATAAAAACAAAAACACATGACATGTAGATGATGTACACACTGTGTAATAGTTTTTTTTCACCTAGAGAACACATTGAGTTATTTTTTAAGGGTTGTGTGGAATTAAATTCTTTATTTTATTATTATATATATTATTCTAAAAATACATGATATTTATGGTTTTTATAAAAACATTTTACATCATGAGGACCACTAGTGGTACACATCATGTATATTCATTGAAATCCATGTGGTCATACATGCCATGCATAATACACATCTTGACCCATGAAAAAACACACTGTAATATCCTGACACCCTCTATAGTCATACATGTCGTGTAAGAGAACAATACACAAAAATACCATGCATATTGTAAGTCACATGTCTTGTGAGTGAAAATACATATTGTGTAATATATAATAGTACACGTCATGTTTCCTCCAACACATATCATGTATATTAAATTATAAACTGAATTTAATTAGACGAAAAGGGAAAATGTTGTGCACCTAATCAATAATTTTTTTTACTAATTAATTTAAAATTAAAATTAATTAAATAACTATTTTAAAATTAACAGAGGATGATAATATAAAAGGATATTTTTGATTTTTAATGAAGATAAAGAATTAATTAATTAATAAGATTGAAAATTTATTAATTTGAGGAGCTTATCTTAATAAGGAACGAATTGAAATGAATTCTAACAAGTAGTCATTTCATGTTGTGGAGGATCGTGAACTTGACTGATTTGTGTATGTGTTGTATTTATATTTATTTTTATTATTTAATGCATGATTTTTAGGATAAATATTTTATTTAATTAAATATGATGATCTTGGAATAATCTCTCCCCCTTATTATGCATGACCCCAATATTCTTGGTTTATTTTATGTTACCCAACACCCATAGTATCCCTCACCTACGAGTGAGTTAGAATATATAAAGGAAGGAGCTCAAGGAAAATAGAGAAAGTTCAAGACCAAGACGAGGTGAAACCAACCATAGATATATAGAGGTTAATGGTTCAATAACTTGATCTAGGCATGAATCAAGTAGTTATTCACCTAGGTTCAAGTTCTGGTTTATCTAACACTTGATAAACCAACCAGTAGTTAAAAGTTCATGATCATACCACATGTCTATTTTATTTGGTCAAATTATTTATTATTTATTTATTTGTGAAATGCATGGTTTAGTTTTTATTTAAACAAGATTACATAAACTAAATCAATTAAAAATAATGTAATATGAAATAAAATAAAATAAAGTTATTATGTGTAAATTATTTTATTAGACATGGTTAATTAATTATGTAAAAATCATATAATATTAATAATATTGGAAAGGATACAATAAAGAATATTTATGAAAAAAGATAAACAAAATAAATTACGAAAATATTAAATCAGATATCATGTTTCATTATTTTAATTAAAATGAAACAATAGATCTAAGTTGTGGTTTATCCTTCATCATGACACTTTCATTTATTGGGGAGTTATAATGAATGATTTGGGTTAAATTAACCATGTTAGAATCAAGTTTATTTTTCTTCACAAGACTTGGTGTAACTTGGTGGAAAGTGTTGAGGATGTCTAAGTATAACATTTTAGTATTGGAGATTCCAGTCAATGGATCATGAATTTTGAGTAAGACCACCTACCTTAATACCTTTGGTTTAATTGAATTTACCCATTGGGTTAAAGCGGTCACTTATACCACAACTTAGGTTGTCAAATCCTTAGAGACCCAATAAATAACCTAGAGATACTTGAAAGTTATAAAAAGAGATCTGGATATAAATTTTCTAAATTCATGGTTGATTTAATTTGGATTATAAGAACTAAATAATCCGTAATTCAATTAAACTAAGAAGAATGATTTTATCCTAGTATGTTGGTAGTGGTAGATTAGATGAAATTATTTTTAAAGGATTTCAATTTCTTAAATTCAAGAGGGATTAATTAAATGAAATAAGAAATTACCTCATCACCCATTAGTTTAATACTTAAAAAATCCCAATTATGATCATTTAAACACTTAAAATATCATTTTCATGAACACTCTGAGATGGAGGATCATTATAGCACTCAAAAAGTGTAGCCTTAAAATTTAGTAAAGATAGAGTAAATAACCATTGAATTGAATTATCAATTAAAATAAGTGAATATAAATCAATATAACTATAAATAAAATCCCATACATCCACTTGAAACATCCTTATATCAAACCATAAGAGTTATTGTCATCTATTTATGCAAAGTTCTCAATGGAAGACATAATTTGACTCATAAAGGAAAAATTGAAGAAGATAAAATAAGAAAATAATAAACAATATACCATTGTGTGAATAATTTCACACTTTTTGGTGTTAATAAAATAACACCTTAATTAAAAGGTTTCAATATATTAAAAAATAATAGAATATAATATGAAGAAGAAATTTTATTTAGAAAACAGAGTGATTTGGGAAACTTATATGAGAAAAAAATCTTGTGTAGAAAAAAATAACAACATAATATTAATAAATAATAAGGCCTAATATTACTTCTATTTACATCAATACCATGAATTTAAAAATGAATATTTGGATCCTAAGGTTGGCCCCCATATATTTAGGTCATTCCACTTGATTAGGGTTTGCATAGGTGGGTGAAAAGTGTAATTTTTCACCCATGACCCAAAATCGGTGCAAGCTACTTCCCTCCAATGGAAATGCCTAAAATAGATTCTATATAGACGATTTTGGGTGGGTTATAGAAGAATAAAATATATTTCAAAATGTATTATGATAAATTTTAAAGTTTTTTCCCCATTAGGATCTCCATCTTGAATTTATATTAAAAGAGTGGGCTATACTATTTTTCCACGAAATCTGGAATAAAATTTCATATTCAAAATGGGACACCTGAATCACCTTTGAATACTCTTAATTTTATTTGATCATAGATGAATGAAATGTGTCATTATGACCAATGTCCATAGAATAAATTTCATATTTATTGAATTTATAACATCTTTGATACATTAATTTTAGTGGATTGGTGTGAAATTTACTTCACTAAAACAAATTATGGATTTACGGCCCAAAATAATTATCTCTCCCAATGAATATCTCATTGATATATAAGGAAAAATCTTACCTAAAACTAAGGAAACATAGAACTATAATTTAAAATTCAACTCAATAATAGTGGGTGTTTTTAAAGGCGTAAATGAATGTGATGAATATTAGTTTATTTTATGGTTGAATTTAAAACATGATTAAAAATGATTTTTAAACAGTATAATGTTCTAATACAAGTGTTTAGGAATAGTGAAGAACATAAATATTCAATAATAAACAATGAATATTATCCTCTTTCACTGGCTAATAACACCCCAACTTTTTTTTCTAGTACTTAACAAATTAGTATATAAAAAAGATGAAAATTTTATTCCCTTTTCCAAAACAAATTTAAATTTAATTGTTTCTTATAATGAACTCACATCAAAAAATTATGAAACTGAGTAAAACAATTTAAAATAATCTAGATTAAAAAGAATATATCAAACCCAATCCTGTTCCTTTTTTTGAATTCATCTCCAAATTTTACCCCATTTCAAGTAGTAATAAATATGTGTTGTGCATCAAAAAAGACACGAGGGTTCATTTTTATTCAAGGGGGAAAAATAGAAGCACAATGTGGGAACCATATTTTAATCCTAAAATGAGTATCAAATTTATGTTTGTGTTTTTTTTTGATTTTTTTTAAAACATTTAATGGTAATTGAAATTTTAATCAATCATGTCAACCCCTATCACAAGACTTTGCTAATAAATCTTAGGAATAAAGGCCTTAGGGGACTAAGTGAATCTCTCATTATCAAGAATCATCTCAAGTTACCTTAATCAATAAAAAATTTCAAATACAAAAAATAGAGATATAATGATCAATAATCGGATAAAAAACTATGGAGTCTCTATCCATAAGTGTTTGAATCCACACTTTAATTTAATCCATTGCTCTCTAAAAAAATTTATTTATTTATTTTTACTTTTTTTTAAGACTCATACTAAACATTGAACGATAACCAAACCTATGCTATTTATGTAGGGACTTTAAGAAATCAAAATCACACCCCATAATCTAGAGGATGTACATTGTGACATTTTGATTAAATGGTTGACAATATAGATGTGAAAAATCACACCAGACAACCATTCTTTCCAAATTTTATGATTGTGAACTTCAACATGAATTAAAATTAGAATCAAGGCATGAAAATTTATTTGATATTCATTTTAATGTTTTTAAAGTACATTATCACATGAATTGTTAAATAAATTTTCATTTTCAAAATATTCACACAAAATAGAATTCCTTATTTCATTCCTAAAATATAATGACACACTATAAACAAATAGGGGACTAACATCAGTTTATAGCACCATCAAATATTTTCTGAACATGCCTTTTTAAAATCATCACTAAAGTTGGTGTTGAGAATCAAATGGAGTCATTTTAACCCATTTAGTGTAAGTTACTAGGATGTTTCATGAAATATTATTTAGTGGAAGTTATTTCAATTTTTAGTAGTGGTTTTTTCTATCAAAGGTGATGAAGGTTTAGTAGAGGTTTAAACCGCCGCTATATAATGTTGTTAAAGAAAATAGAACTAGTATAAGTTTAAGCCCTCCAAAAAATAAAAACCAAATAAAAACCAAAAAAATACCAACCCTTAACCATAAAACCATCAATGAAACCCATGTAAATTTATTAACCACATAAATTATAAATGAAATATTATAAACTAAAACAAAATTCTCAAACCAAAAATATTACTAGATCAATCAATAATAAACCTTAATAATATCTAAAACCAATGGATTTGAATTATCATAAAGAAATTTCAAATAATAATGAATTAAATACCATATGTCATGCCCAAAAATATTACCATCATATCACATACAATAGTCCATCCATCATATCACACACAACACCTTCTTACCATAATCCAACCATAATATCACACACAACAACCTCATCATGTTTTCACTTTGTTTGTGATTATATATAAACACATTACACAATATTACCACATCCCTACATACCACAACATAACTACATAATCACATAACCCAACCATAGATATATAACCCTACACTTGTACAATTCTCAACATCACCACCTCTGCATATCCATTGGAAAACTCTTACATTTACACCACACATCACCATAATTTTTTACCACATCATCAACAAACAACTTACAACACACCAAAAATAAAAAAATAACATTAAATCAATTACTACAATAATTTTACCCTAACAAGGATTCCACATAATAATAAAATAATGAACTACTCCCCCATAATATCATCAATCATCCCTTCATCGATCCCTACAATATTCCGCACCTCACTATAAGATAACAAACTTCCCACCATAACCACACTTTCATTCTAGAAACCAGAAAACACCCCCAAGGAAACAAGAATAAAAATTATAACATGAGAAAAAATGGATACAAACCAACAATTATACACCAAAGAATTAATTCCTAACCGCCTCATTATATGGGCCTACATAAATCTCCCTCCAAAAATAAGCGTACAAAAATCCCTAATTTTATCATAGTAATCATATAATACCCATACCAACTTTAATATAAAATTTAAGAAAAAGATACAATGATTAAAACTTCTCATGCATCACCTATCACCAAACAGGACCCCTATACCATAACAAAATCACTTTAGTAGGATACCAACTACACCATATTTATCCATTTTCCCACACTCTTCCACAATATTAGGATAAAAAAACATCACTTACTCATATTATACTCAATGAAATAAAGGAAATAAAATAATTCCTCAACACAAACCTCAAAAAAGGTACCCACCTTCCTTCAACAATTCAAAACCAACTCCTGACTTCCCAAGACCATTTCTATCCATTTATTCCACTGAAGAGTGGAAAAAAGTTATCAAAATATACTGGAATTATTTATATGGAATTATTTAAAAAATAACCCAAAAGATACTAATAATGAAGAATATAATGGAAACTTTTTAAGAAAACATATCAAATCAACGAAGAATAAATGTTTTATATAATGGAAGAGAAATACAGATACCCCCTACCTCAAAAAAATATCTAGAACCACTGAAAAAGTCCTAAAAATATTATAATATATGATTCTCACCTAATAAATTATTCAATACCATCTATAATAGGTATGGATACAATATCTCATTGAATAAGTAGATCCAATGTAATCTAGAATCATCACAGGATAACTAAAATCCACACTTGGTCGCATAAAGTTGAGAGATATTCCCAGAAAAATTGGATGGAGGTAATAAATTTATAAATAGAGGAATTAATCTAGACCACAATATGGTTTCTCAATCACCATATCATTATTTTAGTCTATCAAAAGTTTAGTTACAAAACACCACCACCAATTCCAAAGTCAAGCCCCATTAATACTTGACAAACTAAGATAATCTCTATCTCTATCTCTGTCTCCACTCCCTTCTGTTGGAACCTGTATGAGAATTTTATTAAAAATTTAAAAGTGATTCATATTTAAATTTAAACTTAAAAACAATGATTTTTTTTGTACTAAATGATTATGAAATTGAGTGATTTACCTTCCAACTCAAATCATTCATCAATGTAAGGTCACCAGGGACACATTTAGTTTTCTTCTGATATAATTCAACCATTTTTTATACAAAGCAATGAAATTCAAAAGGGTAACTAACTTAGCCACCAAATAGAGAATAATATGGAAAAATATTCCAATAGAATCATCTGTGGGGACCCCATAATAATGAAAATGGATTTTTATCTTCAATCCATTCAGATTCTACACATCTGAACTATTAAGTTTTGTCTCATTAGTAACACTCTTTCAATATTTTACAAAAAATAAAAAAAAATTAATAGTATTAAAAAGTGAAATAAATTTATTCACATTGTTTTTTTACTTATAACCATCACCCACCAATATCCTTATGATGAAACTGGGGTGACCACATATTCCCTCACGGTAGAGTCATCACGTATTAAACCTATTGAATCGAGAGGCAATTTACTGGATGCTGATGAGAAATAGATGGAGGGTGTGGAAGATGAAGATGGGGGGGGGGGAGATGAAGGGAAGCCTAGATTCTATAAGAAGGGAGCCTGAGGGGTCACTAGAAAATATAGATCACATCTGTATAGTTGAGGTAACATCAAATAAGAGTCCACTACGATAATTAAATCACCTCTTATTTGGAATTCCATTCACTTTGACAAGTAAAAACAACTTTAGAACACATATTTCAAAATATTCATGTAGAAAAAGAAATTTTAAAAATTATAACATAAGCATGGTACTGAGAAACATAATATATATAGGTTTTTTATTGATTGATTGCACATAAAAAGAAATATAACATTTACTTTTTCAAAATTAAACAACACATGCATAAAAATCAATTTAAATATGATAATAGAGGCATAATATTGGAAATGAATAATATATGTCATAGGTAGTTAATAAGTTAATGGATGAATGTAGATACAATCATTTTTTCCTTCAATCATGTCGTTATTATATTCCATCAATTGTTATCCTACTTCATCCACCCTTAAAAGACTAATATTATCAATATCATGATGTCAAAATAATTAAATTTATTAATATTTATAGGCTTCAATGTTAGAGGTAAAATCTTACAATTTATCACCCATGTCATACAAGTCTCTTTATTTTATGTGAATAACTGCACCCCACCCTTCATCTACAACATCTTCCACATAATATACCATTTTTTGTGATGAGAAAATATAGAGATCATGTACTTCATGGTCACCATCATCCATCAATCAAGATAAGTTAATAAAATTAAATTGAAAATGATCTATTTTAATAGCTATAGTAATATCAACCTAGTTGTATTTGAATAACATAATTGAAAAATGATCCTGGTGGTTTAATTCAATAATATCAGTCAAATTTCCATATTATCCTAATTTAGAAATAATAGATATAACACTATTCAATGGTTTAAACCCTCTTCTAGATTGATTTTATGAAATTTTATTCCATTCACATTGTAAGTGTAAATATTTATAGAATGTTTTAGAGGACCCTGAGATAGAAACATAAAATCTTATGACAACTAAACCTGGGTATCAATATTCATGATCTAAAAAAATTAATGTACATTATTTGATTAACAAAATATATATTTCAACCAAATATCCATGCCGATTTCATAATTTATCATCTTAAACGATGTGGAAACCATTATATAATCTCTTTATTAATATATTTTGTTATATCTTTCTCCAAATCCTGTAAATTTTTTTTTTAATTTTTCTAAAATCCACATTATAGTTTATTGGTAATCACACACTTATAATTTAAATACATCAAAATTACAAACTTCAAATACAAAAACTTCACCTGACATAAAACACAAAATTTATTTTTAAAAAACTAGGGGAAACCTGGGAGCACATTCATCCCATTTTAATCACCATCAACCCATCATGTCATCATGTCATTTCCATCTACATCCAAAATCACCCACTCTGAACAACTTCTAAATTATATTTTTTAAATTTCAAACAAACAAAATCATACCACTTTGTTTGAATAGATAACTAAAACCCACATCATGACCTATATCGTACACATCTACCTCACCATCGACAGTGAGAACCACCCATTAGAATCCCTTTACATCGCTGAAAAACACCAGATCATTATAGAACAACTGGGGTCCTTCAAACGATGCATCTCCACTGAACACTATGTCACACACCCATGTGCCTTTGTCACCATCACCAATAGAGTCATCTAAGAAAAAGTCATTGTCAGATCAAAACCTCTCACAAAACAATGAAAAACCACCAACAAAGATAGACAGAACCATCCCACCAAAACCAGAGTAACCCCATCACTTCCAAAGCCACAATGTACATACCCAAACCTTCCTGAAGAACCAACACGTCGACCAAAGTGGAGTCTTGAAAGTTAAGATAGGATAGAAGATCTAGGTAGAAGAGCGAATGGTGAGGACACTCTAGGGAACTAGAACCATAGAACCATTATCAAAGAAAGCCCGAAGCGATATAGACTCACTGGATGAAACAACTTAAACACAAAAGACTGCTAGAAAATCAAATCCCAAAGATTCCTGCAGAACACTACACCAGATCAACTGGGATATAAGAAATGGAAGCTGAATACAGAGAAGATATGGATGTGTCCAGGTGAAAAATGACCTCCCAGGGAATGCCGTCCATATTTCATCTCTAAGAGCATTGATGGTGAGAATTAACTGGATAAACCTGAAAACTCCAAAACCAAAGCAGTCAAAGACACAGATCCAAACTCCACTATCACCACCCCAAGATGACTTAGTAACCATCTTGATCGACCAAAATGGGGTATAAAAGGATGGGAAAGTCATAAATAATAGAGGGAGAGGGGGAAAGGGAGTTCGACTGTAAGAAAATCTGAAGAGTAGGTGAACCTAGAGAAACAGATGAGAAATCCAATAGCCGATAAGGGGAAGAAATGATGAAACTAAAATTATCGAGGGAGAACCATCACTGAATGAGGATAAACCCTATAAAAGGGTGGGGGAGATGTTGGATCACCAAAATCCAGTGGAGTGCGTAGCCATATCCAGTGCATTAATACTGGTTTGATTGCACCCTTTCGTTTTATCTTTCTCATTTAATGTTTGAATTCTCACAAGTATATTTGTTTTTATACTGATCTCTCTAATAAATGAATATATAATTTCACTATTCAGTATCATGTATACATATTCTTATAATTTTTTTATTTCTATTAGTGTAATATTTGAGATCCTCCCAACTTATCGACAAATAATAGGAAAGATTTTTGATTTCTCATGCAGTTGAGATTGAGTCAATATATCATAACCATGTCTAAATTGATTGAATTTTCTCTCAATATCATTGAAGTATCTAGAAAAAATAGTAATATACTCCTAATATTATTCTAAATAGACTTTAAAAATAGATCTTTTAGATTGAGATTTATTTTTCATGTATGATTTCAAATGACCAAGGTTTCTCTGAAATAAAATGATTAAAACATAGTTTAATATTTTAGGATGTATTAGGAATGGTTAAATTAAGATGAAAATATATAAATAAATTACCTAAAAATTGGATACATCTATAAATATTTTATGGGACTTCCTAATTTAGTTTCCTCAACTAAATGCACTATTAAATGTATCTTGGAAGTAAAAAATGTTGGAAGATAGATCATCTCCATTGAACAAAGTTCTAATAAAAATCTATCATGAATATTTTAAATCCTAGATGGTTGTATAGTTTTCTCACATACTTGACTTAATAATGTGAATAAATGGAGTTCAACTATATTTTTTTATAGTAACAATTTATGAAATTCCATTGGTAGTAAAAATTATAATAGAATTTATGAATCATGAATTTTCAATCCATGTAACCAAAAATGATTTGAGTTGACACACCTTGATATATTAATTACATACCCATTATATACTTTAACAGGTTTTAAAATTAAAAGGAATATACCTTTATCTAATTTTTTTATTTAAAAAATTATTGGAGCATACTTTCCATTCTTATCTGACTATTGACCACACTTTATATTCATTGTTTGTAAGTACTTCTGAGTGTTGAGATGATCCTTTGATTTTTCATGCTCATTAAGTAATGTAAAGATCTAATTGTCACAAAAAATCTTTTCAACATGCATAACATCAAGATTATAATGAAAAAAATTAAATTCCTAATATGGAAGTTTGAAGAATATACTTTTTTTCTTTAATTGTTGCATTCTAATTTCGACTTATGATTCAATTTTAACTCTTTTCCCACTATTTCAAATGACTCACCTTCCAAAATTCTCTTTCAACATTTAATATTTGTTATAATATTTCAAAACATGTTAAAAACTTCATAGGTGGTCTAAAATCAATAGACCTTTGAACTTTTTCTCATTTAACCAAAATCTATGATATGCATCGAGAACTTTATAATGACACGATAAGAACATTTTTTTACAATATGGTAGTTGTTTTGGATCAAAATAAAAGTTACAGACATGGGAAGAAAAACCCATGTAAGTGTTCCAACTATATAAGTTCCAATGTCTAGGTAGGTCACTAATGGTCCACGTTAGAGTAGCGTGCATTTTGAACATTTTAATAGAATTTTAATCATATGTCCCAACACCATTTCTCCACAACACCTACAATTCATTAATTATAGGTTGAAATTATGCATCAATATAATTTCTAGGATTTTTTTCTAGAAATAATCATCAAAATGATAAAGTACTTTTTCTACATAAATATCCATAGAGGTAGATTATAAAGGACCAAAACAACTGGTCAAAAGTTTTAATTAGAACTTAAAGTCACGAATAGGTTGAATCCATCAGAAACCAATCCCAATATCACATTATTAGGATTGTATAATAAATATGGATGTAATGAATCAAATTTATTCCATGATTTTGAATATCTTTGATGTCATATTAACCCATCATTTTTATTTTCTATAGAATTCCACTTTATGTGTTCAATGGTGTTTAATGACAGGAATAATATTTTTAATTTAAGTTTTAAAGGGATGAAATAAAATCCCTTTGTAGGTGTATTTTTTATGCTTCTTCATAGTATTATACTGATTCATACATCCAACATTACCCATTGACTTACATCTAGATGATGAACATTTTCTTCACTCCCATAAAATTGAATAATCTCCCCAATAAAGAATAAAATCATTAGGACAATCATGTATTCCTGTACAATTCAAAACAATCTTATTAACAAATTTTTTCCTATCATAAAAATAATCAGGGATATTATATTTAGGAAATGCATCACGCAAAAATTCCAATATCATGTACATTTACTTATTTTTAATTCTACAAAGGATTTTGATATGGTATTACTTTAGTAGAAAGGAAAATTTTTCATATTTCAAACATCCTCCATACATTTATTAATTTCCATCGTCAAATAAATTATGAAACACATTTATTTACTAAATAAATTTCTCTATTACATTATCCTCCATAAAATTAGAAGGAGGATCCACTGATATGTTACAATCTTGAAATGGTTATACTATGGGCCTAAAAACATCATTTTTCAAGTTACAATTTGGAGAACCCTAAACTAGTTGTACAAATATGTTTTGATATTGATGATGATATCCTAAATTTTGAAACCATCATTTATAAGGTACTGAATTTAATTATCCATTGTAAATGAATTTAGGAGCTCATTCCGTTGACCAAAATAAATGCTTAAAATTTATATAACATTAGATTATCCATCCAAATCCAACAGACATATTGAGTAGGTATTTTCTTTAATATCATTTTTTCATAAAATTCATGTCTCTTCAACCATATTATAAATTTACATTTATGGCATGAAAAATCTTATTGTCACATCAAAACATTAATTATAAATTGTAAAATATAAAAACTCATCCAAACACTTATCATACCAAGGTGTGTTCATAGGCAATGTTATCAAAATTCTATCCATATATCAAAAAGTGACTACAATTTTCTAATCAAAAATAAAAAACATAATAAATATTATTTCATTTAAAGAATAATTACTAATTTAGTGGGAAACAAATACATCGACTCATCTTCAAAATATTTTGATGCCAGAATCATGAACAAAAATTATTCAAGATTCTTTGTTTAAAAATCTTTATGATAAATTTTAATTGGTAGGTTATTTCATATGGGAAATAGATGTACCTATTAACATAGATATTGTGAGATGCTCATTGACTACAAGGGAAAAGGACCGAGAGTGATAGAAACAACGACATGGGGTAAGGACTCTATAGGGAGAAATGGGGATGAGTAGTTCATCAACAAGGGGAAATAAAGTTGACTGGAAAATGATATGGGAAATGGGGATGATAGAGTGGTCCCACGACATATGAAGAGGTCTACATAGGGGGAATGGGTAGTGTGAGGAAAACTGTGAGGCCAACGAAGAGGGAAGTGACAGTAAGGGTTATAGTGGCTGTAATGAGGGAAAGAGAGGCAACAATATAGGGAATGGAATAAGGGGTTAGAGGGAAGTGGAGAGAGAGGGTTTAGGGGAATAAGTATGTTTATTTTCCTTTTAGTAAATATTTGGAGGTGGGTTTTAAAAAACCACCACTAAAATATTTATATTTTATTTAGCGGCAATTTGTCAAATCATTACTAAATAACCACCTCTAAAACCTGGCTTTAGTGTAGTGACATTGAACTTAGTTTAAAAAAAATTAAATTTAGTATGGGGAATAATTATGTGAGAATATTTCCACAATAAAATTTTAAATAAAATTTTGGTACAAAATCACCTGGTGGTTTGATGAAGAATTTTTTTCAATAGTAAACTGATCATTCAATATCCATGTCAATAATAGACTCCTCTTAGATGATGTTATAATGGGTTTAAACTATATAAAGTAGGTGATCTTATTATAAAGTCTACAACATCAACATCCCTTGAGTCTCAAAAAAATAGAGTTTGAACACCGTGGAAACACCAAGCATTCCCCTTAGATAAAAACAAAAAATTATAAAATAAAGAAGAATAAAAACATAACTGCTTATTTAGAACACCAAACATAGGGTTTAAGTATCCACTTATAACAAATTTTTGGCTGTTGAATGCTCATAAACTTAAGAAATTAGCTAAAGATACACAACCATTATAAAAGGCGATTTTTCTATAATGTTTCCAACTTCTGGGTTGATTTGATTTAGATTAATATAACTCAATAATACCTAAGTGAATTTGATTAAGGATAATTATTTGATCCTAGGTAATTTCTACGGGTAGATTGAATAAATTTATTTTTAAATGATTTTAATTTCATAAATATTGGAGGGATTTATTCAATGAAATTAGAACTACCCTCACCACTCAATAGTTTAATACTTTTAAAATCCAAATTTTAATAACATAATTACTTAGAGAATAAATTTCATGAACAATCCATGGTTTAGGATTTACCAAGCACTCAAAATGTTTCACTTTAAAAGTAATTGATGATGACAGATTAAATAATCTGTTAATTTAATTATCAATTTAATGAAAAGGCTATAAATTAATGGAATAATAAATAACATCCAACCCATCCCATTTTAAATTCCTTAGATTAACCCATAAGATATTTATCCCTCCATTGATGAAAATCTCTCAATGTAATATTAATATTGACTCATAAAGGCAGCTTTAAAGATGAGAAAATAAGATAATAATGAACACTCCACCATTATGTGAAGAATTTCACATGTTGTGGTGTGAATGAATTCACACTATGTGTAAAAAATATCAACATGTTAATTAGAAGAAAAAATATATTAATAAAATAAACTTTTCTTTAGAAACTATATTAATTTGAACAAATTACATGAGAAAAAATCTTGTGTAGAAAAAATAATAGTATACAACTATCATTGAAAGAACACCAAAACATACATCCATTTATTTTAAAAACACTACCTTATATAGAAATTTATGAATCCTTGGATTGGCCCTAGAGTTTTCCATGTCCTCTCAGTTGATTATAGTTGACATATGTGGTTGAACATTTATGGAAATTGGAATTTTCCACCCTTAACCCAAAATGAGTCCAAACTATTTCCATCTACATGACATGCCAAAACAAACTTCTAGATGGATGATTTTAGGTGGTTCATATAATAAGAAAATTTATCCCAATATTTATTCTACTATATGGAAAATATTTCACCTAATTGGACTCATCATCTTAAAGTTATTATTAAAATATATATTTTTTCATTTTGGGCCATGGAAACTATTATACATTTTTATCTTCAATTTGAGATGCCTAGATTTCCATTTAAACCTATGAATTTTCTCTAAACATAGTATAATGAAATTTTATTTATGATTTACTATATTATTATTAGAAATTTCATAATCATTGATTTTGTAACATGGATGATACATTTATTTAGTTAGACTAGTGTCTAGTTTAATTAACATAGAAAATTATTGATATAAGTCCTAAAATGACTATCTTCTACAATAAATATCCCACAATTCTAGGAAGAAAAAATATTCCAAAAAAGGGTAATAAGATCCTAAAATTTAATGTTAAAATTAATACAATTGGGTGTTTCATAAGGTGTTGATAAATGTGTCAAGTATTAGTTAATTTTAATAAATAATTCCAAACATGATGATAAATTGTGTTCATATTTTAAAATGAACTAATATCAATATATATGAATAGTGAAAAACATTTATATTCAATAATAAACAATGAATATTATCCTCTTTTAGTTGATAATAAACTTTGGAGTAATTGTTCTAGGTCCTCACAAGGGTTACGAGAAGGAGAATATGGATCCTTCACAATATAATATCCATGTAAAAAGAAATTTTGAATTCATTGATGAGAGATATTGGGATTTGATAAAATAGTGAAATAATAAAAAATTGTATTTATTATATGAAAATTGATAATCAAGATAATGCACTAAAATCTGTATTTACTTGTTATAGGAAATGGAAATAGAATCCATGGTAACACTCTAATCATTCTGGGATAAAGACCATGTCCTCAGCAACACAAATTTATTAGAGTGGTACAGTTGTTTATATATTAAGTACTATAGGGAAATTTGTATTATGTGTTGGTATCCCTTATTTCTGATTTTCCGCCTCACCAAGCGATCAAATGTGAGAAGGAAGCCTATAGGATATACATGGAATATGATTCAAATGTCCATTAGATCATGTTATCAACTATTTCTAGAGAGATTAAGATGAAATAAAAATACATTTATGCATACACCATGATATGTGTAATGACGCATAAATTTATATATATAATTTCCCTTATATATATGTATGTGTGGCATATTTATTAATTTATTATAGTATAAAACAAAATTATGAAAATTTATTTCATTAATTGAGAATATTATATTTATTTAACAATTAAACCCAGTAAAATGCAAAATATTATAATGGAAAAATAACTAGAAAAAAATAAAATAACTAGAATAGGAAAATTTTGATCACTTTAATCTCCTACGATTGACACACTCGAGAAAAAAAATTGTAAAAAGTAATTAGAATATTAGTAAATTAATATTCATTTTGAAAACAAAGGATATTAAACCTTGATAAAAATATAAGAAATAGGAAAATGAATAAAATTGAAGGTATTTATAGGAAGTATAAAACTAATATAACCATTTGAAATTATGATTGTTGGGAATTATGGCCATTTTTAATATAACCATTATATTGTGTCTATTAGAATCAGTATATATTAAGTGTAAATAAGATAAATAATTAATTCAAATGGTAGAAATGGTGAAATCAAATAGTTGAATCATGCCTTACCAATCCCATTAATCATATCTTGGGAGTGTGGTAGCATCGTTAGGGTTTACACTTGAACAAACCCGAGAAGATCTTCAAAAAGTGAGGCTTGAGAAAAACCACCTAAAAGAAAAGTTCAAGTTAGTAGAGATAACTACTAGATCAATGATATTTTAGCCACCCCATGAAAGTACCACCATCACAAACCTTACCCTTAGGGTGCTTGTGAGTGTAATAAGGGGTTACGTATCTATTCCTTAGTATTAAAAAGGTGTAATTTTGTTTTTTGAAATGAAATAATGGTTTCTTAATAAAATTCACATAAATATAAGACGAATATGATAAATAGAATTTTGGATACAGAGAAAACATATTTGTATTTTTGGAAAATATACAATTTCAATTAAAATACAATTTTATGATAAATCTAATAATTTTCAATGAATCTTATTTTCATGAAATATTATTATAAAATAGTATTTATTTAAATATTATAAAATTTTTTTATAACATCCCAGGTAATTTTTATTTAGTAAAAAAGTTGATTATGTCATAAAAACTATGATTTTTCAATAAATATGGATTTTTAATTAAAATTTAAAGTTTACATATTTATAAAACTATTTTGATAAAATAAATATCATTTTTGAAATCATCAATTCAAAATTTTCAAATGGTGACTTTTTCATAATTTTATGAGATAGTCTAATTTTTGGTTAAAAATTAAACACGGTATGAATATAAAATAAGTATTATGGATTCATAATAACCTAAAAGTGATTTAATAAAGGCTATAAAAGGTTTTTTTGAACCAAAAACTTTATTTTTAGTTAAAATATGATATTTTAATGCGATAATATTATTTTTCAAAACCTATACCAAACTTTCCAATACCAAAGGGATATCTTAATATTTTAAGAACAATTATTTATGAAAAATACTCTTCGACATAATGAATTATATTATTTAAAGGATTTAGGTTCCTAAATAATTAAAATATTAAAATCCACTCCTCATTGAAAAATACCAGGGGAAAAAACCATGGTAAGGATAATGATTTTTTATTTTTTATTAAGCATGTGTATTAAACCTATGTTTAGAAATAAAAAGACAATCCCCTCTATTTTCTCTATAAATATCAACCAATTTTCACATTAATCTTCTCTAAAAAGATTAAATAAGGAATTTAATATCATTTTATCTCTCTATATACATTCTAAGGAGTTTTCAAGGTTCTAAAGAGTTCCTCCAATGCTTTAAGAAGCAACCTTTCAAGGTAAGGGTTCTCCATCTCCTCTTTTCAATTCATGCACTTCCTTTGTTATAATGTTTTTTATTTCCAAGATGTTATGTTATCTTGTTTTCATAATAATCCATTACTATCCAAATGATTTCATAATAATTATATACTACAATTCTATCTCATTAATTATTTATATCAACTTTTAAGAACTCCTGTTATACTACTAAAATTATCCCTTGATTTTGCAGGCTATACCCTTGTGTTATGAATACCCAACCATATTTTCATTCAAGGGTATTCACCTAGATATAAATATACTTAATTTTTAGGACAATTTCATGCATGAAACCAAAATTCCATACTATTGGGATTGAAATGATGAAATACATTAATATTTTATATGATTGATATAACACACATAAAGTCAGTCATATATAGGGTGATCTCTGATAGCACTTACATGAATTATTTAATATATTCATCTCATAAAATAATATCTATGGTGCATGGGTGGTTAGCCTAAGAACACTATGCTATTATTTCTTGGTGTTTAGCCTTAACTTATGCTTATGATTTCCCATTTTATGTTGTTACCACAATCCTATGATACCATGATTTTTTGATTTTATTTTCTCATGCAATGTATGTTTAATTATTACCTATTTAGGTTATCATGATATTCCTCTTAAATTTAAAGTATTATTTATCATCATGAAATGATTTGATTATTCCTTTAGTAAATTTATATCTCACCCATTTTCTTATGTACATCCCTTGGTTATCCTATGTAGTATTAAGAGTTCAAAGGAAACATAGAGCACATGGATTTTAAAATAATGTTATTATATTTTATTTTAAGATAATTGTTTGTGTATTAAATTACCCAAAGACTCTAGTCCACTCAATTTTATGGGATTATATTATATTGATATTCTCATTAAAAACCATGAAATAAAGTGTATTAGGAATATGGGTTTATATAGTTGGTATCAGAGAAAGGTATAGTTTTTTGTGGGATTAGGATTGGGAAAAAAATAGTGAAAACCCTAGGGATAATTCTAAATATATGAAAAAATTTAAATTTTGGTAAATTATTGAATATTTTGTTTCTTATAAATACAACCTTGTCTAGATACTAATAAGTGGACACAGTTGTGACATAGATTCACCTATGGGTAATCCCCCAATAAAGGTTGGTTGATATTTGTCTCAATCCTAACATGCTTCACGATGAGTGGGCCTAAATCTATAAACATGGATAGACACTCCCAAGGGAAATGCTTTAGATAATTCATATTCTCTTTAAAAATGATTTTGAATGATTTGAATATAATTATTGGTTAGAAAAAATAATAGTAAGTAGGCCATGGATAACATAGATTAAAACTTATAGGTTCATAAGTTAGGGTATATATGTCATTACTTCAATATTAAGTAGTTTTCCTTTTCCATATTCTTATTGAATCATGTATCATTTTCCAAAAATTTTATTTATTTTAGAAAATGATAGGAAATTAGAGGAATCATGTCAAAAAGATATGTGATGGGAAATGTGATGATTTCCATAATGAAATTCCTAATATGATAGGATCGGGAGTTGATAACTTCATGAAATTACTATCATAACTAACTCAAGTTTCGATTAATAATATGAATCATGTTGAACGTACAACACTATAACTCTAGTATCCTAGATCTTGTGTTTATCTTACTAAATTATCACAAAATACAAGGGATCACATCTTAAAGTGATGAATAATTTAGTAAGATTTGGAGAATAGATACATTCATTATTCTCACATTACATCTTCTAAAATAAAATAAAATATAATAATTCTTATGATAAATTTATTATTCTTCTAATAAATAACTTATTTCATCTATAGATTCTTTTTTTGTATCTTGGGGAAAGGAAAACATAATAAAGGGTGATCTCAAATGCTCAGTAAGGGAAAAATACAACAAGAGCTATCATAAAGTAAAAAAACATGAATAATTTGGATGAGATAAACAATAATATAATATTATATACCACTAATAATTTAAAATGGTTATGAAATCCATAGATGAAATAAAAAAATAAATAATAATGTGGATATTAATAACTAGTTTCATAGTGATATAATGCATAATGTAGAACATCATAATATTACAATTAAGGCCTTGTTTCAAGAAAACATACATAAAGAGTTAAGGCGTATGCCAAAATATCAAACTAGTTTGTCTCGAAAGACCTAACAATGCATTTAGGGGCTATAGGAGGGCTTGAACATCACTTAATATGCCCAATGAATTAATCCTATGAAATGGGTTAAACACAATCAATATAAACATTCATATTGAAAAAACAACATACGAAATGTTAATAATTTCCCCAATCAATAAGCATAATAATAATACATACAAAGTAATATGATGAATTATATTCAAAATTATACATTATCAGTTAATCATAATATTCACCAAATAATTTTGACATCGATGAATATAATTTAAAAAGATCACTGGAATATTTCTTGAGGAAAATACCCTTTTTTATTTCAAAATCAATTATTCAATATCTAAAAATTTCCCAAAATGAATAAATTTTATTTGAAAGTACCCTTCGAAAATTTTAAAGGAAGCTTCAAATCATTTAGTGATAATTATGGTGGTAAATTCTATTATTGATGTATATGTTAACAAAATATTCCCTTTATCTTATTTTAAAAAGTCAAAAACGTACCTTGTTTGAAAATGGAAAGAAGATTCATTTTAAAACATTTTATAAAAATTAAAATGTAACACCCCATGATTTCACAATAAATTTATTTTTAAATAAATTCAATAGCTTACATTTCATGCAACACCAACTTAGATTGCGTTACACATAACAACGATATTAAATGAAACAACACTTTATTATAATAATTATTTAAAAGATATATTTATAAATTATCCATTAAATATAGTAATATAAATAGTAATATTTTTTTTAAAATTTTATTCATAATGATTTCACATAAATAAAACATATTTATAATGAAATGTATGGGTTTCGGTAAAATAGTTATATGTTTAAAAGTACTATTTTCTTAAAAGAACTACTTTTTATGTCATTTTCTGAATAATAATAAAATTAATTTTATCCACTCTTAGAAATTTAATTAGGTAAAATAGACATTAATTTTTAATTTTAAAATTATCTTAGGGGAAAATTTTGGTAATTTTTTGAAAAGATTCAATTTTTTATTAATAGTGAAAATTACTACATTGATGTTAAAAACCGAAAATTTCATTTAAATAATTATTTTACTATAAATTGATTTTAAAGTTACAATAGATAAATAATACATATATTAATCCAATATATTTTATTGGAATAAATTTATTATAGGATTTTATATAAAAAATTATTTAACTTTTGAACATCACTTTTACTCGCCTTCTAACCAAATCTGCGGATTAACATTAAACTTAATTTTACCACTTATGTGAACTGAATTTTGAAAAATGGACATACATGGTTGTAATTAGTATGAAAATGTGGCCTAATAGGATCAAAATATTTTTTTTTGAATAATAACTTTTGAATTTTATTTACCATGGTTAAAGGTAAATTGGGTAATTAAAGTTAAAAATCATATCATAATAATATAAAATTACCCTAACATGTCACGAACCGTCCCCCGGGACCTGTGATGTGACTACCCCAAGACCACCTCCCAAAGGCTATGGGAAGGGTACTAGCACCTATGTCATTTTCCCATGAGTTGGAGGCATTTTCTTGAATACATGTACGCATGAACACACACAACCACATCCCAAAAATATGGAAATGAAAACATGAATGCCACTAAAACAACCACTGAGTAAAGGTACAAGGTGTAAGTCAAATGGGAAAGAATAAAAACCCAACAAAAGGCAAACTGAAAATAATAAATTAAAAAATATCTCTGATAAAATTCATCCGTTGGAGAACCCACCTTAAGGGTAGGCAAGGAGTGGCTACCAGAAGCTGTAAAAGTACGCCCGTATATCCCGTCTAACTAAGCACTAACTGGTCCCATACCACCAAGGCCTCCGTCGAAGAACCGATCACCTACATGGGATGTGAAACGTGTTCTCGAAGCCCGTGCGGGGGTGAATAACATAATAATCAGTAGGGACCCCGAACAACAAAAGAAATACCACAAAGGAAAGTATACACAAGGTACTGTTAGTACACCATTGAGGAGAGTACACCAAGTACACCACTGAGGATAATAATCCAAGAACACTAATTACACCACTGAGGTGAGTACACCAAGTACACTAAGTACATAACTTGTAATTCCCCGACCCCAGAATCCTGGAGCTGGTGCATTATTTTAATACATTTGCATGATTACAAAGAAATCAAGTCCCAAGGGACTGATTAGTTTAGCGTTCTTGGAAAATATATTACATACAATAACATTACATTACACCTTTAAACACAACATAAATAATCCTTTGAGAATGCCATTATTCCCCTAAATTAACTCTGCATATCAATTATAATACACTTCTTGGAATCCTGGGTAAAAAACATAAGAAAGGGGTGATCTCGGATACTCAGTAAGGGTAAATAATTTAGCAGAAGCTGTAAACATTTAAGGAAATATGTGTAATAAAAACAACAGCCTTTTTGAACAAAATATTGAACATAATATGGCAAAAATAAATCAAAAATTACCATATAAACATGTACAAGGATATTCTACTAGTCGAATAATCACATGTAATAACTAATTTCATAATGAGGGAATGCATAATGCAGGCCATCAAAACCACATAGTCAAGGCCTTGTTCCAAGACTACAAATAAGATTTTGTCAAGGCCTTGTTCCAAGACACATGTTTGTCTCATGAGACATACCGATGCATCGAGGGGCTATAGAGGGTCCCACCCTTCACTTACTAAGTCCAATGCATTCCTCATATGAAAATGTTGAAACATAACATAAACATTCATATTAAAACTAGCATATGAAATGTCAATACTTTAACCATAAACCATGAATGGTATAAAAATAACACATCCATTGTTAAACATATCATAAATCATCCAATACAACATAGAATATTTTATTATAATAAATCATCCTCAATCAAGAATAATATCAAATAAAGGATGTTAACATAGAGGAAAATGATTAGTAAAAATCTTTGAGAGAAATATCCTTTTTTGTGAAATCATTTAAAAGTAACACATTTATAAAGGAAGAAATTTAAAAAATATTTTTGAATAAAAGTATCCCATACCACTTTGAAACTTATTAAAGGAATTAACATTTTAAAACAATCATGTCCTTATAAATAATTCCTTAAAATAATTTTGAAAACATGAACATTAATTAAAAATTTGTAGAAAAATAAATCATTAAAACATTTAAAATGATGATATTTCTAAAAAGTGCCTTAAAAAAACTTAATATATTCCTTTTGAAAACAAGTTTATGAAACATGGACATGGATGATAAATATTTCCCAGTAAATACTTACACATAAAAAATCTCGTATAATAATGAGATTGTGGAATTAACCCTTACATTGTACTTTCCATTGTTCAAGGGTACGTTTAAACTCCTATATATTAACCATAGCATGCTATTAAATTATACTAGAACCATATTAATATTTATGGTATCATAATTGATTCATTAATGGTTTATACTTCCCATTTAATAATAATTTCTATGTTAAATTAACAGTTTGGGTAGTAATCTCTTTCTTTATCGTGTGTGTTTTAACTTGTTATTCTTGATTGTATCACTTATATCCTGATTTAAATTTTTCCAGAATATAAAAAATTATTTATGTATCATATATATTTATAATATAAATATGTATAATAGATAGATATATGAAATGGACAACATCATTTATGGAGATGGAAGGTCGTGTGTATACATAAATGATGTTTCCGTTTTCATATCGTATTGAATGGAAGTAAATGAATGAGATATATGTAAATACATATACATATACATACACACACACACACAATACACGCAGATATATATATATATATATATATATATATATATATATCCAATATCATTATTATGTCATATATGACATACTCATTAATAATATATATTTTTATAATCATCGTTGAATGGTGAACGTGGAAATGAATCTCATTACGTCGTGGAGACGGTAAGCTGTACGTATGCACGAGCGATGATATCAATCTATTGATGGTGAAATCATATTTAATTGGATGATATATTATATATACAGAATCATTAACATGTTATATTTATTATTTATATCAATTATACTCATTATTATACCCATCCAAATAATGAAGCGTTGAATAACAAACTACACCACGACGTAGAGACGGTAAGCTGTACGTACACATGTTTGGTGACTTTTTCATTCATAGGATTGATATAATAATGAATATGGTTGTACCATATTTATAATAACATCATATTATATAGAAGGTACTGGAGTTTTTATTTTGATATGGAAACAAAAAAGAAATAGGATCAAATAATTATTTAATGCCTAAAAATTATAAATAAAATACCATGATATAGGAAATATTTTTAGATTTATAATGAATATTTATAGTCAAATTTATCAAATGTATAAATATATATTAAAAATGGTTTAGTTAATAAATTAGAATTTAACACTTTTAACACTTCTTTAAAGAAAATATAATAAATGTCCTAATCTAACACAAATGGATCAGAAAGGATCTTAATTTTTTCCTAAGGTTGATTTTGGTCAAAAAACACTTATCCAATAGAATTAGGACATGTGTTAGGGTAACCATAATATAATTTTTATCTTTAATTACCCTATTTAGTTTTTTCCGTGGTAAATAAAATTCAACAGTTACTATTCACAAAAAAATTATTTTCATCCCATTGAACCACATTTTACTTACTAATATCAACTGTGTCTTTCAGATTTTTGAAATTTAATTCCTAGAAGCAGTAAAATTACATTTTATGCAAATTTGTAAATGTTCCTTGAATGAGGGTAAAAGACTGTAAAAAATTCAATAAAATTTTATACATCTAATATTATTATAAAATGACTTCAATGAATTACATTAGACTAATATAGGTGTAATACTATGACCCTAGCTACCTAGAGTCGGTGCATTGTTTTAATACATTGACATGATTACAAGGAATCATGTCCCAAAGGACCAATCAGTTTAGCAGTCTTGAAAAAATAGATTACATACATGAAAGTTACATTACATTATAAAATGAAAAACAACAAAAACAACAACAAAATTTTCTCCATTGAACACATTCATATCCCTTAGAATATCCCTATAGGTCAGTCATAATACACTTATTAGAATCCCGAGAAAAATAAAACATAGAAAGGTGAGAGCTCAAATGCTGAGTAAACAAAACAATGTAGCGAAAACTATCATAAATAAGCATAAACATTTAAGGAAGTGTATAAGACTAAAACAAAAGCCTTTTAAACTTAAACTTCAGCCTAATATGGCAAAGATAAATAAAATAATTTCATTTAGTTATTCACATGGATATTCTACTAGTCATACAATTACATTTAATACAAATATAAAATTTCATAATGATGGAATGCATAATGTCAGACTTCATAACCACATAGTCAAGGCCTTGTGCCAAGAATACAAATAATATTTTTTCAAGGCCTTGTGCCAAGACACTAGTTTTTCTCATGATACCTACCGTTGCATCAATGAGCTATATCCGGCTACACCCGTCACTTAATAAGTCCAATGCATTCCTTATATGAAAAGGTTTAAACATAACATAAACATTCGTATTAAAAATAGCATAAAAATGTCAATAATTTATCCATAAACCATGAATTGTGTAAAAATAAAACATCCGTAGTCAAACATATCACAAAAAACTTCAATACAATATGGAAGCTTTGTATCATAATAAATGAACTTCAAGGAATCTTAAAATCCATCAAAGGATGTTGACATAGATGAAATGAAAACTTTTTTTAGAGAAGTATTTATTTCTATTTTTGAAATCATTTAAAAGTCATATAATTATAAAAGAAAACATTTATTTTGAAAATATTATTATAATCTTGTAAGTTAAGCTTTGATGATGTTATAATGGCAGAAAATAGCCGCACCCACCGTATAAGTTAAAAAACACTCTTACATTAATTTTGTCAAGAACGTTATAAAGTACCTTGTTTGGAAAACAACGGAAAGGTTCTTTCCAAAAACATATAAGGTAAAATAAGGGTATAATTGACTTTAACCAATTTTCTATTAAATAGTAACAATGTTTTTAAATGAATTTTTAAGAAATATGGATGTGGATGATAAAGAGGTCCCAGTAGATACTCACATATAAAATAACCTCAGATAACAAAGAGATTGTGAAATTAACCCTTACCTTCCACTTTCTTCTGGTCGAGGGTACGTTTAACCTCCGGTATAATGACCATAGTATGTTATTAAATTATACCATAACCATATTCATATTTATTTTATCATACATGATTCATTTATGACTTTATAATTCCCATTTAATAATGATTTCCATGTTAAATTAACATTTTAGGTAATAATCGCTTTCTTTATCGTACGTGTTTTAACTTGTTATTCATGAACGTATCATTTAGATAATTATTTAAATACTTCCAGAATATAAAAATTTATTTATATATCATATATATTTAGAATATAAATATTTATAATAGATAAATATATGAAATAGAAGGCACCTTTTATAGAGACGGTTGGCCGTACGTATACATAAACGCTGTTTCTGTTTTCATATCGTATTGAACAGAAGTAAGTGAATGAGATATATGTAAGTATATATATATATATATATCTACAGTAGAATTATTATTTCATATATTACATACTTATTAATAATATATATATATTTATAATCATCGTTGAATGGTGAATGTGGGAATGAATCTCATCGAGTCGTGGAGACGGTAATCCGTACGTACGCATGAGTGACAATATCATTATACTGTTGGTGAAATCGTATGTAATTCGATGGTATATCATATATACATAATAATTAACATGTTATATTTATTATTTACATCATTTATACTCATTATTATACCCATCTAAATAATTAAGTGTTTGAATAACAAACTACACCACGACGTGGAGACGGTAAGCCGTACATACGCACGTATGACGACTTTATCATTTGTAGGACGGATAGAATAACGAATATGGTTGTAACATATTTATAATAACACAAAATTATGTAGAAGGTACTGGATTTATTATTTTGGTATGGAAACAACAAATAAAGAGGAGGTGGAAGAAGAAAATAACTTGAAAGAGGGTAGTGAAATTATTAGCTCTACTTCGGGTGTTTCCTTTTGAGTTATTCAAAAGGGATCCTTAGGTTGGCTTTATGATCAAAGTAAGGTCTCTAGTTTGAAGTGAGGGAAGTTGGGAGGATATTTAGGTAGGGTTTTCCTAGTCAAAAGGCTTTGGAGGTGTGAAATTAAGAGAAGGGTAAGTGCACTTTTATAAGAGAGGTGAGGGTCACTTTAGGAAAAGATTGAAATATTATTTTATAATAAATTCATTTTCGGTTTCTAATGGATCAAAAATAAATTATTTAGAAGATAAGGTGGGTATGGTTCTAAAGACTCTCAACCAATAGTTTTTAGATAGGTTTAGGTCATCATATTAACCTTATAGTTTAGATTTAACTCTTAGTTAAATAGTTAGACATTTACCATGTCTCTTTGTATCTTTATATTATATGATTAATAAACTTAATATAACATGACAATAGAACCCCATGTGGTCCATTATTAATATATATATAATTATATAAGTCCTTTGGCCGAACTATATATTATTAAGAATATTATATCAATTAATAATATAGTATTTGTTTTAAAAACTCAATTATGTCTATTTTGACACTATTTAGTATTTGGTTTTTGTGAAAATCATAACAGCATGATTACATCAAAAAAAATTATTTAATAAAACCTAACATGTCATATTAACCTATAAAATTAGTTTCATTCATAGAAAGTCTCAAATTACATTTATTTGGATATTTATAACATAAATTATTTTAATCTTTCATTTATAAGGTAATTACTGCATCATCATTATGTAATAAATAAATTAAACTATTTAAGGTCTAAAATTTATAAAGAAAATACAATTATTTAGGAAATAATTTTAGATTTATAATTAATATTTATAGTCAAATTTATCTTATGTATAAGTCTATATTAAAAATGGATTAATTATTAAACTTTGAATTTAACTCTTTTAACTCTTCTTTAAATAAAATAATAATGAATTTCCTAATCTAATATAAGTGGACCAAAGGAATTAATATTTTATTACTAAGGTTGTTTTTGGTAGAATTACACTTATCCAATAGAATTAGGACATGTGTTAGGGAAATTATAAGATCATTTTTACCCTTAATTAGCCTACTTACTTTTAACAGTGGAAAATAAAATCCAAAAGTTACGATTCATCAAAAATTATTTTCATCTTATTGAATCAAATTTTAATTAAGGATTTCAACCATGTCTTTACAATTTTTTAAATTCAACTCATAGAAGTGGTAAAATCAAGTTTTATGCAATTTTGCTAACGTGTCTAGAAGGTGGGTAAAAGAGGTTAAAAAGTTCAATAAAATTTTATACATCTAGTTTTATAATAAAACTACTTCAATTAATTATGTTGAAATTATATAGGTATTATATATCTATTTTTACTTAAAATAAATTTAAATAAAATAAATAATTATTTAAACAAAAAGTCAGTTTTAAATAATAACGTAGTGTTTTTCACTATTCATCAAAAATTGAATGTTTTCCGAAAAATATCAAAACTTCACCCTAAGATAATTTTTATATTCACAATTAAAAAATGAATTCTATTTTACCAAATAAAAAATATATAAGTTTCATTTATTTATTTAAAATTAATTCCTGTTTTCAAAACCAAAAAGCGGGTTTTTAAAATGTAAAAACAATCAAAAGATTGACATGTGTTTATGTCAAATTTAAATGTGAAATTACATTTAATGACCTAAATTTTATTAAATGATAAAAATAAAATCTAATTATACTTCAAAACCATTCAAATTCATAATCTAACACTATAAATTATTTTTATTAAAAAGTTGTTTTCAATTAAAACATAGTATTTTTCACTATTCGTTAAAATATGAAAGTTACCAGAAAAGTACCAAATATTTATCCAAACTAATATTTTATGTCCCAATTTAAAATAATAATTTAATTTCATTAAATTGAATATATAAAAGTGTCAAATATTGGTTTAAATAAAAGGGTTCACCATTAAAAGGCGGTAAAATTGCATTTTTTGAAAAATATATCTTTTATCTGAAAAAAATGAATTTGTTCTTATATTATGTCTAATAAACACAAAATATGGATTCTAAAATTATATAGATTATATAAAATTCAAAATTCAGTTAATACTATTCATAACTTCTTTTTGAACGGCTCGTTTGGTAAGTCGTTGTGCGCTCGAACTCGGTGTTTCGTGTAGCGCAAGCTATTGAATTACTTTAATGAGATAACGTACTATGAAATATTGGGGTGTTAAAATAAGTATTATGTATCTATTTCTACTTTAAAATAAATTCACATTAAAAGTAATTATTTAAATAAAAAGTCGATTTTAAATAATAACAGAGTGTTTTTCACTATTTATCAAAAATTGATTATTTTCAGAAAAATTCAAAAAATTCACCCAAATATAATTTTGATATTCCAAATTTGAAAATTCTGTTTATTTTTTCAAATTAAAATCATTGAAGTTGTATTAATTAATTTAAAATTTATTCCTGTTGTCAAAACCAGAAAGCGGGTTTTTGAGAAGTAAAAACTATCAAAAGATTGATATGTGTTTATGTCCAATTTAAATGTAAAATTACTTAAAATGACCAAAATTGGATTAAATGATAAAAATATAATCTAATTACACTTCAAAACCATTCAAATATATAATTTAATACTATAAATTAGTTTGATTAAAAAAGTTGTTTTAAATTAAAATTTAGTATTTTTAACTAATCATCAAAATATTAAAGTTATCAGAAAAAACCAAAAAATTATCAAAATTAAATTTTTATATCCCTATTCTAAAGAAGAAGTTTATTTTGTAAAATTTAATATATAAAATTTTCAAATATTGGATTTAAAAAAGAGTACGCCATTAAAAGGTGGTAAAATTGCATTTTTTGAAAAATACTTATTTTATCTGAAAAAATGAATTTTATATTATGTTTTGTCTAAGAAACATATAATGTGGATGTTAATATTATATTTAGTATATAAAATTCAAAATTCAGTTAATACTATACATAAAGTCTTTTTTAACGACTAGTATGGTAAGTCGTGGTGCGCTCAAACTCAGTGTTGCATGTAGCGCAAGATATTGAATTACTTTAAAGAGATAGCGTACTATGAAATATTTGGGTGTTACATTCTCCCCTCATTCAATAAATTTTGTCCTCATAATTTGAAATTGTTCTTCAAAAATAAAAGGTTTAAAATAGAAAATACCTTTGTGGAAAACCCACATTGGAAATAGGATTAATAAAATTTAGTCTTAATAAAAGGGAAAGAGAAATGAAAAAGTCACCACCAAATTAGGGTTTAGAATAGGAGAACATTGGTGGAAATTATAGACACTTAATTGGATGAAAAAAACCTAAATATTTATAGGAAGTTATTGAGGTCATCAATCATAAACAAGTGAATAATAAATGGAAAATTGAGGGCCTCAAATCCATAAATCAATGATGATTCCAAATATCCTCAGTTCAACAAAACATAAGGTATTAGGATAAAGCATTTTTGGTTTTAAGTTCCTTTCCCTAATGTTTATGAATTAATTTCATCATAGAATAAAAAAATAATACTTGACAAGTAGAGTTACATCCTTTAAATAATTTCTACCACAAACTCATCTTTCACTCCACAAGATAATAGAACTCAAAAATATACTATTTAAACTAATCGTATAGGGTTTCAATGAAAATTAATTTATAATTCACGTTTCATACAATTTTTTAAAAAACTACATTATACAAACCAGGAAATCACATAGGCCAGTGGTAGGTGATGCACCCTTTTCGCCCTTTGGATGCAGGTTCAAGTCTCGCGGCCGTGCCAGACATGATGGCATGTCGCTTGATGCCCGAGTTGTCCTTTTTATAAAAATCCAAAAATAATCATAATATATTTTTTAACCTTATGAAATAGTATCCAATGTCCAACTTAATCCATTTAAACCTTTAGACTTATTCAAAATACTTTGGGCCAAACTCACAGTCAAAAATTTATAAGAAAGGTTACATAACATACATGTGAATACCTTCATCGTTTATTCTACTAAGACATGGTAATAAAATGAATTACTGGAAAACCATATTGAATACATTCATTATTCATTATTCCTTCTGTAAAAGATAGAATATTTGTCGTACTCCTTAAATCCATAAATGCTGTAAACTCTACGAATGATGGAATAAAAAAACCATTAATTGGTTTCCAGGTAGTCAATAATATCCAATATAATTTATCCAGATCAATTGTATCTTATTACAAAATAATTATCTAAGAATCAGAACCATATTAATATTTATCTTTCCCTCAACCATGTACTTTCCAAAATGTTTAACTTCAAACTGTGTCACTTTACATGATACCATACAATCTGAAATCCTTAATGAAATAGTACTGCTGTATGATTCATATTTATTTCCATAATTCTTATAACTGGTACATCATTGATACAACACTCAAATGACGTAATTCATCAATAACAACATAAGAACACTAATCATTCCTCTTCATAGGTGGTAGTATCATAACATGACTATTATCCAATAGCATCATTTGGGGTATACTCTGAAGATTGGGACATTGATTTAAATAGTGTCCCAACTCCTTGCAGATGAAGCATTAGACATTTGAAACATATTTCTTACCCTTAAAATCACATACATGGTGTCCTTTTTTTTACACTTATAACAAACTCCCATTCCCTTCAAGCATTTACCAAGGTGATTCTTTAGAAAATTTTCACGTGTGGGAAAATACTTATTTCCCTTATTCCCTTTATCTATCTTTTGTTCATCCTCTTATTTTCTTGTTTCCCTTCAAATCCATATGGCTTAGAGAATTATTTACTTATCTTATAGATACATGATATTATTTCTTTATATGATGTGAATATGTGGGATAATATTTCCCTTTTAAATTTTGGCTTAATACCATGAAGGATATGATCCTTCTTACTCTTTGGATCATGAATATTGCTGGAGTTATCATTCCTTATTTTGGGATCCATTTCTAAATGACGACATACAATAGGTTAGATCATATCATCATGTATAATCCAAAAATTAGAAAAATATCTGAACATTAATTGATTATTTTAACACATCTAGTCCAATAATCATAAAAATGGTTTCTTTTCTAAAATATTTACTCATAAATCCTTTATAATGATTTTTAAATAAAATGTGAATTATTCTAAGCATATCCTCCAGGAGTGTCAATATAAGGAGTGCAGCAAGGCCCGCTATTATGTACCAGGATAACCTAGGTCAAGCCCGAAACTCCTTATCAGAGTTTCCACTTCTAGGTAAATCTATGCAAGAGCCACCTCTACCTGTTTGTATCCATATAAGGATGTATTTTCTTGGAAAAACCACATAATATTTACACTACCAAATTTTTTGGATGTTCTTCTATACTAATCCTCAAGGTCTATCTTAGGGTAATGTTCTGTAATCAGAGTTTATTTAAATCGAGTTTCCAAGGTTTGTACTAAACTTCCTCTGATACCAACTGTAACACCCCAACCCCAGAAGACCAGAGTTAGTGCATTATTTTAATACCAGAAAAGCTCACTCAGAGTCAAGCCCCTGACCATTTATTAAAAGAAAAGAAAAGTGCAACAAGTAGTTACAATAAGATAAAAGAAACAACTACATATCATAAAACTCAGACCCATCACCAAATCCATAATAATACTCTTCCTATACCGTAGTTGTTTCTAATTATAAGATATCATGTTTCTTAAAAATCTTGTCATACTTCCTTCTAAGATTCAACTTCTCCAGGGAAAGAAACTCCTTAGAAGAATTTGCTACCCAGCTCTCCTTCCCGACAGAAGACCTAGTGGACATTGGCTTTGGCATGTAAGAATAATCTTTCCTCGTTCATCTTCGTGGTGGTGCAGTCATCACATCCTCATGCATAGCCACCTTCTTTCTTCCACCCTACACAACATCACTGTATGATGTCTCAGGCATGCCACCAGCATTTTCTTTATCACTATCGATGCAGTCCCCCCACTATCCAGAGATGTGCACAACACGATAACCCTCCTTCTCCTCCCATTCCTTCTGAGGTATAATGTTAGTGTCAATCACTGCAAGACAACGTGTTTGATCCAAAAACTCATGATTAACATTTAACCCATTCATAACATACTCCTCTCGGCCCATAGCATTACTACTCTCCACTTCTTTTGAGCAGTTTTCCTTAAAAACAGTCGCACGAACTCCATCTACAACATCATTCTCTTGCAAACCAACAGAGAGTCTTGGAGATGCAACACATTTATCCTCAGGAGCAATGTCACTCGAATGCATAACCTTATCATGTCCCGGAGCCGAGACCCCATCCACCAATCCAGAAAAACAGTTACTAAGAGCAATGCAAACAACCTTCTTCGTAGAATATAACTTCAGTCCATCTGAACTCCACACTTGTACACCATCTTCATTGACAACCTGCTTCAGAGGGATGGTAATATCCTCATGAAGTAGTCCAAGGGAGATTTCACCATTGGCTTGTTCAGCCAAAGCCATATCTGTGACTGTAGATTGGATCAAAGGTTCCGAACATATGTGAGCTTGCACCATGGAGGAACCCTCAACAACAGAAGGAACATTAGAGTCCCCTGTAACCTTATTCAAAACAATAGTATAATAATTTCCATGCATATAATTGGCCTCCCCCAAATCCCAAAACAACCTGGTGAAAAAATCATTGACCCTCGGCCGAGGAGGCACCACACTTGGCTGTTTCGGCACAACTCTCTCACCACTGACCATGAAATCCTCCACCTAAAGATGGGGTATCACGGGTTGGTTTGGTAGCCCGCCATCTAATTGAACCATCCCATGAAGCTTCAGAGAATCCCCAACAGAACCATCAAAGACATATAAAGCCTCAGATCCCCACCTACGCATCTTCCTGCTCAAAGAACCATTTTGGCAAGATGAATCACAATGACCCAACCGATTATACGAACTGCAGAAGTCCGTCCATGAATCAAACTTGACAGCTTGCCTCCACCAGAACTCTTTCCCATCAGTAATCCACACCTAATCAACTAGGGGATTTGAAACATCAACCTCCACATAGATATGAGGTTAGATTGGATGACAAACAATGTCAGTTTTTGAATCAGAACACAGGTACCGACCTGTCAGATTTCCAAGGAGAGGAAAAATAGAAGGATTCTGAAAGGAAAGTGGGAGATTGGGGAAACATACCTATATTGCCATGCTGGGATTATCTCGCTGCATATGAAATTCAAAATTCCACTGAAGAAGATAGAAAGTTGAACCACAATATCTTTGGGGGGGCTTTATACTATGCCGTGATGAGATCATCAACCGACCCAAACCAGATCATGATATGCCTTCGGTCAAGGAGACCAATAACCACACGATCCTGAAGATCCTAGGCTTCAAAGATAAAGTGGTAAAATGCATCGACAGAGGGTCCCCATTGATGAAACCGATCCAAAAATGTTATCTTGAACAGATACAAGGCAGAGTTGAACTTTGAAGGCACTAAGGAGATCCGGGGTGAGCCACAGTACAAATCTGGAACTTTTGGGAAAATCAGAATCTGCGGAAGTGAGGGAAGAAACTCAGGATTTGAGAAAGGAACAAAAGTGGGAGGGTGCATCTGGGACAATGGACAAGAAGGAACTCCCCCATCCAATGAGGAGGGGGGAGGAAGGATCCCCATCGCCAAAGCTAGGTTTTCATCGTCGGGTCTCCATCACCGCTCTTCGAAGCTCTCCTCTCAAACATGTTGGTTGGGTTATGAGGTATTGGGCTGGCCTGCCAACCTGCGTGCCACACTTCCCCAGTGAGGCCCAAGGTGGCCAACCCTTGGGCGTAGGCAAGTTCCCAACGGGGTAGAGGGGCCCATGAGAGGATCGATGGCATATAGTGTGTGTTGCCTTACGAGGACTCGAACCCATAACCTCAGGGTCAGGATGCCACCACCTTGAACCAACTCACCCGTGCCCCACAGGCAAAAACATGTTGGTTGGGTTACGAGGTATTAGGCTGGCCTACCCACCTGCGCGCCACACGTCCCCAGTGAGGCCCAAGGTGTCCAACCCTTCGGCTTAGGCTAGTTCGCAATGGGGTAGAGGGGCCCATGAGAGGATCACTGGAATATAGTGCGCATTGACTTGCGAGGACTCAAACCCAGAACCTCGGGGTCAAGGCGCCACCGCCTTGAACCAACTCACCCGTGGACCACAGAAAAAAAGTACACTGGGTTTTTAGTCCCAAGGGGTTACGCGGTATAGGTGGGCCGTCACCCACCACCGAGCGCCTTTATATACTCCCCCAGCCGTAGTCCCAGGTGTGACCGCACCCGAGCTTTTAGGCCAATTCCACACGGGGTAGAGGGGCCCACGAGAGGTGATAAATGTATATAGTGTGTGTTTCCTTGTGAGGACTCGAACCTAGAACCTCGGGGTTAGGACGCCACCACCTCTCACCAACTCACCCATGCCCCGTGGGTAAACATGTTGGTTGGGTTACAAGGTATTGGGTTAGCCTGCCCACCTACACGCCACATGTCCCTAGTGAGGCCCAAGGTGGCCAATATGTGTAATAAAAACAACATAATTTTTAAACATAATATTGAAAAAATAAATCAAACATTACCATATAAACACACACATGGATATTCTACTAGTCTATTAATCACATGTAATAACTAATTTCATAATGAGATAATGCATAATGTCAGACATCATAAACAAATAGTCAAGGCCTCGTGCCAAGACTACAAATAATATTTTTTCAAGGCCTTGTTCCAAGACACTAGTTTTTCTCATGAGACCCACCGTTGTGTCAAGGGGCTATAACAGGACCCACCCGTCACCTACTAAGTCCAATGAATTCCTAATATGAAAATTTTTAAACATAACAAAAACATTCGTATTAAAACTAACATAACAATTGTCAATATTTTAACAATAAACCATAAATTGTATAAAAATAGCACATCCAAATTTAAACATATCAAAAGTCATTCAATAAAACATAAAATATTTTATTATAATAAATCAACCTCAATTAAGAATAATATCCAATAAAGGATGTTGACATAACGGAAAATGATCAGTAAAACTCTTTGAGAGAAATATCCCTTTTTTTGTGAAATCATTTAAAAGTCTTACACTTATAAAAGAAGACATTAAAAAGATATTTTTGAATCAAAGTGTCCCATAACACTTTGAAAATGTTTAAAGGAATTAACATTTTAAAAAAATCATGTCGATATAAATAAATCCTTAAAATCATTTTGAAAACATGGACATTAATTAAAAATATTTATAAAAATAAATCACTAAAACATTTAAAATGATGATATTTCTAAAGAGTCCCTTCAAAAAACATAAAATATTCCTTTTGAAAACATTTTTATGAAACATGTACATGGATGATAAATATTTCCCAGTATATACTTAAACATAAATAATCTCGTATAATAATGGGATTGATGAATTAACCCTTACCTTGTACTTTCCTTTGATCGAGGATACATTTAAACACCTATATAATGACATTGTATATTATTATATTATAACATAACCATATTCAAATTTTTGATATCATACTTTAATAATTTATTGTTTTATATAGCCCATTTAATAATAATTTCTTTGTTAAAATAATAGTTCGGGTAATAATCGCTTTCTTTATCGTGCGTGTTTTAACTTGTTATTCTTGATCGTATCACTTATATCATGATTTAATTTCTTCAAGAATATAAAAAATTATTTATTTTTCATATATATTCAGAATATAAATTTGTATAATAGATAGATATATGAAATGGAAAACATCATTTATGGAGATAGTAGGTCGTACGTACGCATAAACGCCGTTTCCGTTTTCATATCGTATTGAATAGAAGTAAGAGAATGAGATATATTTATATATATGTGTATATATATATATATATATTTCTATTAGAATTATCATGTAATATATTATATACTTATTAATAATATATATTTTTATAATCATCGTTGAATGGTGAACGTGGAAATGAATCTCATCCTGCCTTGGAGACAGTATGTTGTGCATACACACGAGCGACGATATCATTCTATTGATTGTAAAATAGTACCTAATTGGATGGTCTATTATATATACAGAATAACTAACATGTTATATTTATTATTTAAATCTATTATACTCATTATTATACCCATCCAAATAATGAATCGTTGAATAACAAACTACACCACGACGTGGAGACGGTATGCCATTCGTACACACGTATGGTGACTTTGTCATAAATAAGATGGATAGAATAATGAATATGGTTGTACCATATTTATAATAACATAATAGTATATAGAAGGTACTATAGTTATTATTTTTATATGGAAACAACAAATAAAGAGGGTTTGGAAGAAGAAAATAACTTTGAAAGAGGGGATGAAATAAGTATCTCTTCTTCGGGTGCTTCCTTTTTATTTAAACAAAAGGGATTATTAGGTAGGATTTATGATCAAAGTAAGGACTCTAGGTTAGAAGTTAGGGTATTTGGGAGGATATTGTATCATGGTTTGGCCGAGCCAAATGGATTTGGATGTGTGATTTTGAGGGAAGAGGAAGTACCCTTTTATAAGAGAGGTGAGGGTCATTTTAAGAAATGCTTGAAATATTATTTTATTATAAACTAATTTTCGGTTTCTAATGGCTCAAAATGAATTTATTTCGAGGATAAGGTGGGTATGGATCTAAATTCTCCAAAAAAATAGGTTTTATACATGTTTATGTCACTATATTAACTTTATTATTTAGATTTCTCTCTTAGTTAAATAGTTTAAATTTTAGCATGTCTTCTTGTATATTTATATTACATGGTTAATAAACTTACTATAAAATTCCAAGAGAACCTCAAGTGGTTAATTAATGACATATATATCATTATATAATTCTTTTTTCTGAACCTTATATTTTTAGGATTGTTATATCTTTTAATAGTATAGTATTTGTTTTAAAAACTCATTTAGGTCAATTCTGACACTATTTGGTATTTGGTTTTTTTGAAAGTCAACGAAACTTAATTTATTCTAAAAAAATACATTAAATAATCCCTAACATGTCATATTAACCTATAAAATTAGATAAAGGCATCAAAAGTCTCAATTTACATTTATTTAGATATTTATAATATCAATTATTTTAATCTCTCATTAATAATGTAATTACAGCATCATCATTATGTCATAATTAAAATTAATTATTTAATGTCTAAAAATTTAAAATAAAATACCATGATATAAAAAATATTTTTTTTGTTTATAATTAATATTTATAGTCGAATTTTTCTTCTTTATAACTCTATATAAAAAATGGTTTTACTTAATAAAATTTGAATTTAATACTTTTAACACTTCTTTAAATAAAATATAATAAATGTCCTAATATAACCCAAATGGATCAAAAAAGGATATTTTTTTCATAAGGTTGATTTTGGTCAAAAAACACTTATACAATAGAATTCGGACATGTGTTAGGGTAATTATAAAATTATTTTTACCTTTAATTATGCTATTTACTTTTAACCGTGATAAATAAAATTCAAAAGTTATTATTCAAAAAAATTATTTTTATCCTATTGAATCAAATTTTACTTACTTATATCAAAAATTTCTTTCTTATTTTTGAAATTCAATTCACATAAGAAGTAAAATTATTTTTTATGCAAATTTGAAAATGTGCCTAGAAGGTGGGTAAAAGATTGTAAAAAATTCAATAAAATTTTATACATCGAATCGTATTATAAAATGACTAAAATGAATTAAATTGGACTAATATAGGTATCATGTATCTATTTTGACTTTAAAATAAATTTACATTAAAAATAATTATTTAAATAAAAAGTTGATTTTAAACAATAACCCCGTGCTTTTTACTATTCATCAAAAATTGATTGTTTTTAGAAATATACCAAAAATTCACCCAAATTTAATTTTGATATTAAAAATTAAAAAATTATTTCTATTTTACTAAATTCAAAACATAGAAGTTCCATTAATTAATTTTAAATTAATTCCCATTGTCAAAACTAGAAAGCGGGTTTTTGAGAAGTAAAAATTATCAAAAGATTGATATGTATTTATGTCCAATTGAAATGTAAAATTACTTCCAATGACCAAAATTGGATTAAATTATAAAAATGAAATCTAATTATACTTAAAAACCATTCAAATGTATAATTTAACACTATAAATTATTTTTATTAAAAAAGTTATTTTCATTTAAAATTTAGTATTTTTCACTATTCATCAAAATATTAAAGTTATTAGAAAAACACCAAAAATTTAGCCAAACTAAATTTTTATCTCCCGCTTCTAAAGAAGAATTTTATTTTGTCAAATTGAATATAAAAAATTGTCAAATATTGGATTTAAAAAAGGGTTCGCCATTAAAAGCTAGTAAAATTGCACTTTTTGAAATATACTTATTTTATCTGGAAAATTGAATTTGTTCTTATATTATTTCTAAGAAACACATAATATGGTTGTTAAAATTATATAAAATATATAAAATTAAAAATGCAACTAATACTATTCATAACCGCTTTTTGAACAACTTTTTTGGTAAGTCATGGTTGGCTCGAACTCGGTGTTGCGTGTAGCTCAAGCTATTGAATTACTTTAAATAGATAATGTACTATGAAATATTAGGGTGTTACATTACCCCCTCCTTCAATAAAATGCGTACTCTCAATTTGAAATTGTTCTTTGAAAATAAAAGGTTTAAAATAGAAAATAACTTGTGGAAAACCCACATTAAAAATAGGGTATATAAAATTTATTCTTAATAAGAGGGAAAGGAAAATGAAAAAGTCACCACCATATTAGAGTTTCTAATAGGAGAATATTTTTGTAAATTATAGACAGATAATTCGGGGAAAAATGTAAATATTTATAGAAAGTTATTAATGTCATCAATCGAAAAAGAGTGAACAACAAATGGAAAATTGATGGCGTCAATGCCATAAATTTATAATGATTAAAAATATCATCAGTTCAACAAAACATAAGGTATCAGGATGAAACATTTTTTTTAAGTTCCCTTCCCTAATGTTTAATAATTAATTTATTCATATAATAAGAAACAAAATAATACTTGACAAGTAGAGTTCCATCATTTAAAAAATTTCTACCACAAACTCATCTTTCACTCCAAAAGATAACAGAACTCAAAAATATTCTATTTAACCTAATCATATAGGATTTCAAAGAAAACGAATTTATAATTCATCTTTCATACCATTTTTAAAAAAACTATATTATACAAATGTGGGCATCACATAGGCCAGTGGTAGGTGATGCACCCTTGTCGCCCTTCGGTTGCGAGTTCAAGTCTCGCGGCCGTGCCAGACATGATGGTTTATCACCTGACGTCCGGGTTATCCTTTTTATAACAATAAAAAAAATAATCTTAATATATTTTTTAACCTTAAGAAATAGTATCCAATTTCCAACTTAATCCATTTCAACCTTTAGACTTATCCAAAATACTTCGGTCCAAAATCACATTCCAAAATTTATAAGGAAGGTTACATAACATACATGTGAATACCTTCATTGTGTATTCTCCTAAGACTTGGTAATAAAATGAATTACCGGAAAACCATATTGAATACATTCATTATTCCTTATTACTTCTGTAAAACATAGAATATTAGATGTTCTCCTTAAATCCATAAACGTTGTAAACTCCAACAATGATGAAATAAAAAAACCATTAATTAGTTCCCAGGTAGTCAATAATATCCAATATACTTTATCCAAATCAATTATATCTTATTCCAAAATCATTACATAAGATTCAAAACCATATTAAGGTATATATTTCGTCCAAACATATACTTTCCAAAATTTTTAACTTAAAACTTTGTCACTTTACATGGTACCATACAATCTTAAATCCTTAATGAAATAGTAATACAGTATGATCCTTATTTATTTCCATAATTCTTATAATTGGTACATCATTAATACAACACTCAAATGACATAATTCTTCAATAACAATATAAGAACACTAAACATTCCTCTTCATATGCGTTAGTATCATTAATTGATTATTATCCAATAGCTTGATTTGGGGTATACTCTGAAGATTGGGACATTGATTTGTGTAGTGTCCCAACTCCTTGTAGATGAAGCATTAGACATTTGAAACCTTTTTCTTACCGTTAAAATTACATACTTGGTGACCTATTTTTTACACTTATAACAAACTCTCATTCCCTTCAATCATTTACCAAGGTGATTGACATGTGGGAAAATCCTTATTTCCCTTCTTCCCTTTATCTATATTTTTTTCATCCTCTTCTTTTCCTGCTTCCCTTAAAATCCATAGGACTCAGAGAATTATTTACTTATCTTATTAACACATGATACTATTTCTTCATATGATGCGGATATGTGGAAGAATATTTCCCTTATAAATGTTTGATTAATACAATGAAAGATATGATCCTTCTTACTCTTTGGATCATGCATATTTCGGGAGTTCACATTCCTTATACTCGGCTCCATTTCTAAATGACAACATACACTAGGTTAGATTATATCATAATTTATAATCCAAAAATTAGAAAAAAATATCAACATTAATTGAAGATTTTCACACATCTAGTCTAATAATCATAAAAATGGTTTCTTTGGTGACATATTTACTCATAAATACTTCATAAAGTTTTTTAAATAAAATGTGAATTGTCCTAAGAATATCCCCCGGGAGTGTCAATACCAAGAGTGCAGCAAGGCTCGTTGTCGTGTGCCAGGATACCCTAGGTTAAGCCCAAAACACCTTGTCTGAATTTTCACTCCTAGGTACATCTGTGCGAGATCCACCTCTACCTGTTTGTATCCAGATACGGATGTATTTTCTTGAAAAAACCACATAATATTGAAACTACCAACTTTTTTGGATGTTCTTATATACTAATCTTCAAAGTCTATCTTAGGGAAATTTTCTCTAATGAGAGTTTATTTAAATCTAGTTTCCAAGGTTCATAGCAAACTTCCACTAAAACCAACTGTATTGCCTTGACCCCATAATCCTGTATCTGATGCATTATTTTAATACATTTGCATGATTACAAGGAATCAATTCCTGAAAGACCGATCAGTTTAATAGTCTTGGAAAATAGATTACATACATGAACATTACATTACACCATCAAAAACAACATTAATAATCCTTTGAGAACACCATTGTTCCCCTATATTTACCCTACATATCAATTATAATACATTTCTTGGAATCATGGGTAAAAAAACATAAGAAAGGTGTGATCTTAGATGCTCAGTAAGGGTAAATAATTTAGCATAAGCTATAAACTTTTAAGAAAATATGTGTAATAAAAACAATAGCCTTTTTAAACATAATCTGGAACATAATAGAGACAAAATAAATCAAACATTACCATATAAACATGCACATAGATATTCTAATAGTCAAATAATCACATTTAATAACTAATTTCATAATGAGGGAATGCATAATGTTGAACATCATAACCACATAGTCATGGCCTCGTGCCAAGACTACAAATAAGATTTTGGCAAGGCCTTATTCCAAGAAACTATTTTATCTCATGAGACCTATCGATGCATCAAGGGGCTATAGAGGCCCCCACCCATCACTTAATAATTCCAATGCATTCCTCATATAAAAATGTTGATACATGACATAAACATTCATATTAAAATTAGCATAAAAAATTTCAATACTTTAACCATAAACCATGAATGGTATAAAAATAGCACATCCACAGTCAAAAATATCATAAATCATTCAACACAACATAGAAGATTTTATTATAATTAATCAACCTCAATCAAGAATAATATCCAGTAAAAGATGTTGATATAGTGGAAAATGATCAGTAAAACTCTTTTAGAGAAATATCCCTTTTTTGTGAAATCATTTAAAAGTCACACATTTATAAAGGAAGACATTAAAAATATATTTTTGAATCTAATTTTCCCATACCACATTGTAACTTTTTAATGTAATTAATATTTTAAAACAATCATGTCCATATGAATAATTCTTTAAAATCATTTTGAAAACTCGGAGAGTAATTAAAAAGATTTAGAAAAATAAACCATTAAAACATTTAAAATGATGATCTTGATAAAGAGTAACTTCCAATAAAAACATAAAATATTCTTTTTGAAAACATTTTTATGAAACATAAACATGGATGATAAATATTTCCCAATAAATACTTATACATAACTAATCTCGTATAATAATGAGATTGAGGAATTAACCCTTACCTTGTACTTTCCTTTGGTCAAGGGTATGTTTAACCTTATATATAATGACCACAGTATGTTATTAAATTATACTAGAACCATATTCATATTTATTATATCATAATTTATTCATTTATGGTTTTATATTACCCATTTTATAACAGTTTCTATGTTAAAATAACAGTTCGGGTAATAATTACTTTCTTTATCGTGCGTGTTTTAACTTGTTATTCTTGATCGTATAACTTATATCATGATTTAATTTCTTCCAAAACATAAAACATTATTTATGTAACATATATATTCATAATATAAATATGTATAATATATAGATATATGAATTGGAAAACATCATTTATAGAGACGGTAGGCCGTACGTACGCATAAACGCCGTTTCCATTTTCATATCATATAGAATGTAAGTAAGTGAATGAGATATATGTATATATATATATATTTCTAGTAGAATTATTATGTAATATATTATATACTTATTAATATTATATATTTTTATAATCATCGTTGAATGGTGATCGTGGAAATGAATCTCATCGCATCGTGGAGACGGTAAGCAGTACGTACACACAAGCGACGATATCATTCTATTGATGGTGAAATTCTATGTAATTGGATGCTATATTATATATAGAGAAAAATTAAAATGTAATATTTATTATTTTCATCAATTATACACATTATTATACCCATCCAAATAATTAAGCATTGAATAACAAACTACACCACGACGTGGAGACGGTAAGCCGTACGTACACACGTATGGTGACTTTGTCATTCATAAGATGGATAGAATAATGAATATGGTTGTACCATATTTATAATAACATAATAGTATATATAAGTAAACAGAGTTATTATTTTTATATGGTAGCAAAAAAGTAATAGGAAGTGTTATATGAAAAGAACTTTGAAAGAGGTGATGAAATAATTACCTCTTCTTCAGGTACTTCCTTTTGATTTGAAAAAAAGGGCTCCTTAGGTTGGATTTATGATAAAAGTAAGGACTATAGTTTAGAATTGAAGGTAGTTTGGAGGACATTGTATCATGGTTTGGCTGAGCCAAATGTATTTGGAGGTGTTATTTTTATAGAAGGGGAAGTACCCTTTTATAAGAGAGGTGAGGGTCACTTTAGGAAAAGATTGAAATATTATTTTATTATAAAATAAATTTAGGTTTCTAATGGCTCAAAATGGATTTTTTTCGAGTATTTGGTGGGTATGGATCTAAATCCTCTCAACCAATATGTTTTAGACAAGTTTATGTCACTATATTAACCTTATCATTTATATTTAGCTCTTAGTTAAATAGTTTATCTTTTACCATGTCTTATAGTATTATTATATTAAATAGTTAATAAATTTACTATAAAATTCCAAGAGAACCTAAAGTGGTTAATTAATAACATATATATATCATTATATATTTCCTCTAGCTTAACCTAATATTTTTAGGATTATTATATCATTTAATAATATAGTATTTGTTTTAAAAACTCATTTAGGTCAATTTTAACACTATTTGGTATTTGGTTTTTGTGAAAGTCAACACAACTTGATTACTTATAAAAAAATACATTAAATCATCCCTAAAATGTCATATTAACCTAAAAATTTAGTTTAATTAATCAAAATTCTCAATTTATATTTATTTTGATATTTATAATATCAATTATTTTAATATTTCTTTAATAAGGTAATTACTGCATCATCATTGTGCAATAAAAAAATTTAATTATATAATGTATAAAATTTAAAAATAAAATAGCATGATGTAGATTTTTTTTATTTTTGATGAATATTTATAGTCGAATTTATCATATGTATAACTCTATATTAAAAATGGTTTTGTTAATAACATTTGAATATAACACTTTTTACACTTATTTAAATAAAATATAATAAATGTCATAATCTTATACAAATGGATCAAAAAGGATATTATTTTTTTCCTAAGTTTCATTTTGGTCTAGAAACACTTATCTAAAAGAATTAGGACATGTGTTAGGGTAATTATAATATCATTTTTACCTTTAATTACCCTATTTACTTTTAACTGTGGTAAATAAAATTCAAAATTTACGATTAAAAAAAATTATTTTCATTATATTGAACCAAATTTTACTTAAGTATTTCAACCATGTCTTTAGGATTTTTTAAATTAAATTCATAGAAGTGGTAAAATTACGTTTTATGCAAATTTGCAAATGTGCCTAGAAGGTGGGTAAAAGACTGTAAAATATTCAATAAAATTTTATACATCTAATCCTATTATAAAATGAATCGAATGAATTAAATTATAATAATATAGGTATTATGTATCTATTTTTACTTTAAAATAAATTTACATTAAAATAATTATTTAAATAAAATTCGGTTTTAAACAATAACACAATGTTTTTCACGATTCATCAAAAATTGAATGTTTTCAGAAAAATATGAAAAATTCAACAAAAGATAATTTTGATATTAAAAATTAAAAAATGATTTATATTTTACGAAATTAAAAACATATAAGTTTCATTAATTAATTTGAAACTAATTCCCGTTGTCAAAACCAGAAAGCGGGTTTTTGAGAAGTAAAAATAATCAAAAGATTGATATGTGTTTATGTCCAATTTAAATATAAAATTACTTCCAATGACCAAAATTGGATTAAATGATAATAATATAATCTAATTATAATTCAAAACCATTCACATGTATAATTTAACACTATAAATAATTTTGATTAAAAAAGTTGTTTTTAATTAAAATTTAGTATTTTCATTATTCATCAAAATATTAATGTTATCAGAAAAACACCAAAAAATTTTCCATACTAAATTTTTATGTCCCTCTTCTAAAGAAAAGGTTTATTTTGTCAAATTGAATATATAAAAGTGTAAAATATTGGATTTAAAAAAGGTTTTGTCTTTAAAAGGTGGTAAAATTTTATTTTTTGAAAAATACTTATTTTATCTGAAAAATTGAATTTGTTTTTATATTTTGTCTAAGAAACACATAATATGGAAGTTAAAATTATATGTAGTATAGAAAATTAAAAATAAAATTAATAATATTCATAACCACTTTTTGAAAGACTAGTTTGGTAAGTCGTGGTGTGCTTATAGTCGGTGTTGCGTGTAGCGCAAACTATTAAATTTCACTAAAGAGATAACGTAGTATGAAATATTGGGTTGTTAAATTCTCCCCTAATTCAATAAATTTCATCCTTGTGATTTGAAATTGTTCTTAAAAAATTAAAGGTTTAAAATAGAAAATACCTTTGTGGAAAACACACATCGGAAATAGGGTTAATAAAATTTAGTCTTAATAAGAGGGAAAGGGAAATGAAAAATTCACCAACAAATTAGGGTTTCGAATAGGAGAACATTAGTGGAAATTATAGAAACATAATTGATAAAAAATAAACATAAATATTTATAGGGAGTTATTGAGGTCATCAATCACAAACAAGTGAACAATAAATGGAAAATTGAGGGCCTCAAAGCCATACATATATGATGATTCAAAATATCATCAGTTCAACAAAACATAAGGTATTAGGATAACAAAATTTTGGTTTTAAGTTACATTCCCTAATTTTTAAGAATTAATTTATTCATAGAATAAGAAAAAAATAATACTTGACTGGTAGAGTTCCATCCTTTAAATAATTTCTACCCCAAACTCATCTTTTACTCCAAAAGATAATAGAACTCAAAATATTCAATTTAACCTAATTGTATAGGGTTTAAAAAAAATCAATTTAAAATTCATCTTTCATACCATTTTTAAAAAAAACTACATTATACAAACCAGAACATCATGTAGGCCAGTGGTAGGTGATGCACCATTGTTTCCCTTCGGTTGCTGGTTCAAGTCTCACGGTCGTGCCAGATGCGATGGGTTGTCACCTGACCTCTAGGTTATTCTTTTTATAACAATCAAAATATAGTCTTAATAAATTTATTAACATTAATAAATAATATCTAATGTCCAAATTAATCCATTCCAACCTTTAGACTTATCAAAAATACTTCAGTCCAAACTCACAGTCCAACATTTATAAGGAAGGTCACATAACATACATGTGAATACCTTCATCGTGTATTCTACTAAAACATGGTAATAAAATGAATTAACGGAAAACCATATTGAATACATTCATTGTTCCTTATTCCTTTTGTAAAACATAAAATACTAGATATACTCTTTAAATCTATAAATGTTGTAAACTCCAACAATGATGGAATAAACAAACCATTATTTAGTTCTGAGGTATTCAATAATATCCAATATAATTCATTCAACTCAATTATATCTTATTCCAAAATCATTACCTAAGCATCAGAACCGTATTAAGGTTTATCTTTCCCCTAATCATGTACTTTCCAAAATGTTTAACTTGAAACTGTGTCACTTTACATGGTACCATACAATCTCAAATCCTTAATGAAATTGTACCGCAGTATGATCCTTATTTATTTCAATAATTCTTATAACTGGTACATCATTGATACAACAATCATATGACATAATTATTCAACAAAAACCTAAGAACACTAATCATTCCTCTTTATATGTGGTAGTATCATAACTAGATTATTATCTAATAGGATCATTTGGGGTATACTATGATGATTGGGACATTGATTTTCATAGTGTCCCAACTCGTTGCAGATGAAGCATTGGAAATTTGAATCCTTTTTATTACCCTTAGAATCATGTACTTGGTGTCATTTTTTTTCACTTATAAAAAATTACCATTCCCTTCAAGCATTTACCAAGGTTATTCTTTCCACAATTATCACATGTGGGAAAATACTTATTTCCCTTCTTCCCTTTATCTATCTTTTTTTCATCCTCTTCTTTTCTTGCTTTCCTTAAAATCCATAGGACTCAGAGAAATATTTACTTATCTTATTAACACATGATAATATTTCTTCATATAATGCCGATATGTGGGAGAATATTTCCCTTCTAAATTTTGGCTTAATACCATGAAAGATATGATCCTTCTTACTCTTTGGATCATGCATATTTTTTGAGTTCGCATTCCTTATACTGGGAGCCATTTCTAAATGAAGACATACACTAGATTAGATCATATCATATTTTATAATCCAAAATCGAGAAAAAAATCTCAACATTAATTGAATATTTTCACACATCTAGTCCAATAATCATAAAAATGGTTTCTTTGCTGACATATTTACTCATAAATACTTTATAATGGTTTTTAAATATAATGTGAATTATACTAAGCATATCCCCAGGAGTGTCAATACAAGAGTGAAGCAAGGCCTATTTTCGTGTACCCAGATACCCCGGGTCAAGCCCGAAACTCCTTGTTAGAGTTTTCACTCCTAGGTACATTTGTGCTAGAACCACCTCTACCTGTTTGTATCTAGACAGAGATGTATTTTCTTAGAAAACCCACATAATATTTACACTACCAAATTTTTTAAATGTTCTTCTATAATAATCCTCAAAGTCTATCTTAGGGTAATTTTCTCTAATTAGAGTTTATTTAAATCTAGTTTCAAAGGTTTGTACTAAACATCCTCTGATACCAACTATAAATCCTCGACCCCAGAAGCCTAGAGACAGTTCATTATTTTAATACATTATCATGATTACAAGTAATCAATTCCTGATGGACCGGTCAATTTAGCAGTCTTGAATAATTGATTACATACACGAACATTACATTACACCTTCAAACAAAATATAAATAATCCTTTGAGGATGCCATTATTTTCCTAGATTAACCCTACATATCAATTATAATACACTTCTTGGAATCTTGGGTATGAAAAACATAAGAAAGGGGTGGGCTCAGATGCTCAATAAGGGTAAATAATTTAGCGGAAGCTATAAACTTTTAAAGAAATATGTGTAATAAAAACAACAGACTTTTTTAAAAATAATCTTGAAAAAAATATGAAAAAAATAAATCAAACTCTACCATATAAATATGCACATGGAAATTCTACTAGTCGAATAATCATATGTAACAACTAATTTCATAATGCGGGAATGAATAATGCCGGACATCATAACCACATAGTCAAGGCCTCGTGACAAGTCTATAAATAAGATTTTATCATGGCCTTGTTATGAGAAACTATTGTGTCTCTTGAGACCTACCAATGTATCAAGGGGCTATAGTAGTCCCCACCCATCACTTATTGAGTCCTAGGCATTCCTCATATGAAAATTATAAAATATGACATAAACATTCGTATTAAAACTAGCATACGAAATGTCAATACTTTAACCATAAACCATGAATGGTATAAAAATATCACATCCACAGTCAAAAATATCATAAATAATTCAATACAACATAGAATATTTTATTATAAAAAATCAAGATCAATCGAGAATAATATCCATTAATGTATGTTGACATAGCGAAAAATGATCAGTAAAACTCTATGAGAGAAATATCCCTTTTTTTGTGAAATCATTTAAAGGTCACACGTTTATTAAGGAAGAAATTAAAAATATATTTTTGAATAAAAGTTTCCCATACAACTTTGAAACTTTTGAAAGGAATTAACATTTTAAAATAATCATGTCCGTATAAATAAATCCTTAAAATCATTTTGAAAACATGGAAATTAATTAAAAAGATTTAGAAAAATATATAATTAAAACTTTTAAAATGATGATCTTTCTAAAAAGTAACTTCCAAAAAAATTTAAAATATTCCTTTTGAAATTTTTTTTAAGAAACATGGACGTGGATGATAAATATTTCCCAGTAAATACTTACACATAAACAATTTCGAATAATAATGATATTGATGAATTAACCCTTAACTTGTACTTTCCTTTGGTCGAGGATACATTTGTCCTCATATATAATGACCATAGTATGTTATTAAATTATATCATAACCATATTCAAATTTATGATATCATAATTGATTCATTTATGGTTTTATACTACCCCTTTAATAAAAATTTCTATGCTAAAGTAACAATTCAGGTAATAATCACTTTCTTTATTGTGCGTGTTTTAAATTTTTATTCTTGATCATACCACTTATATCATGATTTAATTTCTTCCAGAATATAAAACATTATTTATGTATCATATATATTCAAAATATAAATATGTATAATAGATATATATATGAAATGGAAAACATAGTTTATGGAGCTGGTAGATCATAGGTACGCATAAATGCCGTTTCCGTTTTCTTATCGTATTGAATGGAAGTAAGTGAATGAGATATAGGTATATATATATAAATAATAATTATTATGTAATATATTATATACTTTTTAATAATATATATTTTTATAATCATCTTTGAATGGTGAATGTGGAAATGAATCTCATCGCGTCGTGGAGACGATAAGTTGTGCGTACGCACGAGCGAAAATATCATTCTATTGATAGTGAAATCTTATGTAATTGGATGGTATATTATATATAAATAATCATTAAAATTTTATATTTTTTATTCACATCAATTATACTCATTATTATACCCATCCAAATAATGAAACGTTGAATAACAAACTACACCACGACATGGAGACGGTAAGCTGTACGTACACACATATGGTGTCTTTATCATTCATAGGATAAATAGAATAATGAATATGGTTGTAACATATTTATAATAAAATAATATTATTTATAAATTAATGGAGTTATTATTTTTATATGGAAACAACAAAGAAAGAGTAAGTGGAAGAACAAAATAACTTTGAAAGAGGTGATGAAATAATTACCACATTTTCAGGTGCTTCCTTTTGATTTGAACAAAATGGATCCTTATGTTGTATTTATGATCAAATTAAGTCCTATAGGATGAAGTGAGGGTAGCTGGTAGGATATTTTATTAGGGTTTTTCTGAGCCAAATGGATTTGGAGATGTGATTTTGAGAGAAGGGGAATTGGCCTTTTATAAGAGAGGCGAGGGTCACTTTAGGAAAAGACTGAAATTTTATTTTATTATAAAATAATATTAATTTTCTAATGGATATAAATGTATTTTATTTCGAGGATAAGGTAGGGATGGATATAAATCCTCTCGAACAATAGGTTTTAGACACGTTTATGTCATTATATTAAACTTATCGTTTAGATTTAACGCTTAGCTAAATAGTTTAACTTTTATCATGTCTTTATATATTTTTATATTACATGGTTAATAAACATACTATAAAATTCCAAGAGAACCTCAAGTGGTTAATTAATGACATATATATCATTATATAAGTCATTTTTCTGATCCTAATATATTTAGTATTATTATATCATTTAATAATATATTATTTGTTTAAAAAACTTATTTAGGTCAATGTTGACAGTATTTGGAATTTTTTTTATGAAAGTCAACACAACATGATTACTTCTAATGAAATAAATTAAATTCACCCTAACATGTCATATTATCATATTAAATTATTTCAATACATCAAAAGTCTCAATTTACATTTATTTTGATATTTATAATATCAATTATTTTAATCTTTCATTAAGAAGGTAATTACTGCATCATCATTGTGTCATAAATAAATTTAATTATTTAATGTTTAAAAATAAAAAATTTAATACCATGATGTGGGAAATATTTTTATCTTTCTAATTAATATTTATAGTAGAATTTGTCTTATGTATAACTCTATATTAAAAATGGTTTAGTTAATAACATTTGAATTTATCACTTTTAACACTTCTTGAAATAAAATATAATAAATTTCCTAATCTAACCCAAATGGATAAAAAGGATCTTATTTTTTACTAAGGTTTATTTTGGTCAAAAAAAAATTATCCAATTGAATTAGGACTGTGTTAGGGTAATTATAATATCATTTTTAGCTTTAATTACCCTATTTACTTTTAACAGTGATAAATAAAATTCAAAAGTTATTATTCACCAAAAACTATTTTTATCCTATTGAACCACATTTTACTTACTAATATCAACCATGTCTTTCAGATTTTTGAAATTCAATTCACAAAAATTCAATTCACATTCAAACATATCATAAATAATTCCGTACAACATAGAAAATTGTATTAAAATAAATCAACCTCAATCAAGAATAATATCCAGTAAAGGATGTCGACATAGCAGAAAATGATTAGTAAAACTCTTTGAGAGAAATATCCCTTTTTTGTGAAATAATTTCAAAGTCAAACATTTATAAAGGAATAAATTTAAAATATATTTTTGAAAAAGCCTCCCATACCACATTGAAAATTTTGAAAGGAATTAACATTTTAAAACAATCATTACCATATAAATAAATCCTTAAAATCATTTTGAAAACATGGACATTAATTAAAAATATTTTGAAAAATAAATCATTAAAACATTTAAAATAATGATATTGATAAATAGTATCTTCCAAAAAAATTTAAAATATTTATTTTGATTTTTTTATGAAACATGGACATGGATGATAAATATTTTCCAATAAATACTTACACATAAACAATCTCGAATAATAATAAGATTGAGGAATTAGCCCTTACCTTGTAATTTTTTTTGGTCAAGGGTATGTTTAACCTTATATATAATGACCATAGTATTTCATTAAATTTTACCAGAACCATATTCATATTTATGATATCATACTTGATTTGTTTATGGTTTTAGATTACCCAATTAATAATAATTTCTATGTTAAAATAACAATTTGGGTAATAATTTCTTTCTTTATGGTGCGTATTATAACTTGTTATTCTTGATCATATAACTTATATCATGATTTAATTTATTCCAGAATAGAACAAATTATTTTTTTATCATATATATTCAGAATATAAATATGTATAATACATAGATATATGAAATGGGAAATATCGTTAATGGAGACAGCAGGTCGTACGTACACATAAATGTCGTTTCCGTTTTCATATCATATTGAATGGAAGTAAATGAATGATATATATATATATAGATATAGAGTAGCATTATTATGTCATATATTATATTATTACTAATAATATATATATTTTTTATAATCATTGTTGTATTGTTAACATGGAAATGAACCTAATTGCATCATAGAGACGGTAAGTTATACGTACGCATGAGCGACGATATCATTATATTGATGGTGAAATAGTGTGTAATTGGATGGTTTATTATATATAAAGAATCATTAACATGTTATATTTATTATTTAAGTCAATTATATTCGTTATTATACCCATACAAATAATGAAGCGTTGAATAACAAACTACACCACGACATGGAGATGGTAAGCCGCACATACACACCTATTGTGACTTTTTCATTTATAAGATGTATAGAATAATGAATATGGTTATAAAAAATTTATAATAACATCATATTATGAATATATTACTTGAATTATTATTTTTATATGTGAAAAACAAATAAATAGGTAGTGGAATAAGAAAAGAACTTTGAAAGACGTAATGAAATAATTTCCTCTTCTTCGGGTGCTTCCTTTTGATTTGAACAAAAGGGCTTCTTATGTTGTCTTTATGATCAAAGTAAGGCCTCTAGGTTTAAGTGAGTGTAGTTGGGAGGATATTTTATCAGGGGTTTTCCGAGCCAAATGGATTTGGAGGTGTGATTTTGAGAGAAGGGGAAGTACCTTTTAAAAGAGAGGTGAGGGTCACTTTAGAAAAAGATTGAAATATTATTTTATAATAAACTAATTTTCAGTTTCTAATGGATCCAAATGGATTTATTTTAAGTCTAAGGTTAGTATGGATATAAATCATTTCAACAAATATTTTATATACAAGTTTATGTCACAATATTAACCTTCTTGTTTAGATTTAACTCTCAGTTAAATAGTTTAACTTTTAACATATCTTCTTGTATATTTATATTACATGGTTGATAAATATACTATAAAATTCCAAGATAACCTAAAGTGGTTCATTAATGACATATATATAATTATATAAGTCATTTGGATGAACGTTATATTTTTTGGATTATTATATCATTTAATAATATAGTATTTTTTTTAAAAACTCATTTATGTCAATTTTGACACTATTTGGTATTGATTTTTTTAAAGTTAAAAAAACTTTATTACTCCTAAAAAATATATTAAATCAACTCTAAAATGTCATATTAACCAATAAAATTTGTTGAATGCATCAAAAGTCTCAATTTTCATTTATTTTGATATTTATAATATCAATAATTTTAATCCTTCATTAATAAGGTAATTACTGCATCATCATTGTGTCATAAATAAATTTAATTATTTAATGTCTAAAAATTAAAATAAAATACCATGATGTAGGAAATAGTTTTATCTTTCTAATTAATATTTATAGTCAAATTTATCTTATTTTTAACTCTATTTCAAAAATGGTTTAGTTAATAACATTTGAAGTTAACACTTTTAACACTTCTTTAAATAAAATGTAATAAATGTCCTAATCTAACACAAATGGATCAAAAAGGATCTTATTCTATTTCCTAATATTGAGTTTGGTCAAAAAACACTTATCCAATTGAATTAAGACATGTGTTAGGGTAATTATAATATCATTTTTACCTTTAATTACACTATTCACTTTTAACCGTGCTAAATAAAATTCAATAGTTATTATTCACCAAAAATTATTTTCATACAATTAAACCACATTTTACTTACTGATATCAACTGTTTCTTTATGATTTTTGAAATTCAATTCATAGAAATTCAATTCACAGTCAAACATATCATAAATCATTCAGTACAACATAGAATATTGTATTATAATAAATCAACCTCAATCAAGAATAATATCCAGTAAAGGATGTCGACATAGTGGAAAATGATAAGTAAAACTCTTTGAGAGAAATATCCCTTTTTTTCGAAATAATTTAAAAGTCACAAATTTATAAAGTAAGAAATTTAAAAGATATTTTTGAAAAAGTTCCCCATACCACATTGAAACTTTTTAATGGAATTAACATTTTAAAATAATCATTCCCATATAATTAAATCCTTAAAATCATTTTGAAAACATGGAAATTAATTAAAAATATTTAGAAAAACAAATCATTAATAAATTTAAAATGATGATATTGATAAATATTCTCTTCCAAAAAATCTTATAATATTCCTTTTGAAATTTTGTTTTTATGAAACATGGACATGGATTATAAATATTTCCCAATAAATACTTACACATAAACAATCTCGGATAATAATGAGATTGAGGAATTAACCCTTACCTTGTACATTCTTTTGGTCGAGGGTACATTTAAACTTCTATATAATGAACATAGTATGTCATTAAATTATACCAGAACCATATTCATATTTATGATATCATACTTGATTCGTTTATGGTTTTAGATTATACATTTAATAATAATTTCTATGTTAAAATAACAGTTTGGGTAATAATAACTTTCTTTATCGTGCATATTTTAACTTGTTATTCTTGATCATATAACTTATATCATGATATAATTTCTTCCAGAATATAAAACATTATTTTTTATCATATATATTCAGAATATAAACATGTATAATGGATAGATATATGAAATGGAAAACATCATTTATGGAGACAGTAGGCCATACGTACGCATAAACATCGTTTCCATTTTCATATCGTATTGAATGGAATTAAGTGAATGATATATATATATATATAGAGTAGAATTATTATGTCATATATTATATACTTATTAATAATATATTTTTTTTATAATCATCGTTGAATTGTGAATGTGGAAATGAACCTCATTTCATCGTGGAGATGGTAAGCTGTACGTATGCATGAGCGACAATATCATTATATTGATGGTGAAATCATATGTAATTGGATGTTATATTATATATAAATAATAATTAAAATGTTATATTTATTATTTACATCAATTATACTCATTATTATACCCATAGAAATTATGAAGTGTTTAATAACAAACTATACCACGATGTGGAGATGGTAAGCTGTACGTACGCACCTATTGTGACTTTGTCATTCATAGGATGGATAGAATAATGAATATGGTTATACCATATTTATAATAACATCATAGTATGAAGAAATTACTAGAATTATTATTTTTATATGGAAACAACAAATAATGAGGAAGTGGAAGAAGAAAATAACTTCGAAAGAGGTGATGAAATAATTACCTCTTCTTCGGGTGCTTCCGTTTGATTTGAACAAAAGGGCTCCTTATGTTGGATTTATGATCAAATTAATGACTCTAGGTTGAAACGAGGGTATTTGGGATTATATTATAGCAGGGTTTGTCTGAGCCAAATGGATTTGGACGTGTGATTTTGAGAGAAGGGGAAGTACCCTTTTATAAGAGAGGTGAGGGTCACTTTAGGAAAGGCTTGAAATATTATTTTATTATAAAATACTTTTCAGTTTATAATGGATCAAAATGGATTTATTTTGAGTATAAGGTTAGTATGGATCTAAATCCTCTCAACCAATATGTCTTATAAAAGTTTATCTCACTATATTAACCTTATTGTTTAGATTTAACTCTTAGTTAAATAGTTTAACTTTTACCATGTCTTCTTGTATTTTTATATTACATGGTTAATAAACATACTATAAAATTCCAAGAGAACCTAAAGTGGTTCATTAATGACATATATATCATTATATAAGTCCTTTGTAGAAAGCTTATATTTTTAGGATTATTATATCATTTAATAATATAGTATTTGTTTCAAAAACTCATTTATGTCAATTTTGACACTATTTGGTATTTATTTTTTTTTAAAGTTAACACAACTTTATTACTTATAAAAAATAAATTAAATAAACTCTCACATGTCATATTAACCTATAAAATTCTTTTAATGCATAAAAAGTCTCAATTTACATTTATTTTGATATTTATAATATCAATTATTTTAATCCTTCATTAATAAGGTAATTACGACATCATCATTGTGTCATAAATAAAGTTAATTATTTAATGTCTAAAAATTAAAATAAAATATTATGATGTAGGAAATCATTTTATCTTTATAATGAATATTTATAGTCTAATTTAGCTTATTTTTAAATGTATATTAAAAATTGTTTAGTTAATAACATTTGAATTTAACACTTTGAACACTTCTTTAAATAAAATATAATAAATGTCCTAATCTAACCCAATTGGATAAAAATGATCTTATTTTTTCATAAGGTTGATTTTGGTCGAAAAAATGTTTCCAATAGAATTAGGAACTGTTTTAGGGTAATTATAATATTATTTTTACCTTTAATTACCCTATTTAATTTTAATCATGGTAAATAAAATTCAAAAGTTACTATTCACCAAAAATTATTTTCATCCTATTGAACCACATATTACTTGTTGATATCAACCGTGTCTCTCAGAGTTTTGAAATTCAATTCATTTAAACGATAAAATTACATTTTATGCAAATTTGTAAATGTTCTTAGAAGGTGGGAAAAAGACGGTAAAAAATTCAACAAAATTTTATACATCTAATCTTATTACAAAATGAATACAATGGATTAAATTGGAACAATATAGGTATAATGTATCTATTTTTTACTTTAAAATAAATTTACAATAAAAATATTTATTTAAATAAAATGTCAGTTTTAAACAATAACATAATGTTTTTCAGTATTTATCAAAAATTGAAGGTTTTCAGAAAAATACCAAAAATTCACCCAAAGATAATTTTGATATTAAAAATTAAAAAATGATCTATATTTTACCATATTCCAAACATAGAATTTTCATTAATTAATTTAAAATTAATTCCCATTTTCAAAACCAAAAAGGAGGTTTTTGAAAAGTAAAAACTATGAAAAGATTGATTTTTGTTAATGTAAAATTACCTTCAATGACCCAAACTGGATTAAATGATAAAATTATAATCTAATTATACTTCAAAACCATTAAAATTTATAATTTAACACTACAAATTATTTTGGTCAAAAAATTTGTTTTCAGTTAAAATTTAGTATTTTTTACTATTCATCAAAATATTAAAGTTATCAGAAAAACGCCAAAAATTTATCCAAAATAAATTTTTATGTCAATATTATAAAGAAGAAGTTTATTTTATCAAATTTAATATATAAAAGTGTCAAATATTGGATTTAAAAAAGGGTTCTCTATTAAAAGGTGGTAAAATTGCATTTTTAAAAAAATACTTATTTTATCTGAAAATTGAATTTTTTCTTATATTTTGTATAAGAAACACATAATATGGATGTTAAAATTATATGGATTATATAAAATTCAAATTTTATTTAATACTATTCATAACTTCTTTTTGAACGACTAGTTTAGTATGTCGTGGTGCGCTCGAACTCAGTGTTGTGCGTAATGCAAGCTATTGAATTACTTTAAAGAGATAATGTACTATGGAATATTAGGGTGTTACACTTCTGAGGTGAGTATGCCAAGATTCTTCTCACATAGGTATAATATAGAGTATATAAAGAAAGACCGCCAGTCGTATCAATGAAAACCTTGGGCTGGTGTGGCACTCCTCCCTGATGAGTACCGTGGGTATGCTCGGTCACATAGAGCTGCTCCCCACCATGGGCCTATCGGGTCACATAGAACCACTTCCCACTAGTCTTGGGCTACTAAGGTACTCGTCCCTAATGAGTACCATGGGTATGTTGGGTCACACAGAGCTGCTCCCCATCATGGGTTTTCCAGGTCACACAGAACCACTTCCCACTTTGGCCATCATACTGAGGTACTTCTTCTCGATGAGTACCATGGGTTTGATGGGTCACACAGAGCCACTCCCCACCATGGGCCTACCAGTTCACACATAGCCACTTCCCACGGGGCCATCACAGCTGATCCACATAGGGTTTCTTATCAGCAGTCTTTGGGTTTGTGTCAGCTGTAGGATCTCCGCACGCAGTGCTCTTGATTCCGGGAGAACCCAATCCTCAAGAAATTATTTGTATTCCAACTTCCATGAAAGACTCCTTATAGAATGAAAAATTATCCACATCACATAGAGGGTTCTAATGCTAGCAAATGAATCTTCAATCAGATGCCCAGTTTGAGAGATATTAACGTTTTAGTAAACAGGGACCGGTTGCATCTGGGACCAGTCTGACCCGATCAGACCTACCCGACCAACCCATCCTAGGGCCCCCACATGCCCCTGTCTGGTTCGACTAACCCGACCTTCCTGGTTCAGATCTAGGCCGAACCAACCAGCGGGCCAGGCCCATTGCCCTTTCTGGATCCAGATCAGTTCAGATGGAGGTCTATCTCACCGGGTCGCCCAACATCCTAATTCTATCTGGCCCGATCCGCAATCGGCGGGCCGGTATATTCCTTTCCCAGGCCACCCAGTGGCTTGGTATTATGTCTCCAGCTCAGCCCTCGATAACGAGTCGACTTAAACCAACCTGGGCTGTGCCACAACCCGGTTTGCGCACCCTAGTCCGGCCCGCGAGCGTGGGTCGCTTCTCCTATAATCAGATACATGGGCATCTGTCTTGCATCAAACTACGACCAGATAAGCCGTCCATGATTTGGGTCTGGCACACAGTCATTGGATTGTGTGCCAGCGAGGGACCGCAGAACGCAGGCATGGGCTGCGTCCACCATCACCAGCCGTCAGCCAATTCTTGAAGCTTCTGCCACCTTGTCGCGGCTTCCACCCCCCGGCGCACCATCGTGGCATGCCACCATCCACCCACCTCCACCTCCATGGGCCACCGCCTTTGGGTTCTTTCGTAGACCACCGGGTCCTCTATGGTGGTTCGTTCTTCGCACTGTCTGCACCTTCAGTCTCCATGGGGCGACACCTTCCCTCATAAGTCCTTGAAATCACCTCAATGTCATATTGGAGATTTGTCCATGAAGAACCCAAAAAGAGGAAGGGCTCAGGCCTTGTTCATGTCAGCCCGCTTCCTCCGCATTATAGTTTAAACAAGGGGAGGTTTAGGAGTGGAGTTCTATCAAACAATTAATCAATCTAAATACATGAATTCCAAGAAAAAGGAACCCTACAACAAGAATGAGAGATCTACAGATCAACCTGTTCATGGGTTGATCCATGTTCTTCATTTTAAGAAGAAGAATGGGAAAAAATAAATTAAAACAAAAACAACGCCTACCTGGAGAAGGTTTGTCATTGGATCATTCCATTCATGGGGATTATGTTGGCATTCATCACTCTCTAGTCCCGTTACTCAGGATGTGTCGATGTCACCGGTGATTCACCGGTGTTCGTCGTTCTTCGTTGGAGAGGATTATCTTCATAGATTCATCTGAGGAGTTCCATGTTTTTTATCCCAATTTCTCCAATATGTTAACCCATTAAAAGAAAAACATGTCGCAACATTTCTTTTACTATGTGTCATCACGTTGTTACGTTGTTTCATTTATGAAACATCATCTCTCTTATTTTTTAATTAATGAATCATTATACTTCTCATTTAAGATCCTCATTAATGGGTTTTTTTTGCCTCGTCACCGAACTGTTTTTATGGCCTTCCACTGCTCAACAGTGGGGAAAAGAAAAGAAAATAACCTTTTAATTTAATTTATTTTTCTTTTGAATGTTTTGAAAATTAAATTTTTTCCTCGACTCACGCCGATCGAGGATAGGTCCATTCATAGTTAATGTCACCATTCCAGATGAAACGGTGCCCTTAGCTTTTTAATCCATAAATCCATTTAGATGTTTACAAAACCACACCTAAACACCATGTTAATTCGCTTAATTTTTTTTCAAAAACTATATTTCACCCTTGACCCGCTTTAGTAGAGGTTAAGCTATGGCTAACGGTAACATGCCCTCATGATCTCAACGGTACTCTCAGATTTCCAATCTGAGTTACTATTTAGTATTTATAAGAATTTGAAAATAAAACAATTGTTACTTAATTATTTTACTTACGACCAAAAACTAACTTCCACTATTAGCCTGCGCTGACCGACATTAGGCTCTTCCTAAGGAAAACATACCCTCATGAGCTCAAAAGTGGTCTCAAATTTTTAATCCATGTCATTTTTTGTGAATAATAATATTTGGAAAAATAAAATAATTTTATTTAATTATTTTTTTCATGGTTATTCCATTTTCAAGTTTTCTCATTAAAGGCATATGCCAACTAAACGTAACTCATGCCTAGGGGAAACCCTCCATCTTGAACCCAATAGTGCCCTCCGATTTCTAACCAAAAAAACCATTTAATATTTATTCCACTTTTTTAGGAAAACCATTCATGTGGACTATTTAAAACATAACATTTTTCAACGGATCATTCCAGGCACTCCGGGCCACAGAATCGCATTCCATATCAGCGCCTGGCCTTGAAATAACACCATTTAATTTAAAAAAATCATGGAATTATAGGGCATTAAATGACTCCCCCCTTTAGGGATTTACATATTTGTAAGACAAAACAAGGGCTAATCAAACAAAAAGGGGTTACTGGCCATGAATTTGCGCCTTCCGCTCCCATGTGATCTCTTGAAGATTACCGTGCTACCAACGAACACGCACCAGTGGAATAAACCATCCATGAAGGATCCTACAATTTTTATCCTCGATATCATTTTTTGAAACTCCACCCAAGTCACCCCATCATCAAATATCTATCACATAGAGGCATCCTGAGCCCTATACTAAACTCTTATCCTATGTAGTTAAGAAGTGAGCCAACTCGGTGGGTCATTAAATGATAACACATATGGCATTGTGTCTCATTGAAGTACATGGTAAAACTGTCACAAAGTGCATAGATATTCCATACCACATCCATTCTGGTACCCCGAGGGGTTGTATAAAAACTACTGGAACCTTGTGCCCAACCTTCATTTGCTGATAAGTGAGGCATCTAGAAACAAACTCTACCACTGCCTTCTTCATCCACAACCACTAGTACGAACGTCAGAAGTCCTAATACATCTTTTCCTCACCTGTATGCACCACCAAAGGGGATGTATGGAACTCTCTCAACACATCCTCCCACAACACCATTGGTACTATGGTGAATCCTATGAAAATAATTATGTTCTCCCCACCTTTCAAATATCCATCAGGGGGATGCCCTGTGGACATCTGGGTATGTGTGGTCTCGCAGTTGGAATCTATGAGTTGCGCCAGCCTGAATCACTGTAAGAGTGTAGGCGAATCCACCATCAACTGAAGATAAGTTGCCTCATCTCTATCCACAAAGGATATCTGAAGCAAGGAAAACTGCTCAGAGGAATTGTTCAGTAGCTGTGAACTCAATCTCTTATTGAGAGAATCTTACACCATGTCCCCCTTCTTAGGAGTATAGACTATCTCAAAGTCATATTCTTGGTGGAACTCTAGACAAAATCACCATCACAGATTCAAATAATTTTGAGAAAAGATAAACTTGAGACTCTTATGGTCAAATTAGATGACGAATCATTCACCCATAAGGTAGTGCAACCTCATATTTAGTGCGAAGACTACTGCTTCCAACTCAAGGTCATGAGTCACATAATTCAGCTCATGCGGTTTCAACTATCATGAGTCATAATCAATCACTTCTTTCCCCTACATCAGTACAAAACCAACACTTGTTCCTGGCGCATCACAGTACACCATGTAGTCGGCACCCTCCTTTGGAAACCTCAAGATATTATCACTCTTCAAGATCTACCTCAGCTGCTGAAAGGTCTGGTGGCATCCTTCTGCCCACACAAATGGTTTTCCATTCTTCTTCAATGTTTTCATGGGTTATACCTTTCTTGAGAAGTTGGGTACAAACCTCTGATAGTTCCCAACCAAACCAAGGGAACTCTGCACCTCACTAACACTCTTGGCTGGCTCCCAAGAAAGTGTCACCTTGATCTTTTCTTGATGCACCATGACTCTAGTCTATGAGATGACATGTCCCAAAAATTGGATCTTTCATATCAAGAACTCACACTTAGAGAGCCTTCTGTAAAGCTGGTGCTCTCAAAGTGTGTCTAGAACCATCCTCAGGTGTATCGTGTGCTCCTCCTTGGACACTTAATAAACTAATATGTCATTAATTAAGATCGCTAAAAAATGGTCTAAGTACGACTGGATGATCCTGTTTATGAGTCCCACGAACACTACTGCGGAATTATTAATTCAAAAACACATCAATATGTACTCTTAGTGGATGTAGAGACATCTTAATGACGTCTTCTAGATGTCCTCATCTCATACTCGAAGCTAGGGATAGCCTGATCTGAGGTCTATCTTCAAGAACTATCTCACTCCCTTTAGCTGATCGAAGAGATCAAAAATAATCAGTAGAGGATACTTGTTCTTCATGGTCACATGGTTCAGGCTCTGATAGTCCACACATAACCACAATCTTATGTTTTCCTTCTTGAAAAAAAACACCGGGTCTTCCCTATGGTGAAATGATTGGCCTTACGAACCCCTTCCTCCTCAAGTCTTCCTACTGTACCCTCAGCTCCCAGAGCTCTATGGGAGCTATCTGATGTGCAGGTGTTGATATTGGTGTCATATCGGGGTATAGATTAATGCATAAATATTCCTCTCTATGAGGAGGTAGTATTGGAACATTCTCTATAAATACGTCCTTGTACTCATCCAAGTCTTTGAGACTGACGTCAGTTTCCTATTTTCCCACTGCTGACATCTACTGGCTGTATCTTCTCAGCCAATAAACTTTCAAAAACAATGGTTCTCTCTATCACCCTAGCATAAGTAGTAATGTATATGGGAATAGTTCTATCTCAGATATCCCTAAACACATATTTCTCAGAGGTTTGATCCCTGAAGCACTAATCGTATCGTATTCATCAAGTACCTAGTAAGGTCGGTACACCTCGATGAATACTCAACTACTGACATGTCATCCTATAGAAGCTGTAGAAGCTCTTGGTCACACATATACCATATCTTTTATGCAATATACCTTTCTTGGAGAGAGGTTATCAATCTCTATCCATAGAAAAGTCACCTTATTGTAAGATCGGGTAATCTAAACCCCGTCATAGCCCTATTGAGCCACATAGAAGGCTTGCTTCCAGGACTACCATTTGATCTAATAGTTACCTGAATAGATGAAAAAATCATTCACCACATCAAGCCATTCCTTACCCACCTGTGGGGCAGGCTCACCTCATAACTTGAGGGGTCTCTATCACTAAAACTTGTGGAAGGCATTGAGCCAACATGTGTCCTCTATCGGTAGCACCGGTAGTAACTACTGACCAAAGGGTGGTGGAAAAGCTTGGACACCGCTCGAAGGTTCCATCTCAGGAAACCGTCCCTATACTGAATCCTCATCACTCCATAGACTATCCTCGTGGCCACACACTAGAATCCTGGTTGGCTATCTGTGTGGAGGCATCTTGAAAGAGATCAAGATGAATCACGATTAATAGATTATACCTTGTGAGCTTCCACAGACTCAAAATGATCATGGGAAAACACTCAAAGATGCATACAATCGGGGTTTTCATGTACTGGGTCGAAAAACATAATTCAGGGTCCTGGTGTATAGATACGTCAGCCCCCACACCAACACTAGACTCCCTAACATGAATTCCGAACGTGAAACACTTAACAATGTTACCCCATAAAAATTTGCATACTCTTAGTTCTTCAGGTTTAATTGACCACCTCTAATACCAATTTTTCATGACCCACCCCCAAGGTTCATGCCGTGACTACCCCAATCCCACCTTCTAAAGGATAGGGGATATCGACTAGCACAGAAGGAATTACCCAAAAAGAGGGAGACATTTTCCTAAATACCTGTATGCTCACATACACACAACCACATCCCAAAAATCTAGAAAGGAAAACAATCATGCCACTAAAAATACCAAAGAGTAAAGGTACAACCTGTAAATAAAATGGGCCAAAATACAAACCCAAAAAAAGGAAAACTGAAAAGATGAAAGTATAAAAGATCTTTGATAAAAGTCATCCATAGGAGAACCCCACCAGAAGGGTAGGAAATGAGTGGCTGCCAGAATCTATAGAAGTACGCTCATCTGTCCCATATCACTAAGCACCACCTAGTCCCAGACGACTAAGGCCTCCATCGAAGTGTTAATCACCTGAACGGGATGCGAAATGTGCCGGAGAATCCCGTGCAGGGGTGAGTAACACAATAATTAGTAGGGACCCCAATCCATAAAGGAAATACCATAAAGAAAAGTATACACAAGGCTCTATCAGTGCACCACTAAGGAGAGTACACTAAGTAAACTCCACTGAGGAGAGTACAACAAGAACACTAAGTACACCACAAAGGAGAGTACACCATGTACCCTAAGTACACCACTGAGGTGAGTACACTAAGTACACTATGTACACCATTAAGGTGAGTATTCCAAGAGTCATCTCACACAGGTATAATCTAGAGCAAATAAATCTAGACAATCAATTCTACCACGGAACACCTTAGGCTGCTGGGGTAAACCTCCACGATGAGTACCATGGGTATGCTGGGTCACATAGAGCCACTCCCCACTATGGGCCTGTTAGGTCACATAGAGACGGTTCCCACTAGATTTGGAATACTGTGGTACTCATCCTTGATGAGTACTATGGGTATGATGGGTCACACAGAGCCGCTCCCCACCGTGGGCCAGTCGGGTTACACATAGATGATTCCCACTTTGGGCATCATACTGAGGTACTCATTCCCAATGAGTATTGTGGGTCTGCCGAGTCACACAGAGCTGCTCCCCACCATGGGCCTTCCGGGTCACATAGATCTACTTCTCACTGGGCCATCGTAGCTGATCCATACGAGGTCACTTGTTAGCAGTCTTCGGGTCTTAGTCATCCATAGGATCTCCACACGTAGTGCGCTTGATTCTGGAAGAAACCACTCATCATTCTATTCTTAGTATTCCAACTTTCACTAAATCCTCCTTAGAGAATTCCAAAAGATCTTATTTTCAACAAGGGTTCCAACGTCACAAACAACTCATCAACTAGACACCTAATTTGAGAGATATTGGCATTTTAGTAAGTAGGGGACAGTTGCATGTGGTCCCGGTCCGACCCGGTCCGACCGACCCGACCAACCCGGCCCAGGGGCCCCACATGACCCAGTTTGTTTTGATTGATCCGACCTGAACTGGTTCGAATATCACCCAGCCTAGTCTGGCCCGCCTAGCGGGCCAAGACCATTAGCCCTTACTGGACCTAGCCTGGTTCGACTAGAGGTTGATCTCACCGAGACTTCTGGAGACCTGGTCCCATCTGGTCTAGACCGCAACCTATAGGCCCAACCATTCCCCACCCAAGATGCACAGCATCCCGATATTATGTCACTGGCATGGACCGCGTAGCGACCCAGTTTTCGCGCCCCGGTCCAGACCACCTGTCAGACTAGTCTCCTCTGCCCGACCCGTGAGTGAGGGCCGATTCTCTTCTAGATGGATTAGTGCACATCTAGATTTTAGCGCATCATGTCCAACTAAGTCGGCTGCACTTTCAGTCATGCATGCGGTCTCTAAACAACTTTCCAATGAGGGACCGCGGGCCGCAGGCGCGGGCCGCTTCCTCGCCACGACCCGTTGGCTAGGTCCACCACCAGCCGTCGGCTGTTTATGATGGCTCCTTCCGCCTCTCCATGGCCCGAGATAACTGATTCTACTACCCCTAGTGTGACTCCATCCACCCGAAGTCACCTCCAGTGCGCCATCCGATTCTATCGTGGACCATCAGGTCTGCTCTGGAGGTATTTTCTTCGCATTGTCTACGCCTCTTGCCTCCATGGAATGTTGGCTTCCCTTCTAAGGCCTTGAAATAGACTTGTCGTCAACTTAGGGATTTTTACAGGAAGAATTCACAAGGAGGAGGGGATTGGGCCTTGTTCGTGTCAGCATGTTCCCTCCGCATTAGAGTTTAAACATGGGGAGGTTTTTTATTGTAGTTCTATCAAACATTTAATCAATCCCGATACACGAATCCCGAGAAAAAGGAACTCTCTCGCAAGAACGATTGGTCTGTACATCAACCTGTTCATGCATTGATTAGTGGTCATCTTTTTAGGATGAATAACGGGAAAAAGAAAATTAAAACCAAAACAACCCCTACCTGGAATAGGTTCATCATTGGAGTTATCTGTTTGTGGGAATTCCGTTGGCATTCCTCTCTCTCTAGTCCCGTTCGTCGGGGTGCATCGATGTCACTAGCAATTCACCATGTTCATCGTTCGTCATTGGAGAAGATTCTTATCATATATTCTGAATAGGAGTTCCAGGTATTTTATCCAAATTTATCCAATGTGTTAAACCATTAAAATAAAAACATGTCACAATGTTTTTGTTACGCTACGTCATCACATCGTTACATTTTTTAATTTATGAAACAACATCTCTGTTATGCTTAAGTTAATGAGTCATTACACTGCTCATTTATGATCCTCATTAATAGGGTTCGTCTCTACCTCATCACCGCACCGTGGTGATAGAATTCCACCACTCAACGATGAGGGAAAAAAATAAATATTTAATTTATGTTATTTTTATTCTGAAAGGTTAGAAAATTAACTTTTTTCTTCGACCTGTGCCAGTAAAGGTTAGGTCCATTCATAGTTAAGGTCTCCATTCAGACGCAATGGTGCACTTAGATTTTTAAACCGGGCACCCTTTTAGATGTTTCCAAAACTGCGCACACGCTCCATTTTAATTCTCTTAAAAAAATTCAAAAACTATCTTTTACCCTCGACCCATAGCGGTTGATCTTAAGCTTCTCTTAAGGGTAACACGCCCGTATGAGATCAACGGTAGCGTCAAATTTCCAATATGATTTACCCTTTATGAGTTATAAGGATTTGAAAATAAAATAATTGTTACTTAATTATTTTACTTGCAACTGAAAAATAAATTCCACTGTTGTCCTACACCGACCAATATTAGGATCTTCTTAAGAAAAGCATACTTTCATGAGCGCAATGGTGACCTCATATTTCTGGTCCAGGAAAACTTTTAAGAGTTATTACACTTTTTCATGAAAACCGATCACATGTTATATTTAAAACTTAATATTTTTTATGGATCATTTTGGGCACTCTGAGCCACGGAATCGCATGCCGTCTCAGCATCTGGTCTCAAAATAATCTCATTTAATTAAAACAAATCATGGAATTCTGGGGAATTACATAACATTTATCCTAATTTCATTGGATAGGTGTTTTTAATCCAAAATCAACCTTAGGTAGAAAATATAATCATATTTTATCCACTTTTTTATGACTAATATATTTATTATATTTTATTTAAATAATCGTTAAAAATGTCTTATTCAAATTTTAATAACTATATCATTTTAAGATGATGTTATATAAGTGATATGGTTCATTATAAATAGTCTTTAGAGAGATAAAATGTTTATCTAACTAATATTAATTTATTTATAATTTTAAGAAATAAATAATTAAATTAAATGGTGAAACAATAATGATGAAGTAATAGAATTATTAAATAAATAATCAATTAAATGATATTAAAAATATTAAAATAAATATAATTTGACTTAATTAATAGAACACATGAATTTTATAAATAAAATATACATGATACATACATATTTGATGTATTTTTTTGAAGTTATCATGTTGGTTTGATATGTTTAAAAATTAAAATATTGAATAGTATCAGAATTGAGATAAATGATACTTTAAAATAAATAATATTTTATTAAATGTTATAAAATTAATAAAAATATAATCTTAGGTCAAATAAATAGGATAATGTTAAATATGTCACAAATGATCCAATTGGGGTTCATTTATCATGTTATAGTAACTATATTAACCCTATATTATAAAAAGATAAGTAAACATAATAAAAGTAAAACGACTTAATTAAGAGTTAAATCCTAAAGATAAGGTTAATTGTGTGACCTAAACTTGTATAAAAATAATTGTTGAGAGGATTTAGGTACATCCTAATATTAGTCTCTAAATAAATAAATTTGGAGATATTTTAAATCAAAAATCAATTTATTATAATTTAATAGTTTTGGAGTTTCTAAAAGTACCCCTCCCCTCTCTTATAAAAGAGCACCTCTCCTTCTCTTTTATTCACACCTATAAAGCCCTTTGGATCGAAAAAACACTAACCAATTATTCTAAAAAATTCACTAAATTAATACTTTATGCCATATTTTCAGCATAAAGACACCCTAAGGATTCATTTTGTTCAAATCAAAAGAAGATACTCGAAGAAGAGGTAATTGTTTTACCAATTCAATTCAATTTATTTTATTCTTATAATTTCTTTTCTTAAGTTATTTCCATAATAAATTAATAAATCCATAATATAATATATTCTGATACATTTTTAGGATTATAGTATAACCATATTCATCATTTTACCCATCCTACTAAAAACAATATCACCATGCGTGTGTACGTACGGTTTACCGTCTCCACACCATGGTGTAAACTGTTTTTCATATTCACTTTATTTCAATGGGTATAATGATAAATATAAGGGCCCTAAATAATAAATATGACATCATATTGTTTCTATATAATTTATATTCCATCCAATTCCATACAATTTAACCATTAAGGGAATAATGTCATCGCTCGTGCGTATATACGGCCTATGGTCTCCATGATGCGATGAGATTCATCCTCCATGTTAACCATTCAAGAATTATTATAAAAATATATACAATGAATAATTTTGAAATATATGATATAATATTTCTAATGGAATAATATATATTTTTATATATACATATATGTCATTTACTTGTTTCCATTCAATACGATAAGAAAATGGAAACAACATTCATGCGTATGTATGACTTACCATCTCCATGAACGGTGTATTCCATTTCATATACCTATATATTATATAAATTTATATTCTGAATATATATGATATATAAATCATGTTTTACAATTTTAAGTAATTAAATCATGATCTAAGTAATACAATCAAGAATAACAATTCAAAACACATACGATAAACAATGCAATTATTACCTAAAACGTTACTTTAACATAGAATTGTTAATAAATGGGAAATATAAAGTCATAAATGAATCATATATGATATTGTAAATATTATTATGATTATTTTATAGGTTAATAATATGTTTAAAACCATAATATATGAGTTTTAGACACGTATGGATAGTATCAAACCTAAGGTAAGGGAATTTCGTCTCACTTTTAATTTTCATGAGATATAAGTCTTGTTTACCACCTATTTATTGTGTGTGGTGTAGGAAATTACCATATTATATTTTATATCATGAAAAAAATTATCTTCATGGTATTTAAAGATTCATTTGAGTATATTGGACTTATTATTTAAATGTTCAAATTGGTATGAGATACTTTTAATGTTTAAATAGTTAATCCTTTCTCCATTTCAATATTATTGATATTATAATACATATTTATTTATATTTATACAAAGGATTATAAAGAAAAATTTATGTATATTTTTAATTTCATTAAAATTTTATCAAAAGGAATATTTTTTAAGGTTTTATGTAAGGGACTCTTTAACTAAAACATCGTTTTAAATGTTTTAAAATTTTATTCTTCTAAATATTTCCCTTTAATATCAATGTTTTCAAAATGGTTTTAAGGATTTATTTATATGGACATGAATGTTTTAAAATGTTAATTAATTTCAAAATTTTAAAATTGGTATGGTACACTTTGATTCAAAAATATCTTTTAAAGGTCTTCTTTTATAAATTGTACAGCTTTTAATGTTTTCAAAGTAAAAAAGGCATATTTCTCGGAAATAGTTTTATTGATTTTATTAGATTATTTTTCATCTATGTGAACATCCTTTGTTGGATTTTATGATTAACTAAGGTTGGTTTGTTATAATAAAATATACCACATTATATTTAAGGGTTTATTATATGTTTGAATATGGTGGTGATATAATGAATTAACATTTCATATGCTAATTTTAATATGAATTTTTATATTGTTTATGTTTTACCCATATCATAATAGAAATGAACTTGATTTAGTAAGTATTGGGTGGGGCCTGTTATATCCACTTGATGCATTGGTAGGTATCATGAGACAAACTATTTTCTTGGCATGAGGCATTGACTTTACAATTATTTATGGTCTTGGCACGAGACCTTGATGGTATGATTATGATGTTCGACATTATGCATTACCTCATTATGAGATTAGTTATTGATATTACATGTGATTATTCGACTAGTAGAATATCCATGTGACTGTTTAAATGAAACTATTTATTTAATTATTCTCATATTTTTATTAATATTATGTTTAAAAGGTTTTTGTTTTAGTTTTAAACCTTTCCTTAAACATTTATTCTTATTTATTATAGCTTATGCTATATAGTTTACCCTTACTGAGCATCTAAGCTCACCCCTTTATTATATTTTATTTTCTCAGGTTTCCAACAAGTGTATTATGAATGATATGCAGGGTTAATATTGGATAATAATGGTGTTATCAAATTATTATATATGTTGTATTTTATGTTTTGAATTGTAATGAAAGGTTCACGTATGTAATCTATTTTCTATGACTACTAAACTAATTGGTCCTTAGGGATCTGATTCCATGTAATCATGCCAATGTATTAAAATAATTCACTTTCTCCAGGCATATAGGGTTGGGGAGTTATATTTGGTATCAAAGGGGGTTTAGAAAAAACCTTAAAAATTAGATTTAGAAAACATAAATGAGTGAACATGACCCCAATATTGACTTTGAGTATAATTCTAAGTATACGATATCATCCTTTGTATTTGGTAGTGGATAAACTAGGTTAGCCTTATGGAATTATGGATTGAGAAGAATATTACATTATTTAGAGGACCTATAGATTATTCTTCAAGACTATAACACTATGATTAGTTTTTTTGAGAATGTGATTTAGGTTTTGGTCGATGATTAGAATAATCATGGTTATACAAGCAATGGTTATATTATTGAAAATGAATATATTTGAAAATAAAAATGAGATGAAGGAGTTATTAAGGAATAACATTTTTAAGCGTAGTTAATGGTTTAAGAGTGAAGTGGAATGATCAAGGTTACTTTGTATTTGGAATCAAGAATTATTACATCAACAGTTATAATATTCATAAAGATGGTACTTATGTACTTCTTTAAGGATTTGGAAGCACAAGAGTTTTCATTTAGCATTTAAATGTGATAAAATATTTGGTGTGTGAAAATAAGAGATACATTATGTTGTTTATAGAATCTAATGTTAAGATTGATTTTGGAAATTTAGAGATCTTTTTGGACAGTGAATTTGGACAGAAGTATTTTAGAAAATTCTTAAGGTTGGAATGGAGTAAGCTGAACGTTGGATGTTATTGTTTGAGGTTAAAGTATGATTTATTATGTACTTTTGGATAAAATTCTCAGTTTTAGAAAAAATTTAGAGGATTAAGGAAATAATTATGGGCCTTATGATTTATCAAAAGTTCTTCAGGCATAAAAAATTCATTTTGAACTTTCATTTCTAGGAGTAAGTGATGAAGTGAAAATGGATCGAATCACAACAGAAGGAAGAGATTATGCTTATGACAGGGAAAGAAATAAATCAAGTGCATATTTGAATAGTAAAATAATTCTTCATCTCTAGGGAAAGGATCTTGAAACAAAAAATGATATCCTAGTACTTTTTTTGTTTAATCAAATGGTCTCTTAGATAATCACATATTTAGAGCTCTGTGATTATTAACTTTCTCATAATCATGATCTATATCACTCTCCATAAGAAAAATATGGTTATATTTTTATTTCATAACCATGTTTTCCTATATTTAACCCTTATATGTGTTATCTCTAGTAACTTTCATACTTCCCTTTATTTATTTACCCTTGTTCTGGTGTGAGATTTCAATAAAGGAATTTTTGAATAGTCAAACCTTAGTTACCGAACTCGAATTTGAAAATTGCGAAGATGCAATTTATTAAAGGAGAATAGAATGTAAAACCCTATTATTTCATAGTACGTTTATTATTAAATAAATTCAATAACTTGTGTTTCACGCAATACCGACTTGGCCTGCATTACACACAACATTGATTTTCGGTGAAACGACACTTTAGTATTATAATTTTTTAAATGATATATTTATAACTTATCCATTAAATATAGTAATATAAAAAGTAATAAATAATTTTCAAATTTTATTCATAGTGATTACACATAAATAATACATATTTATAATGAAATTTATAGGTTTTGGTAAAATAGTAATATGTTTAGAAATACTATTTTTTAAAGGAACTAATTTTTATGTCCTTTGGTGAATAATAATAAAATTTATTTTAGCAACTCTTAGAAATTGAATTTGGTATAATAGAAATAATTTTTTAATTCAAAATTTCAAAATTATATTAGGGTAGGATTATGGTAATTTTTTGAAAAGTTTCAATTTTTGATGAATAGTGAAAATTCATGTATTGATGTTAAAAACTGACTATTTCATTTAAATAATTATATTACTATAAATTGATTTTAAAGTAACAATAGATAAATAATACATATATTAATCCAATATAGTTCATTGTACTCATTTTATAATAGAATTAGATATAAAAATTTATTTAACTTTTGAACATTACCTTTACCCGACTTCTAACCACATATGTAAATTAACATTAAACATAATTTTACCGCTTCTGTGAATTGAATTTAAAAAAACAAACATACATGGTTTTGATAACTATATAAAATTTTTTCCAATTGGATCAAAATAATTTTTGGTGAATAGTAACTTTTGAATTTTATTTACCACGGTTAAAGGTAAATAGGGTAATTAATGGTAAAAAATATTATAATAATATAAAATTACCCTAATAGTCATCCTAATTACATTGGATAGGTGTTTTTCGTCCAAAATAAACCTTATTTAAAAAATATGATCCCTTTTAAGGAACTTGTGTCAAATTAAGTCATTTATTATATTTTATTTAAAGAAGAATTAAAAATGTCATATTAAAATTTTAATAAATATATCATTTTTAAATATGAGGTTATATAAGGGATATGGTAGACTATAAATAGTATTTATAAAGATAAAATGTTTATATAAATAATTTTAATTTATTTATAATTTTATGAAATAAATAACTAAATTTAATGGTGATAAAATAATGATACAATAATTGAATTATTAAAGGAAGAATCAATTAAATGATATTGAAAATATTGAAATAAATATAATTTGTCTTAATTATTGATATAAAAGAATTTTATAGATAACATAGATATGTTAGTGACATATTGGAAGTATAATTTTGAAGTTATCATTTTGGTTTGATATTTTTAAAAATAAAAATATTGAACAGTATCAAAATTGACATAAATGATACTTTAAATTAAATAATATTTTATTAAATGTTATAAATTTAATACTAATATCAGGTTTGGACAAATAAATATAATAATGTTAAATATGTCCTAAATTATCCAATTGGGGTTCTATTTTCATATTTTAGTAACTATATTAACCCTCTATTATAAATAGACACGTAAACATAGTAAGAGTTAAACTATTTAATTAAGGGTTAAATACAAAATATAAAATGAGTTATGTGACCTAAACATGTCTAAAAATCATTTTGAGAGGATTTAGACACAAAATCAGATTATAATCTAAATAATTAACTTTGGAGAAAATTTAAAATGAAACTAAATTTATGATAATTTAATATTTTTGAAGTTTTCAAACGTACCCCTCCCCTCTCTTATAAAAGAGCACATCTCCTTCTATTTTATCCACAGCTCTAAATCCCTTTACCTTAGACAAAATCTGCCCAATTATTCTCCCAAATTCCCTAAATTAATTATAGAGGCAATAATTTGGGTAAAAATCCAATCTAAGTAGTTAATTTGTGCAAATGAAAAAGAGATACTTGAAGAAGAGATAATTGTTTTACCAATTCAATATAATTTATTTTCTTCTTATACATTATTTTACTAAGTTGTTTCTATAATAAATTAATAAATAAAATATAAAATATATTATATTATTTTCCTAACCATTATTGGAATGATACTGTCGCTGGTGCATACGTACGACCTGCCGTGTCCACGATGCGATATGATTAATCCTCCAAGTTAACCATTCAAGAATGATTATAAAAATATATATAATGAATAAGTATGAAATATGTAACATAATAATGCCACTTTAATAATATATATATATATATATATATATAAACACACACATATATATGTCATTTACTTTCTTCCATTCAATACGATAAGAAAACGGAAACAACGTTCATGCATACGTACGACTTACCATCTCCATGAACCGTGTATTCCATTTAATATATATTATATGTATATATATATTCTGAATATATATGATATATAAATAATTTTTTACATTCTGTAGGTAAGTAAATCATGATCTAAGTAATACAATCAAGAATAACAATTCAAAACACGTATGATAAACAAAGCAGTTATTACCCAAAAAATTTCTTTAACTTAAAATTATTAATAAATGGGTAATATAAAGTAATAAATGAATTATATATGATATCATAATTATTATTATGATTTTTTTAGAAGTTAATAATATTTTAAAAACCATTATACTGGAGTTTTAGACATGAACATAGAGTATCGAATCTAAGGTAAGGGAATTTCGTTTAACTTTAAATTTTCATGTGATATAAGTCATGTTCACCACCTATTTCTTGTATGTGGTGTATGTACTGACCCTAATATATTTTATATCCTTAATAAAATTATCTTCATGGTATTTAAAGATTCATTTGAAGATATTGGTCTTATTATTTAAATGTTCAAAATAGTATGGGATGCTTCGAATGTTTAAAAAATTAATCATTTATCTATTTAAATATTCTTGATATTATCATATATATTTATTTATATGTATATAAAATATTATAAAAAAATTAAGTTTATTTTTAATTTCATTAAAATGATTTCAAAAAAATATTTTCAAGGTTTTATTTAAGGTACTCTTTAACTACAACATCATTTTAAATGCTTTAAAATTTATTCTTCTAATTCTTTCTCATTAATTTCCAGGCTTTAAAAATGGTTTAAAGGATTTATTTATATGTACATGAATGTTTTAATGTGCTAATTCATTTCAAAAGTTTCAAAGTGGTATGGTATACTTTGATTCAAAAAATCTTTTTTAAATGTCTTGTTTTATAAATTTTGTGGCTTTCAAAGTAAAAAAATGGATATTTTTATCTCAAAGAGTTTTAATGATTTTATTAGATTAATTTTCATCTATAGAAATATACTTTGTTAGATTTTATGATAAAATAAGGTTGATTTGTTATAATAAAATCTACCATATTATATTAAAGGGTTTATGATTTGTTTGACTGTGGATGCGTTGTTTTGATACCATTCATGGTTTATGATTAATGTATTAATATTTAATATTCTAGTTGTAATACGAATGTTTATGTTTTAAACCTTTAATAAGAGGAATTCATTGGACTTAGTAAGTGATGGGTGGGTCCAGCTATAGCCACTCGATGAATTGGTATGTCACATGAGAAAAACTAGTCTCTTGGCACGAGGCCTTGATGGTATGGTTATTTATGGTCTTGGCATGAGGACTTTACAGTATGGTTTTGATGTCCAATATTATGCATTCCTTAATTATGAGATTAGTTATTGATATTACATGTCATTATTCAACTAGTAGAATGTCCATGTGAATGTTTAAATGGAATTATTTGTTATATTATTTCTAAATTATGATGAATATCATGTTTAAAAGTTTTTTGTTTCTGTTTTATACCTTTACTTAAAATTTTATGCTTATTTATGATATATTCCTCTATATGTTTTATCCTTAATGAGCATCTGAGCTTAGTCTTTTCTTATGTTTTATTTTCCCAGGATGCTAAGAAGTGTATTATGACTGATATGCTGGGTTAATCTAGGAGAATAATGGTGTTATCAAAGAATTATCTATGTTGTATTTTATGTTTTGAATTGGAATTAAAGGTTTATGTATGTAATCAATTTTCCAAAACTGCTAAACTGATTGGTCGTTCGAGATCTGATTCCTTGTAATCATGCCAATGTATTAAAATAATGAATCATCTCTAGACATCTCGGGCTAGGGTGTTACAGAAAACATGGGTAAAAATTACATTATTAAATCTTTTTAGAATTTTAGAAAAATTATTTTTGACATTTTAAGGATAATATGTACATAGAATAGAAATATTCCCAATTGAGTAGAAAAACAAGGTTTGTTTTCCGTAAAAACATTATTTTTTATATCTTGAGTATTAAAGAGAGTAAAATGAAATGAAAACTTATAATTTATTGAAATAAACAGAGGATAATAACATTTATTGTGTTTAAGAAATAATAATAATATAATTTTCCCAATTGAGACATAAACATAAATAATTCCAGATAATGATGAGATTGCGAAATAAAGAGTTTCTCAATTTTGAATTTCATTTTATGTTATTTTATCCTCAAATATAATAAATTATAATTTAATAAAATTATATATGATAACCATATACATACTTATAATAACATATATGATCTAATTATAAATCTTCCATGACCATTTATTAAAAACCATTTATTAAATTCGTTGTTTTTGAGTGTTAACTATTTATTTTTCCATAAAAATTTCAATTTGGAATTTTTGATACCTATATATCACTCATGAATCCATAATATCCAGAATTTTAATCATGATATAAATATAATATATATATTCATTATATACATATTTGTAATCATCCTTTAAATGTGTACATGAAAAATGAATCACATTGATTTGTGGAGGTGGTAGTCTATACTTGCACACGAGAGACATTATCATTTTTTTAAAGAGTTGAAGGGTAAGAAGGTATATATGGTATTATTATTCCAAATTCATAATTAGTTCATAAATATAATATAAAATCATTATTCTAATCTTTATAATAATCAAAGTAAAGTGGTGATGAAAAACAAGTTACACTACAACGTGGAGACAGTAAGCCATATGTACTGACGAGCAATGTTTTCACTTTTTGTAGGATTGAAAAAATATGGAAAATGGTGTAATATAATCATAATAACATATTATTATATTATTATACTATATTTATTATTTTATTATGATCACAATATATTTAGAGTCATTTGAAGAAGAAATAAATTTGAAAGGGTCGGTAAAAACGATTGCCTCTTCTTGGAAAGAGATCCTTTAAATATTCTTGTAAGGTACATAGGGTTGATATTTTAGGAAGAAAATAACCTTAAAAACATGAATAAGGATTTCTATATGAGTTCTTGGTTAGGTATTTCCAAGATAATAGGATCTAGGTGGTGTATATAAGAGAGGATTGGTGGTTCCGTTTTATAGTGAATGCAAGGACAAAAATGGAATTAATAAATTTATTTAAATATAATAAAATAAATTTTCAGGTTTAAGTGAAAAAATGTGGTCATAATTTTTAATATAAGATATTATATGGTTTAAATATCTTTATAAAATAAAATATGGATATGTTTATGTGGTACTATAAACCTTATCTTTTGATTTTATCCCTTAGTTAACATATTTTAACCTAACCATGGTAAAACCTTTTTCTCTTTTAAAGGGTTATAATTTTACTTATAAGGTAAAAACTGGATCATAAATTTCCAAGGGATGATATTTTTTAAGATACATTATTCCCCCTTTCTACTTCAAATTTTTTATTTTTTTTTAAAAATTAATAAAATATTATTTTCATAAAATATCATATTTTTCATTTTTGACACCATTCAATTAATTTGACTTTAAAGACATCAAGAAAAATTTGTAATTCAAATATAATTTTAAAACATCTATATATTTCATATATATCTATTAAATTCATGGTTCACTATAAATCACTCATAAAATATTAATTTTAGTGTTTTAAAAATAATTTATTTTTTCTATTAATTGAATTAATACTATATTGGTGTTGTGTAAGATTTTAAGGTAATTATTTAGTCACTAAAATTATAAATAAATAAACATGATGAAAAATATTCTACGTTTCAAATAAAAATTTTTAATCAAACTTTTACCATTTCATCCTTATAATATAATTTTTCAGTTATTAAAGTCAAGAGAGTGACATTTTGTATTTATTATTTTCTTAAATTAATATAAAGGTACTAATCAAATAAATATGGGTCCAAGTGGCCATATATTATAGAATTTTATGTTAATGGCCTAAATTCACATATTAAATAAGATAATGATAAGTTTTATGGTAATTTTTATGCCTTATCATATTAAATTTAACCATAATTACTTGATTTACCCTTACTACAGTGACAATTATTTACTATGGTTAATATTCATAATGACCAAAAATAAAGGGGACCCATTTAAAAAATTTATACCTCATAATTCCAAATATTGAATCCATTTTTTAAGATTTAATTTATATAATTCTAATAAATTAATTTAAGATTATAATGAAAAACATAAGTAAAAACTATTTTTTTATAAAAATGCCCTTTTAAGTATAAAAATGGATTTATACCAAATTCAACAATAAAATTGATTCCAATGAAATTCATTGGATTATTCATAATATAAAATAACTTATTTAACATTTAATCTATTTAAAATAAAATGGAACATTTTAAATTCTTGAAACAAAAATCCATTTTTCAATAAAAAACAATATTATTCACTATTCACTTGAAAATTATTTATTTCAGAAAAATCATAAAATTTCTCCCTAAGTTAATTTTGATACAATTATTTAAAAATAATAATTAATTTAATTAAATTTAATTTATAAAATTTAATAATTTATGTTTAACTACATTCTTTAATAAAACTATGTATATTTTTCTATTGTTTCCTTAAAGAAAAGCTTACTATAATGAAGCTTGGGTGATACATTCTTCCCTCTAAAAAATTTCAACCCCAAAAATTTATAAATTTTCACCTTATGAATGTATTTGGGTAGTTCTTCATCATAATTTCTTTAGGTTCCCACATCACCTCTTCTATATTATAATTTCTCCAAAGCACATTTACTAGTCGAGTTGTTTGATTCCTCAACACTTATTCTCTTATGCCCATAATTTGGATATGCTCTTCACAGTAGGATAAATCAGGTTAAAATTTTATTTATTTATAGGTGAGACCATGAATTGGATCATTCATGTACTTACCTAATAAAGAGATATAGAATACATCACATAGTATAGAGAGTCTAAGTGGCATTACCAAAAGGTAATCCAAAACTCAAATTCATTACAGAATTTTAAAAGGTATGATATACTCAGGGCTAAGTTTTTCTTTATTACCATACCTTATAACACATATAAATGGGGATAAATTCAATAAAATTTTATCTTCAACTTGAAATTCCTAATCATTTCTTTAGTTATTATCATAATTCCTACATAGAGATACTTTAATATGGGTTTGAATAGTTTTTATCTTCACTGTTGTCTTATCCACTAGCTTAGGACCTACAATATTCCTTTAAAAACATCATCCCAATAAGTTATAGTACAATATATCTTTACATACAATGCTTCATATGATGTTATTTGAATATTTGAATGGTAATATTGTTATAGGAAACATTTATCAATGGTAAATATTGATATGATATACCTTTAAATTCAAGTGAGGATGACCTCAAAAAGTATTCTAAAGTTTAGATAGTTATTTCAAACTACCCATAGGATTTTGATTGCGAGTAATTTCTCAAATTAATCTCAACATCCAAATCCATTTGAATAATTTTCTAAAATTTCTATGAAAATCATGGATCATGATCAGAAACAATTGAAAGAGGTTCACCATAAAGTCTTTTAACATCATTAATAAAGAGTTGTGTAAAGTTATTAAGAGGTAAAACCTTCTATTATAGATAGAAAATGTAATGATTAGGTAAGGTGATCAATAATAACCCATACTATATAATTATTTCTAGGAGTATTTGGTAATATAATGAAGAATTCTATAGTGACATCATCTCATTTACACATAGGAATAGTTTTAGTATGCATGAATCATATAGGATTATATATCTTAGCCTTATCTTATTAAAAATCCAAACATCTTGACACATAATCATAAAATTTCCACTTCATATTATCCCACAAAAAACATTCCTTAAAATATTTATACTCTTAGTGCTACAATGGTGAATATAGAAATTAGAGTTATAAGATTCATCTAATAATTCAATTTTTAGATCAGGTATAGATGAAACACGTATCCTCTTTCTAAATTTCAAAATTCCATATTCATGTACGAAGTATGCCTACTTTTGATCATTCAAAATATTAATTTCATTTTTAAGAATCTCAACATAAGGATTAAAACCTTTTATTTTTTCCTATAAATATAGTTTGAAAATAATTTTAAAAATGTGTAATATTTCCCCTTCCTTAATAATTATCATATCCATATTATCTAAATCCATGAACATAGGATCCCTATCAATCCTTATTCTGGATAGGACTCCATGATATTTCTAGCTAAATGTATCTTCTGTCTTATATTCCTTTCCTAGGTGGTAGTGTATTGAGAAATAAAAATCCTTGAGTAGCCTGAGCCATCGTATTTGCCTCGTGATGAGAAAATTATGTAAAAATATGTATTTAAAACTCTTGCGATCCATATATATCTCAAAATTTTCACCCTAGAGATAATGTATCCATATAGTCATGTTAAGGATTACTACATCCAACTCAAGATTGTGGGTTGGATATATTTTTAATGAGTATTTAACTTTCTTGATGACTTGGAAATAACTTTACCATTCTGTATAAGGACACAACCAAGTCCCTTCCTCAATGCAAAACTATATATCAAAATTCATTCATTTCTAGATGTTAGAGTTAAAATAATAGAATTCACTAATATCATCTTCAATTATTCAAAATATTCTTCACTTTACATTTTTTATATAAACATAACCTCTTTACAAGTAATATTGGTTAATAGGTTAGCGAGTACAGAAATTTTTTGAACAAATTATTTATGGTAACCTACTAATCTAATGATACTACACACCTTAGTTATATTCATTTATGTAGGCCATTATTTTACTAAATTTTTATTTATAGGGTCAACTAAGATTACATCATTACAGACAATATTCACATGAAAAGAAACTTTTTTAAGCCAAAGCCACACTTTATAAACTTCCCATCTAACTCAATTTCTCTAAGAGTCTCAATAATGACCTAGAAGTGATAATCATGGTCCTTATAGCTATTAAAGTACACCAAGATATAATCAATAAATACCATAAAAAATCATCAAGATATTACTTGAGTAATATATTCATTAGATCAATAAAAAAGAGGGTTCATTTGTCAATCAAAATGATATTATTGTGAATTATTATTGTCTATACCTTGTAAAAAATGTTATCTTCAAAATATATTACTTATTTACTCACAATTGATCCTACCCATAATGAAGTCCAATATTTTAAAAATATGATGTTTATTAAAAACGTCATCAATGATATATTTATTTATAGTAGTATCATTGATTTTACTAAAATTAATAAATAGTTTCACAGATCCATCTCTCTTCTTAACACAAAGAACAACTCTCCCCAAGGTAAAACACTAGGTCATATAAATCATTTTTCATAGAACTCCTGTTATTTTTTCTTCTAATACACGTATTCCATAGTGTCCATTCTATAAGTATTATTTGATATAGGTCTTGAATCAATTATTAAATTAATTAAAAACTAAACTTCACATTTTTTTGGATCTCTAAGTAATTCTATTGGAAATTTAACTGTGTTGTCGAGTGCGTCAAATTAGATGTTCAGTTTTTACAAGACTTTATACAGTATAGAAAGAACCCTGGGTCATATCTCGATTGAACCTTAGATCATTAATTTTAAAGTAAGGGTTTTATTACGAAAAAGGGGAATGGTATTTTAGAAAATGTGGGTTTTTCTATTTAATAATCCAATAGATAAAGGTAATAAATAAAACAAAATGGAAATTAACAGATTTTATTAAGCATGTTCAAATTGGGGAAATATCATGATTCACATCCTTTATTGATTCAAGAGATAGGGTTTAGATATTTTAATAATAGGTTTGTAAAACCTAGAACCATAATGTTACTGGGTTTATACTTGTATACCTCTTAGGGTTTTATCTGAAACACAAAATTATTCATTGGCTATCGTCGATGATTTGGTGATTTGTGTCTAACTTCATACCCGAAACTAACCAAGGCAACATACGAAGAAATAAAAATGTTATCCTGGTTTTTATGTTATTTAATTATGATATAATGAAATAAATTTACATGGAATTTATAGTGTTTATGTGATTTCAATTTTCTAATATGAACCATGCAAACACCATAATTAAAAAGGGAAGAAGAAATGGTGAACGATGTGTGAAACATCACATGAAAGGGTACCCCAAAACAAGATAATATGAGTTTAAGAATGGCATACCAGTACATAAATCAATAAAATAAGAATATAGGGTGAATAAAAACAACATAGAAACCTAGAATTTAAAATATAATTAAAAATAATACAAACATAGATATTTGGATTTTCATAACGTTCCTCCCCGGGTGATCACAAGGAGTTTAGAAATCCATTGGATGGGAGGAGACTATATTTGATGAAGAAGAACTTATAATGCACTCAAAAATCACCCCATGGTATAAAAAATTAGATAATGGTGGTGAGTTATGTTTTCATTGGAAAATACATCACACTTTCCACAAAAGAAGTCACATGCCTAAGGGACTAGATAACTATTCCTTGAAGAATTGGTCTTATTTTTATCTGAATGGTTGACATCCAAAAATGTCTGAAATTTATTCACATTATCTGAATATATGTGAATTATAGTTATTTATCCAATGGAGGTGGAATCATCCTAATTATTGTTCTGGGGCCTATTTTATGACACAAATATAGAAGGGTTGTCCAATCTATCGTGCTTATAATTTCTTCACATTGTTGACCTCTTTTGGGCATTCAAATTGATGAACTGGGATCTATGGTATTATAGAGAAATATATCTCAAATTGTTTTCTCACTCATCTTCCAATTTTCATCCAAATGTTATTCACATAATATCCAAAATAGATATTTAATTCCACAAGTGTGCTCTGGCGCTCACGTATTTTGGTATGTTTTTCTTGAATTCCATCATGGGATCTATATATCACCTCCTCCTACAATGTAATCATTAAAAAAACTAAAATTTACCTATTTATGATTAATAAAAATTAAATTATTTAATCAAACATGAAGTTTAAATTTTATTATATTTGTAATTTTCAATACGACAAAAGTTTAAAAAAGTGGTGTAAGGGTTGAAATAAATAGTGAATCACTATGTGATCACACCCCCACTTAAAAATTTTAACTCCTAGAAAAAGTAAAATTTACAAAAAAAATCATGTTGATACTCCAAACTTCATGAATATTAAAAATTCAATGAAATTTTAATTCAGTGTAGCAATGTGATCAAAGTTAAAACCACACCATGGAGTTATTCCCAGAGATCATGGAAAAATCTGTCTCAAAAATTGTATCAAAACAAAATTCAAAGAGATTCAAGATAACAATCTGATCAAGGAATTTAAAAGTCAAACATGCCAATAAATCTCCATGTGTATGTGTGAAAAACATTTCATGTTATTATTTCCACTTTCTATCCTGTAAATATAGGTTATATTATAACTTTTCTACTTATTTGGTTCTTTCCACCAAAATTACCCTAAATCCTTTGCAATAAAATTTAAATACCCACTCACTTAATAATTACTTGAAGTAAAAAGTTAATCTCCTAACCTAGATATCCCAATACGTTTTATATTTCATCAATATCTTCATTACTTATTTTTTATTATTTTTTATTTTTGTTTTGACATTTTTTTTGAGGGCATAAAATAGTCAGATAACAGGAACATACACATATTTCAATATGGTAAGTAATGAAATAGATCAGATAAGGAATGTACATATGAAAAAATAATTTTAGAAATATAATAAATATTAACCTAACTTATATTTACCTTCTATTAAGTAGTAAATATTTACAATTCATGGTTTCATGAAAAATTGTTTGGAGATATTAAGTGGCACAATTTAAAAAAAATCTCACACAAGGGGTATCAATCATCTCAAAGGTTTCATATATATAAAACCATTTATATCTTTTGAGGCCAAAATCCGGAGGAGGGGCACATCAGGCTTGTCATAGAGCTCCGAATGAAGCCGAGACGAAAAAAGGAGATTCTGGGGCCCTGTGGGTGGGCTCACCCAAGATTGAAAAAGCACATGCAAGAGGCCTTCATCACATAAAACTTCACGCGCCGACCTTCTCTTTAGCACCCAAAACAATTCCCTCCACAATTGTCCACTCCGGCCCCGCTTTCGTGCCCAAGGTGTCATCGAAAGGGGGTTTGCGTGCTCGGACCCGATTCCGCACCGAAGGCGACGTCAATCGCCTGTTTCCGCGACCAGCTGTTCCAACCCTGCTTCCACACCCAAGGCATCGTTGAAAGGGGGTTTGCGCAACTAGACCCGATTCCCCTCCAAAGGTGACATCGATCACCCATTTGCACGCCTGGCTGCTCTGGCCCTGCTTCCATGCCCAACGAGTCATCGGAAGGGTGTTTGAGTGCACGAGCCCATTTCTGTGCCCCATGCAATGTCGAACAGGGTATTTGCTCCGGTCTCTTGTGCGCCTTCCCCTTGCGTGGTGCTCTGAGGACTCCGGCTATAAAACAAATCATCTCCCCTCTCTTCGAGGATGGTAAACCGAACACGAAGCGATGCTCTACAGCACGAAAACCATGTCTTCTGAGAACGTGTGAAAAACCCTTGGACTTCAGGTAATGGTTTTTGTGTGATAGGTTCGAGGGCACATTCAGATGGGCCCTCAGATCCTCATAAATTTTCAAAGTTCTTTGTGCGCAAGGGGTCTCGTCTTGCGTGTAAGCCCCCTCTGTGTCAGGTGTTCTTGCACGCCACCTTTCCGGCTTGTGCGCACGGCTTCTTCTTACGTGCCACCGGTCTGAATTGCACACATCCTATGTCTTGCATGAAACACCCCCGACTTTCATGAAAACAATCATCTTACACGAAACACTTCCTTCTTGCATGCCACTGGTCCCACTTGCGTGCCAACCGTCTGTCTTGCGCCCAAACCCTTCCTCTTGCGCGCAGAATTCCTATTTTTCCCTGTCCAATTCTCTGACATGCACTCCATGTGAATCCCTCACCTTGAGGCACCTTGTTTGAACCACTCTTATGTGCGACACACCTACGTCATGCACTCTTTCACCGAGCAGCCCCTCAGGTTTGCACAGAGTAATTTTAATATCCCTTTGATGATACTTCCTATTGCATTTCTTTGCCTCATGCTTCTTCACATAGGAACTCTAACAGCTATTGTTTCTTCACATAGCCATGCTAATGTGGACCCTCCAATGGTTCGCTCCATAACACCCCCTAGCCACGACCTTGCCAACGCCTTCCCTCCTACAAGGGTGGGTGGGTACAAGTTATGTAAGTCCTAGGGGTGCATAGTGAACCCACCTCGTCCAAGCTGCAAGATGTTAAACTACCAAGTGTCATCGTCGTCAGCACATGATGTTAAACTGTGACCTCACCTCATGCCTTGCACGTAGGGAAAAGGCGATCACCTTGGTGTGATCTCCTAGCTTTTCATGCTACAGGCAGTATCCTTGCCCCTCCTTTCTTCAGTGCCAAATCCCTCTCCTATTGGGATTTGTCACCACTGGGCCTCCATCCTAGAGTAAGTACCAACCTCATCTGGGTTGATGAACATGTGTAAGCCCCAATTTCATCTTCGGGCCACTAACCACGTATAATCTCCACTCCACTTCCCATAGATGCACCTTTTGCAACGTGATCATCAGGTCTTTTCTATATCTTGTTTCTCACACCGAGCATAACTCACGTGGTCTTAGAGCAAGCACCAACCATGATATGATCTTTTGGAAGCCTAGAGTGTAAGACCAATTCCCCACCCTAACTATGTGGACTTTGATCCATGCCAAGGAAAGGTACGTAGGAAGCCTCCATGAGGTTCAAGCCCAACAACCATTGGTTCTGACCACCTTCACGTCGGTTCCCATCCACTGGTTGTTCTGACCCCATTCACGTCGGTTCACCAACACCTTGGGCATCCTAGACTTTAAGCCCTATGCCCCACCCAAACTACGTGGACTTTGATCCTTTCCATGTCATGGTAAATAGGAAGCCTCCATGAGGTTCAAGCCTAAAAAACATTAATTTTGACCACCATCACGTCAGTTCCCATCCACTGGTCATTCCGACCCCATTCATGTCAGTTCACCAACACCTTAGGAAGCCTAGATTATAACCCCCACAAACCCACCCGAATTACGTGGACTTTGATCCTTTCCAAGGAAAGGTATGTAAGAAGCCTCCACGAGGTTCAAGACCAACAACCATTGGTTCCGACCACCTTTACATCGGTTCCTATCCACTTGTCATTTGGACCCCATTCACGTTAGTTCACTAAAACCTTGGGTATCCTAGAGTGTGAGCCCCAGAAACCCATATGAACTATGTGGTGTTTGATCCTTTCCAAGGAAAGGTACGTATGAAGCCTCTACGAGGTTCGAGCCCACCATCCACCAGTTGTATTGACCCCATTCGCATCGGTTCACTAAACCCATCTGAACTACATGATCTTTGATCCTTGCCAAGGAAGGGTACGTAGGAAGCCTCCCTGAGGCTCAGCCCCATTCAGCGGTAAGTCGTTGACATCCCTATCCAGTGGTAAGCCGTTGGAACCACAACCATTAGTAAACCCTTGCGACCCCATCCAGTGGTAAGCTGTTGAAACCCATATCGGTGGTAAGACATCGTAAAATGAACTATGCAGACTTTGATTCCCTACCATGGGGATATGTTGGAAGCCTCTTTGGGGCTCAAGCTGAAAATTATCGTCATACTCATGGCATTTCCACCACATTCACCATCCATTTCATTCAACCGCTCCATCATCCATCCTGATTCTTACTCGATCCGCCACATCATGGTGGGATCATGCCACCTCATTCACCATTCCATTTAATAGTAATTGGGAATCCAACCACACGTTGACCCCAGCATCAGTGTTCCCTCTGGGGTTTGCACCCATCTGATCCACTCTAGTCAGTGTTCTGATCAGTCCGATCTGTCTCCGCGTGATGCTAAACTTGCGGCATACCCTGTGTTAAACATGGGAAGCTGAGGAAAACCTCATATAAATGCCCATGGAATATAATTATCTACGTTTGATGTGGGATTCCTTGGACTTTCGCGCCCTAGAGAAGACTTATAACAAGGGATAGAAGATAGACACGCCAGTGTCCCACCGCCCAGACACACCAGTGATGACCAACGTGACTACTCCCCTGACTGAAGGTTGTTGCCCTGACCGGACCCCTTGTAATTTCTTGAGAGAAGAAGTGTAATTAACTGGTGTCCATGAAGATATGGCACTAGGAAGAGTTTCATGAACAAAATCTTTAGTCTATAAGGGATACCCTGACTAGGTGTCGAGTTCCGAGGAGGAATCCATAGAAGGAAGAACCGAAATCCCCACATACCATTTCAATCAAGGAGAAAACAATCCTGAACAAGGAACGGATGTCGCCCGCCTTTGGAAAGCGAGAATGCGGGGCAACAAACAACACCGCCATCCCCCACAAAAGAGACAGACTTGCGCGCCCTGGAAAAAGCGCTGGAAACAGAAATGGTGAATCTGACATAAAATTATTCTCCTTAATATGGAGATTAGTAGCGTTCGAAGCTTCAATGGATTAGTGTGTCACCAGATCCAGTTATCCGACACCGGGTCTCGCCAATAAAATAGTGGGCCTAGCATGAATCCCACTTGAATTTAGGGAAGTAGAACGTTGTACATCCCGTTCTGAAATGTTGTCAGCATGGATCCCTCTTACCGGTCATGGAAGACGGAATGGCACTGGGGAACTAGTCGTCAATTCCTTTTTCTTTTAACACTAATGAGTTAATCTCCCTTCTCTTCAAGAATCAAGTTGCTACGCCCGGAGTGCGATCACTGCCTGCACACCGACGTAGGGGCAGGGGTAGTGCCAACACAGTAGTCTGGCGTGGCTCCACCTCTTCCACAACAGCCTCTATGGCCATGATCATGGGGAACACATGCCCCCCTCTCCATCCGAGGTCATCCAACGAAGGGTGATCAACGACCTTGTACACCTCTACGAGGAAGAGGGCATCATCCCGACTCGGGATATGGCCCACCTGGACTTGGAAAAGTATGCGCCTCACCGTCAATGTCGCCCCAAGGGCCACGCAGGGAGCCATTTCTCTCCACCTCAACATACAAATGTTTCGGGAGCCTTTCCCTGGAATGCTTCGATGACTCCCTGCCCTACGTCGATGAGGTAGGTGATGTTCGAGCCAGCCGGATCAGAGTCCCATTCTAGGGAATCCTAGTGAGGGCTCCCACCCATATGTGTTAGCAACACTGCCCGGTCTTGCTGGATGAGGAGCAGGTAAGCCACGCACCTGTGCCACTGGCTCCGGTCTGTCCGACCTGATGCCAGCATCGGGCGCAAGCTGAAGAGGACGCCCGCCAAGGGGTGTCGACGTCAACGTCTACTATGGCCCGAGCCACCACCAACGCATATCACCAGTTCCATGTATACACTGAGTAGAGGCACTTATACGTCTTACCTAGATCGAGGCCCCAACCAACCCATGGGTAGGCTGGGTAGACTCTCTTGGTCGCCGACACAGGCAGTGGTCGCCGCAGACCAACCCGCATCGATGCCACCCGATATGGAGGTCCTCCCCATACCACTACCACAGAGAACGCATTACTTCCCCACTCCAAGGCACAACATGATGGTCCACCCCATGCCACCTTCAATATAAATGAAGAACATCCCCATGGCGGCGACTCTCAATATGGAATCCTCTCTCGTGCTCACTACACTAATTATGGAGTCGTTCCTCCCGCCCCTGACCACCGGTGTGGGGGCACTGCACATCCGGTCTCTCTTCAACATGGGGATCCTCCCCATGTTCTCTTAGAAACTGGTGAAGGTCCTCCTTTCCTCATCAAACAGATGGGTGAAGGCTAGCCTTGCTCCACCCACACCTATCATGAAGGTCCTACTGTGTTCAGCTATCCCAATACAAGGACCCTCTTCATACTGAGGTCACCAGGGGAAACAAGCATGGAGGTACTCCCCATGCTCCTTCCGTTTCCAGTGGAGGTCTTTCTCACTCCAACGCCATATCTAGAAGAGGTCTTGACCGCTCTAGAACTACCCATGGAGGTTCTCCCCATGTTCCCTTTGACATCTGTCTCGGTGCTCCTCGCACCCCAGCTTTCTCGGGTGGAAACCCTCTCCACCCCAGCCCAAGTACGGCCGAAGGACCTCCTCGTGCCATAAATCTGCATTGTCCTGAGGAGACACCCAGGGGAAAGATGGTGGGTCGTCGCCTCCATAATAATAATCATATAATGGTCCGGATAGAGATCAAACTCGTTCGCTTCTCAGACTCCGAAGCGGAGTAGAACTCAGCGTGGGAACACTCCCCTCGCTCATCCGAGTCAAGGGATGGGGTAGGAACAAGGCACATCATCCTAGTACTCCCAGAATGTGAGGTCCATCATATTAAAACCTCCCTCTAAAGGTATATCCATGAGGATTAAAATCTTGAAACCCTGTAGGTTACGATCGTGCAATCACCACCGTCGTCACCAAAAGCTCTATCTACCTCGACAAGAGATCACAAAGAGCTATTCTGGGGACCAATGGCATGCAAGCAGCAATGTGACCTATTTCCAGTAGCCCTAGTCCATGCACCATGAACTGCAGCTATCAGCCCGTCTTATTTCAATGTAGTGGACAAGTCGCTACACTCTTCGGTGGACAACCTGAGATTCGACAGCTAGTCAGCCCATTCATCGTACTCTCCACTGGCCAACCTATCACCCCAACAGTCTACCTCAGTTCCTCTACCAGTTACTCAACCACCCCCAATTGATGAATGGGGAGATCTAGGGCCAGACCCTGAATCTGAGCTGAGGAGCTTATGAAACAGCCTCACAACGTACCACTTCCCCAAGCTGTTCTGGCCCGTGGCAGTGCCGAATTTCTACATACCGAAATCCCTCACCCCATAAGAAGTTGAGTGTTTCCGCCACACCCTCTGGGTGATGAACTTTAGCCTTCTTCATCAGTGAGGGTTTTATCCCAGGAGCCAAGCGCATTTTGAAGACATTGGTGAGAAATGTCGTCTAGTTGATTTGGACACACTCCCTATGGCCCAACGCCCCGAGTCACCGGGTTGCCATAAGACCCTCCAACAGCAATGCGTTCAAAGTATCAAGGTACTCTAAAATATTATCAATGAGGCTACCCCCCACATAAAAATTCATGGTTGGGTGTATTATGTTTCCCTCCTCTTCAGTCCTATCCGGCGACATCCTGACTCGCTAGGTGATATCGAGGACATGCCCCCAGGAAGGGTCACAGTTCACATGGGCGACATAGTGGACGAGGACAAAGAGCAATATATTTTTTATGGTGAATTCACCCCCAAGGGCATACCAACACTAATGGATCAATTGGGAAGAATTACTCATCATCAAAGGAATTTACTGGGTTTCCCTGTGCCCACCGATGCATTAGTAATCAGCCGTAATTTTGGTAAGGTAAAAGAGAACATCGAAGCTGCCAAACACTCTGACATGTCCGCCTCAGTGCAAAAGATGAAGGAGGACCCTTGGAAGGCCATGTTGTGCCAACAAATTTCCGAACAGAAGATGTTGGTCGACGACCTCCTAGCTGAACGCACCGTAGAGTGATGGCCTAACTACAACAATCCTAGACTAGTATAGCAGGGTCTGGAAGAACCTTCCCCCGGTGAGCTGCCTCCAGGTGACCCTGACCATCCTGCCACTGTAGGTACGATCGAAGATGTAAATTATGAAAAGAGGGCATGGTATGTCTCGCCAAACCCTCTGGAACGGTGTGACAATCCAAGGAACCTAGCTCGGGTTCCCCAACTACCACACAAGTCGCTCCACCAGTCGCTCTAGGAGTCATCGAGCATCCTTATCATGTTGATGAACCTGCCAACGTACTCATGGTTAGGGATCCCAAGAAAGACAGGGACCCCCAACGAGATGATCCTATGGAAGCACTCATTTCCCACCTCAAGGCATTGGAAATGCGACAGGTGGAAATCCCACCTGATGGAAAGCCATACCCGACATGGGTGGATGATATGGTGGCACCTCTGGGTTGTGGTAATCCCACCTTCTCCCCTTTTAATGGGACGGGGGACCCGCCGTAGCACCTGGCCCACTTCAACTCAAGTTGTGGGCCCATGTTAGGGACTCCAGCGCAGTATGAGGCTACCAAGATCTGCTGTTTTGTTCAGACATTGGAGGGGCCTACATTCGTCTGGTACAACCTACTCCCCGTTGGATCTGTAACCAGCTGGGAGGACCTTCGCAAGCAATTCATCTACCAGTTCAGCTCCACCATGTGGAAAACGAGCATTTCAGACCTCTTCAAGTGAAAAAAGGACTGATAAGCTTGTCACAAACTTTATCGCCCCAGTGGAAAGGGCTTACATACTCCCTTGACATGCCACTGTCTCATGATCAATTACTGAAAATGTGTGTAGGGGATGTCAAGACAAAACCGGTTCCCTATCTGATCAACCAGAACTACCCTGGAAGATTTCGATACTTCTCCAATAAGGCCAAGTTCCTGGAGGAAGCTCTGAAAGAGGCCAGTGAGGCACGTCTGTTGCCTCCCTCAATTCTTGCGAGAAGGGATGTTAGAGCCGATCCCGCTGCAATAGACCAAATAGAGGTCCCCAGACAGCCGGAGTTATTACCCGTGGAGCCTCCTCCGCAACATCGCAGAGGCCCACCACCACAGGCACAACCTCCAACCTAGTAGCGTCCACCTCAGAATCAGCAGGTGCCCCCACGTAATTCGCTGCCACCACCTAGGTGGGAAAATAAGGCTCCACCTCCTCGACAGGCTCCTCCAATTCCTCATCAGGGCCAGGCTCCAAGGGCCCCCTTTTCGGACATAACAAACCAAACCTACTCATTCAATGAGAATCAGGTCCCCAACTATTTCAGAAGTGCCTTAGAACAAGGGATTGTGCATTTTTTTGAGTGCAGAAGGCTAGGGGAGGTGAACCTCACTGATCACCCCAACTATTTCCCCTATCATTGGATCCTGGGGCACACCCTCATGCAGTAACATGTGTTCAAAGACTAGATTCATTAATAGGTCAATAACAACATAGTCAGGCTGGCCTCGGCCCCAACAGAAGTGCCAGGTGTCTTTTAAGGCCAGATAGTGACAGCGACGATGAAGGCGAGTGGAATTAGGTTTCTAACCACAAGTCCTAGAAGTATAACGACTAGATGGATTGAAAAATGGTTTCCCATTCCCATGGTATCATTTATGAATGCCTGGATCAGTATGAGACTTCAAAAGCCATTACCACCACTTCTGCATCATCGTCTCAGCCAACCTCTTCCCAGAAGACCAATCATCGACGATATAAGGGAAATAAACACCCCCGCCAATGCCATCATCGTCCCGCACTCTTGGAAACTTCATGCCCCATGAGATGGGGATTCCTTCCAGAATTTGCCTAGTAGGGGATGAATCTCCAAGTGATATTCAAGGGTACACTTCGGTTAACACCATGGAGTTTGTAAACCCCTACATGAATTCCGACAACGGGGAGCGCTAGGTGAACCTCCCCAACGTCCCCAACTGATGCCAAAGTCGGAGGAGCCCCAATAATATGGGTCATTGAGGCACATCAGTTGGAAGTTCCAGCCAGGAAATGCACACCACTAAGACCAGACAACAGGCCCAGCGTAGAGCTCAGCATATGCAGCCTCTTCATCTAGTGTCGTCGGGCCCGCCTCCACCGTCTTTTGTGCTACTAGACCAAGTAGAGTCACCAAGACCTCACCGTGATCAGTCACACCACACCGTGGGCCATTCTCAGTCAGCTGACCCCCACACAGTAGTCACTTTGCATGCTTCAACTAGTGACAAACATGATTTTCCCACTACCAGCTAGCTGTCAGCCCAGCCGTTAGGGCCTGCCATACATCCTATCATAGATCGTCCTCCTGAAAGTAAAAGCTCACGCCCGACACAGAAGTATGATGTTCTCAAACATCTTTCCAAAATTCCATCCAGGCTCTCTATCATTGAGGCCCTTCACCTGCCATCAGATATGCATGAGGCACTCACCGAGGCTTTAAGATGCCCCCTCCAGTTTGAGATAGAAGTAGCTACTATGGAAGCCTTTCACGTGGAGGCGATAGAGAATGATGAATGTCATTCCATCATTTACTTCTCTAGAGAAGATGAATGTTCTCCCATATAAGGGAACATTTTACCACTATACATCACTGAATGATTAAACTACGTGGAGTTTTTCCTCTATATTGTTGATACAGGCTTTGAGATCAATCTAATCCCAGCTTAGACATTGCATAAGTTAGGGTTATTTGAGGAGGACTTGACTCCCTCTAACTTGAATATCCAAGGATAATAAAGGATAGAGCAGACCCTAGTCGGCAAGATCCATTTGAAGACCCAGTTTGGGGGCCTAGTTGCCAGCACTGAGTTTATGGCTGTCTCCTAGGACACCGTGTACAATGAATTAATGGGAAGACCATGTCAACACCTACACGCGGCGGTTCCCTCATCGTATCACCAGTTCCTCAAGTACTCCCTCAATGGTCGAGTGGGCATTCTACAAGGTGACACTTCTCCTTTTTCCTCTTGTAAAACCCGCTACCTGGATGCCGACTATTACAAGATCAAGGACAAGCAGATTCAGGACAATGAGGTTGACCCCATCACGGTTGCAGCTGACACTTGGGCAGGTCTGGATGATGCCTACGTCTTCTCGATCCATCGATTGGAGGCCACGACCACCAACATGGGGAAATGTTTTATTGTCTCTGGTACAAGAGGGAAGCATATTACCAAGTCCAAGCAACTGAATAAGATCACCTTGTACTCCTACACAAATCACGCTCAGGTGATCCCGAAGCCTCTTACCCCTGTGCAGTATCGGGATGTCCGCCCCATGGAAACTGCAGTACGTCATAATTTCCTATTTTTCCAGGATAGAATCAACCGGATCAAGATGACGCGCCACTATTACTTCGATATCATCAAGCGTGGCCCCTTATTCCAAAGACTAGACGAGATCGGATCGACATCCATCATTTCTATGGTTTTAGCAGCATGTGAATCTCCCGATATGCTGTCCACTGCCACCCAGGCTGGCACCAGCCACTCACAGGGGGATGTAGACCCAAAGGAAGTTTCTCCCATTGGGGATCCCTCCTCCACAAGCAAAGAAGAGGATTTGGATGATGCTCCCCCCACCGTTGAAGAGGTAATCTCCTCCACGGTCAATGAACTAGTATAGGTGAACCTTGGTAGCAAGGTAGATCCGAGACCCACATTGATCAGTGTCTCTATGTCCCTCGAGGAGCATATGTAGTACACAGACTTCCTAAAACAATATTGAGATGTATTCTCCTGGAGCTATGACAAGATTCTAGAGCTAGACCCTCAGGTAGCTATCCACCGAACCGGTCTCCCGGCAAATCATCACGGGTTCAAGCAGCCTCCCAGAAAGATGCACCATTCTCATGGTACCATGGTCGAGGCTAAAGTTGACAGGATCAACAAAGCCAACTTCGTCAAGGAGGTCCAGTACCCAAAATGGATATCCAACATTGTGCTAGTCAAGAAGAAGAATGGATAGATCAGAGTTTGTATTGAATTCCGAGATCTCAACTGTCACTGTCCAAAGGATGATTTTCCCCTTCCTGTGATGGAATTGTTGATCGATGCTACGTCTGGGTTCTAAGCCCTCTCCTTCATGAACGATTACTCTGGATATAACCAGATCTGAATGGACCATGAGGATGATGAATCTACGGAATTCATGGTGCCACAAGGTATGTTTTGTTACCAGGTCATGCCCTTCGGCTTGAAGAATGCAGGTGCTACCTATTAGCGGGCCATGCATCACATATTCAAGAAAATCCTTGGGACATTGGTGTAATGCTATGTGGGCGATCTAGTGGTCAAATCTCACCAGTGCCAGGACCATCTCAAGGAACTTGATAAAGTGTATGGCTTCCTCTATTCCTTCCACATAAAGATGAACCCATTGAAATGGTCCTTCAAGGTCACATCTGGGAAGTTCCTCGACTTTGTTGTCAGATACCGGGGTATTGAGATTGACCCTGAGAAGATCAAGGCCATCAGTCAGATGCCTCCCCCAAGCAATATTTGGGAGCTTCAAGGTTTTCCCGGACACTTACCCTACATACGCCGATTCAATGTGAATCTAGATGGAAAGTGTAAGTCCTTTTCTCAGCTCATGAATGAAGGCACCACTTATGAATGAGACGAAGAGTGCCAGACCGCGTTCGAGGAAATCAAGCAGTATCTACTCCAGCCTCCGGTCTTGATACCACCTATCTCTGGAAATCCAATGGTCCTTTATGTGACCACCCTGGAATGATCTCTCAGCGCCCTTATCGCCCATAAGAACAATGAGGGGATAGAAAACATCCTCTACTAACTCAGTCATATGCTCATCGATATGGAGACTAGATAATCTCCTGTTGAAAAAAGCTTCCTTGTGCTAGTATTCATAGTACAGAAATTGTGGAATTACTTGCAGCACCACGAGGTAAAAATGGTGTCTCGAGTGGACCCACTGAAGTACATTCTAAACCACCCCATGTAAATAGGCTGTCTAGATCAGTGGACAATGATTCTTCAGCAGTTCGTCATCAGCTTCGTCCCTCAAAAAGATATTAAGGGGAAAGCATTGGCAGACTTTCTTGTTTCCCACTCGGCTCCTGCTGACCAGTCCTTGGATCTCGATTTTCTTGACGAGGAAATCCTCTCAGTAGATCATTCCACCCCATATTGGTAGATTCATTTCTATGGTGCTTCTAGGAGTCCCACCGGTAGGAGGCTCAATGATCCCAGACTCAACAGAGTAGGCCTGGGTATTGTCTTTATTACCCCGGATCAAGCCATTATGTCATACTCATTCCTGCTGTCAGAAGGATGCACCAATAATGAGGTGGAGTATCAGGCTCTCATAATTGGCCTCAAGATGGATCTCGATATCGATGTGCCCCATTTTCATGTGAAAGGGTATTCCGAACTAGTCATCAGGAAGATCAATGGTGACTATGTCATCAGAAAGCAAGAGCTCATACCATTGTTAGAGAGAACTCTCTAGCTAATGGCCCGGTTCTCATCACGGACATAGGTTACTCATATCCCTCAATCTCAGAATGATCGGGCTGATGCCTTGGATGGCCTAGCTGCATCACTTATAGAGATTGAGCAGGATTATTTAATTATCCGCGTGGCACACTAGAGAGTCATCGCTCCGATTACTCCAGGTGACAATGATAGACCACATGTAATACATCTTACCACCGGAGCCTCCACATCAAGACCCCTAGGTCCCTCAGATGCAGTGGTTGAACTGACACCAGACTGGAGAGCCCCCTTTGTTGAGTATCACCAAAATGGTTACCTCCCGGCAGATCTGGCCGAGCGCGAGCGAATCCGACGTCGTGCACTGTAGTTTACCCTCCAGAGTGGTCCTAGTCTTCAGAAGATACTCTAAAAGCGTGAGTTTGATGGTGTTCTTCTCCGTTTCATCCATGGATTCAATATTTCTCAGGTCATGTGGTAGGTTCATGCCGGTTCCTGCGGTGCCCACTAGACTGGGCTAAAGTTGTCCCATCAGATCTGGAGACTGGGTACTTCTAGCCCTTCATAATCCATGACTAATTGAGTTCTCCAAACTGTGTAATGCGTGCCAAATTCATGCAAACTTCATGCATTATCCGCCAGAACCTATCCACTCCACCAAGTAATCTTGGCCATTTTCGGTGTGGGGACTTGATTTCATGGGACCATATCCACTGGAAACAGCTCGCCGATGTCGTTTCATCCTGACCGCTATGGATTTATTTTCCAAGTGGGAAGAGGCAGTCCCACTCAAGGAGGTCAAGGCCTGTTCTATCGTCAAATTCGTGATCTCCAATATCATCTACTTGTTTGGAGTCCCTCACACCACCCTCACCGATAACGGTACCAACTTCCAGGTAGCCGAGTTGAATAAGTTGTATGCAAAGTACAACATCCATTCGAACCATACATCCCATTATCACGTACTGGAAAATAGAAATATTAAGGTGTTCAACGAAACCCTCTCTAACATTTTGCAGAAAATGGTTGGTTAGAACAAGAAGATTTGGCTGGAAAAGCTCCCCAATTCCCTCTGGGCTTATCGGGCGATGACTCGTAATTCTACCTAGGTGACCCCATACTCCCTAGTGTACGGGGAAGAGTCTATCCTACCTATCGAGATTCAGTTGCCTTCATTATGCACAACGGTCTATTACCAGGAGGCGCCCGATAAAGTAGCTGAAATTCGTCTGGACGAATTGGAATCACTTGATGAGAACATGCTTCGTGCCCTACACAATCTAGAAAGGAATCAAAAAATGATAGCCAGGGCTTTCAACAAGAAGGTTCATGTCCGCTGCTTCTTGAAAGGTGACCTGGTATTGGACCTCCAGACACCAATGATACCTGGCAGGACACCACCCAAGTTTTAACCCAAATGGGAAGGACCTTACATAGTCCACATGATCTATCCCAATGGTGCATACTCCTTGGTAACCATGGATGGTGAGTGTATAACTCCTCCCACCAATGCCAAGTTTATCAAGTAATACTTTACCTGAGCCTAATAGTCTTACACGACCTTAACCTGAATAGTCCCGCATGACCCTAAATTGTATACTGGTCCCGCACGACCTTAAACTGGACAGTACCGCATGACCCTAAACTGCATGCTGGTCCTACATGACCTTAAAATGGACGGTCCCGCATGACCCTAAACTGCATGCTGGTCCTCCATGACCTTAAACTGGACGGTCCTGCATGACCATAAACTACGTGCTGGTCCTGCACGACCTTAAACTGGATGGTCCCGCATGACCCTAAACTGCATGTTAGTCCGGCACGAACTTAAACAGTCGGTTCCCGCATGAACTTAAACTATTTAGGCCCCACAGGACCTTAAACTATATTGGGTCCCGCATGACCATAAACTGCCGGTCCGACATGACCTTAAACTAGACAGTCCTGCACAACCCTAAACTACATGAGAATCCTGCAAGACCTTAAACTATACGGTCTCACATGAATTTAAGCTATGAATCGTCTTACATGACATTAAAATGTATCTTAAGAACTACGTATGGCTTGATTCCCATCCTTATGGGATATGTAGGAATTCTTAGACGCCTCATCTTAAGTCCAACCCTTAGACTCTTCCCTTCAACTATCCCCTCCTGAGCATAGTTCTGTCGGAGGGTCCTTGCATGGTGTAGTGTAGGATTCTTTATCCCCACTCATGTTTGGATTATGGAGGTTGCACCATGTGCCCCTCCCCCATTCTTCTATCCTCCCATGTCCTCACCGCACAACGTTAAACTGCATGGCCTTCATGAACTACGTATGGATTGATTTCCATCCTCATGGGATATATAGGAATTCCCAGACATTTCATCTGTTGTCCTAGCCCAAACTCTAGAATCTCCCTTCGGGTCAAAACACATGGTGTGGTGCAGGATTTTCCCCAATTCACACCGAGCTCATCTCAATCCGGCCAAACGTCCCACTCCTCGGAGATATCTGTCGCTTTCACCGCCCTACTTGACATTAAAATACATGTGCATAGTTATGCTTAACCCACTCATTTGATTGGGACTCTATTATCTTTCACTTCTAAAAGGACCCCCAAAAGGCATGGATACTCAGCCAAAGGGTCAACCTACCATCTTGGGCCAACGTCCTTGAGGATTTCGAACAAAAAATTGATACAAGTCCCACGTTGTGAATGTGCTTAGCGGTCGATACTCATTTTTTGTTCCCATTTTTGGTCACATGACATGGATGATGTGTTTTGAACATGGTCAATAGCTATCCATTGTCATTATCGCCACCCCCATAAGTCCCAAATAGTGAGTGTAGTGGTTCATCCTACCCCGTCGCACCTTCTTGCTGTGATCTCCCTCAGGTGATTCCAGCTATCTGACCCTTATATATTGGGAAGAGCCAAGTCCTGCTCCTTTTTTCCCACATCGAGCATTGATCATGTCGGATTAGAATCTTTGAGGAGGAAACACCCGTATAAGAGGTCATATGACAACAGTTGGCCAGAACGCCCAATCTCAGGTCCCCCGACCCTCTAGGGTCCCTAGCCTAAGTTATCATTGGGGGTTGTGCGGTGTGGTATGGGATTACGCCCTCATTCACATCGAGTTACTAGTTGTTCCATACACCCACCTCGTGGGGGTATCCTACCCCTATATTTGTCTCTTATAGAACTATGTATGTCTTGATTCCCATCCTTATGGGATACGTAGGACTGCCTGAATGGGTCCAGCCTCATCTTGGCCCCTTGGCCCGCATTCCCCTAGGGAGAGGAGTATATGGTGTGGTATGGGATTATGTACTCATTCACATCGGGTTTTGTAACAACCATGCCATTTACCTCCTTCTTCTGAGAGTTATCCATCCCCTCGTGCTATACTCATCTTTTCAAATTGGCCACTCTCAAGATGAGCCCCTCGATCCTCTTTAGTGATTCACTAATGTTCCCAAGGGTACTCTGGTTTAGCAACTAGAATGTCGGATTGTACCCAGAAATGCTTTCACCCATTTCTCAGGCTTCGTGTTCCCCTTCATTAGGGCTTCCATCACCTTTCACAACCAAAGGTACCCACGAATGGCATGGATGCTTGGACCAAGGGCCCGCATACCATTATAGGCCAACATCACCAAGGGTTTCGAACAAGAAATTGATATAAGTCCCACGTTGTGAATGCAGTCTGCGGTCGATGCTCATTTGTTGTTCCCATATTAGGTTACACGATATGGATGTTGTGTTTCATACATGGTCAACAGTTATTCTTCATCATCACACCAACCCCATTGTTCCCAAAATGCTGGTTACATGACTCACATCCTTCTCCACCCCCTCATGTCCAAATGGAATTTTGAAACTCCTGGAAGTGTCCCTCAGTGCACATTTGCGCGTTAGGAGAATAAAGCCATGGTAAAGCATCATTCAGGGCTCCGTGCTGATTCCCCCTTTGGAGTGTGTTTCCGATATTGCAAAAAACCTCTTCCTCCCTTGTTTCCCACACTGATTTTGACTCACGCAGGCTTAGGGATCAGGTTGAGGTTTGTGATTACTTGGAAGGATTTCGCTTCTTTGGGGTTTGATCTCTAAGACTACAATCTAATATCTCTTTTAGAACTACGTGTGGCTTGATTCCCATTCTCATAGGATATGTAGGAACACCCAGACATCTCGTATTCAGGTCCAGCTCAATAGGAAGCTAGTTTCTCCTTCCCCCCTTTTCTCCTAATCCTTCCTGGATTCTTGGCCCGAGCTTTCCACCTCAGAATTGCGTACAATATGGTGTGGACCTTGTCCTCATTCACGTCAGCTATGATTTATCACGCCATGCAGATCCCCTACAGAACCTCATCTCTCCTATATACGTCTGAGCCGTATGACTTTAAACGATGATGCTCAGTCCCATCACATGACCCTAAACTGTGAAATTATCGTCTTGGCCGCATGATGAAAAACGACACCACATTGTGATGTCCTCACCCAAGGGAGCGTCATGTTTGGTATCAGTTACACAATATACCATTTTTCAACACCTACATATGGCTTGATTCCAATGGAGATACCTAGAACTTCCATCCTAGGTCCATCATTTCACAAAAAAAAACCATTCATCCTAAGGAACAAACAAGATCTATCAAATACTGCTCCTTTTGGTGAAAGAGACAGACTCACACAACCTTATCTTATAACTATGTGTAGCTTAATCACCATACTCAAGGGGTACGTAGGAACATTCATACACCTTGTCTCAGGCTCATCCTAACTTTCATTCTTGGTCCCTCGACCTGAAACCTCCCCCATGAAGCACACAGTGATCCAGACCAGGTCCTCATTCATGTCAGGTTTTGTAATTACATCACCATGTGTCTCTTATTTTCTTCCATCCATGGTCGGAGATCTATGATTCTAAACTAAGATCTCTTCCAAAACTATGTTTGTCTTGATTCCCATCCTCATGGTATACCTAGGAATGCCCAACCATTTTTGTCTCCGGGTCTAGCCCCAGGAATCCACAAATCCTATCCCTCCTTTTTCTCCCCCTGGCGTGAACTCATTTTGGAACATGTGGTGTGAAGAGTACCTCTTAGGTTCTCATTCACATCTTATTTTTTGATAGATGCACCATGTGCTTCCCATATCTTTTCCCGGCATGGTCCGAGTTCTATGACCTAAAACTAAGATCTCCCTATGGAAACTGCACGTCATGTTTTTCTATTTCACCACCTTGCGTAGAGTCCATTGAATCGAGCTCCCAATTAATAGTCCACCCTAGGATTTTAAGGTGAAAGTCTGCGACCCCAGGACACTTTTCCATGGGAAGGGAATCGACTCCCTCTTTTTGATACGTCTTATAGTCGTATTCAGATGCATTTCGACAAAGATCCTGAAGTATGGAATTTTCACAGGGATATTCCCTTCTTTCCATATCCAAGCTTTGTGAGCCCATCATTTGGATCCTCATCCTCTTCCATGTCTGAAAGGACCCCTTTGCGGCCTTGTCTCATGACACACTGGATCACCTACTATCTTGGGCCAATGTCCCTAAAGACCCCAAATGACATTTGATACATGTCCCGTGTTTTGAACATGGTCAATAGTTATCCCCTATCGTCATGCCACCATCATTATGTTCCAGATCTCAAGAATCATGATTCACATATTTTCAATTTATTATGTTTAAGTGGAATTCCAACATACTCATCTTTACTCTCCAGTGCGTCTATATGCGTTATATTGATTGGTAAACATCATTGGGACATCATTCACCGAGTGTCCCATCTCCCCCAACGTGTGCCTTCTTGTGCTTGGAATGTCCCATAACTTCTTGTTTTCCACATAGAGCATGAATCACGTGGGATTACTAGTTTTGGTAGGATTTTTACTAGTGTATCCATGCCACGCGTGCCTTTCATCGTCCTGCATGATGTTAAACTGCTCCCTCAGAACTATGTATGGATTGATTCCCATTCTCATGGGGTATGTAGGAACACCTGACCACTTTACTTCAGGCCCAACCTAATTTTCACTCTTGGTCCCTCGACCAAAAGAGTTTCCTCTGGGGATACATGGTGTGATCTGGACTCCAAGTCCTCATTCACGTTGGGTTTATAGCTACCACACCACATACTCCCTGGGATCTTCCCTTTCACTCCATATCCTATCATATTCCGTTAAACTACACGAGTCCATATGTCCTCAACACATGACACTAAACTGTGGTTATACCCTGAACAAGTCCAGGATGCTCCATGATAACATTGGAAAGAAATAATTTCCTCACCAGAGAGGTCCTATCCAAAAGTAGGAATGTTCCATGATTAGACCGATTAGTCCACCACAGTGGTGTAATTTCAAGAGTGTTAGATTCTGTCCGAACAAACCACCACTCCACCTTCCATACTTTTCATGCCCTTTATTTGGACCCTCATCCTCTTTCGAACATGGCAGCAGTTATCCCTCATTTTTATCCCTATTTCAGGCTAACATAATATGGATACTGTGTTTCGAACATGGTTAATAGTCATTCTTAATTGTCATACCATCACTACAGTTTTCCAAATCTTGGGTATTGTGATTCACACCTTCCACCCCCCCTGTTTGGATTTATTCCAGCACCCTTGGCATTACGCCATTCGTGCACAAGAGCACATCGAGAAAACAGTAATTTGACTGTTTTGAGAGATTCATTCTTCATCCAGGTATCTCTCTTCTCTTTCTAGGAATCCGAATTGGGTTTTTGAACCTCGGGTTCATGAATCTGGGTTGGCACTCCAACATTCAAACAAAGTAATAGTGAGAGCATCCCTTGTTTCTCACATTGGGTTTGTCCCACATGATCTTAGGAATGAATTGCTACTTATTTCAGGATCATGGTTGAATGAATTAAGCCAAATAAAAAAGTAAATAAATATATCCATACATGAAGTTAAAAAACAGGGACATTAGAGAGAATTTTGTTTATGAGTTTGACCAAAATAGGGCCCTTAGGGGTCATTATATTGGATAAATTTCTCTAGAACCGCTTCATTTTGGATTGTGGCCTCCAGGATCGCCTCCCACCCCCTAAGAACATTCTCTTCATTAGAGTCCATGGGGCACAGTTCACTGAACCTAACCTATGCTTGCGCCTGTCTAGTTTGGAGTGTAGTAATTTGGTGACCCGCATCCACTAGCTGCTCATGGGAATCTTCCATATGGGCCCTCAATTACTCCACAATCTCGGAGAAGTTTTCAATGAATACCTCCTTCTCCTTCATCCATTATTCTAGGTGTTGGACTTCTTGTTCTACCCTCAAGAATTCTTGGGTACTACCTGACTCTTCCTAACACTGGGCAACATCAGAGCATCGGCTGCTCTCGTGCACCTTCTTGGCCATGTAATCTTAGACTATCGAATGAAGGAATTGATCATCCACCCCTCCAGCATAGAGAAAGCCTAGCCAGGTATGGAGTTATCCCATCCATTTTAGCCACTCCGTCTGAGGCTTACTGAGAAAGAGCTTGGTACACTTCCACCCTTTCTGACGCGATATGGATTTTATCGGCCGCCTCCAATTCGGAATCATATATCTCCTCAGGATCCACAGGAAGATATTTGGGGAAAGTAGCGAGGAGCTCAGTAGTAGGGTCTTCTCCAGGTTCCTCCACCTCGTCAGTAACCTCGCTATCATCGGGCTGGAGTTCCACCCGGGCGGCATTACCATACCTCATTGCGATCTCCGACTCACCGAGTACCAGGGTAGGGCTGCTTAGAATGGTTGCTTCTATAAAGTCCAATGTGGTCACTGCCCATCCCACTCCTGTAGATGTCCCGGATTTGATGGTTTTTCATGCCTCCAACCTTGCAGTCACTGCATCAGGAATCAGTATCTTGATTTGATGAATTATCCAGCAAAGATGGAAAACCAATGATAAAGGACTTACAGGACCCAAGTGCAGCGGTGTCCAATGCATGTGTCATGGAGGGGGGCCTACCATGGGATAACCTTCAGTTCTTTTCAACTCGATCACCGATGTCATATCCTCTTGGACAATGGGGATGGAAGGAGGCTCTCCTTCCATCTCGGTATCGCCTAGTTCAGCAGAAGTCAGTGCCCCATTACACCTGGTCCCAAGGACTGACCCCCGAGGTTGATCCTCAGTCTCAACAGGTGTACCCGCAACCTTGGTAGGGAAGGATTCCTAGGGACCCTCACCAATGTGTTCCTGAATAGGAAAATGTTTGGTTGACGGATCGAGACTATGAAAAAAATGAAGGCTGGTATGAGGATTAAACCATACCTCAAGCTGCTCTGCCAATTCTGTATCAGAGCCAACAATTTCTCCACTCTCCCAAGAACTCCACTGGTGAGTGGGAGATTCTGAAGGCCCCTTGCCATCAAGGCCCTCAACTTTGTCCTATTCTTGCAGTCCTTCTTCTTCTTCTTCTTCTTCTTCTTCTTCTCCTTCTCCTTCTTCTTCCTCCCATAAACTTTTATCCTCGGACGGTAGGCTCTCTGCGTCCTGCGCCTATCCAAGAATTAATTTCACCAGGATATGTGGCACTTCATATCACCCATGCCGGCATACATACATTTCCATGGCTGTTAGGTATGCATGCCAACGATGAAAGTTTACCTTATCCAGTATCTGGATGCGCCCTATGTCTGGTAGATCGAGCCCGGTACGAATCAACCTCTGCCATAACTCTTTGGTGGACATGGACTGTCGTATCATTCTACAATATACTATAGATAAGGGAAGACAAAATCGGTGAACGAATTCATGAGGTACCTGAGTTGCTTCCACGAGAGGTCCCTAGTTGGACCCCGAGGCCGTGCACGAGACCACCCTTCCCTAGAGGTCAGAGGCACGTTTTCGGTTTGTGTTTCCCCTGCCGATGAAGTACCGGACAACGCCGCGCTAGCCCCGACCAGTTCTTTGCCTCAATTCCCCCGAGAAACCTCGCCAAATGTCCTGTTCTTCAAGATCTACACTAGTTTCCTTGATTTTCCGAACACATTTAAAAATAATTGCCTCTGGGTACGTCCTTGTCCAGTGTTCCGCATACTCTGTCAAAAGTCCGGCACTGACATCATTGGGGGGAAGATTAATGATTTCACCTAGGCCTGTTGTCATGAACCTAATACAAAGATAATGGAGAAAACATGGATGCATATCTTCCCATACCTCTGTATATACTTTCTTGGGCATCCGTTGCATGCACCCGAACTACCTGGAGAATCTAGTTGGCACATAGGGTTCGCAGAAGATTTTTCCATCAATTCGGGCCACCAGCATGCCGCCCCAGATGCTCTGAAGGTACTCCCTCTTCTCCAGTGGACCTCTCCTATCATCTACCATGTGGTAAACTAGGGTTCAGAATGGGTGGAAGTCAAAGTGAGTGTGGCTTCGGATCTTGAGCTTGACTCCTTTATCCTTGAGAGTCAATAGGAAGATCCACGCGATGTTCAAGAGGGATGGTCACATACCATTTCCAGGGGGTAGATTACATTCAAGAAGTCATACCTACCATAGTGGGCTGTGACCCAACCATGGAGGATCTGGAATAGCCCGCATATCCTCCTAGGTGTACTTCCCCTTAAAATTCTCCTTAGGATACTGTATAGCCTAGCCAACACTGGTACCCCTAGGATAACCCTGTTCTTTACTACCATGATCCCGACCATCACTAGCATCCCTGGGCAGACTCCCATTCTTGTGTCCCTCACAGGTAACAACTAGTTGCTCAAGAATGTGGTGAGGAACCTAGAATATCTCACATTCGAGTATCGACCTTCATTGATGCCAAATCCCCATGATCGATATTCTCCCGTCTCCAAAATATTCCAATATGATTCTGCCTTCCCACTCTGAGATGTGTTTGGGCATTGCTTCCCTCGACCTGGAATTTTCACGGTAGTGTCCTGGGTCAGGAAGAGACTAAACCACCCTAAGTAGGATATTTCCTTTAAGATATATTTTATTTTGAGTTCCTCTTTAGCTAGCTCCAGCATGTTCCATGATAGAATTGGGGTACAGGTCCTATCCCCACAGACAATCTCTATCGGAAGGAACTCATCATACTGATACCCCTGCAAGGGGATCCCTCCGATATAGTGGACATCCCACAGACTGATGCCTAACTCCCCATGATGAAGGTGGAAAGTATTGGTATCAGGAGACCATCGACTGAGTAGCTCTGCTACTAAGTCTTGTTGTCGGTAAAATTGGAATCGAGATGTCCAAACAACCTAAAAAATTCCAATGGCCTGTAGCTTTGGACCAAATTCCTTGTATGTCTGGTGTACCCAGTATGCCCATTCCCATTCGTTGGTAAATGTTCCCCCGGATCTAAAATGCCACTCCGGCCAGCCCGTTGTCTCATCGATAATGCTGCTTCTGAAAGTAATTGCATAAATAGTGGGAGATTCCTCGGGAACTGGATCACTTCCTAAAACCATCCTAGTATTCGGATTTAGGACATTGATGGTTGTATTCTATGTCTCCCTAGAAGTATTTCCATTGTTGTTAATGTGGAATTGTAGAAGAATATCCTCGCACGTCACCCACAACCGTGGTGTGTCCATCTCAAAACCTGGCATCAAAACTTATTCTAGAAGGCTGAAATTCCATAGCGGCATGCTACTGCTCATAACGTAGTCCTTTTGATCTTGCGACAGTATGCCAAAAATCATTTGATTATCATACATGACCCTCCTTGTGTGAACAATCTGAGGGTTCATGGTCATTTGGGTTCTCCTTGTTGCAGCGGAAACTTCCCTCTCCACATCTGTCTGATGAGCGTCTATTTTTAAAACGTTGAAGGAGTCAGCATGAATGATGGAAGAATTGGCATGGAAAATGGTGGTGATGCGAAAATGGAAAATACAGTGCGGAAAGGTGGTGGCATGAAAGATGATTGATGTACCCAGAAAAATTACACACGGCGAGAAAAACCCAGAGTCAATTGCGGAATCTTACACGCAGAAGAGGAAGTTTTTTCGTGCGTGAGAGCAAGAATTCCTGTCACATGGTAAAAGTCAAAGTAGGCCCAAGGGGGGGGGGGGAATCAGCCTATTTATAAAGTGCGAACGCATCTTCCGTGCCCACGCAACCCTTTTGTATGCGCAAATTGTGTTTTTGCGTTCCACCAAAGATTTCATTTTTATTATTCGGCGTACCCTCAGAATCCGACCTTCGGGTTCCCTTTCAGCTCCAATTCTAAGGGGGGCATTTTTTGGTGCCAAAATCCAGAGGACGAAGACATCGGGCTGATAAAAGAGATCCGAATGAAGTCGGGAAAAAAAGGAGATTATGGGGCCATGTGTGTGGGCACACACAAGATTGAAAACCACGTGCAAGAGGCCTTCGACATGCAAACTGTCACACACCGGCCTTCTCTTCAATGTCCAAAATGACGCCCTCCACGACCAGCCACTCCGGACCCACTTCTGTGTCCAAGGCGTCGTTGAAAGGGGGTTTATGTGCCCGGGCCTAATTCCACGCTAAAGGCAACATCAATTGACCATTTCCACGACCGACCACTCCGACCCCACTTCCGCGCCCAAGGTGTTGTCGAATGGTGGTTTGCGCGCCCAGACCCCCTTCCGCGCCGAAGGTGACGTCGATCGCCCGTTTGTGCACCTGGCCTCTCTGGCCCCGCTTTCGTGCCCAAGGCATCGTTGAAAGGGGGTTTGCGTGCATGGGGCTGTTTCCGCACCCCAGGAAATGTCAAATAGGGTTTCCATGCCGGTCTCTTTCATGCTTCCCCTTGCACGGTGCTCCGGGGACTCTGGATATAAAACAAACCATCTCCCCTCCCTTTGGGGATGGTAACCTAAATACGAAGCGAGGCTCTACTCTGCGAAAACCCCTTCTTCCATGACTGTGTGAAAAACCCATGGACTTTCTGTAATGTTTGTTGTGAGATAGTTTCAGGGGTGCCTTTGTACGGGCCCTCTGATCCTCATAAAATTTCAAAGTTCTTTGTGTGCAAGGGGTCTCGTCTTGCGTGCAGGCCCCCTCTACGTCAGGCATTCTTGCGCGCCACCTATCTGGATTATGTTCACACCATCTTCTTTCATGCCACTAGTCTGACTTGCATGCATCCTACGTCTTTCATGCAACATCCCCTGACTTGCATGCAAACCATCATCTTGCGCGTAGCACTTTTGTCTTGCACGCCACTGGTCCCACTTGCGCGCCAACTGTCCGTCTTGCATGAAAACCCTTCCTCTTGTGCGTATACTTCCTATATTTCCCCGGCCTATTCTCTAACATGTTACCCATGTACTTCCCTCACCTTGAGGTACCCTATTCGAGCCACTCTTATATGTGAAACACATGTGTCACGCGCTCTTTCATCGAGTGGTACCTCAGGTTTGCACAGAGTAATTTTAAAGTCCCTTGGACGATACTGCCCATTGCATTTCTTCGCCTCATGCTTCTTCACATAGACACGCTAAAGGATATTGCGTCTTCTCATAGTCACACTAACATGGACCCCCCAATGATTCTCTCGATAACACCCCCTAGCCACGGCCTTGCCGATGCCTTCCCTCCCACAAGGGCGGGCGGGTACCAGTTTTGTAAGTCCTAAGGGTGTGGGGTGAACCCACCTTGTATGAGCTACATGATGTTAAACTTACAAGCACCATCTTCCTCAGCACATGATGTTAAACTGTGACCTCATCTCGTTCCCTACACGCGGGGAATGGGTGACCGCCTTGGTGTGATCTCCTAGCTTTTCTTGCAGGAGGCAACATCCTTTCCCCTTATTTCTTTGGTGCCAAATCACTCTTCCACTGGGCTTTGTCACCACAGGGACTCCATCTTGGAGTAAGTCCCAACCTCATCTGAGATTATGACCATGTGTAAGCCCCTGTTTCATCTTCAGGACACTAACCATGTGTAAGACCCACTCCACTTCCCACTGATGCACCTTTCACGACGTGATAATCAGGTCTTTGTTGTCTCTTGTTTATCACACCGAGCATGACTCACGTGGGCTTAGAGAAAACACCGGACATCCTATTTTGGAATCCTAGAGTGTAAGCCCCACATCCCACCTGAACTACATGGACTTTAATCCTTTTCAAGTAAAGGTACGTAGGAAGCCTCTACGAGGTTCAATCCCAACAACCATTGGTTCCAACCACCTTCATGTCAGTTCCCATCCACCGGTCTTTCCGACCCCATTCACATCAGTTCACCAACACCTTGGGCAGCCTAGAGTGTTAGACCCATGCCCCACCCAAACTACATGGACTTTGATCCTTTCCAAGGTAAGGTACGTAGGAATCCTTCACGATGTTCAAGCCCAACAACCATTAGTTCCGACCACCTTCACGTCAGTTCCCATCCAACAGTCGTTCTGACCCCATTCACGTCGGTTCACCAACACCTTGTGTAGCCTAGGGTGTAATCCTCACAAACCCACCCGAACTATGTGGACTTTGATCCTTCCCAAGACAAGGTACACAGGAATCCTCTACGAGGTTCAAGCCCAAAAACCATTGGTTTCGACCACCTTCACGTCAGTTCCCATCCACCGGTCGTTCTGACCCCATTCACGTCGGTTCACCAACACCTTGGGAAGCCTAGAGTGTGATACCCACAAACCCATCTGAACTACGTGGTCTTTGATACTTTCCAAGTCAAGGTACGTAGGAAGCCTCAACAAGGTTCAATCCCACCATCCATCGGTTGTCTCGACCCCATTCACGTTGGTTCACCAAACCCATCTGAACTACGTGGTCTTTGATCTTTGCCAAGGAAAGGTATGTTGGAAGCCTCCATGATGTCTGGACACATTCAGAAGTATGTCATTGACATCCCTATCTAGTGGTAAGCTTTTGTGAGCACAACCAGCGGTAAACTGTTGTGACCCCATCCATTGGTAAGTCGTTGAAACCCCAATCGGCGGTAAGTCGTCGTCAAATGAACTACGTGGACTTTGATTCCCTACCACGGGGATATGAAGGAAGCCTCTTTGAGGATCAAGCCCAAAATTATCATCATCCTCATGGCATTTACACCCCATTCCCCATCTACTTCATTCAACTGCTTCATCATCCATCCTTATTCTTACCCGGGCCGCCACATCCCAGTGGGATCATGCCACCCCATTCCCCATTCCGTTTAACAGCAATCGAGAATACAACCACACATTGACCCTAGCATCGGTGTTCCCTACGAGGGTTGCACCCATCTGATCCACTCTAGTTAGTGTTCTGATCAGTCTTATCCATCTCTGCAAGATGTTAAACTTGCGGCATACCCTGTGTTAAACATGGTAAGCTGAGGAAAACCTCAGATACATTCCCATGGAATACGATTCCCCATGTTCGATGTGGGATGCCTCAGGATTACACTCCCCTAAGAATCACTATAAAAGGGACAAAAGATAGACGTGATAGTGTCCTAACACCCAGACACGCCAGTGATTCCCAACGTGACTACTCCCCATACTGAAGTTTTCTGCCCTGACCGGACCCCTTCGAATGTCCCGACATAAGTTGCGTAATTAACTGGTGTCCATGAATATATGGAATTAGGAAGAGTTTCACGGACAACATATTAAGTCTATAAGGGAGACCCAGACTAGGTGACGAGTTCCGAGGAAGAATCCACGGATGGAAGAACCGACATCCCATCATCCCGTTTCGCTGTCAGAGAAAATGTCCCTGAACATGGAATGGATGTTTCCCGCCTTTGGAAAGTGGGAATGCGAGGCAAGAAATAGCAGTGCCATCCCCCCAAAACAGACAGACGTGCATTCCCCGATCAAAGCGTCAGAAACAATATCATTGAAAAATAAAAAATTTATTAAAAAACACTCTCTAATGTTAAATTTATTCAAAAATTCATTCCATAACTGAGGTTACTTTTAATTAAATGTTAAAACAACATGAAGTCGAGAATTTTAACATGCAGTTTCTATAATTCCCATGATTTGGTGAGGATAATATGGGGGAAAGGGAAAAATACAATGTATAAAGAATAAAATAGAATAAAGAAGAAAGATAATGAAAATTATAATGAACTTAACAAGGTGGGGAAAATTAAAAATACTATTCATTAAGAAGAAAGAGAAGAAATAAGAAAGACAATGAAAATCCTAATGAACCTAGAAATATACCCACCCACACACCTAGAATGTGTCGTTTACTCACTATATTCAAGTAGATATAACACTTAGGCATATTTTTAATTTAATCACATCAAGTAATTAAGTTAATGGAGAGGTACAACCTTCCTTATTGGCAGTACAACATCGAGTTAATATTTTAAATGTTTTTCACTAAAAAACCTAAATGTAAAAGTAGAGAAGATAAAATAATAATTTTTTTTGAAATATAATAAATGATAAATATAATGATAATGGAAAAAGGGATAAATTTTGGATTAATTCCCCATGTGGGCCCTAGGTTTTGACTGCCTCCATATGGGCAGTTCCTGTGGGTTATCCCCAATTTGATGGTAGGTGGAGTTTATTTAAGAGGAACCGACAACACTTATTTTTTATAGATATCACTTCTTATTAATTGTTAAGGACTCTATGGATATAATATTCTAAATCCACCCCCATTATAATGATATACAATTTACATGGTGGGGGTAACACAGAGAATGATACCTCATCTTTCTTGGTTTCTACTTGCACAACCTCTTCTTCATTATTCAGAGCTTTCTTTAGGTATGATAAATATATGGTATCAAAGGTAAAGTCATATTTTAATTATATTTTAATAAAATTAAAACATAGAGAATCAATATAAAAGTCATCCCTTTCAATGTAGTCATATAATTTCTCAGTTTACTCTAGAAAAGACACTTTGATATCCTCTTATACTCACTCCAATAAATGTTAAAAAATTTCATGGAGTGAAAGTGAAAGTGATAGGTTTTTGATATCATATATCAAATTAATGGTAATTTCCTTATATTAGGAATAAGATTTTATAAGCCGAGTAGTATCATCGATGGTCATAGGATCATCAGTTCTCAATAAATCATCAATTGAAAAACATACATGACATTTTTCTAGACCACTAGAACATTGAATACATGACTCATTACCTAGAATGTCTATCAATGATGAAAAACTAGAAAGGGAATCATAGGAAAGAAAAGTTTTTTAGGGGAATGGAGAATATAAATATAATTAACTAAAAGTGAGGAATGTTCTTATGGGGGTGTTTCAGGGAATCAAGGATGTTAAAACTTAAATTTTCTCCACCAAACTCCATAGAAAACATACCATTGTGAATTTTGATGATCGTATTTTATGTTTTAAGGAATTTAATTCCACGTATGAGAGGTGCATGTCCTTGGGTTCAGGTATATTCCATCTCAAGAATTTAGAAGTTTGCAGGGAAGATGAGATTCTTTACTCTAATGAGGATTCCCTTGATCACACCTAAACGATGTGTTGTGCTCTGGTTAGCAAGTTTCATGAAAATTTTCATTGGTTGAATCTCTCTAACATTCATATATGTATACATATAGTGAGTCATTACATTAAATTAAGAACCTAAATCTATAATTTCATCCAAAAATAAGGTATCACCTAAGGTGTAAGGTATCGTGAAAGTTATAGGACCCTTGAATTTGGTTAGAATTACTAGTTGTATCAAGGCTGAGAAATTTCTAATCAGGTTAAATATCTCATTCCCTTTCATCCTTCGTCTATGGGTACAAAGTTATTTATGAAATTTTTCATTGTGAGGAATTTTTTTAACTGAATTCAATAAAGTAATGTTAACTTGTACCTTTTTAAATGTATCCATTATTTATTTATCAATATAATAATCAAAATTTCTATTAGATTTACAGATTATTTTAGGGAAATTAAGAGGAATGGATTGTTTAGGGGAATCCTCAATGTTAATTTGTTTGCCCTTTTTGTTTTGTTTTTCTTCATTAGAGTCTTTTGTGGGCAGGAAAAGAGAGTTTTCAAGAGGGGGAGATACCTAGTGGTTAGAATCCTTAGAAGAAGAATCTTATTTACCACTGTGAAGTTTGATTTCACATAAATTACCTTTATCCTTGGGATTAACAACAAGTTGTGATGGTAGTTTTCCATAACCTTTCTTCTTTATCTCACTGATGGTTTTTCCAATTATCTCACTTGAGTTCATAGGTATTGAATAGATGACTACGTGGTTTTTTGGAACTAGAGGTTATAGAATCAAATTTTCTTCACCATTTCCTCAAATCTTGGTTCCAATCCGGGAGGAGGAGGATTTTTTTTGAGATGGTGAAGGATAATAAGGGTTCATACCTTGGCCTTGTTGATACAAATTATGCTTGGGGTAGATTGAGATTCCCCCTTGTCGGTACTATGGTTGTGCTTACCACTCATGGATTGGATTTGGACTGAATGGTTCTTGATTTAAGGGAGGTTCTTGATGAAAAGGACACCCATAGAATACTATTTCACAAGACTTAAATGAATATTAAAGTTATAGACACTTGTTAGAAAATGATTGTTATCAGAACAAATACAACAATGTAATGGAATGGGTGGAGAGTGTGAATTACCTTCATCTTGAGCTATATTTCTTATAAGGGTATACATATCATAAAGTTTATTATATATATTTTGTTCTAGGGATTAATATATTACCTCATGAACTCCTCTAGTTGGTGAAATTTCTTGTGTACCAAATTTTTGAGCATTTTGAGCCATTCTAGCTATTAATTCATGAGTGGTGGTATGAGTTTTATTAACCTTGTCACCACCAGCTACAGCATCTATCATACCATGATCCATGGTGAAAATTCCCTCATATAAGTATTGAATTATATGTTGTTCACTAATTTGGTGGTGGGGGTAACTTGAACAAAGTATTTTGAATATATCCTAATATTCATGAAGGGTCTCTAATTCTGATTTCCTTATTCCACAGATTTCTTTTCTAATTTATGCAGTTCAGGAGGCAGGGAAGAAATTCTCTAGAAAGAGTTTTTTATGGTCATTCCATCCCCCAATTGTGGTAGGTAGATATTACATCTTGTATTTGGCTAAACCATCAAGGGATAAGGGTAAGTTATTAAACATTTTGAGACCCAATCTTAGCTTAAATTTGGATATTTCCTCAAGATATTGGATGTACGCAGGTTTGTACTCTACATCCAGGGTGGTCAGTTCTTTTAATGTCCAATTATTTGCAACCATGTTTTATAGGGGTTCATTTGGTTCAATTTTAGAATGTTTTAGAGACACGTGAGGTTCCAAAATGGGTTCCTTAGTGTTAATTTATTGTCCTACTCTAGTTGATTTAATTTTTGAGTGAAGGGTCTTTTCAATTTCAAGGTCAATTTTAAGCAATATTTTTTTTCTAGATCGCATCATGCAGAAATTCTGTGAAGTTTGTTTTTTTATTTTATTTTCCTTTTTTTAATGAAATATTAATAAAATAAAAGCATTAAGAATACTTAAATTGGAAAATAAAAGATAATTTTATACTATATAATTAGATATATATAGAAAGGAAGATAGATATAGAGAGGAAGAAATATATAGAAGAAGAAACCCACAAAAACAAACAAAAACAAAAAGAAAAAAAGAAAAAGGAAAGGGGTAAAGATTGAAATGGGTAACAAATAAATAGAAAAATAAATAAATAAAAGGAAAAAAATTATCTTGGATCCCTGGCAATGATTTCAAAATTTTATTGTGTTTTCAATAACATTAAATTGGATGTTTAGTTTTTACTAGAATTTCTATAGTATAAAAGGAACCCTAGGTCATCTCTCGATAGAGCCATATATCATTAGTTTAAAATTAATGTTTTGATTATGAATAATGGGAATGATATTTTATAAAATTTAGGGTTTTTTGAATTATGAATATAATAGATAAAGGTAATAAACAAAACAAAATGGAAATTAAAATATTTGATTAAGCATGATCAACCCAAGGAAATCACATGATGCTCATCCTTCATCGCTTCAAAAGATGGGGTTTAGATATTTTAATACCTGGTTTTTAACATATATAAGAAAAATGTTATTGATTTTGTACTAGAATACCTATTAGGGTTTAGTCATAAACACAAAATGATTCACTGACTACTACCGATGATTGGACAATTTGTGATTGACTTCATAACTGGAACTCACCAAAGAAACATATGAAGAACTCGAAACATTTTCCATATTTGTAATTTATTTCATTGTGATACCATAAAATAAATTTACATGTCCTTGATATTGTTTATGATATTTCAATTGACCAATATGAACCACAGAAATGCTATAATTAAAAAGGGAAGAAGAAATGGTGAACATTTTGTGAAACATCGCATGAAAGGGTACCCCCAAACATGATCACATGAGTTCAAACATGAAAAAATAATACCTAAATAATTTAAATAATAATATATGATGAATAAAAATAATATAAAAACCTATAATTTAAAATATCATTCATAATAATACAAATAAGGAGCTTTGAATTTTCATCATGTTTCTCCCCGAGTGATTACAAGGAGTTTAAAATTAAATGGGATGAAAGGAAACCATATCTAATGAAGAAGCACATCAAAATCACTAAAAAATCACCCCATGGTAGAAAAAATAATATAATTGGGGTTACGGGCGTTTTTATGAAAAAATACACCACAATTATTACAAAAAAGTCAAGTGCCTAAGGGGCTAGATTACTATTCAAGGAAGACTTTTTATTACTTGTTTATCCAGATGGGTAACTGACTAAAATGTGTGAAAATGTCTTAAAATTAGGTGGAGATGTGGTAATTCCAGTTATATTTCCCATGGAGGTATAATTAGACCAATTTTAGGTTTGGGGCCTGAGTTATGGCCCCAATAAAGAATGGTGGTCCAATCAGGCCCGCCTAGAATTTCTTCACATTGTGGACCTATTTTAGGCCTCCAAATGGATGAATTGGGATATATGATATTATAGAGAAATATATCCGACAAGGTTTTTCACTATATCACCAATTTTAAATCTAATTGGATGCACAAAATATTGAATATAGATATTGACTTCCATAAGTGTGCTCGGAATATTGCACAGTTTGGACCGCTTTCCTCGAATTCCATCGTGGGTTATCCATATAACTTCTTCCTACAATTTAATAATTAAAACAATTAAAATTTACCTATTTAACATTGATATATATTAAATTATTTAATCAAAAATTAAGTTTAATTTTTTATTATATTTATTTTTCAGTACAAAACTAGTTTAAAACAATGGTGTAAGGGTGGAAATAAATAGTGAATCACTATGCAATAAAAATACATCAACATATTCCTTAACAATAGTAACATACTCAATTTTAATATTAAACTTTACAAAAATAGATTGTGTCTGGTAATATTCCACAAGAATCTCATTCAGAAGATCTATTGGGGGTGGATATAGTTATGAACTAGATGATGAAGTCTCCCCTATAAAGATAAGGAATTCCACATCCTCATCATGAATAATAATTTCCTTCTCTTAGAAACATTTTTTTCATTATATTTTGAAATCCATTACATACCAAGGATTATATAAAATTCAAACATATGTATAGTAATAAAATTTTCAAATAGGGAATTTTTATGTGTCATAACGGGAATTGACTAACACATCCTTATTGTGGTGAGACATCCACCAGGAGTCTTAACCAACAAATCCATTATTATGGTTATAGATAAATATCTAATTTTCTTAGAAAACATGGAAGATATAAAACAATTTGAGATATAGAATGAAAAAATCATTATCTAAATTTTAGGCTATGATTAATGTACTTTCTACCACATCTTTAATAACAACAACCTCATCTGTAGTGACCACAAAAGCATAGACTTTACCCCTTAGATTATTCTGAGGGAAATTCACTTGACACCAAAGAAAATCATCCCCATCTATTTAATATTTAAGAATTGAAAATTGGAAGTTTATTTCCTACCCTTCCAATCACGATACTGATGGCCTCTATCTCTACAGTTGAAGCAAACATCCTTTCCTAGCAAGCATGTTCCATGATTTTTCTGTCCTCAATTATTACAAGATATAAATTCCACCCTTACCTTCTCTCCATTTTACTTATTTCATTTTTCAGAGTGTTCAACCAACCTGTTATTATATTTCTTTCCTTCAAAGTTACAAGACTTGGATAATTCATTCTCAATCTTAATAGCAGATGAAACTATACCCTCATATGATGAAAAGGTTTTGGAGACTAGTTCACTTTGAAGGAATAGATTTATCTCATCAATGAAAAAATCAATATTACTCTTTGGATTATGAATTTATTTCACTTAATAATTTTCTAACATTGTAATGTTGTATTCATAATTAGAAACATTTTCATCTTCTTTCTGTCACAGACTTAAGAATTGTCTCTCCATATCCACTCGTTTCTCACGAGGGAAATATTTTTCTGATAATAGTAATTTAAAATCCTTCATCTCCATGTTATATATTTTATCCTCATACTTAATGTTTTAAACTAATGAACACCATTTATCCATATACTTTAAGAGATAATAAACTACCATGACAGCCTTTCATCTTTCATTACTTCCCAAAGAAAGAAATATCCCCTCTAAAGAACTTATCCATTACTTAGACATAGATTGATTATTGGTCTAATTAATTGATGGAGGTTGTTGATGAATTAAATGGTACATCATTATTTCACCACATTGAGGATTATTAGGCTTCCCCATACAAGCAAGGTTATTAGTTATAACCCAGACCAGTTTCCACAATATATTTATAATTTATTCATATACCATTAAAACTCAAGCTCCAGTTTCATTGTATTTCCTAAGAGGGAAATCCATACATAGATTATGTGCATTTATATAGTTTCCATTACTTACACTAGGAACCATTTCTCAATAATTTCACACACTAAATTAGTTCATAACATTAGGAATCATAATGTATAATTTGGAAACTAGTGAAACTCTTGACATAACTTTGAAAATTTATTCATAACTAATATTAGAATCATATGCTTAGTGTCATTTATAATATTCTCAATATTTTAAAATATTTCATAATGGTTTTTAAATAAAATGTGAATTAACCCAAGATTATCCTTCAGGAGTGTTAAACTAGGCACATAGTAAGATAACACTCACTTTGAACTCGAACGATGGCTAAGATATACTTGACTAACTCTTTTTAGGGTTATTACCCCTAGATGCATCTGTGTTAAAAACCATATCCACTTGTAGTATCCAAACAAGGGTGTATTTCTAGGAAAACCACATAATCACTACCTAAAAAAGATTTATGATATTATCTAATAATTAGATATATCCTTAGAGTTTTACAAAGTATTATGGTTCCCAATATGTGTTTTCATTAATCTAGTTCCCAAGGTTTCTGATAAACTTCCTTTTATACTAATTGTAACACCCCAACTCCAGTAGCCTAAGGCCAGTGGTTATCTTACTACATTGGCACAAAATACAAGGGATTAGATCCCGAAGGACCAAATAATTTAATAGTCTTGGGAGAATAGATAGATACATTATTTTTACATTATATTTGAAAAAAATAAATATAATATAATAATTAAAGTGTGAAATTTATTATTTCTTCAATTAAATCCATGATTTCATTCATAAATTTATTGTTGGTATCCTGGGGAAAGGAAAACAAAATAAAGGGTGAGATTAGGTGCCCAATAAGGGAAATTATACAATATGAGCTATCATAAGGTAAATAAAAAATTAATAATATGTACGAGACAAATAATAATCAAATATTCCATATAACTAATACCATAAAAGGGTAAATAAATCCATGTATAACATAACTACAAAAATATTCACATGGATAATAATAATAATAAGATTCATAATGATAGAATTCAAAATGTTGGACGTTCTAATATTACCGTTAAGGCCATGTTCTAAGACAACATACATAAACATGTAAGGATAATGAAAAATATCCCAAATAGTTTTTCTCATGAGAAATACTAATTAATCTAGGGGATATATCAGGTCTCACCTATCACTTACTAAGTCTAATAGATTCATCATATGAAAGGGGTTAAACATAATCAATGTAAAAAATCACATTGAAAAACTAGGATACACAATATTAATTATTTATTAAATAAATAACCATAATAACAAGGAATACAAATTAATATGAAGCATTTTATCAAAATATTATATCCTTGTTTAAGCATAATATTACCCAAATAATTTTTATATAGATTAATATAATTTGAAAATATAACTAGAATAGTTTTTGGGGAAAATACCCATTTTATTTTGAAATAACTTATTCAAGATCTAAAATTTTCCAAAATAGTAAGGTATTTTTTTATTTAATGTAACCTCCAAAACCTTTAAATGAATATTTAAAACATTGGGTGTAAATGATGGTGGGAAATTCCATTCATTCTATATACATTAAAAAACATTCCTTTCACACTTCCATAAAAAGGTCAAAGAGTACATCATTAGGAAAACGACAAGAAGATTCTTTTTAAACCATTATATAAAAAATAAAAAATCGTTAAAAATGAATTTATTAAATTATTTTAGAATATTAAAAAAATTATTTTATACATTTTAAGGAAAATATGTTCATGGAAGAGAAATATTCTTGATCGAGTAAAAAACAATTTCAGTGCTCCGTAAAAACATTATTTTGGTATATTGAGTTCTTAAAGAGGAAAAAATGAAAAAAAATCTAACAATTTAATGAAATAAACAAGATGACAATAGAATATAATAAGTTTAATATAAAATTATCATATAATTTTTCCAATATATTCTTAATGATAAATAATCCCATATAATGGTGAGATTGTGAAATAAACCCTTACCTCAAGTTTGACTTGCGTTGTAATTTATCTTTGAATCTGGTATAATAAATTTAAATTTATTATAATTCTATAAAGAACCATATACATACTTATAATATCTTATTTTATCCAATTATAACATCTCAATACCTATTTATCAATAATTATTTATTAAATTTGGTGTTTTTTAGTGTTAATTATTTCATTTTTCAAGTAGATTTCTGTTCGGTAGTTTCAGTCCCTAAATCTCCCTCATTAATCCATAATCTATAGGATTTTAATAATTATATAAAGATAATATATATTCCTTATATACATATTTTTAATCATCCTTTAAATGTGGACATGAAAAATGAATCAAATCTCTTTGTGGAGGTGGTATTCCATTAGTACGCATGAGCAAAACTATCATTTTTTAGTAAGTTGAATGGTAAGGTGGTAGATATGATATTATTATTTTAGAAAAATAATTATTTCATAAATATAGTATAAAATTATTATTTTTATCTTTATAGTCTTATAAGTAAATTGGTGATGAAAAACAAATTACACTACTATGTGGATACCGTAAGTCGTATGTACACACGAGCAATGTTTTTGATGTTCCAAGGATGTAAAAGAGATGGGAAATGGTTATATCATAATCATAATAAAATATAATTATATTTATGATACTGTATTTCTTATTTTAGTATAGTTAAAATATATTTAGAGTACTCAAATGTTTTTTTGAAAGAGTCATTAAAACCAATCACCTCTTCTTGGAAAGTGCTTTTTTAGATCTTCTCATAAGGGAAATAAGGTGGTGTTTTAGGAATACCGTAACTTTCATAACTTGAATAAGGATGTATATAATATGTTTTATCATGGATTTCTTAATATAAGAAGCTCCATTTGGTTTAGAAAAGAGAGGATATTTGATGACTTTTTATAGTGAATAAAAGGACACAGACAGAATTAATAAAATATTTAAATATAATAAATTCATTTTCATATGAAAGTGGAAAAATATATCTATAATTTCAAAGATAAGATATTATAAATTTTAAATAGAATAAACCGATAAAATTTGACATGTTTCTGTGGTATTTCAAACCTTATCATTTAATTTAACTCCTTAGTTAACCTATTTTAACCTCAACCGCAATATAGCCTTTTTTTCACTCTTAAAGGATTATAATATTACTTATAAGGTAAAAATTGGATCATATATGGAAAAAGAATGATATTTTAGAAGATATATTATACACCTTGTCATAATTCAATATTTTTATGATTTTTCAATAATTTAATAAAATATTATTTTCATAAAATGTCATTAATGTCATTTTGGACACTATTTATTTAATTTGACTTTTAAGAAATCAAGAAAATTTTATAATTCAAATTTATAATTTTGAAAAATATTTAACAAATCATATATATATATATATTAAATTCATGGGTCACTATAAATCACTCAAAAAATATTACTTTTAGACTTTTAAAAAAATTATTTGTTTCTATTAATTGAATAAATATTATATTGGAATTACATATGAATTTAAGGTAATTATTTAATCACTAAAAAATATAAATAAATTACCTTGATAAATAAAATTAATTTATCTTTAAAATAAACATTTATAATCAAACATTTTCCATCTTATCCATATAATAAAAATTTAGTGTTATTAAAGTCAGGTGAGTAAAATTTTGTATTTATTCTTTTCATAAATTAAATTAAAAATACTAATCAAATAAATAGAGAACCAAGTGGACATATATTTTATTCTTGGATTTTAATGGATAAAATAAACCCATTCAATAGGATAAAGGCAGAGTTTTTGGGTCATCTTTTAGTTCTTATCATTTTATTTGTAACCTTAATTACATGATTTACAATTACCATAATGATAATTATTTACTATGATTACTATTAATAATTTCCATAAATCAAAGGGAAATATTTACCAAAAGTTTACATATTAATTCCAAATATGGAATCCATTTATCATGATTCAATTTCTATAAGTACCAATAATTAAGCTAAGATTAAAATACAAAACGCAATGAAAACAGTTTCTTAGAAATATTCCTTTTTAAGTATAAAAACGTTTTTATAAAAAATTAAAGCATAAAATTGATTCCAATAAACACAATTATGTTATTAATAGTATTATAGAACTAATTCCACTATTAAATGACTAAAAAATAAAGTGGTACTTTGTAAATTATTGAAATAAAAATATAGTTTTTAATAAACAAATATTTTTACAATTCACTGGAAAATTATTTATTTCAGAAAAATCCAAAAACTTCACCCCAATTTAATTTTTATATGATTATTTAAGAAATAAAATTATTTTAAGAAAGTTTAATTTATAAAATTTGATAAGTTAGGTTTTAATTAAATTCTTGAATAAAACTATGTATATATTTCTATAGTTTTTCAAATAAAGATTACTTTAATTGAATGTTGAGGGATATAGAATTCTGTCATTCCCCTGTAGGGTCTTGAAAATTATTCCAAGGGAAGAGAGTACCCCTTAAATCACTTTATAGATGGAATAAAGTACTTCTACAATTCTAGCAAGGTGAATGGACTCAAATTGAGTTAAAAATATTAGAAGAAACTTAAAGGAATTAAAGTTTTCAAAGAATTTCAAGTGTTCCGCATACCATCACCAGGAAAGGTCCAAGAACTTCCTGGATCGCGAACCACCAAGTACACGAAAAAATTTGCAAACCGCTGGCCTACAGATTGATGGCCAGTGAACAAGGAGGACCGCAAACCACATCACCAAAGTAATCATGCTTGTGAAAGCCATCCTCGTACCATCCCACAAACTCATTAGTTCACGACTAAAGAGAATGGGTAGGGTTCCATGAAACATTATCATGAACCAAAGCCTCTGAAAACCCCAGTGGACTGAGTCTTTCGAGGTTCAGGATATCTCCTCATGGGATTTTGAAAATGGTGTCGCATTCCCATAGATACAATTTCCCCGATGCTATATAAAAGGAGCACAGAATGAATTGAGATGTTAAGAGAACGATGAGGAGATAAATGATGAAAGCTTGGAGGGGACTCATAGGTTGGAAGAGAGGATTCAAAGAAGACACCAGTTTCAGTCTTGATTCATTGACAAAGCCCGAATTGCGAACCACACCCTCTGTAGGTATAGTCAGCTGCGAACCAAAAAATGGGGCAAATTAATAATAAAAAGATATCCACGAACCTAATTGGAGAACCAAAAATGACATAATTCTCACAGATGATCTCTCCATGAATGATAATCCCCTCGACCCTCCTTCAATATGGTGCTCCGCCTAGTGTTCCACTACGTGGACTGAACCCAGTACCACATACTACATCAGTATGCGTATGGAACCCAAAGTGGCATGATGGTCCATGTACCACTATGGTGCGCAATGATCCATACCCATTCCTGTGTACTGCATTGGTACTCGGACGAACCCTATGTCTACATACCACTACATTATTCAAAGCCTCCTCCATCACGTATAAGAAATCATTATGCAGAATGGGATTTTTTCATTTATTATTTCCTTTAGTTCCAACCTCACCCCTCCATTGCCATCTAGTCCTCCATAATCCCTCGGTGAACCAGTCCTCTGGAATCAGGCCAAAGCCTCCTCCAAAGCCACCAGACCCGTATGATCAGGTCATCGGCTGCATCAGCGCACCCCTTTGAGTCTACATACCCATGGTATGAAAAGTCATGATGGATCTCCCCAAAATGGTTCAGGCATAGGGAATGCCTTTGGGTCCACATTCTCCTGGTATCCCGGAGTCCAACTTTGGGAAACTGACGTGAACCTCCCCGTTCTAGGGATTAAGGGTGATCACTTTCTTTTCCATTCAATGAGGAATAGCGATCAGTCAAAGGAGTTATGTTCGCTTCTCCTTTTGGAGAGGAAGAAACTCCTCCCCTTTAACATAACGTATTATGGGGCCCTCCCACTGAGGTAAGTCCAAAATTTTCTTTGGCCGAACCACACGAATTTCAATTCCATTTCACATTGAAAGGTTCATTGCTCTGTGACCTCGCCCCCAGTTTCCCCGACATCATCCACTGTAGGCTCTCCATTTCCCACCAGCAGGAGAGGAATCATGTAATTTGTTGAATTTTCACATACTCCTGTTTCTCACACTGAGTATGACTCACGTGGGATGAGGTTTGTAACGATTACAACATCAGGATTTCTGAACTACAAGAACTCGAATTCCTGGTCAAATCAGGATACATAGGATGCCTACCTAAAGGTCTGAGCTCAAAAGGGTGCCCATCCAAAATGGTCCACACAACCATTTTCCTTCAAATGGGTAGCTTCCATCTCTAATCCCTAGCTATGATAAATTACATGGGTTCTAATTCCTCTCTCAAGGATATGTAGGAAACCCATCATATGGGTATGATCCCAACATCAAGTCACCTTCCATCCCCCTGGATGATGATAAAATCCAAATCACCTTATTGTATGGCTCAAGTCAGCAATACCTCTGTAGAATCAAATATTTGAATGCCTATGACGATCTTGCAAACAAAGGGTAGCTCATGGACACACTCTTTGGTAATGAACCTATGATTCACAAAGATTTGAACATAACTTAAATATATAAGAGAGTCCTAAAACAGATTATAATCCTCCCCTCAGAGGGTGCGGTAATCCTGAATTCCCATCCTCTCGAATAATGGAGTCCTCAAGTGTCGTTTACTGAATCATCAATCAACGAGCAACTGACTTTGGAAAAAAGGTCCATGAATCATGGATACTAGGGCCGTTGGGTGTTTCTTACTCCACAAATAAAACTGTTGGAGAACATACGAGGTAGTTATAACTGAGGAGGATGAATTTCAGGAGTACTTGACCCCACGCAATTACCCGCTGGGACGGACTGACTTGGCATCTCCTTCGTGAATTTCCCAGTCCCCACAGGGTTAATCCAAACTTCTTCTAAAGGATAATGATTCCGAATAGGTCAAAAAAAAGAAATGGTGAATTTTATGGGAACCTTTATCTATAGAAAATGGATGGGTGATCATCATCATCAGACTATTTCCGCAGCACCCAAAATACACCACCTCGGAGGTAGAACGAAAATGGTGAACCCGACTTGAATCCTTAACCAAGGTAGAGGTTCTACATCAATGATAAAATACAAAAGGACATTTCACGTATGACCATTTTTTTTCACCCATATGTTCCAAAAATGAACCACCTCAGAGGCAGAACAAAAATGGTGAACTTGATGTGAATCCTTAACCAAGGTGGTGGTCTTACCCCACTTAATCCCCTTTGCCCCATGACAAAAAAAGAGAAGGGGGAAGGGGGCTGAGATGAATCTACAAATATGAATATGTTTAAAAGAATGATACTTTGACGAGGTTTTTTGGTCTGTATGTCATATATATGTGTCGTAGGTTATCACAAAGAAACCATGGATCCAAATGACATCCCGAAGACCAGTGCATACACATGCATAAGTGATCCCATAGGCGGTCAGGGCCCCAACAAAGAGTAGGACCCACTCGCCTACCCAACATATTTAACACTAGGTATCTAACACACTGATCAAAGAGTACCACCGAAATGATACTCTCCCCATGCTGGAGGCTGCAAGGCAAGCCCTCCAATATACAAAGGTCTACTAGCTGCTTCTTCAGTCGTGACCAGCACCCCAACATAAGTCAGCCCTGATGGTGGTCTCAAACTGTTTCGGGATCTTGTCCCTAAAATGTTACAATGACTACCTCCCTTATCTTAGGGAGGCAGATGAAGTTTATGCTGAAAACTTCATAACAACTACACATGGTTTCTACTCACAAGCCCCCACTAGAGAACATCGCCGCCAACACCGGGTGACCAGACCTCCTCTTGCAAAAGACGACCTTATGCTGAGGGCACCTGCTGAAGTCTAGGAGACCTGGGCCCCTCGGGCGGTCTGCCAGGGGTGACAAATATATAATCAAGAACACGCTTTCACCCTGGTTCATGAAGATCAACTCCATCGTACTGAAAAAGTGGAACTCAACGGGCAGATATAAAACTCTTCCCCCTCCACTCAAGCATTCCACAGAAATAGGGTGGCACAATACAAGAACATGCACATTCCTACTAATTCTTGTCGGTACCGTCATGCAAATAGAGTGACAAACTATAGGCGGATGTAGATATCTTCTGATGCACAAAAAGTCTTCCATCCAAATAGGGAAGAAATCAACTATATGTAGGAAATAAATACCTACTAATTCATTTCAATCCCACAATTTAAATAGGGCAGTAATCAACTATACGCAGAAACAAAAACCTACTGGTGCATTTCAAACCCGCCATCCAAATAGGGCGGTAAGAAAACATGAGGAGAGTCAAATTCCTACATATGCATACAAAGCCCGTGAGACAAATACAATGAAAAGTGATCAGATAAATATCCCTTCTTGTGAGTATGAATACCACTAGTCAAACATAGTGGCAACTAGACAAGACAACCAGTGGCAGACACGTTCCTCTATCCTGGCATATGAGAACTGCCAGTATCTACTGAAAACTCATGGAGGACCGGAGTGGCCACAAACTCCTTATCCGATATCTGAATTGGTATTCATACCCATTCCAGCCAAAGATGCATCTCAACACATTCAAGCAAGGATGAAAGATTATACATTGATCCTGGACTATATCCTACAAACATGCCAATACATTATTTCTTCTACGACAAAGGTTAGAAATCGGGCCAATGACCCAGTTTCCTTGAACAGAATGACTCACTCACAAAATGATTTATTTACTCTAGAGAATTTATTCATCCCCACTCTAGTCCATGAGGGTTGAAGGCCATATCTCGTGATATACGAACAATCAGATCAGGAACAAATACTCGTTCCAACTGGGGGATGTCAGTCCAACATGGTGGCCACTTCAGGGTAGTCATATATCTCTTCCAAAACTCAGGATGTGTATCAGCATATCCCAATGACATCAAAGGACCCAACAAGACAAGTAATCATATATGAAGGCCATTACCAACAACTGATAGCCCCAGTTTCCCACAAGAGAGCACTCAAAAATGAAATGCGCCAAAGGAAACCAGAAAATGAAGAGCACATATCTGATCCTTCTCTGCTGGAAGCTGGGGTTTTTAACACCCTCAAATATATATCAATAAAGGATCAATAAACTGTCAATCCATTAACAAATTATTGAAGTGGCAGTAACAGTTTTGAAGGTCCTCCCCACAATATCTCTACCAGCAGCTTTGAAGGTATTCCCTGGAGCACCCACAGGGGCTCACTCTGTGGTCCAAGAATGATTGGTCATGAGAGACTCTCTCTTGATGCGCGTCTAGGTATCCCACCCCTCGACCGAAAGACTATACATCAATAAGGTCCTACCCTTGTTGTCGTATGCCCTGATTTTCCTCCACAAGGTATACGTTGTAGATATGATTCTCCCTGTAGTCAGACATCAAGTCATGATGTTAGTCCACTTTATGATGACAAGAATTTTGAAGGCCATCCCCGGGATAGTAGTTTCTGTGGAGGTCCTCCCTATAGTAACATCAAGCAATGAGAATGTCCGCCACTCATTGTAGTTCATCATGAAGTCCTTCCCCAGGATGTGCATTGTAGAAATTATCCCTGTAGTCAGGTATCAAGATGTAATAGAAGTCCTTTCTATCATAGAATTCATCGAGAAGGTCCTCCCCTCGGCGACACCAAGTAGCAAGAAGGTCCTCCCCTCACTATAGCCCGCCCTGAAGGTCCTCCCCAGGGTATAAGTTGAAAAGAAATTTCCCACGTTAGGGAATCATGTTGCAATATTAGTCCTTGCCAATGCAGCACCAATTGTGAAGGTCCTCCCTACAACCAAAATCTGTATTGGCACGAAGGTCCTCCCTTTTCCGAAACAAATTCGAGAAAGACCTCCTATGATGAGGTGCTCAGAAGAAAGGAGTCAGACACATAGGGCACTCCGTCTAAAATGAGTGGTATTCTTTCTCAACCAAAGTATGTCCTGGGTCCACGCTCATCTTCTAATCCACCCTCGCGCCATATACAAATCAATAAGTCTCCCACCATCCTATTTTCTTGGAACTAAATTATTAAGAAGCATTCGAGCTGAGCATATCAAGTAGAGGATCCCTCGAAAGAACAACAACGAGATATGTTGTTTGTGAGAAGATGACTAGCTAAGGATAGTATATTGGGGATGTACTGGCCTACCATCACTTATCACTACAACATACCATGAGAGTTGTCCGGGGAATTCATTCATGACATTCACCACAATATATAGATGACCCTTCTTCAGTTGAAAGAAAAATTACTACTCTACAAAGGGTATGCAGACCATTTCAACACATTAGGGGAGCTTCTCCATCTAATCCACCTGGAAGCCCTCTCGTCCACAAGGAATAAATAATAAAAAAGGAGGAAGAAAAACCTTAAACTGGCCTGCCTCCATGCACTGCATAAGTTGTTTCACCTCATTGGGAACACCCTGGCTAGAGTTTACATTTGGGGATGGGGAGAACATTGAGCTCTACACCTCACCCCATGTCCCATCTAGAAAACCTCGTTGGAGATGACATCCTGCAACATCATTGATCATGGGAAGCAATCAAGTGAACCCCATGCTCAGTAAAGATGGGATACTTTATATAAACAGGCCCGGAGTAAGTATCAAAAGTATTAGGACCAAAGAGATCAAGCCATTAAAATGATTCTGAGTTAGGAAACCAAGAACATCCAGGAGGCTTCCTGCCTAAGGGAATCTGACCAACAAGCAGTGCTCATGTCTTCAAAAGACCATACAATCTATTCATTCCCAATGCCATACATGGATCACACCCATGTGAGAGTACATGAAATTAAAAAGGTGGAAATAGCAGCGACTACCATCATGATGCAGGAACAACCCTAGCCCACAGGGATGGGGAAATTTTTAAATCAAAATGCCCCCGTAAGACCAAAAAATCAAAGTCGTAGTGCATCGATGGAAGAATGGTAAAAACCACAGCCCACAGGTCTAGAGGCATTTTTACCTGAAATCCTCGAATGATGAGTGTCTATCTTCCACTATCTAGGAAGAACAAAGGACATGGGAGTCATCTGTTCCACCCCTTCTCATGGTTCACACCCTCTAAGACAAAAGAATGTTACGAGGTCATATCAGGTCTCCATTTGGGTCAATATTCACCAAGAAACCCAAAGAATAACATAGAATGGAAGGAGAAATTCCAAAAAAGGATGCAGGAATCCTTCCTACCATTCAGCATCAGGTACACCACCCCCAATGTAGTATGTCTTAGTGAACGTAGTAAACGTAAACTCCACAGAACTCATAAAAAATGGAACAGAGGGAGAGGAAATAGAGGGAGATGGTTCCCTATCAGAGGCATCCCACACTGAGCTTGATGGTGTGTATACCAGGAACCAGAGAACAATCCTAAATTTTGGCGCCTGATCAATTAATCTGACACAACCTCCCACGCAAAACCTTAACAAGGAGATGAATAAATCCAAGTTCATCTATGACCCGTCTTCTCCTCCCCCTAGAAATGATTTCCTCACCCTTGAGGAAAGGTTTTCTAAGTAGTAGGAATAAATGAAAGAGCTCAGGCGAATTAATGTTGAGCTACGTTGAGGGATCCATCTCTCTGGATGTGTTCCCCCTATGGAACGTCATCAGGTGCTCCTAGAAAAGGTGACTTGTCCACATGAACTCATCCGGGTGAATGAATCCAAGATGAGAGGCCCATCCAATCTAGAATCGAGACTGATAGCCTACATAAACTTGGCCCCGGTAGGGTATCAAGACTTCCCCCACTAGGAATGCAACCAGAATATATTCAGGTAAACCCACAAATGATACTCGTAGTTGGGTATCCACCACATATTCCAGAAACACCGTCACACTTAGTCATGGAAACTACCACACTAGCTCCATATCAAGCCCGACATGATATGCGTCAAGAGATCTTGAATACTGTCAAGCAATTAACAGATCGAATAGAAGCCATGGAGGGGCGGCACGCTCTGATACAGCCAGAGAGCAAACCCTACCCTGATTGGGTGAGCAATGATCCACCGCCACCAAACTTCATAAACCCCATATTCCCAGTATTCAATGGCTCAGGGGACCCAAAACAACATTTAATGCTATATACCTCTTATTGTAACCCCATTTTGGGCTCTCTAATGTATAAATAAGTAGTAAAACTTAGGTGCTTCGTACGAACCCTGCATGGCTCGGCTTTCATACGGTATACTAGCCTTACATCCAATTCAATCATAGGTTGTGAGAACCTATGAAGATAGTTTATCCTCCGTTTTTGTTCAACGTTGCCTAAGATGATGGTCAGTGATATCATGAACTAAAAAAGCGAGAGAAAGAAAGAGTATTAGAATTCATTGTCAGATGGAAAGTCCTGACTTATTCCCTGAATCAACCACTCCCCCAGGATGAGATGCTCTCCATGCGCATTGATAAACATCAGGATTAATTGAGAACACTACTCATCCCAGTCAAGTACACAAGTGGGTTTAGAGACTACTATGTAATTTCCAAAATAATATAATAATCCATGCAATGGACCAATCTTAAGTCCCGAGTGGCACCATCAACCCCTAGGAAAAGATCAGGAAAAGATGAAGCGACTTCTATCATTCTTAAGCCACTCCTAGTCCCATCTCCAGTTGTAATGCCCCCACCAAACTGTGCGGGACCCCTAGATGACAATAACCACCCCCTCCTCAGCAAGATGAGTGATGGGGTGCTAAAAGAAATCAGTTTTATGAATCAAGAAATAAAGTTTACTCGTTCTGAGATGACCTGGTCCATGGCGTTTTCATAGCTACTATGAATTGCAATTTCCTCTAGCTACCAGAGCCAAAGCGATCTGATGAAGTGGGTCTCAATGACCGTCCAAATTATTGTCCCTATCACTAGATACTGGTACACACCATCTAGGAATTATTAGTTTTCAAGGATCTCCTACAAAATAAGGTGGATTACATGAATGTTAAGTTGGGCCTGCCACCAACATAAGTGGCGTTTGTTTCCACATCAAATTTAAGAGAGAAAAAGGAATGGAAAACAGTTTCTAGTAAGAAGAAAATGTTTGATAATTTGATGACTCGGAATACCGTCAACCAAGTCAATAGAATCCTCCAAGTGGAGTTGAAACAACCAACTGTGCACCCAAAAGCTTCTAAAACAACACAACCATCCTCCTCGGCCCCATGGCCTCTAAAGGCCAGAAGGGAAGAAAGTAAGAGGAAGAATATGAGATGACACCAAAGACGAAGTCAGTGTTGAAACTTTTCGAATTCATGCCAATAATCTTGGTACCACAGGCACCGCCCCTCTAGAGAGTACAACGGTCCCCGCCCCACCAAACGGTACAATAGGAGACACCCCGCCAAATGGTACCACATGCACTGACCTGCAAAATGACACCATCAGAAGGAGACAGTCAGACGAAAATATTTTTGGACTAAGAACTAATCTTTATCTCCATTAATGTCATTCAATTGATGGACCCCTTCTAAAATAGGAACTGTGGCCATGAACCTGAATTCCCCAAGCCCAACCGGAGAGATGGAGGAAGATTTTGTAGAGGCTAGAGGTTTCCTAAAAGGCACGATTGTGGAAGGAGTCAAATTCCTAGAAACACCATAAATCAAACCATTAAAATCATAGAAACTCATGGAAGGACCCTCCAACATACATAAAAATAACCATAATTCTCCTCTTCCCCCTTAGGAAGAAATCCCAGACCAGTTATCTTGGAATATCCATAAGGTGAAGAACAAATACCAAACCTCCCAAGGCATGTAGGCAGACCAGTTCAGCCAAACCCAGAAAGGACCAAAACACTACTGGCCCTAGATAGAGAGGTTTAATCATCCATATCCAATTCCCCAACCATCAAAGTTTACATGAGAGAGAAACCCCAATCTAGGAAGCGCCAACCTTTAGATAAGAAGTATGCTATTCTAAAACAGTTGGCTTCAGTACCAGTAAAACTGTCAATCTTGGATGTGTTAAGTTTGTCCATAGATCTTAGGGAGGAACTCATTGAAGACTTACTAAGTCCCAAGGAGTTCGAGGCTGAAGTGTCAATAGCCAAAATCTATCGGATAGAGATGAGTCCCGAAGAATTTCATGCTGTCATCTCCTTCATAGATAGGGATGAATACGCCATCATGAAAGGGTACATTGAACCCTTATATGTGTCCGACAAGATAAATGAAATTGATGTTTGGAGGATTATTATCGACAATGGCTTTGAATTTAACCTCCTACCACTATGAACACTATGTCGGATAGGATGTGATGAAGAAAACTTGACACCCTGCACTACAACTATACTGGAATATGACAAAAGCAAGTAGAAACCATTGGGACAAATCAGGATTAAAACTCGACTTAGAGACCTCATGTCGGATTCTGAGTTCCTAGTAATACAACAAAGTATGACCTTCAACGTCGTATTAGGGATGCCTTGCCTACATCAGCACACTGCAATTCCGTCATCATACCATCAGTGCATCAAATATTTCACTAATGGAAAAACAGGACATTGGACACTGATAAATCCCTATTTCAGTCATGTGAGTCGCATTATATCGATGCAGAGTTCTACGAATCAGAAGAAAAAAATCTTTCAGCCAACTTAATTGATTGGATTACTACCTCAAATGGATTGGAAACAACTGTCGCCGACCCCCTCCAACAACTTAGGGAATAGTATGTATTACCCATCAGCCATGTTTAATGCACAAGTGAAATTCCAGATGCTGACTCAGTTTTTTGCATGATCTCTTCCATGACCACCAAGTCTAAAGACATGGAAGAGCAGGCTAACTCCCATGATGTAAATAAAAGACCTATCAAATATGATCACATCCCATTCAAGGACCTCAAACTACCCCACCTCACACAGTATGGTAAAAGAAAATTTATCTCCCAAAAATGGAAAGTTCGACTCAAAAATATTCTCTCCATTAGAAGAGGAAGAAGATGAAGATGATAAAGAAGAAGAAGAAGAAGAAAAAGACCTCAAAGATGACCCTCTTGCATTCGAAAAGGTGTCTCCACCACAATCGATGAACTCAGGGAGATAAACCTGGGCACCGAAAATGATCTGTGGACTACTATAATTAGTTTGGCTATGCCTGTTGAGGGGAAAGAGGAATACACCTCCTTCCTAATGAAAAATAGAGATGTGTTTTCTAGGAACTACACCAAAATTCCAGGCCTTGATCCAAATGTTTTCACTCATCATCTGGGATTACCGGAAGATCATGGGGGTATATGTAGGCATCAAAAATGACCCACCCAATGCATGATACCAAAATAGAGGATAAATTTGACAAGCTGATCAAATCCAACTTAATACGGGAGTTCCATTATCTAATCTGGATGGAAAACATAGTCCATATGAAAAAGAAGAATAGAAAGATTAGAATCTTCATTGACTTCAGGGACCTTAATTGGCATTGCCCAAAAGATGATTTCCAGGTCTCGATCACAAAGTTGTTGATTGATGCAATAGCTAGATATGAATCTCTCTCTTTCATGGACAACTATTCTGGATAGAATAAAATCCGGATGGCCTAAGCAGATGAAGAATCTACCACTTTTAGGGCCCCTTAGGGAGTGTTATATTATAAAGTGATGCCCATTAATCTAAAGAAGTCTAACTCCACATATCAGCACACGATGCATCGCATATTCAATCCCTTATTGGGAAAGTGTGTCGAGTGTTATGTCAACGATCTGGTGGTTAAATCACGACAGCTCTCAAACCACCTGGTTGATATTGACACTATCTTCAAAAAAATTACAGCAACACAGTTTAAAGATGAATCCCCTAAAGTGTTCCTTTGGCGTTACCTCGGAAAAATTTCTCGGCTTCATTGCATGCCATCGAGGCATCAAATTAGACCCCGAGATGACAAAATCCATCCTTGGAATGTCCCTGCCTCTCAACCTCACCATGTTTAGAGGTCTCCAAGGGAACCTTTCCTACATACGGTGCTTCATAGGAAACCTATAAGGTAAGTTCTTACCTTTCACTGGGATTAGGAAGAAAAATGTAACGTATGAGTGGGATAATGATTTCTAAGAAGCGTTTGACAATATAAAAATATACATCCTAAGCCCATCGATTCTGATGCCACCATTTTAGGAAAGACTGCTCATTTTTTCATAACCTCCCTGAAACAGTCATTAGGTTCCATCATCTCGTAGAAGAATGATGTCAGTAGTAAGAACATCCTATATTACATAATTTTAACAATGATTGATGCTGAAACTCATTATTCAAAAATTGAAAAAAAAACTACCTAGTACTAATCTTCACAGTTCAAAAACATAGGCATTACCTACAGCACTATGAGGCCTAACTAGTCTCCTGCTGCAACCCGCTCAAATATATCCTCAACTGTCCCATGATAAATGGGCGGCTATCATGATAGGCATTCATCCTATAATTGTTTGACCTAGGGTACGCACCCCAGAAGGCCATCAAAGGCCAGGAATTAGAAGGCTTCTTGGAAGATCACCCCTTAGAGGAAACAACATCATTGGATGTCGAACTTCTAGATGAAGAATTGTTTTCCGTCCAGGAGGACCCTCAAACAGGGGAAATTTACTTTGACAGTGCCTCCCAAATTCAAAAAGGGAAAAGGATGGAGGATCCGGAGGTTAACAAAGTGGGGCTGGGAATTATACTTGTATCCCCTAAAAAGGCCATATTGTCTTAATATTTCCTACTTTTTGAAGGGTGCACAAATAATTAAGCGGAATATCAGGCCCTCATTTTAGGCATGGAACTGGCACTTCATGTGCATGAAAAACACCTAAAAATAAAGGTTGATTCATACCTAGAAACCAAACAGGTCAATGGTGACTATGATATTAAGAAAGAAGTATTGGTCCCCTAGATGAACCATGTATGAGAAATGATGGCAGAATTCCCATCAGAACCAATGTTGACTTATGTCCCCCGGTCACAAAATTCCCAAGTCGATGCTTTGGAAAATGCAGCCACGACCTTGGCTGGTCCAGAAAGGGATGAAACATTCATTATCACTACCCACCACCTGATGGTCTTGCATTAATCCATATCAATATGGAGGATATTGAAAAAATTATCCCTATTTTTGAGCCTTATGGTCACACCACTGGCTGGATGATGCCCATTTCAAAATACCTTCTGAATGGTATACTCCCACGAGATAGGGATCGAAGAAATCAGGTCCAAATATGGGCATTAAGTTTTACCTTGTAAAATTGGGTAAACAAAGAAAAGGTTCTCTACAAACAAGTCCTTGATAGAGTCCTTCTCAGGTGCATTGATGGAGAAGAGACTGCTACCGTCATAAAAGAAGTGCACACCAAAGCCTATGGAGCGCATCAATCAGAAACTAATCTCTCCCTCCAAATCTGAAGGCTTGGGTATTATTGTCCCACTGTGATACAAGATTGTTCCATATTCACTAAGAAGTTCCATTCCTACTAAGTTCATGATAGTTTCATACACTCACCCCTGGATTTACTTCATACTTCTAAATAGTAATGGTTATTCGCCACCTAGGGGATGGATGTTGTGGGACCATATCCCCCCGCCAAAGCCAGACAATTCAAGTTTATACTCACAGTGACCGACTTCTTTTCCAAATGGGACAAATCCATACCCCTTAAGGAATTCAGGGTGAGAAACATCGTTATCTTTGTTAAGTACAACATTATTACCAGATTTGATGTCCCCCATACAATACTGATGGAAAACGACACCAACATTTTCTCTGCTAAGTTGGACAAGCTATATTAAGAGTATGGAATCAAACCGAACTGGTCATCCTGCTACCATGCAGCGACCAATGGGAAAATAGAGGCTTTTAAAAAGTCTCTATCCACCATACTCTAGAAAATGGAAGATAAGGATATGAAATCGTTTCCAGAAAAGATCCTTTATGCATTATGGGATTACCGTACCATGACCCACACTTCCACCTAGGCAACCCCATACTCACTAGTATATAGGGAATATGTGGTTTTGCCTATATAAATCCATGTTCCATCACTTCATGCGGCCATTTTCGATCAACTTTCCATGGATTAAAAATCACAAAGATGGTTTGATGAGTTGGAGTAGCTAGATGAAAAAAGGCTGCACACTTTACACCATTTAGAAATCTACCAAAATCTGACTACATGAGCCTTCAACAAAAAGGTTCACCTTTGATCTTTCCTCAAAGGAGAAATGGTGTTAGTCCTCATAACCCCGATGATACTCGGGAAGAAGACCCCTAAGATTGTACCAAAGTGGGAAGGACCATATGTCATACATAGGGTCTATTCCAATGAAGCATATGACCTGATATTGATGGATGAATAACTCATTATGGCTCCCATAAATACGAAGTTATTGAAGAAGTACTTCACGTAGTAGTAGCCCGCCATGTCATAGTCCAAACTCTAAGACCTTAAACTATGAGTAGTAATACCATGAAGTCAAGGTCCAAACTCTATGACCCTAAACTATGAGTTATAATACCCCATGCCATGGTACAAACTCCAAGACCCAAAAATATGAGTCTTTATCCTTTCCACAAGACGTTAAACTGTAAGGAAATCATCCCTGTAACATGAAATTAAACTGTGAATCATGTCATCACTGTATGATGCTGAACTACATGGCACAAAGAGTCGTAATCACATGAAAATAAACTAAATTATCTCTCACAGAAGTATATACAACTTTATTCGTACCCTCACAGGATATGTAGTGATGCCTCGATCCTCGATCTTGGCCTAACCCCCACCAAAAAACGCCTCCATCATATCCTTTATCTCCCACCACTTGCAAAGGAAACCCTATTTCAAATCCCTATTTCTCACATCGAGTATAACTCATGTCATCTTAGGATAAGTGGAAGGGATTCTATTACGCAAAAAAATTATAAGGAGATATGATAGATCCAACACATGTAACACATGAAATAAAAATTACCCTACACATGGACTAAGCCAAATCAGTATAGGGAATGTTCAGAACTATATATGACTTGATTCCTACCTTTACTGGATACATAGTGATGTCTGGATTTGGAATGTTAGTCTAGCCATCATCATCCTAAAAAAATTCCCTCACATGTCCTTACACATGGACCGAGCGAAATCAGTATAAGGAATGTTCATAACTACGTATGGCTTAATTCCTGCCCATGCAGGATACGTAGTGATTCCTAGATTAGTCATCCCGACCCAACCACCATAAATAAAATAAATTCCCCTTTCCCAATGTGTAGGTCATACTTTTATGGGGAGTCCATGAAAGGTCATAATTGCATGAAAATAAACTGAAGAATTCTTAAAGAGTTATGTGTGGCTCGTCCTCGGTGTTACAAGATCCTACGCATGCCCCCCACTCATGAGAAGTCAAAATATCCGGATTCCCCCCATAAATATGAGTGAGACCTATGTGGAAAATCCATTAGTTCACAATTAATCATGGTTTGGGTATTCTTTACATTCCCAGGCATATATTTCCCACTTATCAAACTACATACCCTGGGAAAACTTGGATCTCCATAATCCTTCAGGCCATCTAAGATGGAATGCCAGTGTCCCGAGGACACGTTTGTTTGACTATGCACATCATGCCCTGGACGCTCTGCATATGTCTCCCACAAAACAACCACAAATCAAAGGAAAATTCGACCCCAAGAGAGTCCCCTCCCATCTTAGTACACCCAATGGATTCCAAGCCCCATGTCATACCTCCTGATTCATGTTTCCACCAGGAATATGGTTTACACCTTCTATCATCACTCACATCTAAGGAAAGCCAGAGCATCCTGATTTCAATTAACTCAAAACTATTATATATATTTATGATAGCATAACCGTCCTCACTACATGAATTTAAAATGTACAACATCATTTCCTCACCGCACAACATTAAACTACGAGGCCAAAATCATCCTTTTTGTATGACTTTAAACTACATAGCAATGGTTTAAGTCCAAAGTTCCCTCCGATGTTGATTTTTCTATTCCTATGTAATGACACAGAATCCTCATAATCACCTTTTTCTCACACCAATCATAGCTCACGTGATCTTAGGGATCTTAGAGAGATATCCACCATGAAATTATAGTAAAATAGTCTAGAAATTTGGTACTAGTAGCACGACCCTAAAAGGCATGTCACAATTCCCTTATCTAAGAGGAACCCCACGTCCTAGCCATACGATGTTGAATGACTGAGTACCCCAAAGATGGGATGAATACCTCACCCTGCATGTGAGTCAAATCTATGTAAGGGATACCTAATTCCAAGAGTAAATAACAGCCAAAATGTCTCCAATATGTCCATACACACTCCTACCATACCACAAACTCCGTACTTTGAGAAAAATTGGATCTCCATAATCATTCAAGGCCATCTAATATGGAAGGCTAGTGTCTTACAGACACCTTTGTTTGACTATTCACATCATGCCCCAGTGGTTCTGCATATGTTTTCCATAAAAACGGCTATAAATCAAAAGAAAATTCTGCCCCATGAGTGTCCTCTCCTATCTCAGTACGCCCAATGGCTTCCAAGCCTTGTTCCATCCCTTCTGATCTAAGGGCCCTCAAAGTAATAGTTTACATTTTTCTCCCTACACACATCCTGGATATATCAAATCATGTGGTCCCAATTCATCTCTGGTCCCTTTTTAGGTTTCTAAATATACACCATTCATATGCGTGAAGTTGATCTTCATACAAAAGAAGAGTGTCCCCACTCATTTCCATGCTTCCAAAAAGAAGTTCAGTAAAAATGCACCTTTTTGTGTTCAGGTGCACCCCTTTTCAAAGGTCACAAGCCATATTCAAAAAATTACCAACCTCAAAAATCATCCCTACCCATAAAAGACATAAGGCTACTGTCATAAGGACACTTTTTTTGACTATTCAGATCATGCCTTGGAGGCTCTGCATATGTCACCCACAAAAATGGTTGTCAATAAAAGGAAAATTCATCCCTCAAAGAGTCCTTTACATCTTTCGTATGCTCAAATGAAATTCATGTCCTATCACACCCTTGGATTTGTAAAACTACTAGATTACGGCTTACATAACTCCTTCTTTCCAAATGACCTTAACATAAAAAATACTTCTACCTGAACTGACCATTCACACGCTCTCCCTTACGCAAGTGAGAACTATGCATGAACAGTCACCCCTCAAAGCCGACATGAATGTCCCTAATGTTTTCAGACACCACTACTCAGGCTAGCCACCCATTGTAGCTCCCAACATTAAAATACATTCAAAGTGCAACAAATCCTACCAAGGCCATATGAGATGGAAGGTCAGTGTCCTGTATGCACCTTTGATTGACCATGCACATCATTCCTCGATGGCTCTGCATATGTTTACCACAAAAAATGGCTGTCAATCAATGGCAAATTCATCCACAGAATAGTCATTTCCTACCTATGTACACCTAAAATGGATTTTGAGCCTCATGAAGGTCCAGAATTCCCAAATTAAGGGTCAAGAAAAATCCATAATCCAGGTATATAGGATATTTGAACATTCTCAGCTGACGATCCTGAGTTAGGGCACTTTACCCATTAATTTTGGTCAAATATGTTCGACCTAAAACATAAATAATAATTTTGATTCGTAGTATTTTGAAATTCAAGGAAAAAAGACACCATACTTTCCAGAGGGAAAATCTGCACAAGGCACCTCTCGGTAAAATTCGAGTATCGGTTCGTTAAAAATGGCGAGCCATCAAAAAATATGCAAAGCTTGTTAGTTCTAAAACCTGTAAATGGATCTTAAGAAAGAGTCATTTTAAGATCGCTAGGCCCATATAAAGAAGGATTAGGAAAAAATTAGGTTGATAATAACAAATACATAAACTTTTGTGAGGTATGCCACAAAACCTCAGAAATTGTCGAACTACGCTCACTAAATCCTGCAGATCAGGAAACAATTAGAGCCCGATTCGATTATTTCAGTTTAGTGGTTTCAAATCATGGTTTAAAATTAATATTTGATTGAAATGTTGTTTATATTTTTTATTATGATCGATTGAAATGATAGGAAAAGGAAAATAAATAGGATTTAAAGGAAAATTAGTTTTGTTGAGTTCAATACAAATGGTGGGGCATCCTTAGTTCGGAGTCTCACCAAACTATCAAAAAAAGGAAGAGTACATATCATGATTTGGGAAAAAACTATAACAAGTATTGGTTCTCACTTTTGATAAGGACGGGTAGTGATTTCTACGATCCATCAATATTGTGATCCAAGGAATCTCTGTAACAGCCCGAGATTTTATGAAAAATATTCTTTTTTATTTCACTAATGTCTTGTGTTGTACGCTACACCAAAAGGAGCTTGCACAACACACATCCTTGACTTTTCTTGCATTACACGCAATCGCGACCTTCCTCGATAGCGTGTGTAGTACGCAATACCGAGTTTCACTAAACAACGATATGGTATAAAAATATTATTAAAACTAGCCGTTATGAATAGTAATAACCACTTTTTGAAATCCAGTAAATCTTATTTTTCAAAATGAACTTTATTTTTGGATTCGGAGTATCGAATTTAGCCTAAGGTGAAATTTTGGTACTTTTCGGATAACTTTCATATTCTGATGAATAGTGAAAATTACTAAATTATAATTAAAAACAACTTTTTTAATCGAAATAATTAATAGTGATAAATCATTAATTTGAGTGGTTTTAAAGTATATTTAGAATATATTTTTACAATTTAATACAATGTTGGTCATTGGATGTAATTTCACATTTAAACTAGACATAAACAAGTGTCAATCTTTTGATAGATATTGTTTCTTAAAAACACGCTATTTGTTTTAACAGCGGGATTTAATTATAAAATTAATTAATGCAACTTTTATGTTATGAATTTGGTAAAATAGACTTCATTTTTAAATTCGGAATATGAAATATAGCTTGGGATGAAATTTTGGCATTGTTCTGAAAAACATCAATTTTTGATGAATAGTGAAACTACTAAGTGATAGGTTAAAAACTGAATTTTGCATAAAACTTAATTTTACCACTTCTGTGAATGGAATTTCGAAAATCCGAGAGACACGGTTAATATCAAGGACTAAAATGTGGTTCAATGAGATGAAAATAATTTTTTGGTGAATAGTAACTTTTTACTTTTTTTACCACGGTTAATAGTAAATAGGGTAACTAACGGTAAATATGATATTAATATTACCCTAACACATGTCCTAATTCTATTGGACAAGTGTAATTCGACCAAAAACAAACTTAGGAATAAAATATGACCATTTAGGCCCACTTGGATTAGATTAGGACATTTATTATTAATTTATTTAAAGAAGGGTTAAAATAGTTAAAATCAAAGTTTAATAAGTAAATCATTTTTAATATGGGGTTATACATAAGATAAATTCGACTATAAATATTCATTAGAAAGATAAAAAGATTTACTACATGATGGTATTTTATTTGTAATTTTTAGACATCAAATAATATAATTTATTTATGACACAAAGATGATGCAGTAATTATCTTATTAATGAAATATTGACATAATTGATAATATAAATACCAAAATAAATGTAATTTAAGACTTTTTATGAATTCCAATAATTTTCTAGGTTACTATGATATATTATTGTTGCTTTAATCAACTTGGTTCGAACATATAATTCTGTTATGACTTTCACAAAAATCATATATCAAATAGTGTCAAAATTGACACAAAAGGGTTTTTAAATCAAATATTATATTATTAATTGTTATTTTATTCCTAAAAATCTAAGGTTCGGCCAAATGACTTAGATAAGGATATATGTATTAATAATATACAATTTGGGGTTCGTTTGGCATGTTATAGTAATTTTATTAACCATATAGTGAAAGAAAACAAAAAGACACGGTAAAAGTTAAATTATTTTACTTAGAGTTAAATCTAATTGATAAGGTTAAAATAATACCCTAAACTTGTCTAAATCTTATTGGTTGATAGGATTTCGACCCATCCCCACTTTAGCTTAGAAATAAGACCCTTTGGATCCATTATAAACCGATTTTGACTTTAATATAAAATAATATTTTGAGATATTCCTAAGGTGCCCCTCTCCTCCCCTATAAAAGGACATCTCCTCCCCCTCCTCCTCACACCAATTTGAGCACTCAAGCTCGGCCAACCCCTGCCAATTTCTCCTCTCCACTTCCCTAGAAACATTCTAGATGTTCTGGTCTTCCTCAAAGACCAATTTTAGAGCCCTAAGAGGAGGTCTCAAAGAGGCACTTCAAAGAAGAGGTAATTACCGTTACCAATTCTTTCATCTTTATTTCTTCTTCCACTTCTTCTTCTTAGGTTGTTTCATTATGAAGTAATAACATCAGTATCACTCATATACTGATATGTTATTATAAGTATGAAACAACCCTATTTCACCATCTATCCATCCTACGGAAAAAGAAATCACCGCGCGTGCGTACGTACGGAATACCGTCTCCACGCCGTGGTGTAATCTATTTTCCACCACCACCTTACATGGATGGGTATAATGGTGTAAAGAATAACTATACATAGTTATTACAACATCATATTGATTCTGATATATTTTATAATACACTCCAATTCAATTCAATATTATGGAAATGATATCATCGCTCGTGCGTACGTACGGACTACAGTCTCCACGACGCGATGAGATTCATTCTCCATGTTAACCATTTAAGAATGATTATAATGTATATATAAGAAATAATAATGAAATATATGACATTATAAAGCTACTGGATTTATGTATATATATACATATGTATGTCATCTACTTACTTCCATTTCAAGACAATAATGAAAGGAAAACAGCGTTCATGCGTACGTACGGACTACCGTCTCCATGAACGGTGTTTTTCATTTTATTTATCTACCTATTATATATATATATATACTGAATATATATGATATATAAATCATATTTTATATTCTGGAAGTAAGTAAATCATGATATAAGTAATAATGATGTCAAGAACAACAAGTCAAAACACCTACGATAAATGAAACGATTTTACCCAAAACGCTTCTTTAACATGGAATTTACAAAAGAACGGGTAATATAATGTCATAAGTGAACCATATATGATATCATAACAATGAATATGATTCTGTAATAAGTCAATAACACGATTTAAATCATTATACAGGAGGTTCGGACACTTACAAAGCAAGTCGGACCTAAGGTAAGGGAAATATCACAATCTCATTTTTATCCGAGATTGTTTATTCGTAAGTATTTACTGGGGTGTATTTTATCATCCACATCCATGTTCCCTCAATATGTAATATTGTTTCCATCCACTTGCAATATTTTAAATCCAATTTTACCCTTAGGCGAGTTTTTAGTAAAGAATATGAAAGGAATCTTTTGTCGTTTTTCCCTACGAGGTACTTTTTGACTTTTCCGACAAAAGTACGAAGAATGTTTTTTTCTTTTAACTTAAACGGCATGAATGGATTTTTACGGTTTTATAAAGCCTTATTTTCATGAAGGTTCCTCCAAAAATATTTCATGACTATTTTCAATAAAATCTCTTTCTTTTAAAATTGCATGATGTTTTGAGAAAAGAAATTGATTTTGAAGAAGAAAGGATATTTTCCTCAAGAATTCAATTCAAGTGTTTTATCAAAATTATTTTCCATATAAGATAATAAAGGGTTCTGTTTCTATCCATATTTTTACATTGATTTGACTATGTTGTGATGGAATTATGTTTATGAATTCCTTTATCTTATGTGAATGGTTTTATGATGTCATGTTGTTTAAGAATCCCATTTTTATTACATGGGTTATGCAATGATGTATGATTTATGATTTTGTGGCACACATAAGAAAGGATTCATTAAGAGATGGGTGGGACCTATATCTCCCTCCAATGCATTGGGTAAAGATTTCATATCTCATGAGATAGACATGGCTGGAATGGTAGGTTATACCGGTTCAGTGAAACAGGACTGAAACGAGGATTACTCGATTCAGAAAGGGACTTTGTCCACTAAGATAGTCTTGGCAATGAGTCTTGACTAACAAGAAATGATTCTCTATGATTATGTGTGTATGCCACAATGAGTAATGTTTTAAGTTATGGTTTCATTTTCACTACTATGATTTATCCCATGTTATGAAATTATGTTCTCTTTTGCAGGTTAAGATTTCCAAAAATGTTATGTTCTTATGAAAATTATGTGATTGATATTTCTTTTGTTTACCCTTACTGAGCATTTGAGCTCACCCTTTTATGTTTTCTTTTCCCCAGGATATAAAGAAAGGTTTTAGGTAAAAAAAAAGGAAGATCTTTATGGGAGATTTTGAAGATCTTTCACCAGGATTAGAAGATTATGTTCTGAGTTTCCAAAGACACTAAACTATTACGATCCTTGTGTGTGTGTTTTTGTTTTGTACTAAGTATTCCGCAAAAGTAATGTAATGTCAATGTACGTCAGGCTTCGGGTCTCTACAGTTGGTATCAGAGGAAAGGTTTAGTCAACCTTTGGAAACTAGGATGTGAGAACGTTAGTGAGATCCCTAGAGATATTTCTAAGGTATGTCTAGGGATGTCCCTAAGGATAAGTATACGTATAGGATATAGTTCTAGAACTACGGTAACGATCTTAGAATTTAACCTAAGATGTTAGATATTGAGGGTGCTCCCCCTTTACTATGTTGTCTTCCCTAGCATGATTTCGCCTCTCACAAAATTCTTTTTGTGTTTTAGTTAATGGAGGGAACCAGAAGGAATTCGGTTAACATTGAATCCAATGGACAAATTTGTGATTATGAGCAACAAAATTGTGTGATGCCTAGAGATAAAGATATTGTGATTATGCCGAATCAGTCATCGCGATATATGATAAACAAGGTGAAATTTAGTGGTATGACTAATTCATCAAAGAAGAGGAAGATAAACTATTATGCATATTCGCATGTTGAGGAGCATAAAGAAAGGAAGATTGAGATTTATAAAGAAGGGAAGAAGAACCTTGAGGAATACCTCAAATGGAGGGACTGATGTTATCTGTGTGGAGAAAAGGGTCATAGAGTGACATATTGTTATGGAGTTCAATGTCTTATTTGTGGAGAACATGGGCATTACCCAACTCAATGCCCTGACCTAAAAAGATACTTCTAAATCAAGGAAGGACTTATTCCAGGACAGTCATTGAAGTGGATGGACTGAAGTGTTTATGTATTGGTATTCAAGAATAATGTTGTTGAGGTACTTTTATGGTGTATTGGAATATCTATGTATTGCTCTAATGTGGTATTCGAAGTGATTGAGGTATTTTTGGGAAAAAGATGATATGCGCATAATGAAGGGAAAATGAGAAAATGAAATATTTGACAGTATTAATGAGCTCATGATTGATATAAGGACTAAGTAATATCATGGTTTGAGTATATAGAATTTTGAGGATTTTTGGTATGTGGAAAGTGTTAACTTTTAACTGCATTCAAGTTTTCACTAAGGTTCAATGGGTATTCAAGAGAATACATGATTAAGGTCATTGAATGTTTGGAATGTGACCAACAAGACATATATATGGGGATTAACGACAGTATTAAATCTCTGGTTATCGTTTTCACTATATTTTGAGAGTGGACTGCAGTATTATGGATAAGCGTAATGATTAGAATGGATTATGTTGGACATAAGTTAGTATTGTTTAAGGATAGATGATTTTCGATATTATTGATGGGATGTTATAGTAATGTAGTTTTAGAAAAAGGACAACCTGCAGGACGGGCGACAGCCCATCGCTTCGGACAAGGCTGTAGGAATCGAACCCACAACCGAAGTGCGACTGGCCTTTATCGCCTACCACTGACCTACAGGAAGTCCCTGTTTAGTAGAAACTAGTTTTATTATATTAAGCAGTATGATATGTGATGTATAAGTTCATTTTAGGAACCATATATGATTAATCTCACTATAGATGGATTTATGTATTTTTTGATAACTTTTCTAACCTTTTGTTTGAGACAGATGGAATGACCCATCATTCTATCACATGATCTGCTAACACATCACGAATGACAAATTCAACTTCATTTCTTTAAGAGATGATGTGGAAATTGTTAAAGGAACGGACAATAGTGAGATTGTACCAAAATAAAGTAAGTATTTATTCTAATTCAAATTTTCAACTTTAGGGAAATGATCTTGAAAACCAAAAATGTTGTCCTAGTGATCTTATACCTGATGAATCAGATGGTACCTTATATCATCACAAATCTATGGATTTGTGATTACTGGCTTTTCCATAGCCATGTTCTCTACCACTCTCCATCAGAACATGATGGTTAGATTTCTCTTCCATATCCATATTTTCACCTATGTGGAAACCCAGTGATTAGTTTATTTGGGTAATCGTTACATTTCATACTTTAGTTTTTAAAGCCAAGTTTTGGTATTCCCTTTTACGATGTGGGTTTCTATTAAAGAAACTTTCGAATAGTAAACCATTTATAACCCCGACGAATTTCGAGGGCGAAATTCATTTTAAGGGGGGTAGAATGTAACAGCCCGAGATTTTATGAAAAATATTCTTTTTTATTTCACTAATGTCTTGTGTTGTACGCTACACCAAAAGGAGCTTGCACAACACACATCCTTGACTTTTCTTGCATTACACGCAATCGCGACCTTCCTCGATAGCGTGTGTAGTACGCAATACCGAGTTTCACTAAACAACGATATGGTATAAAAATATTATTAAAACTAGCCGTTATGAATAGTAATAACCACTTTTTGAAATCCAGTAAATCTTATTTTTCAAAATGAACTTTATTTTTGGATTCGGAGTATCGAATTTAGCCTAAGGTGAAATTTTGGTACTTTTCGGATAACTTTCATATTCTGATGAATAGTGAAAATTACTAAATTATAATTAAAAACAACTTTTTTAATCGAAATAATTAATAGTGATAAATCATTAATTTGAGTGGTTTTAAAGTATATTTAGAATATATTTTTACAATTTAATACAATGTTGGTCATTGGATGTAATTTCACATTTAAACTAGACATAAACAAGTGTCAATCTTTTGATAGATATTGTTTCTTAAAAACACGCTATTTGTTTTAACAGCGGGATTTAATTATAAAATTAATTAATGCAACTTTTATGTTATGAATTTGGTAAAATAGACTTCATTTTTAAATTCGGAATATGAAATATAGCTTGGGATGAAATTTTGGCATTGTTCTGAAAAACATCAATTTTTGATGAATAGTGAAACTACTAAGTGATAGGTTAAAAACTGAATTTTGCATAAAACTTCATTTTACCGCTTCTGTGAATGGAATTTCGAAAATCCGAGAGACACGGTTAATATCAAGGACTAAAATGTGGTTCAATGAGATGAAAATAATTTTTTGGTGAATAGTAACTTTTTACTTTTTTTACCACGGTTAATAGTAAATAGGGTAACTAACGGTAAATATGATATTAATATTACCCTAACACATGTCCTAATTCTATTGGACAAGTGTAATTCGACCAAAAACAAACTTAGGAATAAAATATGACCATTTAGGCCCACTTGGATTAGATTAGGACATTTATTATTAATTTATTTAAAGAAGGGTTAAAATAGTTAAAATCAAAGTTTAATAAGTAAATCATTTTTAATATGGGGTTATACATAAGATAAATTCGACTATAAATATTCATTAGAAAGATAAAAAGATTTCCTACATGATGGTATTTTATTTGTAATTTTTAGACATCAAATAATATAATTTATTTATGACACAAAGATGATGCAGTAATTATCTTATTAATGAAATATTGACATAATTGATAATATAAATACCAAAATAAATGTAATTTAAGACTTTTTATGAATTCCACTAATTTTCTAGGTTACTATGATATATTATTGTTGCTTTAATCAACTTGGTTCGAACATATAATTCTGTTATGACTTTCACAAAAATCATATATCAAATAGTGTCAAAATTGACACAAAAGGGTTTTTAAATCAAATATTATATTATTAATTGTTATTTTATTCCTAAAAATCTAAGGTTCGGCCAAATGACTTAGATAAGGATATATGTATTAATAATATACAATTTGGGGTTCGTTTGGCATGTTATAGTAATTTTATTAACCATATAGTGAAAGAAAACAAAAAGACACGGTAAAAGTTAAATTATTTTACTTAGAGTTAAATCTAATTGATAAGGTTAAAATAATACCCTAAACTTGTCTAAATCTTATTGGTTGATAGGATTTCGACCCATCCCCACTTTAGCTTAGAAATAAGACCCTTTGGAACCATTATAAACCGATTTTGACTTTAATATAAAATAATATTTTGAGATATTCCTAAGGTGCCCCTCTCCTCCCCTATAAAAGGACATCTCCTCCCCCTCCTCCTCACACCAATTTGAGAACTCAAGCTCGGCCAACCCCTGCCAATTTCTCCTCTCCACTTCCCTAGAAACATTCTAGATGTTCTGGTCTTCCTCAAAGACCAATTTTAGAGCCCTAAGAGGAGGTCTCAAAGAGGCACTTCAAAGAAGAGGTAATTACCGTTACCAATTCTTTCATCTTTATTTCTTCTTCCACTTCTTCTTCTTAGGTTGTTTCATTATGAAGTAATAACATCAGTATCACTCATATACGGATATGTTATTATAAGTATGAAACAACCCTATTTCACCATCTATCCATCCTACGGAAAAAGAAATCACCGCGCGTGCGTACGTACGGAATACCGTCTCCACGCCGTGGTGTAATCTATTTTCCACCACCACCTTACATGGATGGGTATAATGGTGTAAAGAATAACTATACATAGTTATTACAACATCATATTGATTCTGATATATTTTATAATACACTCCAATTCAATTCAATATTATGGAAATGATATCATCGCTCGTGCGTACGTACGGACTACAGTCTCCACGACGCGATGAGATTCATTATCCATGTTAACCATTTAAGAATGATTATAATGTATATATAAGAAATAATAATGAAATATATGACATTATAAAGCTACTGGATTTATGTATATATATACATATGTATGTCATCTACTTACTTCCATTTCAAGACAATAAGGAAAGGAAAACAGCGTTCATGCGTACGTACGGACTACCGTCTCCATGAACGGTGTTTTTCATTTTATTTATCTACCTATTATATATATATATATATACTGAATATATATGATATATAAATCATATTTTATATTCTGGAAGTAAGTAAATCATGATATAAGTAATAATGATGTCAAGAACAACAAGTCAAAACACCTACGATAAATGAAACGATTTTACCCAAAACGCTTCTTTAACATGGAATTTACAAAAGAACGGGTAATATAATGTCATAAGTGAACCATATATGATATCATAACAATGAATATGATTCTGTAATAAGTCAATAACACGATTTAAATCATTATACAGGAGGTTCGGACACTTACAAAGCAAGTCGGACCTAAGGTAAGGGAAATATCACAATCTCATTTTTATCCGAGATTGTTTATTCGTAAGTATTTACTGGGGTGTATTTTATCATCCACATCCATGTTCCCTCAATATGTAATATTGTTTCCATCCACTTGCAATATTTTAAATCCAATTTTACCCTTAGGCGAGTTTTTAGTAAAGAATATGAAAGGAATCTTTTGTCGTTTTTCCGTACGAGGTACTTTTTGACTTTTCCGACAAAAGTACGAAGAATGTTTTTTTCTTTTAACTTAAACGGCATGAATGGATTTTTACGGTTTTATAAAGCCTTATTTTCATGAAGGTTCCTCCAAAAATATTTCATGACTATTTTCAATAAAATCTCTTTCTTTTAAAATTGCATGATGTTTTGAGAAAAGAAATTGATTTTGAAGAAGAAAGGATATTTTCCTCAAGAATTCAATTCAAGTGTTTTATCAAAATTATTTTCCATATAAGATAATAAAGGGTTCTGTTTCTATCCATATTTTTACATTGATTTGACTATGTTGTGATGGAATTATGTTTATGAATTCCTTTATCTTATGTGAATGGTTTTATGATGTCATGTTGTTTAAGAATCCCATTTTTATTACATGGGTTATGCAATGATGTATGATTTATGATTTTGTGGCACACATAAGAAAGGATTCATTAAGAGATGGGTGGGACCTATATCTCCCTCCAATGCATTGGGTAAAGATTTCATATCTCATGAGATAGACATGGCTGGAATGGTAGGTTATACCGGTTCAGTGAAACAGGACTGAAACGAGGATTACTCGATTCAGAAAGGGACTTTGTCCACTAAGATAGTCTTGGCAATGAGTCTTGACTAACAAGAAATGATTCTCTATGATTATGTGTGTATGCCACAATGAGTAATGTTTTAAGTTATGGTTTCATTTTCACTACTATGATTTATCCCATGTTATGAAAATATGCTCTCTTTTGCAGGTTAAGATTTCCAAAAATGTTATGTTCTTATGAAAATTATGTGATTGATATTTCTTTTGTTTACCCTTACTGAGCATTTGAGCTCACCCTTTTATGTTTTCTTTTCCCCAGGATATAAAGAAAGGTTTTAGGTAAAAAAAAAGGAAGATCTTTATGGGAGATTTTGAAGATCTTTCACCAGGATTAGAAGATTATGTTCTGAGTTTCCAAAGACACTAAACTATTACGATCCTTGTGTGTGTGTTTTTGTTTTGTACTAAGTATTCCGAAAAAGTAATGTAATGTCAATGTACGTCAGGCTTCGGGTCTCTACAGTTGGTATCAGAGGAAAGGTTTAGTCAACCTTTGGAAACTAGGATGTGAGAACGTTAGTGAGATCCCTAGAGATATTTCTAAGGTATGTCTAGGGATGTCCCTAAGGATAAGTATACGTATAGGATATAGTTCTAGAACTACGGTAACGATCTTAGAATTTAACCTAAGATGTTAGATATTGAGGGTGATCCCCCTTTACTATGTTGTCTTCCCTAGCATGATTTCGCCTCTCACAAAATTCTTTTTGTGTTTTAGTTAATGGAGGGAACCAGAAGGAATTCGGTTAACATTGAATCCAATGGACAAATTTGTGATTATGAGCAACAAAATTGTGTGATGCCTAGAGATAAAGATATTGTGATTATGCCGAATCAGTCATCGCGATATATGATAAACAAGGTGAAATTTAGTGGTATGACTAATTCATCAAAGAAGAGGAAGATAAACTATTATGCATATTCGCATGTTGAGGAGCATAAAGAAAGGAAGATTGAGATTTATAAAGAAGGGAAGAAGAACCTTGAGGAATACCTCAAATGGAGGGACTGATGTTATCTGTGTGGAGAAAAGGGTCATAGAGTGACATATTGTTATGGAGTTCAATGTCTTATTTGTGGAGAACATGGGCATTACCCAACTCAATGCCCTGACCTAAAAAGATACTTCTAAATCAAGGAAGGACTTATTCCAGGACAGTCATTGAAGTGGATGGACTGAAGTGTTTATGTATTGGTATTCAAGAATAATGTTGTTGAGGTACTTTTATGGTGTATTGGAATATCTATGTATTGCTCTAATGTGGTATTCGAAGTGATTGAGGTATTTTTGGGAAAAAGATGATATGCGCATAATGAAGGGAAAATGAGAAAATGAAATATTTGACAGTATTAATGAGCTCATGATTGATATAAGGACTAAGTAATATCATGGTTTGAGTATATAGAATTTTGAGGATTTTTGGTATGTGGAAAGTGTTAACTTTTAACTGCATTCAAGTTTTCACTAAGGTTCAATGGGTATTCAAGAGAATACATGATTAAGGTCATTGAATGTTTGGAATGTGACCAACAAGACATATATATGGGGATTAACGACAGTATTAAATCTCTGGTTATCGTTTTCACTATATTTTGAGAGTGGACTGCAGTATTATGGATAAGCCTAAAGATTAGAATGGATTATGTTGGACATAAGTTAGTATTGTTTAAGGATAGATGATTTTCGATATTATTGATGGGATGTTATAGTAATGTAGTTTTAGAAAAAGGACAACCTGCAGGACGGGCGACAGCCCATCGCTTCGGACAAGGCTGTAGGAATCGAACCCACAACCGAAGTGCGACTGGCCTTTATCACCTACCACTGACCTACAAGAAGTCCCTGTTTAGTAGAAACTAGTTTTATTATATTAAGCAGTATGATATGTGATGTATAAGTTCATTTTAGGAACCATATATGATTAATCTCACTATAGATGGATTTATGTATTTTTTGATAACTTTTCTAACCTTTTGTTTGAGACAGATGGAATGACCCATCATTCTATCACATGATCTGCTAACACATCACGAATGACAAATTCAACTTCATTTCTTTAAGAGATGATGTGGAAATTGTTAAAGGAACGGACAATAGTGAGATTGTACCAAAATAAAGTAAGTATTTATTCTAATTCAAATTTTCAACTTTAGGGAAATGATCTTGAAAACCAAAAATGTTGTCCTAGTGATCTTATACCTGATGAATCAGATGGTACCTTATATCATCACAAATCTATGGATTTGTGATTACTGGCTTTTCCATAGCCATGTTCTCTACCACTCTCCATCAGAACATGATGGTTAGATTTCTCTTCCATATCCATATTTTCACCTATGTGGAAACCCAGTGATTAGTTTATTTGGGTAATCGTTACATTTCATACTTTAGTTTTTAAAGCCAAGTTTTGGTATTCCCTTTTACGATGTGGGTTTCTATTAAAGAAACTTTCGAATAGTAAACCATTTATAACCCCGACGAATTTCGAGGGCGAAATTCATTTTAAGGGGGGTAGAATGTAACAGCCCGAGATTTTATGAAAAATATTCTTTTTTATTTCACTAATGTCTTGTGTTGTACGCTACACCAAAAGGAGCTTGCACAACACACATCCTTGACTTTTCTTGCATTACACGCAATCGCGACCTTCCTCGATAGCGTGTGTAGTACGCAATACCGAGTTTCACTAAACAACGATATGGTATAAAAATATTATTAAAACTAGCCGTTATGAATAGTAATAACCACTTTTTGAAATCCAGTAAATCTTATTTTTCAAAATGAACTTTATTTTTGGATTCGGAGTATCGAATTTAGCCTAAGGTGAAATTTTGGTACTTTTCGGATAACTTTCATATTCTGATGAATAGTGAAAATTACTAAATTATAATTAAAAACAACTTTTTTAATCGAAATAATTAATAGTGATAAATCATTAATTTGAGTGGTTTTAAAGTATATTTAGAATATATTTTTACAATTTAATACAATGTTGGTCATTGGATGTAATTTCACATTTAAACTAGACATAAACAAGTGTCAATCTTTTGATAGATATTGTTTCTTAAAAACACGCTATTTGTTTTAACAGCGGGATTTAATTATAAAATTAATTAATGCAACTTTTATGTTATGAATTTGGTAAAATAGACTTCATTTTTAAATTCGAAATATGAAATATAGCTTGGGATGAAATTTTGGCATTGTTCTGAAAAACATCAATTTTTGATGAATAGTGAAACTACTAAGTGATAGGTTAAAAACTGAATTTTGCATAAAACTTAATTTTACCGCTTCTGTGAATGGAATTTCGAAAATCCGAGAGACACGGTTAATATCAAGGACTAAAATGTGGTTCAATGAGATGAAAATAATTTTTTGGTGAATAGTAACTTTTTACTTTTTTTACCACGGTTAATAGTAAATAGGGTAACTAACGGTAAATATGATATTAATATTACCCTAACACATGTCCTAATTCTATTGGGCAAGTGTAATTCGACCAAAAACAAACTTAGGAATAAAATATGACCATTTAGGCCCACTTGGATTAGATTAGGACATTTATTATTAATTTATTTAAAGAAGGGTTAAAATAGTTAAAATCAAAGTTTAATAAGTAAATCATTTTTAATATGGGGTTATACATAAGATAAATTCGACTATAAATATTCATTAGAAAGATAAAACGATTTCCTACATGATGGTATTTTATTTGTAATTTTTAGACATCAAATAATATAATTTATTTATGACACAAAGATGATGCAGTAATTATCTTATTAATGAAATATTGACATAATTGATAATATAAATACCAAAATAAATGTAATTTAAGACTTTTTATGAATTCCACTAATTTTCTAGGTTACTATGATATATTATTGTTGATTTAATCAACTTGGTTCGAACATATAATTCTGTTATGACTTTCACAAAAATCATATATCAAATAGTGTCAAAATTGACACAAAAGAGTTTTTAAATCAAATATTATATTATTAATTGTTATTTTATTCCTAAAAATCTAAGGTTCGTCCAAATTACTTAGATAAGGATATATGTATTAATAATATACAATTTGGGGTTCGTTTGGCATGTTATAGTAATTTTATTAACCATATAGTGAAAGAAAACAAAAAGACACGGTAAAAGTTAAATTATTTTACTTAGAGTTAAATCTAATTGATAAGGTTAAAATAATACCCTAAACTTGTCTAAATCTTATTGGTTGATAGGATTTCGACCCATACCCACTTTAGCTTAGAAATAAGACCCTTTGGAACCATTATAAACCGATTTTGACTTTAATATAAAATAATATTTTGAGATATTCCTAAGGTGCCCCTCTCCTCCCCTATAAAAGGACATCTCCTCCCCCTCCTCCTCACACCAATTTGAGCACTCAAGCTCGGCCAAACCCTGCCAATTTCTCCTCTCCACTTCCCTAGAAACATTCTAGATGTTCTGGTCTTCCTCAAAGACCAATTTTAGTGCCCTAAGAGGAGGTCTCAAAGAGGCACTTCAAAGAAGAGGTAATTACCGTTACCAATTATTTCATCTTTATTTCTTCTTCCACTTCTTCTTCTTAGGTTGTTTCATTATGAAGTAATAACATCAGTATCACTCATATACTGATATGTTATTATAAGTATGAAACAACCCTATTTCACCATCTATCCATCCTACGGAAAAAGAAATCACCGCGCGTGCGTACGTACGGAATACCGTCTCCACGCCGTGGTGTAATCTATTTTCCACCACCACCTTACATGGATGGGTATAATGGTGTAAAGAATAACTATACATAGTTATTACAACATCATATTGATTCTGATATATTGTATAATACACTCCAATTCAATTCAATATTATGGAAATGATATCATCGCTCGTGCGTACGTACGGACTACCGTCTCCACGACGCGATGAGATTCATTCTCCATGTTAACCATTTAAGAATGATTATAATGTATATATAAGAAATAATAATGAAATATATGACATTATAAAGCTACTGGATTTATGTATATATATACATATGTATGTCATCTACTTACTTCCATTTCAAGACAATAAGGAAAGGAAAACAGCGTTCATGCGTACGTATGGACTACCGTCTCCATGAACGGTGTTTTTCATTTTATTTATCTACCTATTATATATATATATACTGAATATATATGATATATAAATCATATTTTATATTCTGGAAGTAAGTAAATCATGATATAAGTAATAATGATGTCAAGAACAACAAGTCAAAACACCTACGATAAATGAAACGATTTTACCCAAAACGCTTCTTTAACATGGAATTTACAAAAGAACGGGTAATATAATGTCATAAGTGAACCATATATGATATCATAACAATGAATATGATTCTGTAATAAGTCAATAACATGATTTAAATCATTATACAGGAGGTTCGGACACTTACAAAGCAAGTCGGACCTAAGGTAAGGGAAATATCACAATCTCATTTTTATCCGAGATTGTTTATTCGTAAGTATTTACTGGGGTGTATTTTATCATCCACATCCATGTTCCCTCAATATGTAATATTGTTTCCATCCACTTGCAATAGTTTAAATCCAATTTTACCCTTATGTGAGTTTTTAGTAAAGAATATGAAAGGAATCTTTTGTCGTTTTTCCGTACGAGGTACTTTTTGACTTTTCCGACAAAAGTACGAAGAATGTTTTTTTCTTTTAACTTAAACGGAATGAACGGATTTTTACGGTTTTATAAAGCCTTATTTTCATGAAGGTTCCTCCAAAAATATTTCATGACTATTTTCAATAAAATCTCTTTCTTTTAAAATTGCATGATGTTTTGAGAAAAGAAATTGATTTTGAAGAAGAAAGGATATTTTCCTCAAGAATTCAATTCAAGTGTTTTATCAAAATTATTTTCCATATAAGATAATAAAGGGTTCTGTTTCTATCCATATTTTTACATTGATTTGACTATGTTGTGATGGAATTATGTTTATGAATTCCTTTATCTTATGTGAATGGTTTTATGATGTCATGTTGTTTAAGAATCCCATTTTTATTACATGGGTTATGCAATGATGTATGATTTATGATTTTGTGGCACACATAAGAAAGGATTCATTAAGAGATGGGTGGGACCTATATCTCCCTCCAATGCATTGGGTAATGATTTCATATCTCATGAGATAGACATGGCTGGAATGGTAGGTTATACCGGTTCAGTGAAACAGGACTGAAACGAGGATTACTCGATTCAGAAAGGGACTTTGTCCACTAAGATAGTCTTGGCAATGAGTATTGACTAACAAGAAATGATTCTCTATGATTATGTGTGTATGCCACAATGAGTAATGTTTTAAGTTATGGTTTCATTTTCACTACTATGATTTATCCCATGTTATGAAATTATGCTCTCTTTTGCAGGTTAAGATTTCCAAAAATGTTATGTTCTTATGAAAATTATGTGATTGATATTTCTTTTGTTTACCCTTACTGAGCATTTGAGCTCACCCTTTTATGTTTTCTTTTCCCCAGGATATAAAGAAAGGTTTTAGGTAAAAAAAAAGGAAGATCTTTATGGGAGATTTTGAAGATCTTTCACCAGGATTAGAAGATTATGTTCCGAGTTTCCAAAGACACTAAACTATTACGATCCTTGTGTGTGTGTTTTTGTTTTGTACTAAGTATTCCGCAAAAGTAATGTAATGTCAATGTACGTCAGGCTTCGGGTCTCTACAGTTGGTATCAGAGGAAAGGTTTAGTCAACCTTTGGAAACTAGGATGTGAGAACGTTAGTGAGATTCCTAGAGATATTTCTAAGGTATGTCTAGGGATGTCCCTAAGGATAAGTATACGTATAGGATATAGTTCTAGAACTACGGTAACGATCTTAGAATTTAACCTAAGATGTTAGATATTGAGGGTGATCCCCCTTTACTATGTTGTCTTCCCTAGCATGATTTCGCCTCTCACAAAATTCTTTTTGTGTTTTAGTTAATGGAGGGAACCAAAAGGAATTCGGTTAACATTGAATCCAATGGACAAATTTGTGATTATGAGCAACAAAATTGTGTGATGCCTAGAGATAAAGATATTGTGATTATGCCGAATCAGTCATCGCGATATATGATAAACAAGGTGAAATTTAGTGGTATGACTAATTCATCAAAGAAGAGGAAGATAAAATATTATGCATATTCGCATGTTGAGGAGCATAAAGAAAGGAAGATTGAGATTTATAAAGAAGGGAAGAAGAACCTTGAGGAATACCTCAAATGGAGGGACCGATGTTATCTGTGTGGAGAAAAGGGTCATAGAGTGACAGATTGTTATGGTGTTCAATGTCTTATTTGTGGAGAACATGGGCATTACCCAACTCAATGCCCTGACCTAAAAAGATACTTCTAAATCAAGGAAGGACTTATTCCAGGACAGTCATTGAAGTGGATGGACTGAAGTGTTTATGTATTGGTATTCAAGAATAATGTTGTTGAGGTACTTTTATGGTGTATTGGAATATCTATGTATTGCTCTAATGTGGTATTCGAAGTGATTGAGGTATTTTTGGGAAAAATATGATATGCGCATAATGAAGGGAAAATGAGAAAATGAAATATTTGACAGTATTAATGAGCTCATGATTGATATAAGGACTAAGTAATATCATGGTTTGAGTATATAGAATTTTGAGGATTTTTGGTATGTGGAAAGTGTTAACTTTTAACTGCATTCAAGTTTTCACTAAGGTTCAATGGGTATTCAAGAGAATACATTATTAAGGTCATTGAATGTTTGGAATGTGACCAACAAGACATATATATGGGGATTAACGACAGTATTAAATCTCTGGTTATCGTTTTCACTATATTATGAGAGTGGACTGCAGTATTATGGATAAGCCTAAAGATTAGAATGGATTATGTTGGACATAAGTTAGTATTGTTTAAGGATAAAAGATTTTCGATATTATTGATGGGATGTTATAGTAATGTAGTTTTAGAAAAAGGACAACCTGCAGGACGGGCGACAGCCCATCGCTTCGGACAAGGCTGTAGGAATCGAACCCACAACCGAAGTGCGACTGGCCTTTATCTCCTACCACTGACCTACAGGAAGTCCCTGTTTAGTAGAAACTAGTTTTATTATATTAAGCAGTATGATATGTGATGTATAAGTTCATTTTAGGAACCATATATGATTAATCTCACTATAGATGGATTTATGTATTTTTTGATAACTTTTCTAACCTTTTGTTTGAGACAGATGGAATGACCAATCATTCTATCACATGATCTGCTAACACATCACGAATGACAAATTCAACTTCATTTCTTTAAGAGATGATGTGGAAATTGTTAAAGGAACGGACAATAGTGAGATTGTACCAAAATAAAGTAAGTATTTATTCTAATTCAAATTTTCAACTTTAGGGAAATGATCTTGAAAACCAAAAATGTTGTCCTAGTGATCTTATACCTGATGAATCAGATGGTACCTTATATCATCACAAATCTATGGATTTGTGATTACTGGCTTTTCCATAGCCATGTTCTCTACCACTCTCCATCAGAACATGATGGTTAGATTTCTCTTCCATATCCATATTTTCACCTATGTGGAAACCCAGTGATTAGTTTATTTGGGTAATCGTTACATTTCATACTTTAGTTTTTAAAGCCAAGTTTTGGTATTCCCTTTTACGATGTGGGTTTCTATTAAAGAAACTTTCGAATAGTAAACCATTTATAACCCCGACGAATTTCGAGGGCGAAATTCATTTTAATGGGGGTAGAATGTAACAGCCCGAGATTTTATGAAAAATATTCTTTTTTATTTCACTAATGTCTTGTGTTGTACGCTACACCAAAAGGAGCTTGCACAACACACATCCTTGACTTGTCTTGCATTACACGCAATCACGACCTTCCTCGACAGCATGTGTAGTACGCAATACCGAGTTTCACTAAACAACGATATGGTATAAAAATATTATTAAAACTAGCCGTTATGAATAGTAATAACCACTTTTTGAAATCCAGTAAATCTTATTTTTCAAAATGAACTTTATTTTTGGATTCGGAGTATCGAATTTAGCCTAAGGTGAAATTTTGGTACTTTTCGGATAACTTTCATATTCTGATGAATAGTGAAAATTACTAAATTATAATTAAAAACAACTTTTTTAATCGAAATAATTAATAGTGATAAATCATTAATTTGAGTGGTTTTAAAGTATATTTAGAATATATTTTTACAATTTAATACAATGTTGGTCATTGGATGTAATTTCACATTTAAACTAGACATAAACAAGTGTCAATCTTTTGATAGATATTGTTTCTTAAAAACACGCTATTTGTTTTAACAGCGGGATTTAATTATAAAATTAATTAATGCAACTTTTATGTTATGAATTTGGTAAAATAGACTTCATTTTTAAATTCAAAATATGAAATATAGCTTGGGATGAAATTTTGGCATTGTTCTGAAAAACATCAATTTTTGATGAATAGTGAAACTACTAAGTGATAGGTTAAAAACTGAATTTTGCATAAAACTTAATTTTACCGCTTCTGTGAATGGAATTTCGAAAATCCGAGAGACACGGTTAATATCAAGGACTAAAATGTGGTTCAATGAGATGAAAATAATTTTTTGGTGAATAGTAACTTTTTACTTTTTTTACCACGGTTAATAGTAAATAGGGTAACTAACGGTAAATATGATATTAATATTACCCTAACACATGTCATAATTCTATTGGGCAAGTGTAATTCGACCAAAAACAAACTTAGGAATAAAATATGACCATTTAGGCCCACTTGGATTAGATTAGGACATTTATTATTAATTTATTTAAAGAAGGGTTAAAATAGTTAAAATCAAAGTTTAATAAGTAAATCATTTTTACTATGGGGTTATACATAAGATAAATTCGACTATAAATATTCATTAGAAATCTAAAAAGATTTCCTACATGATGGTATTTTATTTGTAATTTTTAGACATCAAATAATATAATTTATTTATGACACAAAGATGATGCAGTAATTATCTTATTAATGAAATATTGACATAATTGATAATATAAATACCAAAATAAATGTAATTTAAGACTTTTTATGAATTCCAATAATTTTCTAGGTTACTATGCAATATTATTGTTTATTTAATCAACTTGGTTTGAACATATAATTCTGTTATGACTTTCACAAAAATCATATATCAAATAGTGTCAAAATTGACACAAAAGAGTTTTTAAATCAAATATTATATTATTAATTGTTATTTTATTCCTAAAAATCTAATGTTCGGCCAAATGACTTAGATAAGGATATATGTATTAATAATATACAATTTGGGGTTAGTTTGGCATGTTATAGTAATTTTATTAACCATATAGTGAAAGAAAACAAAAAGACACGGTAAAAGTTAAATTATTTTACTTAGAGTTAAATCTAATTGATAAGGTTAAAATAATACCCTAAACTTGTCTAAATCTTATTGGTTGATAGGATTTCGACCCATCCCCACTTTAGATTAGAAATAAGACGCTTTGGAACCATTATAAACCGATTTTGACTTTAATATAAAATAATATTTTGAGATATTCCTAAGGTGCCCCTCTCCTCCCCTATAAAAGGACATCTCCTCCCCCTCCTCCTCACACCAATTTGAGCACTCAAGCTCGGCCAAACCCTGCCAATGTCTCCTCTCCACTTCCCTAGAAACATTCTAGATGTTCTGGTCTTCCTCAAAGACCAATTTTAGTGCCCTAAGAGGAGGTCTCAAAGAGGCACTTCAAAGAAGAGGTAATTACCGTTACCAATTCTTTCATCTTTATTTCTTCTTCCACTTCTTCTTCTTAGGTTGTTTCATTATGAAGTAATAACATCAGTATCACTCATATACAGATATGTTATTATAAGTATGAAACAACCCTATTTCACCATCTATCCATCCTACGGAAAAAGAAATCACCGCGCGTGCGTACGTACGGAATACCGTCTCCACGCCGTGGTGTAATCTATTTTCCACCACCACCTTACATGGATGGGTATAATGGTGTAAAGAATAACTATACATAGTTATTACAACATCATATTGATTCTGATATATTGTATAATACACTCCAATTCAATTCAATATTATGGAAATGATATCATCGCTCGTGCGTACGTACGGACTACCGTCTCCACGACGCGATGAGATTCATTCTCCATGTTAACCATTTAAGAATGATTATAATGTATATATAAGAAATAATAATGAAATATATGACATTATAAAGCTACTGGAGTTATGTATATATATACATATGTATGTCATCTACTTACTTCCATTTCAAGACAATAAGGAAAGGAAAACAGCGTTCATGCGTACGTACGGACTACCGTCTCCATGAACGGTGTTTTTCATTTTATTTATCTACCTATTATATATATATATATACTGAATATATATGATATATAAATAATATTTTATATTCTGGAAGTAAGTAAATCATGATATAAGTAATAATGATGTCAAGAACAACAAGTCAAAACACCTACGATAAATGAAACGATTTTACCCAAAACGCTTCTTTAACATGGAATTTACAAAAGAACGGGTAATATAATGTCATAAGTGAACCATATATGATATCATAACAATGAATATGATTCTGTAATAAGTCAATAACATGATTTAAATCATTATACAGGAGGTTCGGACACTTACAAAGCAAGTCGGACCTAAGGAAAGGGAAATATCACAATCTCATTTTTATCCGAGATTGTTTATTCGTAAGTATTTACTGGGGTGTATTTTATCATCCACATCCATGTTCCCTCAATATGTAATATTGTTTCCATCCACTTGCAATAGTTTAAATCCAATTTTACCCTTAGGTGAGTTTTTAGTAAAGAATATGAAAGGAATCTTTTGTCGTTTTTCCGTACGAGGTACTTTTTGACTTTTCCGACAAAAGTACGAAGAATGTTTTTTTCTTTTAACTTAAACGGCATGAACGGATTTTTACGGTTTTATAAAGCCTTATTTTCATGAAGGTTCCTCCAAAAATATTTCATGACTATTTTCAATAAAATCTCTTTCTTTTAAAATTGCATGATGTTTTGTGAAAAGAAATTGATTTTGAAGAAGAAAGGATATTTTCCTCAAGAATTCAATTCAAGTGTTTTATCAAAATTATTTTCCATATAAGATAATAAAGGGTTCTGTTTCTATCCATATTTTTACATTGATTTGACTATGTTGTGATGGAATTATGTTTATGAATTCCTTTATCTTATGTGAATGGTTTTATGATGTCATGTTGTTTAAGAATCCCATTTTTATTACATGGGTTATGCAATGATGTATGATTTATGATTTTGTGGCACACATAAGAAAGGATTCATTAAGAGATGGGTGGGACCTATATCTTCCTCCAATGCATTGGGTAAAGATTTCATATCTCATGAGATAGACATGGCTGGAATGGTAGGTTATACCGGTTCAGTGAAACAGGACTGAAACGAGGATTACTCGATTCAGAAAGGGACTTTGTCCACTAAGATAGTCTTGGCAATGAGTCTTGACTAACAAGAAATGATTCCCTATGATTATGTGTGTATGCCACAATGAGTAATGTTTTAAGTTATGGTTTCATTTTCACTACTATGATTTATCCCATGTTATGAAATTATGCTGTCTTTTGCAGGTTAAGATTTCCAAAAATGTTATGTTCTTATGAAAATTATGTGATTGATATTTCTTTTGTTTACCATTACTGAGCATTTGAGCTCACCCTTTTATGTTTTCTTTTCCCCAGGATATAAAGAAAGGTTTTAGGTAAAAAAAAAGGAAGATCTTTATGGGAGATTTTGAAGATCTTTCACCAGGATTAGAAGATTATGTTCCGAGTTTCCAAAGACACTAAACTATTACGATCCTTGTGTGTGTGTTTTTGTTTTGTACTAAGTATTCCGCAAAAGTAATGTAATGTCAATGTACGTCAGGCTTCGGGTCTCTACAGTTGGTATCAGAGGAAAGGTTTAGTCAACATTTGGAAACTAGGATGTGAGAACGTTAGTGAGATCCCTAGAGATATTTCTAAGGTATGTCTAGGGATGTCCCTAAGGATAAGTATACGTATAGGATATAGTTCTAGAACTACGGTAACGATCTTAGAATTTAACCTAAGATGTTAGATATTGAGGGTGCTCCCCCTTTACTATGTTGTCTTCCCTAGCATGATTTCGCCTCTCACAAAATTCTTTTTGTGTTTTAGTTAATGGAGGGAACCAGAAGGAATTCGGTTAACATTGAATCCAATGGACAAATTTGTGATTATGAGCAACAAAATTGTGTGATGCCTAGAGATAAAGATATTGTGATTATGCCGAATCAGTCATCGCGATATATGATAAACAAGGTGAAATTTAGTGGTATGACTAATTCATCAAAGAAGAGGAAGATAAACTATTATGCATATTCGCATGTTGAGGAGCATAAAGAAAGGAAGATTGAGATTTATAAAGAAGGGAAGAAGAACCTTGAGGAATACCTCAAATGGAGGGACCGATGTTATCTGTGTGGAGAAAAGGGTCATAGAGTGACAGATTGTTATGGAGTTCAATGTCTTATTTGTGGAGAACATGGGCATTACCCAACTCAATGCCCTGACCTAAAAAGATACTTCTAAATCAAGGAAGGACTTATTCCAGGACAGTCATTGAAGTGGATGGACTGAAGTGTTTATGTATTGGTATTCAAGAATAATGTTGTTGAGGTACTTTTATGGTGTATTGGAATATCTATGTATTGCTCTAATGTGGTATTCGAAGTGATTGAGGTATTTTTCGGAAAAAGATGATATGCGCATAATGAAGGGAAAATGAGAAAATGAAATATTTGACAGTATTAATGAGCTCATGATTGATATAAGGACTAAGTAATATCATGGTTTGAGTATATAGAATTTTGAGGATTTTTGGTATGTGGAAAGTGTTAACTTTTAACTGCATTCAAGTTTTCACTAAGGTTCAATGGGTATTCAAGAGAATACATGATTAAGGTCATTGAATGTTTGGAATGTGACCAACAAGACATATATATGGGGATTAACGATAGTATTAAATATCTGGTTATCGTTTTCACTATATTATGAGAGTGGACTGCAGTATTATGGATAAGCCTAAAGATTAGAATGGATTATGTTGGACATAAGTTAGTATTGTTTAAGGATAGAAGATTTTCGATATTATTGATGGGATGTTATAGTAATGTAGTTTTAGAAAAAGGACAACCTGCAGGACGGGCGACAGCCCATCGCTTCGGACAAGGCTGTAGGAATCGAACCCACAACCGAAGTGCGACTGGCCTTTATCGCCTACCACTGACCTACAGGAAGTCCCTGTTTAGTAGAAACTAGTTTTATTATATTAAGCAGTATGATATGTGATGTATAAGTTCATTTTAGGAACCATATATGATTAATCTCACTATAGATGGATTTATGTATTTTTTGATAACTTTTCTAACCTTTTGTTTGAGACAGATGGAATGACCCATCATTCTATCACATGATCTGCTAACACATCACGAATGACAAATTCAACTTCATTTCTTTAAGAGATGATGTGGAAATTGTTAAAGGCACGGACAATAGTGAGATTGTACCAAAATAAAGTAAGTATTTATTCTAATTCAAATTTTCAACTTTAGGGAAATGATCTTGAAAACCAAAAATGTTGTCCTAGTGATCTTATACCTGATGAATCAGATGGTACCTTATATCATCACAAATCTATGGATTTGTGATTACTGGCTTTTCCATAGCCATGTTCTCTACCACTCTCCATCAGAACATGATGGTTAGATTTCTCTTCCATATCCATATTTTCACCTATGTGGAAACCCAATGATTAGTTTATTTGGGTAATCGTTACATTTCATACTTTAGTTTTTAAAGCCAAGTTTTGGTATTCCCTTTTACGATGTGGGTTTCTATTAAAGAAACTTTCGAATAGTAAACCATTTATAACCCCGACGAATTTCGAGGGCGAAATTCATTTTAAGGGGGGTAGAATGTAACAGCCCGAGATTTTATGAAAAATATTCTTTTTTATTTCACTAATGTCTTGTGTTGTACGCTACACCAAAAGGAGCTTGCACAACACACATCCTTGACTTGTCTTGCATTACATGCAATCGTGACCTTCCTCGATAGCGTGTGTAGTATGCAATACCGAGTTTCACTAAACAACGATATGGTATAAAAATATTATTAAAACTAGCCGTTATGAATAGTAATAACCACTTTTTGAAATCCAGTAAATCTTATTTTTCAAAATGAACTTTATTTTTGGATTCGGAGTATCGAATTTAGCCTAAGGTGAAATTTTGGTACTTTTCGGATAACTTTCATATTCTGATGAATAGTGAAAATTACTAAATTATAATTAAAAACAACTTTTTTAATCGAAATAATTAATAGTGATAAATCATTAATTTGAGTGGTTTTAAAGTATATTTAGAATATATTTTTACAATTTAATACAATGTTGGTCATTGGATGTAATTTCACATTTAAACTAGACATAAACAAGTGTCAATCTTTTGATAGATATTGTTTCTTAAAAACACGCTATTTGTTTTAACAGCGGGATTTAATTATAAAATTAATTAATGCAACTTTTATGTTATGAATTTGGTAAAATAGACTTCATTTTTAAATTCGGAATATGAAATATAGCTTGGGATGAAATTTTGGCATTGTTCTGAAAAACATCAATTTTTGATGAATAGTGAAACTACTAAGTGATAGGTTAAAAACTGAATTTTGCATAAAACTTAATTTTACCGCTTCTGTGAATGGAATTTCGAAAATCCGAGAGACACGGTTAATATCAAGGACTAAAATGTGGTTCAATGAGATGAAAATAATTTTTTGGTGAATAGTAACTTTTTACTTTTTTTACCACGGTTAATAGTAAATAGGGTAACTAACGGTAAATATGATATTAATATTACCCTAACACATGTCCTAATTCTATTGGACAAGTGTAATTCGACCAAAAACAAACTTAGGAATAAAATATGACCATTTAGGCCCACTTGGATTAGATTAGGACATTTATTATTAATTTATTTAAAGAAGGGTTAAAATAGTTAAAATCAAAGTTTAATAAGTAAATCATTTTTAATATGGGGTTATACATAAGATAAATTCGACTATAAATATTAATTAGAAATCTAAGAAGATTTCCTACATGATGGTATTTTATTTGTAATTTTTAGACATCAAATAATATAATTTATTTATGACACAAAGATGATGCAGTAATTATCTTATTAATGAAATATTGACATAATTGATAATATAAATACCAAAATAAATGTAATTTAAGACTTTTTATGAATTCCACTAATTTTCTAGGTTACTATGATATATTATTGTTGATTTAATCAACTTGGTTCGAACATATAATTCTGTTATGACTTTCACAAAAATCATATATCAAATAGTGTCAAAATTGACACAAAAGAGTTTTTAAATCAAATATTATATTATTAATTGTTATTTTATTCCTAAAAATCTAAGGTTCGGCCAAATGACTTAGATAAGGATATATGTATTAATAATATACAATTTGGGGTTCGTTTGACATGTTATAGTAATTTTATTAACCATATAGTGAAAGAAAACAAAAAGACACGGTAAAAGTTAAATTATTTTACTTAGAGTTAAATCTAATTGATAAGGTTAAAATAATACCCTAAACTTGTCTAAATCTTATTGGTTGATAGGATTTCGACCCATACCCACTTTAGCTTAGAAATAAGACCCTTTGGAACCATTATAAACCGATTTTGACTTTAATATAAAATAATATTTTGAGATATTCCTAAGGTGCCCCTCTCCTCCCCTATAAAAGGACATCTCCTCCCCCTCCTCCTCACACCAATTTGAGCACTCAAGCTCGGCCAAACCCTGCCAATTTCTCCTCTCCACTTCCCTAGAAACATTCTAGATGTTCTGGTCTTCCTCAAAGACCAATTTTAGTGCCCTAAGAGGAGGTCTCAAAGAGGCACTTCAAAGAAGAGGTAATTACCGTTACCAATTCTTTCATCTTTATTTCTTCTTCCACTTCTTCTTCTTAGGTTGTTTCATTATGAAGTAATAACATCAGTATCACTCATATACTGATATGTTATTATAAGTATGAAACAACCCTATTTCACCATCTATCCATCCTACGGAAAAAGAAATCACCGCGCGTGCGTACGTACGGAATACCGTCTCCACGCCGTGGTGTAATCTATTTTCCACCACCACCTTACATGGATGGGTATAATGGTGTAAAGAATAACTATACATAGTTATTACAACATCATATTGATTCTGATATATTGTATAATACACTCCAATTCAATTCAATATTATGGAAATGATATCATCGCTCGTGCGTACGTACGGACTACCGTCTCCACGACGAGATGAGATTCATTCTCCATGTTAACCATTTAAGAATGATTATAATGTATATATAAGAAATAATAATGAAATATATGACATTATAAATCTACTGGATTTATGTATATATATACATATGTATGTCATCTACTTACTTCCATTTCAAGACAATAAGGAAAGGAAAACAGCGTTCATGCGTACGTACGGACTACCGTCTCCATGAACGGTGTTTTTCATTTTATTTATCTACCTATTATATATATATATATACTGAATATATATGATATATAAATAATATTTTATATTCTGGAAGTAAGTAAATCATGATATAAGTAATAATGATGTCAAGAACAACAAGTCAAAACACCTACGATAAATGAAACGATTTTACCCAAAACGCTTCTTTAACATGGAATTTACAAAAGAACGGGTAATATAATGTCATAAGTGAACCATATCTGATATCATAACAATGAATATGATTCTGTAATAAGTCAATAACATGATTTAAATCATTATACAGGAGGTTCGGACACTTACAAAGCAAGTCGGACCTAAGGTAAGGGAAATATCACAATCTCATTTTTATCCGAGATTGTTTATTCGTAAGTATTTACTGGGGTGTATTTTATCATCCACATCCATGTTCCCTCAATATGTAATATTGTTTCCATCCACTTGCAATAGTTTAAATCCAATTTTACCCTTAGGTGAGTTTTTAGTAAAGAATATGAAAGGAATCTTTTGTCGTTTTTCCGTACGAGGTACTTTTTGACTTTTCCGACAAAAGTACGAAGAATGTTTTTTTCTTTTAACTTAAACAGCATGAACGGATTTTTACGGTTTTATAAAGCCTTATTTTCATGAAGGTTCCTCCAAAAATATTTCATGACTATTTTCAATAAAATCTCTTTCTTTTAAAATTGCATGATGTTTTGAGAAAAGAAATTGATTTTGAAGAAGAAAGGATATTTTCCTCAAGAATTCAATTCAAGTGTTTTATCAAAATTATTTTCCATATAAGATAATAAAGGGTTCTGTTTCTATCCATATTTTTACATTGATTTGACTATGTTGTGATGGAATTATGTTTATGAATTCCTTTATCTTATGTGAATGGTTTTATGATGTCATGTTGTTTAAGAATCCCATTTTTATTACATGGGTTATGCAATGATGTATGATTTATGATTTTGTGGCACACATAAGAAAGGATTCATTAAGAGATGGGTGGGACCTATATCTCCCTCCAATGCATTGGGTAAAGATTTCATATCTCATGAGATAGACATGACTGGAATGGTAGGTTATACCGGTTCAGTGAAACAGGACTGAAACGAGGATTACTCGATTCAGAAAGGGACTTTGTCCACTAAGATAGTCTTGGCAATGAGTCTTGACTAACAAGAAATGATTCTCTATGATTATGTGTGTATGCCACAATGAGTAATGTTTTAAGTTATGGTTTCATTTTCACTACTATGATTTATCCCATGTTATGAAATTATGCTCTCTTTTGCAGGTTAAGATTTCCAAAAATGTTATGTTCTTATGAAAATTATGTGATTGATATTTCTTTTGTTTACCCTTACTGAGCATTTGAGCTCACCCTTTTATGTTTTCTTTTCCCCAGGATATAAAGAAAGGTTTTAGGTAAAAAAAAAAGGAAGATCTTTATGGGAGATTTTGAAGATCTTTCACCAGGATTAGAAGATTATGTTCCGAGTTTCCAAAGACACTAAACTATTACGATCCTTGTGTGTGTGTTTTTGTTTTGTACTAAGTATTCCGCAAAAGTAATGTAATGTCAATGTACGTCAGGCTTCGGGTCTCTACAATCTCTCTCCTCCATTCCATCCTGGACCCTCAGATTCACCCTCGCCAGAATGACTTTCAGGTCCCACCCTTTCTTCTAGACAGCTTTAAAGTTAGAATGTAAAGAGGGCAGTTGATCCCTCAACATTACTATGTGAGATTCACACTCCCAAAAATATTTCTCTTGGGTGTACGCTAAATCAAAATCCTTCACCTTCTTGTCCATTAGATGATAAAATTATTCTGAAACATCTCATAAGGTCACCACCTGGTGATGGAAAGAATTGAACTTGTCCAACGTGTCATCACATGAGGAAAGGTCTTCTTGGGAAATGATGATTTGGTAGATGAGGATGTGTAAGTGTTGATAATAGAAGCCTCCAAAACCAAGATCAGTGAATAACCACTGAAAATTGTTAGTCTCATCAACAAAATTGGCCATAGGTGTCTCTGTGGAAAGAGCACATAATTAGCGCCATGCTTTCTATCGCACTTCCTGGTGCCTCCCTGCGACACTAATACTTTGACCCTCCTACACTTCCACATGTATATAAGAAGTAAGAGCCATCACATGAATGGGGAGGGACCTTAGATAAGGTATCCAAGATGGGGGGACTCACTTTTCCCTTAGATGGTTCAACTGCTGGATCCATATGTAGAGGACTAGTTGCAGATTCTGGGGTGATCGGTGATACTCTACTGGTGTGAGCCTCATTAAGGTCTTGGGTGGTATCTGCAGTAGGGGAGTAGTCTGAATCACTCCCCAATGTGATAGGTTTGACCAATGAAGCCCCTCCTATATGCTTCTGATGATGAACCGAGTATCTTCTTACCACAAGGGCAGGAACAGCTGGTTTGTCCATCGTGGCTGTTGCAGGGACAAGAGTGGAAGGCGCAGCTGTCACACTCTTCATAGTAGAAGTAATGTGTGGAATTGTCGTTGGGGAAAGAATAGGGTTGGTAACAGATAAAGGTTTCTGCACCTACTGAACTGGTTATTTCAGCATCCGGTTGGGTTAACAATCTTCCCACACGTAGGCATATTCAAACGATAAAAAAGTGGATTCTGTCATTTTGGGGATGATAACTTCCATATAGGCACCCTCATGCATCATCATAAGCCATAATTGGTGAAGAATTTTGGAATGAGACTCTACCATTAATTGAATAGCTAGAATCAGTGTAGTTTTTTAAAGGCATACAAATTTCAAGGAAAACCAATAGGGGAGGTATGGCTCACAAATGACTACTCGATCTATACGATCGGTGAGCATCCCGTCCCGAAGTGTAATGAAGTACGATCATTCCTCCAAAGAATCATCCCTATCACCACTGAATGGCCCATGAGGGGTTGTATGCAGTGAAAATGAGAAATGATAAGTTTCATTCAACAGCCCAACCGCATCAATAACACTTAAAGTCTTAGGATGAACAATGCAAATATTGAGAAGTGTGGGTTGAAAGTTAGACTGATTAACCTTTGTAGTATGCCCGTATTCATAATAGGGGAAGAATTCTTCCATCCACCCATATATAAATTTAAACGGTCCACTGAGATAGTGTGGGGGCCTACCTTTCTGTATTTCTCCCAACAATTCATAAAGACGAGAGGGAGTGAGAGGGGCCATATTAATGGGTTGACCCTCTTCTAGTGTGGCCACCATCATTAAAGTATTGGCATGAACCCCGGTATAGACTTTGTAGGATGGTAAAATCAATCCAATCAAAAATATATAAAATAAACCTTCTAATATAAGTGAAGGTGATATGTTGTGTTAAATATCATATCCCCATATGGTATATCATCCCGCTTAAAGGGTAGAAAAATATGACCCTGGGGTTTGGTGAGACTGAAGGGATGAACAAGTTCGACTATGCTGAGCCCTCAGATTGGGTCCGTTCGCTTGCAGGATTGACCCTATCCATGCCTCGAATGGGATGAACGAGCGATCTTGAAGGTTATGATCAAGTAATCCCTCTTCCATAACTAGAAAACTCGTTTTCAAAGGGGACATGTGGTCAGTGTCATTCCAAGTAGCAGCTGTCGGGAGAAAATTGTCTTACATTTCTCCAAGTATAGGGAGTCCTCCAAGCTGGTGGATATCACATAAGCTGATTCCCACCCCCTGTTCCATAAGTGGAAGGTGTTGGTGCTTGAACACCAGTAGCTCTGAAACTAGGGAAGGATTTATCCTAGTGAGAAGACTACAAAATGAGAATCCCAAGCTACCTGATACAAGACCACCGCCTCCAACTGGTCAGGGGACTCCAAACTGGTCTGATGTACCCTGAATGCCCAGGCCCATTCATCGGAGAAACATCCTATGACCTGCAGATCCCACATGGTTCTCTACCCTCAATTATGATTTTCTTGTGAGATGTTGATAATGGATGGGTACTCTTGGGAACTTAGTCTCGGGATAGCATTGCGACCCCCACGGTTCCCCAGAGTCCATGTCGAGCCTCCAAGTATAAAGACATTCTTATGAATCAGAGTGGCGATGACTTTTCCTACTGGGGAAATGTTGGAAAGATCATGTCCTTGCAGTTCTTCTAAGGGAATGAAAGGGGAATCAGGGTCATGCAACGATAGAGGAAAGTTTCCAAGGATACCAAAGCTGTAAAGTGGAAACTATATAGATAACAGATAAGCTAGGAGATCTGGCATTAATAAGTCCTTTAAGATGATATCACAAGGAATTATGTGGGCTCAAAGATGATCCTCACTATTCACCACCATGGTTGCGCTTGTCTTCATAGATTTTACCATAGCCTGTGAAACATCCATTATAGCCTGCACGGGAAGATCAGGAAGCCAATAAAAAGTCAGTCCAATAAAAATTGTCGGATAAAGGCTATGGAAGAGTGGCTAAAGGACTATAAATACATCTGCATAAGGCTATGTGTACTGATCCCAAAATAATTATGCGATAGGCATGATTTGGGTACTGTATTATATGTGAAAGCAACCCCACATGCAGCTAAGGTAGGTGGGTTCATTTCACCATGTTCAACCATGGTACGTGAACCATCCACAAGGCATTGGCCTGTGAATCACTGGCCAATGAAAAAAAGGTTTGAGAAATGTGGAGACCATGAACATAGTCCTCATTAAGTTCATGTTCATATATTTTAGGGTTAAATTGAAAGTTCAGATTATTAATTCTTAAAGTTTAGTTCACTGATTCTAGCTCGGTATGCAGACACACAAGCCGTGTAGCATCCTCCTACATAGAATACAGATTTTAATTTCAAAATTCCACAAAGCCATTCGTGAAACCAAAAATTCGGTATGTGTAAATATAAATGGTGAAAATATCGATTTGTGATACGTACAAAGTGGTTATTGAGTGGGATTTTTGCAAGGAGCATGGTATGCCAGAGGAGAGGAAGCCGAGGATGTAGATAGAACTTTTCACCATTAAAAAATGTATAATAAAAATTACATGGGCCTCTATATATAGGTGTGGTATCCTCCAACTGGGCCCATCTATTCTACCGCAAACCATTTCAGTTCCGAACCGTTTCTAAATCAGAATAGTCCCCTTTTTGTTCTGTACATACCCCATTCTAATGGGGGGAATTTTAGGGTCCTGAAAATTATGAAAAGGGAAGAAATTTCCCCCACAATCACTTTTATGAATGAATCAAGTCCTTATACAAGTCTAGAAACGTGAATGGACTCAAATTGAGTTGAAATTTTTAGAAGAAACTTGAAAGAATTCAAGTTTTCAAGGAATTTCATGAGGTCCGCGTACCTTCCCCAGGAAAGGTCCATGGACCACCTAGTTAAAGAACCACCAAGTACACAAAACAATTTGCGAACCACTAGCCCACAGAGCGATGGCCAGGGAATAAGGCAGACCGCAAACCACATCACCAAAGTAATCATGCGCATGAAATCCATCTACATGCCATCCTGCTAACTTATCAGTTCATGGATGAATTGAATATAAAGGGTTCTGAAAAATTTTATCACTAACTATAGCCTCCACAAACCCCAGTTGACTACATCATATGTGGGTCAGGATATCTCCTCATGGGATTCATGTAAATGGTGATGCATGCCCAGAGATATGATTTCCCCACTGCTCTATAGAAGGAGCACATAATTAATTGAGAGGGTATGAGGATGATGAGAAGATGTATGGAGAAATATTTAAGGGGACTCAAAGGTTGGAAGAGAGGATTCAGAGAAGACTCCGACTTTAGTCTCGATTCATCGACAAAGCCCAAATTGTTGACTATGCTCTCTATAGGTACAACCAGACACGAACCATAAAACAAGGAAACTTAATAATAAAAATAGAATTGTGAACCAAATTGGTGAGCCGTGAACCACATAATTATCATGGTTGAACTCCATGTGAATGATAATCCCCCAAACCCTCCTTAAATATGGTTGTCTGTGTAGTGTGACATTACGCAGGCTGAACCCAGGGCCACATACTACATCAGTACGTGGATGAAACCCAAAGTGGACTGACGGACTGTGTACCACTGTGGTGTGTGGTGATCCATACCCATGCCCAGGTATTGCAACAATACACATACGACCCCTATTCCCGCATACCACTACGGTATGTGAATCCTCCCCCATCCCGAAAAAGAAATCAGTATGCAGAATGTGGTGTTTTGGGTATTATTTCCTCTGGTTCCAACCTCACCCCTCCATTATCGTTCAGTCCTCCATAATCCCTCTACAAACCAGTCCTCCGACATTGGGCCAAAGCCTTTTCCAAATCCACCAGACCCATATGATCAGTTCATCAGGTTCATCAGTGCACCCCTTTGAGTCTATATAACCATGATAAGCGGAGTCATGAAGGCTCTCCCCATAATGCTTCAGGATTCATGAATTCTTGTGGGTCTACATTCCCATGGTAACCCAGTGTCCAACCGTAGGACGCTGACGTAAACCTCCTTATTCTAGTGAATAAGGGTGATCACATTCTTTTCCATTCAATGAGGAATAATGATCAGTCAAATGAGTTATGTTCACTTATTCTTTTGGCGGGGACAAAACACCTCCCCTTTCCTAGAATGTATTCCGGGGCCCTCCCACTGATGTAATTCCCCAATTTTCTAAGGCCAAGCTGCATGAATTTCAAAGTCATTTCACATTAAAAGGTTCATCACTTCATGCCCTCTTCCATGGTCACCCAACCTTGTCCACCGTAGGCTCTCCCTCTCCCACCAATAGGAGAGGAAACATGTGCTTTGTTGAATCTTTCACATCCTCTTGTTTCTCACATCGAGCATGACTCACGTGGGCTTGAAGGTTTGTGACGATTAAAAAATTAACATTTCTGAACTAAGATAACTCTGATTCCTAGTGAAATTAGGATACTTAGGAGACGTACCTGAAGGCCCAATCTCAAAAGGGTACCCATCCAAAAGGGTCCACCCAACCATACCCCCTTAAATGGGAAGCTTCCATGCATAAGCCCCAGCCATTCCGAACTACGTGTGTTCTTATTCCTCTCTCAAGGATATGTAAGAAACCCATATTATGGGTACGATCCCAAAATCAAGTCACCTTCCACCCCCTGAATGGTGATAAACATCAGAGTTCCTTATTGTATAGCTGAAGTTAGTTGTACCTCTGTAGAATCAAATATATGCATGCCTACGATGATCCTGTATACCAAGGGTAGCTCGTGGACACACTCTTATATAATGAAAAAATTATTCTAGAACATTTGAAAATGACTTAAATCTATAAGAGAGTCTCAGAATAGATGATAGTCCTCCCCTGGAAGGGTGCGGTGAGCCTAACTTCCAATACTCTCGACTAATGGAGTCCAGAAGTGTCATTGGATGAATCATCAACCAACGAGAACCTGCATTTGGAAAGAAGGTCTAGGAATCATGGATACCAGGGTCGTTGGGTGTTTCTGTATCCATGAATAATCCCATTGTAGACCATACAAGGAAGTTATATCTGAGGAGGACTGATTGTACAAGTACTTGACCCCACACAATTTCCCGTTGGGACTGAATAATTGTGGAATCTCCATTGAAATGTGAAATGGGTGAATTGACCAGTCCCCAAAGGGTTAATCCAACCTTCTTCTAAAGGATAATGACTTATAATGGGTTGAAACAAAAGAAATGGTGAATTTGAAGAGAACCCATCTCTATAGAAATGTAATGTGTGATGATCCTCATTAGACCATTTCCACACCACCCAAAATGCGTGACCTCGGAGGTAGAACATCCCCTAAGAAAGATAAAGTTGTGGTTTAGTCTTTTACGAGACAAAGGCCTCAAAATTTTAGTGCAACTTCTAATATACCAATCAGAGAGTAATGGATTAGATACATTGAGGAGATATTCTCTTCCCACCAATGATCTGAGTAAGAGAAATTCATACTGCGGTTTATCACCTAGAGGGAGAATATGATTAGTGGAGAACACTATTAAAGAATAAAAATCCCAATGAGGATATTGAATCCATGGAATTGAATAGATTTTAAAATATATTTTTCAATAAATATTTTCCTTAAACTCTACATATTAAAATGGGGAGTTAATTCCTCAGAGTCATGATAAAAGAGGATGAATCTATTGGGTCATATTAAGAAAAATTCACAAGTCCTGCATGGTATGCCTAGGTAATTATCAAAGACACTAAAATTAAAGTTATATGTTTCATTTATTAGCTAAATTTAAGTTTATAAAAATATTTGGAAATTAAATACACTGATATATATGAATAAATTTACCATTTTAACCTTAAATATAAAGCATATATTGGTGATTCTTCGTGGTCTTGTGTAACTAGAGATAAGTAGTGGAAGATGGAGTTTAACTTTGGAGGATCATTTTTTAATCCTCCTGGTGAAAATAGAATCAAAATACCTAGTATTAAAATGTGTGGGATGAAGAATCCAAAAAATTACCTCAATGGAATGAGGAGAATCTAAAAGTATGTAAATGAGGGGAATTGATATAATGAATAGTTAAGGGAGATGAAAAATCCCCTTAATTTGATAGAGTATTTTTTTGGAATAAATCTGCATCTCATGGAATAATGTTTCAACTAAAATGGACATAAAAACTATGAAAAACATTTCCTGAATTCAAGGGCTGTCGAGGAAAATCAATGATAAAAACCCTTGAGGACAATAGATCCAAGACAAGCATATGCTATAAAAAATACTAAGGTGGATCTAAACAATGAAGTAGTGACATGTATGTTGATTATTAATTAAATAATAGAAAACATAATATCTTATTTTAGTTTTATTCTTTATTTTATATCATGTAAGTTTAGTATAACTATTAAAATACCACCTCAAAGTATGGAAGTTGAGTTACTAATGAAAACTATACATGGAGAAATCGTTGAATTTGTAGTGTATAACTCCTCCCTAGTCAATATTTTTGGGATAAATCTACCAAAATACCTTTTTATACTCCCTTTATTGGAATTTTATATTCTATTTTTAATGGATTTGTTTTCCTTATATAGATCCAACATCAATTTTCAAGAGAAGTAAATCAGCTTTCATATCCAAAATCATCTTTTTATTCCATATAAGTGAAAAAAGGAGGTCGAATCTCATTAGAAAAATTATTCGCACCCATAGATAATATTTAATTATGATAAAGTTTATCTATCTAAAATAATTGATAAAAGGATAGGATCAGTCTTGAATATATTCTCAGTATAATGGAATAGTATAATGTATTCCCCTAAATAGTTTCCTGGTCTTCCTCTTAATTGAGAGGTTAATTACTCAATTAAAGTTTCTATTTGTTAGGAGTAAAGATGGGTCAATTCACCTATAAATTGATTATATATAACTCAAAAAAATCAGTACAATGAACAAATATCCTCTACTATAGACTAATGTCTCATTTGATATTCTACAAAAATCCCAGTACTAATCTAAAGTATACCTTTAGTCAAGATATCTCCAAATAAAGTTGAGGAAGGAGGATATACCCATTAATGACTTTCATAAAAGGTACATACTTGATGAGTACATATTAGTTCCCTTAAGACTCACCAATTCTTCATTAATTTTCATATTCTTTATGAATCTATTCTTTAGATATTACCATGAAATTTTTTGTTAGTCATTATAAATGATATCCTCATATACTCTAAATGAAAGGAGAAACTTGAGGAGAATTTAAGTAGTGTGAAAAATAAATTATGAAATGATAAATTTTATACCATGTTCATCTAGTGCGTATTTTCATGTTAAAAGTATCGTTTTTAGGTAATATAATCACAAGTGAGGGTATATCTATAAATCGTTAAAAAATAGAGGTGATTGAAGAATGTCTCGGGCCAAAATATATAACAAATAATTGCCGTTTCCTTGGATTGGATGGAAACTCTTGGTTATTTTTTGGAAACATTTCCTAATTTTAAAACATTCTAACCAATCTAACTCAAAAGGGTGTAAATTGTTTTTGGACTGATTAATGTAAATATATCTTTAATGAATTGAAGCACACACTAATCATTGATCATGTACTCACACTACCCAACTGTGATGAAAATTTTATGATTTAAGTGATTAATCAAAGAAGGATTTGGGTTTTGTCTTCATGTAAGATGATAAAGTGATATTCTATGCCTCTCTATAATTGTGGTTTCATGATAATAATTATCTTATGTATAAAATGGAATTGGATACAATAATATTTGTATTAAATATTTGTATACATTACCTAAATGTGGAGAAGTGAGACATATATATGTATCATACGATCCTAAAGTATATATTAAAACAAAAATAGCTAAACATGTGACAAGAAAGGTGGTTAGAGATGATGATGGATTATGATTGTTCAATCCATTAACATATTGGGAAGGTGAATAAAGTGGAAGATGCTCTGATCTAAAGGGATCTTTCAACTTTATCCATAATTTTTATTGAGAGGGATATAATATTATTATACATGAAAATGATGGACATGAGAATAATAATAGAATGAATTTCATCCTACCTTGCTCAAAGAATTTCTCAAACATCCATCCATGTGAATATTAATGATTCTTAGAGAGGTGATTTGTAGTTTTAGATAATGTTAGAAAATATTTTGGTGTTAAAATTTGATAAATATGGAGTTATAATGTTTGGAACATGGACATGCATTCCATTAAAACCATAACAAAATAAGGGGTTTTTTTATGACTCATATAAATCTCCCTTATCTATGTATATAGGGAGAACCATAATGTATATAGATCTAAAGTAAAATTTATGGTGTGACACAATGAAGTGGAAAAATTTAGAGTAAATATCTCAATGATTGATACACCAAAAAGTTACGAATAAATAAAGGATGTCTAAGTATATGTTATAACCATTACATATACCTTGAATAGAATGGGAAAAGATCACAATTAGTTTCATTGAAGGAATCTCTTGGACATATAAAGGCTATAATTCCATTTGGGTTATATTCAATCACCTTATATATTTAGTGAATTTCATTTCCATCAAGGAGGATTTATCTATTAACCAAATCAGTAGGATATAAACAAGATAAGTTATCATACTATATGGAGTAACACTCTACATTTTATCTAATTGAGATCCAAATTTTACCTTGAGGTTATTGATAATTCTTCAACAAGCATTGCATAAAGAGATGAGTTTCAGTACAACTTATGTCCCTAAGACTAATGGTCATTTTGATAGAACCATTAAAAATATGGGGGATATATTGAGATCATATTAAATGGATTTCCAAGGATATTGGGATCAAAATACCTCCGGTAGAGTTATCATATTAAAAATTTACATTATAGCATGATGCTCTGTATGGTAAGAGGTGAATGACTAAAACATACTAGGATGAAGTTGGATAAAGGAAGTTTATATAACCTAGTCATATACAAGGGATGCTAGAGAAGGTTCAAACCATTCAGCATCATATAAAATCAACACAAAGTCTATAAAAAATCTATGATGACAATCATTAAGGAGACCTAGATTTTTTTGTCATAGATAAAGTGTTTATTCATATATCACAATGGATGAAAGTTATGAGGTTTGGGAATAAGGAAAATATAAGTCCTAGATACATCAACCCCTTTAATATTTTTGATGACATCATATTTTTGTAATATTTATGAGTTCTCCCACTTCAAATTTCTTAAGTACATGATGTGCACTATGTATCCCTCTTAATGAAGTACATACCTGATCCCTCACATGTAAAAAATATATAAGTGGTGCCTTTGGAGAATTATATTTCATACATAGAATAGCCAGTGAAGATCCTAGATCAGAGAGAAAACGTTCTATGAAACCATCCAACCTACCAGACAAAGTACTATGGTGAGACCATAAGTTTAAATAGGAAACATGGGAACCTGAAGAAGTAATGAAACACAAGAAACCTCATTTGTTTCATAGTCTGAAATGAAAATTCATGGGAGAAATTTTTGAAGAGGGGAATAATATAATGACCCAGAAATTTAATATAGAATTCCCCTTATATATAAAAATCTAGGACATATATAGAAATGTAGTATATTATAAAAACACTGATAAAACTTTATTTCATTAATTGAGAATATAACATTTATTCAAAAATTAAACCCAAAAATGCACAATATTGCAATGGGAAAATAATAAGGGAAAAAATAAAATAACAATAATGGGAAACTTTGGATAATCTCGATCTCTTAGGATTATCACACTCATTAACAACACTGTAAAAAGTGAATAGAACATTAGTAACATAATATTAACTTTAGAAAAGAAGAATATTGATCCTTGATATAAATTGAAGTAATAGATAAATTAATAAATATAAGGTATTTATAGAAAGTGGAAAACCATTATGACCATTGGTCATTATGACCCTTGTTCATTATGACCATTAGTAATGTGGTCATTATAATATGACTATTAAAATCAATGTATATTAAGGGTAATTATTAAATCTAATTGATATATAAGGGAGAAATAATATTCTTAACTACAATAATCATGCCTTAAAAAGATAATTTCTTAGAGAATGGGATGGAGGTATCATCGCTGGGGTTACCACTTGACCAAGCATAAGTAATTCTTCAACAAGTGAGGCTTGAGTAGATCTTCCTATGGGAAAAGTTTATGTTAGTTGACATCACCACTAGATCGATGTTAGCTAAGCTACCCCATGAAGGTACCACCATCACACACCTTACCTTTAAGGAATATTTTGGTGTAATAAAGGGTTATATACATTTACCTGAGTATTATAATGGTATAATTTTATTTTTATAAATGAAATAGTGGTTTCTTGAATCCTATTTTTTTATTATTTTATTTAATAAAACACCCATTAATACTAGATGAATATGATAAATATTTTTTTTGGATACAAAGAAATCATAATTGTATGTTTATAAATTATAAAATTTTAATTTTAAAAAAATTTATCAAAAATTCAATAATTTTAAATAAATTTTATTTTTATAAATTAGTGATATAAAAAAATTATTTAAATCTAATATTATTATTTTATAATGTCCCAAGTAATTTTTATAAGGGTAAGAAAGTTTATTATGTCATAAAAACTAATATTTTTCAATAAATAAGTTTTTTTAATTAATAGTTAAAATATTCAAATTTAGATAATTATTTTGATAAAATAAATATCATTTTTGAAATCATCATATTGTAATTATCCAATGATGTATTTTTCATAATTTTTTGTAACAGTTGAATTTTGGGTAAAAATCAACATTGTGTGAATATATGTTATGTATTATGACATCATAATAAACTAAAATAGATTTAATAAATTTTATATTTGGTTTTATAAAAAAACATTAAATTATATTTTAATGTGATAATATTATTTTCTCAAACCTATAAAAAACCTTCTGAAACCTAAAGGATATTTTTAGATTTGAAAAAAAATTCTTTATGAACATAACTAACTTCAACAAAATAAATGATATTATTTTTAGTATTTTGGTTCTTAAAATAATAATATATTTACTTACAATCCTCCTAGGAAAATTAAAATGGAAAAACCATGGTAAGTACAATGGTTTTATATTTTTTATTAACTAGGTTTCCAAAGCCTATGTTTCGAAATTGATTAACAACCCTCTCTGTTTTTCTATAAATACCCACCAATTATACAATTAATATTCATTCCAATGACTTGAATCATGAATTACCTCTCATTTTGGCTCTCTAGACCCCTCCCAATGAGTTTCTAAGGTTATAAGGATATTATCTAAATCTTTAAGAAACAATCTCTAGAGGTAATGAATCCCTCATTCATTTTTTCAATTCAAGATCATACTATGTCATAAAATTTTTTATTTAAAATTAGTTATGTTATAATGTGTCATGAATAATTTCTTATTATTCAAATGATTCTATATTAATGATATATTACCCTTATGTATCATTAATCCCTTCTGTGAAATTTTAGGCACTTCCGTTATACTGTTGAAATTATCCCTTGATTTTCCATGCCATATCGTTGTGCTGTGAATACTCAACCCTATTTTCATTCAAGTCTATTAACTATGATATAAATATCCTTCATTGATTGGATAATTCTCTATATGAAACCCATATTTCTTAATCATGTGATTTAAATTATGAAATATGTTATTATATTATATGATCAATGTGGCACACATAAAGTTAGGAATGAAGGGTTCTCCCTCATAACACTTTAATTTATTTTTTAATCATTTCATATCATGAGATACTATTTATGTCACATGATTTGTTAGCCTAAGAACACTATGTTATGATATCTTCTTGGTCAACCTTGAATTATTCTTTTGATTTCATGTGTTATATTGTTTCCAAATTCCTATGATACCATGTTTCTAGGATATCATTTTCTCATGAAAATATTCCATGTGATTATATATGATTCTTACCTCTTTATCTTTTCAAGATATGACTATTTACTGACATTTATTATTTTTAATAATTATTTTATTTTATTATTCTTTTAATAGGATTAATTTATCACCTCTTTTTCTTATATATGTCCTCGGGTTATCTTGAGTAGTATTAAGATTTCAATGGAAATTAGGATAACATTATGGAGTTTTAAATAATGATGTTATATTTTAAATTAATTTAATAGTCTATGTATGTAATTTAGTAAAGACACAAATCCTCTTGATTTTCTGTGATTGAATAATATGTATATTTATGTTAAAAATAATGAAATAAAATTTATTATAAATATGGTTTATTATAGTTGTTATCAAAGAAATTCCTAGTCATTTTGGGGGATTAGGGATGAGAAAATATTAGTGAAAACCTTAGAGATAAGTATAAATATAGGAAACAATCTCTAATTTTTTTTAAAATATAGATTGTGTGGTTTCCAAGAAATTACAAACCTTTTCAGTTATTGGAAAGTGGATGTGGCTATGGTAAAGAGGCACCTAGATGTAATCACATTAAAAGAGTTTGGTTGAGAATTAACTCAATATTCACTCAGTGCATGATGAGTGGATATAAGATTGTACAACTATCTAGAAACTAACTATGGATGTGATTTGGATAATTCATATTATTTTTAAAAACCATTAATAATTATTTTAATACAAAGATAGGTTAGAGAACTTAATAGTAAATAGACTGTGGATAACTTAGACTGAAACTTCGAGATTCAAAATCTAGGGTACGTGTCATTACTTCTAAGTTATATAGTATTAATGCTTATATTATTATTGAATCATTTATCCTCATCATATAATTTACATTATTTTATAAAATGGTGGTAAATAGAAGAAATTTTTTCAACAACATATGTGTGGGGAAATATTATGATTTTACTAATGAAATTACTAATATAATGTTATAAGGAGGTGAGAACTTCATTGAAGTACTAGCACACCTAACTCAAACTATGAGTAATAAAATGAATTATATTGAACAACCTCCTTCATCTATGAAATATAAATTCATGGTTGAGTTATTTATGCAAAAAATCCCATGGAATTCTAGTGGATCTTAGGATAAAATTATTATAGATAAATGGATTAACTATTTTGAAAATATATTATTTATCCTAAAATTATTTAATAAAGATAGAGCCATACTAGATATTTATCACATACAGGGAGAAGTTGGTTTATGGTGGAAACTGATCAAGAATAAAATTTAGAAGTAAGATATTGAATCTATTTAATTTAATGGATTTAAGAATATATTTTTCAATAAATATTTTCCCTATACTCTTTTTATTAAAATAGAGAGGGAATTACTTGAACTCAAGAAAAAATAGGATCAATACATTGGGTTAAATAAATAAAAATTCATATAGATTTCATGCAACACCTTCACCTTTATCATAAAATATAAAATTAATGTTGATCATTTCTTTACTGATCTAAAGTAAAGTCTATGAAAAGATTTTGAAAATAAATAATTTGAAAGCTATGAAGATAGTGTTCACTATGACCTGAAATTAAAAATGGAGATTAGTTATTCTTAGTGGTCCTATGTAACTAGATATTAAAAGAAACAAATGTATTTTAACATTATTGGATCATCAAATTATCCATAAGGTGGAAAGAGAGTCCAACTACCTACTTGAAAAAAGTGAGGGAAGTAGCATCACGAAAATTACCTCAATAGAACAAGGATATGATTTTTTTTGTGGAAATGAGGGGAATAAAGATAATTAATACTAGAGGTATATGGATAATCTCACCAATTTGATGGAGGAAAGGGAGGCTATGATCAATCCTCAGATCATTGTCTAATGTTTCTACTATAATAAACATGGACATTATGAAAGCCATTACCTGAAGCTAATGGTTATTGAAGATAATAAAAAACAACAACATTCAAGCCCAATAGAGAAGGGATGAGATTAGGCTATCCAAAATATTGAGGAGGAAATTGAAAATAAAATCGTGATAGTTATGCTAGTTATTAATTCAAGAATTGAGAATGTACTATTTGAGTTTTGTTCTATGAATTCTTTCTTACCTTGAAATTTTTCTAGGACTATTCAAACACCAAATCAAATCACGGAATTTGAGTTACTAATTAAAACTAAAAATCTTAAAATTATTTCATATTAACAATATAACACATACCAAATCAATATTTATGTGTTAAATCTCCTAGAAATATTTTTTATACTTACTTTAGTGGAGTTAATGTTATAATAGGCATGGATTGGTTGCCCTTATATAGACCCAAAAAAATTTTCCATGAGAAGTAAATCACATCATATATCCCAAATTATCCTATGATTCTATACAAGTTAAAGGATGAGGATGAATCTTCTTTGGACAAATATTCTCAATATTGGATATTACTACCTTTTTAGTAAGCATATGTAGCTTAAGTTATCAAGACAAATGATAGGATTTCTCTTCAAGACATGGACATTGTAAGGTAATATGTCGATGTATTCCCAAAAGTGTTTCATCGAATTACTTATAATAGAGAGGTTGAGTTCTTAATTCAACCTATTCCTTGAGATCTATTGATATCCAAAACTCTATATAGAATTTCCACTCTTGAACTAGAATAATCAAAGAAGTATCTCCAAGAGGATGTGGATAAGAGATTTATACACCTAATTTCCTCACCATGGGGTGAACCAGACCTATTTTTTTAGAAGAAGGATGGGTCAATGCATCTCTTCATTGATTATATTGAGCCTACAAATATCAGGATAAATAACAAGTATCCCCTACCAAATATATATGACTTATTTTATAAGTTTCATAGAGACATCCACTTCTCTAAAGTGGATATTCGATTTGTTTATCATCAAATAAAGGTGAGGAAGGAGGATATACCAAAGGATTCCTTTCATAAAAGGCACATAAACTATGAGTTCATAGTAATTCCATTCAGACACCCTAATTATCTAGAAACATGTACTTTATGAATAGATTATTTAGACATTACCTTAAAAAATTTATGGTAGTTTTTATATATGATATTCTCATATACTCCAAAAGAAAGGAGGAACGTGAGGGGAATTTGAGTAGTGTTATAAAGACATTGAGAAGGGATAATTATATTCCAATTTCATCAAGTGTTAATTTTATCTATAAAATGTATCCTTCTTAGTTCATGTAATCACAAGTGTGGGTATATATTTGAACCCTTCAAATAAATATGTGACTGAAGAATAAAATAGAGAAAAATATATAATAGAGATCTATAGTTTCCTTAAAATAGCTGGGTACCATTGGAGATTTGTGAGAAATTTTTCAAAACATTCAAACCTACTAACCAAGAGAAATAAAAAGTCTATAAAGTTTGTATAGATTGATGAATGTGAATAAAGCTATAAAGGGTTTAATAAGAGGATAATAACTTCTATTATACTCACACTACTCACCTTTGGTGAAGGATTTTTGATTTCTAATGTTGTTTAATAGAAGGACTTGGGTTGTTTCCTCATGTGAAATAATAAAGTGACAGCCTATGCATCTAGATAATTTAAGGTGCATGAGTATAATTATCCTATACATGAAATGGAGTTAGATGAAATGATCTTCACATTAAATATTTGGTTAAATTACCTATACTAGGATGATTTTGACTTATATATTAATTATAAGAGCCTCAAGTCTATATTCACATAAAAATATCTCAACAAGTTCCAATGAAGGTTGTTAGAGATGATTAGAGATTATGAATCCTCAATCTATTACCATCATGAGAAGGTGAATAAAGTGATAGGTTCTCTATGTATAAATGATTAAACAACCATATCCATGATTAGGATTGATATGGATCCAATATTCTTGTAAACACAAAGTATGGATATGAGAACCATAAAGTAAGGAATGTCATCCAACATTTATTAAGTAAATACTCATCCATATATCTATGTACAGATCAAATAGTATCATAGAGATGATGTAGAGATAAAGAAAAATGGAGTGAATATTCTATAGTTAAACCTTGATAAATATGAAATTATAAGGCTTAGAACCCATATATATGCCCCATGAAAACTTTAAATAAAGAGGGTTCTTTAGGATGATACACATATCTCATCCTTATTTATTAATCCATGGATCACCAAGATGTATAAATATCTGAGGTAAAACTTCTTTTGAGACAGCTTAAAGAGGGAGATTTAAGAGTTTTTATAAATATGATTGATATAACAAAAAGTTTTGGTTTAATTATATTAGTCTAAGGGTATGATGCAACCATTACCTATAACTATATAAAGATAAAACAATTACTATGGATTTCATCACAGGAATCCCCATTACATGTGAAGGCCATAACACCATTTGGGTTATAGTAAATCTCTTTATAATTTAACTAAATTTCATTTCCATGAAATATTATGTCTCTCTTGAGAAACTCGCCAGGATATACATAAGAGATTCAGTAAGGTTACATGTAATACCAGTATCCATTGTATCTAATCAAGATTTTTGATCACATCAGAGCCATACTTGACCCCTTTTAGATTATTGTTCTCATCGAAGTTATGGAATATAAACTAACACTCCCACCTAACCTTTCTCAAGTACTTGACGTGTTCCATATATATCTCTTGTTAAAGTATATATCACATCCCTTCCATGTACTAGGTCCAAAGGTGGAACCATTAGAGAATGATATTTCATCTTCAGAGAATTCAGTGAAGATCTTGAATCCTAGGGATAAATTTTTACAAAGAAAAAAAAATTCACATATTAAAAGTATTACAGCTGAACCATAAAGTTGAAAAGAAAACAGAGAAACCCAAATAAGTGATGAAATAGAAGTATCATATTCTATTTTGGGGAATGAAATGAAATTTCAGCATTGAAATTTCTGAAGGGGGAATAATGTAATTACCTTGAAATTTATATATAAAATTTTCCTTATCTATATGTATGTGTAAAATATTTAGTAATGTATTATAATATCAAATATAATGATAAAAATTTCTATCATAAATTAAGAAAAAAATTATTAAGTAATTAAAACCAATAAAATGAATAATATTATAATGGGAAAATAAATAGAAAATAAAATAAAATAACTACAATAGGAAAATTTGGATCATATCGATCTACTAATATTTTCACACTCGTGAAAAACACTATAAAAAGTAAACATAACATTTTTAATGTAATATTCATTTTGAAAATTAGGAATATCACACGTTAATTGAAATTTAAGTAATAGATGAATGAATAATAAAGGAGGTATTTATAAGAAGTGAAAAACATTATGTCCATTAGGAATTAAGACTGTTGGGCATTATGACCTAAGAAAGTTAATTTTTTATTATAATTTGTAAAATGGTGGGATCCCCATCATTACAAGGAAGACTTAAGGAGGATAGAAGTATTGCAACCCAAGAGAATCCCCCTGCACAAATACCTTGAACTCCAAAGGGAGTGAAGCCACACCATAGAAGATAATTAGTTCCTCTCCCAGATGAATGAATCTAGTAAGAGAATCTGCAAAAAAATTAGTCTCTCTACAACTATGGGGGATGTTCATTCCTAAAGAAGTCTCTATAGTGCATCTCTTTATGGCCTCATCCAATATAATCATACCTTATGAAACTCATTTATTAAATCTTTGGAGGGTGGTATCATCAGTGGGGTTCAAACTTGACCAAACCCAAATAGAGCTTCAATATATGAGGCTTGATTAGAATCACTTATGAGAAATGATCAAGTTAGCAGAGATCAAAATTATATCAATGTTGGCAGAACCACCCCATAAAATTACCATTATCGCACACCTTATCCTTAGGGATTATTCCAGTGTAATACGTTGTTATATATATCTAGACCTTAGTATTATAAAAGTATAATTTTCTTTTTAGAAATGAAATAGTGATTTCTTCAATAAAATTTTTATTATTATTTTATTTAATAAAAAAACCATGAATATAAGATAAATATGGGGAATATATCTTTGGATATAAAGAAAAAATAAATTTATTTTTAAAAAATATATAATTTCTATTAAAATAATCACGTATGATAAATTCATGAATTTTTAATATTTTTTATTTTCATGAAATAATATTATCAAAAATATTATTTAAATATTAAAATAAAATTTTATAATGTCTTAGGTAATTTTTATAATAGGAATAAAGTTGATTATGTAATAAAAACTATTATTTTCCAATAAATAAAGATTTTTATTAAAAATTGTATATTCACATATTTAGAAAATTATTTTCATAAAATAAATATCATTTTTAAGATCAGAGCAATGAAATTAGTTGATGGTGATTTTTTAATAATTTTCCAAGATAAACAGATTTTTAGGAAAAAATAAATATGATTTTAATATATGGTAAGTATTATGACATTGTAATAATAAAAAAGCGATTTAATAAATGAAATAAATGGTTTTATCAACCAAAAATATTGTTTTTTATTAAAATAATGAATTTTAATGTGATAATACTATCTTTCCAAACCTATAAATAAACTTTCAAAACCTAAAAGTTATTTAAGATTACAAACATTTCTTTATGCACATGGATCACTTCCACATCATGAATGATATTATTTTAAGGAATTAAGTTCAAAAAAAAATAAAATATTAAAACCACTCATGGGAAAATATAATGGTAAAAAATCATGGTAACACTAATGGTTCTATATGTTTTATTAACTCGGTGTCCAAAGCCTAATTTTGGAAATTAATAAACCATCCTATCTTTTTTTTTCTATAAACACCATCACATTCTCCCATTACTCTTAACTAAAAAGAATTAAAGCATGAATTTACCCTAATTTTACCCTTTAGATCCCTTCTAATGTGTATCTAATATTTTAAGGAGATCCTCTCAATATTTAATAATCAACCTCTCAAGTTAATGGTTCTCTCCCCTACCTTTTCAATTCATGCACTTCCTTTGTTATAAGACTTTTTTATTTTAATATGGTTATTTTATCATGTATTTATAATCATATGTTACTTTACAAATGATTCCCTATTAATAAAATATCACACTTCTCTCTCATTTATCCCCTCCATGAACTTTTATGTACTCATGTTATGTTATCAAAATTGTCACTTGATTTTCTATGTCATACCCTCATATTGTGAATAACCAACCCTATTTTCATTAAAGTGTATTAAAATATATATACTTATCCATAATTGATTGGATACTTCCATATTTGAAACCCTTATTCCTTACTCATTGAATTAAAATGATGAAATACTTTTTTATGTTATATGATCAATGTGGAACACTTAAAGTAAGAAATATGAAGGTTGCACCCAATATAATGCCTCAACCCAAAACATCAAATCCGAGCCAAAGTTCAACATGGGATTATTCATACATCCCTATGAAAAAGAGGTTTTAGACTAGCAGTGAGGGTTCAAATGTCATAAATGGGGAGACTATACCCTCATTATCAATAAATACAAGAATAAATAATGACACAATGGATAAATAAACAATGCTATAACAATGAAATGGAATATATCCCAAGTAATAAAAAATACAAGGACCCCCAATGTGGTAGGTCAAACCATATTATAAATAAGACATGTAAATAAGTAAAACATCATGATATCACTCCATATTCTCTCCCGGTGCTGCCTCTAACACATGAAATGACTCCTAGCTCCTTGTCATTAGGTCCTTGGGATTCCCTATATCCCTAATCATGAAGTCTACACATGCATAAAGATTCATATATAGAGTGAGTGTATAAACCTAGTAGGACACCACCAATGTTTCCATAATACTGTTTCACATGTATATGATTGACTATCTTGATAATAAATATATTCAGATGAAATAAACATACAATCACATACCCAATAATTGTGCTCTAACCAAGCTTCCAAAACCCCCCAACCCTACCTTCTTTAGATCCATGATATAATGATAAGAAAAAATATCCAATTACCTGACTTATGTCATGATAAGTGATTCTATCCACCTTTAAGGATAGGTATGTTCTTACTTTAAGAAACAACAATATTTTATACCTTTATGAACAAGCATTTTTCACCTTTATGGAATGACACCACAATCTGACTTTAAGGAAAAGAAATAGTTGACCTAATTAATGGATTCGGGGAAAGCAATCATATCATCCACACTCCCCCTCTAATGGAGTGACCAAGTCAATCAAGTACACAAGTGAAGTTAAAAAATTAAAATAGAGGTTTCACCAACTATACACCGAATAATATATAAGTCATAACATATAGAGGAACATTATAACATAACAAGCATGACATCAGTGGCCACACAAAAATACACACACATGTGATCATACTCAATCATTGTCTCATGGGATACAATTTCTCACACATGTGATCGATCATCAATCATGGTCTAAAGAAAATAAGCACACAACATCATATCATTCAAATAATTATATACAATACATATACAGGGTAAGTAACTTCCAACCCCAATCATGTTGATACCAAGTCCAAAAGGTTCGTCGTGATGTTTTCACCTAAAACATGTTCTCATTTAAATTGGTTAAACCCACTTTCAAAGTATTCCTAGAATTGATTCTAATTATTTTATCTTAAAAATAAATAGAAACACCAAATGTAGTAATAGTTTATCTCTTTTAGATAACTCTCAAATTATCGATTTAATCCATTACATGTGCTAATAATTTCTTTCCAAAATAATAATTATAAATTCAACATGTGATAATATTTTATCTCTCTAGAATAATTCGAGATAATCAAGTGATAATTATTTATTATTTTTATTTGATAAATTTGGATTATTACCATTTAATAAATTTTAACCTTGTATAGAATGCTTATGAAAGCTTATTTCTCCAATTTCACACGAAATAAGGATAAAACAAAATACAAATTCTTAACTAGAATTTATCCCTTGAAAAAGATTTCTCTCATGAATAAAGTAAAGAGAGATATAAATGGTTATTCAATGCTTGGAAAACCAAAAAATAAGATTGGGTTATTCTAAACACTTTTAAGATTTGATTTAAATGTTTTCTAGACTAACTAGACTCAATAGGATATCAAAAATGATGGACATGAGAAGTTAAAATATTTTAAGAAGAGAATTCTGAAATTCTGGTTCCTAGCATTGAAAAGACCAAATTAAAATCAACATTTAATTAATATTTAGTGTGAATCTTAAATGTTGATAATTTAAAATATTCTAATATAGGACTTGAAAACTTTATGAAAGTTAAAATAATTAATTCCCATGGTTTTAGTCATTTAAAATTATCTAAATGCATTCATCATTCTAGAAGAGGAAGAATGAAAATCATAGTTTAAAATTATATTTCCCTAAAATAGCACTATATAAGGGTAACATTGTTTTACCCTTTGTTATATCATATTTTTCATGTGAGGGTAGTGTCTTTACCTAATGAACACTTTGAAAAATAGAGATTACCCTTAAGAAACCTTTGAAAACTATGAGTTACCATTACACATTCTAGTTTTACCGTTATGTAGTGGTTGGGTTACGTTTATGTAACCTTTATAAAAAAACTTACATTTATGTAGTTCTAGAGTTATCCTTAAACATAATTTAAAAACTTGGGCTTAACCTTACAAATCATATGGAAACATAGCTCTACCCTTGAAAAAATCATAGAAAAAGGGAATTATATTATGAATTTTAGACTTACTCTTACACTGTAGTTGTGTTACCCTTATGCAACTTTTTAGAAAAACAACTTACCTTTACACAACAGTATAGTTACAATTAGACATACTTTGAAACTAGGTTTTTAACCTTATGAAGCATATCGAAACAGATATCTACCCTTAAAAACTCATAGAAATAGGGAGATATCATTACACGACCTTTGAAAATCATTAGTTACCCTTACAAAAATCCTAAAAATAGGCATGCATATAGGTAGAAATAATTTACCATTATATAGGCAGTATCCATACGTACGGGTAAAAAGAAAATTGAAAATTATTTAATTTTTACCTAAAGGATTTATAAATTATAACCAAAAGATGGATGAAAGAACATTTAAACATTGATAATGTTATAATTCTCCCCCTCTAGCGACTTATCGTCCTCAAGAAGTGTCTATAAAGATATCACTGAAAAAAATTGGTCCATTGATCTCATATACCACATTATAGATTTCAATCCTCTTCATGAAATCATCCATGCTACCAAATAACTCTAAAAAATGACACTATATTTTCTCATAATATTTTTATCTCTGGTATATGATTCACACTGAGAACTATATAAGAAATATAACTTATTGTAACTCAGCATCCTCATAGTCAATCAAATGCACACTTTCATGCATGTACCTAAAAATATAAGAAACATGGAACACATCCTACATACCTAAATAACATATATGAAGTTCTATTTATAAATCCACTACTCTAATACATTCATTGATCTCAAATGGTCACACAAATCACAGTGTCTTCTTACCATGCTTCTAAAAATTCCAATTCCTCAATCAAGGTAGCACACACAAGAAACCCTAGTCGCTAACAATGAACTCCAAAGGTTTTCTCCTCAGTGATTTATATGATCACTAACTTCTCTTAATAGTAAAAAACCATTAACTAATCAAATAAATTCTGTTACACCATTCTAGGCCTAAAAAAATCTTCATCACATGCCTCACACCAATGAAATGGTTGGTGGCATAACCATAAATTGAGAGACTCAAAATGTTCCATATGAATAGAAGCATGTAAACTATTATTGTAAAAAAAATCCACCAAGGTTAGGTTATCATACTATGTTCCACTGAAGTCTAGGAAACACACCCAAAACATATCCTCAATGATCTAAATCATACTCTTCGACTGTCCCTAAGTTTGTGGATGATATTCCATTATCAGCCTCAACTAAGTCCCCAAATCCTTTTGAAATACTTTCCAAAACCATGAAATAAAACCCGAATCCCGTTATAATATGATTACGGAAGGCAATCTATGTAGTTATAAAGTCCCTTGAACATACAACTTTTCTAACTCATCAATAGGGTGAGTCTCCCAAATCAGTAATAAATGGGAGACTTTTGCTAACTGATCAACCATCACTGAAACAACATCACAAATCCTTGGGGTCCTGGGTAAACCCATGAAGAAGTCCATCATAACATCACCCCAATTCCACATAGTAAACATAAGTGAATGAAGTAATCCACCATGATGTTGATGCTCAACATTTACCATTTTTAAGGTATGAAATTATAAAACAAAACCAACGATGTCCCTCTTTATAACCAGCCAAAAAAACTGACATTGGATGTCATGGTACATCTTCTTCCACCCTAGATTCACTAACTACATAAAATAATGAGAGTCTTTCACCAGTTACTCCCTCAAGAAAGAAAAAACAAACACTCTCCCATTGATGTAGATCATGATATCATCATCTATGGACAATCATGGGACAAAATTATCCCCCACCAAGTGTTTCTATATCACCACACACTTTGTGTCTAACACCCATGCCTCTTTCAAATGGTCCACAAAATAATAAATGATCACTAAAGTTGCACATTTCATTATACCATGATCCTTTAATGCATCCACAAGACACTCCACTATCAAGCTCTTCAGATTCCATTCCTCTTGTGAATCTCACTTACCAATATCCTATGTATCTAACACTTTCCTAGTTAAATCATCTACAATGAAATTACCTTTCCCAAATGAATAAGCCATATCAAAAATAAAATGTGTATATATAATCCACCCAATTAATCTTCCTCGAGTTTAGAAATATATAAGATAATATATATCAAATTCTCTTGTAGTCCGTGTAAACAATAAAACTCTCATTGAAGAGATAATGTTGAAAACACTTCAAAGCATGGACCAAAATAGCCAACCACAAGTCATGTGATGGGTAGTTTTGATCATGGGGTAATAGATGATGTGACCCATAAGAAATCAACTTATCCTTATATATCAAAACATCACCCAAAACAAATCCAGATACATCATAATATATTACATATCAAATCCCAGTCTCAAGAAGAATAAATAACAGAGCTCTAGTCAACCTTATCTTCAACTCAAGAATAATCTCCTAACATGATTTTTGACCACCAAAACATAACCCATTTACTAATATCCACAATAATGGGTGATGAAAAGTTATAGAAGTCTAGGATAAAACACCGATAGTACCCTATCAACCCTATAAATATCTTGATTTCTAACAAGTTCTGGGAATAAGCCCATGACATGACCACCTCTACTTTATCTGGGTCCACTACTATATCAGTCTTACAAACCACATTCCCCAAGAATTAAACCTCCTAAATCAAAAATTAACTTCGATTTCTTTGATAAATTTGATGTTCTAGAAGTGTACTAAGAACTATCTTGATATGTCTGGAATTCTGCTCTAGTTCTAGTGAATAAATTGGGATATCATCACCATAACAAAGGAGTTGAGGTAAAGATGAAAGACCTTGTTCATGAGATCTATGAACACAATTGGATTATTTGTTAACCTAAAAGGCATGATAATATATTCATTCAGTCTATATATACTCATGAATGCTATCCTATGGATATTTTCCTCTATAAATCGAAGCTGGTGGAAGCCTAAATAAAGATCAATGTTGGATAACCACTGAGCTCCCCTCAACCAGTCAAAAAAGTCTGTGATCCTCAAAAATAGTTATTGATTCTTCATAGTTACATTATTTATATTCCTGTATACTATAAAAAACTGAATACTACCACATGGATTCTTTGCAAACAACACTAGATCACCCCAAGGTGATGTAATCAGTCTGGTAAAGCCATTTTCCAACAAATTATTGACTTATACCTTGAGATCCTTAAACTCTTATAGTACCATAAAATATAATGGAATAAATATAAGTTCCACTCTAAGATTTAGTTTTATATCAAAGTTAATTACCATCTTATGAGAGAGTCCTAAAAAATAATTTGGGAAGACATCTAGATACAAGTCCACCACTGGAGGAAAAGATGAAGCTATTGGTGGATCTAATACAAGAACCATTCCATCCACCAGCAATATAATAGCCCCAACATAAGTTAGGTCTAGTTCCATCCTACCTTCTTCAAGATCCCACTCATTGGTAAACATGTACCTCAATCCCCTAAGTGTGGTGAATGTCACATGTCTATTATAATAGTGGATACAATCTTGATAACAAGTTAACCAGCCTATCATAAATATTACATCAAAACTAGAAATTTATAGAATCATGAACTCCAAGATATGTTTATAGAAAAAAACTTTAGGAAAATCATGAAATCGATGGAGGTGGTCCACTTTAATTCACAAAAGTGTTTCCAGAGAAATTAACCCAGAAGATAACATGAATGGAATGTCAATTACAGTAATAAGTTGAGTAGATATAAAAGAGTGGGAAACACCGATATCAAAAAAGCAGTAGATAGTGTAGTGGTAACCAAGAATGTATCTATAACTATTAAAGGTCCATCCCCAATTGTGTATAGAACCTTATCCATCACATAAAACCTACCTGTAATCAAAGTATGTCTCACTTAATTCACTAATATCTGTAGTGCCAGGGTCTACTATTGAGGAAACCTGCCTGTACCCTGAACTATACTCCTTGAATATGGATGTGTAATCTTATAAAAAAGCACTAAAGATATCCCATATTTCCACATTGGTGACTGTTGGGTCCTAAAAACTTTTAAAAGAGAAATAAAATACTCCTGAGGATTTGAAAAAGGAAGGAAATAAAGCTAAACGAATAATTGAAGAAGAATAGTTTAAGAAGCCAAAAATTTGGAAAAGTAAATAAAAGGAATCATGAATAGAAGCTAATTTATGGACCACCACTTCACATGGTGGTCTGCTTCATGAGGTTCCCATGAACTTATTAGTTTACAGAATAGAAGTGATGACATCGGTCCCCCACAAATGAAATCATTTGCTAGAAGGAGGTGGAGAAATCCTCCCCATATATGATCCCTTGAAAACTGAAACAGTTCACGGGAAAGGTGAAGCTGAAGGCTTCCAATGAATGAAATGAAATAATTTTGGGGACCGAGGTGGTGATCCTATCTACCACAGATGATGACCCCATGCCCATTTTTATTGAGTCATCTGTAGACCGGGTTGATCCTGTGGGCCTCAAAAAAGGATGCTCTATGACCCATTGATCCAGTTCTTCCACCTCTCTATAAAAGGACCCAAGGGGGACTGAAGATAGGAATTTTTTTTGGAGGACTGGAGAAATCGAAGAGATAGAAGAAGAGAGAACCACAAAACATGGACTCTTTTAATGATTTCCTGCAGGTATAACCTGCCACATAGCATTAAAGAAGGAAATATAATACTAATTGGTAGATTGAAAACCCAGCTTCCTTCATGGATGAATTTCCATCAAATTGCAGAACCAATGACCCTTCTTCAATTCGGCATCCTGAATAGCCATATTCAATCTAGTTGGGACCCTACAACACATTGATAATCACTACCCGGATGGATCCAAGCATTGTGTAGCATCGTGATACGTAGACAGATCTTAGTACTATGTATCAAAATGCTATATATATTTAACCTAGTTATGTGTAAAAAAATCTACGTAAATTGAATCCAGGTCTACATACCACCATGACATGCAGATGACCCCTTCACCAACATAACAACATGTTATGCAGGGGAAGCCCCATCCCGCATAAAGAAATTCTACGCAGAACATGATATTCTCGGGTGTTCCACCCTCTAAATTCAATCATTTCTTTCCATTTATATCACATTATCCATAGTCCCTTCGCTAACCAGTCCAACAGAAATATTACTGAGCCTCTTCCAAAGACACCAGAAACATATGATAAAACCATCAAGCACATAATCATGCCTTTCTGAGTTTACATACCCATGGTAAACAGAGTCATGTGGGTAATCCCCATAATAAGGTGGACCCCTGGAATGTCGCTAGGTTTACATTCTCATGGTAATTCAGGATCTGACCTTGGGACGATCATAAGTACATCCCCATTCTAGGTATTAATGGTAATCACTGAACTTTCCCTTTGATGAGGGCCAATGATAAATAAGGAAAAATAACACTTTATTTCCCATTTGACGAGGAACCATGCTCCTCCCCTTTCCCAGAACTAATATTTGGGCGCTCCATACAAGGTAAGCCCCTAGAATCTCTTCTGGGAAGTTCCATATCCCTATCCCCTCCCACTATCATCCACCTCCTTTTTCACCAGCAGAGAGGGGAATGTGTGTGGTTTTCCAGATCTACTACTTCCTCTTGTTTTTCACACTGATCATGACTCATGTGGAATTAGATATTTGTGGTGATCATGGAATCTGCATGATCCACCTAGCAGTTGAACTATGAGAACTCTAATTCATTCCCTAACTAGGATATGTAGGATGCATATATGAGGCCCAAGATTAATGTGCCTTCTCCACAGATATATTTCCCAACTAAAGGTAATTTGGAATCCTATTTGGTGTAATCCCCAATCATGCCCCCTAAAATGGGCTACATTAATTCATAAGTCCCATATTTCAGAACTAAATTGAATTTGATTCCAAATTATATGGGATGCATAGGAAACCTCTCTGAGGTTCAATCCCAAAACCATCATTTTCATGCTGCTCCACTCTCTTCCTAACTGCATGAAGTTAAAATGTATGGGTCACTGAACTACATGGGTTATAATTCCTCTCACAAGGATATGTAGGAAGCCCATCTTACAGGTTCAATCCCAAAATTTAAGCAATTATCGTCACCCCTAGATGATGACAAACTCCATAGTTCCATCCCATATGGATCAAAACCGGAATTGTCTTAGTGAACGACTAAGGAATTCTAGATTTTTACGTAAGAGGGTAACATTGATATAGATCCTTGGACACATAAAGATGTATTCATTAATGGAGAACCTCATATTCATACATATAATTATAAACCCTTGTGTATTTATGATTGATCTTACCTAGGGGTAGTTCGCATACACATGCTTGGGAAGTAGATAAAGATTCACGAACACATGAACACAAATTAAATATATAAGAGAGTCCCAACATAAGAAATAGTTCCCCCCAAAAGGGTGTGATGAGCCTGAGTTTTATCCTCTTGACCAATGTGAGTTATTAAGTGTCATTGGCCAAATCATCCAAGAATTACTACCTTTTGAAAGCAGTTCCATGAATCATGGATGTTAGAGATGTTGGGTATTTATGGCTCTGTGAATAAACCCACTGAAGACCATCTGTGGACATTGTACCCAACATAGAGTGATTACACAAAAACATAACCCCCTTGAAATCACTCATTGGATCTAACATGCATCAGGTTAAACAAAATGATTAGACTGATGTGAAACACTTAACTGTGGTCCCTCCTTTATAAGATAAGAAGGATATAATACTCAGTCCCCGGTAGACCATTTTGTTTTAGGTACAACACGTGCTTCCGGTTGAAACAAAAATGGTGAACCTGACATGAATCCTTAACCAAGGTGGTGGTGTTACCCCACCTCAATCCCCTTTCACATATAAAATAAAGAGGGCCAAAAAAGATTATCAATTATACATGTGGTCATGAGATGATACTTTGAATGAGTTTTTTTGTTTGTACTTTTCACATATATTGTAGGCAATTTTTATAGATTCCTTCAATCCAATGGAATCTTGAAACACGCACATCAGTGACTACATAGGTGGTTGGGTCCTCAACAAATAATAGTACCCCATCACCCAACTAGAATCTTAAACGTTGGGTATCAAACGCACTGATTTGGGAGTACCATCAAAATGGAACTCTCCCCCCCCCCCTTGGAAGAAGCAAGGAAGGCCCTCCAGGACATGAAGCCCTGCCAACTACCCATTCATCAGTGGATGGCAGTAAAAAATAGTTTAGATCCACTGGTTGTATCTCATCGTTTCTGGAGCCTATCTCTGGAGCATGACAAAAAGTACCTACCTTATCTAATGAGGCAGAAGAATTCATCACCAATGGATTCATCCCTACAACACTGGGGATCCACTAAAAGGCCTCTAATAGAAGATGTTTCCACTAATGACGTGTGACCCAGTATCCTATTTCTGAATATGATACCATACCGAGGGATCCTGATGAAGTTTAGAGAACATAGGTCACTTGGGATGCCTTCCATGGGAAACAAACATATAATCAGAAGCAAGTCATCACCTTAGTCCTTGAGGAAGAGATCCTCCATGAAAATACCATGTAAAACCATGTTAAGGATTATATCTATGTTACCTCTTCTACATCCCACTATGAAAATATGGTGGTATTTCACAAGAAAGAAAAAGTTCTTCCCAATTCTCACCAAGGATTTCACACAAACAGGGCGGAAAATTATATATAGATGCAAATCCCCACTGATGTGCATAAATCCCATCATCCAAATAGGATGGAAAAATATAGACAGATGCATATACCTACCAATGAATATGAATCCCACCAGTCAAATATAATGGAAATAAAATATGGGAAGATTCAAATTCCTTCTCCCTCATATCAAGCCAACTGTTAAAATATGGTGGTAGTTAAATACAGACGGAGTCAAATTCCCACATATGCATATCAATCTTTTCAGAAAAATACAATGGAAAACAAGCAGACACAAATCCTTGGTTGTAAATATGAATCCCATCATTCAAATAAGATAGAAACTAGATAAAACAACTGGTGTATCCCTGCCATAAATTAGGGTCAGAATTGTTCCTCCACCCCGACACAGGAGAACTGCCAGTAACCACTAGCATTGAATAGAGGACTGGCGCAGGTAAAAATTCCTACTCCAACATCAAATGGTCATTTATCCCCATTCTATCCAAATAAATATCTCAACACATCCTGGAAATGAGGGAGGATCAGATATCAATTCATGTTCATATCCTCTAGACCTGTCAAGATGTGATCATATCTGTGAATGTAGCATGGAGTTGATCCCACAAGCCCGTATCCCCAAGTGGGGTGACTCATCAAAAAAATAAGATATTTTCTCTTAAGTAGACCTATATAACTTCTCTAGTCCAGGAGGATCAACAACCATATTATTATATATAACAACAACCAGATCGAGAACAAACACATGTTCCAACTGGGGGACACTGTTCCACCACGATGGACTCTCTAAGGTAGGCATATATCCTTGTCATTACTCAATATGCTGATATTTGTATCTCAATGGCATCAAGGAACCAAACAAATAGGAACTAGAACATGAAGTCTGTTACCAACTACAGGCGGCCCCAGTTTCTAGAAAGAGAGCGCCCAAAAATGAAATGCACCAAAAAAACTGGAAAATGAAGAGCACATTCATAATCCTACATTGCTAGAATATGGAGTTGTTGATTCTATAAAGAACCTATAAATAGTGGATCAAGATCATTTCAATCCATTACAAAAATATGGGAGTGGTAGTATCAGTTACGAAGGTCCTCCTCACAATATTGTTACCAGTAGTTCTGAATGTACTCCTTAGAGCATCCATGGGGACTTACTTCGTGGGTCAAAAATTATTGATCATGAGAACCTACCTCCTAATGAGTATCATGTTAGACCTAGACATAACAAGAAGATTAGACAATAAGAAGTTCCTCCCCTTGCTTTCGTCCACCCTGATGGTCCTCCCTAGGGTATATGCTGTAGAAATTCTCCTTGTAGTCAATCGTCAAGCTATCATGGTATTTGTCTTCATGATGGCAGTCACTAAGAAGGCTCTCCCCATAGTGACATCAAGTATCTAGAAGGTCTTCCCCTTATTTCTACCCACCCCAAAGGTCCTCCCATGGATTAACACTAAAGATATTCTCCCTATAGCTGAAAATCCATCTATGATACTAGTCCTCACCAAGATGGTAGTCACTGTGAAGGCCCTCCTCACCGTGACATCAAGAAACAAGAAGGTCCTCCCCTTTCTGTGGTCCACCCTAAAGGTTCTATACAGGGTATACACTGTAAAATTTCTCCCTTTATTCGAACACTAAGCTAATATGGTAGTCCTCACCACCACAACATCAACTACAAAGGTCATCCCCATAGTCAACATTCACACCAGTAAGAAGGTCCTACCCTTGTCGAGCCATATACGAGACCCTCGTATTCTAAGGAACCTGCAAAGATGGATTTATACATGTTAGATACTCTATCAATGATAAGAGATACCCTTTATCAACTAGAATATGGTCCAGGGCCATGCTCATCTTCTGAGCCACCATTGTACCATTCATATATTAATGAGACTCATACTAGACCTGATGTTGGGGATGAAATCATTTAGAATCATTCGAGTTGGTAAAACCAAGAAAAGGAGTCTCTATAAAATGAGAAAAAGGATATGTTGCTCGTGAGAAGAAAATTATCTAGGGATGACATACCAGTCATGTTTTGTTCCACATCCACTTCTCAGTTCGACATACGAAGAGCATTTTTGGAAGAATGTATGCACAAAATTCATCACAATATCTGTACGAATCATAGCCAGTTGAAAGAAAAATACTTTCCCTATTATGGGTATATAAACCATGTCAATATATTGGGGGAGTGTTTCTACAAATTTGACCCAGAATCCCTTCTGTATGCATGATGGTCACAATCTAAGAGGCGGAAGAAAGATCTCAAACTAGCCTGCCTCCACTCGTTGTATAAATTGTGTCGCATCATCAGCAACACACCGTCTGGCATTTATATCTGGGGTTGGGGAGAACATGGAGCATTGCACTTCACCCCACATACTATTCATAAGAACCCATTCGAAATGACATCCTATAATTTCATTTTTCCAAGATGATGATTAAATGAAATCTTTGTTTAGGAAATGGAATATTCTCAACAAGAATTAGACTTAAGTAATTCTCAAAAGCGTGAAGCCCGATGAGAACAATCCATTGAAAAACACCTAAACTAGGAATCCAAGAACATTTAGCAGGCTTCTCATCTAAGGGAAGTCAATCAACAAGAAATTATCATGTCCTATGAAACAAATAACTCATGTACAGGCCCAACACCATATCCAACTCACCCTCTAATGGGAATGTGTGAGATTAAGAAAGTGGAAATAGCCATAGTGACTGCCACAGTACAGGATCATCCCCATCCCATAAATACGGGGTAATTTTTAATAGAAAATTCCCCTGTAAGACCAAAAAATATGGGATGAGGCATAATAATAAAGGAATGGGAGCAACCCTATCCCACAGAGTTGGGGGTATTTTTACCTTCACTTCCCACCCAGCGGAGGTTATTATTTTCCTAACTAGAGAGTAGACAAATTGAGAGGCCACCCATTACTTCCCATATTGTGATCCATTTCTCCTACAATGGAGGCATTCAAAAAGTTCATATAAGGGTTCCCTATGAGTTACCTTTCACCAATAAAATTGAAGAGGATCTCATAATGGAGTGAGAAAATCTAGTACAGGACACAAAAAACACTCCTACCCTTCAAAAATGGTACGGAACCCACCATGCATTATGCATCAGTGAATGTTATGGACATAAATCCTATGAACTACACTAAAAATGATCCAAATGTGGACGAATATGTAGGGGATGATTCCGCCCATAATCCAATCTAAACCTAACTTGGAGTGTCCACACCCAGAATTAGATGGCATCCATAAATTTTGGAGCTCCCTTGGTCAATACCTTGTTACCTCCATTTCAAATCCCCAACAACCAGTAGAACAAAAACAAGTCCATACACAACCTGCCTCCCCCCAAAGAGAATGAATCCCTAATTATCAAAGAGATATTCACTCGATATTAAGAAGAAATGAAATAATTGAGGAAAACCAACATCGAGATGCTCTGAGGAAGTCATCCTATTGGATATGCTCCCCAAGTAGAGATTCAACATACCCTTAAATTAAGTGTTCCTCCACCACAACGAATCATCCCAGAAAATGAATACAGGCCTAAAAGATGATCCAAGGTAGCACCGAGACCGTCGTTAGTCTATATAAACCCAATCTTAGTTGGATATCAAGATTTATATCCGTTGAGGAAACAAGCAGCTTGAAAATCCACAATAGCTTCCCCTGACCAAGTATCTGCCTCAAGTGCCCGCAGTGCTAGCCTGACCAATTTTTCTCCCTGATAAGTCTTCCCATGCTCATGTTCAATATGACACACATCAAGGGCTCATTAATACCATCCAATCATTGGCATCTCTACTGGGAGCCATGGAAGGGATACATGCTCTGATACAACTGGAAATGAAACCCTACCCTGACTGGGTGAGTAATGTTTTGCCACCACCGAATTTAGGGAACCCCATATTTCCAATATTAAATGGATCACATGACGGAGAATTACATATGATGAATTATACATCTTATTGGGATCCCAAGATAGGAACCCCAGAGCAATAGTAAGTAGTTAAACTTTGATACTTCCTGAAAACCCTGCAAGGTTTAGCCTTTATATGGTATACCAGTTTTCTAGCTTAGTTAATAATAGGATGGGAGGATCTCCGGAAGTAGTTCCTTTTCCAATTCAGTTCAATGTTTCCAAAAACAACAGTCAGTGGCCTTATGGTCTGTAAACAGTGAGAGAATTAAAGAGTCATAGATTTCATTTCCAGATGGAAAGGTCTAACCTATACTCTGAACCAACTACTTCCCTAAGATGAAATACTCTCTATGTACATCGATAAGATCCATGACGATATTCGAATTCCACTCATCCTCATAAAATATACTAGTGGATTTCAGGATTTATATTCCATTTCCCAAAGGATATAGGATTACTTAAAACATACTAATCTCAAGTCCTGGGTAGCCCCATCGGCCCTAGGAAAAAGAGTGGGAAGAGTTGAAGCAGCTTCTGTTAGGCTCAAGCCACCCCTACACCAGCCCCAGCTCTGAGGCCTATACCAAATTGTTTAGCCCCCTGGATATCAACAGTAGCATTCTCCTCATCAAGATGAGTGGAAGGGATATTTAAAAAATACATTTTACCAATTTCGTGGCTACTTTTTAGCTTCCATGAACTACAACATGCTCTAACTACCAGAGCCAAAAAGGGATAATGAAGTAGGTCTCGATGACCGAATAGATTATTATACCTTACACTAGATACTAGACACACCATTCATGAGTTTTTTGTCTTCAGATACCTCCTACAAAGAATGATACATTCTGGGAAAGTCAAATTAGGACCATCACCCGTAGAAGTGGCATATGTTTCCACCACTAACCTGGATGAAGGAGGGGAGTTGAAAAATTTTGTTCGCAAAATGGAACAGAAGTTTGAAAGTTGGATAACTTGTAAACTGGTCAAATGATCCCATGGAAACTCTAAGTTCAATTGAAGTATCCAACTATGCCCTTAATATCTTCTTATGAAACACAACTGACATCCTCATCCCCATAATCCTCCAAGGGTCAAGCATCTAAAAAACAGTCTGACAAGAAATGCATAGTGAGAGTGAAAAAAGACAAAACTAAACCAAGGATAAAGATGTATTTGACACTCTAAAATTTTATTCCATAAAATATAAAGATATAGGAACCACCTCACCAAATAATTAAACCAAATGAAGTCAATCATACAGACTCATCATTAGATGAAAAACTGATATTTGGCTCTACAATTTCATTCAGTTAATGGACCCATGCTCTAATTAAGAACATGGTTATGAACATGAGTTCCCTACATCCAATTGGAGAGAAGGAATAAATGTTTGTATGATCTGAGGACACCTGTTATGATACAGTCATGGTAGAAACCCAATTCTTAGCCACACTCCTACTCAAAATGTCAATATTAGGGAAACAAGTGGAAGAGATCTTCAGTGGACCCAACAAGAATAGGTAAATTACCCTACCCCTACCAAAATAAAATTTGGCCTGATCATCCTAGAATATCCATTAGAAGAGGATAAATTTATAATTTCCCATGACATGCAGGCGGACCTGCCCAACAAAATTCACAAAGTACAGAAGCACCACCGTCTCCTCTCCTAGGGACCAGTCTATCTTCATCCAATGCTCAAGCCCCTAAAGCACCTATCAATGAGAACCCCCAAGTTGGGAAGTACTGGTCTTTAGATCATAAATATGAAATTTTAAAACAATTGGATTTAGTACCAGCCAATTTTTCAATCCCTGATTCCCAAATTTTTTCATAAGATCTCAGAGAAGCACTTATAAAAGTTTTACTAAGCCCATAAGAATTTGAAGCTAAAGTAACCAATACTGAAGTCTATAAAACATAGACCAATCCTTAAGAATGATATTATATTTTCTCTTCCATATATTAAGATGAATACACCATTATGCAGGGATGCATCAAGCCCTTATATGTGTTAGGCAAGATAAATGATGTCAATATAAAAAAAGCATTCATCAACAATGGATCTAGAGTTAATCTCATTCCACCGAGGGCACTTTGTCGGTTGGGATATAATGTGGATAACTTGACACCCTACACCATAAAACTATTGGGTTATGATAAGAGTTAGTAGAAACTGCTAGGCCTGATCAAGTTTAAAACTCAATTTGGCGACCTCGTGGCCAACTTAGAATTTATAGTGGTATGGAAAAACACAGTCTTGAACGCCCTCCTAGGAAGACTCTGGTTGCAATAGCACACATTGATTCCATCATCATACTATCAGTGAATCAACTATTGGACTAATGGATATCATGGGAAATTATATATCGATAAGGCCCCATTCAAGTCATGCGGGTTACACTACATTGATGTAGGATTCTACGAGCAGAATAGGAAGCAACCTTAAGTCGACAGTATTGATTGGTTCACTACCCAAAATGATTTGGAAATGGTCCTTGATGACCCATTCAGGAAGCTTAGTGAAGAATAAATTCTTCCCATCAATCAAGTGGAGTGAATGAGTCCAAATTTTACCACATGTTCGATAGTGCTCATGATTTCAGTTGTGACCGCTGAGCCTAAAAGTGCAGAAACATCCACTAGCCCCTAAAACCATGGAGAATGATCGAGTGTAAACTCACTCAATCCATCTATAGATCTCTAGATAATATCTACCACACTCTCTAAGTTAGCATAAAAATAATACATTTTCTATTCCCTTAATCCACCCTCTCTAGAAAATTCCCCACTGTTAGTCAGGTTAGAAGAAGTCACCTCAACCTCCGAAATCCAAAAATGAGACTATTCTCTCAACTCTAGAGAGATCATCTCAAGAATTGTTTCTATATTAGAATAGGAATAAGATGAGGTGGATGTGGAAGAGGAAGAGTAAGAACACCTTAGGAATTCTCCTCCAATATTTGAATAGGGTGTCTCTACCATTGTTGATGAACTCACAGAAATAAACCTAGGTACCGAAGAAGACTCGCGACCAACTCTAATCAGTGTGACCATATATTCCAAAGATAAAGTGTTCTAAACCTAATTCCTAAGGAATATTCGAGATATTTTTGTCTGGAATTATACAGATATTCTATTCCTTGATCCTCAGGTGGACACTCACTACCTTGGCCTACCATAAGACCACTGTGTCTATAATAAATCCGTTAGGAGGACACACCTAATACATGATGCCAAAATAGAGGATGAACTTGATAAGATAATTAGAGTAAAATTATTTCAGGAGGTCCAATATCCCATATGGATGGAAAATATTGTCCCCATTAAAAATTAGAACAAACAAATCAGAGTTGGACTCGATTTCAAGGATATCAACCAGCACTACCCAAAGGATAACTTTTCGGTCCCAATTATAGAATTGTTGATTGATGAAATAGCTAGATATCAGGATCTATACATCATTAAAAATATTCAAGCTATAACCAAATCAGAAGGGCCTATGAAGATCAAAAGAACACCACCTTCAGAGACCCCTGAAATTATTTTGCAACAAGCTAATTCCCCTTGGTTTGAAAAATGTCAGTTCCATATACCAACACGCCATGCATCACATTTTCAAACCTTTCCAGGGAATATTCATTGAATTCTATGTTAATGATCTGGTGGTTAAATAATGACAATACTGACACCAATTTAAATATTGAGAAACCATCTTCAATAAACTATCATAGGGAATTCTAAAAATGAACCCCTTAAAATGTGTGTTCAGCCTTACCTTAGGGAAATTCATTGGTTTGTTCATAAGACACCATGGCATTGAAGTTGACCCTGAGAAGAGAAGGGTCATCCTTGGAATTTAACTTAATAGAAACCTTATTGAATTGAGAGTAATCCAGGAAAATTTGGCATAAATTTAGAGCTTCATAGAAGACATTGCAGGAAAATGCCTTCCCATCACTAGGTTAATGAAAAAGGGGGTCACATTTCAATGGACTGATGATTGTCAGGAAGTGTGTGGAAATATCAAGAAATATATCTTATGGCCATCGATGCTAATTTATCATGTCAAAGGAAGACCACTCATTCTATATTTGAAAATCTTGGAGAAATCCCTATGTGACTCCTCACACAAAATAATGATGCCAAAAGTGAGAATAGTCTCTATTTTCTCAGCCGAACCATGATCGATGTTGATACTCATTATTCGAATATCGATAAGAATTGTCTGGACCTAATCATTATGGTCCAGAAGCTGCGATAATATCTGCTGCACCATGAGGTTCACCTGGTGTCACACAGCAACCCACTCAAGTATATTCCAAGTCATTTAATGTTTATTGGAATCCAGTCATGATTGGAGGTCATACCACAATAGTTCGATATACAATTTATACCTCAGGAAGCTGTCAAAGTCCATGTGTTAGCATATTTTCTAGAAAACACCCCTCTGCTGAGATGAATTCGTTGGATACTGAACTGCCCAATGAATAGGTGTTCTCTATTCAAGAGGATTATTAGACATGGTAAATGAATTTTTATGGCGCATCCATAAGCCTGATAAGGAAAATAATGGAATACCCCAATCTCAACAAAGTAGGGTAGGGAGTCATACTCATATCTCTAGAAAATGTGGTCCTGCCCTATTCCTTCCTACTATTGAAGGGGTGTACAAACAATGAAGTGGATTACCAGGTACTCATTGTAGGCCTAGAGATAGAACTTCATGTACAATCCATACACTTGAAGATAAAAGGTGACTCAAAACTTTCCATTAAGAAAGTTAATGGTGACTATACTATTAATAAAGAGGAGCTAATACCATTGATGGATCATGTATGATAACTAATTGTAGAATTTCTCTCATATCCAACATTAACTCATGTCCCCTATTCAAAAAATGTATAGGCTGGTTCATTATAAAATTCATCCACAACTATGGCCAACCTAGACTGGGATTAAACAATCATCATAATTTCCCACCATCAGATGGTCCCACCATTCATTCAGGACAAGACAGAGGAAATCAAAAAGATTAGTCACATCCTTGAGTATTATGGTCCTTCCACTGGCTAGATTTATCCTATTGTGGACTACCTTAAAATAATATAGCTCCCACCAGATAATTTTGGAAGGGAGTAGATCTGAAGATGATCAATCAACTTTGTGATATAGGATGGAACAAATAAAAAAAATATCCTCTAAATTGAGTCCTTGATGGGGTCATTCTTAGGTATATTGATGGATAAGAGACCACTTCCATCATGAAATAAGTACATGCCAGAGCCCATTGGGGCACATCAAACAACATCCAATATATCTCATAAAATTTTAAGGCTTGGATACAATTGTCCCACCATGATGAATTATTTCACTATGTTCACCAAGAAGTGCTATTCTTGCCAACTTCATACCAATTTTATCCATTAGCCCTCGAAGTCACTTCACATATCCACGTACTCCTTGCCATTTTCCATATGGGGAATGGATGTTGTGGGACCATATTCTCTAGCTACGAGAACAAAAATCCAAGTATATTCTCATAGAAACTGACTTCTTTTCCAAATGGGAAGAAGGTGAACCCCTTAATGAATTTGGGGAAAGAAGAATTTTCAGCTTTGTGAAATCCAATATCATCACCAAATTTGTTGTCCTTCATAAAATACTATCAGAAAATGGCACTAATTTTTACTCTATTTATTTGGATAATCTATATCAAGAGTATGTCATCAAGTCCCGTTGACGATCCTTTCCGTCACAGATTCTAAATGAATGAAAAGGGAAAATACCTTAACACAAATTGATTCATCCTTTGAAGAAACATAAAAAATTGACAAAGGCATGAAAGAGGATTTGTTTTCACATGGGTCACACAAGATTTGTAATGGTCGTACAAGTATACATGCGCGCCACATATGGGCGCGTAGGTAACCTATGCACCCTATTTTATTTTCGCTCGGGGTCTTCAGCAGCCTATAAATACCCCTTGTGGGCCCCCTATTTCCTGAAGGAAAAATTCCAAAAGACAGATTTAAGCTCCCAACACCGTAGTCTCTTCTGGAAGTCTTACGAACACTTCTAAGGTAATTTCTTACCTAGAATGGAATCTATAAAGAGGGGAATAAGGACTAAGTGTTGAAATTCATCAACACTTGTGCGCCTAAGTGGCCAAACCCTTAAGGGAAATGGCCACACTTGCGCGCCGCCTTATCCCTTCATTAGAACCTGCGCGCCACTATTTTAGAATCCATTAGGGATAATAATAAGGTCCTGAGCCAAGTCTCACCCAAGTGAAACCCCATTGGTTGACCGTCAAGCAAGTACCCATGTGCTGCACAGGTACACTTGCGCGACCAAGACTTGCGCGACTAGGACTTGCGCGCCCACGCAGGACTTGCACGCCTATCTATTTTTGGGTGCCCCTCCTACCTATTCACTTGTTTTATTCAAATCCACCTCTCTTGTTCAAGATTTAGTCTTCAGGGCACACTTAAAATCCATTTATGTCTTCTTTCCTTGATTGGATTCCTTATCTGAAAGGAATTCTATGAAATATATCTCAAAACCTAGTGATTTACATGTCTTCATGTCACTAAGGTGAGAGATTTCATTCATTCATCCTCATAATTTAGGATGAGAAGATCTTTAAATATGGGCCTCCTTCTTAGGAGTAAGCCCCAGTCTCAAATTCCCAAATTTGGGCATCCTCCTTAAGAGTAAGCCCCAAGTCCCTTAACCGGAGCCTCCTTCTTAGGAGTAAGCCCTAGTCTTGAATTCCCAAATTTTGGCCTCCTCAAGAATAATCCCCAGTTCTCAAGTCCCTTAACCTGGGACTCCTTTTCAAGATTAAGACCCAAGTTTCCAAATATGGGCATCCTTTTTAGGAGTAAGCCCCAGTCATAATTCCTCTTAACCTGGGCCTCCTTCTCATGAATAAGCCCCATTTCTCAAGTCCCCTAACCTGGGCCTCCTTCTCTGGAACAAGCCCCAGTCATAATTCCTCTTAACCAGTATTAATTTACTTCTGATTTGGACTTCCTTCTTAGGAATTAAACCCAAATCATAAGACCCCTCTAATTTGGGAATCCTTCTCAGGAGTAAGCCCTTAGTTAAGTATCCAAATCTCCATAAAGCACCTATACCTTTATGGAACTTGTTCTCGGGGTTCTTCTGTAATGTAAATCCTAATCTTCATCTATTTGGGCATTCATACATACATAATCCCCACATTATATCTTATGATTGCATATTTCATGGCACAATCGTCTGGTTTTACCAATACCTCTTGTTTCTCACACTAAGCATGACTCTCGTGAGCTTAGAATGTAAATGTAATTATGACATCTTTCTTTGATCCATCAATCATGCATAAACATCATACTCCCTTACTCGAACTATGTGGGTTTTGATTCCCTTTATAAAAACAAAGGATACATAGGTATCCCATCTGTGGGTACGATCTCAAATATGAAATAATCCATGTCCTTCTGAATGACAATAAACTTCAAGTGCCCTGTTGAGTGGATTTAAAACCTGTATGGTTATCATAATGAAAATGATATTTATATATAATGTGTCGAAGGATACCATTGACTAAGAATCTATAAAAAATATAGATGATTCTCTATCGATGAAAAACCTCAAATACATATAAAATATTCTATAAATTTCCTATATACTAATCATTGATTTTCAGATCTAAAGAAAAGCTCATTTTCATACATGGTAATTTAATAAGGATTCATGAACATAACTTAAATGTATAAAGAGAGTCCCAGAGTAGTCAATAATTCTCCTCAAAAAGTTGTGATGGGTCCGACCTCCCATCCTCTCAACCAATGCAAATTCTTAAGCCTCATCGGTTCATAATTAATGAGCACCTACCTTTGTAAAGTAGGTCTAAATGGATATAGAATAATTGGGTGTTTCCGGTTCTACGAACAAAACCATTAGAAACAGACTGGAATGTTTGAACCTTAAACAAACGATTTCATCCCCATTTCTAGAGGAAAAAAGTCCAAACTTTCATCCCACTACCATACAACGGACAATGGAAAGATAGAGGCCTTCAAAAAGACCCTATCTAACATAATCCAAAAATTGGTAGACAAGGTCAAAAAAGCATGGATGGACAAGCTCCTCCATGCTCAGTTGGATTACTAGACCATAACACCTACTACCACTCAAGTGAATCCATACTCATTGGTATATAGGATAGAGGATGTTCTACCCATTTATGTTCGACTACCATCACTCTGTATCACCATCTGTGATCAACCATCCACAGACGAGAAATATCAAAAATGGATCAACGAGTTAGAGAAACTAGATGAGAGAATATTGCACACTTTTCATCATTTTTAAGTTTACCAAAACCAGTTTACACGAGCCTTCAACAAAAATATTTTTCTCTGATCTTTCCCCAAAGGAGAAATGGTGCTGGTCCTTAGAACCTTAATGATACTTGGGAAGAAACCTACAAAATTGGAGCCAAAATGGAATGTACCAAATTTCATACACATGGTTTACTACAATGAAGCATACTCCTTAATTTGAATGGATGGAATGATCACCACATCTCCCAAAAATGTATGGTTCTTGAAGAAATATTACATGTAGACAAAAGACTGTGTCCTAATCGCATGACATAAAACTGCATGATGAAATCATCTTCATCACACGATGTTAAACTGTATGTCCAAAACTTCCTTTGCTACAAAAAATTACACTATATTGTATAGATTTCCTAATTGCATGTCGTTAAATTATAGGATAAACCGTCCTTACTGTAAGACATTAAACTACATGGTATTTTTAATCCTAACCACATGACACTAAACTGTATAGGGATCACTATGTCCCAATCAATGATTTATCATACATGATTCAGATCTATGTCAGAGAAAGATAAAATTCCCCTATTGTTATGTGAGAGTTAGATCCACATGGGAACCCTCTTTCTATAGAACTATGTGTGGCTTCATTCCTATCTTCACAAGATATGGAGTAATTCCTAGACTCTATTTCCCAAGCCCAGCCACCACCATAATAAAAAAACCCCCCCCATTGGATATGGACAAAATTGATACAGGGAGGTCTCTTCACAGAACTACCTAGGTCATGATTCCCCTCTGTTAATGGGATACATTGAGTCACCTTGATCTTAGATCTTAGTCTATCCACCACATGATAAAAATACCTCTATTGTACCCTCAACTGCCTCTGTATTTCAAGATAAAACCCTTCCCATTCCTTGTTTTTTATATGAAGAATAACTTTGGTGAGCTTAGAAATGGTCATAAAGGCTCCCCCACAAAACAAAAAGAGTAAAGTTATATTAAAATCCCATCACCTTGAAAAAAAGGTTAAAATGACCCCTCCCTATGCATAAGTCAGATTGGTATAGGGAACAAACTTCTAGAACTATGTATGACTTGATTCTTGCCCTCACTGGATACATAGTGATGCTCAAATTCTATGTCATGGTCTATCCACCATCAAAAAAACAAACAAATAAATGCCCCTTTTCCCTACATATGGACCAGACCTATGCATGGAATTTCTTTATAGAACTACATGTGGCTTGATTCCTGTACTCGTAGGATACATAGTGATGCCCAAACTCTACAACCTTAGGACTAGACACCACCACAATTAAAATTCTGCTTCAATACGTAAGAGTTAGACTTTCACAAGTAAATTCATAGATCTTAATCTGGATCTCCAATCTAGGAATAGCTGAGATAAAGTATTAAATGAAAAATGATTATATCCTTTGTTATGTTACCCCTATGTGGTGTAATAAACCCTCATCATCCCTTATTTCTCTCACTGAGTACATATCACATGAGCTCATGAGTTCTAATAGGATATTTCCCAAATGGCCAGGGAATTGAAATCCACAACAAGATCACCATGGTCTTGGAAAAAATATCTAAAAAAGTACACCATGAATTTCCCCTTCACATCGGGAACCTGAAGTCTTAACCGCATGATGTTAAATTGCATGGTACCTCAAGAATTATGTGTGGCTTGAGTATCAGTATAACAAGATATGTAGTGACACCCAGACCTTGTAAACTGGGTACATCCATGAAAAACGCACAAACAAGTGTCCCCATCTCCTACACAAAAATGTAAACCTGTACAGAAGATCCCAAACCTTGATTCATATAACAAGGATTTGACAAAAGATCTTTCCCCTCTATATAGTGGTCAGATATATGTGTGGGATTCTATAACTCAGTACTAATTGGGGTCTAGATATTTCTTATGTTCCTGGATATACCCTTTTCATCCATCAAACACCATTCTTTGAGAAATATTGGATCCCTATAAACATCCTTGACCATCAAAAATGGAAGGTCAGTGTCTTGTAGACACCTTTGTTAGACTATGAACACAATTACCTAGTAGATCTACATAATTTTCCCACAAAAACGTTATGTCAACAAAAGACAAATTCATTCTCAAGAGAAGATTTTCCAGCCATTATACACCCAATTATTTCCAAGCCCTGTATCATTCATCCTGATCTGAGGGTCTATGGGATCATGGTTTATAATTTCTTATCCCCCTAATGTCCAGGGCATACTAGAATATCCCGGCCTAATTAGTCCATACTTACTCATTATTTTAATGAAAATTCATCCCCATGACATGATGTTAAACTATGATCCCGGCGTCCTCACTGCATGATGTTTAACTCCATGGCCAAAATTTCCTCACCACACAATGTTAAACAACATTGATTAACAGTGTTATCACCTGAGAGGATACCGATTCTGAAACTGGTCAACTACCATGGTACATCACATAACTACGTATCGCTTGAATCCTATGTACATAGGATACGTTGTGATGCCTGGATTCTCATCCATGTCTAGACACTCTAAAAAGTTAAACATTCCCCCCTGCATATGAGCTGGACCTATGTAAGATTATTTCAGTAAAGAACCATGTGTGGTTTGATTCCTATAATCTCATAAGATATATAGTGATTAGAGGATCTTATGACCAAGATCCAACCATGGAATGTATAAATTGTTTTCCTTATCTGCATGAAAGATAAGTTAAAGAAAGGGTCCTCTACAAATTCCCTATCTACAATACCATTTCAAGAAGAATCACCTGTCCCTTATTTCACTTAAAGTCATCCACATCCTCACTGTATCGTGGTAAACTGCATGGAATCCACATCCTCTCCATAGGACATTAAAATGTAATGTAATTTTACTAATCAAATGATATTAAACTGAATTATAAAAATGCCTTTATTGTATGATGTTAAAACTTCACAGCATCACCCCAAAAAAATGATCCTTTCCCTAGTCATTCCATCTCTATGTGGTGGATTAAATTATTGCCTCCCCTTGTTTCTAAAACCAAGCATATATCATGTGGGATTAGGTACCTCTGCACATAATTCCCCATAATTCCATGGAAAATCAATCCATGATAGTTGGTTCTTGCATCATGACCTTAAAAGGTACACTAGAGTTATCCACTTCATATTGGGAAACCTAAAGTACTAACAGCATGACATTAAAATACAAGGTACCCTAAGAACTTATTCTTTCTTGATTCCTATGTGTTCAAGATACATAGTGATGTCTGGATAATGGATCTTTGGCCCATCCACCTATAAAGTAAAAAAATATAGCTAAAATTCCCCCAATCTTAGTGTATGGACCAGACCTATGTGGGGAGTCTAATTTTATGACACCTAGATCTTCAAAACTAGGTTCAGATCTAGTAGAGGAATCAAAATTCGCCACCCTATGTATGAGTCAGCTCTATGTAGGGAAATATTCAATTTATTGGATTATCATGGCCTGAATATTTCTAATATGTTCATACAAATCCTTCACATCCATAAAAATCCATTATTTGATTAATCATGGATCTTCACAAACCTCCCCGACCATCATAAATGGAAGGTCAGTTTTCTAGGGACCCCTTTTTTTTACTATGAACACAATTCCCCAGTAAATCTGCATAAGTTTCCAATGAAAGGTCCACCAACCAAAGATAGATTCTCCCTTAGGAGATGATTTTTCCTGATTTTGTATGCTCAACAACTCCCAATCCCCATATAATTTCTCTTAATACAAGAGCCCTTAGAGCTATGGTTTACACTTTCCTTCCTACCCAAGTTTTGAAAAAGTTGGTATATCCTAGTTTGGTTATCCTCCAGTTACTAGGGGCCTCTATATCAATGTCCTAATCACATGAAATTAAAACTGTCTGATTCTTGATACCTAATTTTCACTCTTGGTTATAAAGAAGTCAAAATCCCCTCTATATTCCTATATGATAATTAAATCCACATAGGAATGTTTGGTATGTGTCTTACCTCATTGGAAAACTCGTATGCAAGACACAAATGCCCCCTTCATATGTGTGAACTATATCCTCATGTGGATAATCTTTAAACCTTAAAATAACTGCATCCCAATTTATTCCTATAATCATGGGATACATAGTGATTACCAAATATCATATCTCAATACCATCCATGAAACAAATTTTTCCCTTATTTCCTACACCTGTGTTAGGCCTACATAAGGAAACCCTCCTCAGACCTATATGGAGAAAACATCTCAACCTATCCTCAGAAAAGTTTGGCTTGAAATTCCCCCTTCATGTTTAGGAACTCCCCTCTCACAAACCATACTCTGTGTCTAAAAAGGTCCAAATCCCCATAATCATCCATGGTCATCAGAAATGGAAGGCTAGTGTCATGAGGACACCTTTCTTGAACTATGAACACAATGTCATGGAAGCTCTGTATAAGTTTCTCATAGAAAGTTACCATCAACCAAAGGAAAATTCTTCCTCAAAGGAGGATTTTCCTTCATCTATACTCCCCTATGATCTTTACATCTCACCTCACTCCATGGTTTCTGAAATCCCTCATATTATGGTTTACACCCCTTAAACCATCTCACGCTTGAAGATGATAGAACATTTATAACCAGACTACCATGAAAAGAAAGAGCTATTTATACCCCTTCCTGGTCATAGAAAGGAAACTTTAAATCATAATTCTCAAATGTCATGGTTGTATGACATTAATTTGAACCATGCTTCATCCATCATTTACACTAGTAAAATCTGTGTAGGAGTGGTGTTCCCATTCAAATCCAATACAGATTCCTCTATCACTTTCAGACATCATTCACTCAATAGGCCATTCATTGTGGCCTTCAATGACAAAAAAATCAATTCTCATAACATTTACTAGCCATCGAAAAAGGATGACCATTTTTCTGAGGACACCTTTGTTTGACTATGCACACAATGCCCTAGCGACTCTGCATAATTTTCCCACAGAAAATGCATGTCAACCAAAGGAAAATTCATCCTTATGAGAGGATTTCCCTACTTCTTTATGCCCCATGGATTCCATGCCCCATATCATATCCTATATTCAGAAACCAAAAAAAATCAAAGTCAAGAAAAATCCCTCATTTATATATGAAATATATTGGGACATCATCGATCAATGAGTCCTAAATTGGGGCCCTTTCCCTAAAAATCATGGTCAAAACTATTCGACATAAAAACATTAGTATAGGTCAATGTTTTTTGACCTAAAACATCAGTAATGATAGTCTCATTTTCAAGACATGAAACCTCCCATGAAAAAGAGATGAAACTCTTCAGGATGAATGCCCATAAAGGGATTCCCAAAAACAAATTCGAGTATCGTCCCTAAAAATACACTTTTTATAGTTTAAGAAAAATATTGAGCAATAAAAAAATTAAAGAGAAACAAATATTTTTAGGTAAAAAATCTTCAAAGGGAATCCTAAGAATAATTCAATTTATACCCACTAATCCCATACCAAATTGAGTTTAAGAAAATATTAGGGTGATAATGGAAAAGAAAAAAAGTTTGTAGGGTTTTCCATGTAGCCCTAGCAATAGTCAAAACACGCTCACTGATTCCCTTGGCTTAGGAACAAATTAGATCATGATTTGATTATTTTAATGTAATTATCCCATATCACGATTCATATCGATATCTAGTAAAATATTATCATTTGAAATGTAGTCAATTATAATTGTTTTACATTTTAGGAAAAGATGGAGGAGAAAAACTAAAGAGAAATCAATATTCTGTTCTATTAAATGTGAATGGGGGAACATACACAATCCATAGTCTCTCCCTAATGTCAAAATAAATATAGAATATGATAAATCAAATGATTAAAATAAAGCTCAATTAGCTCTTTCTAACAGATTGATAACTACCTGATATGGGCCATGAAGGGATTATTCTAAGGTGATCCTTTGTTCAGATTCAGCCTTGAATATTGGTTGAAATCGTTTCATAATAACCTTGAGATCATGCCCTTTCTATTTAATGGACTCATAATTGGAATTTTTTAATTCTAGTTGGGCCTTCATCTCAGACATATGATACTCTCACTCTCTCAACTCTTCTATTTGGGCTATCACTTGGTCATAAGAATTTGTTTCCTCAGCTACCAGGTGGTGAAACTCCTTTTAAAAATTTCAAAAGGTCTTTTTTTGATGATGTGAGGCATTGAATTGAATAAGTATACCTTCATGATCTGCTATATCCACATAATCCATGAAAAATTGGTATACGATAAGGTGCAGGTGTCGGTAATCAAAGCCTCTTGAACCAAAATTGATAAAAAAAATTTGTTAAAGGGTTTACTCCTCATCAGTAAAGTTCTCTCTGGTAACTTCTATGGAAGTTATATAGATATGAATCCATTCCCATCTCCACATGGCTTAGTGTTTCCTAATGATGTTAGGGATTTGGTTTTCCCTCTCTTCCATGATAGGTATATAATCAGAAAGTGCCATCTTGGTAGACAGTTCCGCCCATAGTTGAGTTACCCAAGCATGAGAATTGTCCCACTATGTAGGTGGTTTGAACTCTAGAGATAAACATACAGGGCTGGCTGAAATTTTATGAATTTCCGGTGATGTCCCGCTCAAGCTGGATTCAGTAGGACTATAGATTGTGCCTTATAGAAATATGGGTTCATAGTAAATCTTTATAGAGATAGGTTTCACGAGATAATTCCCTTCTGAACGCATGCGATGGTGAATAAAACACCTTTTTACAACATGAATGGGGGAATATGACATATTCAGCATAGTCAAGATGGTACTGGAAGTACTCAATGACATCTAAACTTGTCAAATTGTCCATGAATATACCCCATCAGGATAGACATCCACCCATAGTTGAGCATACTCTAATGATAAGTAATTTGCGGCCATCGTAGGAGGAATAAGGAATTCTATATTAGCATCTCCCCACATCGTCATCAGCCATAATTAGTGAAGGATGACTGGATGATATTCCCTCTTTACTTGGGTAACATGGATAAATGTGATCTGTTATAGGAATCTAAATTTCTTAGAAAACCTATAAGGAGTATAGGGTTTTCAAATGGTCACCCTGTCTATACGTACGATCAAGACTCCATCCTGAAGTGCAATGATATAGGAACATACTTCTGGGTATCCCCTCCCATTATCCATCACTGTTCCGTTGGACACAATGTAAGGAACAAAAGTGAATTGACAAACATCACTCAACAATTCATCCATGCTATCGATGTTCAATGATTGAGGATGAATGATGAAAATGTTGAGAAGAGCTATATAAAAGTTATAATGAGGAACTCTTGTGGTATGTTGATACTCATAGTAAGGGGAACTCTCTTCCATCTGGATATATATAAATTGAAACAACCTGCTAAGATAATGTGGGGGCCTTCCCTCCAGTATCTTCCCAAATGATTTGTAGATATGGGAAAGGGTAGGAATGGATAGATTGATGGGATGCCCCTTTGCCAAAGTGGCTTCCATCATTATGGTACAAGCCCTAACATCAGTCTAGACACCATGGGAAGGGAAAATCTATCCATTTAGGAACAAGGTAAAGAAAACTGATAATACAAGCTTAGGTGATACGTCTGAACAAATCTTGTAACCACAGGTGGTATATCGACCCACCTCGAGGGTAGAATAGTATGAGCCTATAATATTTCTGAATTGTTGAGTTGGATGTGTTCAACTTCCGGTAGGAATTCGTCACATATATTACCAAGGATGGTAATTCTTTTATCCAGTACATATCTAACAAACTTATCCCCACATAACCATGGGAAAAGTGGAAGTTTTTGGTTCTTGAACACCAGTGAATAAGTATTTAGGTTAGTATTTCACCTAGTGAGTAAATTGAAAATTGGGAAACCCATATTTCCTAATACATATTCATAGCCTCCAACTATTCAGAGGACTCCAAGTAGTTTTGGTGCACCCAGAATGCCCATGACCATTCATCGGAGAAGAACCCTCCAAATTGTAGGTCCCACATGGAGCTCTACCCTCTATTGGAATTTACTCTTGAAAGGTTGAAAATAAATAGACAATATTGGATGAATAATTTGGAATATTTATTATGGTAGAATTGATTACACTCTATTCACATAGGTCCATTCAGAATAAACATATCCTCTCTGCTCATAGTAATTGTGATCTCTCCCATGGTGGAAATATTTTCTCGATCATACCCCTGACACATTTCAAGGTGAACAATAAGGATTCTCAGGTCAACCAATATAAAAGGATCATCATCTTGGAGTCTGAAGTTATGAAGAGATATCCAATTAGATAATGGGTAGGATACAAGTTCTGATGGAAGTAGAGCTTTCAGAATACTCTCTTGAGGAATAACATGAGAATGTAGATTGTCCTCAACATTCTCAACCATAGCTAACTTTCTTCTGGTCACATCAAATGAATTAAGAGGAAGATCCATTATTGTACCTGCAAAAGACCATGAAAAAAAGTTAGTTCAAAAATGGAAAAGGACTAAGATTAGACATCATACTAGAAGTCCTGTTAATTGATAGTCCACAGAGGGCACCATTTGTGAACTGGAAGTTCATGGAAGCTCGCAAGGAACTGGACAATGAACCATTATCTAGTGAACCGATAGTTCATAGAGAAAGTGAATGATGTGCAAACCCACGCTATGTGGAAGCCTGAACTCACTATTCTTGTAAATAAGTTGTTCAGTTCTCATATACAATGTTCAGTTCGTGGGTAAAGGGTGTCCACAAAGGAGATGGTTTATGAAAATGAAGTGGACGATAGAATCGAAGGATCACATCATTCACTAAGAAACATGGTAAAAGGAGAAATTTCTTTGTCCCCCTATATATAGACAAGATCCCCCCTATGGGTACACCCTTATACCAAAAACCAGTTCAAGTCAATACCACTTTCTATATTGGAATAACTTCCTATTCATCCCGATCAGAACATATTCTGATGGGGGCCTTTTGTTGTGGCCTAAAAACTTTTCAAAATAAAATAAAATACTCCTAGGAATTTTAAAAAAGGAAATAAAACTAATTGAATGAATAATTGATGAAAAATAGTTGAATAATCCAAAAATTTGGAAAAGGAAATAAGAGGATTTGAGAAGAAGAACTCCTTCATGGACCGCTGCTTCACATGGTGGTCCTCTTAGCGAGGTACCCACAAAATAATCAATTCATGGGATGGAAGTGATGGAGCCAGTCCCCCATAAAAGAAATCTATTTTGGGAAGGAGGTTTAGAAATATACCCTGCATATGATCCCCCATGAACTCAAAGAGTTCACGGGTGAGGCGAAGCTGGAAGATTCCCATGAACAAAATTAAATTGTTCACGAAACTGAGGTGATGATCCTCGTTTTTGTGGATGAAAACCCCATGATCCCATTGACCAAGTCATCCATGGACCAGGTTTCTCCCATGGGCCTTCTCAAAATATTCTCTTCAGCCCACCGATCTAGTTCTTCTACCTCTCTTTAAAAGGACCCCGAGGGGAATGAAGAGAGAACTTTTTTTAGAGGTATGAAGTGGTTGAAGGGATTTAAGAAGAGAACACCACAAAATATAGACTCTTTTAAAAATTAACTATAGTTATAACCCACTTCATATAATTAAAGAAAGAAATATAATACTAATTGGTAGACCGCGAACCCAGCTTCCATCATGGATGAATTTCCCATGAAGTGTAGAACCAATTCCCCCTTTTCAATCCAGCATCTCTCATAGCCATATGCTATGTGGATGGAACCTTTAACCCAGTATAAAATCACTAATCATATGGATATTATCCCCATGTAGCATCATGATACATGGATGAAACTCAGTACTACATAGAAAAATTCTACATAGATAGAACCTGGTTCTGCATAGAAAAATTATAGGTAGACCGAATCCAGGTTCGTGTACCATAACGGTATGCATATGGACCCTTAACCTATAGAGAAATATGCTACATGGGGGAAACCCTATCCCTCATAAAGAAATGGTATATGGAACAAGGTATTCTCGGGAGTTCCACCCTTTGGATTCAATCATTTTCTTCCATTTCCATCACATTATCCATAGTCCCTTCATGATCTAGTCCAACGACACTAGGCCAAATACTATTCAAAAGCCACTAGACCCGTATGATCGAACCATCAGGTGCATTAGAGTGACCTTCTAAGTTTACATACCCATGGTAATAGGATTCATGTGGGTGATCCCTTTAATAAGGTAGACCCCAGATATGTCTCTAATTTTACGTTCCCATGGTAATGATGGATCTGAAGACAGGACACTCACATATACCTCCGATTCTAGAGATTAAGGGAAATTGTTGGACTTTACATTTGATGAGGGTCGATGATAAATAAGGTAAAATTTCACTTTTTTTCCTTTTATGAGGAACCCTGTTCCTCCCCTTTCCCAAAATCAATCTTAGGGAAATCTATCTGAGGTAATACTCTAAAATCTCTTCAGGGAAGTATTGTATCCCTAGCATATCTCGCCATCTTCCTCCTCCTTTTTCCCCATCAGAGAGGGGAAGTATGTGGTTTTCTGGATCTACAAATTCATTTTTTTTCTCACACAGAGCATGTCTCACATAGGCTTAGAAATTAGTGTAGGTCATGGAATAGGCATGATCCACCTGGTAGTTAAACTACGAGAACTCTGATTCCAACCCTAACTAGGATATGTAGGATTCCTATCTAAGTTCCGAGCTCAATGAGCCATCTACACATATATAAGTCCCAACCAAAGGTAAATATACCTCATATTCTGTGTAATCCTCATTCATGCCCCCAGAAATGGGTCGCTTCAACATGTCAGTCCTAGCTTTCAGAACTACGTGGAATTTGATTCCAAAATTACTAGGATATGTAGGAAACCTCCCTAAGGTTCAAGCCCAACACTATCATTTTCACGCTAGTCCACTCTCATCTTGACTACATGAAATTAAACTATTTGGGTCACCAAACTACATGGGTTATTATTCCTCTAACAAGGATATGTAGGAATCCCATACTATGGGTTCAATCCCTACATTCAAACAATTATCATCCCCCCTAGATTGCAATAAACTCTATAGAGCCATCCCATATGGATCAAAACCAAAGTTGTCTTAGTGAACGACTAAAAAATTCTAAATTTTTCTTTAAAAGGGTAATATTGATGAAGAACCTCGGATACATACAGATGTCTTCATTAATCGATAACCTCGGTTTCATACAGATAATTCCAAACCCTTGTGTATTTATGATTGATCTTACCTACTGGTAGCCCGTAGACACATGCTTTTGAATGAACCAAGGATTCACGAACATATAAACATGGATTAAATCTATAAGGGAGTACCAGAATAGGAAAGAGTTCCCCCCAAATGGGTGTAATGATCCTGATTTATCATCCTCTCGACCAATTTGAGTTCTTAAGTGTCGTTGGCCAAATCATCCAACGAACGAATGCCTTTAAAAATAAGGTCCATCAATCATGGATGTGAGATCCATTGGGTGTTTCTATATCCTTTAATAAACCCATTAGAGTCCATTCAGAACACCCTATCTAGCATGGAGTGATTTCAAAAAAACGTAACCCCCCTAAAATCACTCATTGGACCCAACATGCTTCAGGTTGAAACAAAATAATGATTCCTATGTGAAACACTTAACTGTGGAACCTCTTTCATAAGATAAAAAGGATATACTTCCTAGTCCATAGAATAAGATTTTTTTTTGGGTACAACATGCACTTCAGGTTGAAATAGTGAAATTTCTTCACTAACATTAATATGTACTAAAATATCTATCCTATCCATAGTTGTTGAAACTGAATGAACTTACTCCCATAGAGTGAGTAGAAGAATCCCTATTATCCTACACTTATATGTCGCCTTGATATACCTCCTTAACCTTACTCTTAATACTACAAGAAGAGGAACCATCTATTATATAAGGATGTACGGTCATCATCACACAATGATATGGAAGAAAACATGAAATCATATCCTCCTATATCCCCTTCTCAAAATTCACAGCCTTGTAAAGAACCTAATCATATGTCATTTGGTCAAAGTCTCTAACCAATTTTTTGAGATCTAGATAAAGTCCTATCTCAAACTTCTTATCCCTTTTCACATCATAACCATATAAAAGTGAATAAAATCTTAGTAAATTATGAAATAAAACTTAGTAAGTAGAATCCAAAATTGTTCCTTTTTGAAGCTCTATAAACTAATGAGCTTGATCTAGATTCAGCGTGTCATGAAACAACTCATTATAGAATATCTCCTTAATGTAATCCCAAGTAAGACCTTATAGCATAACTTCCTAGCCCATGATTCTTAAATATCTCCTAGTGGGTCCCAAAATCTTAACGGATACTAGATTCACGATTCTATCCCCAATAGTCTCCACTAAGTCAAAGATTACCTCTATGATGTCAATCCAGTCCTCAACATCCCAAGGACCACTAGTTCCTTGGAATATTGGCTGATTTTGGTGCTAAAAACTTTCTAATAGTCAACCATAATAATTTATATGCTTCTAGGATGAGATGGGTTTTCTTCCTGAACCATCGGTATAGGTGAATTAGCAAGGTTAGGTGAATCCTCATGCAAATCCTATGGTGGAATGAGTGTATGATCCCGAATAGAATAAATCTGGTAATATTTTTTTATGAAATGTAAAATGAACAATTAAAACACTTGTAAAAATTTTCTAGTATTCATAATGCACACACATATAATTTTTATGGAATACTATCCTTTGAGGCTACCCAAAACAAGAAGGAACAACCCTCCTAGTACTACTAAATGGTCTACATGCATGAATTTTAGTTACAATCATATATATACAAAACATAATAGTATGCTCAATTTCAAAAAAATAATTCCATCAAAGATGTATCAAAATATAAAATAACATATTTATATCACTCAATGAGGAATATAGGTATATCATGAATATATAGAAAAAATAAAAGAAATAAATTAAATAACTATTATGTAGAACACAATAGTTGTATAATGGCATGTGATCCTACATGCCTAATCATGATGCATGAACTCACCCAAATACCATAAAACTATGACAACAAAATATAATAAAGATCAATATGAAGTTGTAAGACCATAACTATAATAGTAGTCCCAACAATAGTAACTCAGAGTTCCATTACACATGTACTGGAAAGGCATAAATACAACTCCCCTCACTGAGTCCCACACAACCTAACTCTTTTCCATCTCTCCCCAAAACATATTCAATAAGAAGAAAGAGGGGAATACTCCTTTGATACCACTTTGTAATGCCCCACAACAAATCAATGAATCTGACATAGAGTACCACCTTGCCTCATGCACACCTCCCCATACACATGAGGTTTCCAACTAGTAGTGATGGTTTGAATGTTGTCAGTGGGGAGACTACTCCCTCAGTATAAATAAAGAGAAGCATAAATAATAACGTAGTGGGTACATAAACAATCCTATAATAATGAAATGTCTCATATCTCACGTTATACAAAAAATTCATGTCCCCTCAATGTGTAAAGTCAAACTAGAGTACAAATAAGACATGAAAATAAGTAAAATACTATGGCATGGCTCTAGAGTCCATCTGAATATTGCCTTTGAACATATGATATGACTCCTATCTCCCTATCATTGGGGCCTTCCCCTTTCCTATATCACTATTTGTGAAGTCTTCACGTGAATAAATATTCACATGCAAGGTGTGATTATAACCAAGTATAACACCAAAAAATGATCCTTATCATGGGTTTTCATGTATAATATTTAATTTCATGATAATAAATTAATGCATAAGAAATCCACGTACAATCATGTACTGATCAGTTGTGAAATAACCAAGCTACCACAAACCCCTAGCTATACTTAGTATAGAACCATGCTATAATAGTAATAAAACTTAGTCAATTACATGATGTAGGTCCTATAGAGTGATTCCATATACCATTATTGATAGTCATATTCCACCTTTAATAAACCACATCGCTATCCTCCTTTATGGAGAAGCATGTTCCACCTTTAAGGGAAAAAACCACCATCTACTTTTAAAGGAAAACACAAGTAAAATGAATTCACAACTTTAGGGAAATCCATCATATCAGCCACCCCCTATAAGGGAGTTTTCAAGTCTGTCAAGGCCATATATTAACCTAAACATTGAAAATACAGGTTCCAACATATATTCACCCTAACCCATATAATGTATAATATAGAAAGTAACATTATAACATAAAAATCATGACAACAATTGTCATACACACACATGTGATAATACTAAAACATGATCTCATGGGATATAATCACAAACACATGTGTTCAAACATCAATAATGGTCTAAAGAAAATAATCACACAACATCATGTCATTCCAAAAATTATAAACATAGTCTCTGTATAGAAAGGAATTTCCTACCTCAAGCTTTTCGATGCCATTTCCAAATTATTGTCAAGGAATCATTACAAAAAACATGTCCATTTTTAAATTAGTTCAATATTCTTTACATGTATTCCCCAAACTAATTCTAGCTATTTTATTTCCCATGAAAATAGAAACACTGCATACGATAATAGTTTATCTATCCTAGATAATTTAAAAATTACTAATTAAATCCATTGTATATTCTTAAAATTTATTTCTTAAAGAATAATTTAAAATTAAACATGTGATGATATTTTATCTCCCTAGAATAATATGAGATAAGCATTAGATAATTATTGATTATTATTATTTTATAAATCTGGGTCACTATAATTAAAAAACATTATCATTTTAAATAAATCTTAAGAAATATTATATCAAAAATTTCACATTAAATAATGATAATAGTAGATAAAAATTCCTATCTAGAATTTAACCCTTGAAAAAACTTTCTCTCAAGAATAGAGGAGAGAGAAAGAGATAGGGCTCTTCCGTTCATGGAAACTAAAAAAATAACTGTGTATTATTCAAATAAGAATTTTATGATATTGGATAAATGGTTTCTAAACTTCTCAAACTCAAGAGCATATCAATATTGAAGGAAATAAAATGTTTAAATATTTTAATAAGAGCATCTTAGTGTTCTATTTCATAGCATTGAAAACACCAAATTAAAAGAACTATTTAAATCATCTTTAAGGCGAATCTTTAATGTCAATCACTTAAAATCTTCCATAAATGAGTTAAATACTATAATGAGTCAAAATAATTAAATCCCATGATTTTAGTATTTTAAAATAATAAAAATTTATTCAAGGGTCATTTTGTAAGAGGAAAAATGAAAATTAGAATTTAAGATTTTTTTTCTGAAAAAGAGAACCATGTATGAGTAACATGGTATTAACCTAATGTAAATCATAACTGTTGTGTGAGAATAATATATTAACCTTTAAAACCCCTTTTTAAAATAAATATTATCCTTATTCAACCGTTGAATATTAAGGGTTACCTTTATGCAAGCCATTCTTACCCTTACACAATTGTTTGGTTACCCTTGTGTATCCTTTGAAAAAACATAACATAGCTTTACACATCTCCAAATTTCCCATACCAATCCTTTGAAAATAGGGAATTACTGTTATACAACATATAGAAATAGATATACACCTTTATGAAACATGAAAAAAATGGTGTTTCCTTAACAAAACCATTGAAAATAGTTATTTACCCTTACACAATTCATAAAAACAGGCCTATGTATAGGTAAAACGCATTTACCTTTACCTAGGTGCTATTCCATACATAAGGGTAAAACTAAAATTGAAAATTATTAAATTTTCACCTAAATGAATTATAAATCATAACCAAAATTAGGATTAAATAACATATAAAACTGAGAATGCTATGGCCTAATAGTGCTCCAATGTATTGGGTAATATTTTTATCTTTTGAGACACCATGCATGGTGCATGTGTGGTTAGCCTAAGATCACTATGTTATGATGACTTGGTATTTAGTATTGACTAATTATTATGATGTCACATTTTATGTTGTTTCCACATTCATGTGATATCATGAATTTATGTTTTCATTTTCTATTTCCTTGATTCCATGTGAGTATGTATGATTCTTACCACCTTATGTTATCAGGATATTCCTATTAACTAACATTTATTATTTATCGTCATGATCTTATTTGATTAATCCACTACTATGATTTATAGTTTCCCCCTTTTCTTATGTATATCCCTAGGTTATCCTATACAGTATTAAGAGCTCAAAATAAAATAAGATCATATTATGGAGTTTTAAATAACGATGTTGTATTTTACATTATGTTAATGGTTTATATATCTAATTTCTAAAAGAAAATAGTCCTCTTCATTTTATGGTATTATATTATTAGGATATTTTTGTTAAAAATCAATAAATAAAATGTATTTTAAATCTGTGTTATTATAATATCTCATATCTTGTGACTTGAAAGTGAGAAAGAGACTCTTATGATAAATGATATTGTCACTACACTATATCACTATAAATTAGAATATGGCTTCCAAGATAGTGATCTTTACATGAACATGCTAAATTATATGAATTAGTTAGTAAATTTTGGAATCTATTTGGATAATAAATTATCCATTGTTATCATATTATCATACTTACCACCAATAGTTTCCATATTAATCAATAATTACAGGATGAATTGTATGGAGTTGTAGCTTTGGAATCTTTTTACAATGCTTCACTAGACTGATAAGGATATGTGGAAACATGGATCTTCACTAATTATGATGAAATAAGTTAAATAAAATGCAAAAAAAATCCATGAATAGTTCGTGGTCAATGTAATGTAACCTATTTTACCATGTATTTATTTTGAATATTATATGAGTTATTTTCAGAGTTAGGCACACAAACCAGTGTGGATAGAAATAATTCTTAAAATATATTAAATATATTAAATATTAGGCATGCATATTTTTCCAGAAAAGTTGGAATAAATCCTAAATGGAGGATTGTATCATAAATATGAGGTCATCGTTGAGTTCAAAATGTGAGTTTTACCCTAGGAGCAACTTAACCTTTGAGTGTGTCATAAATTTGAGTTGAGTTTCATCACGAAATAAATTAATAAAATAAATAAATAAAGTTATTTATTTTATTAAGTGATGTAGAAACCTATTTTTTCTATAAATATACATCTATGAGAAAATATCAGGGTTAGTCGCATAACCCTAGAGACATTGGAGAGAACATTGGAGTATTGTTCTCAGATGAACAACCACCAAATCAAGGATCATCGATTAGTGTGTAGTAAAATTCAAGGATCTCGCCAAAAATAATGACACAAATTAATTATTTATTAATGATCGACCCACCTTGAGGTAGGATGTTTTTTTATTTGGATTTATCCCCATTTTTTATTCCGTAAATGAACTTGAATCAATCAATTAATGAATTGATTCATGGATCAAGCATATTGTAGTTAAGGGATGGATATTATCCAAGATTGGGGATTCCTTGTTGTTAATATTATTCTTTAATAATTTTTCATTCTAATAGTAATGACTCAATTCCAACATAATCATTAGTCGAGGTTCATTCTTCACATTTTTGTGGTGTGAATTTCTTCCCCCATTCTTCATTCATCATAGGAAATTCCTTGGAATCATGGTTCAACGACTACCCAGTAATCAATCAATTCGACCCATTTTCTTGGTGCAATGAATTGATTTAAGATTGATGATGTGATCAAGATATGATAATGTATGAGGATTAGATTGCAGTTCTTCGCATTGATCTTGATGTGCGGCGATCGAGATATGCGATATATGGTTTTCCCATGAGAATTGGATGGATGGATTTTAGTGAGAGACTACGGTGAGGCTCGAATGGATAATATCCATGAATCCTAGAATGATTCACGTATGAATCAATTATTATAAGAGTGGGTAAAGACATTTGAAGTGTATTTGAGGGTTCTAGAAGATCCTAATATACACGGTGTGTAATTAAAAAATATACACCATGTGGGTCCCAAGAAGTGGCGCTAGGTTTTCTATGGAGATGATAAATATCACATGGCCTATGAAAAATATCACATGACATGTTACCATCACCTATAAGCTCGTTGTGTAGCTTTGAGGGTACATAGACATGAATAGGAGTACACGGGCTTGGACACTCCATGTACTTAGACACAGACATGGTCACGCTAGGTATACCAGGATAGAACCTTGCACTTAGACACTATCAGGAGTACATGGGCTCAGACACACTATGTACTTGGACAAATACAAAGACAAGAGCATGGTCCATGATTCATGGGTATGACCTAGTTCCAAAGGTACACATTGTGTACTTCTAGTACACGTCGTGTAGTCCATAAAAGAAGGCTTAGGTCCCCTTTCCTCTTCATCTTGGATAATATTCATTTGTGTATGTTCCCTTGATCCATTCCCTGAGGTTTTAGTATGGATTCACATCCTATTAATTGTATATAGATCCCCTATAAGGAACTTTAGTCTCTTATAGAGTTGTGGAATCCCTTCATGAGTCACCAAGTGAGATCCTCTATCATCATGATTACACTTGGTGGGGTTCTTGATATCAGTATAAGATCCCACCTTTTTATCACATAAAATTTCATTACATTATACAAAACCAATTATCTTTAAGTTTTAGTGTATTAGAAACCAGGAACTTAATACATGACAAAAATACAATCTTCTTAAGAACTTGAAAGGATTCTTCATTTTTTCATCCTAAGTTCATTACAGCATCTCATAACCTGGGAGAATACATCAAAGGAAAGGGTGAGCAGAAGACCCAGTAAGGGAAACAAGGGAAACATCTTACATGAGAACTTGAGATACATCAAAAGTCATAAAAAATAATTTTAAGGCATGAGAAAGATATCATGAGGAATATCATAATAAAAATAACGTGTTTCATAACTTGAAGATGTGGCTACAACATTTAACATAGACAATCATTTCTTTTTCACCAAGGTCCATCCCCAAGGTGTCATTAAAAATTACTAATGTTATTCACCAAGATATCAGTAAAAATGGTCATCTCTAGAGATTAAGTCTTTACCCAATGCATTGGAGCGATATCAGGGATCACCCTTAAATTTTCCTTTATTATCATGTGAGACACATATATCATCATTAAAAATTTCATAAATAACCCATATATCATAAAATAAATGTGTTTCCTTTCAAAATCATAACGTTTTCAAAACTTCTTTATTGACATGATCTTTATGTCACTTTAAACCCACAGAAAAGGAAAGTAGGTTTCATGACTATAAATCCCAGAATTTAAAATAGAAAATTTTGATATATATGTGAATACCACTATAGAATAAAGAGCTTTGAGTATTCACTTAATAAAATAAAATAATTTGAGAAAAAAAAGAGAGGTATTTTGAGACGAATATTCTGCAGCATAATAGCTATGTTACAGGGTTTTAGAAAATATTGAAAAGAGAGGGGACATGGGTAACCCACTCATAAATGATACAAAAAAAAGTACAGGGATAGAATATAAAGGATTTAAGAACATGGTAATGAAATTTGAAAGATATACCATATGAAATGAAGAACATGAAAGGAAAAAAAAAATAAGATTTCTCTTATGAAAATTCGGCAGCCTAACAGCGTCACTTAAACATAAAAAAATGAATTGACAAGATAAAATAGGGTCTCTCATAACATGATCATAAAATATCATTATTATAGATATATATATCATACCCCAACATAATAAAAAGGAACTTGAAAGACTTGACAAGAAAATAGAACTTGAAAATGAGAAGGGTGAAAGAGTCCCTTAAAAATTCGGCAGCCTAACGACGTCACTTAAACTTAAAAAAAATGAATTGACGAGATCAAATAGGGTCACTAATCATATTAACATAAAATATAAGTATGATATATATAGAGATAATACCCCCACATAATAAAAAAAAACTTGAAAGACTTGACATGAAAGTAGAACTTTGAAAAATGAGAAGGGTGAAAGAATCTCTTAAAAATTCCGCAGCCTAACGTCGCCACTTAAACTTTCATAAAAAGAATTGATGAGAAAAAGAGATGGTATCTCATCATATGAAAATGAAAAGGATAGTAGGATTAATATAAAATAACATCCCCAACATAAGAACATGGTGCATAAAAGAAATGATATAAAAGAGATCACTTGGAAAGAAAGAGAGAGGTAAGATCCCTTACCTTAAAACGTATCTCTTAAAACTCGAAGGTCGGGACCTTGAGGGCTTCGGGGCACATTGGGAGGACTCCTTGGGAGGTAATGAGTCACGATATTCATTGGGGGAGAGTTGGGAGTGAAAAATAAAGGAGGAAAGGGTGGGTATTTATAGGGAAAGTGAGGGGACAAGGCATTAATGGCCAAGGGACACCTCATTGGTGGTATTGAAAAAACCATGGGCTTGACCATGTTATTTTCCCATGGTATTGTCCACTTGGGACACCTCATACCTTATCTTACTATTAATAAGTCGACCATATTGATTACATACTTAATACATCATTTAATGATGTCATTAAACACCAGTAACTTAAAAACTGTATTTTCATTATTCATCGAAAATTGAACTTTCTCAGAAAAATCCCAAAATTTAACCATAACCAAATATCGGTGCTCTGATTTCAAAAATGAACTCCATTTTAAAGAAATAATTTTCTAAATATTTTTAAGTTAATTTTTAAATAAATACACAATTCATCAAAAATGCATTTTTTTTCAGAAAAATCCCCAAAAATTACCATAACATAATATCAATGCTCTGAGTTCAAAAATGAAAAAAATTTTATAAAAAATTTTTTCTAAATATTTTTAATTTCATTTTTAATTAAAAAACACTATTCACCCAAAAAAAACTAATACTTGACTAATAATTAATGAAACAGTTATTTACCTATTTTATTGAATCACATTACTTAATCAAGGTGCCTAGATTTTATTAATACTTTCTTTAAGTGAGATTACTAATCCATTTGGTCACATTACTAATCCTAATCATAAAATCACTATTCATAATTTACAATTCATAAAAAATTTATTTGATCTTATTAGACTATAAATTTCGTACTGAACATAATTATAGAAGACCATTTTTTGAAAATAATTACACATTTTTAATTATTTAAGGTTTACATAAACATTTTTAAAATATTCTTTTTCTAAAATTCATAAAAAATCTGCAAACTATATTTATCCGGACATTTGAAAATTCACAAACTTCATCACAAGAAGAAATCAAAATTTTTATTTAAATCAAAGGATTACACAATACTGTTATGGTCTCATTACATAGCCCCTTATAACACCAACATAGGACCTAAGAGTAAGGTGTGCTAGGGTGATAGATTATTGGGGTGGCTCGGCCAACATCGCACGAGTAGTAATTTCTATCAGTTTGAACTTCTCGCGAAGGCGATTCCATTATAGCTTCACACGATGAAGTTTGGCTTGGGTTTGGTCCAGAGCAAAGCCTAGTGGTGCTACCTCCTTACCAAGTTCTGTTAGATGGGCTTCGATCGGCCCAAGACTACTGGATGAGGACATCAAATATTATTTTTAGATTAATTAACCAAGATCACTTGTATTTAGAGACAATAGTCTCAACATTCAGCTTCAAATGATCATACTGACTAACGGTCATATAATAGTCAAAACCCAACAGTCTCATTTTAATTATACTCATGTTATCAAATGAAACAGTTTTGTTGAGTATAAAAAAATAAAATAACACACAAAATTAGGAAACAATATTTATTCAAAATTTTCGGTCGTTACAATCTTCCCCCCTTATAAAATTGCATCCTCACATTTTTTAAAATTGGGGTTGGAAATTTCATTGAAAGTCCCACATAGGAAAAAGAGTTAGTAACACTATTAATTTAAAATAAAGAAATGGAAGTACAATGGTCACCTGAGTTAACTCATACTACGATTCCATGTAGGAAAACATGGATATGGAAGAAAAAACAAAGTGTCAAGTTCTGAAGGAGAGTGATAGAAAACATGATTAGGAGAAAGTTAACCACAAGAAAATCACAAACTTGTGATGTGTGTAAAAAATATTTGATTACCCAACAGAAAACTTAAACCAAAAATGTTTTTGTTTTACATTACTTTTAATAATTTTGAGGAATTCATTTACTATATAGAATAAAAACATAAGGAAATATACCTAACTTCAAGTAGAGTTTCATCCTTTAATAAGTTTATACCAAAACTAATCTTTTCTCCAAATGGTGAGCATTCAAAAACACTTGGTCTCATCAAAACACAAGAATCATCTTCTAGAGAATCACATAATCCACAAAAGATTACCTATCTATTTCTTCTATCTTTAAACATTATCCCAAAAACAGAAAGGGTAAGATAAAACAACTCTTCCAAAAGAAACAACCCCATAGGAAGGGAAACTACTTTTAAATCTTCAAAATTCCATGGTACTACCCAAAGTTCATAATAGACCATTCCATAAATAATTGTCCTTAAAAATCCTCAAAATAAACCAAACTAAGATTGAAACCCAAATACAAGAAGGGTTTGATAACATAGTATTCCAAGGTAAACTTTATCATTCATCTCTAAACAATATCAACCACTCCAAACATCTTATAACAAAAGTAACTAACCTAAACATATTTACCCCAATATAGGTTAATCATTTCCATAAGTAACCTAAATTACTATAAGTCCACCATAAATTCATCGATTCTCCAAAATATATTTCAACCATTACTCTTCAAATAAAATACTGTAGTAATCTATTTACCTCGATCATATAGGGTCTCCAAAATAGTGAACGTCTTCCAAAATAATAATCATATTTTAATCCCCTAATAATATCTGTCATATTAATACGGCAATCATCACATTTCTTATCACATTTGTTGTTGGGACATGTTCTTCCATTTCCCACCATTAACTAAGAAAAGAAAGTATATTTAGGGGCTTAAATACTTAGCCAATAATCATGAAAAGGAACTTAAAACATAGAAGGATAACTTGTATAAGAAAAGTGTACCCTAACTTGTGATCCCTTAGGTTCCAGACTAGGTTATCCATGATCATATATTCTTATGTGTATCTTTATTTTATTTTATCTTTGTTCTTTAATAATGGTTCATACTAAGCTTATGAATTTACCAAAGCATATCCCTTGGGAGTGTCGTAACCAAGAGTGAAGCAAGGCCCGTTGTCGTGTACCAGTTCCTGTTTGAGTCTAGCTCAAAGCGGTGTTTTCGGGTTTACCCCTATGTACATCTATGCCAGAGCCACCTCTACCTTCTCCTATCGAGACAGGGATATGTTTTCTTAGAAACCCCTTACTCAATACTCACCAAAATATTAAGAAGATTTCCTACATTTAAAATTTCCTATAGGATTATTAATAGAGTTTTTATATCCTAATATCCACAAATAACTAAACCATCCTTTGATACCAGCTATAACACCCCGCCTTTTTATCACATAAAATTTCATTACATTATACAAAACTGAGGATCTGTAAGGTTTAGTGTCTTGGAAACTAGGAACTTAATACATGACAACAAAAAAAATCTTCTTAAACACTTGAAAGGATTCTTCATTTTTTCATCCTAAGTTCATTACAACATCTCATAACCTGGGAGTATACATCAAAGGAAAGGGTGAGTAGAAGGCCCAGTAAGGGAAACAAGGGAAACATTTTACATGAGAACTTGAGATACATCAAAAGTCATGAAAAATAAATTTAAGGCATGAGAAAGAGATCATGAGGCATATCATAATAAAAATAATGTGTTTCATAACTTGAATATGTGGATACAAAATTTAACATAGAAAATCATTTCTGTTTCACCAAGGTCCATCCCCAAGTTGTCATTATAAATTACCAAGGTTATTCACCAAGGTATCAGTAAAAATGGTCTTCTCTAGAGATTAAGTCATTACCTAATGCATTGGAGCGCTATCAAAGCGCACACTTAAATTTCCCTTTATTATCATGTGAGACACATATATCACCATTAAAAATTCCATAAATAACCCATATATCATAAAATAAATTGGTTTCCTTTCAAAATCATAACGTTTTCAAAACTGCTTTAAAGACATGATCTTTAGGTCACTTTAAACCCACGTAAAAGGAAATAAGGTTTCATGAATGTAAATCCCAGAATTTAAAATAGAAAATTTTGATATATATGTGAATACCCCTATAGAATAAAGATCTTTGAGTATTCACTTAATAAAATAAAATAATTTGAGATAAAGAGAGAGGTATTTTGCGACGAAAATTCTGCAGCATAACAACTTTGTTACAGGGTTTTAGAAAACATTGAAAAGAGTGGGGACATGGGTAAAACACTCATAAATTATCCATAAAATATTAGGGGGATATAATATAAAGGATTTAGGAACATGGTAATGAAATCTTAAAGATATACCAAATGAAATGTAAAACATGAAAGGAAGAAAAAAAATAAGATTTCTCTTATGAAAATTCGACAGCCTAACAACGTCACTTAAACTTCAAAACAATGAATTGAAGAGATCAAATAGTCTCTCATCATATGAACATAAAATATCAGTATGATAGATATAGATATCATACCCCAACATAATAAAAAGGAACTTGAAAGACTTGACAAGAAAATAGAACTTGAAAATGAGAAGGGTGAAAGAATCCCTTACACATTCGGCAGCCTAACAGCGTCACTTAATCTTAAAAAAAAATGATTTGACGAGATCAAATAGGGTCTCTCATCATATGAACATAAAATATAAGTATTATATATATATATCATAACCCCCACATAATAAAAAGGAACTTGAAAGACTTTACATGAAAGTAGAACTTTGAAAAATGAGAAGGGTGAAATAATCTCTTAAAAATTTGGCAGCCTAACGGCGCCACTTAAACTTTCTTAAAAAGAATTGATGAGAGAAAGAGGGGGTATCTCATCATATGAAAATGAAAATTACATTATGATGAATATAAAATAACATCCCCAATATAAGAACATGGATCATAAAAGAAATGATATAAAAGAGAGTACTTGGAATGAAAGAGAGAGGTAGGATCCCTTACCTTAAAACGTATCTCTTAAAACTCGATGGTCGGGACCTTGAGGGCTTGGGGGAAGCTTGGGAGGACTCCTTTGGAGGTAATGAGACCATATATTTGTTTGGGGACAGTTGGAAGTGAAAACTAAATGAGGAAAGGGTGGGTATTTATAGGGAAAGTGAGGGGACAAGGCATTAATGGCCAAGGGACACCTCATTGGTGGTATAGGAAAAACCATGGGCTTTCCCATGGTATTTTCCCATGTTATTGGCCGCTTGGGACACCTCATACCTTATCTTACTATTAATAAGTCCAACATATTGATTACATACTTAATACATCATTTAATGATGTCATTAAACACCTGTAACTTAAAAACTGTATTTTCACTATTCATCGAAAATCCAACTTTCTCAGAAAAATCCCAAAATTTCACCTTGACCAAATATCGATGCTCTGATTTCAAAAATGAACTCCATTTTATAAAAATAATTTTCTAAATATTTGTAATTTAATTTTTAAATAAATACACTATTCACCAAAAATTTATTTTTTTCAGAAAAATCCCCAAACATTACCTTAACATAATATCGATGCTATGAGTTCAAAAATGAAAACAATTTATAAAAATAATTTTATAAATAATTTTAATTTAATTTTTAATTAAAAAACACTATTCACCCGAAAAAAACTAATACTTGATTAATAATTAATAAAATAGTTATTTACCTATTTTATTGAATCACATTACTTAATCAGGGTGCCTAGATTATATTAATATTTTCTTTAAGTGAGATTACTAATCCATTTGGTCACATTACTAATCCTAATAAAAATATCACTATTCATAATTTACTATTCATAAAAAAATTATGTTGATCTTATTAGACTCTAAATTTCATAATGAACATAATTATAGAAGACCATTTTTTGAGAATCATTACACGTTTTTAATTATTTAAGGTTTACATAAATTTTTTTAAAATATCCTTTTTCTAAAATTCATCAAAAATTTTCATACTATATTTATCCGGACATTTGAAAATTCACAAACTTCATCACAAGAATAAATCACAATTTTTATTTAAATCAAAGGATTACACAAAGCTGTTATGGTCTCGTTACATAGCCCCTTATAACACCAGCATAAGACCTAAGAGTAAGGTGTGCTAGGTTGATAGAATCTTGGGGTGGCTCTGGAAACATCGCACGAGTAGTAATTTCTTTCAGTTTGAACTTCTCGCGAAGGAGATTCTGTTCTAGCTTCACATGATGAAGTTCGGCTTGGGTTTGGTCCAGAGCAAAGCCCAATGGTGCTACCTCCTTCCCAAGTTCTGTTATATGGGTTTGGATCAGCCCAAGACTACTGGATGAGGCCATCAAATCTTATTTCTATATTAACTAACCAAGTTCACTTGTATTTAGAGACAATAGTCGCAACATTCAGCTTCCAACGGTCATACTGACTAACGGTCATATAATAGTCAAAACCCAACAGTCTCATTTTAGTTATACTCATGTTATCAAATGAAACAGTTTTGTTGAGTATAAAAAAATAAAATAACACCCAAAATTAAGAAACAAGATTTATTCAAAATTTTGGGTCGTTATAATCAATGTGTCCAAAACTATGTGGGTATCAATCCCCTACTACATAGGAGTTGGTCCCCTACTTAGTGGGTTTATCCCCTTTATGTTTACTATTCGCTTCATACATATAGCATGTAATTTCTTATAGAGAGACTCGATGAGCATGACCTCTCGGGTGGATGTCATCGGTGTTATCTGACTCATGGAGTGTGTTATCCTAGATGTGTGTTATGTGGAGCCTTTGAGAAGGAATCATAATATACATTTAGGTTTATGAAATTACCTTGATACTATGTGTCTATGTTGTTTATATTTGGATATTCTTGTTATATATTCCATTGACATATACCTATGATGAGGTGATTACCATTCTTATTGTTATATGCTTAGTGATTTTGGGGTGTCCTACTGGGTATTGTTATACTCTCCCCTACATGTATTTTTCCATTAGATGTTGTGTCTTATTCTGAAAATCAACCTTTTGAAAGATTCCTAGGGGACTAGGACCATATAGAGATTAGTGAGTCAGACTGACTGAGGTGTGTTCTTGAGGTTACATTGAAAGTAACACTCACCCACTTTACAGGTAGGAATTGTTTTTAGTTTCTTTATGGTGGGATTGTATTTGGCCTGCTTTTTATTTCTAGTACTTATTGTCAAACTATGGTGGTGGTATTTTAGATGTATGTATGCAAGGTTATTAGTTGTTTTATATTCATCATTTTATGGTATTGAATATGCATGTGAGTGTATAAGAACATTAGGATACGGTATGCCATGTGTGTGATATTCCTACCGAGTGTTGGTCGCTAGCCCATGTCCTATTGGAGACATGATTGGGGTAGTCATGAAATGATCCCAACTGGGATGGGTCATGATAGAGTGGTATCAGAGAAGTTTTATTTTACCTTAGGATCATAGTCTCTAAGATTGTTTTAGGGAAATAATGTTAAGTGTTTCAAGTTCAGATTTTAGGCTAGGGACTCCAATGTTGGTGTTGAAGCTAACGTATCCATACATCAAGAAATTTGAAAATCGTCTTGTTGAATCAGTACATGTGGAAACTAGTTACATGGAAAATAGTGATACATGCATCATATAGGAATGATTTTTTGTTTCCATGTCCTTCTTGAGTAAGTTCTCCAAATATAATCATAGATCATGCTACCTATTGTTTGTTTCAGGATGCCTCCATAACATTTTCTACCTAGGATTTAGTAATAGGATCATGGGTATGATCTCCTCAGTGATGAGCCTTTGATACAGGAACATGTTCAGGAGGTGTTACCTCCAGGTGGTGCACCAGTTTTACCACCACCTTTCGAGTATAATATTGTATCAGAAATACCATAGGATGAGGTGTACAGGCTGAGTGATATTTATGAGTTTTAGAAATAGCCACCCATTAGGTTCTGAGGAAACCCCAAACCGCATGCTGTTGAGGACTAGCTTGAGGTAGTGATGCAAGTCTTTCTTCTTATCAGGACATCTGAAAAATAGATGGTGGTACTCACATTGAGATTTCTCTATGGATCTATTGGATAATTGTGGGGCTTAGTTACCTAGTTGTAAGATGATGAAAATATAGCATAGTCTGAGTTTGAGTACCTTTTCAGTGATTATTTATATCCTACTATGGTGAGGGATGTTCACATTGAAGAGATTTTATAGCTTTAGTAGGGCATTATGATTGTGGATGAGTGTTCATCAAGGTTCACTAACCTCTCTCAGTACTCAATGGATATGGTGCATGATTAGTTCTTTCAGGATCACACCATAGAGAGAGGACTACATAGGGATATCTGGTTCAACATGATACTTATATGCATTCTTACAAATTTTGGGGTGTTGGAGCATGCAATGGTGGTCTAGAGTTTCCTAGCTGAGAAAACATAGACAGCTCGTATTGATAGTGGGAACACAAGAGTAGAGACTTTAGATATAGGGAGTCGATGTCAGGATCAAGGACCTGGATGTGTGATATGTTTTAGGAGGTGACCCTTGGATAGAGTTTTTATAGTTTAGGGCTCGCAAAATAGATCTATTCAGCCTAGGGAGAGGTGGTGTTACTCTTGTGGTGATAGTAGACATCTCACACAAGATTGTCTGACTTGCTGTATGGATGATAGAGATATTGTGGATAGGCCACCAAGGTAGAGGAAGATATAGGAGAAGGTAGGTATATAGGGTATAAGACAAGGAATATAATCTATGATAATTACTAGATGTGGTAGAAATTTTGATTTGTGACCACCACTACCACCCCCATGTAGTCCCCTCCAGGCTCAGGGAGCTGGTGGTTAGGGGAGAGGGCAGTTTTAGGCAGTTGAGGATTATGAATCATAGGCTCTAGGGATGATACAATGTATGATATACATATTTTATACATTGGCATTAGTACTTATAGAAAAATATATAATTCATTCCTTTATTTACAAATATTAGATTCAAGAATTAGAGACTTAGGTTGATTCTTTGGATCAACCCTTGTGCTCATAGACTCCTACTAGAGGCGACTCATAAATCACAAACTTCTACCAATGGTGTAACCTAAAATTTAGAGGTGCGAGTGTCTATTGATATATCTTTATAGTTGGGATGATTCCTTACAAAATCTTATTAGTTATGGACTAGTTATCTACATTTCTTGCCTAGATAGACTATTTTAGGAGGAGGATACGGTGTGTCCACAATAATAGGATGAGGTTTTTCATTATGGTTGAAAAGGAAACCCATACATAGTAGGATGGACTCATGCATCGAATGGTGAAATTTATCACTCATATTTTGGATAGCATGGTCCTTGGTGAAGTGGATGTTATGTGTTGTATTACCCCCCTATTGAGTGATAGACTTCTACATTAACCTAAACACAAAGAAAAAATTTATATTTGAGCCAGTATATCAGATATCTCCTACAGAGCTTTGCGAGCTGAGGGTGTAGCTGGAGGTCTTACAAAGGAAGATCTTTGTTTGACACGGTGTTTCACCCTGGGCATTCCCAATTTTGTTTTCCAAGTAGGAAAGGATTTGGAGGTTGTGTGTGGACTACCATCACCTAAAATAGGTAACCATTAAGAAAAATTATCCACTACTGAGGATTGGTTAACTCTTTAGAAAATTGAGAGGGGTAAGATGGTTCTCAAAGATCGACCTTAGATCAGGCTATCACTATTTAGGAGTATGGGATAAGGATATATCGAATAAAGCATTCCAATTTCATTAAAATCACTGTGTATACTTGTTGAAGCCATTTGGAATGATTAATTTCCTAGCCGTGTTCAAGGGACTCATTAATCAGATCTTTCAACATTTATTAGTCTAGTTTATGGTATTCTTCATCAATGATATCCTGGTGTAATCAGCATCCAAGGAGGATAATGTGAGAAAATTGAGGATGGTTTTGGATATACTCTGAGTTCACTAAATTTATAGGAATCTCTTGATGTGATAGTTCTAGATTCGTGAGGTCCAATTTTTGGGACATTTTACCTTAGAAGATGGTGTAGTAGTGGAATCGAAAAAGGTTGAGGTATTTCTATCTTGGGATCCACCCAAGAGTGTGACAAAGGTGTGGATATTACTTGGGTTGGAAGGAAACTATCAAAGACTCATACCTAATTTCCCCAAGATATAATCTCCTTTGACAATGTTGAACTGAAAGGGGAAGCCTTTTATGTGGACACAGAGGTTCCAATAGGATTTCCAAGAGTTGAGGTAGAGATTGAAATGTGCTCCCATCTTGAGATTTATAGAGGAGGGTGTCATGTTCCTAGTGTTCTGTGATGCATAACAGACCGATCTTGGTTATGTTTTTTATGCATAGGTAGGTGGTGAGTTTTATGTTTTACTTTATTTGAGGCCACACAAGCAGAGCTACATGACCCATTATCTTGATCTAGCACTGATAATCTTTGAATTGATGATGAGGCGACACTACCTGATGGGCGAGTGGTTTATCATCTAATTTGACCAAAAAAGCCTCAAATATATCTTCTATTAGAAGGATTTTAACTTAACATAGTGAATATGGATAGATTTCCTCTAATACTATGACTTCAATATTTTCTATACTCGTGGGAAGGGGAAATGAGTGGTGGATTCTCTCTATAAAAGATCTTTTTTACATTTATTGAGTAAGTTTTCAGAGTAGTTGGATTCTTTACAGTTACCATTTTTGGATGGGAATAGAGCATATTACCTCCAATCTATTGTTATTACCCATCTTATTTTATAGAAATTCAGGGAGGCACAATTTTGGGATACCGAATTTGAGACCCTATATACTCATATATCCACTGGACATGCTCATAATGTATTTCCTATAGGTGGGGAGCATGTCATTACTTTTAGAGGATGAACTATGATATGAGTAATGTTTCATGATGAGGTTTTGATTTGGTTTCATATATCTCCCTTGGTGGTACATCCAGGTGTGTTGAAGATGTAACGATACCTTTATTGTTAGTTTTGGTGGATAGGTATGAAGAAGGTAGTTATAGAGTTTGTCTCTAGATTCATTAGTTTTCAGTAAGTGAAGGATGATCACTAGGTTATAGTGGGTTTAAATAAACCCCTTGAGATTCCAGAGTTTATGTAGGATGAGATATCCATGGTATTTGTGATAGGGTAACAACATATGTACAAGGGACATGATTCTATCTAGGTGATCGTAGACTGACTCACCAGATCGACCCACTTCCTAGATATATGAGCATAAAGTTTAGTTGAGAGATTGGGACAATTTTACATTCAGGAGATAGATCGAATCCATAGAGTTCCCTCAAAAATAATTTCTGACCTTGATGATCGCTTCACATCTCAGTTATGGAAGGGGTGAAAGGAGGATTTTGGGACTTAGTTGTGTTTGAAAATAGTGTTTGACCCCTAGAATGATGACCAGACTGAGTAGACCATTTAGGTTCTAGAGGACATGCTACAAGATTTCATGTTATACTTTGTCAATAGTTGAGAGGATCACCTACCATTGGCGGAGTTTATGTATAATAATATCTACAATTCAACCATTTGTATGGAAGCATTCAAGGAATTGTACAGGTGACCCTATAGGTCACCATTATACTAGACCTACCTATGTGATTAAACACTTTTGTGCCTAAAGTAGGTTTGAGAAACTAATGAAATGGTTCTAATAATCCTGGAGAAGATGAGGACTACAAAGAGATGTCATAATTATAATGTAGACAGACGAATGAGGCCTATAGAGTTTAAGGAGGGAGACCATGTGTTCGTGAGGGTAACACTATGATGTCTATTATGGAGATTTGTCTGAGGTGGAAAATTATCTCTAAGATTCATTGGCCCTTTTACAGATACTATGTAGAGTTGGAAAAATGGTGTAACACTTAACTATATCCCCGTAATTAGAATGGGTACATGACATCTTCCATGTGTCACAACTAATAAGATACGTGCACGAACTGTCACATGTTATTGACTCAGTAAAGTTGGACATGATGGTTGGAGATTATTATATAGAGCACCAATTAGGTCTTGAGGATTGATATGAGAGGATCCTCTATAGTCATGCAATTCCTTTAGTGCATGTCTGGTGGTAGCATGAGAATCTTCAGGAGAGCACCTAAGAGTGGGTCACCCAGATGTGTGCTTAATACCTATATCTCTTTATGTAGACTTTTGTTCTAGATTTATAGGATGAAAATTCCCAAGTTGGGGAGAATGTAACACCTTCTAATTTTTCATGTGTTTCTTTTGAATATTATATGGGTTATTTTTTAAGATAACTACTAATATGGTATGAAATAATGAGACATGGTGTGCTCAGAATTCATTTTTGAAATATATTAAATATCATGCATGTATGATTTTCATGAAAAAGTTTAATAAGTTCTAAACAGAGGCTCATATTAGAAATATGAGGGTATTATTGATTTCATATCATGATTTTTATCCCAGGACTGACTTAACCTTGAAGTGTTCCAGATGTTCGTGTTGAGTGTCATCATGAGTGAATTAAAAAAATAAATAAATTCAGTTATTTATTTTATTAAGTGACACAGAAACCTATTTTTGTTTTCTATAAATATAAATATATGATGAAATACTAGCGTTAGTAACATAACCAGGGATATATTAGAGATAATTTTGGTGTATAGTTCTCAGATGAAAAACCACTGGATCATAGATCATCAACCTGTGTGTAATGAAATTTAAGGATCTCACCAAAAATAATGATGAAGATTCATTATTTGTTAGAAATACATCCATAGTAAGGAAGTATATTTATTTATTTTGATTTATCACCATTGATTTATTCTTATGTAAAATGAGAATCAATCAACTAACAAATTGATTCACAGATTGGGAGTATTGCGTGTATAGGAGAAATAGTATCCGGGATTGGGGAATTCCTTATTGATTATATTTTTATCTCTTAATTTTTCATTTTAATGGAAATTAATCAAGGGAAACATGAATATTATCTAAGGTTAATTCCTAAATAAATTCATTTCTCCTCCCATTATTCATTTATTATGGGTAATTCCTTTGGCCTGTAATTTGACGAATACCCAGTAATAAATCGTTGTGCCCCTGTTTCTTGGATTAATGGATTGATACCTTATACTTGAGTTTAGATTGATGATGTTATTGATCTATGTGATAGATCAGGATCCAATTATATTTATTCATGTGGATATTGATGTTCAGTGACTAGGAGATGCGACAGATGGATTTACCATGAGAATCAGATGTCCTGATTCTAGTGATCGACTATGGTGAGGCTCAGATGGAGTAAATTCATGCTTCCTAGCATGTTTTGTTGCTATATCAAAGAAAAAAGGATCATATTATGGTGTGTGAAGTGGATCTATTTTTTTTAAATCTCGATACACATAGAATGTATTCCGGGAATACACACTATGTGGATACATACCCGTGATTCTAGGGTTTCCTTGGAAAAGATAAATATCACACAACATGTGAAAATATCACATGGAATGTTACACTTACCTGGTGGATCTACATGTACCTCATAGGATACCCATACATGACCTGGATTACACGGGATCAGACACACTGTGTACTTAGATATGGACACAGCCAGGCTAGGTGTACATGGGAAGATTCTTGTACTTAGACACAGTCATGAGTATGTGGGATTAGACACACCGTGTACCCAGACACGGAAATGAACCTAGGAATGGTCCATTATATAAAAATAGGAACTAGTGCCAAAGGGACACACCAAGAACTTCCATTACATCCCCTGTGCTCCTTCAAAGAAGGATTGGATCCCTTATCCTCTTCATCATGGACACATTTCTCTAGGGTATGTTCCCTTGATCGATTCCCTAAAGGGTTTAGTATGGAGTCACATCCTATTCATAATATGGTGATCCCCTCCGAGTAACTTCGTACATGGATAAAGTTTTATAATCCCCTTTTAAATACAAAATTGAGATCATCTATCAACATAATTTTCTTAAGTGGGGTTCTTGGTATTGGCATTACCAACACTACATGGGAATCAATATACTATATAGTTTCTTAATCCATATTGGTTTTTTGGTATACCCAATGAATCTGGGAGATATCCCCCTTTTATTACAAATTCTCTTCAAGATTTTAGCATGTACTTTCTTATGGTGGGATCCAATGAGTACAACCTCTTAAGTGAATTTCATCAGTGCTATCTAACTCCTGGAGTGTGTTCTCATAGACAAGTGATATTTGGAACCTTAGAGCATGAATCATATGATATCATTATGGTTGTGACATTACCTTGAGTCTATGTGTCTATGTTGAGTATATATAGATGTTCTTATTATATATTCTATTGACATATTATTGTGATGAGATGACTATTTTTCTTGATGATATATGATTAGTGATTTCAGGGTGTCCTACTAGGTATTTTTATACTCACCTATGAATGGGATTTTACCACACATGTCATGTCTTATGCAAACTATCGTCCTTTTGATGGAGTATTAGATAGACAAGGACTAGGTGGAGCTAGTGAGTTGGACATACCAAGGTGTGTTCCTGAGGTCACATTGATAGTAGGTCTAAACCACTTTATAGGTTGGACTTTTTCACTTTCATTGTGTAGATCTTGTATTTTGAAACTTTTTCTTTCTAGTACTTATTTTCATACTTTGATGGTGGTATTTTAGATATATTCATGAATGGTTATCAGTTTTTTTACATTTCAGCATTCTATGGGCTTATATATATATATGTGTGTGTGTGTACATGTATATTAGGATAAGTCCTTATATGTGTGTGATATGTCTACCTAGAAATTGTTTCCAACCCCTAGCCTATTGGATTCAGGATTGGGGTAGTTGCGGAATATGCCTCACTAGGATAGGTCATGATAGTCAATGAATCCTTTATAATATCTATAAAATAGAAAAACGATTTATAGGTAGTGTGGTGAAATGGAGACTATCAAATTATCATATGAAAAAATTCATTATAAGATATAATTCACTAAATCCAAGAAGAAGAAAAAATATGCTTAAAATTTAGGTATATTCCTCATTATACATGACATTTAAAATTTTCTCCTTGTGTATTAAATACAATATGCAACTCACATATTTGTATTTAAATACAAGAACCAAGAAAGTTCCAAAACACTATAATTAGTAAGGTATACTATACAAGTGTCTTGGAAATGGTGATCATAAGTTAAAAACGAGAATCACACAATTTCATTTTTCAATATATGTTTATTCTAGTAAAAATATTAGCTCGCATTGAGATTTACCAAAACAACCATCTTAGTGTCTAGTTAGACACAATAAGAAATTGTTTTATATTTTAAATGAAATTTGTTATGGTATTTGTTAATTAATAGTTTATTAATACTTAAATCACTGATATCCAAAGATGTAAATGAATGATTATTATAAAATATAAGACTCATACTTAGTTGTGGGAAGTTGATTCTTTTTCAAGTAAAAATAAAATTAGTTATCAAGGATATAGCCAAAAAAGTGTTTAGAATATTTAGAGATAAAAATAGGTATTTGTTATACATACATAATATATTTTAGATATAGGAAAATTTATAAATTAATGTATTCCATAACGTTTATAGAGTTAATTCACCAAGGCCATGTGAAATATTATAAAAATAATCGAGAGGTAAATTTATATACTTCCTGAAATTCTTGTGAAGTTTTCTGCATATGACCTGATGGATTTATAATCTTTTTTCTTGAGGGAAAGAAAATAGATTTCCATTTTATGTAATAGAGTGCGAGAAAAATATTTATTCAATTTCATAGGGAATATATTCCCACCATCATTTCAATAAATTCATCATACTCTATATTATTGATCAATGTCTATCACTAATTAGATCCTCCCTACATATGATAAATATTTGGTATGAACTTCTTCTTTTTGTAACATTGAAGGATGGAGAAGATCAGTTCAAGAGAGTTGATCCATTACTCCACAATTAAAGGATCAAATGATCCATTGAAATTTGTAGGACTTTGTCAGATATAGGTCACAATTATAGATTTTTCTTTCTTAGGGGGATTTAGAAATTCCTCCTAACTTATCATCACAATTTTAGTGATTCCTTCTACCATTAGTTTGGGAATATCATTTGGGTAGTCATCACATTTCCCTTCACATTGGTTTTTTACTTTTTTCCACCTATTTATGGTCATTGGATATAATAAAAGGAAAATTAGGGTTGAGTGATTTTAAAATATTAAACATATAAATAGTAATCCAATAACATTAAAGATTTAATTTATAAAAGACATGTATTTTCTTAACTTATGGATTTATAAGCATCAATCTATGTTATCCATGATCCATTTCCTAACATAAACTCTTACGGAATTTTATTCCCTTAATAAGGGTTCATAATGAGATTGTGGATTTACCAAATCATATCCCTAGGGAGTGTCAAACCAAGTTTCATCAAGACTCATTTTCATGCATTGGTTCCCAATCGAGTCTAGCTCCATATAGTGTTTTCAGGTGTTACCTCTAGGTACCTTTGTGTCAGAGCCAAGTCCACTTGTATTATCCAAAATGAGATGTATTTTCTTAAAAACCATTTACTCTATACTTTACCAAAATTTAGGGTTGTATTATTATGTATAGACTTATCCCCAAGTATATCTCTAGAGTTTTCTAATCATAATCCCAAAAATAACTAAACATTCCATTAATACTAACTGTGTCTACCCTTGTCTTTATTACACATTAATTCTGGATTTATTAGATAAGAACACAGATATTAAAACCCATAAGATCGATAAGTTAGTGTATTTGGGTAATTAGGTACAATAAATTAAAAAATAAAAATAGGTGGTACATCAAAATTATTGAAAAATTCCTTAATATGATCATAATATTCTATTGTTCTTAAAACTATATGGGATAACCTGGGGACATACATAAGAAAGGGGTGAGATATAAATCCCATTAAAGGAATAAACATAGAATAAAATGAAGAAATTATTAAATTTAAGATAATATAAATTTAAATGGGACATAAAAGTGGTGATAATCATAAACATGAACAAATATACATGATATAGCATGATAACAAAAATTAAACAACTGAAAGTGGAAACAACTTTAAGCATGAAATCATAAACATAGGTCAAGTCTAACTTCTAAGATGTTATAAAATGGAGTAAAAAGTATCATAATGGATTAGGTTCACTCCCTAATCCCATAAATGATGTTTCATGAGACTAAAACATTACCCAATGCATTGGAGTGATATATAATTTTGGGTACACCCATCGCTTTCCTATCACGTGTGTGCATATGTGTGCCACATAGATCATACAACATAAGGATGTATTTATCAATTTTAACCCCATGATCAATGATTTTGGGTTACATACATAAAATTCGCCAATATAATAAGGATATTTACTTATATTTTAATATCCTTGAGTTGACATGATGGTGGATATTCATAATGTAATCTTTTGACATGAAACATTACAGTGAAATTTTGGCTGCATAACAAAAGTAATTAAAGATTCATAAAATAGTTTAATGATTGATAAAGGGGTATCTCATAATTTATCAATAAAATCGAAATTAACAGGTATGTATAAAAAATATTCCAACATTATTAATGGGAAAGAAAATTCATAAAATGAAGAAGATACTTGAATAAAGAGGAGAAAGAAAGGACCCCTTACCTTGAGAGGGTGATTCCAAAAGCATGGGAGGAGATTATTAAGAGATTAGGGTACATTGGGAGGACTGTATAAATATAAGGTATTATAAATTACATGATCCAAGTTTTTTGAGTAAATAGAAATGGTATCTTGGGTTGGTTTTTATAGGAAAAGAGAGGGAAGTTCTTTATTATTTCTCAAACTTAGGTTTTGGAATCTATAATAAAGTAATAAAAATCACAAACTTTACCATGGATTTTTACCATGATTTCTATCAAAGAGGAGTGGTTTATTTTATTTTATTATCCCAAATGCTTAACACATTAAAATATTACCCTTAGTGATGTGGAATTGAGTATTGTTTATAAAAAAATGATTTTAAAACCTAAAATATAATATAGGGTTTTAAAGATTTATAAAGTATTTATAAAATATTTATAATAAACTAAAAGTCACATTAGTTTAAATTGGAAATATATATTTGGTCTTGGATACATTTTTCAGCATTTATTACATCACTTTTGGGTCATTATGATGTCATAATACACATCATATATTTAAAACGTATTTAATTTTTACCCCAAAATTTGACTATCTCTTAAAATTATGAAAAATTAATTGTTGGATAATTTTGAAATATTAATTAAACAAATAATATTTATTTTTTCAATATGATTTTTTAAAAATTTTAATTATTACTTTTAAAAAAAGAATCCACATTTATTGATAAATGCTATGTTTTTTTGACAATAAAAGTTTTTATACCCTTATAAAAATTACATTTTACTTCGTAATATTATATTATCATTTATATTTAATAAAAATTACTTAATTTTATTATTTTATTAAAATATAATTTATTTTTAAGATTCATGAATTCATCAAATTGGAATGACTTAATAGAAATTGGTTATTGCATAAAAATACAATTTATGTTTTATCATATGAAAATCAAAATCATTTATAAAGTAATAAAAATAATAAGTAAATATAATTATTATTATATTGAAAATAAAATATACTTATTATATTATTAGGGTTCTTATATGTTGACCATTATTACACCAAAAAACACCCTAAGGGTAAGGTGTATGATAGTGATATTTTCATTGGGTGGTTTGGCGTACACTGTTTGGGTTGTGATCACGATGTGCTTGAACTAATCTCGTAAATGGTTTCCCTTATGATTTTATTGTTGGATATTGGCTTAGTATTGGTAAAGGGTAAATACATGTGATTCTATCTCCCTTTGAAGCTTTGATAAATGGGCTTCACAGGGTGTGATCCTACTAGTATATGCCTTCACTTCCTTTGTCTATGTCAATTTAATTTATCAAAACCCTATATTTATACTAATCATGTGATCTTTGTTCAATGTATATATTATCAATGGTTATAATGATTAACAGTATTTTAAATATTATAGTATATAATAAAACTAAATAATTTCATGTGTTTTCTATAACCATAATACATAACAAGGCATTTAATTCAATCATAAAGAGAATTTTATTTATAAAAGTTAGGTTCATTGAACTTCCCACACATGTCATTTATTATTCATATGATAGGACTTTTGAGAGAGTCCTAGTATTATGAGGAACATACAGAATATAGAGATCTAGACTGACTATGGCTGGACTAGGTGTTTTATTTGATAGCAGCACCCTCGAACTTTGTAGGTTGGACTCTTTTATCAGTTTTAGTGGGATTTTATTTGGACCTTTATGCTTTCCAGTGCCTATATCGTACAATGATGTGGGATAGATCTTATGGATTTATTAATTTATTAGTTTTTCTTTATATTTTATAATTTTATGGGTTTTTTGAGATATTTTCATGTGTGGGATATGCCTACCAGTGATGGTATCCAGCCCATGACTTATTAAAGGTGGTCATGGGGTGTCAAACTCGGCTTATCACCAGCTAGGTGGTCCCCGATGGGTTGGTTCATGAAATATTTCATGATGATGTTTCCACCGTGATATTAGTTTGGCTCCTGATTTACTAGATAGTTTGATATATATGTTATGTTTTTAACATATTTTTTATTCTTAAATTATCTTGTTTTTATTTATGAAATTGGTAAAGAATATAAAGTGGATGATTGGTTTTTTAGATAAATAATTAATGAATCATGTTTATGAATCATTGTATTCTTGTAATTTGATGGAAATCAAATTAATATTTAATGAATGTTTAAATAAATATGTTATTCTACGTGTTAATGGAAATTGAAACAGAACTTAAAGCTATAATTATGGTTTATAAGAATAAAAATAAAATTCATGTTAAATGATAATGTTTTTCTATCTGTTTATTGAAACTATAATTAATTTTATAATAATTTTTAGTAATTTTAATAAATTTTTATAAAATGTGACTTAGGTTACCCATAATTGGAAACTATGATAATTGAATCATTTAATTAAATATGGAATAAAAGAGTGTTATTTGAAAAATATATATTCTTGTGATGAGAGTGACCATTATTTATAAAGGTTTTATTCCTTCTACTGGGGACCATGAGAGTATATTTTCATGTGAAAGATTAATTCCTTGTTTTTATGGCCAAGATTCAATTTTGAATATGTTTTTTTCTTGTTTCCTTCTATGTTTTCTATATGCGAGTCATTCTTTGTGATGTGATGTGATGTGATCTAGGGATAACTGCTAATATATGGGAAGAGAGGCCAAAGGTTGTGGAAGCATTTGATGCATGTGATAATGAGATGCATGGTTATATGAATGATGGTGTTGGGGATGGAATTGGGATGATGGAATGGGTTGACGTTGTGCTACCCATTGTGCTTCTGGAAGTTGGATGCTTGCTTGTGAATGAATCTATTAAATGTCTGGATGGTCGGGTTTCTTGTTTATCTGTATTGATTCCCCCACTAATTGATGTGGATAAATGTTCTTGGTTATGAATATCTCATTTTGGGAACATAGGATATTTCCTAGAAAACCAATAATTATGGAATCGTAAATGATTAATGAACATCTCCATCCATTGTGCTGATTCTTGTTGGAATGAAAAATTTAATGTTAATCATGAGAAACCGTGGACTCGATTAGATTATTTATGGAGGGAATGGAATTCATTTAAGGATATTAACATTTGTCTTTAATAAATGTTAATTAATGTGTAATGAAATGTAATAAAATAAATGTTAATTAATTGATAATGAATTAATTGATAAGTGGATAACTATAAAAAGGAAAGACATAATTTACTATAGATCCTTTAAATTCCTATGTTCTTATAAGATATATAGTCCCTGGTTGTGGTAGCTAAGTATCTAGGTGGAAATAGCTACAGTTGAGCCTATGAATAGGTTATTCCCTTAGTGTGGTTTTGAGATATATTATATCCTTTATGTTCTATGATTTCATACACTACCCCACCCATGTCAGAAGGGTGACCGACACCCAGTGGACTCTAGGAGGGTGTTTTCCCTAACATCTCATTAGTGAGGATGGATGGATAGCTACCCCCACTAGCCCCTATATCTTATCTTAGTATTATTATGTGCTGCTATTAATGGTGTTCAGTTTCCCATATATGTGTGTAGATGGTTGTAATGTCTTGTAGTGGTTTAATGCACATGTATCTCTAGATATATTATCCAAAGGATTATTATTGGTATGATGTGTATAGGTTGTGATGGACTGAGGCACCTTACTCGGTTTATGGGTTGTAATGGTTTGAGGTATAATACCTGATGTATGATTCATGTTATATGGGATGTGGTGGATCCTAAAATTACTCAATAACTATATGGAGATGTGATATGGATGATGGGATTATATGATGTATGATAAAAATGTTGTGATACTTTATACAAGGTGTTTATGGGTAGTCTTACTTTTAGAGAGAGATGGATAGGGACATACAACATTGGGAAATAGTAGAAAACTATTGGGGAAGCAGTATCAAGGTACCCTTGTATGATATTATATTATAATATCTCTTGTATACATTACATGGTGATATATAACCATAGTGATTTTCGGAACTTAGTATACCTATTTAGGCGATGAGTTAGTTTTAGTTATTTTTCAATAGGATTTAGTCTGATTTCTTTATATTTTTTCCAATAGGATTCATACTTGTTATGATCAACCTACATATATACAAACTATTTTTAGGTCAATGGTACTAGGTTAGAGATTAGGTTGGATATTACTTTCTCGTGGTTTTTCAGAAATAGTTTGGGCTTCATGGTCACTATTGGGTTTTTGTTTTTAGAACTTTTATTTTTACGTTCTAGTTCTTTTAGTATTGTATTACATTACATGTATGCACTTGGGATATCCTTTATCTATATGAGAAGTATTTTATTGGTGTATCTATCTTATCTCTCTCTTCTACATGTTCTTTTATAGGGTAATGCCTCCCATTTATATGTATGATACACCCTCAGTGCTAGTCGCCAACCCAGGGCCTACTGAAGCTGATACTCAGGTGGTCGCCATCCTCCTTCCCTCATTTCCAACCTAGTAGGGGTACTCTTTGGGGAAAGGGGTCATAAAATAGTGTTCTTATATGTTTAGTTTGAGATATAGTATGGAATATGGAGTTAGGTAAAGGTGAGGAAGGCAAGGGTTGGTATAGAAACAATATCAGCTAAGTTTAGTAAGTGATGTAAACATGGGATAATAGTTGATACACAGGTATCTAGGTCCCCATGTGATCTGATTCATGAACATTTAAGATTAATGATACTACTAAGTGAATTAATATTGGTTGTGGGGTAGAGTCCTAGGAAAGGATCATGCAAAATTATTCTATACAATTGTGTTTGAAATGGGTATACCTTGGGATAGATTAAATATTAAAATAAAAAAATTAAATAGTTAATTAACTAACAATAAATATTCCATATTCCAGGTTTATGAGTCTCTAACCATTTTTTATTTTATAGGAATGGGTCCAGGTCGACATCCTCATCAAGTTCATGCCGAAGACGTTCAATAAGATATTCCAGCAAATCACTATAGAGTATAAATCTATGATGATGCCACGGAGAGGAAGAAACTCAATGATTTTCAGTGCTAGAGTTTGAAAAAATATGAGAGCTCCATTTTGGACTCAGTCATAGAGGACTAGTTGGAGGATGTTGGGATATAGTTCAATTCGATTTGTGATTGAAAGAAGAACTGAGTTTCATTGGTTGTGATGATGTTTCATAGAGGAGTATGGTAGTGGTGTATCTTGATACTTGGAGATCAAGATGATTCATTAGTCCCATATTACAAGTTCTTAGACCATTTTTGATAATAGTTTCTTTCTTCAACCGTAAAGTCATCCAATCGCTAGGAGTTTCTTACCCTTTGATAGGGGAATTCAAGCATGAAAGAGTTTTGGATCTATTTAAGGCTCTTTTTTTAATGCTTCATTCATATTTCCATATAAGGATTCCATGGAAAGACCTTTTTAGAAGGAATTTCATCAATAAATATAGCTTTAGGTCACCCCATTCATGTGGTCAACGTATCTCAAGGTGATGGAAAGAGTAGATTCATTGAGAGGATTCTATCTAGAATCGGATCATCACAAAGTAGAGATGTGGTCTAGGTTTCCTAGTTTTTTGGAAATAAGATCTTTCGTCCAGCTAGGGGTAGGTCCCATCCGTCATCATCTCATTTCTATAGGGGTGGAGGCTCTTAAACTTTTTCCAAGGGACCAAATTCTTGTTTTTCATGTATAGGTCTTTTTTATGAAAGAATCATGGTTTTGAATCTCAGTATGATTGATTGTGGGGGTATTGAATATTTCACAATCACTCATATCAGTTTCACATTTCTTGTCGCATACCTACTTGTGATGGGTCAGTTTCCAATGGGGTTTGTTCGTGGAACTAGAAACACCCAATGACTCTCATATCCATGATGGCTCATGGACCTACTTTCTAAAGTTAAACATTCATCGCTGAACTTGTCCAATGACACTTAATAACTCACATTGGTTGAGAGGATAGAAATTCAGGCTAATCAAAACATTTTTGGGGGAATTATTTCTTATTTTAGGACTCTCTTATAGATTTAAGATATGCTTGTGAATCCTTAGTTCATTACCAAGTATGACGTGGGTCGCCCTTTAATTAACAATCAATTATTAACATGCATGGATTTGGAATCATCTGTATATATCTAAGGTTCTCCAACAATGGAGGGATCTGTATATATCTGAGGTTCTCTATCAATGGTACTTTTTGATACATGGACTAGAGATCCTTATATCCTTTATTGTTATAGTGATTGGTTTTAATCCACTTAGTGGGGCACTCTAAAACTTATTGTTAACCAAGGAGATAGGAGTTTTGATGTTAGAATCAATCCCATGAGATAGGATTCCTACGTATCCTCCCAAAAGGAATCAAAACCCACTTAATTTGGTGCTTCTGAATGGGACACATCATACCTTTTATGGTCATGTGATAAGGACTATGTCATGTAGTTTAATGTTATGAGGTAGGAACGCCCAAGAGGAAGGTGCCTATTCAAAGTTTGGTATTGGGACATGTGTTGAAGTGTCATGAAGTGACTAGAAGAAGTGTGGTCTCTGGGTGTGGATATGATCTCACAAAGAATATGGCCCAGTAAGAGTGGTGATGAAAGGGTTCCTAAAGGAAATATGGTCCTTCGGGTTGGATATGACCCTACTAGGGATATGGACTAGATACGATTAGAGTGTGGGATTTAGACCTCAAAGAGGCTTCTTATGTATCCCAATTAGTTAGGAATCAATGACTCTGTAGTTCTGAAGGGTTTGAGGCTCACACCTATGAGGAGTCCCAGGTGATTGCTATATCGAGAATATGGACCTTTGAAGATTTTTCTCATGGGGAATATTTTCCATTCGGAGGATTGAGATGGTTTGGGGGTATTACACCTAGGATGAGGCCCATGTTTCTTAAAACATGATGAAAAGTCTCAGCTTAGGGTGTTTTGGAGGATTTCATGGGGATTATACAATGTAATAGGCACTTTAAAGGTTATATGGGGACATGGTTATCAAGTAGGAGGCCCTTGTTTGGTTGCGGATTACACTTGGAATGATCCCCATATTCTTGGGATTGTTCAGATGTCATGATCACTAGAAACCTCTAATACCACGTGAATCATGCTCGGTGTGATAAACAAGAGGAAGCGAAAGATCTCGGGAACAACACAATATGCTTTTTCTATAGGTGGATGAGGCCTGGGGATAAATGGAGAGGAAAAGAGAGAGGGATTTGGTGTCTATCTCATCCATTATTTTTATATACTAGGACCAAATGGATAGAGATAGAGTTAAAGATAGGGTTGAGTTTCCTGTCTCACCTCTTATTTTGGAAACAAGGATATTCACATTGACTCCTAGATATGATCCTGGTAGGTGAAGAGAAGCAAGAGTGAAACCAGCAGCTGGAAAGACCGTTGTATTACTCCAGGAGGGATTCCCTAATCCCAATTTCATAGAGGTGGGATCCAACATTATCCCTCACCGAAGGGAATGTTTAGTGGTTCTCCTCAATCCATGAAACAAGGAGGTCCATGTGAGTACCTACAAGTCCAGGACCCTTATTACCATGAGAATGTATACTTGAGAACATTTTGAGGATCACCCTTATTAAGGATGTTATCAATGTGACCTCACTTAACATGGGTATGCATGCTCGATAGGTCACACTGGTGTGCCCAATGATTTGATCACACATATCTGGATGTTTTGGGGAAGGCCTTGGCTTGATGCCTAATATGGGGACCCACTTAGGGCTTAGAGTTTCACATAATAAGGGTTTCTGAATAAGTTCTTTAGGGAAGCTCATGGAGGGGGAAAGGTGGGACCGAATGGTATGCTAGAGGAGATTGATGAGAGTGGGAAACCAAAACACCCTAAGATTCCCCATTCCACGTATCATGTTTTTATATGGGATGGGGTTATCTATGCAAAGATTTTTTCTACACGGGCATGAGTTTTATCCACGTAGTGTTTTTCTACGCAAGAATGGGTTTGCTCTGGGTATCATATTTCTACATGGGGATAGGTTTTCTCTATATAGAATGTTTCTACGTAGGCCCGGGTTCTCTCTTCGTAGTTTGTTTCTATGTGGACTTGGGTTCACTTCACGTAGTGTGTCGATACGCAGGCTTGGGTTCCATCTGCATAGTATCTTCCTGCACGGTTTTGAGTTCCTCCCATGTAGAATTTTCTATGAGGGTTAGGGATACCCCTACTGTAGAGACCCATATCTTGACGTACATGGACATTACATTACATTTGCGGAATACTTAGTACATAACAAAAACACACACACAAGGATCGTAATAGTTTAGTGTCTTTGGAAACTCGGAACGTAATCTTCTAATCGTGGTGAATGATCTTCAATATCTCCCATAAAGATCTTCCCTTTTTTTTACCTAAAACCTTTCTTTATATCCTGGGGAAAAGAAAACATAAAAGGGTGAGCTCAAATGCTCAGCAAGGGCAAATAAAGGAAATAAAAATCATATCATATCTTTATGAAAATCAAAACCTGCAAAAGAGATCCTAATATCTTAACATGGAATAAATCATAGAAGTGAAAATGAGATCCCCATAATCATAACATAAAACTTGAAACTTTGTGGCATGCACACATAATCATGAAAAATCATTTCTTGTTAGTCATGACTCATTGCCAAGACTATCTTAGTGGACAAAGTCCCTTTCTGAACCGAGTTCACTCCTCGTTTCAGTCCTGTATCACTGAACCAAAATAACCTTCCGTTCCAGCCATGTCTATCTCATGAGATATAAAATCATTACCCAATGCATTGGAGGGAGATATAGGTCCCACCCATCTTATAATGAATCCTTTCTTATGTGTGCCACATAATCATAAAACATACATCATCGCATAACACATGTAACAAAAATGGGATTCTTGAAACATCATGACATCATAAATCAATTCATATAAGATAAAGGAATTCATAAACATAATTCCATCACAAAATAGTCAAATCAATGTGAAAATATGGATAGAAACAGAACCCTTTATTATCTTAGATGGAAAATAATTTTGATAAAACACTTGAATTGAATTCTTGAGGAAAATATCCTTTCTTCTTCAAAATCAATTTCTTTTCACAAAACATCATGCAATTTTAAAAGAAAGAGATTTTATTGAAAATAGTCATGAAATCTTTTAGAGGAAGCTTCATGAACATAAGGCTTTATAAAACAGTAGAAATCCGTTCGTGCCGTATAAGTTAAAAAAATCATTCTTCGTACTTTTGTCGGAAAAGTCAAAAAGTACCTCGTACGAAAAACGACAAAAGATTCCTTTCATACGTATTACTAAAAACTCACCGAAGGGTAAAAATGGATTTAAACAATTTTAGGTGGATGGAAATAATATTACATATTGAGTAAACATGGATGTGGATGATAAAATACACCCCAGTAAATACTTACGAATAAACAATCTCGGATAAAAATGAGATTGTGATATTTCCCTTACCTTAGGTCCGATTTGCTTTGTTCGTGTCCGAAGCTCCTGTATAATGGTTTAAATAATGTTATTGACTTATTCCAGAATCATACATATTGATATGATATCATATATGGTCATATTATTAGCTTCTTGTTAGTAATATTTCATTGTTACTTGTTACTCGGGTCTTTATAACTTTTTGTTCTTATGCGTGTTTTGTCGAATAAATTCTTATTCTTATCTTTAGGTTATAGATAATTCATTTACAGAATGGTATTAGTGTATTATATACCATATTAATTCATTCAATTCATTTATATAATCCTTATGAAATGAAGATCATGTAGAATGAGTCGTATCACATCGTGGAGACGGTATTCCGTACGTACGCACGAGTGGTGATATCGTTCCTATGATCGTGGAATTGTATTGGAGTATATATATATATATTATTTCAGTATCAATATTACTTCATAATAATCATATATAGTTACTCATTATACCATTATACCCATCCTTGTAAAGTGATGGTGGAAAAATAGATTACACCACGGCGTGGAGACGATATTCCGTACGTACGCACGCGCGGTGATTTCTTTTTCCGTAGGATGGATAGATTTTGAAATAGGGTTGTTTCATACTTATAATAACATATCAGTATATGAGTAATACTGATGTTATTACTTCATAATGAAACAACCTAAGAAGAAGAAGTGGAAGAAGAAATAAAGATGAAAGAATTGGTAACGGTAATTACCTCTTCTTTGAAACGCCTCTTTGAGACCTCCTCTTAGGGCACTAAAATTGGTCTTTGAGGAAGACCAGAACCTCTAGGATGTTTATAGGGAAGTGGATAAGGGAAAATGGCAGGGGTTGGCCGAGCTTGAGTGCTCAATTTGGTGTGAGGAGGAGGGGGAGGAGGTGCCCTTTTATAAGGGAGGAGAGGGGCACCTTAGGAATATCTCAAAATATTATTTTATATTAAAGTCAAAATCGGTTTATAATGGCTCAAAAGGGTCTTATTTCAAAGATAAGGTGGGGATGGGCCGAAATCCTATCAACCAATAGGATTTAGACAAGTTTAGGGTATTATTTTGACCTTATCAATTAGATTTAACTCTAAGTTAAATAATTTAACTTTTACCATGTCTTTTTGTTTTCTTTCACTATATGGTTAATAAACTTACTATAACATGCCAAACGAACCCCAAATTGTTTATTATTAATATATATATCCTTATCTAAGTCATTTGGCCGATCCTTAGATTTTTAGGAATAAAATAACAATTAATAATATAATATTTGATTTAAAAACTATTTTGTGTCAATTTTGACACTATTTGATATATGATTTTTGTGAAAGTCATAACAGAATTATATGTTCGAACCAAGTTGATTAAACCAACATTAATATATCATAGTAACCTAGAAAATTAGTGGAATTCATAAAAAGTCTTTAATTACATTTATTTTGGTATTTATATTATCAATTATGTCAATATTTCATTAATAAGATAATTACTGCATCATCTTTGTGTCATAAATAAATTAAATTATTTGATTTCTAAAAATTACAAATAAAATACCATCATGTAGGAAATCTTTTTATATTTCTAATGAATATTTACAATCGAATTTATCTTATGTATAACCCCATATTAAAAATTATTTACTTATTAAACTTTGATTTTAACTATTTTAACCCTTCTTTAAATAAATTAATAATAAATGTCCTAATCTAATCCAAGTGGGCCTAAATGGTCATATTTTATTACTAAGTTTGTTTTTGGTCGAATTACACTTGTCCAATAGAATTAGGACATGTGTTAGGGTAATATTAATATCATATTTACCCTTAGTTACCCTATTTACTATTAATCGCGGTAAAAAAAAGTAAAAAGTTACTATTCACCAAAAAATTATTTTTATCTCATTGAACCACATTTTAGTCCTTGATATTAACCGTGTCTCTCGGATTTTTGAAATTCCATTCACAGAAGCGGTAAAATTAAGTTTTATGCAAAATTCAGTTTTTAACCTACCACTTAGTGGTTTCACTATTCATCAAAAATTGAAAGTTTTCAGAAAAATACCAAAATTTCACCCTAGGCTAATTTCGGTATTCCGAATCCAAAAATGAAGTCCATTTTGAAAAATAAAATTTATAAAATTTCAAAAAGTGGTTATTACTATTCATAACGGCTAGTTTTGATAATATTTTAATAGCATATCGTTGTTTAGTGAAACTCGGTATTGCGTACTACACACGCTATCGAGGAAGGTTGCGATTGCGTGTAATGCAAGGCAAGTCAAGGATACGTGTTGTGCGAGATCCTTTTGGTGTAGCGTACAACACAAGACATTAATAAAATTAAAAAGAATAGTTTTCATAAAATCTCGGGATGTTACATTCTACCCCCCTTAAAATGAATTTCGCCCTCGAAATTCGTCGGGGTTATAAATAGTTTACTATTCGAAAGTTTCTTTAATAGAAACCCACATCGTAAAAAGGAATACCAAAACTTGTCTTTAAAAACTAAAGTATGAAATGTAACGATTACCCAAATAAACTAATCACTGGGTTTCCACATAGGTGAAAATATGGATATGGAACAGAAATCTAACCATCATGTTCTGATGGAGAGTGGTAGAGAACATGGCTATGGAAAATCCAGTAATCACAAATCCATAGATTTGTGATGATATAAGGTACCATCTGATTCATCAGGTATAAGATCACTAGGACAACATTTTTGTTTTTCAAGATCATTTCCCTAAAGTTGAAAATTTGAATTAGAATAAATACTTACTTTATTTTGGTACAATCTCACTGTTGTTCGTGCCTTGAACAATTGCCACTTCATCTCTTAAATAAATGATGTTGAATTTGTGAAGTGTTAGCAGATCATGTGATAGAACGACGGGTCATTCCATCTGTCTCAAACAAAAGGTTAGAAAAAATTATATACATAAGTCGATCTATAGTGAGATTAATCATATATGGTTCCTAAAATGGACTTATACTTCATATATCATACTGCTTAATAAAACTAGTTTCTACTAAACAGGGACTTCCTGTAGGCCAGTGGTAGGCGATAAAGGCCAGTCGCACTTCGATTGTGGGTTCGATTCCCACAGCCTTGTCCGAAGCGATGGGCTGCCGCCCGTCCTGCAGGTTGTCCTTTTTCTAAAACTATATTACTATAACATCCCATCAATAATATCGAAAAAACTTCTATCCTTAATCCATTCCAATCTTTAGGCTTATCCATAATATTGTAGTCCACTCTCATATTGAAAATGATTACCATATATTTAATACCATCGTTGATCCCTATATATCCTAAGATATGTTTTGCTGGTCACATTCTAGACATTCAAAGTCCTTAATCATGTATTCTCTTGAATACCCATTGAACCTTAATGAAAACATGAATGCAGTTACCAAAATCCTCAAAATTCTATATACTCAAACCATGATATCACTTAGTCCTTATATCAATCATGAGCTCATGAATACTGTAAAATATTTCATTTTCTCGTTTTCCCTTCATTATGCGCATATCATTCTTTTTCCAAAAATATCTCAATCACTTTCTATGGTTATTGGTACCATAAAATTATTGAAAACCACAATAGACCAATACATAAATATTCCAATACTCCATGATACAACATTATTTTGGAATCCTATTACATAAACAATTATTCATTCCACCACATCGTTGTCATATTCAACATCGCCAATAGTGATCGCATGTGACTTCCCTTTGTCCTTTGCCTTAAGCGGTTGCTCATGTCGATCATCACTAACCCTTGGATTAGGGCATTTATTAGCATAATGCCCCATTTCCTTGCACTTGAAGCATTGAAGTGTTGGTGATGTGTTCTCTGCAATGTTTGCTTTATTCACATCATTAGAATCCCTTTTTCCATTACTTCGACACCCAGCTACTCGATGACCTTCTTTTCCACACTTAAAGCATTTTCTAGTCCCTTTAAGACAATCTCCACCATGCTTCTTTCCACACTTTGTGCATAAGGAAACATTCATCTTCTTTTCACCATTATTCTGAGATTTCTCCTTGAATTCCATCTTTCGTTTCTTGTCAAAACCATGAGATGGATATGTAACACCAACTTCCATTTCTACCTTGACAGCACAACGCACAATTTCTTCATAGCTACTAAAGTCTCTTATAGCTAATGCCCTTCGAAGACTTGGTTTTAAGCCACTGAAAAATCGATCAACTTTACTTTCAGGTTGGATAATAATGCCAGATGCATACCTTGCAAGTCTTGTAAAATTTGCTTCGTATATACCAACAGATTCATCATCCTTCTGCTTCAGCTTAAGAAACTCCTTTTCCATCTTTGTTCGAAGAATACGAGGGAAGTACTTACTGAAAAACAAGTTCTTGAACTCGTCCCATTCCATGGACTCAATTTCATCTCTTTGCCTCGTATTCTTGATAAGATTCCACCATTGATCAGCTTCACCTTCCAAACGATATACTACTAAGATGACTTTATCATGTTCAGAACATTGAAGAACTGAAAATATCTTTTCAGTGGTACTGATCCATTGTTCAGCAACAAGTGGATCGGTAGTCCCACTGAAAGAAGGTGGACGTTGCCTCATGAAGGACTCAATAGAATATTGTTCCCTTCTCTGCTCATTTGGAAGTCCAGAATGATTCATAGCTTGTGTAAGTATAGCAATAATATTTTGTACTCCATCTCCCATAACATTTGTTTGTTCAGGAGGGCAATCATTGCATTGTCCATTGCAATGATCAACACGGTTCCTTCGGGTTCCAGCCATCGTCTAAAACCCAAAAAGAATAGTGTGAGAGGCAAAAATCATGCTAGGGAAAACAACATAATAAAGGGGGAGTACCTTCAATATCTAACATCTTAGGTTTAATTCTATGATCGTTAGAGTAATTCTAGTACTATAACCTATACGTATACTTAACCTTAGGGACATCCCTAGACATACCTTAGAAATATCTCTAGGGATCTCACTAAAGTTCTCGCATCCTAGTTTCCAAAGGTTGACTAAACCTTTCCTCTGATACCAACTGTAGAGACCCATATCTTGACGTACATGGACATTACATTACATTTGCGGAATACTTAGTACATAACAAAAACACACACACAAGGATCGTAATAGTTTAGTGTCTTTGGAAACTCGGAACGTAATCTTCTAATCGTGGTGAATGATCTTCAATATCTCCCATAAAGATCTTCCCTTTTTTTTACCTAAAACCTTTCTTTATATCCTGGGGAAAAGAAAACATAAAAGGGTGAGCTCAAATGCTCAGCAAGGGAAAATAAAGGAAATAAAAATCATATCATATCTTTATGAAAATCAAAACCTGCAAAAGAGATCCTAATATCTTAACATGGAATAAATCATAGAAGTGAAAATGAGATCCCCATAATCATAACATAAAACTTGAAACTTTGTGGCATGCACACATAATCATGAAAAATCATTTCTTGTTAGTCATGACTCATTGCCAAGACTATCTTAGTGGACAAAGTCCCTTTCTGAACCGAGTTCACTCCTCGTTTCAGTCCTGTATCACTGAACCAAAATAACCTTCCGTTCCAGCCATGTCTATCTCATGAGATATAAAATCATTACCCAATGCATTGGAGGGAGATATAGGTCCCACCCATCTTATAATGAATCCTTTCTTATGTGTGCCACATAATCATAAAACATACATCATCGCATAACACATGTAACAAAAATGGGATTCTTGAAACATCATGACATCATAAATCAATTCATATAAGATAAAGGAATTCATAAACATAATTCCATCACAAAATAGTCAAATCAATGTAAAAATATGGATAGAAACAGAACCCTTTATTATCTTAGATGGAAAATAATTTTGATAAAACACTTGAATTGAATTCTTGAGGAAAATATCCTTTCTTCTTCAAAATCAATTTCTTTTCACAAAACATCATGCAATTTTAAAAGAAAGAGATTTTATTGAAAATAGTCATGAAATCTTTTAGAGGAAGCTTCATGAACATAAGGCTTTATAAAACAGTAGAAATCCGTTCGTGCCGTATAAGTTAAAAAAAACATTCTTCGTACTTTTGTCGGAAAAGTCAAAAAGTACCTCGTACGAAAAACGACAAAAGATTCCTTTCATACGTATTACTAAAAACTCACCGAAGGGTAAAAATGGATTTAAACAATTTTAGGTGGATGGAAATAATATTACATATTGAGTAAACATGGATGTGGATGATAAAATACACCCCAGTAAATACTTACGAATAAACAATCTCGGATAAAAATGAGATTGTGATATTTCCCTTACCTTAGGTCCGATTTGCTTTGTTCGTGTCCGAAGCTCCTGTATAATGGTTTAAATAATGTTATTGACTTATTCCAGAATCATACATATTGATATGATATCATATATGGTCATATTATTAGCTTCTTGTTAGTAATATTTCATTGTTACTTGTTACTCGGGTTTTTATAACTTTTTGTTCTTATGCGTGTTTTGTCGAATAAATTCTTATTCTTATCTTTAGGTTATAGATAATTCATTTACAGAATGGTATTAGTGTATTATATACCATATTAATTCATTCAATTCATTTATATAATCCTTATGAAATGAAGATCATGTAGAATGAGTCGTATCACATCGTGGAGACGGTATTCCGTACGTACGCACGAGTGGTGATATCGTTCCTATGATCGTGGAATTGTATTGGAGTATATATATATATTATTTCAGTATCAATATTACTTCATAATAATCATATATAGTTACTCATTACACCATTATACCCATCCTTGTAAAGTGATGGTGGAAAAATAGATTACACCACGGCGTGGAGACGATATTCCGTACGTACGCACGCGCGGTGATTTCTTTTTCCGTAGGATGGATAGATTTTGAAATAGGGTTGTTTCGTACTTATAATAACATATCAGTATATGAGTAATACTGATGTTATTACTTCATAATGAAACAACCTAAGAAGAAGAAGTGGAAGAAGAAATAAAGATGAAAGAATTGGTAACGGTAATTACCTCTTCTTTGAAACGCCTCTTTGAGACCTCCTCTTAGGGCACTAAAATTGGTCTTTGAGGAAGACCAGAACCTCTAGGATGTTTATAGGGAAGTGGATAAGGGAAAATGGCAGGGGTTGGCCGAGCTTGAGTGCTCAATTTGGTGTGAGGAGGAGGGGGAGGAGGTGCCCTTTTATAAGGGAGGAGAGGGGCACCTTAGGAATATCTCAAAATATCATTTTATATTAAAGTCAAAATCGGTTTATAATGGCTCAAAAGGGTCTTATTTCGAAGATAAGGTGGGTATGGGCCGAAAGCCTATCAACCAATAGGATTTAGACAAGTTTAGGGTATTATTTTAACCTTATCAATTAGATTTAACTCTAAGTTAAATAATTTAACTTTTACCATGTCTTTTTGTTTTCTTTCACTATATGGTTAATAAACTTACTATAACATGCCAAACGAACCCCAAATTGTTTATTATTAATATATATATCCTTATCTAAGTCATTTGGCCGAAACTTAGATTTTTAGGAATAAAATAACAATTAATAATATAATATTTGATTTAAAAACTATTTTGTGTCAATTTTGACACTATTTGATATATGATTTTTGTGAAAGTCATAACAGAATTATATGTTCTAAGCAAGTTGATTAAACCAACATTAATATATCATAGTAACCTAGAAAATTAGTGGAATTCATAAAAAGTCTTTAATTACATTTATTTTGGTATTTATATTATCAATTATGTCAATATTTCATTAATAAGATAATTACTGCATCATCTTTGTGTCATAAATAAATTAAATTATTTGATTTCTAAAAATTACAAATAAAATACCATCATGTAGGAAATCTTTTTATATTTCTAATGAATATTTACAATCGAATTTATCTTATGTATAACCCCATATTAAAAATTATTTACTTATTAAACTTTGATTTTAACTATTTTAACCCTTCTTTAAATAAATTAATAATAAATGTCCTAATCTAATCCAAGTGGGCCTAAATGGTCATATTTTATTCCTAAGTTTGTTTTTGGTCGAATTACACTTGTCCAATAGAATTAGGACATGTTTTAGGGTAATATTAATATCATATTTACCCTTAGTTACCCTATTTACTATTAACCGCGGTAAAAAAAAAGTAAAAAGTTACTATTCACCAAAAAATTATTTTTATCTCATTGAACCACATTTTAGTCCTTGATATTAACCGTGTCTCTCGGATTTTTGAAATTCCATTCACAGAAGCGGTAAAATTAAGTTTTATGCAAAATTCAGTTTTTAACCTACCACTTAGTGGTTTCACTATTCATCAAAAATTGAAAGTTTTCAGAAAAATACCAAAATTTCACCCTAGGCTAATTTCGGTATTCCGAATCCAAAAATGAAGTCCATTTTGAAAAATAAAATTTATAAAATTTCAAAAAGTGGTTATTACTATTCATAACGGCTAGTTTTGATAATATTTTAATAGCATATCGTTGTTTAGTGAAACTCGGTATTGCGTACTACACACGCTATCGAGGAAGGTTGCGATTGCGTGTAATGCAAGGCAAGTCAAGGATACGTGTTGTGCGAGATCCTTTTGGTGTAGCGTACAACACAAGACATTAATAAAATTAAAAAGAATAGTTTTCATAAAATCTCGGGATGTTACACCTACATAGTTTTTTACTACATGGGATGATGGAACGTAGATATACCATCCATTTATTCTACTTAGAATGGAATACATAGTGGGTTTTGAGTTTGTAGATGTCAATTGACTCCCCTTTTGTTCTTTAACTTTATATGGTAATTTATCTACTACAAATCAATGGCTCTCACACATTTCCTTAGTCCTTCCTCTTCTTTTTCATATCATTCTCCCTTTTTTGGATCCCCTCTTTGGGTTTTTATAGAGTAGTAGATAAAATGACTACTGGGATGTTTTTTCATCCATGATGGGTTGTGGGATTCTCATTTGTGGTGAACAGAAAAGACCACTCGTACCTACAAATTACTTTTTCATTTGTGGGGGGTCATAAATCACTGCCCGTGCCTATAAAAGAATTTTTGTTTGTGGGGGTTGGTAATTTTTGGGGGATGGAAATCACTGTATAGCCCCGAAAATGATGTCGTTTCATTTTTTAGCATCAGTGGTACCATCTAATCCTGCAAACAATTTCATTTACATGAATCCAAAAGGAGCGATGGTTCACATAGTGAGTTTTTTTATGTGGGACCAAAACATCCTTCATGGTTTTTCACCATTAACCATTTGAAAACTCATATTTCGGTTTATTTTACCCCTAAAAATCATCAAAGTGTTTTCACTATCCATGCAAAGTTTTTCAGGACCCAATAAATACCCCCCCATCAAAATAGGTACTGATTGGGAAAAGGAGGAGGTGGTTTCAATGAATAAGTTAGTCCCGTTTCAATTGGTTTTTTGGTATGCATACCTAAGATAGTAAAATTTGAACTGATCTATTTTAGATCATTTCTCATGGATGGGTAAAATTGTAATTACATTCATCGTAATTTTAGAGTCATTATATTTGGATGAAACACCATTTAGTGCTCTAATTTGTTCCTAAACCAAGCGACTCAAAGAGCATAGTTTGACTATTTCTAGTGTTACATGGAAAGCCCTAAAAAATTTCATATTTTATATTACCACCCTAATTTTTTCCTAAGTCCACTATAGCATAGACTTATCGATCTTGACATGACTTTTTATTAGGCCAACCTTTGCAGTTTTTCGACCTAACAAGTTTTGTGCCTTTTTATTTTAATTGCTCAATTATTTTTTCTAAATCGTATAGAGTGAACACCTAGTGAACTGAGACTAGACTTTTTCTAGGGTTCCCTTTGCAGGTTTTCATCATGGTGAGTAATATGTCTCCTTTTTGGGTAATTTAGAGTCTTGAAAGATGGACTAATGAAATTGATATTTTAGGCCAAACAACATTGACCATGAACTATGGGATGACAACCCTAACAGGGATTATTGGCTGAGATTTTCCAAATAATTCTTGATCATAAAGAGGATTTTTTGTTACAATTATCATATCTAAAGCATGAAATGGAACAAGTACATGAGGAGTAACTGTAGATCATGTTTGAAAGATGTTTTCTATCTTGATGTTGTTGGGTCTTATGGAAATAGAAGAGACATATTCTAGGGATGAATTTGACTCTGTTTGATGGTCTAATTTTCTTTTGTGGGTGATTTATGAAAATTCGATGGGGTGTATTATGATTTTTTAGACAAAGGTATCCCTAGGATACTGACCCTCCATTTTTGATGTCTAGATAATTTTTGAAGATCTGGATTTCTCATGACCACAAAGGGTGGTTTATAAGGGAATATTTCTAATAATGACAAGGGAATTTATATTGGCACTTTCCATGTAAGGGAAAACTATTCCAATATGAATTTTTGATTTTTTAAAGGAGGTTAAAGAATATTGAATTTTAATTCCATGCAACTAGGACATAGACCATGTAGTTTAACATCTTACAACAAGGGTTTTTGAGAGATATGATTTAATGTCACTCAAATTTGACTAACTAGTTAGTATCTGACCATTCCATGGTTAATTGAAAGAGAATGTTCCGCCATTTCTAGGAATGGAAGTGGAAAGGTTGAAAGATGCAATATCGGGGCATCCAAATATGAGGAGTGACATGAGATGAAAAAATCCATGGGGATTACAGATATTAAATATTTACCTCTTGATAATGAATTTTCCTATGTTTGATAGACCTTTTTAGTGTAATTTATGAAAATATTACTAGGGAGTACTAATGAACATCCATACAAAGGTGTCCTCGGGACACTGAACCTCCATTTATAATAGCTAGAGGAAGATTATGGAGATTCAAACTTCACCTGAAATAGGTTTTGGTTTTTTATGTAAAGTTCATTAATATGGAATTGTCATATTATATCAATATTACCTAAGAATAGATATAAATACTTTTCTCACATAGGTCTGACACATATGTTGGAAGGGTTTTTTGTTATGTATAGGCTTGAGAATTAAGGTCTGGAAATCACTATGTATCTCTTCAAGAGAATCAAGCCATGCATAGTTCTAAGATATATTTTGAATACTAATCAAATTATTATGTGGATTGGGAAAAATTTTCTTTTGAATATGGTCTCAAAAATGGGGTGATCACCCGTACTAAACCCCCTTATGTAGATCTTGATCATACATAAGATTTTGGAGGTGTTTCTTTAATTATGGTCATGTCTAGACTGGGATATAATATCCATCTGTCACTGTATCCTGTGATAATAGGAATCAATCTAGACGTAGTTTCAGGGATAATGTGTTGTTTAGTGTCATGCAGCAAGGACATCAGCCATGCAGTTTAACATCATGAGGTAAGGAGGAAAGTGACCCATCATAAGTAAAAGAAGGTATGAACATCCATCAATTCTATTTGGGGAATTCAGGGAATCACCATACAAGGTAAATCTCATGTTTTTAATATAATTCTTCTTGGGGTAGTTTCTTAGGGATTCTAATGCTTGGAACATAGGGTAAGGCTACATTTTAATGTCACGTGATAAAGATTTTTTCATATAGTTCAATGTCATGTGAATAGGATGACATAAGGTCTTGTAGTTTTAGGTCATGAAACTAGGACCATATGTCATGGAAATGATGAGTAATAAAAGGCTAATCATGCCAAAATGTTCTGGCATACCTTAGACGTGATGAGGGAAAATGTAAACCATGATGTTGGGTGTTCTTATATCGGGAGAAATGATATGGAAAAATTCCATTAAGTATTATAGAGATAGATGAGGTCTCTCCTAAGGATGAATTTTCATTTGGTTGACTAGACTTTTTTTGGGCGATTTATGCAAAGACAACTAGGCGTATTATGAAAATTCAAACAAAGGTGTCATCAAGAAGATGACCCTCCATTTTTTGTGGTCATAGAAAGAATGTGGGGATTCAAAATTTCTTAGGACATGGAGTATGATAAATAAAATTAATGTGTTTGAGTACATAAGAAACATTAAAACCGGTATTTTCTATTGAGTGTGAAGTTACTTACACAGATCTGACTCGTATGTAGGAGGGGATATTTTTATTTCCGTGATGGAACCAAGAATGATAGAACCCAAATTTAGATATCCTAAAAATATATTTTTTTGTATCTTTGATAGGGGAATTTTCTTATTTACCCCATGTCTGGGACTAGGACATGAGGTCTACCAATCACTACGTATCTCATTAATGTGAGAACCATGACACATGTAGTTCTTGAGGAAACATGTAGTTTAACATCATTAGGTAAGAAAATTTGGTGTGCCTCTTAAGGTCTTGAGACTAGAAACATAGTAACCATGATATGAATTGATATTCCTTGATCATGCGAGAAATCCCTTACTGAAAATCCTAAACCCACATTAGTTATGCTCAGTGTGAGAAACAAGGGAAGGAAAAGGTTTAAAAAAAGGTACAATACAAATGAAGGATAGGGGTATTTTATTTTCTGGTGGATGGACCCGGATATAAGATCCATGCATCACTACATATCCCATGAGGATGTGAATCAATCCATATGTAGTTTTTAAAAGTCTCCCTATATAGGTATGACCAGTACACAGGGAGAGGTTCATTTTTATCTTTCGTTATGTCTAGAACCATGATTAGAGATATGGGAATCACTATATATAATGTGATAATAGGAATCAAGACACACATAGTTATTATAAATGGAATGGTAGAAGACCAATACTTGGAATGGGGGCGTTCACTCTGGCATGGACATTGAGGCATCCCATGATTGTTGTGAGTCATCTTGTATTTATTGGATGGGGTAAGGATACTATTTATCATTATGTTCTAAGGATATTGTTATAGATACCTCACATACTTGTTCACATGAGGAATACCTAGTTTTATATAGGGTAATGCTTCAATCTATCATTGAATTGCTTCGATCATGATGGGGTGAAAATTTCTTAAAGGGGATTGTGTGGATACAAAATGATGGACACCGATACGAAAGTATGGTTAGGGGAACTTCTCTTCATAAAATCTTAAGACATATTTAAAAATGGGTGTAGCACCCTTTATTTCTAGTAAATACCCATTTATTTATGTATTTTAAGTATGTACATTGTTTGAGTGAAGTTTGAGAGGGTTTGGATGAATTTTTGAATGTTTTGGGGGATTTTTTTGAAGGTGGGTGGTTTGAGAACGGTTAATAGAAACCATGAAACACCTCTAGGAGACCATGAAATGTGAAAGAGTGGGATCTATGTAGGTGCATGCTTAGGTGCACATCTTGGCTAAACTGTGCGGCCAACAAGAAGAAATCATGCTTTTGGAATAGAGAGCATTTTCACGGTTTCCGCATAGTTTTTCTAACCATGCAAGCCAAATATTCAAGGTTCTTCTTAAGTCATAGCCATGTGCACTATTAGTGTGTGGATTTCTTAACCGTTTTCTCTAACCATGAATGGCCAAAAGTTAAATATGAAAAGTGTGTATCTAACTCATTTTAGCCCCTTAACCACTCTTTTTTCATCTATTAAGTCCCCAAATCGGTTTTATCTCTTCCTAAATGTTGTAGATACCCTTCCCTTCAATTTAAGAGTGACATGTTGGAAAATATTGGTGCATTGAAGGCGGAATTCCTTGGTTAGTCTTTGTTCTTGGTGGTTTCCCTTATATTTCCTCTTCTTCCCTATCTTTCATTCATATATCTAATAAATTGGGGATATATGTATGATTTTTTTTCCAATCATGATGATATTTGGTTGTGTTGATGTTAGGGATTGAGATCTAAGGTGGGGTTTTGGAGTCTCAACCCGATTTTGTTGAGGAATTTTTGTCATTATTCGTTTTCACATAATTTTTTATGGTAGGTGGATTTACTCTTGATTTCTCTTGTTAGAACTTTAAGGCTTGGTTTTAAATCATTTAATTTCTTGAAATTATTTTTGAAATTGTGAAATTTTTGTGAAAATATTTTTAGAAACCTTCTTTAGTGATTATTTGTGAAATTTTGGAATTATTGTAAAAAGTGCATTGTTGAATGATTTTAAAATGATAATTTTAAAAATGGTTTTTTGGTTTGATTCATGTATAAAGGATTGGGGGAATGATTTTCAATAAAAATAATGTTTTATTGAAAAGGTTTGGTATAATTGGATTGTCATGGTTTTGGAATAATTGGTTGGAGTGTGTTCATTTTCATTGACATGACCCTGCGGAAGGGGAGTGTTCCCTTGGGGAACTGGTATATGGTTACCTTGTGATAACTTGGTAGATCGACAAGAGATAACTCATGAGTATATAACAATCACCTGGGAATGAATGTGTGGATGTGTGTATTGGAATGGGTTAGGCCTAATGGATTTTTCAAATGGTTTGAAGGACTTGTTTGGTTGTTTTCCATGGAAAATATTTTGTTAAGGAAATTCATGGATTTGATATAAACTGTTAAAAAAATTGAATTGTTTTATATAAATGTTCTAAAATTTTATATCCTAGTGGCATGAGTAGGGAAGTAATTTGGGAAAAACCTACTGGGTTTCATTAATCATCCTTTGTTTGGCCACTTTAGTGCATTTTTAGATGTTGTTTATTGAGATACAGGTAATGGTAAAATATCTAATTTATATAGTGATGCATCATGATACTTTGATCGTGGCTTGTGGAGTTGGAGATTGGATCATGTTGGGAGCTTTGTAGTTGGTGTATTTGGAGTCTTTGAGATTTTTTGGTTTCATATTCCACTTTTTTTACTAATATAGTTTGTTTATAGTTTGGTTTTTGTTGTTATTTTGGTATTACATTGAGTTTTATTAAATTGTTATCTTGCATCATATGGTGGTTGGTGAGTTTGGTTATATTGGTTTGGTTATTTTACTTAAAGAGGGAAACTTGACCCCCAATTTTTAACAAAGCACTTGGAATTTATTTCTAGCCTTTGGTGTTTTGAAGATGTCCCCTAAGTCCAAGTACAAATTCTGCATCAACTCAATCCAATGATGAGGGGTTTTATTTTACAAGTGATATTAGTTTGTTTGATCCTTGGGTATCATTTGTGTCACTATTGTATTTGAAAATTATTCTTGATTAGTCATTGAGCATGAATGGTAGAAAGGATTAGGATTGTTAGAACATGAAATGTAGAGCATAAAAAGGCATAGATAACCTATTTATGTTGAACCTCAAGTTACCAGGGAGTTGGGTAATTTTTTTGGAGAAACTTATAGACTTGTTACCTCATTATCATGTTTTTAGCCAATGATAATAGAATTAAATGAATTTTAAAAATTAATTCCCACTAGGAGTGCATATTTCATCTTGATTAATGATTTACGATTTTTTAAAAATGTGTTGATTTTTGAAAAATGTTGATTTTTTTTGAAATGTGATATTTTTTAAAGGGAATTTTTGTGGTATTTTGAAAATAGTTTAATTGTCAAAAGCATGGTGGAATTTTAAAAAAAGGGTTGAAAATAGAAAGTGTTAACTTTTGGACAGCCTTGTTGTGATGGTTTGGATGTGGTAAATTTAAAATTTCTAAGTCTTTAGTTGGTACAGAGTGAGACTTATGGAATTTTGTTTTTTATAGAAAATGCAACCGGTTAGATGTAGAAGAAACTAATTGGAGGAAGATACTAAGAATGTGGTTTCACCTATGCCATAGATGAACTAATAGCTGGTTCAAATTATTAACCAATCTTATTAAGTTGTGGATAGAGGGAACATAAGGGATGAACCAAGGAAATTATATCATTTAGTTCAATTCTAGAAGTATAATCCACACATCTTTTTGGGTGATTCAAATCCAAAGAAATAAGAGGTGTGTCTAAATAAGATGGATCAAATCTTAGATTTCCTAATCACACTTACAAAGATTAAATTCAAGTTGGAAATGTATATGTTGGAGGATCTTTTACACCAATGGTGGGATTTAGAATCTCATGCTAAATTGGACCAAGAAATTCCATGGGATGATTTTGAAGAATTTTTAGCAAACAATTATATCCTCACACATTATATATTTCTAGAATGACAGATGTTTTAGTTTGAAGAAGGAAAATATCTCGGTGATATAGTGTGTCACTAAAATTATGAATTTAGTACATTTTTCACTCGGAGTTGCTGCAAGTGTTTCCTTGAAGGCATGAATTTTTGAATCAGGGATAAAGAAATATATTTTCTCAAATATTACCAATCTATGTATAAAGGATTATATGGAGATGGTCAATAGATAAATAGTGGAATAAAATGACATATTAGGAAGTATTGTTGGGGGAAGCACGTTCATACCTATGGGAAATTAGGGGAACTCTAATGCTAAGAACAAACAGAAGAGAAACAACTATTTCCAAGGTAGTTAAATGAATCATAATTATATGGACGGATTAGTGAATCTTCCTCCAAAACCCAAGAGTAAAACTAAATGTTTCCAATTTTGATCTTTGGATCACAAAAATTGAGATTGTATGACACCACCTAGAGTATTGCATATTTGTAACCAGATGGGGAATCATCAGTTATATTATTGTAGTTATCCAAGGTTGGGTGTTATGGACACATATGATGTTTTGTAGATGTCATATACTTCAATAGGATGAGGAAAATAGAATAATTCTCGTCAGTAGAATCAATCAAGCAATTTTTATTCTAGGAATACAATGAATCCTTAACAAGGGTAGTCTCAACAGGGAAATAAAGAACAAGGTATTGTGAGTAAGAAGTTATATATATCTGAAAAAGTTATTATGGATGATTAGTATGGACCATCAATGGTAATAGGTATGATTCTTTTGAATTATACCCTTATGCATGCTTTGTTTGATATGGTTGCATCCCATTTTTTTATTTCTTCTCATTGTGTTGATCTTATGAGTTTAAATGCTAATATGGTGCCTTCTATTTTGAAAATTCAAACTCTTCTTGTTCAAAGAGAATGTCGAGCCTTTATGTTCAAAGAGTGATCTATAAGAATTTATAGAGATGAATTCAATTGGGATTTATTTATTCTTGATATGGATGTCTATGACATAATCTTGGGTATGGATTGGTTAACAAGGTTTAAGGATCACATCGATTGTTATACTTTAAGGGTTAGTTTTACGACTGATGATGACATTGAACGTATATTTAGAGGATATTAGAATTTAAAGGAAAGTGAAATAGGGTTTTTGGAACCATCATTTGGATCACTCTCACACCAGTTGGAAGCTCTGAATTTTTCATCGGTGGAAGAGATTGAAAAGAGTCATTTTATATCAGTTGTTGATCAGTTTTTAGAAGTTTTTCCTAAACAAAATTCAGGGTTTACACCCACAATAGAAGTGGATATTATGATTGATCTCTTTTTGAGGACTAGTCCTATATCACTGTCATTTTATCATATATAACCAATGGAAATAATGGAATTGAATGTGAAGTTGGATGAGTTATAAAGAAAAGTGTAAATTTGGCCTAGAATGTCTTCATGGGAAGCACCAGTCTTTTTTATCAAAAATGTGGATAGAACTCTTTGGATCTCTCTGTATTATTGTAAGCTCAACCAAGTTATGATAACGAATTGGTATCCAATTCCATACATTGAAGATCTATTCAATCAATTAAGGGGAGCCCAGTGGTTCTCTAAAATTAACTTACGATCAGGATAACTCTAATTTTGGGTTCAGAAGGAAGATATACTGAAAACAACATTCAAAAGTTGATATGGAAATTATGAGTATGTGGTTATGTCTCCAGGTATTATGAATGCAAATAAATTATTTATAGAATTATGAATCATATATTTCAAAGGTATCTAGATTATTTTTTGTTGGTATTTGTGGATAACATATTGGTGTATTCAAGGACAAGGGTTGAGCATGATAAAAACATTGGATACAGTGTTAGGTACCTTATGAGATGGTTGTTTGTATGAAAAATTATTAAAGTTTGATTTTTGGATATAAGAGGTACATTTCCTTTTCCATGATATCTCTAAAATATGTGTTTTTGTGGATATAGAAAAGATATAATTTATAACCTATTGGAAACCTCCAATGAATGTCTTTGAGATACATAGTTTCCTTGGATTGGTTGGTAATTATCGACACTTTGTTCATGATTTTTCAGGATTATATTCTCTAATGATAGCTTTGATAAGGAATAATGTTCCATTACAATAGTATGAGAACTGTTAGAAGTATTTTCAAGATCAAAATGTTTACCTTGCATCAACATTGATTTTGATTTTTCTAGAATTAGGAAAAGGGTATGTGGTGTATTATGATTATTCGAGATCTAGGTTGGGATTTTTTCTCATGAAAAGAGGTTATTTTGTTTTTTATAGCTCACGAAATTTATGGTTTCATGATAATAACTACCCAACACATGATTTTAGATTATTTTTTGAAGTCCATTCTTTGAAGAATTGACATTGTTACCTATTTGGTGAGAAATTTATGTTGGTTGTGGATCATAAGAGCTTGAAAAACATTTTCTCACAAAGGTATTTGATCTTGAGACCAAGAAGATGGATGAAATATATCCAAATGTTTGACTTTGACTTGATGTATTCATTGGGTAAAGGAAACTCAATAGAAGTTACATTAATCAGGAAGTGGTATGGCCAGTTGTAAAAAGAGGATTCAGATCAGTGGTAGTTGATGTTGGTGATAGCTAACTTGAACTTGGAATGTGAAGACTAGGGTATTATTTCGCTTTTCTTCCTAGTTTCTTTTATTCCTAATTTGGTGAATATGGTTAAAGATGAATAGAAATATAATTCAGAATATGTATCAATGAGGTCAAAACTCAATGGTGGGGAGATCATTGAGGGATATAAGCTTGATGGAAATTTAGTTTTTTGGTTCAGAGTTTGGATGGTGACACCCTTTACTTTTCATGAACAACTTCTCCATGCTTACCACCATTTGATATGGGTGGTTCATCCCAAATATAAGAGATTTATAAGGAATTGAAAGCAATGTTTTGGTGGGTCAGTATAAAAAAAATGGTTGAGTTTGTTTCAAGATGCCTCACTTGTCAGCAAGTCAAGGCAGAGCACCAATGACTTGTGGGTATGTTTCAGTATTTACATGTAACAACCTGATATTTTATGAGAATTATTCTTTTTAATTTCATTGATGTCTTCTGATATATGCCACACCAAGATTATCTTGCGCTATACGCAACACCGTATTAGCTTTCAGTATACGCAACCCTAACTTGACTTTCATTACACGCAATCGTGACCTTCCTCGATAGCCTGTGTAGTACGCAATACCGGGTTTCACAAAACAACGATATATTGTTATAATATTCTTATGGAATAGCCATTATGAATAGTATTAACTACATTTTGAATTTTATAACATTATTATTCATCTTACATATTTTCTAGAACATGGTATGAGAACAAAATAAATTTTTTGGGTAAAATAAGTATTTTTCAAAAAATGCAGTTTTGACGCCTTTTGATGGCGCACCCAATTTAAGTCTAGTTTTTGACATGTTTATAAGTTAAATTTGAAAAAATAAAATTCTTCCTTGGATTCAGGATATAAAAATTTAATTTGGATAATGTTTTGATATTTTTCTGATAACTTTCATATTTTAATGAATAGTAAAACCACGCTATATTTTAATTAAAAACAACTTTTTTCATCGCAATAATTTATATGGTTAGGTTATCTTTTTAATTTGTTTTAAAGTGTAATTATAATATATTTTTACCATTTAATCCAATGTTTGTCATTGGAATTAATTTCACTTTGAAATTGGATATAAACAAGTATCAATCTTTTCATAGTTATTGTTTCTTAAAAACACGCTATTTGTTTTGATAACGGGAATTAATTTTAAAATTAGATAATGCCACTTCTATGTTTTGAATTTGGAAAAATAGACATCAATTTAGAATTCAGAATATAATATAATGCTTAGGCTGAATTGTTGATATTTTTCTGAAAAACATCAATTTTCGATGAATAGTGAAACCACTTAGTGGTAGATAAAAAACTGACTTTTTCATTTAAATGAAATTTTACCACTTTTGTGAATTGAAATTTGAAAATCCGAGAGACATGGTTAATTTCAAGGACTAAAATGTGGTTCAATGAGATGAAAATATTTTTTGGTGAATAGTAACTTTTTACTTTTATTTACCACGGTTAAAAGTAAATAGGATAATTAAGGGTAAAAATGATATTATTATTACCATAACACATGTCCTAATTCTATTGGATAAGTTTAATTAGACCAAACACAACATTTGGAATAAAATATGACCATTTAGGCCCACTTGGATTAGATTAGGACATTTAATATTAATTTATTTAAAGAAGGGTTAAAATAGTTAAAATCAAAGTTTGATAAGTAAATCATTTTTAATAGAGGGTAATAAATAAGATAAATTCGACTATAAATATTAATTAGAAATATAAAAAGATTTCCTAAATAATGGTGTTTTATTTATAATTTTTAGACATTAAAGAATTTAATTTATTTATGACACAATGATGATGCAATAATTATCTTATTAAAGAAATATTTACATAATTGATGTTATAAATACCCAAATAAATGTAAATTGAGACTTTTTATGAATTAAACTAATTTTATAGGTTAATATGACATTTTATTATTGATTTAGGTAACTTTTTTTGAACTAATAATTCTGTTAGGATTTTCACAAAAATCAATTACCAAATAGTGTCAAAATAGACATAAAATAGTTTTTAAAACAAATATTATATTACTAATTGTTATTTTATTCCTAAAAATCTAAGGTTCATCCAAATGACTTAGATAAGGTTATATATATTAATAATAAACAACGTGGGGTCCGTTTGGCTTGTTATAGTAAGTTTATTAATCTTATAGTGTAAGAAAACAAGAAGACACGATAAAAGAAAAATTATTTAACTTAAAGTTAAATCTAAATGATAAGGTAAAAATAGAAACCTAAAATTGTCTAAATTATATTGGATGAGAGTATTTCGACCCATCCCCACCTTAGGTTTTAATTAACTCAATTTGGAGCTATTAAAAACCGAATATGACTTTATAATAAAATAATAAATTTAGTTATTCTAAAGGTACCCCTCTCCTCCCTTATAAAAGGGCACCTCATCCCTCTCTTACTCACACCACTTTGAGCCTTCAAGCTCGGCCAAACCCTGCCAAATTATCTTTTTCACTTACATAGACACATCCTAGAGGCTCTTGTCTTCTTCAAAGACCAATTTTAGTGCCCTAAGAGGAGGTCTCAAAGAGGCGCTTCAAAAAAGAGGTAATGTCCGTAACCGATTCTTTCAAATTTATTTCTTCTTCCACTTCTTTTTCTTTAGTTTTTTCATTATGAAGTAATAACATCAGTATCAATCATATACTGATATGTTATTATAATTATGAAACAACCCTATTTCACCATCTATCAATCCTACGGAAAATGAAATCATCGCACGTGCGTACGTACGGAATACCGTCTCCACGTCGTGGTGTAATCTATTTTCCACCACCACCTCACTTGGATGGGTATAATGGTGTAAAGAATAACTATATATGATTATTTTAAAGTGATATTTATTCTGAAATAGTATACATACACTTCAATACAATTCCACGATCATGGGAATGATATCATCGCTAGTGCGTACGTACGGACTGCCGTCTCTACGACGCGATGAGATTCATTCTCCATGTTAACCATTCATGAATGATTATAAAGTATATATAATAAGTAATCATTAAAATATATGACATAATAATGATACTGGATTTATGTATATATATATATATATGTATGTCATCTACTTAATTCCATTCAATTCAATAAGGAAACGAAAACAGCGTTCATGCGTACGTACGGCCTACCGTCTCCATGAACGGTGTATTTCATTCCATTTATCGATCTATCATATATATATGTATATTCTGAATATATATTACATATAAATCATGTTTTACATTCTGTAATTAATTAAATCAGTATATAAGTAATAATATTAAGAACAAAAAGTCAAAACACGTACGATAAATGAAACTATTTTACCCAAAACGCTGCTTTTACATCGAATTTACAAAAGAACGGGTAATATAAAGTCATAAGTGAAATATATATGATATCGTAACAATGAATATGATTCTTTAATAAGTCAATGACATTATTTAAATCATTATACATGAGGTTCAGATACGTATGATTCATATCGTACCTAAGGTAAGGGATAATTTTTCAATCTCATTTTTATTCGAGATTGCTTATACGAAAGTATTTACTAGGGTTATTGTTATCATCCATGTCCATGTTTCCTAAAAATGGTTTCATGTATGTTTAAAGTCCTTTTAACCATTTTTTACTTTTACTACATGGTATGTAAGGAATATTTCTTTTTTTTACCATACGAGGTACTTTTTTACTTTTCTGACAAAAGTACGAGAAGAATGTTATTTTTAACATATACTGCGTGAATGGATTTTTACGATTTCTTAACACCTCAATTTCACAAAGATTACTCTACAAGATTTTATGACTATTTTCAACAAAATACTTTTATTTTAAAAGTGCATGGAATTTTGTGAAAAGAAAATGATTTTGAAGAAGAAAGGATATTTTCCTCAAGAATTCATTCTAAATGTTTTATCAAAACCATTTTCCATCTAAGATGAAATTATTTCACATGTGTATGTTTAAAGTTTAATGTATCTATGATTTAAATGGTTTCACTTTTCTTATGATTAAATTTCCATTTGATTTATATTGATTATGAGATGATGGGATGATGTTTATGAAACCCATTTTATTCTTTGGGTTATGATGAATGTTTTAAGTTTATTTTTTGGCACAAGTAAAAATGATATCATTTTGAGATGGGTGGGACCTATATCTCCCTCTAATTCATTGGGTAAGGATGTATATCTCATGAGATAGACATGGCTGGAATAGTAAGTTAATCCGGTTCAGTGTTACAGGACTTAAACGAAGAGTGAAATCTATTTATAATGAGACTTTGTCCACTAAGATGGTCATGGATGTAATGCCTTGGCTACTATGGAAGTCATATCATGTGATTAATGGTTTGACACAATTACATGTTTAATTACCATGCTATTATATCATGATTAATGTTTCTTTATGAACTATTCCTTACATACTGCCATGATTTATGTCATTTCTCAAGATTCTGATGTTTAAATATTATGTTCATGTTTTGAAGTTCAAATGTATATGATTTGTTTTATTTCATCAATTCTTACCCTTACTGAGCATTTGAGATCACCCTTTATATGTTTTCTTTTCCCTAGGATTTAAATAAAGGTTTTAGGTAAGAAAACAAAAATGGGAAGATCTTATTGGAGATGTTGAAGATCTTTCACCATGATTAGAAGATTATATTCCAAGTTTCAAAGACACTAAACTATTATGATCCTTGTCTGTCTGTTTTTGTTATGTATTAAGTATTCCGCTAAAGTAATGTAATGTCCATGTACGTCATGATTCGGGTCTCTACAGTTGGTATCAGAGGAAATGTTTAGTCAACCTTTGGAAACTAGGATGCGAAAACTTTAGTGAGATCCCTAGAGATATTTCTAAGGCATGTCTAGGGATGTCCCTAAGGTTAAGTATAAGTATAGGTTATAGTCCTAGAATTATGGTACCGATATTAGATTAAACCTAAGATGTTAGATATTGAAGTTACTCCCCCTTTATTATGATTTTTGCCTCTCACACTATTCTTTTTGGGTTTTAGAAAATGGCTGGAAACAAGATGATTCACGATAATGGAGGATATGATGGAAAATGGAATGATATTATTCATGAGAAACCAAATGAAATGGGATTTGGATGTCCAAACATCATTATTATGCTGAATCAAAAATCTCATAATATGATCAATAAACTCAAATTTGGTAAGTTTCTTGACTCGGCTAATAAGAGAAAGATGGAGTTTCATGATGATCATAGAGGAAAGAAAGTTCAATTTCCCCTATGTAAATCATGTGGGAAGAGGCATCAAGGAGAATGTTTCAAAGGAACTTGAAGATGATTTGGGTGTGAAAAGGAGGACACAAAGATAGTAAGTGCAAAGGAAAAGGTTCGGTTAACACCATGGATGAGGATAATGGTATTGCTATGACATAAATAATGGTTAAATATTTTAAATGTGGAATGTATGGGCATTATGAAAACCAATGCCATAAGGGAAAGTCTCATGAAGAGAATCAGTATGGTCGTATGGGTATTATTTATGTTGATGATGATGAAGAGACTACAAATGATATGTGAGTTGAAAGAATTGTTGAAGCTCAGTCAATGGTTTAAGAAGGTAGTTGAATGATTACATGTTTATCAAGTGTAATGTTGTATAAGTAATCTCATGGTACTATGGAATAAAGAGACATCTAAGGATTGTTACATTGTTGTCTTTCCTGAAGTTTTGAAAGTATATGATGAATGGTACCAGTAACCATGAAAGGTTATTCAGATATTTTTGGAAAGTAGCTGATATGCACATAATGAAGGGATAAGGAGAAAATTAAATGTTTGATAGTATTCATGAGCTCATGACTGATATAAGGAGAAGGTTATATCATGGTTTGAGTATATAGAATTTTTGGATTTTGGTATGTGGAAAGAGTTAACTTTTGACATCATTCATGTTTTCACTAAGGTTTAATGGGTATTCATTTTTCAAGAGAATATATGATTAAGGTATTCACATGATTGGAATGCGACCAACAAGATATATGGGGGATAAATGATGGTATTCACATGCTTGGTTGATGACATTTCTAGAAATCATTTTCTTTATACTATGATCTTGGACCGAAGTATTTCAGATAAGCCTAAAGATTGGAATGGATTATATTGGACATAAGTTATTATTGTTTAAGGATAGAACTTGTTTCGATATTAGTGATGGGATGTTATAGTAATGTAGTTTTAGAAAAAGGACAACCTACAGGATGAGTTACAACCCATCGCGTCGGAAGAGGCTGTGGGAATCGAACCCACAACTGAAGTGTGACAGGCCTTTATCGCCTACCACAGGCCTACAGGAAGTCCCTGTTTAATAGAAACTAGTTTTATTATATTAAGCAGTATGATATATGAAGTATAAGTCCATTTTAGAAACCTTATATGATTAATCTCACTATAGATGGACTTATGTATATTTGATAACTTTTGCTAACCTTTTGTTTAAAACAGATGGAATGACCCATCATTCTATCACATGATCTGCTAACTCTTCACAAATAACAAATTCAACTTCATTTCTTTAAGAGATGAAGTGAAAATTGTTTAAAGCACGAACAACAGTGAGATTGTACCACAATCATGCAAGTATTTCTTCTAATTAAAAATTTTCAACTTTAGGGAAATGATATTGAAAACCAAAAATGTTGTCCTAGTGCTCTTATATCCGATGTATCATATGGTTCTTTAGATCATCACAAATTTATGGCTTTGTGATTGATGGCTTTTTCATAGCCATGCTCTCTAACACTCTCCATCAGAACATGATGGTTAGATTTTTCTTCCATATCCATATTTTCACCTATGTTATCCTATGTGGAAACCCAGTGATTAGTTAATTTGGGTAACCGTTACATTTCATACATTAGTTTTTAATGATAGGTTTTGGTATTCCCTTTTTACGAAGTGGGTTTATATTAAAGAAACTTTCAAGTATTAAACCATTTATAACCCCAATGAATTTCGAGGGTGAAATTCATTTTAAGGGGGGTAGAATGTAACAATCCGAGATTTTATGAGAATTATTCTTTTTAATTTCATTGATATCTTCTGTTGTATGCTACACCAAGATTATCTTGCACTATACGCAACACCGTATTAGCTTTCAGTATACGCAACCCTAACTTGACTTTCATTACACGCAATCGTGACCTTCCTCGATAGCGTGTGTAGTACGCAATACCGGGTTTCACAAAACAACAATATATTGTTATAATATTATTATGGACTAGACGTTATGAATAGTATTAACTACATTTTTAATTTTATAACATTATTATTCATCTTACATATTTTCTAGAACATGGTATGAGAACAAAATAAAATTTTCAGGTAAAATAAGTATTTTTAAAAAAATGTAGTTTTGTCGCATTTTGATGGCGCACCCACATTAAATCTAGTTTTTGAAATTTTTATAAGTTAAATTTGAAGAAATAAAATTTTTCCTTGGATTCAGGATATAAAAATTTAATTTGGATAAAGTTTTGATATTTTTCTGATAACTTTCATATTTTAATGAATAGTAAAAACACGCTATATTTTAATTAAAAACAACTTTTTTCATCGCAATAATTTATATGGTTAGATTATCTTTTTAATTGGTTTTAAAGTGTAATTAGATTATATTTTTACCATTTAATCCAATTTTGGTCATTGGAATTAATTTCACTTCGAAATTGGATATAAAAAAGTATCAATCTTTTGATAGTTATTGTTTCTTAAAAACACGCTATTTGTATTGATAACAGGAATTAATTTTAAAATTAGCGAATTACACTTCTATGTTTTAAATTTTGAATAATAGAAATCAATTTTGAATTCGGAGTATCAAATAATGCTTAGGCTGAATTTTTGGTATTTTTCTAAAAAACTTCCTTTTTCGATGAAAAATGAAACCACTTAGTGGTAGATTAAAAACTGACTTTTTCATTTAAATGAAATTTTACCATGTGAATTTAATTTTAAAAATCCAAGAGACATGGTTAATATCAAGGACTAAAATTTGGTTCAATGAGACGAAAATATTTTTTTGGTGAATAGTAACTTTTTACTTTTATTTACCACGGTTAAAAGTAAATAGGATAATTAAGGGTAACAATGATATTATTATTACCCTAACACATGTCCTAATTCTATTGGATAAGTTTAATTCAACCAAAAACAACATTAGGAATAAACTATGACCATTTAGGCCCACTTGGATTAGATTAGGACATTTAATATTAATTTATTTAAAGTAGGGTTAAAATAGTTAAAATCAAAGTTTAATAAGTAAATCATTTATAATATAGGGTTATACATAAGATAAATTTGACTATAAATATTCATTAGAAATAAAAAAAAATTTCCTACAAAATGGAGTTTTATTTATAATTTTTAGACATTAAATAATTTAATATATTTATGACACAATGATGATGCAGTAATTATGTTATTAATGAAATATTGACATAATTAATGCTATAAATACCCAAATAAATGTAATTTTATACTTTTTATGAATTATACTAATTTTATAGGGTAATATGACATGTTATTATTGATTTAGTTAACTTTTTTCGAACTAATCATTCTATTAGGAGTTTCACAAAAATCAATTACCAAATAGTGTCAAAATTGAAATAAAATAGTTTTTTAAAAAATATTATATTATTAATTGTTTTTTTATTCCTAAAAATAGAAGGTTTGGACAAATGACTTAGATATGGTTATATATATTAATAATAAACAACTTGGGGGTTCTTTTGGCTTGTTATAGTAAGTCTATTAACCTTATAGTGAAAGAAAACAAGAACACACGGTAAAAGAAAAATTATTAAACTTAAAGTTAAATCTAAATGATATGGTTAAAATAGAAACCTAAACTTGTCTAAATTCTATTGGATGAGAGTATTTCGACCCATCCCCACCTTATCTTAGAAATGACTCAATTTTGAGCTATTAGAAACCGAATATGACTTTATAATAAAATAATATATTTTGTTATTCAAAAGGTGCCCCTCTCCTCCCTTATAAAAGGGAACCTCCTCCCTCTCTTCCTCACACCACTTTGAGCCTTCAAGCTCGAAAAACCCCTTTCATATTATCTTCTCCACTTCTGTAGAAACATCCTAGATGTTCTGGTATTCTTCAAAGACCAATTTTAGTGCCCTAAGAGGAGGTCTCAAAGAGGCGCTTCAAAGAAGAGGTAATGTCTATTACCGATTCTTTTAACTTTATTTCTTCTTCCACTTCTTTTTCTTTAGTTGTTTAATTGTGAAGTAATAACATCAGTATCCCTCATATACTGATATGTCATTATATTTATGAAACAACCCTATTTCACCATCTATCCATCCTATGGAAAAAGAAATCATCGTGCGTGCGTACGTACGGAATACCGTCTCCACGCCGTGGTGTAATCTATTTTCCACCACCACCTTACTTGGATGGGTATAATGGTGTAAAGAATAACTGTATATAATTATTGTAAATTGATATTGATTCTGAAATAGTATACATAAACTTAAATACAATTCCACGATCATGAGAATGATATCATCACTCGTGCGTACGTACGGACTACCGTCTCCACAACGCGATGAGATTTATTCTCCATGTTAAACATTCACGAATGATTATAAAGTGTATATAATAAGTAATCATGAAATATATGACATAATAATGATACTGGATTTATGTATATTTATATATGTATGTCATCTACTTAATTCCATTCAATTCAATAAGGAAATGAAAACAGCGTTCATGCGTACGTACGGACTACCGTCTCCATGAACGGTGTATTTCATTCCATTTATCGATCAATCATATATATATGTATATGATGAATATATATTACATATAAATCATTTTTTACATTCTCAAATTAAGTAAATCAGGATATAAGTAATAATATTAAGAACAACAAGTCAAAACACGTACGATAAATGAAATGATTTTACCCAAAATGCTGCTTTTACATCGAATTTACAAAAGAACGGGTAATATAAAGTCATAATTGAACTATATATGATATCATAAAAATGAATATGATTCTTTAATAAGTCAATGAAATTATTTAAATCATTATACATGAGGTTCGGATACGTACGAAGCATATCGGACCTAAGGTAAGGGATAATTTTTCAATCTCATTTTTATTCGAGATTGCTTATACGTAAGTATTTACTAGGGTTATTATTATCATCCATGTCCATGTTTCCTAAAAATTGTTTCATGTATGTTTAAAGTCCTTTTTAACCATTTTTGACTTTTACTACATGGTATGTATGAAATCTTATTTTTTACTATACGAGGTACTTTTTTACTTTTCTGACAAAAGTATGAGAAGAATGTTATTTTTAACTTATATGCCATGAACGGATTTTTACGGTTTCACAACACCTCATTTTCATGAAGCTTACTCTACAATATTTTATGACTATTTTCAAAAAAATACTTTTATTTCAAAAGTGCATGGAATTTTTTGAAAAGAAAATGATTTTGAAGAAGAAAGTATATTTTCCTCAAGAATTCATTCCAAATGTTTTATCAAAACCATTTTCCATCTAAGATGACATTATTTCATATGTGTATGTTTCAAGTTAAATGTCTCTATGATTTACATGGTTTCACTTTTCTTATGATGAAATGTCCATTTGTTTTATATGGATTATGAGATGATGGGTTGATGTTTATGAAACCCATTTTATTATTTGGGTTATGATGAATGTGTTAAGTTTATTTTGTGGCACAAGTAAGAATGATTTCATTATGAGATGGGTGGGACCTATATCTCCCTCCAATGCATTGGGTAAAGATGTATATCTCATTAGATAGACATGGCTGGAATGGTAAGTTAATCTGGTTCAGTGTTACAGGACTGAAACGAGGAGTGAACTCGATTCAGAAAGGGACTTTTTCCACTAAGATGGTCATGGAAGTAATGCCTTGGCTACTGTGGAACTAATATCATGTGCTTAATGGTTTCCCTCAATTACATGTTTAATTACCATGCTATTTTATCATTATTAATGTTTCTTTATGATCTATACCTTACATACTGCCATGATTTATGTCATTGCTCAAGATTCTGATGTTTAAATATTATGTTCATGTTTTGAAGTTAAAATGTATATGATTTGTTTTATTTTATCCATTCTTACCCTTATTGAGAATTTGAGCAAACCCTTTATATGCTTTCTTTTCCACAGGATTTAAAGAAAGGTTTTAGGTAAGAAAACAAAAAGGGGAAGATCTTATGGGGATGTTGAAGATCTTTCACCACTATTAGAATATTATATTCCGAGTTTCCAAAGACACTAAACTATTACGATCCTTGTGTGTCTATTTTTGTTATGTATTAAGTATTTCGCTAAAGTAATGTAATGTCCATGTACATCATTCTTCGGGTCTCTAAATTACACACTTCTATTTGGAAGTTGGAGCAGATGGCTATGGATTTTGTGACAGGTCTCCCAAATAATTTTTTGAAACATGAGTCCATATGGGTGATAATGGATCAGCTCACAAAATTTCCCCATTTCATTTGTATTCATGAGTCTCATACAGCGAAGGACTTATCTAAAATCTATATCTAAGAAGTGGTAAAAAGGAATGGTGTACCAGTTTTTATAGTATCTGACTGATATCCTAGATTCCCATCTCATTTCTGAAAATACTTATAGAAACCCCTTGTTCCTCAGTTGACCATGAGTATGACATGTCACCCTCAAATGGATGGACAATAAAAAAGAACAATACATACTTTGGAATACATACTTTGGTCTTATGTAATAGATTTTTTTGGCTCATAGGTGCAACATATACCGTTAGTGTAGATATCATATACTAACAGTTATTAGGCCTCCATACATATGGATACTTTTGAACATTTGTATGGTATTAATTTAAATTATAAACCTTTTTGGTTATAAATAGGTGATACTTCACTGGTTGGTCTGATCCTTTTCTAAGAAATAATAGAACAGATTCAGTTGATTAGGAAAAGAATGAAGATGGATCAAATTCATCAAAAATCATACGCGGATCATCATCGATGACTATTTTCGTTCAAGGTGTGTCATCGTGTGTTCTTGATAATATCTCCAATCATTTTACATCATAATTTTGGGAATAAGGTAATGTTATATCCTTGATATATTGTCCCTTTTGAGATACTTTAATGGGTTGTTGAGGTGGAATATCGGTTGGAATTTACACCACTATTCAGTTCAGTGTACAATGTGTTTAATGTATCTTAGTTGAAAAAGTATCATCCTGATCCTGACCATGTGATTTTATGGGATTACGTTGATCTAGAGATAGATTCTAGGTTGGTACATGTGCCAGTACAGATTATGGATTGGCAAGAAAATGTATTGCATAGAAAAACCATTGGTCTAGTGTGGGTTTTTTGGAAACATGGTCAGATTCTGAAAGAAACATGGGAACATGAAAATGGAATGGTTAATTAGTGGTCTGAAGTCTTTTAGGAAAGTGGTGGTTTTCTACTTTCCTTAGATGGAAATTCCAATGTAAGGGAGAATGTAGCACACCAAGGATTAAGTAAGTACCCCTTTATTTATCTATTTTAAGTGTGTAAAGTGTTTCGGTGATGTTTGGGAGTGTTTGGAGGACTCTTAGAATATTTTTTGGTCTTTTATGAAGGTTCACAATTTGATCGTGGTTAGTAGAAATCGTGAAACACCTCTAGGAAACTATGAAAAGTGAAATAGTGAGATCTGGGTAGGTGTACAGTTTGGCCAAACCATGAGGCCACATAAAATAAACTATTCTTTTGGGATAGATATATTTTTCATGGTTGGTTCACAGTTTATCTAACCATGTAATCTAACTGTGTGAGGTTCTTATTAAGGTACATCTATGTGCATGGTTTTCCAAATCATTCTCCCTAACTATTCACGATGAAAAGTTAGATCTGAAAATTGTTGATCAAACTTGTTTTAGCCCCTTAACCACTATTGTTTCTTCTATTATGAACCTAAATAAATTTTCTCTCTTCCCAAAGGCTGTGGATACCCTTTCCTTTGGTCCGGGAGTGATATGTTGGCAAATATTGGTGTGTTGAAGCTTGGATTCCTTGTTAAGACATTGTTCTTGGTGGTATTTCTTAGATCTACTCTTCTTCCCTATCTTCGGTTCATAGATCTAATTTTTTAGGGATATATATATCATTTTTATTTTCAATCGTGATGATATTTGGATATTTTTATGTTAGGGAATGATATATAAGGTGGGTTTTTAGTGTTTTAAACTGATTTTGTAGAGGAATTCAGGTCACTCTTCTATGTTTCCTAATTCTTCAATGTAGGTGGCTTCACTCTCAACTCCTCCTATTAGAACATTAAGGCTTGGTTTTAAATTTTTTAATTTATTGAATTTTTTTGCGAAATTGTTTTTAAAATCTGGGTAGAAACATTCTTTAGTGATGGTTTGTAAAATTATGTAATTATTGTGAAAAGTGATTTGTTGAATGATTTTAAATGATTATTTGAAAAATTGTTGTTTGGTTTGATTAATGGAAAAAGTTTTTGTGGAAATTTTTTCAATAAAAATATTTTTTTATTGAAATGGTTTGTAATAATTGGTTTGACATGGGTTTTCCATAATTGGTTGGTGTGTGTTCATTTACATGGATGTGACCCTATATAAGGGGCATGTGCCATTGGGGAACTGGTATATAGTTACCTTGTGATGACTTGGGAGATCGATGAGAGACCACTCATGATTATAGAACTATAACATGGGAATGTATGTGTAGATGTGTGGATTGGAATGGGTTATTCAAAATAGATTTTTCAAATATTTTGAATGACTTGTTTGGTTGTTTTCCTTGGAAAATGGTGTGTTGAGTAAATACTTGTCTTTGATACAAACTATTAAAAAAATTTAATGTTTTTTATATAACGTTTTTATATAAATGTGACATCATGTTCTATCCTAGTTTCATGAGTAGGGAAGTCATTTGGGGAAAACATACATTTTCATTACTCACCCCCTTCTTGGGAACTTTGGTTCATTTGAAAATTTTGTTTATATATAAATAGGTAAATGGAAATTATCACATATATTAAGTGATGAATTGTGATACTTTGAGCATCGCTTGTGGAGTTAGAACTTGGAGCATGTTGGGAGTTGTGGAGTTAGTGCCTTTCGATTCTTTGATCTTTGTTTGTTTCATATTCCGCTTTGTACTCTAATACAGTTTGGTTGTAGTATGGGTTTTATTGTTAGTTTGGTATTACATTGGTTTTTATTACATTATTATAATGCATCATATAGTGGTTGGTTGTTATGTTTATCTTGGTTTTGTTATTTTAATTCAAATGAGGAAATTGTCCCCCATGTATTAATGAAGCCCTTGGAATTTATTTCCAACCTTTAGTGTATTGGGCATGTCACCTAATGCCAAGAAGAAATTCCACCTCGACTCAAGCCAATGAGGAGGGGCAGTATGTTACAATGGACACTTTCACGATGTCTTAGGGAAAGGGTTTCGTGATTATTTGATGATGGGGATGGACCCAGGATATTGGACTCGGGAATTCCTATGTATCACATGAGGATAGGAATCAAGCCATTTATAGTTCTTGAATAGAATATCCCTATTCAAGTATGGCCCATACATAGAGAGGGGGAATTTTTTTATTTGGCGTGGATGGGATTGAGATTGGGGATATAGGAATCACTAAGTATATCATTGGTATGAGAATAAATCCACACATAGTTCTTGTAAAATAGTGTGGAAGAATACTGACACCAAGGTTGGCCCTCTCAGGAGAGGTCCATAGAAATGTGTTGTTTTATGCAATGCAAGGGACACCAACTATGCAGTTTAAAGTTATGCTCTAAGGAATAATTGAGTTCCTTTTAAATACTTGCATTCAAAACCATGAACACATTATCATGAGCTGATATGTCTTGACCATGCAGGGAATTCCCTATTATAATTCCTTAGTGCACCTAAACTATGCTCAGTGTGAGAAACAAGTAATAGAAAAGGTTACTCATGACATGGAGGCTATTGGAGAAAAGACATGGTCATTTTGAATCATGCGGTGGTTGAGCCAATATATAGGATCTAGGAATACCTAAATATCTCATTAGTATGAGAATTAAGTTGTACATAGTTCTTGATAAACCCATGCAGTTTAGTTTCATACGGTGAGGATATTGGCCATGTCGTTTTACGTCATGTGGTGCGAATGATGATGCTATACAGTTTAACATCATACAATGAAGAAATTATTGTCATGAATTTTATAATCTTGCGAAATGGATGATGTGGTGATATGTAGTTTAATATCACGTTGTTAGGAATATTTACCATGTAGTTTAACATCATGTGATCCGGATTAAGATTGTGTGATTACAAGAAATACTTCTTTAGGAAACATGAATTGGTGGGGGGGTTTAATGATATCTCCATCTATTGAAATCAAGGAATAAAATATGTTGGGGGTAGAATTTCTCTATTGAATAAGTTATTTTCCATTTTTCTCCAAATTTGGTGGTTTATTTCTGGGTATCATCATATTCCTGAGGGCCAACACCATTTCTCCCTCAAGGAATTACTGGAGGTGGAATTTTTTTATTAAAGTCTCTTGAAATATGTTTTTAGTGGACTTCCAAATGATGAAAGGTATGAAATATCTTCTCATCCAATCACTCCAATTCATCCAGTAATTTATATGATTTATAATCTATAGATAATTGGTAACATATGGCCATGCAAAGCAAGGAAAATCAATCTTTGATGGGTAAGACTGCATCTGTCCCATATATCAATGAGTATGGGGTCTTCTGTTTAGTGGTGTGAGTTGTAGTCTAGTAACCCACAAGGAATGCAGAAGATTATCCATCCAAGAGTTTGTATCCTTACCTACTATATTTTGAAGTATTTTTGATAGGGTCTTGTTTAATTCCTCTATCTATCCATTAGCCACTGCATGATAGAAGGATTAACGGTTGGATTTGGTATTATACTCATGATATAGATTCTACAACTCAAAAAATATAAATTGTTTTTTTGTCCATCACTATAGGATAGGGAACATTAAAACTAGTAATTATGTTTTTTATGATGATTATGATATTTAATATCCAATTTTTTTAGGGGTACAGCTTTAGCCCACTTGGAGAAGAATTCTGTTTCAATGAGAATGTACTTGAACTGCTTGGTAGTGGAAGGAGGATATGTTCCTAAGATTTCCATTCACCATATTGAAAAGGTCTAGGATTATTTGTAAATATGTATAACCTCTCGGTATTGATGAATGAATTTGGAATGCACTTGGAAAGAATGGAACTTTTTGGTGAATTTTGTGCAATCCTATGTCATAGAGGTCCAGTAGTATCCAAGTCTCGAGATTTGATGGGAATGATTTAATACTAACTAGTGGGCAACACTGGCTCTGGTATGTACTTATTTCATGACAGAAACAATCTATTATCTATCAATACACCTGAATGACCCCACCAAGGCCTCTTTTATTGAGGACTTTTTGATGATTTTTTCCATAATATAGAAAAAAATTAATTGATCATATTTGGATTTGATCTTTTTTAGCTCTGTGTGATGTTATTATTCCATTTTAAAGTTATTCCATGATGAGTATCATCCACCCAGTGGTTAGACCATATGGTTTGGGGATAGGGGTAACTTCATCGATCTCTTGTGTGTTAGCTCTAAAAAAAGGTGAGACCATCTGGTAGTGTGAATTGTTAATGAATGTTTCATCTCAGTACAGATCTTATAGATCCATTGATACATTTTCTAGGGCTATTCCTAGGCATTTTGCAATTTCTAGATGTGATTTAATTCCTTCTCTAAAGAGAATTATACCATTAGTCTACAGACAAGGTCTAGTAGAGGGATTATATCTTCCTTTCTTATAGACCTACTTGATGACCAATTATGAATAAAAATTTTATCTTCAAGTGGTTTACTTATACCTAAAGTGATAGATCTAGACCTTTAATGAGATCATAATATTCTGCTTCGTTGTTCATGCACCCTTTTGATAGAAAGAAAGAGTAAGGTAGGACTGCCTTCACCAGGGAAATGAGAATGAATCCTAACCCAAATTTTTGAGCTTGGGGTCTTACATTATCATACCTATTAGTATTTTGGATGCACTATAAAAATACATCTTCTATATCTGGGGTCTCTCTTGTATAGATAATATCTCTTCATCGGGCTGTTCAGTATCCAATGATTTCATTTCTACAGAGGGATGTCCTACAAAGAATTCTACTAATGCCAGGAATTTTACATCTTTCTGAGAAAAAAAAAGAATATAAAACTGTTATAGGATCACCACCCACCTTGATAGATGATTGGTAAACATCATATGGATGATAATTTATTTGATTGGGTTTTTCGAGAGACCAAATATACCTCATGATTCTGTAGGTAATGTCTCAGTTTCTAGGGCATGAATATTATCACAGGAAAGATCTTCTTGATATATGGATAATGAGCCTCTTCACTGATAATGGTTCGACTAAGATAATAAAGGCTGATTCCACTCCAAAAATCATATTTTTACGTGAGGAAGGGACCTGTAGACCATTATAGGGCTATCACATACAAAATTAGAGGCCTTTCTTCAATGGGAGGCATCAACACTAGTGGTCTCAAGATATATGTCTTGAGAATGTGGAATGATTCCTTATAGTCATCAGTACACTAATATGTAATACACTTATTCATTGACTTGGTGAAGAGAAACCGTTTTCTTGTAAGTTTATCTATAAAGAATCACATATAAGGTAAGTGTTCTTGAATACCTCTAAAATATTTTAGGTTTTGAGGAGGTTACATATTAACGACAACCTTTGACTTCCTAGTGTTTACTTTGATTCCATGATGACATACAATAAAGCTGAATTTTTTTCCTAAGGTAACATTAAAAGAATATTTTAAGGGATTCATATTTAGGTCATGGTAGCATAGTTTGTTGTAGATGGTTTCAATATTATCCATGTGGTTAGAACATTTTTTAGATTTAACAACTAGTTCGTCAAAGTAGCATTTGAAAAGCTTCCATAGGAAGGGTTTGGAGATGCGATGCATGGAATTTTGATATGTGGTTATAGCATTCTTCAAGCCAAAGTTCATTAGATGATATAGAAATAATCCATGGGGATCCTAAAGGTATGGGATTCTTCATAATCTTAGGCCATTCAGATTTTATTATACCCCAAATACCCATCCATGAAGGAAAGGGCATGATATCCCTCAATTGCATCAATAACTCGCATTATGATTGGGATTGGGAAATCAACCTTTGGATAGTGTCTATTTTGATATCTAAAATCAATGCATATTCTGATTTTCCCATTATTTTAATTGATAGGGTCTATATTTTTTTTCCATTTGGATATTGGACATCTCAAATGATATTGGTTCTGATGATATTGTCAACTTAAACCTCAATTTTTATAGCATGAGTCAGGTGTGTTCTTTTGGCTGCCTTCTTATAGCCCCGATGGTCTTCTAGTAGTCCCAGGTTATGGGTGGCCAGCTTAGAATATTGGTTTATAATTCTTATGTAGTTCTAACTGAACATGTTCTAATGTTTCCCCATAAAGGAGGTATATACCTCTTGTTATTTGGAAGACATGGTTACATTGATCAAAGTAGGTCATGGGTCCTCTTTTGTACCTATGTTTATCTTTTTTATTTCATCAATGGTGGTAGAGACACCTTCGTCAAATATTGTACGAGTGTCCCTGAGGTCTTCCTCCTCCTATTATTCTTCTTACTCTCCTTAATTTTCCTCTTTATCTTTATTTTTCCCTTTGGGGGATAATATGGTGAAGGGTATTCTTCAGAGTTAATATTGGGGTCGATATATTGAAATCCAAAAGATTAAGCCACTTCCTCCGACCCAACTGATGATGTGGGATTTAGTTGAAACTATAGAGGGTATAGAGTTATGGATGGATAAGTAGTATATTCATCCTTTCTTAGTGACTCTTAATCTTCCTTTGGTGATTCTTTATCCTCCTAGGATGACACAAAAATCTCTTCTGACTTAGCTAATGAGCTAGGAATTTCTTGAAGCTTGAGGGAGGGAATAAGGGCATTTTTATCTATGATTTCACCACTATATATGGAGTCTACATCATTTTCAACACTACTAGAATTTTTGTTCATGAATAATATCATGAAGGTCATTAAATAAACATATAAATTTTGTCTCATTAACTCAACCAGATTGATGGGAAACACATACTCTTCACTAATCTATTTAAAGGGGTTGGTTACTAGACTGTTTAGGGATATAACCCAAGTTACATCATCAACTATGGTTTGTTTCCCCTCCATCTGATAGAATCATGCATCGATATAATGTGACTCATGGGATTTGAATGGATCTTTATCAGTGTGAAACATCTTTATTTTTCCTCTAATGCAGTATTTGATTCATTGATGGAATCATAAGGGGATTTCTGCATGTTGGTGAAACCAATCCCTTCTTAGAAAAACATTGAAGGTTGTATCTTTCCGAAACAACCAAAAATTATGAGTCAGATATGAGGTTCCCAAAATGAGTCCTGATCTTGATTTGAACTAGTGGTTTTTTTCTTTTGTCATAGACCTATAGTGTTAGGGTGGAAGGTGCGAGGTTAGTCTTGTTGTATCCCAGTCAGATAAGTGTATATACAAGAATAAGATTAAACCTTGAGCATTTTCAATGAAATATTGTCAAATATTAACATTTTTTATCCTTCCAAACACATAGAAGGGTTTGATGAATCCCAGTATAATAGAATCTTTATCTTGATCCATAAAGGATCACCACATGACATTATGCAAGATCAATCTCTGTATGATAGACCACAGAATCAGAAACCTTATCTTCAAACTCTTTGGGGATTAGCAAAGCCTCTATGAGTGCTTCTTTGAGGTAATTTGATAAACTCAGGGTATCTAGGATAGATAAATTGGCTGTTAATATGGTTAAATACTTCAATACATCACACTTCTAGGCTAAATTTCGGCACTTCTTGATGTGGGGATGTTCTTTTATAGGATTTTTAGGGGATGGAGTGCATTATGTGGATGGATCGGCCCTTGAAACATAAATTTGAGTTGATATTGTTCTTGGTGGGTCAAAAGAAATAGGATTTCCTTCCATTTGAGTGTGACTGCATACATGTTCCTCCTCCGGTTGATATTCTAGATTGATCATGTCAGGGCGGATTTAGAATATACATGTGTATTTCTCTATTCATTTTGTACTCACTATAGGGATCTTCCATGAGTTTTTGAAACACTGATAGATTGAGTAGGGATGTGGATACAATTCTAGTTTCTTCCACGACTACGTCTTCTCCTATACCCTCATCTCCTGTGAACTCTTTCTTGGGTTCCCTAATCAGGTGTGGGGAACTTCAGTTCATAGCTCGACTCATCATCAAAGAAGGAATCCATTAAATTAATGATGTTAATAGAGCTAAAGATTAAATCCTTATTTGTTAAGGATTTTTTCTTATTGACCCTTTCTGTTGATACTCTTTGGTGTGGTAGTGCCAGTTGTTTCGAGACCGTAGGAATAAATTTTGAGAGATTCAAAGTTAATTTGGCCCTATTATAGGTTTTTCCTCTTGTATTTTCTCTCTTCCCCTCCTCACAGGTCATTTCTTGAAACATTATCTCCTAGAGGATTGTGATACTAATAGAGTCAGATATGTTCTAGTAGAAGTAGTTGGGGGTATATTTGATTGCTTCAACTAAGTTTGGATGATTCCATGAGTTTAGTTGATTATTTTTTAAATCATACAATAATTAATAATTTTTGTGCCTTTTCTAGAAACATTTTTTCATTATCCTCATTCTTCGGGAATTGTAGTGGAAACATACACTACTTGTGATGAAAGATTCCACAACTTTACTTTCCTGAAGTCCACAATTTTTTGCAGGATATCTTTGAAAATAAATCATTCTAAAATGGTGTGTCTTAGTGTTTGTTGGAGGGGAAATAATCCTTCCAGTTGTTGAGACTTTCCTGGTTGGGCCTCTTGGGCTCTAGATAGCAGATCAAGTCATTATCCATAGTTTCTATGAAGTATCCTCAGACTTTCTCATCTCGGAATGTTTATAATTTATTCCTTAATTCCTCTAATTGATTTCACCTAGTTTCCCTGTACTGATCCTGATAAGGCGAGGGTAGATATTAACACCCAGGGGTGTCATACGACATAGTTTGAGTTTTGGAGTTAGATCTGGTGTGGAGGCTAGCTTATGTGTGAAGGATACAGCCCCCACCTTTTCTTCTCTTTTCCCCAGGATAGATGGATCCATTCGAGACTTGATTTTAATCCACTGTATGGAAGCTTCCATTATTTGAGCTATCGTGGTGAGATCCTGAAATCCACCTGTACATATCACTGGTATGAGTGGCATTCACAACTCATCATGGAGGTTCTCTTTTCAAATAGGAATAAAATATTCTTGTTGAATCTGTAGTATCAGGTAGTAGTTAATCTCTTTCTATATAGTAAGGAAATCTGAGACCTTCTCATTATCCCATGGTTTCTAATTTGAGAGGTCAAGGGTTATTGTCTTCTATAGAATTGAGCTGAACTAAAATAGAATCTTCTAATAGATTTCTTCCCATCCTGTGATTGATCAATATGAAAAACTGGTAGACCACACAAAGTCCAATCCTTGCATGGTATTCAAAAAGCATCTAATTTTGAATACTTCTTATTACATAGGGGTTCCTGTCATTGGGTCATAGTGGGACACAAAATCTATTTCATGTTTTTATTTGTCTCCAAATCTATTGAATATTACAAATATAAGGCTTATAAAATTTTGTGGAGGCAGAATGTCTATCACCCATTCATGGTAAGGTTTCCACTTTGGTTGTACTGGTGTGGGAAATTCATCCATAATTTCTAATCAAGATGCCTACGATTTAATGGTGTTGATAATCCCTTGATGAATATTTGGTTGAACAGGATATTGAAAAGGAGTGACAAAAGGTAAGGAAAAACAATTTGGATCCACCAATATCTATGGCTAACATTCAAAAGTGGAAACCTTTTGGGGATTTGTATGAATCTATTCTATCTATTTACCTAGTGGATGGAATCCTTGATATCTATCCATGATTGGGTATAGGTAAACTAATGGTTCAGGATCAGGGTTGAGTGGAAGTCCTGGATCTTATTTAGTCACTAGGGTGAACCCTTTTTTTGTGTAAACTAATTGGAATTGTAGGTTGAGGTTATTCTTGTGGGAAATATTCAATAGGAATACTTCCTCAAAGCAGTTTTTTATTGATTTTTCTCCACTCTTTTATTTCTTCCTCCTGTTGAGAAAATATTTATTCAAGTGTAAGGGTTTCAGACTCCTCGAGAGGAGGGTCATTTTCAACCATGATTTTACCCTTCTCTTTGGTGTATGTTCACTAAGGAGGTAGTGAGGGATTGTTCCAGGGAATACCCATATTCAGAGAAATTATTTCATTCTGGGTACACACACCTCTAAATTTTTTATCAATGTTAAATACATTATGAGTGAAACCATCCTCCCACTTCTCCTCTATATTAACATTATCTTCATCACCATCCATGGGGTTATGCTCACGAAATTCTCTAAATCATAATGCATTGTAGGTGTCACATTTACCATCGAATCATAACAAGGTTGTGTGTACCCTTTAATGGACCTCCTCCTTTCTTTTTAGGGTCCTCCTTAAGATTCTTGGTGAAGAGTGACTCAGATGGAACTTCCACATAGACATATAGTGCATTTAATTTCTAGTATAAACGGTCCATTAAATGGGATGAACTGGGAGATATCATTTCTAAGTGGCCCCCTTAATAGGGAAAATGATGATTTATGTGGAGGGGGCCTGAGGAAAAAAAACCCATCATGTGGTATGTGGTTTCTCCTATTCTTCTATTGTCATGCCCTTGGATAAATTTTTTGGATTTGTAGGGGAATTTGTGTTAAAATTCCCCCATCCCTATAGGCTTGGTCTGATCTCATACCATGGTGGATGCTACTACTATTGTTGTACTCTTGATATAGAGCATCCTTGTTTGGGTTTGATCTGGGTGTAATGTATTATGTGCATATGAATTTCTTGCTTTAGGGAACATCAACCATGCATTTTTATTAGATTCCCTTAAGAAATAATCTTGCTTAATGTTCTCAATTTCTTAATTTGTGATTTTTTCAATAGTCTCCCCTCATTAGGCCTAATGAATTTATGATTTATTCAGGGTCTATTCTTTCTGAGTGCACCCTATTTCCCAGGGGTTCTTATATAGAATCCATCCTAAAGTAATGACACTACAGGTTTCCACCTATAGTGGAGTTTTTTTAACCAAGACATGGGGTGAAATTCAAATATCTATGTTCGCTACATCCTTGGATGTGAACATCGAGTAGGGAATCGACAATCAGATATCATAGCTTGTGTAATGCAATGAGCAATACCAGTTGAAGATATTTCTACTTCTTCTCAGATCATGGTTTCCATGTATATAGAAGGGATTACAAGGTGAATTGATAGAAAATATTTCTCAATATTTTAACATGGTCTGCATACCCATCATTAGGTATTAACGTTTCGTTCAGGTGGTAGAGAGTCATCTATATAATCATATAGATGTTGAATATACATTATTTTGACAATGCCCCTAGAATTTCAAACTAATAAGTGGATGAAGGACAAAACTTGGTGGGTGTAATGTCCATGGCCAGTTGTATTATCATATTATCTTTTTCTTTTTCCAAATATTCCTCTGATTATTCATCCCAACATAGGTTCTTCATGTCTATTTTGTCATAGGAAACATGGCTAGTAGGGGTCTCATCAGCATTGAGTGTTCTAAAGGTGGTTTAGAAGATGACCATTTACTCATAGTGACTTCTGATTGGGAAGTAATTTAACCTATCATAGATATGGGATTTTTTATGACTGTCACCATCTTTCTAAGTGCCTTAGAATATGAGGGCCTTCTCATTTCTTGTTCTGGTAAGAAACATACCTTCTTATTGAATAATCTTCTAGACATGTGGAAGGTTGTTATGGAATTCATCAGGATATGTGTTCTCTTATGATTGATTAGATTGTGCTTATAAGTAGAGATTCCATTACATATATTTTGGGTAGGAACTCTAGAACTACTGGTAGCAGTTTTTTGGGGAGTACTTTCACGACTGCTACTGCCACTTCAATAATTTGGGAATAGATTGGTATGATCCTAGGATACCATTAATAGGTTTTTAATTGCCTTGATAACTCTATATTCTAATAGAGCAGGGTCATGAGTATTCTTTTCAATTTTTAAATACCCCAGATAGGATTTATTTTTTTATTTCCTCCCATGGGAAGCTAGAACTACAAGCTATGAATAGTGATTTCGGTGCATGGGAGTGAGTTTGGGTGACTCCCCTATTATTTCTGGATCATGCTGGCAAGATTATGGAATTTTAGTAGGAATACATGCCTAGCCTAGATTTTCGCCTAAAATGGTTTGGTAATCCCCAGTTTGAATGGGTATATGTTCCCAATCTGATTTTCCATTTATCGTAAAATGTTGCTGACGACCTTCCAGAATGAGAGTAGGTATGTACGCTTTCCTTATACAGATGTATCTCCTTGCTTGAAGATATGGGGTCATGGACCCAACTCATATCCATTTTCATTGACGAAATTATTCCTTGTAAGGCTTGTAGGATGTGGTTGGGGATTGTGGTCTGACCTTCCATCATTTCTAGGATGTGTTGAGAAATATCCTTTGAAGGAATGAGGATATACTACCATTTTGGGGTTTGGGAAAGAATATGGTTCTTCCCCTGGTTCCTAGCCAAGTTACGTTGACAAGGTCCTTCAATTGACACTATATTTAGCTAGAGGGGTTCATAATCATGAGTAGGGATTAGTATCTACTTTTTTTCTACCACTGTGTTTGACTGATAGGCTTGATGTGTGTGAGCTGGGACTTAGGTCTACTCATTGTTTTCCACCATATCTGACTGGAAATTTTCATATGTGTGAGAATTAATTTGCATATTCTCATTTTTTACCAGCATATTTGATTTATGAGCTTCATATTAATGAGTAAGTATTTTCATCTCCTCGTAATTTTCCTTCATATTTAACTGAAGGGATTTATATAAGTGAGTTAGGATTTGAATCTGCTCATTGTTGGTCTCTTTATTTGATTGGAAGGCTTCTTCATTAAAGAGAAGAGTGATTTTTTGTCATAGTTTGTTTAATATTTTCCCTCTATGGTCCATCCTAGGGTCCCAGGTCTGGATGACTTGGGTGGGAGCCCATGTGGCAGTATCCTTTTCATGGAAAGGGTGTTGGGTTGTGCGGTATTGACTATGGTGATTACTGTTAGGCGCCCTTGGGTGGGACCCCTATGTTTTTGGGTTGAATTTTTGGGATGAATGTGCTGGTTTTCACTTCATTAGCATCCCTAAGGTATGTTAGTAACTCATTATCAAGTCATAGGGATAGGTTCCTAAAATGGTTTGAGATGGTTATGGGTGTCGTCTTCTTATGGATTTTCGATCGTCATTGAGTGGATGGTTGGAGAGGCTTCATGAGTTGGAGGTCCTGTCAAGCCACCTCTAGGGTTTGGAGATTATCCTTCTAGTGGTACTCGCAGAACAATTCATTTGAAACCTAGTGTGGAAGACACTGGGTAGGATATGGTTTCCTCTGTTTGGTTGAGAACTCAGCTTGGTCATTGGTTAATGTGCATGTGTGTGTGTGAACTTGTGAGATGTTATTTGGACTGAAGAGAGTTCTAGTGGAAAGTGCCTATAATATATTTGAGAAACACAAGAAATAAAACCTTTTACAAATGGAATATAATTTAACAATCATGTGAGTAACTAGTTTTTTTTGTTTTTCCCTCTTTCATTTTAGATGCAAAAGGTTCCTGACATGAAGATGGTGTGATCATCTTGGTTATGGATTCACATTAGGTTCACCATTTTTTTCAAACAAAAGAATCATGGTGTTGACTCTCAATATAATTGATTATGGGAGTTTGAATATTTTAGAGTTACTCATATAGGGTCCACCATTCTTGTCATGTACCTTTTTGTGATGGGTCAATTTCCAACGGGGTTTTTTCATGGAATCAGAAACACACAATGGATATCATATACATGATGACTCATGGAACTACTTTCCAAAGGTAGTATTTCATTGAGGAAGTTGTCCAATGGAACTTAAGAACTTTCATTGGTTGATAGGATGTGAATTTAGGCTCATCAAACCCTTTTGGGGGGAATTACTAAATATTTCAAGACTCTCTTATAGATTTAAGACATGTTTGTGAATCCTGTATTCATTCCCAAGTATGATGTGGGTCACACTTTAATTAACAATCAATTATTTACAAGGATATATTTTGAATCATCAGTATGTATATGAGTTTCTCCATAAATTGAGGGATTTGTATGTATCTAAGGATATCCATCAATATTCTCTACAGCAAATATGGTCATTTATCGGCACTAGAAAAGGGCATTAACAGTGCTAGAAAAGCGTTGTTAATCAAGGTGAAGATAAGGGGGGGGCCCTTTTATCAGCACTCAGAAAAGCACAGATAAAGGCCCCTTTTATCAGCACTGATAAAAGTGGTATTTTATCAGGGCTAAAAAAGTGATGATAAAAACATCCTTTATCAGCTCTTTTTTTAGCGATGATAAAAGTCAAAAAAGTTAAAAAAAAGTTAAAAAGAATTTATAATGTGGTGGGTGGGGGGGGGGGATTTTAACAGCACTTGACCCCCTCCCTTTATTAGCACTAGTCTGAGCCCCCTCCCTCTCACCGCACACTGTACTTTCCCACGCAACCCCCTCCCACTTGGCCGCGTGCCCCGACTTCTACCAGAACATGAACACAAGACCTCCCACCTTGCACGCCTACACCTTTACCACTAATGCATTTAGTTTTTTACTCCTTTTAATGATATATCTATATACATATAGTTATATTTATTTGTATATTAATATAGATTCATATTAATATAAATATATTTAGTTATATAAATACATATATTATTTTTTCATATATTAATATATATATTTATTTTTATATTAATATATATTTATATCTATTTATATATATATATTTAGTTATAATTTTTTATCCAAATATTTATTTTTATATTAAAATATATTTATAAGATTATTTTTAAATAAATTTCTAAAATATTTTTTTATGTGTGTTTATAAATAAATAAATATATGCATATATACAACACAAACACACACACACACACACACACACACACACACATATATATATATATGAATAAGTACATATATGTGTGTATCTGAAAATCCATCGAATGTTAAAATGAAAATAACTTCTAATACAGAAGTCCATTTCAACTCCACAACTAGTAAAATCGAAGAAAATTAAACAATATTCGATATGATATATAGAACAGGCTCAGAGGACATCGGGATCTGAAGTTATAGTTGTTTGAATGTTAAAAAATCTGGGTATGTGGACTAAAAACTCAGTTTTAGAGGACTTATAGTCCTTTTTTGGCCTCTGAAAATGTGATATAATGTTTCTTTTGGTCACTATCATGTAGAGCTCATTGTAGGCTTTGATTTGATATGCTATAGAACTCAAACGAATACCCGGATCAAAAGTTATGGTCGTTTGAAATTTGAGTTACATTTTTAACTTATTTTAGATCTTTTATTAATTTTTTTAATTTTTTTTAATTTTGAAATTATTATTAAATGATTACTAGTCGATTATAATAGGAAATTATTAATTAATAATATTTTTTAAAATATTTTAAATCCATTTTCACTAAATTTCTTATATATTAAATGTAATAGTCTATTTATACTTATCTAAAACATATTTAAAAAATATACATTATATTTATATCAATAAAAATATGAATATATATAAATATATTATTTTTCATGATTTTTTTTGAAATATACACTTTATCAGCGCTAGGAAGAAGCACTGAAATCCCCCCCCTTACCAGCGCTACTAAAAAAAGCACTGATAAAGGGTGGAGCTGCGGAAACCCATTTTTGTGGTAGTGATTACCTTTTGATAAGAAGATCGTAGATACTTATATCACTTATTATTTCAGTTCCAGATTTTAAGCCACATATTAGGGAACTCTAAAAAGTATCACAATCTAAGGAGATGAGAGTTATTTTGATGTTGGGATCAGACCCATGATATTGGATTCCTATATATCCTTGTAAAAGGAATAAGAACCCATGTATTTCAATGATGCTTAATGGGAAACGTCATACCTTTTAAGGTCATGAGATAAGGACCAGACTATTTAGTTTAGTTTCATGTGGAAATCATGCCCAGGTGGAAGGTTTCTAGTCAAAGTTTGGTGTGGGAATTGTGCTGAAGCATCTTAAAGTTCTTAGAAGAAGTGAAGTCTCCCAGTTGGGGATATGATCTCAATAAGAATATGTCTCAATAAGGGTGTTGATGAATGGTTACTCTAAGGGAATATAGTCCTTCAAGTTGAATATGACCCTACTATGGATATATCCTATAGAATATTAGGGTGAATTTGGGTGTTGGGTTTGGATCTAAGGAAGGTTGTCTACATATCCTAGTTATTTTGGAATCAAATCCCATGTATTTTGGAACAATTTGGAGCTTACCCCTATTAAGAGGCCCAAGTGCTTGCTTCATGGGAATATAGACCTTTAATGGTTTGTCTCATGGGGAATATGGCCCTTTGAGAGGATTGACTGGGTTTTGGGGGCTTACACCTAGGATGATCCCCATTTCTAGAACCATGATGAAAGTCTCAACACAAGGTGTTTTGTAGGTTTGGTTGGGGATTATACCAAGTAGGAGGCCCTTATTTTGTTAATGATTACCCTTGTAATGATGCCAATTTTCTTGGGTTCATGCAGATTTCATTATCACCACCAACCTTTAAGCCCACGTGAGTCATGTTTATTGTGAGAAATAAGAGGAAGTGGTAGATTTGTGGAACCACATGTCTTCTTTTTCTGCTGGTGAATGAGGTCTGGGCCTAAAGGGAGGGGGGAAATAGTGAGGGCTATGACACATTTATCCTCTCTTATTTTCATATTCTAGGCCCAAACGTAGAGATATGGGGTGTTGATGTGCCCATATCCAATCTTTTGTTGGTAACTAGGATAGTCACATCGACTCTTGGCTATGATCTTGGTAAGAAAAGAGGAGAAATATTGAAACCTCCAGCTAGGAATACTATGGTATTAATCCAGGAGGGATTCCTTCCTTCTGATTTCATAGGGGGGGTTATCCAGTAATAGCCCTTATCAAAGGGAAGGTCCAGTGATTCCCATTAATCCTTGAAATGTGGAGGTTAAAATGGGTACCTTCAAGTTCATGACACTCATTACCATGGGAATGTATACTTGAGAACATTATAGGATCCCACTTGTTAAGGAGGTTATCAATAATAACTCATTTACCATGGGTATGTATTCTAGAGAGGACACACTAGGGTGCCTAATGATTTTATCATACATATCTAGCAGTCTTAGAAGAGTCCTTGGCCTGATGCCTCACAAGGGGTCCCACATAGGGATTATATCTTCACATAATAAGGGTTGAAGAATAATTCCATTAGGGAATCTCATGGATGGGCCATGGTGGGACTGAATGGTATGCTGGAAAATATTGATGAGATTAGGAAACCAAAACACCCTATGATTCCCTATTTCATGTAGCATTTTTCTATGTGGGATGGTTTTGCCTCTATGTAGCGTTTTTCTATACATGCATGATTTCATTCCACATGATGTTTTGCTACACAGTCCTAGGTTCACTTCATTGTTACGCGGGCCTAGGTTTTCATTGTGTAGCATGGTGTTATGCGGGGCCTGAATTCACTCCATATAGAATATTGATATGTGGGACTTGGTTTTCACTATGTATCATTCCACAACATGTTCTTAGGTTCCATCCATATATAATCTTCCTATATGAGATCGAGTTCCTCCCGTGTATCATTTTTCTATGCAGGGTAGCGATCCCTCCGAATAGCTTTTTACTATGCAGGGTGATGGGCTATATAGAGGTTATCCATTTATTCTTCACAGAATGGAATCCTCATAGGGTTTTCATTCTATAAATTTCAATTTAATCTCCTTTTGTTACTTAATTCTATGTGGTATCCTACTATAAATCTATGTCTCTTACACCATTCCTTGATCCTTCCTATGCTTTTTTGTCTCATTCTCCCTTTTTCTAGCTCCCCTCTTGGGATTTTTATAGAAGAATAGAGAAACTAAAAACTAGGATGGTCAGTCATCTATGGTGGGATATGGTAATATCATTCATGGGGAATGTAAAAGATTTCCTGCACCCACAAATGACTTTTTCATTTGCAGGGGGAGGGGTGGAATCACCACCTGTGCCCGCAATCAACTTTTTGTTTGTGGAGGTCGTTGTTCTTGGGGGATTGAAATCATCATATGGACCGAAAAATGATCTGGTTTTATTTTGGGCATTGGTGGTACCATCTCATCCCATAAAAATTTTTATTTTCAAGATGCAATGCAGAGTGGCAGTCTGCATAGAGAGTTTTTCTACACATGACCAACCCTTCCTTCAAGGCCTTTCACCTTTAACATTTTTGAAAATCTTATTTGGTTTTATTTTACCATTACAAAAATTCATCAAATTATTTTCACCATCCATAAATTTTTTTCAAGACTCAATAATAGGTTGAGTACATCAGTGAAATGAGTGTTCGGCTTTTCTAAGTAGCCAGTATGCACTAGGTGTTCTGCTTCAGGTTTCTTTGTTGAGGAAGTTTTAACCAAGGTAGTAGTAGTAGGATTCTTAAACATTGGATCAGCAGATATGGGATGGGATAGGCATAGGAAAAACCTGATATTCTCCTCATCCTAAAAGATAATATAACATCCTTGGAGGTGGTCATAATCAAGGTTAAAGAGGCCATATATTAGATCATGGTTAGTTTCATACCCCGGTGTTTCAAGTGCCTGGAGAGTTAGAAATCTTTCCAGGTACTCATTGCATGTTTTCTAATTGGGTTCATATTGTGTTTTATTCATGATCTACTCACTCCTTCATATCACCTACCATCTTTCATGATTTGGTACTTGAGGTGGAGAGATTTATAGTGAACTTGGAATTTACTATGCGTGTCAGAGTTCAAGATTACATTTATGAAGTATGTAAAGACTGTGGGTTAGTTCCATGCTAGAACCTATCTTTGGATGATTTCCTATGTTTATAGATACAACCTTATGAATCATCCTCGATATGGATTGGATATATTAGGTGAAATATATTACGGAATACTTCAGTAGATGGGTTGTGTTCTATGAGGTTTATGGAGATCCATTAGTTTTTGTTGGTGAGACAGAGCATTGGATGGGTTAGAGGCAGGTCTTATCCTTTTCTTCCTTGATGTATGATCTGATGATGAGTTCATCGGAGGTTCAACTATCAATTTTTCCTAGGATTTTGTAAGAGTATCTTGATGTATTTCTTAAGAATTTTTTAGTGTTACCACCCTTGATGAGAGATCGATTATGGGATCAAGCTTTAACCAGGAGTTTCTTAATCTTGATGTCTCCTTACAGAATAGCACCATCTGAGTTGTGATATCTGTGGGTATATCTTAATGATCTATTATAGTGGGGTTTTTTTGGACAATTGTGTCACCTTAGGGTGCATTGGTTTTGTTCTTGAATAATTCCAATGACATTTTTAGCTTTTTATTTATTATTATCACTTGAACCAGGTGATAGTAAAGCACTGCTATCCTCTTCCACAAATTGATGATTTATTTGATCACCTAAAAGGAAATAGTTGGTTGTCAAAATAGATCTACGGTCATGGAATCATCATATGTGAGTGAAGGATGAGGATATCCCAAAGACAACTTTATAATGTCATCATAGGAATTACATGTTTGTTGTGGTGTTGTTAAATGTTACCAATGATCCAATTTTGTTCATGAGTTTAAGAAAAATATTGTTTATAGAGTTTTTGGATTGGTTCATGGTGGGTTTCATTGATAAATCCTTGTTTATTCTGAATCTGGGGATCATGAAGAGAAATTGTATACTTATTTTGGTAGTACTTCCTCATCAAAAACCATTCGGTAAGTTGATTAAGTATGAGTTCCTGGATCATTAATTTCCTTTCATAGGGCATGTTTTATCCCAAAAAGGAGTAGTTGTAGATCCTTCTAAGATCAAAGAAGTAATTTCTTGTGCATCCCCCAATACTATTGTATATGTTTGGATTTCCTTGGTCTTTTAAGCTATTATAGGAGGTTTGTAACCGATTTATCTCAGTTTTTTACTCCTCTGATATCCTTGACTAGAAATGATCCGGGATTTTTGTGCACTATATAGGGTTAGGTAGCACTTGAGTACCTGAATGAGAAGTGGGTCAGTGATCCAGTCTATTATTTTCCAGCATGGTGAATTCTGTTTGAGGATTTCTTTGATGATGTATGACTTGGTTTGTGTTGTGTTTTTATGTGGCAGAGATTAGTTGTTTCTTGTGGATCTCAACATTTAAGTCCCCATGAGAATAATTATTCCACCCATGATCATGAGTTTGAAGTAGTTTTGTTTTCCTTTAATTTTTTGTCACATTACCTCATTGGTGAGAATTTATTGGTTTTTACTAATCATAAGGGACTATGGTATATCTTCTCCCAGTGTGCCATGAACTTGCACAAAAAGAGGTGGATATAATTCTATAAGGATTATGCCTTCAATACTTCATATACAGTAGTAAAGTTAAATGTTAAATATTATGTGTTGAGTAGGTTGTCACCTCATTCATGAATTTAGAGATTCTTGAAGATTTATCGAATAAATCTCAGTTATATATCTTGATATTGGAGAGGTTGGAGGTAGATGTTATATTTTCCATATTATAGTGAAATTTTCTTTATTGTAGTAGGTGGAGGAGTCCCATCTAGGCGATTATAAGATGGAGGTATATATAGACCTTGTTTTTTTGTGATTCCCCTGATGTTTGGTCTATTTATGTTCAACACCATGTTTTGTTTTAGGGAAGGATTTCCATCCCTTTAGCTATGCATGATATGGTTATCTATGAGTTTCATAGCTCTCCCTTGGTGGTACATCCTAGCCTAACAAAGATGTACAAAAATATGAGAGGTTGGTTTTGGTGGGCTGGGTTTAAGTGTTTGGTTGCAGAGTTTGTGTCTTGATGTTTGGTTTTTCAGAAGGTAAAGTTCAATCACTATGTTTTCATTGGTTTTCTTCATCCATTAGATGTTCATTAGTGTAAGTGGGAAGATATCTCAATGGAATTTGTTACTAGTTTAACTCATGTTCTGGGAAGCTTTGATGTTATATGGGGTGATAGTGGATTTTTTTATGAAATCATTCCACTTTATAGTGATCATGGAGTCGATATCAATGGAGGTTTTATGGAGTCAATATCTGAAGGAGGAGGTGAGACTCCACAGAGTCTTGAGGATGATTATCTATAAGCTTAATCCTCTCTTTTCCTCTAGTGAGTGGAGAGGGATCTAGAATAATTTTGGATCTCAGTTATTCCTTAGAAATGTTTTTCTTCTACATATAAATGGTCAAATAGAGCGCACTATCCAAACTCATGAATACATGTTTCTTTCTTGTGTAGTTCATTTTATAGGTTCATGGATGAGGAAACATCATTTAGTCAATTTTGATTACAATAATTCTTTTCAATTCACCATTGGTATGGCACTATTTAAAACATTATATGTTTTACCTTTTCATTATCCATTATTCTAGACTGGGGTTAGAGAGTCTAAAATTATTGGGCTGGAACAAGTGTAGAATACGAAAGAGATTTTTCAAGTTATTCATGAAAGGTTGAATGCAGTGAAGGATCATCAGAATTCCATTATTGATCATAAGAGGAGACTTATGGAATTTTATGATGGAGATTATTTTTTATTTAATGTGACTCCTTTTCAGGGGAAGCGAAGGCTTGGTCATGGTAGTAAGATTTCTCCCTATTTTTTGGGCCATTTGAGGTGTTGACTCGTGTTGGATCAGTTATGTATCAGATAGTACTTCTCCCACAGATGATCTTGATAAAAAATTGTATTCACATGTTTCAGCTCCATAATTACCTTCATGGTGACTCTCCTATTATTTATTGGTGCAATATCAATTTTCATGATGATGTGACCTTTGTGGAGTAGCATGTGGGGATACAAGACCGCCAGTGGGAGGTGTTTTGTTGGCATGTTATTCCCTTGGTTCATGTCTTGTGGAGACATGGTGACATAGAGGAGATTACCTAAGAATTTGGTTCATAGACACATGATCAATACCCATATTTTTTTGATATTTAGATATTCTATTGTAATTATTCCCATTTTATGGTTGTTAAACCTTCTTTGTTATGACATAGTTTTCTCTTATTTCCTTATTGCAGAATTTCTCTCATTTGACAGGTATCTCCCCTTGGAGAGTGTTTTATAACAAGTTATTATTTTTTCATGGATTTTCTATTTATTCCTATAAGTGAGGAGGTTGAGCTACTGCGATGGAGAGATCCGTGATAGGTATCTAATAGGGTGGATATTCAGACAACCCCTTTTTCTTTCTTTCTTTCTCTCTAGGTTTTGTTTAGATTATTGAGGATGAGAATGGTTTGAGAGGTTTTTTTTGTAATCAGTTAGACATTATTTTCCCTTTACTCCGTATGTTTTTAGCATTGGAGGTGCATGGAGAAGGTTCTAAGGAGTTCCAAGGTTTTTTAGAGTGAAGCGGAGGGGGTTAAGCTAAAAAAATCATCTTATGTGGCATCGAGCTAATGTCTATGTTGTCGCACATCAAGGAGCTACTAACAAATATATCATGGATGCGGTGTTTTCCCCCTACTATGGTATAGTGTATCTAGAGACTATTTTTTCAATGTTACTACCAAATGGGGGTGGCTATGTTGTGGTTGTTGGTTGTGTCGTAGTCTCTAACCCATCATCAAGCGTTGTGGATTGAAGCGAGGAGGATACTGTGTAGGTGTTTGGGGTAGTTCTAATAAATAGGGAGTGGTTGTGTTGTGGGATTTAGGTTGTTCAATAGTCCCTATCCCTATGAAAATAGGATATGGTTGGATCTCCACTGTGTTCCTTGGACACGCTCTTTGACCAAGTGGGTTTTAGTGTGGTCTCTTAGGCTATTCCATAGTATATCATGTATCAGGTAGTTATGTGTCATGATCCTGGGGTTACTCCATGGTCATATAAATTTTAGAATTTTCATAAATTCCTCTAATCCCTCCGAACCTAATTTTCTCCCATCTCTTCCACTCAAACCCTAGGTGCCCTAAACTGCTTTTCAGAGGCCTTTAATTCCCATTTTGATAAGAATTAATCCTTGACTTCAAGATATTAATCCATGGGGATATGAGGTAGGATCTTTCTTATTTCTTGTGGTTTCTCCTTAGTTCATTATTGTTTTCCACTCATTCTTCTTATCATGCTTTGGTGTTATATCTTCATCAGTTTAATGGAGTTTTCATTATTATTTTCATTTCTGTTTGTGGTGTGACATCCTTGGGAGATCATAGGTTCCTCACAAGGGAGGTGGTCAGAGATCTGTGATGGCATTCTGTTTTCGTTTCAAGAACATTTGAATTTTGAGGTAGGGGATTCGTTTCTTCTCCTATTTATTTACATGAAATCTTAAATTGACCATTGTTTATCTCTAATGAACCAAGATTGATTTACATAGACATTAAATTTATTTTGTATAATACTTAATACATGACAAAAACTTATTCCCAAAGACCGTATTAGTTTAGTGTCTTTGGAAACTCAGAACATAATATTATAATCATGTTGAAAGATCTTCCACATCTCCCATAAGGATCTTCTGATTTTTCTTTCCTAAATAAAACCTTTATTTATATACTAGTGAAAATAAAACATAAAAAGGGTGACGTCAAATTCTTAGTAACGGTAAACAAGGATAACATAAAACAAACCATAAACATTTGAAAATAAAAACATGAAGATAAAGTTTAAACATCAAATATTGAGTCTAGAAAATAAATCATGGCAGTACGTAAGGCATGGATCATAAAGGAACAATAACCATGAAAGAATTGAATTGGCATAAAACATGTAATTCTGGAAAAATAATAATCCTGTAATATGATTTCCATAATATCCAAGGCATTGCTGCAAAGACCATGATAGTGGGAAATTCCATTACGGAACCCAGTTTACTTTTCGTTCCAGTCATGTATTACTGAACCGAATTTACATGTTGTTCCAAACCGGTGTTAATAAACTATATTTACTTTCCATTCCAATCATGTCTATCTCATGAGATATAAATCTTTACCCAATTAATTGGAGGGATATATAGGTCCCACCCATCTCGTAATGAAATCATTCTTACATGTTTCACAAAACATAAACAATTCATCATAGCATAACCCAAGAAATAAAATGGGTTTCTTAAATATCATTCCATCATAAAATAATCTATAAAAAGAGATCATTCCAACATTAATGCAATCAAATCAGAAAAATAATAGGTATAGAAACAAAACACTATTTAATAGTGTCATCTTAGATGGAAAATAATTTTGATAAAACACTTGAACATAGTTCTTGAGGAAAATATCCTTCTTCAAAAATGTTTTCTTTTCTGAAAATTTAATGCAATTTTTAAAGAAAATAATTTAGTTGAAAATAAAATTTAAATAGTGTATAGGAGGATTCTTGTAAATAGGGATTCATGAAATCGTAAAAATCCATTTATGTTGTATAAGTTAAACAAAAACATTCTCCTCGTACTATTTTCAGAAAAGTAAAAAATTACCTTGTCTGGTAAACAAAAGAAAGATTCCTTAAATACCATGTAGTAAAAGTCAAAAATTGTTAAAAATGACTTTAAACATAAATATAAGAATATTAAAAATTTTATGATAACATTTTTAGAAAACATGTACATGGATGATAAATATATCCCCAGTAAATACTTATGTATAAACAGTCTTTGAAAAAAATGACATTGTAAATTTATCCCTTGCCTTAAGTATGATATGATTTGTTTGTATCTGAACCTCCTATATAATGATTTAAATAATTTCACTGATTTATTCCAGAATAATAATAATTTTTATGATAACATTTATGATCATATTTTCATCGATTTTTTAGTAACATTTCATTGTTACTCGTTATTCGGGTATTAACTGCTTTATGCTCTTATGCATGTTTTACCAGATAACTTCTTATTCGTATTTTTATGATATAGTAATATCATTTAAATAAATTTATTATTGTAATATATATCATATTTATTCATTCAATTCAGTTATATAATCATGGTTTAAGGAAGATTATGTAGAACGAATCACATCGCACCGTGGAGACGGTAAGTCACACGTACACACAAGCGATGATATCATTCCCATAATTATTTAATGGTATTGAATTGGATGATTTATAGTATATTAGAATTAGTATAATGTTATAATAATCATATATAGTTATTATTTCCACCATTATACCCATCCAAGTAAGGTGGTGGTGAAAAACATATTAAACCACGACGTGAAGACAGTAAGTCGTACATACGCACGCACGGTGATTTATTTTTTCATTGGATGGATATAAGGTGGAATAGTGTACTTTAATATTTATAATAACATATCATTATATGAGTGGTAATTATTTTATAACTTTATAATGAAACAACTAATGAAGAGGAATTAGAACAGGAACGAAATTTGAAAGAATCTGTAGAAGAGATTACCACTTCCCCAACGTGCCTCCTTTAAATTTCCTCTTATAGCACTAGAGTTTGTGTTTTGAGAATAAAATAACCTATAGAATATAACTATGGATGTTTAGAAGAGAAATTTTTAGGGGATTCTGAGATTGAAGGCTCAAAATGGAGTGAAGGGGAGAGGGAGGAGGTGCCCTTTTATAAGAGAGGAGAGGGGCACTTTAGGAAACTCTCAAAATATTAATTTATTAAAAAATGATTTTTAGTTTAAAAGAGTCCAAAACACATTTAATTCAAATTTAATATGATTATTTTTATAGATCATTTCAAATAATATGTTTTAAATAAGTTTAGGTCTCAAGTTTACCCTTATCATTTAGCTTTAACCCTTAGTTAACAAATTTAACTCTTAGCATGTCTTCTTGTATATTCATACTATATGGTTAATATAGTTACTATAAAATTCCAATCGAACCTAAAGTGATTTAATAATGAAATTTTAAAAATTATCTAAGTCATTTGGCTGAATATTATATTTTTAGGACTTTTATATCATTTAATAAAATATCATTTGTTATAAAAACTCATTTATGTCAATTTTTATACTATTCATATCATGACTTTTTTTGAAATCTATAACTTGATTATTTAAACAAAACATAATTAATTAAAATATAATAAGTCATAATCATACATAAAATTCTTGGATGGCATAAAAAGGTTCAAAATAAATTTATTCTAATATTTTTAATCTCATTTATTTAAATCATTCATTAATAAGGTAATCATTATATCATCATTGTGTCATAAATAAATTTATTTAATTGGTGTCTAAAAATTATAAATAAACTACCATGATGTAGGAATTTTTTTAGATTTATAATGACTATTTATAGACATATATATCATTTATATAACCCTATATTAAAAACTATTTAGTAAAAGATATATGTTTAGGTTATAAATATCATTACTTTAAATTAATTCTTATAAAATGTCATTTTCACATCCAAGTGAATACATGGGGTCCCAAAATATACCCAAGGATGAAAACGGTCTGAAATATCTCATCCAATAGGATTAAGACATTTTTTAGGGTAGTTTAATATTATTATAATATTTTTTTTTACCCTAATTTACCAGATTTACCATTTAACCATGGAAAATAAAATAATTAATGAACTTATTATTCACAATGTATAAAAATAAAATGCACCTATTTACACAATTTTAACCATATTATTCTAAATATGGAATCCATTTTTTCAAATTCAAAACACATAAGTTACAGTAATTATTTTGAAATTAATTCTCGTTGTCAAAACCAAAAAGCGAGTTTTTAAGAAGTAATGACTCTCAAATGATTGACATGGGTTTATGTCCAAGTTAAAATTGAAATCACTTCCAATGAAACAAATTGGATTAAATTATAAAAATATAACCTAATTACATTTTGAAACCAATTAAAAAGATAATATAACTATATAAATAAATTAGATAAAAAGGAAGTTTTGAATTAAAATGCAGTAATTTTTACTATTCATTAAAATTTTAATTTTATTAGAAAAATACCAAAAATAAACAAAAAAGTAAATTTTTATGTCCATATTCCAAAGAAGAAGTTTATTTGGTCAAATTTAACTTATAAAAGTGTCAAAACTAGATTTAAAATGGATCCACCATCAAAAGGCGGTAAAACTGTATTTTTTTGAAAAATACTTCTTTTATCCAAAAAATGACTTTGTTCTCATATCATGTTCTAAAAAATGCCTAATATAAATTATAATGTCATATAAAATTAAAAATGTGGTTAATACTATTCATAACAAATGGTTTATATCCCATTAAATAATAATATTTTATTAATATATCATTGTATAGTGAAACTTGGTATCGCGTACAACGCAAGTTATCGAGGAAGGTCTCTCTTGCATGTATGGAAAACCAAGTCAGTGTTATGTTTAGTGAAATCTTCCTTTGTCATTTTATATAACATAATACAAACTTACTTCATTTATACATTGAAAAAAATATGTACTCAGTGTTGCGTGAAATGAATTCTATCAAAAGAACTTGAAATTTTGTGCAACACAAGAAAAGAATAGTGTTGCGTATACTGCAAGCTAATACAATGTTGAATATAGTCCAAGATAATCTTGGTTTAGCATACAACACAAGACATCAAAGAAATTAAAATAATCTGTCTCATAAAATCACAAGGTCTTACATTCTACCCCCCTTAAAATGAATTATTCCCTTGAAATTAATCGGGGTTATAAAAAGGTTTAATACTTGAAAGTTTCATTCATGGAAACCCACATCGTAAAAAGGAATACTAAAAATTAATTATAAAAAGGAAAGTTAGAAACATAATGGTTACCCAAAGTAACTCATCACTAGGTTTCCACATAGAAGAACATAGGTGGGAAGTGAAAACATGGATATAAAAGAGAAATATAATCCTCAAGTTTTGATGGATAGTGATAGAGAATAAGGTTTAGAGAAATTTAACTACAAGAAATCCATAAATCTACGATGATTTAAGGGACCATATGATTCATTGGATAATAAGGTACTATGATAATATTTTTGGTTTCAAGATCATTTTCCTAAAGTTTATGATTTTTTTCATGAGGAGAAATATTTACTTTATTTCTGTACAATCTCACCATTGGTCGTTACCTGAACAAATTACACTTCATATATTATTTAAATAAATGAAGTTTAATTTTTCAGTGTTGATGTATTAGAAGATCATGCGATATAATGATAGGTTATTCCACCTGTCTCAACAAAAAGGTTAGAACAAACTATCAAATAGGCATAAGTCCACTTATAGTGATATAATACATTAATCTAAAAAAAATCAACCCGAATATAACATATACTATCCATAAATGGATAAAAATACAGTTCTACAAAAAACAAAAAATATAAAACTTTAGAAGGTGTTCAACTAAATCGTCTTAACATTTGTCTCCCATATCTCATTTGGCAGTTCTTGGTTGTCACATTCCAAACATTTGAATACCTTAATCATGTATTCTCTTTAAATATGATAATAACATGAATTACCATAGAACCTTAGTGAAAACATGAATTCTGTCAAAATTAACTCTTTCCAAACACCAAAAATACGAAAAATTCTATATACTCAAACCCTGATATCAATTTTTCCTTTTATCAGTCATGAGCTCATTAATAATATCAAACATCTCATTATCTCTTTATCCCTTTATTATGTTCATATCACGTGCTTTCCAAAAATATTTCAATCACTTTTGATGGTCACTAGTACCATATAATGATTTAAAACCACAATAGACCAATACATAGATATTATATTATTCCATAATACTATAAATGAGATTCCACAACACTATTTTGGAATCCCATAAACACTTAAACATTCCACCACATCGTTTTCATACTCAATATCACTAATAGTGATCGCATGTGACTTCCATTAGACTTTTTTATTAAGATGTTTCTAACATAGATCATTATTAACCCTTGTATTAGGGAATTAGTTAACATAATGCCCCATTTACTTGCACTTGTATCATTGAAGTGTTGGTGGTGCATTCTCTGTAGTCCTTTTTCTATTCACATCATTAGAAACCTTTTTCCTATTACTTCGACAATCAACTGCTCGATGAACTTCATTTCCAAACATGAAACATTTTCTATTCCCTTTAAAATAATCTACACCATGATTCTTTCCACACTTTTATCATAAGGAAACATTCATATTCTTTTCACCATTTTTTGAGATTTTTTTGAACTCGATCTTTCCTTTCTTATCAAAACCATGAGATGGATATGTAACAAAAACTTACAGTTCTACCTTGATATCACAGCCCAAAATCTCTTCATAGTAACTAAAATATCTTATAGATAATTCCTTTAGAAGGCTTGGTTTTAATCCACAGAAGAATCGATCAACATTACATTCAAGTTGGATGATAAAGCCAGAATCATACCTTGAAAGCCTTGTAAAATTCACCTCGTGGGTACCAATAGATTCATCATAATTTTTCATTAAGATCAAGGAAATCCTTTTCCATCATTGTTCGACGAATAAGAGGTAAGTACTTATTAAAAAAAGTTCCTGAACTCTTCTCATTCCATGGATTCAATTTCATCTTGCTGCCTTGTATTCTTAATTAGAGTCCACCACTGGTCTGCTTCACCTTCCAAATTATAAACAGCCAAAATGAATTTTTGATGTTCTGAATAACGAAAGATGGGAAATATCCTTTCAATGGTACCTATGCATTGTTCAAAAACAAGTGTATTATAAGACCCACTGAAATATGGTGGATGTTTCCTCATGAAGGACTCAATAGAATGTTGTTCCCTTCTCTAGTCATTTGGAAGTCTAGAATCATTCATAGATTTTGTAAGTATATAAATAAGATTTTAAATTCCATCTACCTTAACATTTGGTTGTTCAAGAGGAAAATAATTTAATTTCCTAGTGCATTGATCATTAACAAGGTTCATTCTGGTTCCATCCATCGTCTAAAAACCAAAAAGAATAGTGTGAGTGACAAAAATCATACTTGGAAAACAACATGATGAAGGGGGTAATTTAAATATCTATCATCTTAGGTTTAATCCTAGGTTATTTATGATCGTTACCATAATTATAGGACTATAAAAAATATTTATACTTAAGCTTAGGGACATCCCTAGACATACATTATAAATATCTCTAGGGATCTCACAAAAGTTTTCACATCCTAGTTTCAAAAAGTTAACTAAACCTTCACTTTGATACCAACTCTAATGAACCAAGATTTATGTACATGGAAATTAAATTTATTTTTCATAATAATTAATACATGACACAAATATACACCCAAAGACCTTATTATTTTAGTGTCTTTTGAAACTCGGAACATACTCTTCTAATCATGGTGAAAGATCTTCAACATCTCCTATAATGGTCTTTCCATTTTTTCATACCTAAAAACTTTATTTATATCCTACGGTAAATAAAAAATAAAAATGGTGATCTCAAATGTCCAGTAAGGGTAAAAATTGATAACATAAAACAAACCGTAAATATTTGAACGTAAAAACATGAACATATTGTTTAAACATCCAATATTAAGTAATGAAATAACTCTTTTTAGTACACAAGGCATGGATCATAAAGGAACATTAACCATGATAGAATAGCATTGGAATAAAACATGTAATTGTGGAAAACTAATAATCCCATAATATGATTTCTATAGTATCCAAGGCATTTCTGTGAAGACGATTATAGTGGACAAAGTCAATTACTGAATCCGGTTTACTTTTCATTCCATCCATTTATTACTGAACTGGATTTAAATGTCGTTCCAGCCCTGTATTACTAAACTATATTTACTTGTCATTCTATTCATGTATATCTCATGAGATATAAATCTTTACCCAATTCATTATAGGGAGATATGGTCTCACCCATATCATAATGAAATCATTCTTACATGTGCCACAAAACATAAACCATTCATCATAGCATAACCCAAGAAATATAATGGGTTTCTTAAATATCCTTCCATCATAACATAATCTATAAAAATAGATCATTACATCATTAAAAAAATCAAATCATTGTAATAATAGGGATAATAATAAAACCCTACTTATGATATTCATCCTAGTTCTTGAGAAAAATATCATTTCTTCTTCAAAAATGATTTATTTTCAAACAATTCCACAAAATTTTTAAGGAAAATAAATTATTTTAAATTAAACTTGAAATAGTTTATAGGAGGCTTTATGGAAATAATGCATCATGAAACTGTAAAAATACATTTATGCTGCATAAGTTAAATAAATACATTATCCTCATACTTTTTCCAGAAAAGTCAAAAAGTCCCTCGTACGGTAAACAAAAGAAAGATTCCTTATATACCATGTAGTAAAAGTCAAAAATTGGTAAAAATGAATTTAAATATACATAGAATAATTTTAAACAATTTATGATAACATTTTTAGAAAACATGGATATGGATGATAAATATATCCCTGGAGTATAAACAATCTTGGATAAAATGAGATTGAAAAATTCTCTCTTATCTTAAGTCTGATATGCTTTTTATATATCTAGAAATCATGTATAATTATTTAAATAATGTTAATGATTTATTTCCGAATCATAATCATTTTTATGATGACATTTATGATCATATTTTTATCTGTTTTTTAGTAACATTTCATTGTTACTCGTTATTCGGGTATTAACTGCTTTATGTTCTTATGCATGTTTTTCCAGATAAGTTATTATTACTCTTTTTAAGATATAGTTATATCATTTACATAATTTTATTAGTATAATATATATCATTTTAATTCATTAAATTCATTTATATAATCATGGTTTAATGAATATTATATAAAATGAATGACATCACACCTTGGAGACGGTAAGTCATACGTACACACGAGCAATGATATCATTCCCATAATTGTTGAATGGTATTTAAGTGGATGTTTTATATTAACTCATAATTATTATAATGTTATAATAATAATAATATATAGTTATTATTTCCACCATTATACCCATCCATGTAATTTGGTGGTGAAAAACATATTACACCACAGCGTGGAGACGGTAAGTCGTACGTACGCACGCGCGGTGATTTCATTTTTGTAGGATGGATAAAAGGTTAAATAGTTTTGTTTAATATTTATAATAACATATCAGTATATTGGTGATACTTATTTTATTACTTTATAATGAAACAAATAATGAAGTGGAAGTAGAAGAAGAAAGAAATTTGAAAGAATCGGTAGAAGATATTACTTCTTCCTCGACGTGCCTCCTTTAAATTTCCTATTAGCACACTAGAATTGGTCTTTTGAGAAAACCATAACCTATAGAATGTAAATATAGAATTTTATAAGAGAAATGGGTTGCATTTGGACCATTTTTATGGATCAAAATGTATTGAAGAGAAGAGGGAGGATGTTCCCTTTTATAAGAGAGGAGAGGGGAAATTTAGGAAACTCTCAAAACATTAATTTATTACAAAATGATTTTAGGTTTAAAAAGGTCCAAAACTCATTTAATTAAAACGTAAGATGAGTATTTTCTAAATACTCTCAACCAAAAGGTTTTAAACAACTTTAGGTCTTAAATTTACCCTTATCTTTTATCTTTAACCCTTAGTTAACTAATTTAACTCTTACCATGTCTTCTTGTTTATTCATACTATATGGTTAATATAGTTACTATAAAATGCCAATAGAACCTCAAGTGGTTCATTAATGACATTTTAAACATTTTATAAGTCATTTTTTAAATCTTATATTTTTAGGACTTTTATATCATTTAATAAAATATTATTTGTTTTAAAAACTAATTTAGGTCAATTTTTATACTATTCATATCGTGACTTTTTTTAAAAACTATAACATGATTATTTCTAAAAAATTCATTAATTAAAATATAACAAGTAATAATCATCTATAAAATTAGTGTATGTCATAAAAAGGTTAAAAATAAATTTATTTTAATATTTATAATCTCATTTATTTTAATATTTATAATCTCATTTATTTAAATCATTCATTAATAAGTTAATCACAACATCATCATTGTGTCATAAATCAATTTATTTATTTTGTTAATAAAAATTATTAATTAAATACCATGATGTAGGAGATATTTTTATCTTTATAATGACTATTTATATATATATTTAGATCTGTTATATGACCCCATATTAAAAACTATTTAGTAAAAGATATATGCTTAGGATATAATTATCTTTACTTTAAATTAATTCTGATAAAATGTCATTTTCACATACAAGTGAATCCATGAGGTCCTAAAATAGACCCAAGGATGACCATGGTAAAACAATATCTCATAAAATAGGATTAGGACACATTTTAGGGTAGTTTATTTTTATTATAATATTATTTTTTCACCCTTATTTACCAGATTTACCCTTTAACAGTAGTAAATAAAATAATTACTAAAGTTATTATTCATAATGTATAAAAATAAAAGGCACCTATTTAAAAAATTTGAACCTTATGATTCTAAATATGGAATATTTTTTTTTCAAATTCAAAACATATAAGTTTCAGTAATTAATTTAAAATTAATTTTCGTTACCAAAACAAAAAAAGTGGGTTTTTAAGAAGTAATAACTATCAAAAGATTGACATGTGTTTATGTCCAATTTTAAAGTAAAATTACTTCTAATAAAAAATATTATATTAAATGATAAAAATATAATCCAATTAAACTTAAAAAACAATTATAAATATAATCTAACAGTATAAATAAATTAGATAAAAAGGCAGTTTCGAATGAAAATGCAGTATTTTTCACTATTCATTATAATTTTAATTTTATAATAAAAATACCAAAAAAAATAAAAAAAAGTAAATTTTTATGTCCTAATTAAAAATAAGAAGTTTATTTTTTCAAATTTAACATATAAAAGTGTCAAAAAAATATTTAAAATGGATGGTCCATCAAAAGGTGGTAAAACTGCATTTTTTGAAAAATACTACTTTTATCCGAAAAAATTGATTTTTTTCTCATATCATGTTCTATAAAATGTTTAATATGAATGATAATGTTATATAAAATTCAAAATGTGTTTAATAATATTCATAAGGGCTAGTTTATAACCTATTAAATAATAATATTTTTTTAATATGTCGTTGTTTAAGAAAACTCTGTATCGTGTACAATGCAAGCAATCGAGAAAGGTTGCTCTTTCTTGTAACGCAAGACAAGTCAGTGTTGTGTGTAGTGAAATCTTTCTTTGGTGTTTTGGATAAAATAATCCAATATTAGTTCATTTATACATTAAAAAAAATCTATACTCAGTGTTGCATGAAATGAATTCTATCAATAGAACTTGAAATTGTGTGCAACACATGCCAAGAATAGTGTTGCATATACTGCAAGGTAATACGATATTTCATACATTGAAATCTAATCTTGGTATAGCATAAAACACAAGAAATCAAAAAAACTAAAATAATCGTTCTCATTAAATCTCGGGGTGTTACATTCTACCCCCCTTAAAATGAATTTCACCCTCAAAATTCGTCGGGGTTATAAAAGGTTTACTAATTAAAAGTTTCATTCCTAGAAACCCACATAGTAAAAAGGAATACTAAAAAATAATTTTAATAAGTAAAGTTTGAGACATAATGGTTACCCAAATTAACTCATCATTAGTTTTCCATATAGGAGAACAAAGGTGGGAAAGGAAAACATTAATATGGAAGAGAAATCTAATCATCAAGTTCTGATGGATAGTGATAGAGAATAAGGTTTAGATAAAGTTAACTACAATAAAAAATTAAATATGTGATGATTTAAGGGACCATTTTATTTATTAGATAAGAAGGTACTAGGATAACATGTTTTCTTTCAAGATCCATTTCCTAATGTTGATGAATTTTGGCATGAGGAGAAATACTTACTTGATTTCAGTACAATCTCACTATTGGTCATTCCCTAGAAAATTTGCACTTCATCTATTATTTTTAGAAATGAAGTTGAATTTTTCATTCTTGAAGTGTTAGTAAATCATGCGATATAATGATAGGTCATTCCATCTATCTCCGAAAAAGGTTAGAACAGGCTCTCAAATTTTCATAAGTCCACCTATAGTGAGCTAATACATTAATCTAACAAACCTCAACCCGAATATAACATATAATATCCATAAATGGATAAAATTACAATCCTTCCAAAAAACTGAAAATATAAAACTTTAGAAGGTGGTGAACTAAATCATCTTAACATTTGTCTCCCATATCTCATTTGGCAATTCTTGGTTCTCACATTCCAAACATGTGAATACCTTAATCATGTATTCTCTTGAAACATGATAATAACATGCATTACCATAGAAACTTAGTGATAACATGAATTCTATCAAAATTAACTCTTTCTACACACCAAAAATACCAAAAATTCTATATAATCAAACCATGATATCACTTTGGGCTTTTATCATTCATGAGCTCATTAATACTATCAAACATCTCATTATCTCTTTATCCCTTCATTATGTTTATATCATATGCTTTCCAAAAATATTTCAATCACTTTTCATGGTTAAGAGTACTATATAATTATTAAAAACCACAGTAAACTAATACATATATATTCTAATATACCATAATACTATAAATGAGATTCCACCACACGATTTTGGAATTCCATAAGGACTTAATCATTCCACCACTATTTTTTCATACTCAATATCGCTAATAATGATTTCTTGTGACTTCCCTTTATCTTTTTCCTTAATAATATTCTAACATCAATCATCATTAACCCTTGTATTATGGAATTGGTTAGAATAATGCCCCATTTCCTTCAACTTGTAACGTTGAAGTGTTGGTGGTGCGTTCTATGTAGTTGTTTCTTTATTCACATTATTAGCAACCTTTTTCCCATTACTTTGGAACTCAACTGCTTGATGACCTTTTTTCCACACTTGAAAAATTTTCTAGTCCCATTTAAGACAATCTCCACCATTCTTCTTTCCACACTTTGAGCATAAGGAAACATCCATCTTCTTTTCACCATTTTTTTAGATTTATCCTTGAACATCATCCTTCGTTTCTTTTCAAAGCCATGAGATTGATATGTAACACCAAATAATAGTTATACCTTTATAGAAAAATGCAAAATCTCTTCATAGATACTAAAATATATTTTAGATAATTTCCTTTAAAGACTTAGTTTCAATCCACTAAAGAATCGATCAACTTTACTTTTAGGTTGGATGATAAATCCAGAAGCATACCTTGTAAGCCTTGTAAAATTCACCTCGTATATACCAATAGATTCATCATCCTTTTTCTTAAGCTCAAGGAACTCCTTTTCCATCTTTGTTCAAAGAATACGAGGGAAGTACTTATTGAAAAATAAGTTCTTGAACTCGTCCCAATCCATGAATTAAATTTTATCTTGCTGACTTGTATTCTTAATTAGAGTCCACCGCTGTTTTGTTTCACCTTCCGAACAATAAATAACCAAAATGAATTTTTCATGTTCTGAACAGTGATGGATGGAAAATATCTTTTCAATGGTACTGATCCATTCAATACTAGAAATTGAAGATACAACCACACTTATATAGCCATGATTTAAAAAAACTATGGCTATAGGTTAAGGTAATGCCATGGGTCATAAAACACTTGTGGATTTACCCTTGTTCTTCCTATATTCTCACGATCCCCATCGCCTTCCTCACATGCACTCGCGATCCCCACCCCATTTCTGACCTACTCCGAACTCATGATCCCCACCTCCCTCCATTTCATCCCTACTCCATGCAACCCTCCCCGCCTGGAACTATCACCCAAAACTTCTACCATTTTTCTCCTCCGACATGGCCACCCACCATGGGACGATTATAATCTGATGATGTAGTCACCCCACCTACCCACTGGTGTTCCTCTTCCTCTTTTGACGCTCCGTAGAAGCTAACCCACTATTCCGCCTACACGTCTATGATGCGGCCTCCCCACCTCCCTACTGATGCAGTTCTGACGATGTTTTGTGAGTTCGGATGAACCCTATGGTACTCATATTGTCCTATTTTTGTGGGTTCTCCATGAATCTAGGATTTCTTCCATATTTCGGGCTTCCTTAGACCAGATTGAGTCTGGATTAGGTATCACTTAGACCCAATTATAGCATGATTGAACTCAGCTCAAATGATGGAGCTTTCATCACTTTCAAATTAATGAAACATATATTTCTACTTCAAATCAAATGAATCAATTAATCACTGTTAAATATTGACACCAAATACAATATCATTCTCAAATGGGTTGAACATTTGTGTTGGAGTTTACAATTTGGAACACACCTTTTTTTACCATTCATCCTTGTTTGTTTTGACCACTATGAGCAAAACACATTTTTTTATCACTTTTACCTCATAAGGCATTGTTTGAATGAGTTTTTATATACATGGTTTTTTTTTTGTTTTTTTTTTGGATTATCTTGTGTGTGTTATAGACTCTTAGAATCAGGTTTAAGTACATATGCATGTTTATAGAGATATATCCCCGCTTATTGTCTATATATCTGGATGATCAAGTACTTATGGCGAAACCCAACATTACTGGGGTTTGGTATTCTATTAACCCCAAGGTTCATGCTAAATGTTTAGTATATAATACCCTTTGTCATATTTCCTTCCAATGGGAGAAACCACCTCCCACATTAGTCTCTTATAACCCTTCAAATTCATGCCAACCTATGAAAATTAGGATGTGTTCCTAAGATTTTTTCGATACCTGAACCAATGATTCTTGGGTGATTGGGTAATAGTTGTTAACAAATAGTATCAAATCCCACACTTTTGGGCTCTTGGGTTTGTAACTCAAGAGTATCTAGGATCTAGGGATATTGAGACTTGAGAAGTAACCCATAAATATGTCTAGACAACATAATTATGTTGGAATCCTGAGTAACTCGGGGTAGTCTAGGAATTACATTTTATTTTTTTTCATTCCTTCGAGTCTACCCAAGGTATGAAATTCTCAGGAAACATATTAAAAATTTATAATTAGGCACTCATAGGACCACATGTCATTCCACACACCAATCCTCACTTTTTTATAATCTAATTGAGAATAACTTGCGTTATATAATTACTAAAAAATTAAAAATAAATATATATCATTTTCCTATATATATATATTATTAATGAGTAGGTTACTATAAACCAACCATTGATCCCCATTATAATGGTTCTTTTATTAAATCATCATTATAATCATAGTATATTTTATATGTTTATTTTTTTTCAAATAATGTTTTTACCTCATTTAACTTTTTACAAAGTATGTTTTATATTCCTTAGGTATGTTCTTAAATATTTTTATATTGATGGGTTTTATGAAAAGTGTTTTATGACAAATAAATCTATTTTGATCTTTAATGAATGTAAGGTAGTAAGGAAATGGGGGTTAGAACCAGTATTTTTAATGTGGTTTTAAATATTTTGTTATAACCAAATAGGAGGAAAATGAAAATTAACATTAATTTAATACAAATTATGCCACCGATATGGACACCGCCTACTGATAAGGACAGATCAGATGAACATGCTCCACCCAATCCATATGTATTGGACCCTTACACTTTCACATGATTTACATGATTTCCCTAAGCCTTCAACGTGGAATAGTATAAAATTTCAACAAACCCAATAGTATAAAATGAAATTTCCTTCACTTTAGAGATAAAAATATCCTAATTTTGAGAAAAAGTAGTGTCACTATACCCAAGGGAGTCATACCTAATTTATTGATCTCAAAATGTGTAGGGGGACTGGTGTAGGGGATAGGGGGGACTGGTGTGGGGGGGGGGGATGGGGGCCTAAAAAGGGTACTCTAAATACTGTTGAAAGTGTGTGTGTAAGGGAAACCAAGTTGTCCAAAATTTTAAGAATATATGACATAGATTCCATAACAATACTAATTGTTGAAAGATAAAAGGAAAGAACCAATTACCGCATATTCGGAAATATTTTCTACAAATAAGGAATACACAATCAATAATAAGGAAGATCATTCACAAAAATATTGTTTACTAATATTAGCAAACTAGTTTGAAAAAGCCAAGTGGATCGAATAATAATAAAAGAAGGAAAATTACCTACTTTATAAAATTGATAAACCTATATAAAATAAGAGTAAAAGTTAATTTAAGAATAATAACATGATAAAAATTAGCTTTAAATATAGAAAATAAATAAGGATATAAGAATGAAGAGTTTTAGGTGGGGGTAGTGGGGTGGGGGAAGTGTGGATGCAGGTGGGGGCTGTGGGGGTGAAGGGTGGGGGGAAGGGGGAAGGGGTTAGTGGGGGTGAAAGGGGATGGCGGGGCATGGGGTGTGGGGTAGGGGGGTTTAAATGAGTTGGGGTGAAGGGTGGGGGCGGTGGGGGTGTAGGGTGGGTGGGTGCGGGGGCAGGTGGGGGTGCAGATTGGGGGGATTTGGGGGAGCATTTGGGGGTGAATTTAGGGCGCGGTGGGGGTGAAGATTGGGAGGGGTAATTGGGTGCATTTTGGGGGGCAGTGGTGTGCAAGTGGGGGGGAAGTGGGGGTGCAGGTTAGGGGTAGTGGGGATGTAAGGGGCAGGGGGTGTGAGGGATGGGGGGTAGGGTGGGGGCAAGTTGGGGGAGCAATGGGGGTGCAGTGGGTTTAGGGGTTAGTGGGGGTGAAGGGGGTTGGAGGCAGTGTGCAGGGGGCAGGGAGGGAGCAGGGGATGTGGGGGATGTGTGGGGGGGAAGGTTGGGGGTAGTGGGGGTGCAGGGGGTGAAGGGGGTGCGGGGGGGGGGGGGGGGGGTAGGTTAGGGGTGAAGGGGGATTGTGGGGGTGAAGGATGGGGGCAGTGGAGGTGAAGGGGGCTGGGGGAAGTGTGTAGGGGGCAGGGAGGGTAAGGGGTGAGGGGGATGTGGGGGTTGGGTATTGTTTTTAGTAGAATCAAAACATGTTTACATTATATTTGGTATCATGTTTTTCATTTCATTTTTCCAAATGCCATCCATAAATGTCAGGGTGGTTAGATTTTCCTAGATAGGAGATTCAATGAATTCAAAGGATTATTTTCAATTACTCCATACAACTTCTTATGTCCCGACAAACATATAGGGCCACTTTTGTAGTTTTGACTTAGTTTTTTCATCTGGTTCCAATCACAAGGCCAACATTCCGTTTCTTATATAATATATTGTGTGAATATTTTGACCAATTGAATAGATTACTGGAAAATGAATCACAAAAAATCAACATTTTGGTGATGTAACTTGTCCGGTCTAAGCAACTCTTGAATGAGTTTTATGAAAAAAAATATTAAATTTTCTCACATATGCATTTTGTCATGATTTTCTCACATATTTACATATGATTATGATTATGTATATTCTTATGTGATGTGATGAAAAAATTAAAGAGCTTACTCATGTTGTGATTCCCATACAACATGAGAGATATTTACATTATGGACAATATCACATTAGAATTCATTTCAAAACTACTATGGAAGATAGATTATAGAAGAATTATAATAGTTTATCCAACCACATAATATTTATATTACTACATCTTGATTCATTTATGATGCACCCAATTTGTGCATGCTATTTTGCTTATATATTTTTCATAGATCTAACCATACTAATTAGTTTTATGGTATCTTATAATTCTTACTAGGTGCAGTTGGTATTGGAAGATCATGTTACAATAGTGGAGTTGTAGAATTTATGATTTTAGTGATCTATACTGGATGTAACCCCTATATTATGTACTTGGGATTTATAGTTCATTCATTCACTTGTTCATCATCACCTATTGTATTATTGCCTTTCTCACAAATCATGTTCCTCCCACTTCAATTTTTAGGTTTAATTAATGATGATTTATTAGATCATTTTCATTTTTTTGAAGTCTCCCAGGACTCGTTCGTGTGTGTTGCGGAAACCTCTGCTGAAGGTGAAGAGGTTCATCCCGATTTGGTTCACTTAAAATGTTTTAAAGTGAATTTTTTCTTTATTATTTGATGCCTCTTAGTTTATAATTGGAGGTTTTGTGATTTTAGAGCCCTTGGTAATTTTATTATAGCATGTTGATTATCCTTGAGGCTGTTTCAAGTCACCGGAGTCAAAGGAGACTCACTGTGTATGCATAGGTAAGCACGTATATAATACGTTCTCTTGTTATATGTATATCCGCCCATGGCTGTGTGATTACATATAAGGGGATAGGTGTGCTTATGTATATATATGGAAAATGCATATGTGTGTGAGTGATAATAGGCTTATGTATGTGATCATATATATATATATATATATAAGGATCCTTTTATGCATGTTTAAGGCCATGAAAACATGTACATGTGGGTTAGGGAATCCTTATGTATATGCAAAGGTGCATATTCCCAAAGGATGGAAGAAGCATCTTAAGAGTTATCGCTAATAAAAGTGTCAAGTGTCGAGTGTGGCTTGACTCTTTTGAGGTAGGGTCCCTCTTCTAGTCTCTTTAATTCAAGATTGTTTTTAATTTTAATTAGTTGCCTTATTAATTTTTCTTTTTTATATTAAATTGAAATTCTTGATCAAGTGTTAAATAAGATAATTGTTACATTTGAAAAACAAGTCCTAGTTTTGTAATAAACCCCTCCAACAGAGGGGCGCTGTCTGCGAAAACTCACAGTGGTAGTTTATGCTTATATAGTTTTATTAACATTATTGCATTGATATATTCCTGATATTTTATGTCATTTTTAGTCGTAAAGCACACATCATACTTGTCCCTTTTTATATCCCTGAAGGTGGTTTCCCTCTTTTCAGGGCGAAAATCCTTTCTTTAGTGTTTAAATTTATAGGACCTTCTTATCCATGATACCATGACACCCGATCATTCCGACTTTAGTGCCATTCCAAAATTGCATGTCGTTGCCACATCTTGTGAAATTTCACTTATTCCCATCTCATTCCAAAAGACTCAGGGTAGGGTGGCATCCAAACCTTGACCCATTACCTGAAGGAACTGGTAATTTTCATGCATCCAAATCTCAACCCACTCCCTTATCTCTCAAGATGGGGTCCATTGGTCTCATCTCACATTATACCAAGACCCAGCCCCTTGGGCAGTCCTACACCCAATCCTATATATGTAAATTTCCACCAATATCATTGAACCATCACTATAACTAAAGGGAGACTGTCCCATCCCTACAGACTCTAGAGAGGTCACTAACACACCAATCCATTCACGTAGACTCTAGGGAGGTCATGAGTACACCAAATAATCCCCATAGGCTCTGGGAAATTCACATTAATAACACAGGTCCACAACCTGTCACACATCTCTCGTAATGATTCCATAATACTAGTAACTCGAGACCTACCCTTTTCACAACATGTCTCATAATACCCATAAATGTGTCAACAAGGCCTTCCAAACTCATCCCAGTATCTTCCAATTAATACCATTCTCCAATCATAACTCATTATTAGAGTCACTACCCAAAGTCTTATTTGACATAAAACTTATGGGATGATCCATGTCCCCATCATGATTCCTCAACACTTCTGATCCTATGCATGGGGAAAACAATTAATGAAAATAAAAATTATCACTAGATCATAATTCTTTAACCCAACAAGAACAACATTCAACATGTTTCATGCACTAGTTGAACGTCAATTTGATACCTATAAAACCATTATGTTTGACCATACCTAAATTAGTTACATTATGGTATCTTATCCCCATATTTTATATACACCATCTAATTAATAAAAAAGGTTATTTTTTATGACATGAACAATACCCAATGTTTCAGGGTAGAACCATTTGTCTAGGATCTGGTCTGATCTCATCACTTGAGGATATACCACATCACTCAAGGAGGTGGTGTCTAGGAGGGAGGAGGGGTGTCCAGGTAGGAGGGGAGGGGGAGAAAGGGGGTCTACAGGGGGAGGGGGTGTGGGGGAGGGGCGTGAGGGGTGCAGCGGGGGTCTGTCCAGGAGGGAGGAGGGGGTTGTGTAGGAGGGTGTCCAGGAGGGATTGGTGGATGTCCAGAAGGGAGGGGCAGTCTAGGTGGTTCCCATGAGGGAGGGGTTTGGGGTGGGTCTAGGAGGGAGGGGGCTGTCCAGGGGGGGGGGGGCTTTCCAGGGGGTGTCCAGGAGGGAGTGGGTGTCCATGAGGGGGTTTTCAGAAATAGTTTTTTACCAAGAAGCAATATAAAATCAATAATAAGAAATATCATGCAACAAAATTTTGTCTAATCATACTAGAAAACTGGTTTTAAAAATCCAAGCAGATTGAGTAAGAATAAAAGAAGGAAAATTATCTACATTATAAAATTGATAAACCTATATAAACTAAGAATAAAGGTGAATTCCAGAAGAATAACATCTTAAAATGAAATCTAGCAAAACAAAATTATGTTTTTTGCCTCCCATATCATCCTTCTTATACTATATATCTTCAATGAATTATGATAACCTAATGGATGAAGATATATGGATCAGCACATGAAATGTTGTTATCTATCGCATATTAGTTCAGTTGGAGACCGGTTTTGTTTTCCTATACTTAGTTCATTTATTCTATTATTTTTGGTTATATGACTACACTATTCTTTTTTATTGAGTTATATTCTTTGTGAATTTTCTAATATGTTTTTTTACCATAATTTTAGGGGATGATCACTACTATGTTCTACCTTGTGTTGTAGGTACTTGTGAGCTAGTTCCAAATTTCTTTTATAGTTTTTATTATAGATAGACTCATGTAAGTAAAGTTATGTGTTTTTTTATATTTGGAGTTGTTTAATTCTTAGTATGTAAGTAGATTTAGTGTATAATTTAATTTGGATAGTGAGTACCATGTTGATCCTCTCTATGATAAATAGAGTAACTCATTCTCATTTTGTAACATTGTTTTTAAACCCATGACATATATTTAGTGTCTAGGAAATTTCACCAATGGTTAGTAGATCCTCTTACCTGATACAAGCCAATGGGTTGGGTTGAAATTTTAGAGGGGTACTAGTAGGATCAGGGTGGAGGGGAACTGGTAGGGGCTGGGGGGAGGGGAAATTGGTAGGGTGGGGGGGAACTAGTAGGGTTTGTGGGGGGGCTATCAGAGGGTGGGGGACTTGTAGGGGTAGGGGACAGAGGGGAAACTGGCAGGCGGAGGGGGGAACTGGAAGGGGGGAGGGGACAACCATGGGGGTACAAGGGGGGTGGTAGGGGGAAATGGCAGGGGGTGCAAGGGGGCTAGTAGGGGGAGGGGGACTGTCAGGGGTAGGGGGGGGGAAACTTGCATGGTGGGGGCAGGACTGGCAGGGTGTGGTGGGGGACTGAAAGGGGGGAGGGGAAACTGGTAGGGGGAGGGGGGAACTAGAAGGGGGAGGAGACTAGCGGGGGGAGGGGTGAAAGGGGCGGGGTGGGGGACTAGTAGGTGTAGGGGGAGGGGAAACTGGCAGGGGGGATTGACAGGGAGCAGGACTGGAAGGGGGAGGGGAAGCTGGTAGGGGCAGGGGGAGAACTAGCAGGGGGAAAGTGGCAGGGGAGGGGGAACTAGTAGGGGGAGGGGGTGTACATGGAGAAGGGTGGGGGACTGACAGGGAGAACTTGCAGGGGGTGGGGTGAAGGGGGTGGAAGGGGGAGGAGGATTGGAAGAGGTAGGTGGTAGGACTGGCAGGGGGAGGAGTAACTGGCAGAGGTAGGGTGGGTGGGGGTGCAGGGGGGACTTGCAAGGGGAACTAGTAGGGGTTGGGGGTGCAAGGGGGGACAAGGTGAGGTGGGTGGGGTGGGGTTCAAGGGGCAGGGTGTGTGGGGTGCAGGGGGATATAGGAATAGGGGGACTAGCATGGGTGGGGTGTAAGAAGGTATAAGATGGAGTGGGGGACTAGCATGGTGAACTAGTAGGTTGGGGGAGGGGTAACTAGCAGGTGGGGGAGGGGTAACTAGAAGGGGGGACGGGCAGTGGGGAGGGGGTGTATGGGTGGGGGGACTAGAAGGGGGAGTGGTGCAAGGGGGAGGGGGACTAGAAGGGTGTGGGGATGAAAGGGGGAGGGGAAACTGGCAGTTGGGGTGGGAATTAAAATAATTTTTTATACCATATAAATGATATAGACATAGTTTTAATCATGTAAAGGGGTGGTGGACTAGTAGAGGGAGGGGTGTAAGGGGTTGGGGGGACTAGCATGGGTGGGGTGCAAGGGGGAGAGCATGGGGACTGGAAGGGGGAGGGGCAACAGGCAGTGGGGGTGGGAATTGAATTAATTTTTTAATACCACATAAATGATATAGCCATAGTTTTAACCGTGGAAGTAGGGGCCTAATTCTATATTTTTAATCATGGAAATAGTCCATCTAATTCCACGGTTTAACTGTGGAAGTTGTGGACCTAGTGCAACATTTTTAACCATGGAAGTAGGGGCCTAATGCCTTGGTTTTAACCATGGTAATATTCCAGCTAATTTGAGGGTTTAAAAATAGAAATAATGGACCTAGTTCCACAGTTTTAATAGTGTAATTAGGTGGCCTATTTCCACAGTTAAAAATTTGGATGTAGGTAAGACCTACTGCCATGACAATAGCAGCCACAGTTTTCTGAAACTGTGGTCATATTCCATTGCCACGGTTTTCAAGCCTACATCCACAGTTACAAACTATGGCCATAGGTGGATTTTTTAGTTATGATTTTTTAGAAATAAGTGGATCAGAATATCTATTGAAAGAATGTGGATGTTGCCTCATGAAGGACTCAATAGAATGTTGTTCCCTTCTCTGCTCATTTGGATGTCCAAAATGATTCATAGCTTGTGTAAGTGTAGAAATAAGATTTATCATTCCATCTCCAATAACATTTGTTTTTTTAGGAGGAAAGTCATTGCATTTCCCAGTGCATTGATCATCAACACAGTTCCTTCAAGTTATATCCATCGTCTAAAACCCAAAAATAATAGTGTGATAGAAAAAAATCATACTAGGAAACATCATAATCATGGGGGAGTACATTAATTATCTAGAATCTTAGGTTTAATCCTAGGTTATTTATGATCATTTACATAATTATAATACTGTAAACTATAATTATACTTAACCTTGGAGAAATCCCTAAACATACCTTATAAATATCTGGAGGGATATCACTAAAGTTTTTTCATCCTAATTTATAAAGGTTAATTAAACCTTTGCTCTGATACCAACTCTAATGACCCAAGCATGATGTTTATGGACATTACATTTCTTTTTCGGAATAATATATACATGAAACAAACAGACACCCAAATACCATATTAATTTATTGTCTTTGGAAATTGGGAACATAATCTTCTAATCCAGGTGAAAGATCTTCCCCTTTTTTCCTACATAAAACCTTTCCTTATATACTGGGAAAAAGAAAACATTAAAAGGGTGATCTCAAATTATCATTAATGGTAAACAAGGATAACATAAAACAAACCATACAAATTTGGACATAAAAACACTAACATAAATTTTAAACATCAAATCTTGAATCATTAAATAAATATTGGCAATACGTAAGGCAGGGATCATAAAGGAACATTAACCATGATATCATAGAATTGGCATAAAATATATAATTGTGGAAAACTTATAAGAACATAATATTATTTCCATAGTATTCAAGGAATTGTTGTGATGACCATCAGAGTGGAGAAAGTCCATTACTGAACTGGGTTTTCTTGTCATTCCAGCCATGTACTGTTGAACCATATTTACATGTCATTCTAGCCTTGTATTGCTGAACTAGATTTACTTTCCATTCCAATCATGTCTATCTCATGAGATATAAATCTTTACCCAATGAATTGGAGGGAGATATATGTCCCACCCATCTCATAATGAAATCATTCTTACATGTTCCACAAAACATAAACCATTCATCATAGCATAACCCAAGAAATAAAATGGGTTTCTTAAATATCATTCCATTATAAAATAATTCATAAAAATAGATCATTCCATCATTAATGAAATCAAATCATAGTAATAATATGGATAGAAACAAAACACAATTTAAGATCATCATATTAGATGGAAAATAATTTTGATAAAACACTTGAACTTAGTTCTTGAGGAAAATATCCTTTTTCTTCAAAACATTTTCTTTTATAAATATTCCACGCAATTTTTAGAGAAAATAATTATTTGAAACTAAAGTTGAAATACTTTAGAGGAGGATTTATGGAAATAAGGTTTCCTGAAATCATAAAAATCCATTTATGCTATATAATTTAAACAAAAACATTCTCCTCGTACTTTTGTGGAAAGGTCAAAAAGCACCGCGTATGGTAAACAAAAGAAAGATTCCATCCATACCATGTAGTAAAAGTTAAAAATGGGTAAAAATGACTTTAAAAATACATATAATAATACTAAATATTTTATGATAACATTTTTATAAAACATAGACATTGATGACAAATATATCCCCATTAAATACTTAAGTAAAAACAATCTTGGACAAAAATGAGATTGTAAACTTATCCCTTAACTTAAGTCTGATATGATTCATATGTATCTAAACCACATGTATAATGATTTAAATAATGTTACTTATTTATTCTATAATAATAATAATTTTTATGATAACATTTATGATCATATTTTTATCCATTTGTTAGTAACATTTCACTGTTACTCGTTATTCAGGTATTAACTACTTTATGTTCTTATGCTTGTTTTTTCAGATAAGTTCTTATTCCACTTTTTAGGTTATAGTAATATCATTAACATAATTTTATTATTATAATATATATCATATTTATTCATTCAATTCATTTATATACTCATGTTTTAATGAATATTATGTAGAACGAATCGCATCGCACCGTGGAGATGGTAAGTCGTACGTACGCACGAGCGACGATATCGTTCCCATAATTGTTGAACGGTATTAAAGTGGATGGTTTATATTACCTCATAATTATTATAATGTTATAATAATCATATATAGTTATTATTTCTACCATTATACCGTTCCAAGTAAGGTGGTGGTGAAAACCAGATTACACCACGGTGTGGAGATGGTAAGTTGTACGTACACACGTGCGGTGATTTTGTTTTTCCTAGGATGGATAGAAGGTGAAATAGTGTTGTTTAATATTTATAATAAAATATCAGTATATGGGTGATATTGATTATATTACTTTATAATTAAACAATTAATGAAGAGGAAGTAGAAGAAGAAAGAAATTTGAAATAATCGGTAGAAGAGATTACCTCTTCCTCGATGGGCCTCCTTTTAACTTCCACTTAGGGAACTAGAGTTGGTATATTGAGAAGACAAGAACATGTAGAATGTAACTAGGGAATTTTATAAGATAAATGGGATGATGTTTTCCAATCTTTAAGGCTGAAAATAGGGTTAATATAAGAGGGAGGAGGTTCCCTTTTATAATAGAGGAGAGTTACACTTTAAGAAACTCTCAAAATATTAATTTATTGAAAAATGATTTTCGGTTTCAACAGGTAAAAAAATAATTTAATTCCAAGTTAAGATAATTATTTTTAGAAATAATCTCAACCAATAGGTTTTATACAAGTTTAGGTCTCCAATTTACCCTTATCTTTTAACTTTAACCCTTAGTTAACTAATTTAACTCTTACTATGTCTTCTTGTATATTCATACTATATGGTTAATATAGTTTCTATAAAATGAAAATCAAACCTAAAGTTATTCATTAATGACATGTTAAATATTATATAATTCATGTTTCCTAATATTATATTTTTAGGACTTTTATATCATTTACTAAAATTGTATTTGTTTTAAAAACTCTTTTTTGTCAATTTTTATACTTTTTGTATCATGAATTTTTTAAAAATACATAAAAACATTATTATTTTGAAAACACTTTATTAATTAAAAGATATCAATTCATAATCATCCATAAAATTTGCGGATGTAATAAAAAGGTTCAAAATAAATTTATTTTAATAATTATAATCCCATTTTAAGTCATTCATTAATAAGGTAATCACAACATCATCATTGTGTCATAAATAAATTTATTTATTTGGTATCTAAAAATCTAAATAAAATAACATGATTTAGGAAATATTTTGAGATTTAAAATTTCTATTTATAGACATAGATATCAGTTATATAATCCTATATTAAAAACTATTTAGTAAAAGGTATTTGTTTAGGTTATAATTATCTTTACTTTAAATTAATTATCATAAATTGTCATTTTCACATCCAAGTGAATCCATGGGGTCCCAAAATAGAACCAAGGATTCCAATGGTCAGAAATATCTCATCCAATAGTATTAGTACATGAGTTAGGTTAGTTTAATATTTTTATAATATTATTTTTCACCCTTAGTTACCAGATTTACCCTTTTACCATGGTAAATAAAATAAATACTGATGTTATTATTCATAATGTCTAAAACTAAAAGGTAATTATTTAAAAAATTTGAACCTTCTGATTCTGAATATTGAATCCATTTTTTCCAAATTCAAAACAAAAAGGTTTTAGTAATTAATTTAAAATTATTTCTCATTGTCAAAACCAAAAAAGCGGGTTTTTAAGAAGTAATAACTATCAAAGGATTGACATGTTTTTATGTACAATTAAAAATTGAAATTACTTACAATGACAAAAATTGTATTAAATGATAAAAATATAATCAAATTACACTTTAAAACCAACTAAAAATATAATCTTAATATATAAATAAATTAGATAAAAAGGCAATTTCGAATTAAAATGCAGCATTTTTCACTATTCATTATAATTTAAATTTTATTAGAAAAATACCAAAAATTCAATAAAATTAAATTTTTATGTCCTAATTATAAATAAGAAGTTTGTTTTGTCAAATTTAACTTATAAAAGTGTCAAAACTAGATTTAAAATTGTTGCGCCATCAAAAGGCGGTAAAACTGTATTTTTTTAAAATACTTATTTAATCTTAAAAATTGATTTTGTTCTCATATAAGGTTCTATAAAATGTTTATTATGAATCAAAATGTTATATAAAAATAATAAAGTGGTTAATACTATTCATAAAGGTTATTTTATATCACAGTAAATAATAATATTTTAATAATATATTGTTGTTTAGTGAAACTCAGTATCGCGTACAACTCAAGCTATCAAGGAAGGACACTCTTGCATATAACGCTAGCCAAGTAAATGTTGTGTGTAGTGAAATATTCCTTTGGTGTTTCGTATCACATAATCCAAACTTAGTTCATTTATACATTGAACAAAATCTATACTCAGTGTTGCGTGCAATGAATTCTATCAAAAGAACTTGAAATTGTGTGCAACACAAGCCAAGAATAGTGTTGCGTATACTGCAAGCTAATACAGTGTTTCGTATAGTGAAAGATAATCTTGGTGTATCTTACAACACAAGACATCAATGAAATTAAAAGAATGTATCTCACAAAATTTCGAGGTGTTACATTCCCCCCCCCCCCCTTAAAATAAATTTCGCCCTTGAAATTAATTAGGGTTATAAATCATTTACTACTTGAAATTTTTGTTCCTAGAAACCCACATTGTAAAAAGGAATAGAAAAACATAATTTTAAAAAGTAAAGTTAGAAAAATAATGGTTACCCAAAGTAACTCATCACTATTTTTCCACATATGAGAACATAGGTGGGAAGTGAAAACATGGATATGGAAGAGAAATATAATCATCATGTTCTGATGGATAGTGTTAGAGAATGAGGTTTGGATAAAGTTAATTACAAGAAATCCATAAATCTGTAATGATTTAAGGGACCATCTGATTCATTGGATAAGAAGGTACTATGATAACAGTTTTGGTTTCAAGATCCTTTTCCTAAAGTTGAGGATTTTTTGCATGAGGAGAAATACTTACTTGATTTCAGTACAATATAACCATTGGTCGTTCCATGAACAATTTCCACTTCATCTGTTATTTAAATAACTGAAGTTGAATTTTTCAATCTTGAAGTGTTAGTAGATCATACGATAGAATGATAGGTCATTCTATCGGTCTCAACAAAAAGGTTAGAACGTACTATCAAATAGGCATAAGTCCACCTATAATGAGTTAATACATTAATATAACAAACATAAACCTGAATATAAAATATACTATCCATAAATGGATAACATTATAATCCTTCCAAAAATTAAAAATATAAAACCTTAGAAGGTGGTAAACTAAATCATCTTAACATTTGTCTCTCATATCTCATTTGATAGTTCTTGGTTGTCACATTCCTAACATGTGAATACCTTAATCATTTATTCTCTTGAAACATAATAATAACATGAATTACCATATAACCTTAGTGAAAACAAGCATTCTATCAAAATTAACTCTTTCTGCACACTAAAAATACCAAAAATTCTATTAACTCAAACCATGATATCATTTTACCTTTTATCATTCATGAGCTCATTAATACTATCAAACATCTCATTATCTCCTTAAGCCTTCACTATGTTCATATCATGTGCTTTCCAAAAACATTTCAATCACTTTTCATGGTTACTGGTACCATATAATTATTGAAAACCACACTAAACCAATACATAGATATTCTAATATTCCATAATACTATAAATGAGATTCCATAACACTATTTTGTAATCCCATAAACACTTAATCATTCCACCACTTCATTTTCATTATCAATATCACTAATAGTGATCACATGTGACTTACCTTTGTCTTTTTACTTAATAGGTTTCTAACATCAATCATCATTAACCATTGGATTATGGAATCGGTTAGAATAATGCCCCATTTCCTTGCACTTATAGCATTGAAGTGTTGTTGGTACGTTCTCTATAGTCTTTTCTCTATTCACGTCTGTTTCGGTGCGGATGTGCGTCGGGTTACGCTGTTCCGCCAGGACGCGTTCGCGCGTGCACCCGTCAACCCGAGGGGATGGGCGCGCGACTTGTGGTCCCGCAGTCCCGCTTTCCAAGGGCGGGCGGCATCCGTCCCTTATTCAGGGGCGTCTGCTCCTTGATCGAAACCGGGATGATGGGATGTCGGCTCCTCCTTCCTTGGACGTCTCCTCGGAACTCGTCGCCTAATCCGGGTCTCCCTCATAGATTTAAGACATGCTCGTGAATCTCGTTCTCGGCGCCATATCTTCATGGACACCGGTTAATTACGCTGCTTCCGCCCGGACGCTCCAAGGAGTCTGGTCGGGGCAGCAACCTGCGGTGAGGAGGCCGGGTGGCTCTGGGTGCTGGGGGCGTGTCGTAACACTGCGGCTCTGCACGTCTGTCTTCCGTCCCTAATAGGGCTTCTCGAAGGCACGATGGCCTGAGGCATCCCGCACTGGGTGCGGGGAACTGTGTCCCCTGAGGTTTTCCTCAGCTTCCCATGTTTAACACGGGGTATGCCGCGAGTTTAACGTCCAGCGGGGACGACATCGGACTGATCAACACGAAAAGTGGATCAGATGACAGAACCCCTTGCGGGGAACCTCCGACGCTGGGGCCAGCACATGGGCGGCTTCCCAAGTGATATGGAGTGGAGTGAAGTGGCATGACCCCACCGGGATGTGGCGGCCCGGGTAAGGATTAGGATGGATGATGGAGTGAAGAGCTTGGACCCCGTAGGGGCTTCCTACGTACCACGCGTTAGCACGGATCAAAGTCAGCATAGTTCGGATATACAGTTTAACGTCATGCTGGACGTCGGCAAGCCGACTCACAGAGAGATCGAGGCCGCCGGGCGGAGGGTTGAACCGAACCACCTCGCACAGAGGGGGATGGAACGGCCGGGTGGATCACAGTTTCACGTCATGCTGGACGATAAAAGGAGAAATGGAAAAAAGGGGCTGTGGGGAGGCACAGTGGAGATACACACGGGCAGTCTCCCACAGGGGCAGATTCTTAGATGAATCGACGCAAGGGTGAACCCAGGAGGGGTCCACTGATGGACGAACCGACGTGAATACGACCGGGACGACCAGGTGGTGGGCTTGAACCTCAGGGAGGCTTCCTACGTACCCTGTTTAGAAGACAGGGATCAAAGTCCACGAAGTTCATTCTGTCAGGACTTACGCACTTGGGGCGGCCCGGATGCGGCAAAACTCAGTTGGAAGGGACTTGGACCGAAAGTAGGAGACACCTCAATCCCAGTCACACCCTCTACTGGCTTCGGCAGTGGGGGAGCGCAATGGAGATACACATGTGCGGCCCCCCACAAGAAACTGGGGGTTTGAAATACCCTACCCCCCCGTAGGGAAAAGCCGCTCCCATTAAATCGTCCCTAAAGAGGGACAATCCCGACATCCCTGCAGAGACGAGCGGGTGGGGGCCACATCCAAACCGGGGGGGACCCTGCGTGCGAGGCACGGGATCGGGTGATGCGGACGGTTTAACGTCTTGCCGGACGAAGTACAGTTTAACGTCATGTGTTGAGGACGAAGCGGACGGTTTAACGTCTTGCCGGACGAAGTACAGTTTAACGTCGTGTGTTGAGGACGAAGGTGCTTGGCAGTTTAACGTCTTACAGCGCGGACGTGGTGCAGTTTAGCGTCATGCGGGACGAATGCGTAGTTTAACGTCTTGCGGGACGAATGCTGTACAGTTTAACGTCTTTGTAGCTTGGACGATGAAGGCTAGGCAGTTTAGCGTCGTGCAGCTTGGACGTATGCTGAACAGTTTAACGTCTTGTAGCTCGGATGAGGTGCAGTTTAACGTCGTGCAGGACGAATGTGCAGTTTAACGTCATGCAGGATGTATGTGCAGTTTAACGTCATGCTGGAAAAATGTGCAGTTTAACGTCATGCTGGACAAATGTGCAGTTTAACGTCATGCTGGACGTATGTGCAGTTTAACGTCATGCTGGACATTGGTTGCCGCCGATGGGTCCGTGTCACTTCGCGCAAGCCTGGAGGGCCGCACGGGAAGACAACGCATGGTGCAGGCACCCAGGATGAAGATCATCGGGCGCCATGCAGGCGGGTACCCTCAGGAGGTTAAGGGGGGCGACCCTGGCGGATTGCGCGCAAAAGAGGAGCTTTGCGTGAAAAACAGCAGGTCGGCGCGCAAAATGGCGGGCTGGCGCGCAATCGGGCCATCCCTTTGCGCGCGGAAGATAGAGATTGCGCGCACCGGGCTTCGGATAGCACGCGGGGGCAACGGCTCATTCTCTAACGAATGGACACTTTGAAAATGGGGGGTGCGCGCAATCGGGTTGGGTTGCGCGCACCCGGGGGCAATTGCGCGCAAGAGGCTTCTTTTGCGCGCAAAGGCCTTCGGGTTGAGGATTATTCAAAGGAAAGGAGCCAAGGGAATTGCGCGCGAAGGCGAACCCCAAGGCTCTATTGCGCGAAAGAAAGGAGGTTACCTGAAGATCGGCATTGCGCGCAGAAGGGGTTGGATTGCGCGAACGAGCGACGCTTCGGATTCTGGCAACCTTCAAAACGTCGGGGGTCGCCTTATATTTATAGGCAATCCCGGGCACGGAATCCGGTCTCGGGCGCGGAATTCCCTTCGCGGGCGCGGAATCAGGACCCGGCGCGCAAGGGAGCCGCGCAGGCCACGGGCGCGCAAAATAGCGCGCCGGCCCAGCGCATTGCGCGCATCCCGGGAGGATTGCGCGCCGCGACTCAACTTTGCGCGCGGGCCTCTGAAATTTCGCGCAAGTCCTCCAGGCCCTCCGGAACGTGCCTCTGACTCCAAAATATCACTTCGCTTTCCGCATCCGGAGCTTCGTTTGGGAACAACGGACTTTTCCGGCGTCTACAAAATCCCCCCCTCGGAATCCGATCGGAGAGAGGTCGCAATGATCGGGTTCCGAGGGAGACGCCGGAATGCCGAAGTCCTGGGCTGCGCGGGACTTAGGCGCGCAAAAAAGGGGCGCCGGGCGCGCAATTCGCAGAACATTTTGCTTCTGCTACCTTGATCCATTTGTATGAACCAATATATTTATCTGCATCTTTTGGCTTAACATGCTCAACCACAATTCACTGTCTTGCGGGAGCGTTAACCAAGCATCAGGCATCCATAGTTGGGCCTGGATTGCTGGAGAAAAGAGGGAGGTCATTCCTAGGGAAGGAGACCTCAAGCCTAATCAATGTATCATCCCCCCAACTTGTTCCAACACACGAGCGGGACAATGCTAGGGGCGTTGAGATTTTATCCGAACATAGGGAAATGAGAAAGGGTGAATCGCGTGTCCCGAATCCAGACATCCACAACGGTCGGCCTTCCAGGAAATGCCCAAGACGGTAGGCGGACAGTGGATCGACCATAACAACTGCAATAGACGGACCGAAGGTCATCATTCATATTGCAGGAGGCGGACCACATGTCATCATGAATACCGCTTTGGGGGTTCCTTCAGACACAAGGGTGGAAATCCAGATCAACAGGGCATGCGAAGCGTGGGGCGAAGTGACGATTGTTCGGACAGAATCCAACGCTCTCAAAATTGCGCCACCGTGGGGAAAGCGTATTAGGCGGATGCACTAATCTGGCCGTAAATCACCCCAATTCTCAGACAGCACCTCTTTGACGAGGAAACCGTCACTTCCCATCATTGCAATGGGGCATCCCGAGCTGAATCGGGGAGAATATCACAACTGCACCACTCTACCCGAAGTCAGGCCAGACGGCCGGCGACGAGGAGGGGCGGGACTTAACGATCCCGGAGGCTGGACCCGAGTCGAGATGCCCGGGCGTTCCTACGTACTCCATCAGGCTGGAGATCAAGCCACACGTAGTTCTGAGAGTGCAGTTTAACGTCATGCAGGACGTAGAATCCCGTTTGGGGAGATCTTAGTTTAAGGTCTTAGAGCTCGGACCATAAGGGGAGATCTTAGTTTAAGGTCTTAGAGCTCGGACCATGGGGGTAGATCTTAGTTTAAGGTCTTAGAGCTCGTACCATAAGGAGAGATCTTAGTTTAAGGTCTTAGAGCTCGGACCATGGGGAGAGATCTTAGTTTAAGGTCTTAGAGCTCGGACCATGGGGATAGATCTTAGTTTAAGGTCTTAGAGCTCGGACCATAAGGAGAGATCTTAGTTTAAGGTCTTAGAGCTCGGACCATAAGGAGAGATCTTAGTTTAAGGTCTTAGAGCTCGGACCATGGGGCTAGATCTTAGTTTAAGGTCTTAGAGCTCGGACCATGGGGCTAGATCTTAGTTTAAGGTCTTAGAGCTCGGACCATGGGGCTAGATCTTAGTTTAAGGTCTTAGAGCTCGGACCATGGGGATAGATCTTAGTTTAAGGTCTTAGAGCTCGGACCATGGGGCTAGATCTTAGTTTAAGGTCTTAGAGCTCGGACCATGGGGCTAGATCTTAGTTTAAGGTCTTAGAGCTCGGACCATGGGGCTAGATCTTAGTTTAAGGTCTTAGAGCTCGGAACATGGGAACCTCAAAGTACGCCGCATCGTGGTCCTATCCCCTGGATATGCAAAGGTGCACTGAGGGATAGTGTCAAGAGTGTCGAGGTTTCGCCTGGTCAGAATGGGAGGTGAAAAATGTGAATCATGCGGCCATTCACTCAAGGACTGGGGGGCACCGGCGTAACGATATGGGAGTACTGCCGACCGTGGCGGAAAAGCAGCATCAATATCGCACTAACTGTTGGTGGAATGAGGCAGCAAATGAGCATCGACCGCTCAATCGCATGATTCATATCGATTTGCTGCCCGAGGCCATTGGGGGTACCGGCCCGAGTCGGTGGGAGAGCACTGAGGCATTGTATCCGAACCGTTCACGGGGGCTCCACCCAGGGCGTAGACGATGGGTCCGAATGAAAGGGAGCACGAAGCCTGAAAAGTGGAGGAAACCTGACCAAGCGGATCCTGACCCTCCTGGCAATAAACCAGAGTACTCTTAACACCGGTGGACCACTGCAAGGGGTCGGGGAACACGCCTTGAGGGTGACCTGAAGGCGGCGGATTCCCCAGAGAAGGGGGAATTTCTAAGAGGTGGGGGGCTGGACCCGAAGTTTCAAACATCCGGGCGTTCCTACGTATCCCATAAGGATGGGAATCAAGCCACACGTAGTTCTTGAAGCGCGGCGCAACACAATCTGGCACCAGCGCGGGGAAGAGTGCGGGTCTGACCCTCGCACACAGAAGGAGCGGCATTTGATATTTCTTGTTTGTCCTTAAAGATGAATGGGTTTTCTTTGTGCGGCGACATGCTTGTGATTGAGAAATCTCTGGTGTCGCCACAATAATCAAGCCACGGAAGGCATTGATTAATGGCGTGGTTATCAACCAGCGCCCAACATGAGTGTCCCCTGAGGAGGACATCACGATGCAGTGCCGTTTCTCGTCGGGCGGCCAAGACGATCACAGTTTACGGTCGTGTGGTAGGACCAGACAACACAGTTTAAGGTCGTGTGGTTCGGACCATGGAGGAATCCGCTTATCGCGGTACGGCGGACACGGCGGAGGTGGGAACATACCCAGCCCTGCTGTCACGCACGATTCCAGGGGAAGAGTCTTGGGATAGGGGTCTGCGTATGTCCATCACCCGAGGGGCAGAGATTCTAGCCTCCAGATATACTGGGCCCAGAACGCGATTGTTCGGGCGACTCCCTCCTCCTTATGGGGACGAGGGTCCAGCTACGCATGGCCCTTAGGGAGGACATCCGCATATACCCTTGGTGCTCAGATCATGAGAGCCTCGAACGGCACCATTACCCTGGTTGGTCTGCCTAACGTGTAGAGGTGTACTGGAGGTCAGTATGAAGAGAGTGTCGAGACTCCACTACAACGCACAAAGGCGGAGTGTGATGAGGACTGCGCAACCAATGTTCAGAGCCTGAAAGAGCCGACATGGCGATCAAGGACGTTGCTGACCATATTCGCAACACAACATCTGATCGCGTCAGCCTAAGACGGGGCAAGCAAACGAGCATCAACCGCTCAATCACAGGATTTATATCGATTTGCGGCCCAGGACTCGCCGGTAAATCGACCCGGAGCGGTAGGAGAGCACTGAGGCATCGTACCCAAACCGCTAACGAGGATCCCTTTGAGTGAAGGCTTCGAACAAGAGGAAGCGCGAGACCTGACAAGCAACACAGGACTTGTCGGGATTGAATCTGACGCTACGAGTCATAGACCGAAGTACCCAAAACATATTAACGGATCACCGGGAAGGGTCAGAGGACTCACCCTGAGAGCAACCAAAAGAGGGCAGATCCCCGTGATCAACCAAGAGACGGGGCTGGACCTGGAACACAAGCGTCCAGGCGGTCCTACGTATCCCATAAGGATGGGAATCAAGCCATACGTAGTTCTTGAGAGGCAGTTTAACGTCATGCAGGACGATGGGAGGTGTGAGGTAGTCCACACACGGGGGAGGCGTACGGCGCGGCCAATAGACCAACGCGAATGAGGACATAATCCCCCGCTCACGCGATACGCCTCACACAAAAAGGAGGGGAAATTGGGCCAGAGGCCCGACGCGGGATAGAGATTCCCGGGAAATGGGGCTGGGCCTGAAACATGTATGTCCAGGCGGTCCTACGTATCCCCTAAGGATGGGAATCAAGCCGCACGTAGTTCTTGAAGCGCAGTTTAACGTCATGCAGGACGAAAAGAGAGAAGAAAGGAGGGAGCAGAAGGCATCCCCAAACGTGGGGGGCGTACAGCGTGGCGAGCAAACCGACGTGAATGAGGGCATAGCCCCGCGTTCACACCATACGCCACATACCCAGAGGCAACTGGGCCAAAGGCCCGAGATGGGATGGAAATTCCCAAGGGATGGGGCTGGGCCTGAAACATGAATGTCCAGGCGGTCCTACGTATCCCCTAAGGATGGGAATCAAGCCGCACGTAGTTCTTGAGAGGCAGTTTAACATCATGCAGGACGAATGCTGAACAGTTTAACGTCTTGTATCTCGGACGTAGTACAGTTTAACGTCGTGTTGGACGAAACACTTGGCAGTTTAACGTCTTGCAGCGCGGACGATATGCTAGGCAGTTTAACGTCGTACAGCTTGGACGTATGCAGTTTAACGTCGTGCAGGACGTATGCTGAACAGTTTAACGTCTTGTAGCTTGGACGAATGATGCTAGGCAGTTTAACGTCTTGCAGCGCGGACATATGCAGTTTAACGTCGTGCAGGACGTTGGTACACTCAGACAAAGTACTGCTTGAGGAACCTAGCGTTGGTGGGAGGAGTGACACGCTCACCATCCATAGTCGCTAGGGAGTACGCGCCATTGGGATAGACCTTGTGGACAACAAAAGGTCCCTCCCACTTGGGCTCCAACTTGGGCGGCTTCCTGCCGGGTATCATCGGTGCTCTCAGGACTAGCACTAGGTCACCCTGCAGGAAGGAGCGGAGGCGAACCTTCTTATTGAAAGCTCGAGCCATTCTGCTCTGATGCCTCTCCAAGTTGTGCAAAGCGCGAAGTCTATTCTCATCCAGTGCTTCCAACTCGACTAGACGGGCTTCAGCAACTCTGTCCGGCACTTGCTGGTCGTAGACCGCAGTGCGCAAGGACGGCAACTGGATCTCAATGGGCAGGACGGCCTCAGCTCCATACACCAGGGAATAAGGGGTCATCTGGGTGGAATTGCGAGTCGTCGTCCGATAAGCCCAGAGGGCGTTGGGGAGCTTGTCCGGCCAACTCTTCTTGTTCTGACCAACCATCTTTTGCAGAATGTTAGAGAGGGTTTTGTTAAACGCCTCGATCTGTCCATTCGCCTGCGCATGATAGCGAGATGTATGGTTCGAGCGAATGTTATACTTGGCGTACAACTTCTTCAACTCGGCTGCTCGGAAATTGGTTCCGTTATCCGTGAGGATAGCGTGAGGCACTCCAAATCGATAGATGATGTTGGAGGTCACGAAGTCAGCGATCGAACAGGATTTGACCTCTCTGAGCGGAATCGCCTCTGCCCATTTGGAGAAGAAGTCCGTGGCGGTCAGAATGAACCGGCACTGGCGAGCTGTCGCCGGTGGGTAAGGTCCCACAACGTCCAGACCCCAGACTGCAAAGGGCCAGGAATACCTAGTGGTATGGAGAGGCTCCGGCGGCCGATGCACAAAGTTCGCATGAACCTGGCACGCATGGCACCTCCTGGCATACTCGATGCAGTCATGGATCATGGAGGGACAGAAGTATCCCAACCTCCGAATCTGGTGGGACAGCTTCGGCCCAGTCTGGTGGGCGCCACATGAACCAGCATGAACCTCTTGCATGACTCGTGGGATCTCAACTCCCTGAAGGCAACGGAGGAGAACACCATCAAATCCGCGTTTGTAGAGGATCTGCTCCAGGCCGGGACTGCTCTGGAGGACAAACTGCGATGCGCGGCGTCGAACTCGCTCGCGCTCGGCCCGATCCGATGGAAGAGTGCCATGTTGGAGGTACTCAACCAAAGGCGTCCTCCAATCAGGGGCTGATCCGACTGTCATATCTGGGGTACTCGGGGCTCCGGGCATAGGGGCAACCGTGGTGAGATTATTTACCAACGGGCCGCGATCTTCTTCCGGGATAACGGGAGCGATGAGCCTGCGGCGCGTCACGCGGACGATCAGGTTGTCCTGTTCAGGTTCCGCAAGTGACGTAGCAAGGCTGGCCAAAGCATCTGCTCGACCGTTCTGCGACCGGGGAATATGGACAATTTCTGGCCGAGAAGGGAACCGGGCCATCAGAAGGAGGGTGCACTCCAGCAATGGCACAAGTTCCGGATTCCTGACAACATAGTCTCCATTGATCTGCTTAACGACCAGCTCGGAGTCCCCTTTCACGCATAGATGGGGCACGTCGATCTCGAGAGCCAACTCGAGGCCGGTGATGAGGGCATGGTATTCCGCCTCATTGTTGGTACAGCCCTCTGACAACAGGAACGAGTATGGCAGCACGGCTCGCTCCGGGGTAATGAAGATGATTCCCAAGCCCACTCTGTTGAGCTTAGGATTATCGAGTCTTCTACCAGTGGGGCTCCGGGAGGCACCGTCAAAGTGCATCTGCCAGCATGGATCGGCTCAATCAACCGAGAGAATGGTCTCATCAGGAAAGCCTAGATCCAGCGGCTGATCCGCGGAGGTCGGGTGAGCTGCCAGAAAGTCTGCCAATGCTTGCCCTTTGATGGCCTTCTGAGACACATACCTGATGTCGAACTGCTGGAGAATCACAGCCCACCGCGCTAGACGGCCAGTCAACATAGGTCGGCTCAGGATATATTTCAACGGGTCTACCCGAGAAACCAACTGTACCTCATGGTGCTGCAAGTAGTGTCGTAATTTCTGTACGGCAAATACGAGCGCCAGGCAGCTCTTCTCGATGGGGGAATACCTAACTTCCGCATCGAGGAGCATGCGACTGAGGTAATAGAGGCTATTCTCCGTTCCCTCGTTGTTCTTCTGGGCGAGAAGGGCACCCAGGGACCGTTCCAGGGCGGTCACATAAAGGACCAGCGGCTTTCCGGATACGGGCGGCATCAGGACCGGAGGTTGAAGCAGGTACTGCTTGATTTCCTCGAAATCGGTCTGACACTCTTTATCCCATACATAGGTGGCACCTTTCTTCATGAGCCGAGAAAAGGGCTTACACTTGCCGGCCAGATTCGCGATGAATCGGCGTATATAGGCTAAGTGGCCTTGGAACCCTTGCAGTTCCCGGACGGTACCTGGGGGAGGCATTTGGCTAATCGCCCTGATTTTCTCTGGGTCGATCTCAATACCCCGGTATCTTACCACAAATCCAAGGAACTTTCCGGAGGTGACCCCAATGGCACACTTCAACGGGTTCATCTTCAGGCAGTGAGACCGGAGGAAGCCGAACACTTTCTCAAGATCTTTGAGATGGTCCCGACGCTGGCGCGATTTGACAACCAAGTCGTCGACGTAGCATTCCACTAGCGTGCCGAGGATTGGCTTGAATATGCGGTGCATCGCCCGTTGATAGGTGGAACCTGCATTCTTCAGGCCGAAGGGCATGACCCGGTAGCAAAAGGTACCTTGAGGGGCCCTGAAGGCAGTGAACTCCTCATCCTCAGGGGCCATCCGAATTTGGTTGTATCCGGAGTATCCATCCATGAAGGAGAGGGCTTGGAACCCTGCCGTGGCATCAATCAACAGCTCTGTCACTGGAAGGGGAAAATCATCCTTCGGACAGTGGCGGTTGAGATCGCGGAAGTCGATGCAGACTCTAATCTGCCCGTTCTTCTTCCTGACCGGCACAATGTTGGCCAGCCACTTGGGGTACTGAACTTCCCTCACGAAGTTGGCTTTGATAAGCTTGTCAACTTCGGCCTCAACCATGGCACCGTGGGACGGGTGCATCTTCCTGGGAAGCTGCTTGAACCCGCGATGGTTCGCCGGGAGACCAAGGCGGTGGACGGCTACCTGAGGATCTAGCCCCGACATCTCATCATAGCCCCAAGCGAACACATCACGGTGCTGCCTGAGAAAGTCCACATACTGCTGCCACTCCTCAGAGGGCATGGAGGCACTGACCAATGTGGGTCTTGGATCGGCCTCGGTTCCAAGGTTCACCTGTATTAACTCATCGACCGTGGCGGGGACGCCCTCCTCAAAGGCTGGGGGTGCATCTTCCACGTCCTCTCCACTCGGGGAGGGATCGTCCACGGGAGAGACTGCGTTGGAAACTGCATTGGGGCTACCAGATCCTACTGGGCCACTGGTGCTGGCACGGGCGGTCGCGGTCATCTCATCAGGAGACTCGCAGGCCGTCGAGACCATGGCGACGTCCAACCGGTGAATCGGGAGGACGTAAGCGTCATCCAGACTTGCCCAGGGATCACTTGCAACAGCGACAGGCTCAACCTCACCTGCCAGGATCTGCTTATCCTTGCTCATGTAATAGTCCGCGTCCAGATAGCGGGCTTCACACGAGGCAAAAGGAGAGGTATCTCCTTGAAGCACGCCTACTCGACCATTAAGGGAGTATTTGAGGCATTGGTGGTATGACGAGGGAACCGCCGCGTGAAGGTGGAGCCATGGCCTGCCCATCAATGCGTTGTACGCAGTGTCCTGAGAGACTACCATGAATTCGGTGTTGGAAACCAAGTCACCGAACTGGGTCTTCAAACGTATCTTGCCGACCGGGGTTTGCTCGGTGCGGTCGTACCCCTGGATCCTGAGGTAGGAGGGAATCAAGTCATCCTCAGACAACCCCAATCTCCGGAGCATCCGAGTTGGAATCAGGTTAATCCCGGACCCCGTGTCGACAAGACAGCGCCGGACTTCAAGGCCATTGAACTGGCCAGTGACATACAGCGGACAAATGTGTCCCTGTATAGGAGGGTCTTCATCCTTACCAGAGAACGAGATAACTGCCTGACATTCGGCGTCCTCGATCGTTTCGGCGTGAAAGGCCTCTGCAGCCGCAACCTCTGTCTCAAACTGGAGGGGGCTCTTCAGGGCTTCAGCGAGTGCCTCACGCATCTCAGATGACATGCGCAGAGCCTCAAGGATGGAGAGCCTTGCTGGGATGTCGGCCAAGTGCTTCAGGACATCATACTTTTTGGCCAAGCGTGAGCCCCTGGTTGCAGGAGGTTGCTCTGCGGTTGGAAGCATGACGGGCCTTGCCGGTTGGATCGGCGGCCGACTGGCACTTGACGCATCTCGCTGTTCACTGGCTGCAGTCCGGGAAATGGTCACCGTACTGGGGTCAGGAGGCCGGGATGGACCCGTGGCAGGGCGGAGCTGGTCGTGACGCGGCTGAGGCGGTTCTGCCTGGTCCCACACCACAAACAGCGGCGGAGGCGAATCCGTCATCCCCGAATGGGGGGGGGGGGGGGGGCGGCGCACATTGTGCTCGGTTTTGAGCCTGCTGCCTAGTCTAAGTGGCGTGCACGGCCTGGCTGGAGGTGCCAACGGCTGTGCCCCGGCGACTCCTGCTGCTGCGGTTCTTCCGACGGTGGCGACGACCGGGGACACTATGGAGGTCCACCTGGTGTTCTTCAATGTCGGGAACCGAAAAGGGATTTACCAGCTCGACGGTATTAACCGAAGCGTACCCAACACCGTCATCGGACGAATCATCCATCACCGGGCGGATCCGAGGAGGGACCCCCATCTCCGGGGGCATGAAATCGCCGAGAGTGCGGGATAGTGGCGGAACCGGCGGGGCGCGCTCTTCCTTCTTGCGCTGCCGCCGTTTGCTCCTTTTGGAAGAGGCAGGCTGGGACGACGATGCCGAAGCAGCACCCGCAGATTCTGGGGGCTCAGGCTGATTCAAGCGCGCACGGATGATTCCATGGGCGCGAATGGTCGTCTTGCGGGCCATCCAGTTTTTATACTTCTGGGACCCACGGTCGGAGACCAGCTACCATTCGTCCTCGTTGCCACTATCGTCATCTGATCCCACGAATACGCCTGCCACTTGTGCCGGAGCTGGGCCCAACCTGATTACATTGTTGTTAATCTGGTCTTGGAGCCAATCCTTAAACACCTAGCACTGCTGGATGGTGTGCCCCAGGGCCCGATGGTAGGGGTAGTAGCGGGGGTTATTCGTAAGATGTGCCTCCTCTGGCCTCCAACACTCAGGCAGTCGCACAATCCTCTGCTCCAGGGCGCTCCGGAAATAACCGGGGACCTGATCCTCGTGGAATGAGTAAGTCAGGTGTCGCGGGCCCCTGGGAGCGTGGTCTTGACGAGGGGCTGGAGGGGCCGGCCGAGGAGGTGGACCCTGATTATCTCGCCTGGGTTGTGGCGGTACATTACGCGGAGGGGCCGACCGGTTCTGGGGCTGCCGCTGCTGGGCCGGGAACTGAGCCCGTGGAGGCGGATTCCTGTGAGGCTGTGGAGATGGCCTCGCCGGCAGCAGCTCCAATGGCCTGGGGGCCTCTATCTGGGCAATATCAGCGGGCTCAGCCCTGCTGGCTCTCCTTGCAGGAATCATAGGAGGCAGCGGGTGTGCCTGGATGGCCTGTTGCAGGGCTTCCTCAAGACGTTGAGCTTTGTCTGAGAAGTCCCTGAACCCTCCGGGGTGATTCTGAGTGATCAGGGAAGGGACCAGCTCGGTCTTGACGTTCCCGACGCACATTGTCAGCAACTGCTCCTGAGTCAATGGCATGTCAAGGGAATACGTGAGACCCTTCCATCGGGCGACGAAGTCCGCGACTCGCTCATCAGGCCTCTGCTTGCACTTGAAGAGGTCTGCGATACTTGTCTTCCGGGTCGTGGAACTGAACTGGTAGAGGAACTGTCTACGGAGGTCCTCCCAGCTGGTTACCGACCCGACGGGGAGCTGGCTGTACCAGACAAATGCTGGCCCTTCCAGTGTCTAAACAAAGCAGCGAAGCTTAGCGGCCTCTTGCTGCGCCGGAGTCCCCAACATAGGCCCGCACCTCGAGTTGAAGTGGGCTAAATGCTGTGGCGGATCTCCAGTCCCGTTGAAGGGGGCGAAAGTGGGATTCCCGAATCCCGGAGGCGCCGGCATGTCATCCACCCATGCTGGGTAGGGCTTGCCGTCCGGTGGGATCGCCACCTGCCGAGTCTCCAAGGCCTCCAAGCGGGCAATGAGTGCCGCCATCGGATCGTCCGGACATGGGTTCCGGTCCTGGCGAGGATCTCTAACCACGAGCGCATTGCATGGCCCTTCAATCGGGTCGTCGACCGGGTCGTCGAACTCGGCAGCTTGTGGGATGGCGGGCGGAGCGGCCCTTGGGGCAGCGGGAGGAATCCGAGCGGGGTCTCTCAGGTAGTCACGCCGCTCGGGAGGGTGTGGCGAAACATACCGCGCCCTCTTGCCGTAGGCAATGGCCTCTCTCCTGTCGGCGAACACGGCGTAATCACGGTTGCCCGGGAGAGTCTCGTCGAGGAGCGGTTGTTCCGGTCCCTGCTGTCCTGGCCTAGGATCACCGTAGTCAGGCCGCCGTTCTGCAGTGCGCTCGGCGAGGAGCTGGTCAACCAACTTCTTCTGTTCGGCGAGCTGCTGACGTAGCGTAGCCTTCTCGGGATCCTCCTCTGCCCTCTGCATGGAGGCAGATGGGTCGGCGGGCTTTATAGCCTCACTGTGCTCTTTTCCTTTGCTGACGTTTCGGCTCAACGTCAGTGCTTCAGTGGGTGCGGGGAGCCCCAGGAGGTTCCTCTGATGACGAGTAACTCTCACCGACGGCTCTGACGACGGCTTGTCTTCGGGGGGGAAGCCCCCGTCGAGAAGTTCCAAGTCGTTCCCCTCTCCCGACAGGTCAGCCATATTGACCGTTTCTGTCCCTGGGGATATACCCTCAGGGCCGCCCAGCGAATCGGGCTGTCGGCGAATCACACTGAAGCGTAGGGCAGCGTACTGCCCCCATCCACGGATATACACGTGGGGAGTGGCTTCCTCGATAACTTTGCGGAGTACTTGAAAACACTCAACGCATCGTTGTTGGAGGGCCTCATGGCCCTCAAATGACCCGGGGTGCCGAGCCGCGGGGAGCATGGCCAGGTCAATTTGACGGCACTGCTCACCAATATCCTCCAGGTGCGCTTGACTCCCGGGGTATGGCATTTGTAGGCGGTGAAGACAGGAGCGAGTCTCCCGGAGAGTTCGGCGCAAGCATTCGAACTCATCCGGGGTGAGCGATTCGGGTGCATCAAAGCCCGGTCCTGCGACTGGCCAAAACTTCTCAGGGAAGTGGCCCTCTGCAAGGACGGTCCAGAAACTCCACGACTCAAACTCGGGACCCAGATCTCCTTGGTCCTCTTCAATGGCTGGGAACGGTCGGGGAACCGGCAGTGGTGCCGAGGCGGGCCGCCGGGCCGACGGGCTGGCCGGAGGTGAATACGGCGAGCAGGCCGATTGGCCTCCATATCCCGGGCCGCCCTCCGAGGGTGGCGGTGCCCTGGCTACCACATCACGATAGGACGGGCCGGCGAGCGAACATCCTGCCGTAGCGTCGGTGCTCGCTGGGGGTGCACTAGATCGTGGTTCGACCGTTGGTCCCCAGAAAAAGTCTCGGGCTTCTCCGATCGAGACGGAAGGCACTTCCGGAGGGGCCGGTACCAATCGCAAGCTTGATCCTTGGGGGTCTACCAGGCCCTCGTTACTCCGGATATACCTTCAAAGAAAAGCGGGGATCACATCGATCTCGCTCTCGGGGAGCACGAGGCTGACGTGCCGCATTCCTACCCCTGCCCTAGACTGGCGGGATTGGGGAAAGGGCTCTGTCGCCGAATCGTACTCCGCCTCTGAATCAGAGAAGCGAACCGGTCAGATCTCTGTCCTGAATTCCGTAGCATTCTTCCCTCGGCGTCGACGCCTTGCCTTCCTGCCTCTGGGTGGTTCTTCGGGGCAGGGCTGATCTCTGTCCTGGCGTCCTCCGGCCGCACTGGTGCTGGGGCCAAGAGGACTGGAAACCAAGGTGCGAGGGGCACCGGGACAGATATCAAAGGGGACGCGGGGAGAGATGATTCCGGGCAGGCCTCCGGGCCGGGATCGGAAGGTGGGATGACCCATGCCTCCTGGAACAGTCACACGGAGTAGATCCCGCTGGTGAATAGCGCTACCGCGAGGTGGTCCGCGGTGGCTATTGTCTGTACCAGCAACCGGGAGAGTCAACCCAACCTGCCTTTGGGGCGGTCGGGGCCTCGATCCAGGTCGGGCATAGGAGTTCCCCTGCTCAGGATGCGCAGAGGCCTGGCGACTGGAGCCAACAGTGGCTTGGGACAATGCAGCCACTGTTGCTAGAGCCCCAAGGTGGGCATCCTCTTCCGCCCGTGCCCGACGTTGGCGTCGGGACAGACGAGTCGGAATGAGCGGCGCGGGCAGGTGGAGAGCCCGCTCTTCGACTTGAGAGGCCTGGCGGCGGTGTCGCCGTGGCCTGGCGGGAGTCCTTACCGTAGATCCCTGGAGCGAATCCCGGATAGGGTGATCCTGGGCATCTCCCACCTCATCCGCATAGGGAAGGGAACTGTCAGAGCGCTCCGGGGATAAGCTCCCGAAGCGGTTGGACGTTGAGGTAGGCAGCGGTGCCTCCCTGCGCGGCCCTCGGGGGCGGCGGTGGTGGCGAGGTGCAGCCTCCTCAAGGTCTAGGCGAGCCATGTCCCTAGTGGGGATGACTCCCTCTTCCTCATATCTCCGCACCAGGGTGTTGATCACCCTTCTCTGGATGACCTCCGAGGGGGAGAGAGGGCGTGGTTGTCTCGCAATCGCGGCTGCTGGGACGGCCGTGGAACAGGCGGGACCGTGCGGAGTAGCCGCGTCGGTGTTTCCCCTATCCCTGCGCCAGTGGGCGGGTGGCGATCGGGCACTGGATCGGGCGACCTGATTTCTGAAAGCAGGGAGAAAGACCCATTAACACTGACAGGAAAAAGGAATCGACAACCAACCATTAGCGCCACGACGCCTTCCGTGGGGGGAACCCAGGCCCTCGACGTTGAGAGACGGAGTGCCCGATGTCCCTTCCCCAGCCCCTGGCGGGTAAGACTAAATGCTTGGCCGGGCAACATGCCGGTCTTCCAACACCTCTGAAAGCCATCGGTCTTCGTATCGAGGAGAAGAGATTCACGTCGGGTTCACCATTTTTCTGTTTCGGTGCGGATGTGCGTCGGGTTACGCTGTTCCGCCAGGACGCGTTCACGCGTGCACCCGTCAACCCGAGGGGATGCGCGCGCGGCTTGTGGTCCCGCAGTCCCGCTTTCCAAGGGCGGGCGGCATCCGTCCCTTATTCAGGGGCGTCTGCTCCTTGATCGAAACCGGGATGATGGGATGTCGGCTCCTCCTTCCTTGGACGTCTCCTCGGAACTCGTCGCCTAATCCGGGTCTCCCTCATAGATTTAAGACATGCTCGTGAATCTCGTTCCCGACGCCATATCTTCATGGACACCGGTTAATTACGCTGCTTCCGCCCGGACGCTCCAAGGAGTCTGGTCGGGGCAGCAACCTGCGGTGAGGAGGCCGGGTGGCTCTGGGTGCTGGGGGCGTGTCGTAACACTGCGGCTCTGCACGTCTGTCTTCCGTCCCTAATAGGGCTTCTCGAAGGCACGATGGCCTGAGGCATCCCGCACTGGGTGCGGGGAACTGTGTCCCCTGAGGTTTTCCTCAGCTTCCCATGTTTAACACGGGGTATGCCACGAGTTTAACGTCCAGCGGGGACGGCATCGGACCGATCAACACGAAAAGTGGATCAGATGATAGAACCCCTTGCGGTGAACCTCCGACGCTGGGGCCAGCACATGGGCGGCTTCCCAAGTGATATGGAGTGGAGTGAAGTGGCATGACCCCACCGGGATGTGGCGGCCCGGGTAAGGATCAGGATGGATGATGGAGTGAAGAGCTTGGACCCCGTAGGGGCTTCCTACGTACCGCGCGTTAGCACGGATCAAAGTCAGCGTAGTTCGGATATACAGTTTAACGTCATGCTGGACGTCGGCAAGCCGACTCATAGAGAGATCGAGGCCGCCGGGCGGAGGGTTGAACCGAACCACCTCGCACAGAGGGGGATGGAATGGCCGGGTGGATCACAGTTTCACGTCATGCTGGACGATAAAAGGAGAAATGGAAAAAAGGGGTTGTGGGGAGGCACAGTGGAGATACACACGGGCAGTCTCCCACAGGGGCGGATTCATAGATGAATCGACGCAAGGGTGAACCCAGGAGGGGTCCACTGATGGACGAACCGACGTGAATACGACCGGGACGACCAGGTGGTGGGCTTGAACCTCAGGGAGGCTTCCTACGTACCCTGTTTAGAAGACAGGGATCAAAGTCCACGTAGTTCATTCTGTCAGGACTTACGCACTTGGGGTGGCCCGGATGCGGCAAAACTCAGTTGGAAGGGACTTGGACCGAAAGTAGGAGACACCTCGATCCTAGTCACACCCTCTACTGGCTTCGGCAGTGGGGGAGCGCAATGGAGATACACATGTGCGCCCCCCCACAAGAAACTGGGGTTTGAAATACCCTACCCCCCGTAGGGAAAAGCAGCTCCCATTAAATCGTCCCTAAAGAGGGACAATCCCGACATCCCTGCAGAGACGAGCGGGTGGGGGCCACATCCAAACCGGGGGGGGGACCCTGCGTGCGAGGCACGGGATCGGGTGATGCGGATGGTTTAACGTCTTGCCGGACGAAGTACAGTTTAACGTCGTGTGTTGAGGACGAAGCGGACAGTTTAACGTCTTGCCGGACGAAGTACAGTTTAACGTCGTGTGTTGAGGACGAAGGTGCTTGGCAGTTTAACGTCTTACAGCGCGGACGTGGTGCAGTTTAGCGTCATGCGGGACGAATGTGTAGTTTAACGTCTTGCAGGACGAATGCTGTACAGTTTAACGTCTTTGTAGCTTGGACGATGAAGGCTAGGCAGTTTAGCGTCGTGCAGCTTGGACGTATGCTGAACAGTTTAACGTCTTGAAGCTCGGACGAGGTGCAGTTTAACGTCGTGCAGGACGTATGTGCAGTTTAACGTCATGCTGGACGTATGTGCAGTTTAACGTCATGCTGGACAAATGTGCAGTTTAACGTCATGCTGGACAAATGTGCAGTTTAACGTCATGCTGGACGTATGTGCAGTTTAACGTCATGCTGGACATTGGTTGCCGCCGATGGGTCCGTGTCACTTTGCGCAAGCCTGGAGGGCCGCACGGGAAGACAACGCACGGTGCGGGCACCCAGGATGAAGATCATCGGGCGCCACGCAGGCGGGTACCCTCAGGAGGTTAAGGGGGGCGACCCTGGCGGATTGCGCGCAAAAGAGGAGCTTTGCGCGCAAAACAGCAGGTCGGCACGCAAAATGGCGGGCTGACGCGCAATCGGGCCAGTCCTTTGCACGTGGAAGATAGAGATTTCACGCACCGGGCTTCAGATAACACGCGGGGGCAACGGCTCATTCTCTAACGAATGGCCACTTTGAAAATGGGGGGTGCGCGCAATCGGGTTGGGTTGCGCGCACCCAGTGGCAATTGCGCGCAAGAGGCTTCTTTTGCGCGCAAAGGCCTTCGGGTTGAGGATTATTCAAAGGAAAGGAGCCAAGGGAATTGCGCGCGAAGGCGAACCCCAAGGCTCTATTGCGCGAAAGAAAGGAGGTTACCTGATGATCGACATTGCGCGCGGAAGGGGTTGGATTGCGCGAACGAGCGACGCTTCGGATTCTGGCAACCTTCAAAACGTCGGGGGTCGCCTTATATTTATAGGCAACCCCGGGCGCGGAATCCGGTCTCGGGCGCGGAATTCCCTTCGCGGGCGCGGAATCTGGACCCGGCGCGCAAGGGAGCCGCGCAGGCCACGGGCGCGCAAAATAGCGCGCCGGCCCAGCGCATTGCGCGCATCCCGGGAGGATTGCGCGCCGCGACTCAACTTTGCGCGCGGGCCTCTGAAATTTCGCGCAAGTCCTCCGGGCCCTTTGGAACGTGCCTCTGACTCCAAAATATCACTTCGCTTTCCGCATCCGGAGCTTCGTTTGGGAACAACGGACTTTTCCGGCATCTACAACGTCATTAGAAACCTTTTTCCCATTACTTCGGCACTCAATAGATGGATAAACTTCTTTTACACACTTGAAACATTTTCTATTCCCTTTAAAACAATTTCCACCAAGCTTCTTGCCACACTTTGATCATAAGGATACATTCATCTTCTCTTCAATATTGTTTTGAGATTTTTCCTTGAACTCCATCTTTTGTTTCTTGTCAAAACCATGACATAGATATGTAACACCAAATTTTAGTTCTACCTTGATAGAACAATGCACAATATCTTCATAGCTATTGAAATATTTTATAGCAAATTTCCTTCAAAAACTTGATTTTAAGCCACTAAAGTATCAATCGACTTTATTTTCATGTTGTATGATAAAGTCAGTAGCATACCTTTCAAGCTTGATAAAATTATCCTCATATGTACCAACATATTCTTCATCCTTTTTCTTAAGCTTAAGGAAATAATTTTCAATTTTTTTTAAGAATACAAGGGAATTAATTAATAAAAAATAATTTCTTCAACTAGCCCCATTCAATGGATTCAATTTCCTCTTGATACCTTGAATTCCTAATTAGAGTCCACCATTGGTCTGCTTCACCTTCCAAATGATAAATATCCAAAATGAAATTTTCATGTTATGAATAGTGAAGGATGGAAAATATATTTTCAATGGTACTGATCCATTGTTCAAAAATAATTGGATCATAAGACCCACTGAAAGAATGTGGGCGTTGCCTCATGAAGGACACAATAGAATGTTTTCCCATTCTCTACTCATTTGGAAGTCCATAACGATTCATATCTTGTGTAACTATAGAAATAAGATTTTTTATTCCATATCCCATAAAAATTTTTTGTTCAGGAGGACAATCATTTCATTACTCTGTTCATTAATCATTAACACGGTTCCTTTAGGCTACATCCATCGTCTAAAACCCAAAAAGAATAGCGTGAGAGGCAAAAATCATACTAGGAAAACAGCATAATCAAGGGGGGGGGGGTAATTTAAATCTATAGCATATTAGGTTTAATCTTGTGTTATTTAAGATCATTACTATAATTCTAGGAATGTAAATTATAGTTATACTTAACCTTAGAGACATCCCTATACATACAGTAGAAATATCTCTAGGGATCTCACAGAAGTTTTTTCATCCTAGTTTCCAAAGTTTAACTAAACCTTCACTCTAATACCAACTCTAACAACCCAATATATATGTACATGTACATTACATTTCATTTTTGGAATACTCAATACATGACACAAATAGACACCCAAAGATTGTATTAGTTTTTTGTCTTTGGAAACTCAGAACATAATAGTCTAATCATTGCGAAAGATCTTCAACATCTCCCATAAAGATCTTCCCCGTTTTGTTTTCCAACCTAAAACCTTTCATTATATCTTGGGGAAATGAAAACATAAAACGGGTGATCTAAAATTCTCATTAAGGGTAAATATGGATAACATAAAACAAAACATAAAAATTTGAATATAAAAACATGAACATAAAGTTTAAACATCAAATCATGAGTCATGAAATAAATCTTGACAGTACGTAAGGCATGGATCATATAAGAACATTAACCATGATATAATAAAATTGTAATAAAACATGTAATCATATATAATTAATAAGAACATAATATTATATTTATAGTAGCCAAGGCGTTCCTACAAAGACCATCATAGTGGACAAAAACAATTACTGAACTGGGTTTACTTTCCATTCTAGCCATGTATTACTCAATCAGATTTACATGTTTTTCTATCCCTGTATTACTGAACCACATTTACTTGTTGTTATAGTCATTTCTATCTCATGAGATATAAATATTTACCCAATGAATTGGAGGGAGATATAGGTCACAACCATCTCATAATGAAATCAGTCTTACATGTATAAGAAAATATAATCCTTTCATCCTAACATATCCCAAGAAAAAAATGGGTTTCTTAAATATCATTACATCATAACATAATCCATAAAAAGAGATCATTAAATCATTAACATAATCAAATCATAGTAATAATATGGATAGAAACAAAACTGTATTTAAGATCGTCATCTTAGATGGAAAATAATTTTGATAAGACACTTGTACCTAGTTCTTGAGGAAAATATCCCTTCTTATTCAAAAAGTTTTCTTTTCTAAAAATTCCACACAATTTTTAAAGAAAATAATTTAGTTGAAAATAAACTTAAAAAATTATAGAGGATCATTCATGTAAATAATGTGTCATGAAACACTAAAAATCCATTTATGTCGTATATGTTAAACAAAAACAGTCTCCTCATACTTTTTTCGGAAAAGTCAAAAAGTACCTTGTATGGTAATCAAAATAAAGATTCCTTCCATACTATAAAGTAAAAGTAAAAAATTGGTAAAAATGAATTTAAAAATACATAGAAGAATAGTAAAAATTTTATGATAACATTTTTATAAAACATGTACATGTATGAAAAATATAACCCCAGTAAATACTTACATATAAACAATCTTGGATAAAAATGAGATTGAAAAAGTTTCCCTTACCTTAAGTATGATATGATTTTTATGTATCTAAACCTACTGTTTAATGATTTAAATAATGTTATTGATTTATTCCAGAATCATAATCATTTTTATGATAAAATTTATGATCATAGTTTCATCCATTTGTTATTAACATTTCATGGTTACTCGTTATTTGGGTATTAACTGTTGTGTGTTCTTATGAATGTTTTGTTGGCTAAGTTATTATTATTCTTTTTAGGTTATAGTTATATCATTTATATAATTTTATTAGTATAATATATATCATATTTATTCATTCAATTAATTTACATAATCATGGTTTAACAAATATTATGTAGAATTAATCACATCGCACCATGGAGATGGTAAGCCATAAGTACGCAGGTGCAACGATATTGTTCCCATAATTGTTAAGCGGTATTAAATTGAATGGTTTATATTATCTAAAAATTAGTATAATTTTATAATAATTATATATAGTTATTATTTCCACCATTATTCCCATCCACGTAAGGTGGTGGTAAAAAACAGATTACACCACTGCGTGGAGACGGTAAGTCGTACATACAAACGCACAGTGATTTAGTTTTTCATAGGATGGATAGAAGGTGAAATCGTGTCGTTTAATATTTATAATAAAATATAATTATATTATTTATACTGATTTTATTACTTTATAATGATACAACTAATGAATATGAAGTATAATAAGAAAGAAATTTGAAAGAATTGGTTGAAGAGATTACCTCTTCCTCAACATGCCTCTTTTAAATTTCCCCCTAGGGCACTAGAGTTGGTCTTTTGAGAAGACCAAAACCTCTAGAATGTAACTATAAAAGTTTAGAAGTTAAATGGTCAGGTTTTTTTTGAGATTAAAGGCTCAAAATAGATTGAATAGGAGATGGAGGAGGTGTCTTTTTATAAGAGAGGAGAGCGGCACTTTAGGAAACTCTCAAAATATTAATTTATTACAAAATGATTTTAGGTTTAAAAAGGTCCAAAACTCATTTAATTCAAAGGTAAGATGAGTATTGTATAAATAATCTCATCCAAAAGGTTTTAAACAAATTTAGGTCACAAGTTTACCCTTATGTTTTATCTTTAACCCTTAGTTAACTAATTTAACTCTTACCATGTCTTCTTGTATATTCATATTATATGGTTAATATATTTACTATAAAATACCAATCAAACATCAAGTAGTAAATTAATGACATTTTAAACATTATCTATGTCATTTGGTCAAATATTATATTTTTTGGTCTATTATATCATTTAATAAAATAGTATTTTTTTTAAAACTTATTTATGTCAATTTTTATACTATTCATATCATGACTTTTTTTAAAAATACATAACAACATGATTATTTCAAAAACAAACTTCATTAATTAAAATATAACAATTCATAATCATAAATAAAATTATATTATGGAATAAAAATATTCAAAATAAATTTATTTTAATATTTATAATCTCATTTATTTAAATCATTCATTAATAAGGTAATCACAACATCATCATTGTGTCATAAATAAATTTATTTATTTGGTCTCTAAAATATAAATAAAATAACATGATGTAGGAAATATTTTTAGGTTTATAATGACTATTTATATACATATAGATAAGTTATATAACCCTATATTAAATTTTATTTAGTAAAAGATATATGCTTTGGTTATTATTATCTTTACATTAAATTAATTCTTTTAAGATGTCATTTTCAAGTCCAAGTGAATACATGGGGCCCCAAAATTGACCCAAGGGTTCCCATGGTTATGAATATCTCATAAAATATTATTAGGACTTTTTTTAGGGTAGTTTAATATTATTATAATATTATTTGTTTGCCCTTATTTACCAGATTTACCCTTTGACCATGGTAAATAAAGTAATTACTGAAGTTACTATTCATAATGTCTAAAAATAACAGATACCTATTTACAAAATTTGAACCTTTTAATTCCTAATATGGAATCCATTTTTCCAAATTCAAAACATAGAAGTTTCATTAATTGATTTAAAATTAATTCCTGTTGTCAAAACCAAAAATCTGGTTTTTAAGAAGTAATAACTATCAAAAGATTGACATGTGTTTATGTCCAATTTAAATGTGAAATTACTTCAAATGACCAAAATTGGATTAAATAATAAAAATAAAATACAATTACATTTTTAAACCAATTAAAAAGATAATCTAACTATATAAATAAATTAGATAGAAAGGCAGTTTCGAATTAAAATGCAGTATTTTTCACTATTCATTAAAATTTTAATATTGTTAGAAAAATTCCTAAAATTAAAATAAAAAGTTGATTTTTATGTACTTCTTAAAAATAAGAAGATTATTTTTTCAAATTTAACTTATAAAAGTGTTAGAAAGCTGATTTAAAATGGGTGCGTCATCAAAAGGCAGTAAAACTGCATTTTTGGAAAAATACTTCTTTTATCAGAAAAATTGATTTTGTTCCCATATAATGTTCTAGATAATGTTTAATATGGAGTATAATGTTATATAAAATGGATAATTTAGTCAATAATATTCATAATGGAAAGTTTATATCCCATTAAATAATAATATTTTAATAATATATTATTGTTTAGTGGAACTTGGTATCGTGTACAACGCAAGCTATCGAAGAAGGTCGCTCTTATATGTAATGCAAGCCGAGTAAGTGTTGCGTATAGTGAAATCATAATTTGGTGTTTCGTATAACATGATCCAAACTTAGTTCATTTATTCAATGGAAAAAATCTATACTCAGTGTTGCATGGAATGAATTCTATCAAAAGAACTTGAAATTGTGTGCAACATAAGCCAAAAATAGTGTTGTTTATACTACAAGCTAATAAAGTGTTGTGTATAGCACAAGATAATATTGGTGTAGCATACAACAAAATACATCAAATAAATTAAAATAATTTATCTCATAAAATCTCACGGTGTTACATTATCCCTTTGGATGGCTGTGGAATTAACCTAATGAAGAGTAAAGTGTATTAAATAATGAAATTTGTTTATGGTTATAGCGATCACAAGATGATTTTTCCAATAGTATAATGGTTTTCCTTATGATTTACTAAATAGTTTGATATCTATGATATGTGGTTTATCATGTTTGTTTTGTTTGGATTAACATGTTTTTATTAATTAAATTGGTAATGAATTTAAAGTCGGTAATTGTATTTTTTGATAAAGAATTAAAGAGAAATGATTATGAATACATAGATTCATTAAATTTAATGGAAATAAAATTGAGAATTAATGCATGTTTATATAAATATGTTCATCTATGTGTTAATGGAAGTGGATAAGGAACTTAAATCTAGAATGTTTGTTTATAAGAAGAAAAATAAAAGGCATGTTAAATGAGAATGGTTCTTATCCTAGTTTGTTGAAACAATTATTGATGTTAAGAGCATGTTTAACAATTGTAATTTATATTTGTATCTATTGTCTTAGGTTATCTGAAGTCTAACCTATGACAATTGTATCGATTAATTAAATATGTAATAAAAACTAGTTGTTTGACAAAGACAAATTCTTGGGTCCAAGTGTGATAACTAATTATAAAGGAGAGATGCCTTGTGTTGGGGGTCGTGGGAGCTCATTTTCATGTGAAGGATGAATGACTTGTTTTTAAGGACATGTTTCCCTATTGACTATGTTTTTTTCTTGTTATCTTATGTGTTATCAGGATGTGATAATTTCTATGAGATGTTATGTGATCCTTGGATAGCTGGTGAGATGTGGGAAAGTAGTCCCAAGGTAGTGGAAACAGTTGACGCCTGTGATAGCGAGATGCATGGTGATATGCATGATGGTGTTTGGGATGGAACCTGGGTGATGGAACATGTACTCGTTGTTGTGTTATAAGATGAATGATCTCTTGTGAATGAATCTGTTTAATAGTTAGATGGAGGAGTTTCTTTTTTATCTTCATTCATTTTCCCACTACATGTGGTAGTTGGATGTGCTTGGTTATGCATCTCTCTTGTTGGTAGCTTAGGATACTTACAGGAGTACCTGGAATTATGTGATGGTAAATGATTAGTAATTCTTTTAATGTATGGGGTTGGTTATTTCTAGAATAAAATGGTTGAAGTTAATCCTTTGAAACTGTGGACTTGTCTAGATTATTACTAGAGAGCATGGGATTCACTTGAGGAAATTAAAGAGTGGTTTAAATCAATGTTAATTAATGGTTAATGAAATTTAATTTGAGAAATATTAATTAATGGATAATGTATTAATAAATTAAAGGATACCTATAAAAAGTAATTAAGTAATTTAATATATCTCCTTTAAATTCTTATGTGCTTATAGGATATCTAGTCCCTAGTAGTGGCAATTGGGTGTTTTGAGTGATGATAGATGTAGTTGAGGTTAGGTCTGGGTTATACCCATGGTGTAGTTGTGATCTATATTATATCTTGTACGTTTTGTGATTTCATACACTACCCCACCCACATCTGTTGGGAAATTGACACCTAATTGAATCTAGGATTGTGTTTTCCCTAACATCTTGGTGTTGAGGATGAATTACTGACTACCCCTTCTGGACCCTATCACTTATCTTGGTGGTATTATGTGTTGGTATGCTAGTTTGTTAGTTTCCCATATATGTGTGTAGAGGGTTTTAATGGAATGTGGTTATTTCACACACATGTATCTCCAAATACTGTATCCAAAGTATTTTTATAGGTATGATGTGTATAGGTTGTGATGTCTTGAAGTACCTTATTAGGTGTATGGGATGTGATGGATTGAGGTACAATACTTGATGTATGATACACATCATATGATTTGTGATGGATATAAATAACTACTTGGTTACTATATATAAATGTGGTATGGATGATGGGATGATGTGATACATAATATTCATACTGTGATATTTTATCCAAGGTGTTTCTGTGTTGGATTACTTATAGAGAGATATGGCTCAAGACGTAAAGTGTTGGGGTAGAGCGGTGTTCTAGTGGGGAAGTGGTTGTGGGGTACCCTTGTTCGATATTATATTATAATATCTCTTCTATCTATTACTTAGTGAGAGATAGAAAGAGTGAGGCTGTGAACTTAGTATATACATTTAGGTTGCAAGTTATTTTTACTAGTTGTTCATTAGAGATTGGTATGATTTCTTTATAATTTGAAAAGGAGTCTATGAGGAGGATCTTGCTGAGTATACATACTATAATTACCCTATGTATATATTAACTATTTTGTTGGTCAGCAGGAGTAGGTTGAAGATTAGGTTGGATATTACTAGTTTATAGTTTTTAGGAGTTTTTTGGGCTTCATGGTCACTACCAGGTTTTCCTTTTTGGTACTTGTAGTTTTCCTTTCTAGTTTTTTAGCCTAGTATGACATTACATGTATGCAGTTGGGATATCTTTTATCTTTATGATTACGAGATGATTGGTGTATCTGTCTTTTTTTTCTCTTATGTATGTTTTTTAGAAGGTAATGTCTCCCATTTGTATATATGATATACCCTTGGTTCTATTTGCCAACCTAAGGCCTACTGGAGGTGGGACTAGGGCGGTCACCATCCTATTTCTATATTTACTGGCCTAAAAGACGTACTCTTTAGAGGTGAAAATAATGGTTTGTATGGGGTGGTCTTTAGGATAACTATATTTTTCTATTATCCCTGCCCATGAATTCAGTTTGATAAAATATCTTATTTTTAGTTATATCAATGCTTCTGATATTTTTTGTAGATTCATACCATAACTAGAAAGATTGGTTTAGTATGCACTAGAGAAAAAACACTAGTAGGTTAATAAGGTTATCCCAATGATTTATGAGGCATAATATACAATAATGTCCAATTTTTATATGCATAAAATCGTGATATTTTATCATTACGTGATTTATTATATTATTAATAAATGGATCAATTATGTTGTGATAGTCTTCAAACTGGTGGGGAACACAATGATATTTCAAGTAGAGTGAATAGTGAGATTATTGATTGGAGTAGTGATGTAGTTGTGGATGCTATATATTAGATATAATGATAATTTTATTCATTTAAAACCCAAGTTAAAGTATTATTTAAAGACAAATTTCCTATATTTAACCCCTTAAGCAGAGTTCTTCTGGGATCATTAAAAATTTAGAATGTCTATTCTAGTGTTTAATAGTTTTCTATGTGGTTAACCATTTTTGTGTGTTATTTTTAGAAATGATTACTGATGAATATTTGTAATCTTGTCATTTTGAAGAAATTTATGTTCTAGTAATCTAACCCTCGATAGGTATATTTTAATTAACTGTACTTTTTGTAGAAGTGGATATGAAATACATTTTTAATATATTGATTTATCATATATTTTATCATCAGTATATGTGTTAAACTAGTGTTAAATAAAGTGGAGATAGAGTTGAGAGTTAGATTTTTAATATTTTTGGTCAAATGAAAATCATGTTTAGACTATGCACATCATATCCATATGTAGTCTCAAACAACAAGAGCCTGATGTTTTCTCCCAACTGAGGAAGGTAGACCTAGTTTTTCATTTGTGTAGTGGATTTAAACATTAAAATATAGTATGGATAACTTTTCAAGGTTCCTTGTTGAGGGTTCATAGAATGAGATAACAAATAATCCTTCTCACCAACTTCAGGAATCTCTTGAGAAATTAGAATTGGATAGAAATTTATTGTGTTATTCAATGAAAATATTTATAGGTACATAAAATCATGTTGGGTTTCATCGTCATCAATGACCAAAATAATACCACAGACATGATAGCGGTATATCCAAAATAAAATAGCAGCATGCCATAGGAATTTGTAAGAAGTGAAGGGGAAATAAGTTTTCTTACCAAAGTTTGTAATATATATTATATATATATATATATATATATTCCACCTTATATATGAAATTTTAAAGCATTATATAAACCCATTAATTTATCATTCATACAATAATTCAATAGTATAGATTTTTTATTTTCATACTCAACCATCCATTAGAGTTGATGATTCCATTTTGAGGAATAATAAGGTTGTTTGAGTTGTTTCAAGGTTGTAAGTTGGATATAGGGAAAGATCATTTTATATAGAATCGTGTGATTTATTTTGGTAGTAATTAACTAACTCAAGTTCTAGTGGTGATCGTTTATGGTTGTGGGTGAGGGAGATTATTATACAAGTTTCTATCACCTTGAGGCTTGGAGGATTCCATCACAAAGGTATAACATGACCTTGTTCCCAACAAATTCATAGAGTAAGGATATTTATTGAAGGTTTGTGATTATTAAACTATTTTTCAAGTGGAGGTTTTCAATTTACCTTCATAGCGAGAGTCTGAGTTCACTAGTTAGTTGTATATGTGTCTAGAGAAAAGATTTAGGGCTCCTTACAAAATTAAAATAAATAAATCTGATTTAAAATATCATAAATGAGATATATATTATTTTATATTATGACTTACTTGAAACCTTATACCCTTTATTTTCATTTTTCATTTTTCCTTGTAGGATATATACCATATATCCATGAGTCATTATATATGATATAATTCCCTTGTATATTAATTTCTTCCTTGGTATATATTTTATAATAATATATATCAATATAGATATTCTTAATTGACCCACATGTTTGTTTCTCTCCAATAACTTTAAATGAAACAAAAAACATTTTATTATATAGTTTTATTATTGGGTAACCCTTGTATATTATGGTATTTTTTTTCAATTCCTTCGATACAAAGAAACTCACATAATTTTCCATTATATATCATAACAATTGTATTAATCAAAGCATATGGTACGATTCATAAAACATATAAGTAAATTTTGGTTGAAAATATATATAAATTAAGGTATGTATTAAATATTTGTGGTATATTTTCATAAGTGGAGTACACTTGTATAATGCATGTAATCTTTATACATATATTTTTGGAACCATGTTTAGAATACATCACTAAAGTGGTTATAGAATAATAATGGAAGAATAGTATGAGGAGATTTGATATATATTTGGAGATGTTTAGGATCCTGAGTTATAAGTGGAATGAATTTATATCAATATTAACCCCCCATTAAATGTGAAATTGAAAAATAAGAAGTGAAAAAATTGGTTCCCTACCCTTGAAAAAAGAGCATGCCCCAAAACAGAGTGCTTGGAGATCAAACAGTAAGAAGGACCCACATGAATTTTCTACTAACATATCATTTTAGAAGAAGAAAATAGGATTTATAGTAGGTTTAATATTCATCATGACATAAGGGAACATCCTAATTCCAAATTTTGAAAAATATTTAATTAAGAAAATGAGGCTCATGGAGCTCATGTAAGCTCAATTTGTGTACTATGGTGGTTCCCTATGAAAATTGCATGCCCCTATATTAATTTACATGGATTGTTTTACTCTAATTGTATTAGTTTTAATAGTATAAATATCAATTTACTGTTCATTGTTTTGATGGAATGAGTTATAAGTATATATACAAGGAGATAAAATCTACCTTAAATGGTATATTTAATTATGTAATTACGGTGGATAACTCTTTATATGAGTTTACTAAGATGGATTTGTTTCATAATACATTTATATAGAGTATTATACCATTATGAAATCTATTGAATTTGAAAATATTATAAATCTATTCATAATGAAATATTTAACTATAAGTTGTGGTTTATTAATGTATTATCTATTAATGGAAACATTAAGTGTGATGGGTAATTAAAAAAAGTTAAATTAATGGAGAAAATAAACTTTAACTAGACATGGTGGACCATTAAAGTGGGATATAATTATGAAAAGATGATTTGACATAGATTATGAAACAAAAAATGTGATATTTAACCATCATTAAAGGAAGAAGTGTTGGTTAAATTAATGTGAGGTTTTTTGGTAGAGAAGTCTTATATATGTATTTATTCTCTATCTTGATTGAAGAACAATTATATGAGTAAAATTTAAAAAAGTCATGATGAGGCATATCATATAAATTAATATTTAAATATAGAGAAAAGGTAAATTTTATTATCCCTTAACCAAATTAAATGGATGAGTTTTACTTCATAATGATAGAGATAAAACTTGGGACGACTATGGAATATCTTGAATACTTGTTTAAATCCTAGTTTTTAATTTTATTTCTTGAATTTAAATATATATATATATATAAATTTTTCATTGAATAAGAAAAAAATAACATCATGTAAATAAATGAAGTCTTTATTGACATATTAAAAAAAATATTTTTTCCTTGGAATTCCACCTACATATCCTATAAAGTGTAATAAGAAGAAATTGGAGTATAAATCATATAAAAGATAATTGAATAGAACTATAATGGGGGATATTAAATGATGTGTGGTTTATGGATATTTAGGTGCAGCAGAGTGGTTGGCCAAGGAAGTTCTCTAATGAGTAAGTACTTAAAAAAACACATTAAAGGTATTTCGAAAATAAAATAAAATAAACACATTTCATTAAATGATGGGGGTTTGTATAACATTTATTGAACTAGAAGAACAATGTTTGAATAATATTGTATTGTTTTTTAAATTTGATTAATAAAACACAATGAGAATATTTTTTTTAGACAATAATATTTAGAAGGAATAATCTATCTAACTATACCTCTTCACTTAAATATTAATCATTATATTTAAAATTAAAATAAACTTAATTATTATCACCTAATTTGTTAACCCTCGAACCCAATGAGAATTAACTTAACCACAAAGATGAAATTAATTAAACCATAGGTGGGATTTTGAACATGCAATCACAACTCCCAACTCTGATATTAATTATAATGATAGCTTATGGTTGGTGGTAAATTAGGGAACATATCAATTATGTAAATTATTATTAATTGAGTTTTTTTATTTGAACTCTTCAAATTTATCCCATGTTGTCTTGTCTTACCTATTAACATCACACTCTCACAATTTACACATGAATCGACCTCATGTGTTTTATGTAAATTTTTCAATTGTTTTATTGGTTTATTTTCAGTTGAAAACTCAATTCATATATCATAATATGTGAATTATATTATCTCATTGATTTCATATAAATAAATCAATAAGGTGATAATTAAACCGATTTCTAATAAAAATATTATTCCATGAGCGATGTAGTCATCGTAGAAATATTTTGTATGTGTGAATTTTTATAAAGGGTACAACTCAATAATATTTAAACTATTGATTTTAAAGGAAATTTATATAATAAATAAATTTAAAATAACATAATAAATGTAAATTTTATTACAAAAACACAAACATTACAATGAGAAGGAGTAAGCTTCGATGAGGGGAACATTGATTCAAGAACTACCCCTCTCGTAATGCATGGAAGATTGGAGTGTAACCAATTCTACTCTTCCATAAACTTCTTAATGAATGTATAACCCCATATAAAGGAGAAAAATACACATTTATGGATTGTATGGGATGCTAGGTTTACAAGTGGTTACAAATGTGAATGGGAAAAATCTGTAAAATATGTCAATCCGATTTTCACCAACTGGATGACCTCCAAAACACATGAAAAATATGTATTTTGAGGAATTTTATTTTTATAGAATTGGTTCCTCAATAAAATATCCAAATTTGAGACCAATCCAATCCCATATGTTGAAGATATTACACAAATAGTGAAGTGGTGTCCAATCTGATGAGTCTAATCCATCTTTGACTTGAAGATCCATTTACTCTAATCAAATGAAAGATCCAACTCAAGTGGTCTAAATTTAAGTCATATCCCTTTGAGTGAGTAATTTTTTTATAAAAGTTTAAGATCAAATAATCCAAAGATAAATATTTATGGATAAATTAATATCGTTCACTTTAAAGGATCAAAATATGAATTTTCATTAAATTTTCAAATGAATGAACAAATACTGAACATTTTATAAATAAAAATATTTAATGCCATGTGAGGAACGTTTTTCATTTATTGTCACTAAAATATTCAATAAAAAAGTTTTTTTAAACTCCCCAGAACTTACCCTTTGGCACTCTTAGGAAAATTCACATGTCATGTATTCTAGAAAATTGTGACAAGTTATGCATGTTCATATTTTCCAATCCACTATAGAAATATAGAAAAAGTAAAAATCTCATCAATAGTAAATCTCAATAAATTTGAAATTAATTGTCTCATAAATTATATCAAAAAATCCAGTGAGATTAATGTCACTAATCATAGTGAAACAATTTATTGGTATATTGTGCCATTAATTCATCATGTGTGTGTGTTCCAACCATTTTAAGCTCATATATACACCCTTTATTCATTATATTTAGGTAAATTAAAATGTGTATTCATAACTATTTTAATTCCACAAAACTTTTTCTACATTACATTATAGTCAAATTTCAAAACCCGCTCACTTAAGAATTCATAAAAGTCAAACCTTAATCTCCCAACATAGATATCCCTACATATTGTACATTAAATAAATCCCCTCTTTATTAAGATAAATTTATTTATTTTTTTATTAAGAGGGTTTAAAACTATTGGATATCAGGTAGACACGCATAGGTCAATTTGGTATAGTAATGAAATTGAACAGAATGAAAATGAGCAAATGGATAAACCATTTATGTAAGATGAAATAAAATTGCCCAACTTGGATATACCTTAAATTGAGTAAGAAAAATTTCACAAGTCATGGTTTCTTGTAAAGTATATAGAAATATCAATGAAAAAATTTACCATGAATAAATATTTAAAATAATGGTATCAAAGTTTAAAATTTTTTATAATGACACAACCTATCATATCATCAACAACTTACATTTTTATAAAAATCAACCTTTAATAATGGTATTTTGCTCATTCCTATCATGCTGCTACGGAATTTAAAATTTTAAACAATAATTTTCCATATGTTCCATATGTAAATGATCATGTTCCATGATGTTTTTATTTATTTATGTATTTATTTTTTTGTTTTTTCTTTTTTTTTGTTTTTTTTTGAAGATTAACATAAAACACACAAATGGAATCCTAATGAGGCTACCCCAAAATGTCCCCCCCACACAAACATTTAAAATATCACATTTTAATAAATGTGAATCTATGAAATAATATGTGAACATGAAATGGAGAATTAAAATTTAGAAAAATCATAAAAGTGAGAGGGTAAGAGACAGCTTAATAATTTCAAGTGATGACGGGCTCATGCAGTGTGATGGCATCAACTACATGTATAGGGAATCCCTCAATATACTACTTCAACTGCTTCCCATTTACTATAAAGATATTTCATGTAACCTCTTGAGTTACCTCCACTGAACCATAAGGAAAAACATGAGAGACAACATAAATCCCCAACCATCTAGAATGCAACTTACCAGGAATCAGCTTCAATCATGAACTGTAGAGAAAGACTTTGTCTCCTACAAGAAAATCCCTTTTTTGGATCATTATATCATGATTTCCTTTTGATATTTCATTGTAGAGATTTGATTTCTAATGTCATGAAAATAGAATCTCCTCAGTATCTTGACTTAAATCTTCATTCCATCTCAATATTAGGCTAAATACATTTTGAATTTCTTTATAGCCCAATATGCCTGATGTTTTACCTCCACTAGAAGATGACATGATTTCCAAAAATGATCCAGTAGGGGTACTGTTGACACTATATTTTTCACTTGAGGATGAAAAGATTCAAAGAAAAATATCATATTTATATGGATGATTAAAAGGCATGAAAGGTGAAAAAACAATTTTCCTATAGGTTCTCCTGAGTAGATCTCGCGTAAAACCCCACCAGTGCGCCCAAATACTCGTGCAAGTCCAATGTGTGTGGTCCAACATGCAAGAAAAAACCCTCAAACAATTCACACCTTCATGAGGACCTACAAAAGAGACATGAGTGAGTGACCTACATGAACCTTCTCCTTCACCCAATGTCCTATGATTGCCTATAAATAGGACCCATGTCAGTTCCATTAGGCTGAATACCCTGAGAGGTGGGGGGTGAATCGGGGTATGACTAATTTAAAATTAAACCTATTCTGATCTGGTTTCACTGTTAAGAATAACAATATTCTCTCTCTTTCCCATTGCACAATATAAACAGAAAGTAAAGCATGCATAGGACATAATAATTTTTACTTGGTTTACCCTCACTGGGCTACGTCCAAGGAGCATACACCGGCAATGTGCTGATGTACCAAATCCACTAGAAGTGCACTGTTGTTTACAAGGTTCGGGATATATCACTTTTATTCCCAGGCTCACTTCCTTTACACAGTTTAGGGTCAGCTCACTACTTTCCCAGGGGTCCCTGCCTATCTCTCTCTCTGGATCACTGTCGGTGGAGAGGATCACCTTCTTCCTCTTCCTTTTCTCACTACTCTAGAAAGGATCCACTCATAGTTTATAGACCTTTAGGTCTCTTCATTATCACCAATGAATGCAACCTCCATTGTATGTAGATGCTCTGTTGAAGTCCAACTTTCACCTGTAGATTATTCTTAATTTTCACTGAAGGTATTGGGCCATCTTCCAGCTTCTACGCAGCCCTGAATCACTGTCAGGAATCAACCTTACATGGCACGCTTTTCTAAGCCGGCGTGCAAGTCTCGACGCGCAAGTCAAAACTGGCGCACAATTCCACCTCAACCATTTACACGACACAACCTTCTTCAACTCCAAACTTGCACAACTCTCTCCCTTCCTCGCCTAGACCACCTTGGGCATGCAACTATCACCTGGTGTGCAACCTTCACTTGTGCAACCACACACCACTTGTGTAACCACCACACCTGCACGATGAGAGCTCTGATTTTTCTAGGTGTTGAACTCTGCACCAAATGAAGAGGGGTCGACCTGTATTTATAGGCATTTGGACACCCTGCGCGATGAAGCGCAAGTCTCCCCTCAACATGCAAGTCTCAGTACGCAAGTCTCTACCACGCAAACCACTTGCGCGACGAAACCCAAAACTTGCACGACCCTTATCCCTTTGCCATATTTTTATGTTTAGATCTTGAAAAATAGATGGTTCGCAAGTTTCCAAGCCTCTAAGAACACAGTGCGCAAGTCCCTTTTCCAAAAACACTTTTCTCCCTTTGTCTATTTTTAGGCCTAAAAATTTGGCAAACACTAGAAAACGGCACCACCTTGTATCTGATCTTTTTTTACCGCCTCCAGATCATCCATTTCTTTGTCGACATTCTTGAACCAAACCTGGATCTTTAACCACAACCCATGAACTCGACATACCACCATGAAATCCCATTTTTCAACAAATTTGTACATCATGGTTTGCATTTTCAACAATCACAACACATATGTCCACTTTGTCAACAAACAGAATCAACTCAAAAATGCTTCAATTATGCCTTGAGGGATTTTTCCCAAAAACCCTTGATCTCTTCATTTGACATTGAAAGACGCTGGAGAAAATAGTTGGATGCTCTTCTTGAGTTATTCCTTCACCCAAATCCTCAAAACCCTATAGTTGTCTCTCAAAGATACAAAAGAATTCAAAATTAAGAAGAGTCCAAGGATTATAGTGATTCTATGTTATAAAACTCCAAATACCTATGCGAGTACATCCATCCCCTAGAATAAAAATACTATGTTGAAGGCTCCTTCCAAAGCTTGGGACATGTACGATACCATTCTAGGAGCACTTGAGGATAACCTTGGAAGTTTAAGAAAGGACTTTCCCAAGTTTATTTACTTAGGATGTTCTTCTTCCATGTTTTCCCAAGTAATACCTATGTATGGAAACTCCAAATTCTCCTATGTAACACTTGGGTGAAGAAGAATCCTCCCATCTGACCTATTTATCACTTGGGAAATGTCAAAGCCAGCTCACCCAAATATCTCCTGGGTGAGTCACCCTCTAACTTACCCAGGTATCACTAGGGAAAAGCACCTTTCAATCCCTCTTTTCACATATCCAATGATTGGTCACCCCACTATCTCGGTCCCTCATCTGAGGGGGACCAAGCCAATACCTCCTCTAAAACCTCCAGACATGCATGATTTGAACCTAGGGAACACCAATATGCCCTCTCAATGATATATTCCCATGGTAATGTAAGTCTCTCATTTATCCTACCTAATAAGAAGGATCCTCAGAATTTCTTCAATCATACATTCTTGTTGTAATGAGGCTCCCAACATTATGGATGGTTGTGGATAGTTTCTTAGTCCGCAGGGAAACATCTATATCCTAAAATGTGGATAGAATTAGATGGAAATATCCCCTTATCATATTTCACCTCACTATCTCCCATTATTTCACCTTATATAAGGGAAATCATATGGGAACCCCTCCTAGAATAATCCCCTAGTCTTTATTGAGGGATATCTCCTCCCTTCCATGACATTGTCTTCATCCACCAGTGGATGAAAGAGATTGTGAAAAGTTTCCTATATTCCAATTCCTCTAATTTCTCACACCAAGAATGAATCAAGTGGTCTTAAAGTTTATTAGTTATCATTTCATTATAACAATCAATTGGTCCTCCTATATAGCTATATGTTGTAACCTTTTCAAACTATGCGGTATTTTATTCCTATCCAAATAGGATATGTAATAAGCATCCCTGAGGATCAAAACCAACACCTTAAACTTACCCAAGTCTTATCTAGGACATCTCCCCAGTAGGGTCACATCCAAAATGGGATTCCATATCCATTATAGGTCCCTCGGTCTATTTTGGCATAAGTCCTACAAGAGCATTGACTGGGCCCCTTTTGCCTAGACCTCCTTGTCGCATGACATTAAACTGCATGGTTTCGTCCTTATCACATAACCTTAAAAGGTATAATGGGTCATGTTAAGTGGAACAAAACTACATGGGTTATGATTCCTCTTATGAAGATATATAGGAATACCCTATCAGGGGCCTGATCCCAATATCAAAATACCCCCACATCCCCCTGGATAACAATAAATCCCAGAGCACCTATTTCTGTGGATTAAAATCAACATCACAAGACAAAAAATGTACCCAATATGGAGAACCTATGATACATATACATGGTTTCATCGATGGAAAACCTCTGTTTCATACAAATAATTCCATAAATGGAGAACCTTGGATAGATATAGATATTTTCCCATCAACACATGTCTGTAATTGGATTGTCAAAATATGGGGGTGACCAGATCCACATTTTTAACTTTTAAAGGGATTCGTGAATATGTTTTAAATCTATAAGAGAGTCCTAGAATTGTAAATAATTCCCCTTAAAATGGTGCGATGAGCCCGAACACCCATCCTCTCAACAAATGTATGTTCTTAAACATCATTAGTCAATTTTCCCAATGATCTTATTCCATTTGAAAGTAGACCCATGCAATATCATGGATATGAGAGTCATTGTCTATTTTCAATTCCATGAATAAACCCTACTGGTAACCAACCCGTCAAGAAAACAAGTTCAAAAAAATGGTGATCCCAGTTTTAATCCTTTCATGACTGTGTCACTCACATCTTAAGCCCCTTTTGTATCATTGGAAAAAAATGAAAGAGGGCCAGACATGGGTCTTTTAAGACAATCGGTTATGCATTTGTTCATTTATTGTAATTATACTATGATGTGTTTCATTTATTGTTTTCTTCATGTATACAACCAAGTAAATTCACTAGAACTCCTTGTACTCCAATGGATTCCTACCAACTGAAAATAATGTATGCATCAGCTGCTGGACAAGTTGTGTCCTTGTCTAACCAGAGGAAACTGTTGCCAACCCAACATATTTAACACCATGTTTTGAACAAACTGGTTCAAGAGTACCACCTTAATGGTACTACACTGACCTCATAGGTTTCACATGTATCCCTCTAAGATATGAATACCAACCAACCATCCAATCAGTGATGGATGGTGTCCAAAAAATACACGACACCCATCACCATCTCAAAAAAAAAAATCGGGAGCCTTTCTTTGGAATGTAAACAATAGGTTCCCCCATTAACTTTAATAACCAAACCAAGAGGTTAATGATGGCCTCATCTCAATATCACAGGAGTTTCTGCAAAGTAAAACTTCCAAAAATCACCACCTCCAATGCCGCATGGTGATAATTCCTCAGTATGATGAGGGTGTCGCCCTGTGGGTTCTGACACATGTCATTCAAACTCAGGCACCCATGACATCCCACCGAGGTCCATATACCAACTCGATCACATAAATCCTAACAATAAAACTTTCTAGTGATTTTTGAAACTAGATATCATGCCCCAATAGCAAATATGGGGTACACCCATGTCTCTTCCTCCACACATGACGATCGTCGGTATATCCCAGAAAGAAATGCAGGATAAGAGACATATCTCTACTCCAACCATGGAATGGGAATATATTTCCATTCTAGCTGTAGAAGTCACCCCTCACTTACTAAAAATTATTGAAGGAAAAACATAAATTCATGTCCTTATTCTACAAGTCTATCAGGATATAATAGTTTTTTCATTAGTCACGAAGATTCAGGCACACAACCCCACCTCCATATTTGAAGTTACTCATTTACACAATAAGACGAACAATCAGGAGTATATATGTATTATTTATCCCATCTATTAGGTTCATTGGAAAAATTCCATGATAAATGGACAATAGTATTGGTCACACACACTCGTTCCAACAGGAGACCATTGGCCCCCTTCAATGGCCACTCCAAGGCATATATATATCCCTGCCAAAACATCATAAGTTTTTTAGAATATTAGAACAGAAAAATGGGATTATCTTAGGAGATCTCCCATATATTAAATTAATTTTCCACAAAATGTGACTCCAATGTCCTGATGGAGAGAACCCAAAAATAACTCTCGCTAAAGGAAAATTAAAGAATTAGAGCTGGTCAACAATCCTACTCTACTCAAGACTAGTGTTCTTGGATCCCTCAAACATATATAAATGGTGGCCCAACATCCTTTTGATATATGAATAAATTATAGAAACATTGATTTAAATTATGAAGGTCTACCCTTCAATTTTAATGCCAACACCTCGGGATTTTCTCCTCATAATATCCACCATGATAGCTTCCTTTATGGTCATCAAATGATCGATAATGAGAACTTATCTCTTGAATAGCATCATAGAAACCCCCACCATGGTCAGAATATAAAATGGAAATAAGGTTATCCCCTTTTTATCATCAAACCTAAAGGTCCTCCCCAAGGTACATGCTACAAAAATCCTCATTTCAATCGGATGTCGAGCCATGATAGTGATCCTCCCCATTATTGCATTCTCTACAAATGTCCTCTCTACAGTAACATTTCATTTCTATAAGAAGTACCTAATATTTACAAATCAATTATGATAAAGACCTCATATCATGAGGAACTTGGGAATATGAGTTCATTCACGCCTGATGTCTTTTCATTGAAAAGTAATATCCCTTCTCAACTAGAATATAGTCCAAGATAATGATCACTCTCCAAACCACCCTTGGATCATCTATCTTCCAACATAGCAGAGGATATTCTTCATAACCCCACCACCTATAGAAATGTAGTTGTGAAACACTTGGTTTTTCCATACCAATTAGAGGAATAATATATAGAATATGAAGAGGATGAATTACTTATGAGGAAAAAATTGTTTAAAGAAAATATATTTGTCATGTTTTGGCCCTAATTAAATCCTCAATATGGTGTTCCATAAAAATTGATGGAAGAATGTGTAAATAACATTATCCTAAACATATGGATGAATATTCATCACGTGAGAAAACAATTCTTGCCTTATGATGGATATGAAATTCATGTCAAGGTAATTGAATAACTAAGTCATCAAATTGACTTAACTTCCCTTCAAACTGTGCGATGTCCCAAATCAGGGAAACAATAGAAGGGTCTCTAAAATTCATGTCTCAATGTGTTAAGAAATATATATCAGTTGACCTCCAATACCCCAACTAGTGTTCGAATAAGGGGATGGTATGAGCATAGAGAATTGTGTTTTACCCTGCTTCCCAATTAGCAGGTCCCACCAGAAGTGACATCTTACAAAATCGTTGCTTCTAGACGTCTATAAAAAGAAAAATATTCTTGAAAAATATGGAAGTCTATATGGTAATTGACCCCAAAAAAATATTATAATTGTTAGGGCTGAGGATGGGGAGCCATTGAAAGACTCTTTTATGAGGCATCCGAGAAGGTTGAGAAGGATTCTCATTTAAGAAAGCTCAATCGCCAAATAATAAAAATGACTTCAAAAGAGATTATCTCACATGCAGATTATATGATGCTCCCATAACATGCATGAATAAGGATCTATAGGATCAAGAGATCTATTTTGGCAACTGAAACCTCAAAGATTTAGTATCAACCCCATCCCATAGGGATACGGTCATTTTTAACTCAACCCATCCATGCAAGACCGACAAATCTTGTCCAAATTGTCATAGTAGTTGATCAAGAACAATTCTATCTTTCAAGGTTGGGGTAATTTTTACCTCATCCTTCCCACTGATGGAGTTCATCATTTTTCGGATTATGAGAATTTCCAGAAAGATAACACTCCTAGTATGTCCCATTTTATGACTCGACTTACTCAATCAAAACACACAAGAGAAACTGTTGAGAGATTCTTTTTAGGTCACCCTTCATCAGATGAATCTAATGGGATTGTTGAAGGAGCATATGTGGCCACATAGAAGCTAGAAACAAGAGAAATCTATCAAGGGTGAGACCGCTCCTAAAGATCACCGTTCCTTCAGTAGACATCCTTAGAGAAATTGGTCCTCCTATAATTCCAATACCATTGTGACACCTAATATGCAATATGCATTGGTTAACATCATTAGAACCACCCCTACAGATGATAAAAAACATTAATCTGATATAGGGTGAAAGTAGGAGGATGTTTCCATTTGAAATTTAACCCACAATGAAATGAATGAAGAAGGTTTCCATACCATGAACTAGAGACTTGCTAAAATTTTGGGGACTCCCTAAAATGCTCTACTACCACCACCTTGATGAGCATATTCTAAGGAAAATGGTAATGGTATTGTCACATCTGACCCACCATATAAATATTTTTAACCTATCACAATTAAGGAAATATTTTATCAGTATGATGAAGAGATTAATGAGTTTAGAAAGCTCAATGCAGAATAGCTTCGAGGAAACATCCCTACTAGATATGTTCTTCAAGAAGAACCTCAACTCACACACTCAGCTGATGTACTACAGAAAAGAGTATTCATCGCAACAACTAAAATATATTCATAACATTTATTCAATGTGGGACACCAAAAACCAATATACTTAAACCCCACAGTGGTGAGATATCATAAGTTCCCTCCATTAGGGACACAACTAGTTCTAGGTTAGACAAATCCTCGTAGGCCAGCTCCTGTAGGTTACCCACCATGAGTATATGAAGAACTTTCATACCTGTCTCAACCCGTTGCTCTCCCTATTCAGGTTCTTGTCCATTTGTTCACCCCCCTCTCATCAACACTATCAAGTCACTGGTGACACTATTGAAATATGTGTAAGGATAACATTCACCAATATAATTTGAGATGATTCCATACCGAGAATGGGTGGATGCAACCCTTCCCCCACAAAACTTTTGAAATATTATATTCCCAATATTCAATGGCTTGGGGGATCTGGTACAACAACTAATTCACTTTGTGTCATGGTGTGGTCCCATGATAGGAACCCTAAAAAAAGATGCATCCAAACTCAGGGTTTTTTCAGACCTTAGTGGGACCGACCTTCATTCAGAATACCAAGTTACTATCCAGGTCGATCAAAGGGTGGGAAGATCTTTTCTGACAATTCCTCTATCAATTTAGCTCTACACTATAGAAAATGACAGTCCTCAACCTATCAAGTTGCAATAAATGATAAAATGATAGGGTCTCAGATTTTATTTTCATATGGAAGGACTTAACTTTCCCCCAGAACCTACAACTTCCTCAATATGACTTGTTGAGTCTTTTCATTGATAACATTAATGATGATCTGTGAACACCACTTATCTTGGTAAATTATCTGGGTGGGTTTTGGGATCTTTCCATGGTTGTAAAGATGTTTGAGGATTCCACTTTGAGAACCAGATCCAAATCTAGATCAATGAAAGTATCTCAGGGGAATAGAATGAGAAAAGTGGAAACTGTGACCATCTCATTAAAACATTCCTCTACATAAACTCCATCTCTAAATCCCACACCTCTTCACACTGCACATCCTCCTGAATAGAGATTTTAGAAATAATAACCCCATCATGATGAGAAAAGATAACTAAAAAACTCTCAATTCAAAGTCTATAAGAATAAAGTATATTCCTTCTAATAAAATCAAGTCTTAGTATACTTTATAGCAGCAATGAAAAATAACTTCTTGAAATTTTCAGAGCCGAAGAGGCCCGATCAAGTTGGCCTTGATTATTGCATAAATTATTTCCCCTTTCACCAAACATTGGTTCAAACTATCCTAGAGTGTTTTTTTAAATACATCCTATAAAAGATGGTTGATTGTAGGAAAGTGAAGTTGGGTAAACAACCATCATAAGTGGCATGATTTTCTTCCACCACTTTTTACCAGAAAAGCTCAGCCAGGGGATAACCCCCTGACCATTTATTAAAGTAAAAGAAAAGTGCAGTAGACAAGCAACAAAAGGAAAAGGAAATGAGCTTACACGTCACAAAACCCATACCCATCTCCATAATCCTCCTCCACTGTGGCTGTTTCCCATTCCGAGCTATCGTAATGCCTCAGAACCTTAGCATATTTCCTTCACAGATTCATCCGCTCCAAGGATATGAGCTCCTCGTTTCCACCAAAGCTCCTAGTGACTAACGACATTGGAAAATATGAGTAATATTTCTTTGACCTGTGTCGTGGAGGGGCATTCAAGTCTTCATGATCCCTGCTCACCTTCGCCTTTCCACCTTGGACCACATCGCTAAAAGAAGGCTTGATCGTACCTCCATAATTTTCTTGATCACTCTCATAGCAATCCCCCCACTTTCCATGGATAATGACCTGATGAAAATTATCATTCCCTCCACGACGCTGCTGGAATTGGTCGTCAGTGTCAATCACAGCAAGGAACCGTGGCTGTTCTGGGGACTCCGGATGAACTAAAGTCCCCTGCAGCACATACTTTGACCCATTGCCTCCCTCCTGTGAAGGAGCCTCACGCTGTATATCAGTCCTGGACTTTCCCTCCTCTACCAGCTCCTTTTCCAACTCCTGGAGCCGATTGGAAGTATCAACTGTGAATCCCATCTCTCCATCAATCACAGCCCTACCTTGCACCCCATTGCTGCAATCTGAAACCTTCATCGTATCACAACCTCTGCCAACATCATCTTGCACTCCATTAACCACAGTCACTGCTTCCTTGCACCAATTGCTCACCATTTCAGTAGGTGTAGATACACACACGTCATGCTGCAACTCCCTCACAGCAATGTTTACACCTGCAGTACCTCCCCCTTCACCAGAACTAGAGGCCTCCTTGGTATTCTCGTGAATCACCCCATCACCCAGCTGTAGATCATGTCGAAGCCTGCTGAAGTTATGATCAAGAGTGTAAAAAAAGTTATGATCAGGAGTGTACAAAAGTTCAATGATTATATGACCAGGAAATCAATCAATTGAACTCATGTTATCCTTAATTTATAGTTAAATAAACCAACTGCACCATCAGTTTCCATTTCCATAATACAACCAACTCCTTTGACCTTGCAATCCTCTAAAAGTCGATCCTCCATGAAACAAAATGGATGAAAGAATAAAAAATAGGTATAGGAGGATGATCCTATACAAATTTAGAAACCAGTCCTAGCTCTCTTTAATTCCATGCCTCCATCCTAGAGATCATGGGAACTATCCCACTAAATGGTACCTCATGAATTGTACCTCCATAAGGAATCCTAATCAGATGAAAAATTACTCTTCAGCTCCATTAATTTTATCCACTTAATGGGACCATTATCTAATGACGAGAAAGCTTACAAACTCATCTTCCCTTTTCCAAATAAAGGAACCACAAGTAGAGGCCGTAGGAGTATGGGAGGTAGGATAAGACATAGTCATGGTTGAACCCAATATCTCAACTACATCCCCACTAGAGCCATTTATGTGGATGAAACTCATGGAAGAGCACCTCGAAGAGAATATGAACAGAAAGAAAATTCACCCATGCTCGCTAAGAGTTTCCTAGACCTGATTATTTTGGAATATTGACTATAAGGGATACACTAATCTTGTCCTACCAAATAGGAAACTCGACCAAGCTGGCCTAATCCAATAGTGAAAAAATTTCCCTTAATATTTGCTCAACCACCCGAATCGTCTAACTCAGGTACCTCAAACTCTAAAGTTCCTTCTAGGTAATAAATCCCTACATGAATATGTAGACCTTTAACTCAATATGAAATCCTGAAATAGTTTCCCATAGTTCCAAAAAAACACTCAATTCTAGACTCTCTTAACTTGTCAAAGGATATCCGGGAAGCACTTACAAAATCCATACTATTACCTTATGAGTTTTAAGCTAAATTCATTGATACTGATGTATAGCATGAAGATATATAACCTTTAGAATGTCATGCAGTGATCTATTTTAAATAATGGGACAAGGATGTTGTGATACAAAGACACATCAAGCCCTCGTTTATGTTTGTAACACTAGATTATAACAACCCTTATCTTTATTGCACATTAATACGTGATTTAATTATATAAAATTTCACTTAATACAATCCGAAATATTGATAAGTATAGTGTATTTGGAAATTAGGTAGATTTCATTACAAATTTAAACATTAATTACAACATCTTTATTGAAAACTTACTTAACATGCTTGAGCTTAAAACTGTATTGGTTAATCTTGAGAAATACATAAGAAAGGGGTGACCAATAAATAATAGTAAGGGGATAAAATGGAAAAAGGTAAAACATTTTAGACAAAAAGAATATCAAGGTTCATAAAAAGAGTAGTAATCATAAACATGAATGATAAGACATGATATAGAATGATAACATAAAGGCAACATGGGAATGTGGAAACAACTTAAAGCACTAAAACATAGGTTAACGATAAATACCAAGACATCATAATGGAAAAAGTCCCATAAAGGAATCTGGTTAAATCCCAGTCCAAACATGAATTATCATGATACTAAACAATACCCAATGCATTACAGTGCTATATAATTCCATGTTCACCCATCACTTTCATTTTATTCTCATGCTTAAGTTTGTCACATTGATCATAAAACATGGATTCATTAATCATCATAATTTATTTCAAAATTAGGGAGTGTTTAATAAATACATGTAATTACATAATAAAAAGTTATATGTGCATAAAATTGAACACCCTTGATAGGAAATGGCTATGGTATTCACTACACAATTGGTTTGGCATCGAAAATCGCTGTGAAAATTGCGCAGTATAATAGTATCACCTAAAAATTCATAAAATGGGTTGATGAGAGATAAATGGGTCTATAATAAGTTAGAAATGAATTTTAAAGTAATAGGTACATGGAATTACATGTACAAAAATTTATAATTAGAAAAAATAAGGCATACGATAATAAAAAAGCTTGAATAAAATGACAAAGGAAAGGATGCTTATGACATTTCGACATGGTAACGGGTGTACATGGGTGTGATTAATGATAGGGAAAAGGGTATATAATAATTTATACATGATAAGGGAAGTATTGTGAAGTATTTAAAACATACACCATCATTAGGAATAAAAAAATAAGAGTGCATAACATAAAGGAGATGCTTGAATAAAAGTGAGAAAGAGAGGATCCCTTACCTTAAGAGTATGACACCAAATCCTTGAAAGGGGATTATTGAGAGCTTGGATAAATATTGGGAGGATTATAGAGAGAGTAGGGAAGAGTAAGGTCATACTATAAGGATTTTTAGTGAAGATAAGTGGGATATTGGGTGGGATTATATAGTAAAAGAAAGGGATTTATTTAATATTTAGGTTTCAAACTCTACAAAATAAAATATTTCAAACCAAAAACCTTACCATGGTTTTTTCCCATGTGTTTTTAAAAAGTGGAGAGGTTATAATTATTTTATTATTAAAAGGTACTAACATATTAAAATAATTCCCTTTTTCATGTGAAGGTGAGTCACACTTTTAAATAAATGAATTTGAAACTCTAAAATATATTAAATGTTTTGGAGGATTCATAAAGGTTTAATAGAATTAATAAAGTAAACTTAAAATCACATTATTTTAAGTGGAAAACACACACACATATATATAAATCCAATTATTCCCATTATAGTATTTATTAAATCATTTTTTGTTCATTATGAGGTCATAAGACACAACGTATGTTTATACGGTATTTAATTTTTTCCAAAAAATTCGACTGTCTTAGAAAATTATGAAAAATTTATAGTTGGATAATTTTGACATTATAAATAAAAAATAATATTAATTTTATTGCAATAATATTTTAAATATGTTCATTTTCACTTTTAAAATAATATTCTATGTTTAATGAAAAATGATGGGTTTTTGAGAATAACAGTTTTTAAACCCTTGTAAAAGGTACATTTCACTTCATAAAAATTATATGATAATTTATAATTAATAAAACTTATTTAATAATTTTATTCTATTAAAACACTATTTATTTCAAAAATTCATTAATTAATCAAAATAAATCCCTTATTTTAATTTAAATATTACCCGAAAATATAATTTGTGTTTAATTAAATCAAAATCAAAATATTTTATAAAGTTACAATAAAAATGAAAATAAATTCATTATTATATAAAATATTAATATTAATATTATTAAGGTCTTGACATATATCATTTATTACACTGGAATACACCCTAAGAATAAGGTGTGTGATGGTGAGACTTCCATGGGACTATTTGGAGAACATGGTTTGGGGCACCATCTAGATGAGCTTGAACTTATCCTCTAAACTATATTACTAATTCTTAAGTAGTTGGATCTAAAATTGGGATTGATCAAGGGAAAACCCCAGTGATTTTACCTCCCTTATAATCTCTGATAAATGGGTCTCATAGGTTACAATCCTACTGGATGAGGTCATCACTTCCTTTTTCTTGGTCAATTGGATTTATTAAAATCTCTATATTTATACTAATCATGTGATCACTATTAAATAGATATATTAACAATGTTAAATATTCATAAATATCTTTTAAATACAATAAGATATAACCAAGTAAGTTTATTTTTCTTCTATAACTGTATTACATAATAATACATTTAATTAAATCAAAAAGGGAAACATCATTTATAACAGTTCAAGTAGTTACAATCTTCCCACCTTGAGAAATTTCACCCTAGAAATTTTCATTTCACCCCCACCTAAAATAGATGAGGATAATTGTGTATCATAACTTCCTCCAATTTCTATATTGCTTCTTCAATCTTGTGGTTTCTCCACATCACTTTGACAAGGCGCATTGTCTTATTTCGTAGAACTTTGTCTCTACGATCTAAGATCTTCATAGTTTTATCCTTATAGGAATGATCATTTTCCAATGGTACCACCTCTGGATTGAGAACATGTGAGGGGATATGTATGTACTTCTTCAATAGTGATTCATGGAATACATCATGAACTCTAGATAGGTTAGGTGGGTGTGAAATTCGATAAGCCACTGCTCCGATGCAATCAAGGATCTCAAAGGTGATGATGTATATTGGAATAAGCTTTTCCTTATTCAAAAATCTCATCAATTTTTTACATGGAGATATGAATAGTAAAACCATGTCTCCAATATCAAACTCTAGGTCTTGTCAATGATTTTCAACATAGCTCTTTTGTCAACTCTGAGTAGCCTTGATGTGATGCTTAATGGTCTTAACCTTTTCCATCATTTCCCCAACCATTTATGGACCTAGAAATTTTCATTCCTCAACTTAATCCTAGCATGAAGGTGTCCTACAACTCTTCCCATAAAGTGATTCATAATGGGTAATTTGTATGCTCGAGTGGAAATTGTTGTAGTAGGAGAACTCATCTAGAGGAAGATGTCCATCCCATCCTCTTTTGAAGTCCATTGATCATGCTCTCAAAATGTCCTAAAGTGTCTGGATAGTCAGCTCAGATTGTCTATTAGTTTGAGGGTGATAGGACATGATAGATTTTAAATCAATATTCAGATCATCCTGAAGACTCCTCTAGAACATATAGGTGAATCTTGGATCTCTATCAGATACAATATATAATGGTACTCTATGTATCCTGACCAATTTCCTAATGTATATCTATGAAAGTAGATCTAGTAAAAATTTATATTGTATCTCAATGAAGTGTGTATTCTTTATAAGACGATCCACTAAAACCCAAATAGCATTATTACCTATTTATTTATTTGAAAGATTAGTGACAAAGTCCATGGTGATGTTTTCCCATTTACATGTAGGTATGGGTAATATCTACAACACCCCCTTATATTTGTTCCTTTACATTTTCACTTGTTGACATACAATACATAATGATTTATATTATTAGATCTCCTTATTTATATTGTCTCACTAATAGTGTTACTAGAGAACTCAATACATATTTGTGATTTTTGGGTGGGTGGAGAAAGTTGAACTATGTGCATCATCCAACAACTCCTTATTTAACTTGGGATTTTATGGTACATAGTCTTGACCCAAATCTCACAACACCTTCATTATTACCATTTAACTCTAAGGATTTCTATTTTCTTATAGCTTCCACTTTCTTCCAAATTCCCACATCAACTCTTTTAGCATCCTTTAACCTCTCCATAAGAAATTGTTGAAAAATAATTTGTGAAAAGATTGATGATTTTCCTTCCTTTATGAGTCCCATGTCTATCTATTCCAAATCTAAGAAGATCGGATCCCTCTCAATTCTCATCAATGAAAAAAATTTCAGATCCTTTCTACTTAGAGTGTCTTTTACTTTATTCACTTTCCTAGGATTGTAGTGGATTGATCATTCATGGTCTTTGATCAACTCTAACCATATTCGTTGGTTCATATTAAGTTATGTATTTGTTAATATATATTTTATACTTTTGTGATCCATATATATTTCACACTTCTCCCCAAAGAGATATTGCTGCTAATTTTTCAAAGTGAAGGTCACTACAGCCAACTCCAAATCATGTTTTGGGTAGTTCTATTTATAAACATTCAACTTCCTTAAAGTATTGGAAATGAATTTATCATTTTACATCAACACACATCCCAATCCCTTCTTCAAAGCATCGTTGAATACCATAAAAGCACTCCACTTGTGGGTAGTGTGAGCACAGGCACAATGATATACTTCCTTTTCAAATCCTTGATTCTTTCTTTGTATTCATAATTACAAGAAAGTCTGACTCCCTTCCAAGTTAGTTTAGTGAGAGGGTTTGACAATCCCAAGAAAAATCTCCTAAATCAGCGATAATACCAAGCCAACCTAAGGAAACTATTGATATTTTTCCTAGATGTAGGCCTCATACATCTTTTAATTACTTCTATTTTGGATGGTTCTAAATATATCCCATTACCTTTGATGATATTCCCCATGAAAGAGACTTCCTTCAACCATAAATCATATTTTTGTACTTGGAATAAATATTTTCCTTTCTCAAGGTCTTTAACATGGTATTCTAATTCACCACATGCTCCTATTTACTCTTGGAGTATATTACAATATCATCTATAAAGACTACCAAATATTTTTCTAGGTAATATATAAAGAATATATTTATTAATTACATGAATATTACTGGAGAATTAGTGATACTAAAAGGTATTACTATGAATTCATTGTGCTCGTACCATGTACAAAAAGCAGTCTTGGGTATATCCTTCTTCTTCACACTAACTTGGTAATATCCTAACCGTAGATCCACCTTGTAAAAGTATTATTCTCTAAATATCTTATCAAACAATTCATCAATCAGAGAAATATGATACTTTTTCTTTATCATGATTTTGTTGAGCTCATGATAATCTATGCAAAGGTGCATTGACCCATCCTTCTTTTTGATGAAGAGGACCGGTGCACCCCATGGTGAAGCACTTGGTAATATGAAACCTTTATCCAGATTATACTATAGTTGTTTCTTCAGCTCCTAAAGTTCCACAACATCCATTCTATACAGATTCTTGGATAATGGTAATTCCCCAGGTATAAGATCAATCTAAAATTCAAAATATCATCTAGGAGAAAGACCAAACAATTTCTCAGGAAACAAATTAGTGTATTCCCTCACAATTGGAATGTATTCAAGGATGATTATTTCCTTAGACTCAATCATTTGAGCTAGATACTCTTTCTCATGGGGAAATAATATCCATGCTTGAGATGATTATCCAAAAGAAGATTCATCCTTATCCTTGAATTTGTACAGAATCTGAGGATGATTCATAATACGAAGGATGATTTCCTTCTCACGACAATTTAGGATAGATTTATATAGGGAAATATAATCTGTGCCCAGAATTACATCAAATCCCACTAAAGGGAGTATGAAAAGTTTTATTGGGAAATTCAGCCCACAATCTTTGACAGGGGAGGAGTTATATAATTGGGATAAAATAATTTCCCCATTTTATATTTTCATTAACATCTCTACTTCCATGCTTTTTGGGAGTGTTTTAATAGTTCTTCTAAAAATTCATGATATAAAAAAATGCATAGAACCATAATAAAAAATTATGTTTGCTATTATTGAATGAATAACTATCATGTCTATCACCACTTCATTTTCGGGATTTTCGTTAGTTGTAGTGATGGAAAAATATCTCCCTTGCTTCCTTGGAGTTTGTTGGTTGTCTCCAGAAACCCTTGGTTTAGTTCATTTGTTTGAAAAGTGACATGTTTCCTTGATGTTTTAGAAATTAAAAATATGTTGAAGGTTTACTGGAGCATTACTTTCTTCCATCGTAGTAGAATTTTTCTCTTTCCGGAAATCAAAGGATAGGTTCCCTTCCTTTCCACACCTAAAACATTTCCTCATCCCCTTCATGAAATTTACAAGGTGCTTCTTTCCTCACCTTTGGAAGGTTGGATATTAAAATTTCTTATCATTGTTAGATATCTCTATCAGACAACTATAATTGATCTCCACTTTTCGGTTCTTATCCCTGTGATACCCCTAAGATTTACTGATCTCCATTTCAACTTTGAGGGCATATTAGAAAATTTTCTCGTAGCTATCAAAGTCACGGATCTCCAAGGAATTCTGTAGGCTAGGTTTTAGCCCACAAAAGAAGCAGTCAACCTTTCATTTGGGGGTAATTAAAAATTTGAAGGCATACCATGCAAGTCTTGTGAAGATTTACTCATATTCCCTGATATATTTGTCATATTATTTCTTAAGGGAAAGTAAACCCCTTTCCATTTCAATACAGAAACAGTGAGGAAAATATTTATTGAAAAACATTTTTTTGGAAATCCTTCCATACCAATGCTTAGAAATATTCCTCAAGGTTTGTATTTTTTATCTATGTACACCATTAATTAGCTTCACCCTATATATGATAAACATACAAAAGAACCTTCTCTTGTTTGGAGCATTGAAGGATGGATAAGATATTCTCAATGGATTTGATCCACTGTTCGATGATTAAGGGATCAAATGATCCATTGAAAGTAGGAGTCCATTTTCGTATGAATCTCTCGATTGTGGCTTGTTCTCTTTTAGGGGGATTTTGATTCTACTCTTAATCTGGGTTTCTATTATAAACCTAGGTTAGCAGAGAGAGTATCATCATGAAGTGTGTGATTAATACTCCCATTGGGTTGGGCATCTCATTGGGGTAGTCATCACATTGCTCTTCACATTGATTGTTTTCCTAATTCCTCATATTTTTATCCATTGGCTAGAATAAAAGGAAAATTAAGTATGATAATATTTAACTTTTAAACACATAAATGGTAATTTAATGACATTAAAGGGATAACATATAACGTACATGTATTTTATTTACTTATAGAATCATAGGCTTCAGTCTTTGTTATCTGTGATCTATTTCCTAATGTATACTCTTCTATTCATTTTTTTACTCCATTAATAATGGTTTTTAATGAGCTTATAAATTACCAAATAATATCCCTCAAGAGTGTCAAACCATGTGTGTAGTAAGGATCATTTTCATGTACCAGGTTTCCCCAATTCAGGCCTGGAACACCATGTCAGAGTTGTTACTCCTAGGTGACTTTGTGCCAAAACCACATCTACTTATAGTATCCAGAGATGGATTTATTTTCTTGATAAAAAACATACTCTATACTAACCAAAATTTTAGGGAGGTATTATTATACTTAGTCTTATCTCTAATTATTTTTCTAGAGTTTTCTAATCCCAATCCAAAAAATAACTAAAATTTTCCTTTGATACCAACTATAACAAACTTTATCTTTATTACACATTAATGCATGATTTAATTACAAAACATTACACTTAATACAACCCGAAATATAAATAAGTCTAGTGTATTTGTGAATTAGTTAAATTTCATTAAAACATCAAACATAAATTAAAACATCTTTATTGAAAACTTCTTCAACATACTTGATCTTAAAAATGCATTGGATAACCGGGGAAAATACAAAAGAAAGGGGTGATCCATAAATCCCAATAAGGGAATAAAAATAGAATAAGGTAAAACATATTATACAATAGGCATATAAAGGGGGATAAAAAGAGTAGTAATGGTAAACATGAATGATAATACATGATATATCATGATAATATAAAGGCAACATGGGAATGTGGAAACAACTTAAAACACTACATCATAGGTCAAGGCTATCTGCCTAGACATCATAATGGAAAATTTTCCACAAATGAATCAGATTAAATCCCTATCCCAATATGATTTATCATGATATTAAACATTAACCAATGCATTGGAGTATTATATAATTCATGGTTCACCCGTCACTTTCATTTTATTCGAATGCTTAAGTGTTCCACATAGATCATAAAACATGGATACATTCATGATCATAATTTATTCCAAGATCAAGGATTGTAGAATAAATACATGTAAGTACCCAATGAAAAGGTATATGTTCATAAAATTTAACACCCTTGAAATTAAATTGGCATGGTATTCACTACACAATTGGTTTGTTATTGAAAATCATGGTGAAAATTTGGCAGCATAAAGGCGTCACTTAAAAATTCATAAAATGGGTTTCTAAGAGACAAATGGGTTCTAATAATTTTTAAATTAAGTGTACAGTAATAGGTACATGTAATGATATTTCCAAACATTTATAATTATAAAAAATATGGCATACAATAATAAATAAGATTGAAGAAAAAGAGAAAGGAAAGGATGCTTACAAAATTTCGGCATGGTAACAGGTGTACATGGGAGGGATTAATGAGATAGAAAGGGGTATATCATCATTTAGACATAATAAGGAAAGTATGGGGGAGGTTTGAAAACATACCCCATCGTTAGGAATAAAAAAATAAAAGGTCATAACATATAGTATATTCTTGAATAAATGTGAGAAAGAGAGGATCCCTTACCTTAAGTGTATAACACCAAAATCTTAAAAGGGGATTCTTAGAGAATGGGGGAAACTTGGGATGATTATAGATAGAGTAGGTAATATTAAGTTAATTATACAAGGATTTTTTTGTTAATATAAGTGGGATATTATGTGGGTTTATATAGGAATAAAGATAGATTTATTTAATATTTAGTTTTTGGACTCTACAAAATAAAATATTTCAAACCACAAACGTTATTATGGTTTTTTCCCATGGGTTTTTACAAAGTGGATAGGTTTTCATTATTTTATTATTCAAAGGGTCTAAAAATTTAAAATAATGTTCTAACTTATTTGGATGTGAGTCACACTTTTAAACAAATGAATTTAAAACTATAAAATATATTAAATGTTTTGAAGGATTCGTAAAGGATTAATAAAATTAATAAATTAAACTTAAAATCGAATTATTTTAAGGTAAAAAAATATATTTTTCCTAGGATACCCATTATAGTATCTATTACATCATTTTTGGGTCATTATTATGTCATAAAACACAACATATATTTATACAATATTTAATTTTTACCCAAAAATTTGACTATCTCAAAAAATTATGAAAATTCACCATTAGATAATTTCAATATTCTGATTATAAAAATAATATTCATTTTATCTAAATAACTTTCTAAACATGTGAATTATTACTTTTAAAATAATATTCCACATTTATTGAAAAATGATGGGTTTTGACAACAATAGTTTTTAAACCCTTATAAAAAGTAAATTTCACTTAATAAAAATTATATGATAATTTATAATTAATAAAACTTATTTAATAATAACATCCTATTAAAATACTATTTATTTGAAAAATCCATTAATTCATCAAAATAAATACCTTAATTTAATTTGAATATTACCCAAAAATACAATTTGTGTTTAATTGAATCAAAATAAAAATCATTTATAAAGTAATAATAAAAATGAAAATAAATTGATTATTATATTAAATATACATATTCTTGTTATTAAATTATTGATACATATCCCTATGATACACTGGTGTACACCCTAAGAGTAAGGTGTGTGACGGTGACACTTTCATGGGTATGTTCGGTGAACATGGATTGGGTCAGGATCTCGATGAGATTGAACTTCTCCCATAAATGGTTTGGCTCATTCTTAAGTTGTTGGATATCATCTTGGGATTGGTCAAGGAAAAACCCTAGTGATTTTATCCCCCTCAGAAGCTCTGAAAAATGGGATTCATAGGGTATAATCCTACTGGATGAGGTCGTCACTTCCTTTTTCCGAGTTAATTTGATTTGTTAAAATCCCTATATTTATACAAATCATGTGATGACTATTCAATGGTTGTATTAAAAATGGTAAATATTATTAATGGTATTTTAAATACAATAATATATAAGCAAGGAAGTTCATGTGTCTTTTATAACTATATTACATAATAATAAATTAAATTAAATCAAAAAGGGAAACTTTATTTATAATAGTTAGAGTCGTTACAAAGATGACCTTGATATTTGTCAATATTTCATCAACAATGACTTGGAATTCAATCTCATTCCAACCCAAACACTATACTAGTTGGGCTAAAGTGAAACTAACTTGTCTCCCTCCATAATGACACTTCAAGGGTACAAAAAAAGTTAAAAAAATCCCCTCAATTGAATCAATCTCAAAACTCATTTTGGGGACCTAATGTTCAACTCTGAATTCCTAGTCATCTGGCAGAATATAGCCTTAAATGTCCTACAAGGAAATACTTGGTTGCACCAACATAAAGAATCCATTAATCATATCACCAATCATTCTAGTACTACATTAATGGGAAAAGTGGGACATTATATGGTGACAAATATCCATTTGAATCATGTGAGGATTGATACATTGATGGGGGGTTTTATCAATGAGAAGGGAAGAATCCCATGATTGATGATGTTTCTTAGATTATCACCCTAAATGGTCTAGAAATGATCTTGACCAACCCATTCAATGTTCTTGGTGGCCATCAGTCAAATCAAGAATGTGAGTTCCAAGTTGGGAATGTACTCATCAACCCTCATGATATCTATAGTGTCAATTGAACCTAGATATACTGAATAGGTATTTGACCCTCCCATAATTAGTGATACTTTAAGTGGAAATTCCCTCAATTTATCCCAAGTAATTCGGTGGAACCTAATTTCATCAAATGAATATGAAAGAATCATCATATCATTGATGGATGATGGAGATATTTATGCCTCTAAATATTAAAATAATAAAAATTCCTACTAACTATAAAGATTCCCCTTTGTCACTCATCCATCCTGACATGGGCATGGAGGAGGAGAAAGAGGATGGGGGAGAGGAAGAGGAGGATGACCTCAAATATGATCCACCATTATTTGAGTAAGGTGTCTCTACCTCAATCAAAAAAATCTGATAAGTAAATCTTGGCATTGATGAAGACCTACAACCTACACTGATCAGTGCGACAATTCCCATTGAAGAATAAGTATATACCTCCTTTTTAAATAATAATCAAGATATATTCTCTTGGAATTAAACATAAATTATAGTCCTCAATCCAGATGGGGTTTCCCATCACCTAGGTCATCCTAAAGATCATCATGGCTACAAGTAGGCATCTAAGAGAACACATACAACTCATGCTACCAAAGTTAAATATAAATTTTATAATATCATAAAATCCAAATTTATTTGGGAAATAAAATACCCAAAATGGATTTCCAATATATTCCCAGTTACAAAAAAATGGTATAGTTTTCATCGATTCAATAAATCTCAACCAGCGCTATCCAAAATATGACTTCCCAATTCTAATTAAATACATCTGATTGATGTGATAGTTGTCTACCAATCCCTATTCATCATGAATTGATACTAAGTATATAACAAAATATGAATGGACCTTCAAGATAAATAAGACAATACCTTTAGGTCACCCCAAGGAGTATATAGTTATCGGGTGATTCCCTTCGTCCGGAAGAAGGACAGTGCTACATACAAGAATGGCATTCACCGTATCTTCAAACCAGTTATAGGAAAGTTTGTTAAGTGCTTTGTTTATGAAATAATAGTGAAATATCGACAATATTCCAATAAAATTTCTAAGATTGAGATGGTTTTCAACCCCCTGAAATGTGCTTCCATTATAACCTTGAGATCATAGTATTCCATCATGGCATTGAAGTTTATCCTAAGAAGATAAATGATATCCATGATATGTTACCTTCTAGAAACCTAAAATATATTAGAGGAATACAAGGAAATATTTCGTAAATTTTAATCTTTATAGAAAATATTAACATAAAGTTATTTCCCTTCACTAAGTTGATGAAAAAAGGGTCACGTATCAGTGGACTCATGACTATCAAGAAGCGTTCGATAGTCTCGAGAATTATTTGTTGAGTCTATTGATGTTGATGTCGCTTGAAGAATTATATCCTATCATCTTATTTTTGAAAACTTAAGAAAGATCACTAGGACATTTACTCACACAAAAGAATGATTTCATAAATGAAAATAGTCCCAATTATCATAGTTGGACCATGTTTGATACTGATAGTCATTATTCAAATATCAAGAAGAACTGTTTGGAATTAATCATTGTGGTTCATCAATTGAGGAATTACTTGTAGAATCATGAGGTCTATTTGGTCTCTCAAACTAACCTTCTCAAGTACATACTCAGACACTCTATGTTGATTGGATATTTGGTTTGGTGGGTAGTAATCTAGTAGTAGTTCAACATCTAGTACATAACAAAGAATTTTATAGAGGGGAATGTTTTGGTAGACTTCCTTCCATATAATCATACTTTAGAATAAATTCCTATGAATATTGAACTATAAGGTGAAGAAATATTTTATGTATAAGTCCCACTAGAACATGGGAGATTTGATTTAATGGTGTGTCATGATACCCAATAGTAAAAAAGATAAAATACAGCAAGATTAATAAAGTTGGGTTGGGAGTCATACCTATCTCTCTAGTAAAGGTAGTTCTTACTTATTATTTTCTATTTTTAGAAGGTTTCACCAACAATGAGGTAGAATAACATGCCCTCATTGCAGGATTGGAGCTTGCGTTGTAAATACCAATGTCCCATCCAGACATAAATGGGGACTCTGAGCTGGTAATCAAGTAGGTAAATGGATATTACGCTATCATGAAAAAATATTTGATCCCCCTATTTGATTATGTTTTAGGATTGATGGAAGAATTCCCTTTTAGAGCCAACATTGACTCATTCTCGTGCTCACATAACACTTAGGAAGATTCATTGGAAAATGTAGCTATAGCTTTGGTAGATCATGATAGAGAATAAATAGTCATCATCATTTCACATCACATAATGGTGTTTCGGTTTATCTAGAGTAGCATGGAAGAGATCAACAAGTTCAATTATACGCTTGAACTAGATAACCCTATGAATGGTTAGATTATGTCCATCCTAGACTATTTCCAAGAAATAATAGATCTGATGACGTGTAATTAATTTTATTCCCTATGATAGACTAGGTCATCAAAAGGACCTCTATAAATGAGGATTTGACAGGATCATCCTCATGTGTAATGATATAGAGTATACTATATCCATTATAAAATAAGTTCATTTCAGTGCATGTGGAGTTCATCAGTCAAAAACTAAGATTTCTCATCGAATTAGAAGGTTCAGATATTTTTGGAATTCAATGACACATGATAATAGAAAATTCAAAAAAAATTGGCATCCTTGTCAAGTATATGTTGATTTCATCCACCAACCCTTATATTTTCACACCGCCAAATACTCATGACCATTCACCATGTGGGGAATGGATTTTGTGGGAACTTACCCTCCTAATATGGCCAAGAAGTTTAAATATATATTCGCTGATAATGACTTACTTTCCAAATGGGTTGAATAAATACCTCTCAAATAATTCATCACAATAGGCATTATCAATATCATGAAATCCAACAAAATCATTAGGTTTTGTGTCCCTCATAAAATCCTAATGGAAAATAGAACTAACTTATATTCTTATGAATTAAAGAAGATATACCGAGAATATAACATTGAGTTCAACCATTCATTCTGATATCATGAAGTTAAAAATGGACAGATATAGGCTTCCAAGAAAACCATATCAAACATACTTTACAAAATGGTGGACAAGGACAAAAAAATATTTTTTGAAAAGCTTCTACAAGCCTTGTGGTCCTACTATACCATAACTCGAACTACTACGTAGGTGACCTTGTATTCACTAGTATCTAATATTGAAGCATTTTTTCACATTGAATTCTAGTTGACTTCACTCTATATTGCCATTTATGATAAATTTTCCATGGATGAGAAGTCTCATAAACATTTCGATGAATTAGAATGGCTAGATGAAAAAAGTATTCATACCTTGAATCATTTAGAGGTTCACCAAAATTGAATAGCTTTAGATTTGAACAAGAAAGTTCTCCTTAGTTCATTCTTGCAAGAATAACTAGTCTTAGTACTCAGGACCCCGATGATCTATAAGAAGAAACCTCTGAATTTTGGACCAAAATGTGAAGGAACTTTTTCCATGTATAAGGTTTATTCTAATGAAGAATATTTGTAGATCACTATGGATAGAAATCATAATACACCCCTAAAAACATGGGATTTATCAAGAAATATTTAATGTGATTAACGACATATGGTCCTAGTATATAACCCAAAACTATAATACACCATTTTTCCTAATTGCACGATGCTAAACTGTATGGATTGATCCTTGGTTCACAACCCTAAAAGTCATGACCCATACCATCGTAGTCACAAGATGTTAAATTGTATAACAATATCTTAATCACATGACATTAAAATTTAGTCTTACCCTATACAATAAGAACAGGATTCCTTGAGAAAAAATCCTAGGAAGCATCATGAAATGAACATGGGATGCCTCTTATGAGATGAATCTATGAATACCTAGGAAACTATTCTTAAGAGATTGTTTCTCGAACACATAGGAAAATATTCATAAGAGATGATTTCCGGAACACCTAGGAAACTCTTCTTAAGTGATTATTTCTTGAATACCTAGGAAAAACTTCTTAAGAGATGATTTCCTGAATGGTTGGGAAACTATTATGAAGAGATGATTTCCCAAACACCTAGCAGTTTTTAATACACAATCCACACATCCATTGTTTTCACTCCTTCCATGGAACATGTGTCTTCACTGTAAGATGTTAAACTGTATGGAATACCCAGAACTACGTGTGGTTTGATTTTAATTTCCAATAGATGTGTAGTAAGGCCCAGATTCTCCAACTTGGGCCCAACTAAAAAACTAAAATATATGGCCCTATTCCTTGCATATGAGTCATATCAATGTAGGGAATATGTCTCAAAACTATGTATGGATTGATTCATGTTTCAATAGGATGTGTCGGGACACCTAGAAATTTTATCTTAGGACCATCCACAAATTATAAACCTAGGGACAAGTCTCATTGCAAGTATTTGACTCCATGTCATTCATTCATGTTGGATTCCTTCTCACTAGTTGATAAAGCAACTACATACCTCTGGGTGTTAGTCTCTTGCTTCAACATTTTTCATTGAATTTTACCCCTATGATAAGGGAAACCCTCATAGTTCCTTGTTTCTTACACCAATAATAGCACACACAGTCTTATGATTCTTTGTAAGGGGATATTCATATGGTTAGGTCACTTCATGGTCCAAGCACTATGACCATAAACTACATGCATCTTACTCAAAAGGTGTTTGTATGATGCGAGACCTCATACCCTTTCTTCACATTGGGTGACTGAACATCCTTGTTGCGTTATGTTGAAATAAAAGGAAAATTCATCTCCATAAGTTGTTAAACTACATGGTTCACATCCCTATTGTATGATGTAAAACTATGTGTTATTAAGGTCATCGCTTGAAAGGACCACCATTCCAAGTTTCAGTTTCTCGTCACACCTTCTCTCTAGAACTACATACAGCTTGATTCTCATCTCGATGAGATATGTAGTGACAACTAGATTCTCTAACCTAATACCAACCACAAAAATTACCGCACTCTCCTATGTATGATCGAGATCTTCATGGTAGAGTCTACAGTGGGTTCTCATCTTGTTTGTGTACCCATAATAAAAAAATTACCCCAACCTATATACAAAAAAGACTTGTGCTTGTAAATTTCTCTATAACTATGTGTGGTTTGATTCCTATTACCATAGGATGTGTAGTGAAATCCAGATCCCAAATCCTGGGCTCGAATACAATATAAAACTATCCCCCTCCCTATGGATGGTTCAGACCTACACAAAGAGTTTTCCATATAAGATCTACATGTGTATTGATTCTTATTACCATAGGATATATAGTGATGCTAAAATATCAAATTCGGGGTCTAGCTCCAATTTTTCACCTAATTATATACAAGTCACACCTACGTAAGGAACACTCTAACTATTCTAGGTCAATTCCAACCTAAATAATCCCTTCATACTCGACACATTCTTTTCAGAAAACATATTTTGTGCCTTAGGAAATTATTATCTTCATAATATTTCATTGGATATTGATGATAGAATATCCTAAATTCAAAGGTAACCTCTACTTTGACTATACATAATATGGCTCAAACATGTCTTTGCATAATGCACTTCTAAATGTGGTCTGTCAACTAAAAGTATCTTCATCCTTAGGATAAAAGTTCTGTTATCACGTTGGTCACTGAAAACATCAGAGTGTAGGTGACTTTTTGAATTTGGTCCATGTTCATTCCTTGCGTACTTGTCCCATTTCATATTCTCATATCTATAACCCCAAGGCCATGTCATACAACTTTCCCTCTTCATGCCCAGAGAATGTTGGAGAATTATTGGTTAGATCACTATGAAATGGTTGGTCATAGATGAAATACCTTTAAAAGGCCCAACATACATCCTTGTCGCATGACATTAAACTACAGAGCAACATCCTTGTAACATGATGTTAAACTACATGGTTCATGCCCTCACCGTATGACATAAAACTATGCATTGTTGTGGCCCTTGTTTAAGAGGATCATCATTTCTAGTGTCATTCTCCTATCACACAATTAAGTTATAACTATGTGTGGATTGATTCTTATCCTAATGAGATATGTAATGATTACATAATAGGCTTAGCTGTGAACACAATACAATCCTCATATCCTATATATGATCATGATCTATGTAAAAAATTCTCTACTCGATTACGACTAGAATTGGTCTAAATGACACTAGCATAATTCATACACCTTAATTTCATGAATCACACTTCATGTATTGGAAAACTCAAATCCCCATAACCTACCATGGATATCAGTAATAAGATAATACAACTCCAAAGGACACCACTGTTTTGAGTATGCATAATATGCCTGAAATATGGATTTGAATAATACACCTCTAAATATGGAATGACAATCAAATACATTTAAGTCTCTAAGGTAAAGTTCTCTCATTACCATATGCTTTAATTACATCATAATGGAAACATCTTTTCCAACATGGTTCATGGTCATCCCATACATGCTTATCCCATCACACTCCTTCATATCTGAGAACCCCAATGTCTCGATTTATAACTACTCTCATAACCCCCATGTCTAGAATTTGCTAAGATATATGTGCCCAATGCCCCCAAAATCATGTGATATTGAGAATGGCGTCTCCACCATAGAATTGGTTTGCCCTACATGACCTTAAATAGTTCAGAGTAGCTTACTCCATATTCTCTCCTACGCATGGTCCTAATCCATACTGGGTATTCTAAAGCAATTTACTTCCATGAAAAAAATGTGATTGAATCATAACATCCCTTCCTCATCCATGGAAAATGTTAATATAAAGGTTTCTTTTATCCCCAATCACATTCCTTTTTCAACCCACACTTCATGGTTTTGGGAAATTCAAATCATCACAAACCTCCCACGTCCATCAATTATAAGAGCATCCAAATTCAAAGGACGCATTTGTTTTGACTATGAATAATACACCTCAAACATGACTTTATATAATGTTCCTCTAAATATGGTATGTCAATTAAAGTCACTTTTTTACCTAGAAGAAAATCCTATTATCCTTGTATGCCCTCAAGAACATTGTAATGGATGTCACTTTTTGACCATGGTTTTTGATCATTCCTTGTGTACTTTTCTCGTTCCATCTTTTCATATCATAAAATTCCAAATCATGACTTACAAATTTCCTTTCTCATATCTAGAAAGTGTTGTGAGCATTCCTTCCCTACAAGTCCCACTTGGGTCATTATCCCCATAACTTATGCTCAAAGCTTCTCGACCAAAAACATCAGTTGCATTAGTCCGAATTATAAGACCTTAAATAACCAATTAAAGAGACTCAATGCTTACTAAGATGAAAACCCTTCAAGGGATACCTAGTAAGGAGTTGTGTTTCAACTTTCTATACATTCACTCCATGCGATTTAGAAAAAATTGAAAAATTGAAATTAAAAACACACAAAAGTTATTAGGTTGATAACCCATAAAGATTATAATAAGAAAAGGACAAGTCTTGCTTGCTAAGTCATATTTATATATAGATTAGGAAAAAATTATGGAGATCATGAAAAAAACAAAAAGTTTTTAGGGTCTATCATATGTCTCTAGAAACATTTGTACTATTATCATAAGGTCCCATGACCTTGGAAAAAATTAGAGCATCTTATTATTACTATCATTTAAATTACAACTCATTGTCACTAGGGAATTCTGTCAAATGGTCCAATATTGATGTTATGTTATAATTGTCAGGAAAATAGGGACATGTAAATAAATGATTGAGAACAAAATTATTTTTTATCCATGAAAAAAATTAGAGGATCATCCAGAAGCTGGATTCTCTCTGTCAAATATTGCAACATTCCATCAACATAATCATTGATATGTAGAAGCCTCTCTTAATCCTTATATACATTTTTCCAAATATTGGTCAACTGTGTGGTGATGGCATCCTCAGTGTAGAAAGGGTTCTCCTTTTCTACAATGATAGATTATTTTCCCTATACCTGGACCCTATTTAAGGATTGGTTGAGTTGGACAAGCTATCCCTTAATAACATTCGACTCTTCTTAGAGATGTATCATCTGAAGATATTTTCCTCGATTTGGTGATAATTATCCTCTACTTATTTACCATTCTTAAGCTCCACCCAGGATACAAAATATCTATGGTTTTAAAATTGTCCAAGTAGTTATACCTCAACCTGTCGCAACCTCTTCTCTTCCTATCAGTTCCAGATAGTATCCTTCATAGAATGATGGATTGGATGATAATCAAATCCACTATATCCTAAAGTGGGGAACATGGTTTGGATTCAGTGATGTCATATGGTCAAGACTTCCAGATGCATCTCCAAAACCAAATTCTATATGTCTCATAAGAAAAAATGACATGAAATGTGAAAGGAATCTTGGGCCTCTAGGTATTTCATAGAGCCACTGTTAGAAGGGGAGATATAACCCAGAATCAATTCACTAAGGTAAGCAGCTGGTGATGTTCCTTCTAGAGTAACATCACCTAAGCCTTACACCATCAGTTGAGTTAGGGTGAAGGTTTCCTATTCAGGTTCAATCATTGGAGCAGATGGCACTGAAAGGCCAGTGAAATTAGTCACCAACATTGGAAGATAGTAAAGAGAAAGGAAAAAGGTGATCAAATTGGTCAATGACACTCACTCATTAATAGATATTCTACTTGGATTGATTCCTCTCTAGCATTCCCAGTCTCAACAGTTTGAACTAGGATCATCTGATGGGGATCATCTTCTAAGGTTTTCTCGGGGCCTTGAGCTAGTGATCCTTCCATAATGGGAGTATGAGGAAAATTGGTTCCCTGGTCATATATCTCCTTGGAAATTTTTTCTATGTAAAAATGTTCAAAAGTCATGTTATTTGATTTAATGCAGTAAACCGAGGGAGTTCATTCATGTGTGAAAACATAAAAAGGAGAAAACTCACATTGTTAAATTACCTATCAAAGTCCCCAAACTCCTCCAGAGAGGTTGGAATATTAATGTTTTTCAAAACATCATAGAATTTCATTAGTTCATTATATAATGTCTTACATATCACAACATCCTCACCATTAGGGGTATCTGTGACATGTGTCTCAGATCCCAAATTGGATCTACCATCAATTAGGTCTATCTTATTATTAGTAAGAAATACCTTTTTAGGCCCCACTTAATCAGGGTCAGCACTGATACCTTCACCAGTTGACCTCCTGATTAACCCCTTCTGAGATAGTGATGGGAGCAGTGGTGGTTGTCATAAGATCCAACAATATATGTAGGGGATATGAAATATTGAAAGGATAAATAATTAGTTATGAATACCACATTGAACATTAACATTATTCTTCTCTCTCTAAAATAGAAGTAGAGGATGTGATCTCATCCCTTAACACTTCTCCCATCAATGGGACTGAATCTTCAGTAAGGATCTACAACTCATCGGAAGTACCATCCTCATTTCTTTGAGGCCCAGCTCTAATCCATTTGAGAAAAGAGAGGGGAGTGGTTTCAAAAATCCACAAGAAACATCTGATGCATATTATAGATAAATTGTGAACAAACAATAATGTGAAAACTCACCATGTTTAGAAATGTGCTTAAACAATGTCTTTATTCTCTGTTGTCCCTTTTACTCAGACTATGAAAGAATGGAACTTTATCTAGAAAATACTAGTAGTGAAAGAAGAAATAGAGAGTGTCCCCCCTCTATTTCCTCCTCCATGAATCTCCATCTTGGGGAAAACTCCCCTGATTCATTGGTGGATCCCACAACCCCTAAGGGGGCATCTATCAACCCATATTTTGGTGACTCAGACTCCACCTTGGGTGCCTCTTATTAATCCCACTACAAATTGAATTAATGTATTTTCTCTCAAAAAAAGATGGTAAATCATGGAGTAAAAGGGTTATAGAAGATATTTATACCTCATAAATATCGATTAAATAGTCTCATTCATCGTTTTGTTGTTCATCCACCCCCTCAGTTGCACCCCAGTTTATCATATCTTTCACACACATCATGGTTGGGATCCAGTCATTAGTGGTATATACGAGCATATCAAGTTTCCAAAGGTACTTTTCAACCTCAAAAGGATCATTATCATAATGTAAACTAAAAGGGGATCAACGTTATCCAAACTACAGGAAAACTATGACATGTTGGATAAATATATATATATCCTCGATGTCAGTGGCCATATCATGCCAAAATTCAACTTCCTTCAGCCACACATAATTTAATTCCAGAATTATTGGTTGTGAAGAGGACCTAACATCCCTTGATTGTATTGATTTTACAGGTCTCTCTACCATTATAGGAGGTTGGGAATCCAGATCCCGAATTTCCTCCTAGTGTTGATGAATAGACCATTTGGGCTCGATAGGTACAATATCTTCATATATAGATATCTGTGAGTCCCATGACTGAGGTTTTTTAGATAATTCTAGTGCCTCGTTATCTTCATCCTTGGTTTGATCCTTTCTACAGTTCTTGCCCCATCCAATGGTCATCATAGCTTCAACTCAGGGGATAATTGTTGTTAACACCCCTTGAGGGTATGCAGAAATCCACTCTTCATCATACCTATAATTCAATCCAATAGATACACCCAATGGAGGAAACTTGATTATTGATTGAGATAACTCTAGATCCAAGAGGATCCAGAGCTTTAGGCCCACCATTGCGTGCTTCTCTAATCCGAAATGTATGGTATGGGATACAGTTGGACATTGCAAGCATTTAAATTGGTGTATGAATCTGTATGGAGCATAATATTCACAAATGACCTGACCATCAATTTGGGTTTCCATCACACTTTCTCTGAGAGATATCATGTATGAAATCGGTTCATCATTACCAAGATCATTGTTAGTAAATGTATCAGTTGGTAGATCCCCATATGGGAAGTAATTAAATTCCCCCAATAATTCATGTTTCTTCAAATCTTCTCTATAAATAAAGGAAAGGGGTTGGATACTAGAAACATCATGGATGAATGGTCGGAACCGGCCTCTAGGAACCTTGACTTCGCTTAACACAATGTTAGAACTAAAGTGTGTCTCAATCCATCACCACAATACTTGAAATGGAATATAAATCCAAAAGAGGGTCTTACCTATATAAACATGTAATAATCACTTGGGAATCTTTTCCAAGATAGGGGTTTCTAATCCCACATTCTTTTCTTTAGCCAACCTGGATTCCATGAAAAACGTCCCTGACCTCATACCGCTTTTAGATTCTTGGACTGACAGTAAGTATATATCCATACACATTTCTAGAAACCCAGCAAGGTGGGTTTTGTTGGGGGAAGTCGAACTTGACTATATACCCCCACCAATCATTTAGGCCCTACTTTAGCATAGGACAAAACTTTCTAGGGATGACTCTTTTCCCAAATGAGGGGCATTCCATTGGGTGTTGGGAACTAGGAAATTCCCCTTTTTACTCCATGAAAACCTTCATCCATGCCTCGGAATGGACATCTCCCCTTAAGTGAGGTTCTTCCTTCCTAACATCCTGGTCTACTAGTAATAGATCACACACAAAAACATGAATTTTTTTAATAACATCCCACATAGCTTTTGATGGAATGAAATCATTATACATCTCTCCAAGGATGGGATCAACTGAGATGTTATATAAGTCCAATAAAATGGTGTCAAATTCTCTATATTTCAGATTTAAAGTATTCATTTACGGACTATTTTGGCTAAGAATCTTTGGAATGATTTTTGGGTTTTTGTAAACATAATTCTAGGCCACCCAAATAGACCCATTGATGTTGACCGCCTTCAGTTCAAATTCGAATTAAGAACAATTCTCTCTCACCAAGTATGCCCACATCCACTTTGGTTTGACACCTCCTCTAGGTAGAATGTTCTAGTCCTCCCTCTAACCTTTTGATTGATCTATCTTGGAAGCATGGAAGACAGATGATTGAAAGCGTAGTTTTAATTTAGGAGTGTGAGGTTTCAAATCCTAAGTATAGCTATTATGATGCATAACACAAGAGGACAATATCATTACCTCATTTATGAATGAAACCTGGATGATATTTTGGAATTGGTGAAATTCATGTACTCCTAGAACAAAGAAAGAATAAAATAATTCCTCATATTTGGAATGAGTTTGTATCTCAAAAGTATGTGGTTATAAATCAGAAGTAGTTCACTTTGATGATATTAATGGGGATACTTCTTTAGATGCATTTCCATATCCAGGAGAGTGTATTCACGCACTTCATAATAATTGAGCCTAAATATTTATAGTATTTCCTTGATGTGGGTGTAGGTTCTAGGCATAGCAGAAGCGTGGAAGGGACATCGCCCAAATATTATTTTTTCCATATTCAATAAACAATCCGGGATCAATATGCTGATTAATTCCAATATACATGGAATTTAATAAAGGATTTAGGAAAAGTAATAGAATCATAGAACCAATAGAGAGAGAGGATCAACATATTTTGTTTATAATTAATTTAATTAAATTAGAGAATTACCTCCAAGGTGATTCTTTCTCTGTTTATTTTTTTACCACAGATCCGTAATGCACCTACATTGTGTTGTATATATCAAGGCAAGATCTCCTCTAGAAATGATTCACATGTATTTAAAATATATTCTGATGTCACCGAAGGAGTATCTAGGTGCTATCATGGAAGATTATTGAAATTATGATGTCCATCATTGATTTCCTTGAGAACCACTTCCAAAGCATCTCTTTGATCTGGTGTAGCAGGATCTCTCACACTCTTGAGAGAATTCTTGTAGAGGGATGAACTCTCTAGACTTGAGATATTTTCTGTAATTCATTGTGCACAACCAATAATCATCACCTGGTTAGTGCTTTCCTAATAATATAATAATATAATCGAGAATTTAATTCACTAGGGTAATAATAAATAATTTTCACAAGTGCCTTAATTAGTTTATTAATCCTAGAAAAACCCCATGTAAAATAATTACAGTAAAATTATTATTTCCTTTTATACACTTAACATGCGATTTATAATTAAATATTATTTATTAGAATAATATTCAATATTATTATTTTTTTCGGACCCTAAACTCAGTTAACCAATCCCCCACCATATTTATTGAACCTTGAATAATTAATATTTATTTATTAAATAAATATCACTATATTATTTGCTAATAAATAAATATATAAATATTATATTCACTAAATAGAAAATGAATACTTATTAATTATTCTTCCCACATTATATTATCTCAAATAACTAGTGTCAAAATAAATGAGATCAGGCGTCCATGAATAATTATTAAACCAAAACTAGGAATAATCATTATTCAACTTGTTAAATAATAAATAATATATTATTTAATTGAGACACTCTATACACTTAGTGTGTGACCCTCTAGGAATCTTTCTCAGTGACATTAGGTAGAGTAGTCTAAAGTCCAAGGTTAGCATCTAGAAACACTCCAAAGAACCCATCGAGAAAGAAGTTAATTTCAAAATGACATGTCACTTCATACGAATGCTTACTATGTAATATAATCCCTTTGTCTCAGTATCTCTAATAAAGAGGGTTTCATTCCAGTGTCATCTACCCTTGTGCTCAATTTATCATTATTTGACTTCCCAGAAATTGAACTTTCCTATAGAAAACCATGGCCATAGATTTATTTAGACTATATCATTTCCATCAAAGGGCCTAATATATCAACTTCTATTATGGAACATAAGGGGAAAATCATTTCTCGAATTATTAATTAATAAAGTATAACTCATGACACCCTCAACATATCCTACCTCACCGCGAACATATCTTTTAATGGTTTTCTCCAATTTATCTAAGTGAATGAGTCATAATTCCCATTAATAATAATCTTAAATTCTAAGTACCAATACACACATCCGCATATAGGAACATCCAATGACACTTATAAATGTGGATTTCCTATTGCCGGGTCACATTCTCATAACATCCTACTGGATATCACCAAGGGAGTACACCATGATAAGGTGTCTAAAAGTCTTATGAGTCTCCACCCCTAGTAGCCTATATCATTTTTTTCCCCCAACTGATATCGTCCAGCCATAGAGAAAATATCTATGAATAGTGTCATGGAACTTATGGGTTCTCATCATAGAGGGTAACGACTATGACCATTTAGTGTGACCACTATTCTTGGGAAATTATCACATGAAATGTTACGTAGAAAAACAATAATGATGTGGTAAGGAGTTTATTGATATCCAACCAATAAATATATGTTTATCATAAAGTATAAAGAAGTTGGTTCTAGGGCACCAACTCCAACATACTCTCACTTTCACTAAAGACAACTGCTAATAATATTCAGTCCACAAGCCATCACATGATATTAATGATTCTTATAAGATAGGGTTTTAGTCAAGGGTTATGCCATGTTCTCTTCCATGGATACTCTGCTCGCTCAAACTTCACCCCTTTTATAGAAATACTTCAAGTGGTGATACTTGTGGAGTATGTGCTTTGTCTGTTGATGTGACTTTGTCTCTTTTTCCAGAACCACCACTGAATAATTATCACAATACAATGTGATAGGTTCATTTCTAATAGTTAAGACATGATGCTCCTAGAAAAATTTACAAATCCAAATGGCTTCCTTGGATGAATCAAAATCCACTATATACTCGAAATCTACTATAGAATTAGTGAAAACTAACTACTTTTAACTTTTCCAGCTCACAGTTCCTCCATTGAGATAGAAAACATATCCTGATTGAAACTTCAGATTATTATTATCTCTCTGAAAACCAGCATCAGCATACCCTTTAATGACAAGATCCTCGTCTCCTCCATACACTAGGAACATACCCTTAGTTCTTCTCTGATAATTAATGATAGTCTTAATAGCAGTCCAATGTTGTTCTCCTAGATCTTCTTGATATCTTCCTACCATGATCAGTGTATAGTCAACATAAAGTCTAGTACATAACATGGAATACATGATAGATCATATTTCAGAATCGCATGGGATCTTACTCATTCTGTATTTATCCTGTTGTGTCTAGGGAAAAATTTTCATAGAAAGATGTAAACCATGTGACACTAGGACCAATATCATCTTAGATTTTTTCATACTAAATCTATTTAGTATCTGGTCAATATATGTACTTTTACTTAATCCAAGCATCCTATTATATTTATCATGAATGATCTTGATCCCTAGAATGTAGGCTGCTTTGCCTAATTCCTTCATGGAGAAGCACTTGTTAAACCAGTCTTTAACTAGCTGTAACACTAGTATTTCATTTCCAATAAGTAATATGTCGTCAACATATACTACTAGGATAATGATCAAATTCCCAATAAACATTTTCTAAACACATGTCTCATATTCATTTTTAATGAAACCAAATTCTTTTATGGATTCATCAAATCGAATGTTCCATGACCTAGATGTTTGCTTCAATCTAAAAATGGATCTATGTAAATTTAAAATCCTTTTGGAATTACTTAGTGTCACAAACCCTTCTGGTTGTATCATATAATCAGCTTCCTAAATTTTCCCCTTAAGTAATGTAGTTTTGACATCCACCTGCCAAGCTACTATGGAAAATATAATTCTGATGGATTTGAATATGGAAACTGGTGAAAAGGATTCATCATAGTTAATTCAGTGACGTTGTTTAAACCCTTTATCCACCATCCTTACTTTATAGGTACTTACTTTACCTTCCATATCCAATTTCCCCTTGAATACCCATTTACATCCAATAGGATTTACATCAACTAGCGCTTTGATTAGAACCGAAACTGGGTTCTGATACATGGAATCCATCTCATAATGCATAGCTTCTGACCATCTTACTTCTTCTGATCTCTCTAAAACATACTTTTATGAGAGAGGTTCATCATTTTCCAACAATAATGGGTCACAATCCTTAGTGACAAGAAAACCATATCTCTCTGGTCCCCTTACTAATCTTACACTCCTACGCAGAACTTATGTTTCAGGAACTACTTCCATGGGGACTTGTGGAACTTGTTCTAATACCAACTTCTATGTATCTTGAGAATCAACTTAATCTAAGTCAATATTTATTCCACTATCCTTTTTAGTATGTTCTCCCACTCAAGAAAGACATCTTGTATGAAAATAGTTACTTTCTTATCTAAGGGGTTGTATAGGTATTATCCATTTGTTTCCTTTGGATACCTATAAAGATACACCTCATGCCCCAAAGTGATAGTTTGTTTTCTAAGAAATACTTAACAAATTCCTCACATCCCCATACACATGTATGTAACAAAATGGGTTTCATTACACTCCATAAATCAATGGTAATTCCATTTTCCACCTTAGTTTTTACTCGGTTTAATGTATATGTTATAGTTTGTAATGCATATTCCCAAAAGGATAATAGAAGATATACATGAGTAATCATCGACCTTACTATGTCCAACAAGGTATGTTTCCTCCTTTCACTAACACCATTCCACTATGGTGTATAAGGTGGAGTGAGTTGAGATAGAATCCCAAACTCCTGTAGAAAGTTGATGAAATCTTGGTTAAGATATTCACTACCTCAATCTGATCGAAACTTCTTTATCTTCTTACCAAGATGATTCTATACTAATTTCTTGAATTCCTAGAATTTCTCAAAGGACTGAGACTTATGCCTCATAAAGTAAATATAACCTTATCTACTCAAGTCATCAATAAAAGTTATCTAGTAAGAATATCATCCTCTAGATTCTACTGAAAATGGTCCACACACTTCAGTGTGTGTGAATCCTAGAAGCTCTACATCCCTTTTCACCCTATCCACCAAATAGTGGTATGGTTATTTTACCTTGTAAAGAATCATGACATATATCAAGTGGTTTTAGCTTATAAAAGTATAAATAACCATGTTGATTGAGATTTGTGAAATGATTCTCATTTACATGACCAAGATAGTGATGCCATAACTTGTTGTTATATGAGTAATGTGAAATTGATTCGTTATCAATTTCCGACACTTGGTTTTCATAATTTAATACATATAGACCATTATTTAAATGTTCCATACCATAACATATGTTTTCCTTATAAAAGAAACAAATTTTATTTATAAACTCAAAAACAAACTCATATGTATCCAAACATGATGCAGAAATTAGGTTTTTGGTCACATTAGGTACATAATAACAGCCATGTAAAACCAGAAACATTCATGTTGGAAATGCGAGGTGGTAGTCACTAATGGAAAGAGAATCCATCCATTCATCATTGGAAGCTCAAATATCCACCTCCTCTATAGCAATTTTCCAGAATCTATTTGGTTACTGTATTTGAATAAAAATTTGAGCACTATAAGATATATCTAATACCCAATGTATAGAAATGGTATGATTTCACTCGATAGAGAATGCACCTTTGGTTTCCCCTTTCCTCTGGGTGAAGTTCCTCTTCTAGTGACCTAACTTTCCACATGCAAATCATACTATCTCCTTTTCCTTTCCCAACCTTTTTTGCTTCTTCTTATTGGTCGGATGGTGCCTAGGGGTGTTAGACTATTTATAAGTCTTCATCCACTTTTCCTTCTCCTTCCTCTTCCTATTAACGATAAGGACAACGTGTTTTTCATTCCCCATGTCAGTTTACACTTGGAGAATTAAATTAATAAGTTATGATAGACTCTTATAATTATTAATCATATTATAATTCACAATAAAATTAGATAAGTTCATCGGAAGTAATGATCCTATGAGATATGTATGCAAATCATCCAGGAATTTAATCCCTAATATGTCCAAATGCTCAATGTAGTCAATAATATTGACTACATGTGGCACAACTGGCATAGAATATCCCATCTTAATGGTGAACAAAGCATTAGAGATTTCATACCTCTCTTGTCTTTCCTTCTCTTGATAGAGATCCCAAATTTGATAAATCATGCTATAAGAATCCATTTCTTCATGTTGCTTCAAGATATCATTGGTAATGGATGATAGCATGAGGCATTGAACATCTATTGCATCATTCAGATGTTTATCATATACAGAGAGCTCCCCATTACTCACCTCATTTCCAGGAACAACTGGTAGAGTCTCTTCCATCACATATAGTTTCCTTTCATGGTGAAAGATGTCCCGAAGGCGCCTTTTCCACTCCTAAAAAAATTGTGCTGGTGAGAATTTTTTCATTCTTGAGTATAGATCTCAATGATGTTTTTGATTTAATTTTTAATTTCATTTCTACAAATAAGATGAATAGTGTTTTAGTACTTTATCTAAGAAAATTGAGACAAATAAATAAATAAATATTCATTAATCTCCCACTATTTTATCGAAACCCAACAGCCCCCACCATTGGCTCTTGAATATCCTATTTCTTGGACATTCTAGCGGCAAGGATCCAAATTTCCCTTTGCATTAGCCCAAATTTGGATGGTCAATCAATTTGAAAGGTTATAGGTAGGAATTCCAATTACTAACTGCATTAACTCATATCTCCTTGATTCGTTAAGTGGACTCCCTAATCCTAAAATCCTTAATTATGGATTTCCTCAACCTTTTCCTCTCAGTTACAACAAGTCATACTTTGGTAGTCAACCCTTGATGTAAACTAATTCAATTCAACCCAAAACCTAAGATTATAATTCCATTATAATTGAAAGAATCCAAAGTTTGGTTGGTTAAGCACTTTGAACTACGGTTCAATTCTAACCAAAGTAATGGAAAGCTATACCGACTTAATATTTTATTGAGGAATTTTATCATTTATGTGTAAATTTCCAATTATTATCTTTTCAAATTCTTAATAATATTAAGTTGGATAAGATTAAGTGATTAAACTTGTATTAGATAATATTTATGCATAAGCTTGTTTATTTTAGTTCCATCTTTCATGCTTGTGAATTCATTAATTATGTGATCATGATAAAACATACATAATGAATAGCCATTCAACTGAAAGAAATAAAATTAAGGCTATGATCATGATCTTGCTATAATGATTAGTTTATCTAGTAGTTTATAAACTAACCGCTAACCTAGGGGAGAAACATCTTGAACCAATTGGGTTTATGTTTACAGCTTTCCACATGTCCACCTTCGTATCTCCTTGGATTGGTTTTGCCTCAGCTCCTAACTTGAACTGGCTCCATGAGCTTGAGAGCTCCATCCATTACATGTGCTTTTACTCACACACAGTTGAGGGGTAAATGGGGTTTACATAAAAGAAACCATGGGTACACATGCCCTAAATATTAATGTGGAGAGAAGGCACACAGGACAATAATTTTATTTATTAATTAAAAGAGAAACAAATCACATAAAAAGTTCTATTCTATCTCATGATCATCCACATGCAAGCAATGGATTTATGCATTTAATAAAACTATCATTCAATTCTATAATCATTCTTATTTTATAAAAATTTTGATCGAATCCATTAATAATTATCTTTAATTAATCAATCATCTTATCTTAATCCTTTTTCTGAATATCCTTGAGATTCTCATCCATTATAATTTTATTCAAAATAATAAAGTTATTTAAAATTAATTGTGTACATAACTTGTACCTTGGAGGTAACCCAGTGAATACCCATCCAAAACTACCCAAAATGTATTATACTTTTATAGACTTTATTCTTTGTGACATGTAGCATGCATGTAGAATTACAATTGTAATACAACTCATACATGATGTGTAGATCTATGAACATGTTGAAAATGTTAATTAAAATATATATATATATATATATCGAATACCTATCACATTTTTTGTCCCATATTTATGCCCACATGAAAGTACATGTTTCAAGGGTTACATAATATAATAATAATTTTTAAATCTATGTAACCTAGAAAAAGTACACGGTGTGTAGATTCGACTTCACGGTCTATACCCTCCTCACCATCCATCCGAAGTACATTCCTAGGGAAATGGCGTGTGATGTGTACTTTTTAAATATTTATAGTACAAGGAATGTCCAGTGGGTCACATGCTATGTAGACTCTGCATTACACGGTCACCAGTTGGGAAATCTATGTATGGGATACACGAATCGACCCTAACCCGAAGGGACTACATGCCGTGTCCAGTGGGCCACATGGCATATAGTTTGGTTTTTCTGTTCTAGTTAACCTGGGTCAACACCATGTGTATTAAAGGTAATTAATGGTGTCATTAATTCCAAATTAACGCAAGATATCAAATTGATTATCAAACCAAATCTTTATGCGTTGAATAACACTACACGTCATGTAATTCCAATTATATGGTGTGTAGTCTGGTGTTGTATAGAAAGGATCCTTGGTACCTTTGTACGAATTCCTTGATTTTATTTTATTCATTAAATTGATCATTTCTATTAGATCTTTGAGAAATGATGAAGGAAGAAATAGATCTCGTAATTCAGTTTTAAAGAACTATTAAATACGAATTGAAAAAGTAAATTATGAATGCATAAATCATTAATGAAACTAAATAATTATAAATAATAATATTCCCACTCTGATGCCACTTGGAGGTTCTGGGCGCAGTGAAAGTGTGGAAGGTATGGTTCCCAAATTTTATTTTTTTTGTATTCAATAAACAATCTAGGATCAATAAGTTTATGAACGCATGTATCTACATAATTGAATAAAGGATTTAGGCAAATGAATAGAAACCAAAAACCAAGAGATAGAGGATAAACATATTTTGTTTATAATTAATTAAATTAAATTAAATAATTATATCCAAGTTGATTCTTCATTGATGTGTTTGACCATAGATCAATAGTGCAACTTCGTTGCATTGTAGAGATCAAGGGTAGATCTCCTCTAGTGGTGATCGACACATGTTCTGCGTATCTCCAGATATCGAAGAAGGAGTCCTCGGGTGATAGCATGTAATATCCTAGGACATTTGATTTCTACCATCGATTTCCTTGAGAACTCCTTCCAATGCCTTTTCCTTGATCCAGTGGAGGAAGATCTCTCTCGATCTTGAGATTATTCTTGGAGAGGGATAATCTATCAATGCTTGAGATCTTTTCTCCAATTCATTGTGCACAAACAATAATTGTTACTTTTTTAGCCTTTGGATAATAAGAGAATAATATAACCAAGCATTTAATTCGCTAGGGTAATAATAATTAATTTTCACAGGTTCCTTAATTATTTTATTAATCCTAGAAAAACCCCCTTTTCAAATAATAACAGCAACATTATTATTTCTTGACATGCACCTAACTTGTGAGTTATAATTAAATATTATTTAATAAAATAATATTCAATATTATTATTTCTCACCGGATCCTTAATTTAGTCCTCTGATCCTCTACCATATTTATTAAACCTTGAATAATGACTATTTATTTATTAAATAAATAACATTGGATTATACTCTAATAAATATATATAAATATTATATTAACTAAATAAGACATAAGTATTTATTAATTATTCTACCCACATTATATTCTCTTGAATAAATAGTGTCTAAATAAATGCGATCAGGCATCCATGAATAATTATTAAACCACAACCGGGAATAATATTTATTCAACTTGTTAAATAATAAATAATATCTTATTTAATTGATATACTAGATAAATTTAGTGTAAGACCATATAGGACACTTTCTCATTGTCATTAAGCGGTGCAGCCTAAAGTCAAAGGTTAGAATCTAGAAACACACAAAGGCACCCATAGAGAAATAATTTAATGTCTCAATGACATTTCACCTCATAGAGAAATTTACCATGTAATATAATCACATTGTCTCGATATGTCCAATCAAGCGGGATTCAGAAAAGTGTCATCAACCTGTGTGCTTGATTTCACATTATTTTACTTCCTAGAAATTGAACTTGGCTATAGAACACCATTTTCATGGATTTATTTAGGATATATCATTTCCATAAAAGGGCATGAGATGTCAACTTCTGTTATGGAACATAAGGGAAAAATAGTGGGAGACTAATGAATATTTATTTATTTATTTTATTTATTTTATTAGATAAAGTAATAAAAATTTGTTCATATTATTTGTAGAAACAAAATTAAAAATGAAATCAAACATATCATTGTGATCCATACTCAAGAATGAAAACCTTCTCAATGACACTAATCTCCCCTAGTGGAAAAGGAACCTTTTGGTCATCCTTCTCTATAAAAGGAAACTATTTATGCTGGAAGAACCTTTACTAGTTGCACTTGGAAATGAGGTGAGTTATGGGAAGATCATTGTTTACGAGAAACATCTAAATGATGATATATATGTTCCTATTGCTATCATCCATGAACAATGATCTCTTGAAGAAATGTTAGGAAGTGTTTTCTTATAGCATGATGTCTCACCTTCAGGATCTCTGTCAAGATAAGTTGAGATAATAGAGGCATGAGATCTCCAATGCTTTATTCACCACTATTCTTATAGAGTCTGCACCAGCTGGACCACATGTGGTCAAGCTTATTGGATACATTGAGCATATGGACATCTTAAGGATGAAATTATCGGATGATTTGCATACATATCTCAAACTACCATCACTACCCAAGACCTTATCTAGTTTTATTGTGAATTATAATATGAGAAATAATGAGAAGATTCTATTGAAACTTCTTACTTTAATTCTCTAAGTGGATAAGGACATGGGTATATTGGAAGACTGGTGAATATTTATTTAATTATTTGTCTTAATTTTATCATATAAATTACTAAAACTTTGTTCATCTTATTTTTAGAAATGATACTACACATCGTGCAATTCCAATTACATGGTGTTTAGTCTGGTGTTGCACGACTAAGATTCTTAGGAACTCCGAATGAGTTCCTTAATTTTATTTATTCATAAAATTGATCATTTATATTAGATCTATGTGAAATGATGAAGGAAGAAATAGATCTCATAAGTTTGATTAAAATAATGATTAAAATAGAATTGAAAAACTAAATTATGAATGTGTAAATAATAAATGAAACTAAATAAATATAAAAAATAATATGCCCGTTTTGATACAACTTGGAGGTTTTTGGTGTAGCAGAAGCGCAGAAGGTATGGTGACCAACTTTTATTTTTTCTACTTTCAATGAACAATTATAGATCAATATGAAGATTAATTACATTATCCATAGCATTGAATTAAGGATTTAGGAAAAGGAATAGAAACCTAGAACCAAGAGAGTGAGGATCAACATATTGTTTTTATAATTAATTTAATTAAATTAAATAATTACGTCCAAGGTGATTATTTATTCATTGATGTGTTTGACCATAGATATGAAATGCAACTTCATTTTTTTGTAAAGATCAATGGTATATCTCTTCTATTGGTGATCCACACGTGTACCATGTATCTCTAGATATCATCGAACGAATATATGAGTACTAGCATGAAATATACTTGTCCTTGCGATGTCTTCCTTCGATCACCTTGAGAATTGATTCCAAAGTGTTCTCCTTGATCTAGTGGAGGAGGAACTATCTCATTCTTGAGATAATTCTTGGATAGGGATGAACTCTCTAGGTTTGAGATATTTTCTCTAATTTGTTGTGCACAACCAATAATCATCGCTTGGTTGGTGCTTGGCTAATAATAGAATAATATAATCCGACATTTAATTCATAGGGTAATAATAAATAATTTTCACAAGTTCCTTAACTATTTTATTAATCATAGTGAAACCCCCATGTCAAATAATTACAACCACATTATTATTTCCTGACATGTGATTAACTTGTGAGTTATAATTAAATATTATTTAATAAAATATTATCAAATATCCTTATTTCTCACTAAACCCTTAACTCAGTCCACCAATACTCGACCAAATTTATTGAACCTTGAGTAATGACTATTTATTTATTAAATAAATATCACTCCATTATTCATTGAAAATATATAAATATTATATTCACTAAATAGAAATTAATAATTTATTAATTATTCCGCCCACATTATATTCTTTTGAATAACTAGTGTTGTAATAAATGAGATCAGGCATCCATGAATAATTATTAAACCACAACCAGGAATAATCTGTATTAAACTTGTTAAATATTAAATAATATCTTATTTAATTGAGATACTGGATACACTTATTGTGTGACCCTCTAGGTCTCTTTCCTATTGTCATTAGGTAGAGCATCCTAAATTCCAAGGTTAGCATCTAAAACACGCCAAGGAACCCATAGAGAAAGAAGTTAATGATTCATTGACATGTCAACTCATAAAAATTCTTACCATGTAATATAATCTCCTTTTCTCGATATCTCCAATCAAGTAGGTTGCATGCAAGTTCCATCAATCCATGTGCTCGATTTCTCATTCTTTGACTTCCCAAAAATTGAAATTGCTTATAGAACACCATGTCAATGGATTTATTTAAGATATATCATTTCCATAAAATGGCCTATGATATCAACTTCTATTATGGAATAGAAGGGACAAATCCTTTCTCACATTATTCATTAATGTAGTATTACTCATGACGCACCCAACATATCCTACCTCGTCGTGAACATATGTCATCCCGGTTTTTTCCAATACATCTAAGTGTGCGATTGAAAATGCCCATTAATAATAATATTAAATTATAAGGACCAAAACATATTTCCGCTGATAGTAACATTCCGTGAAACTTATAAATGTGGATTTCTAACATTCAGGACTCATTCTCATAATATCTTAATGGGTATTACCAAGGGCGTACACCGTGAGAAGGTGTCTCAAAGTCCTATGAGTCTCTACCCCTGATAGCCTGTATCATTTTTTATCCCTCAAATGATATAATCTATCTATAGAAAAAAATATTTAGGAATAGTTTCATAGCACTTCTGGGTTCTCATCATAGTGGGGAAATGCTATGACCTTTTACTATGACAACTACTCTTCAGACATTATCACATGAAATGTTACAAATAAGAACAATAATGATGTGATAAAGAGTTTATTAATATCCATCCAATGAATATATGTTTATCATAAAGTACAAAGAATTTGGTTCTAGGGAACCAACTCCAATAGACTCTCAATTTCACTAGAGCCAAATGCTAACATTCTTTAGTCTGCTATCTCTCACATGATATTCATACATTGGATGAGATAGGCCTTTAGTCAAGTGGACCACCACATTCCCTTCCATTGATACTATACTCACTGCAACTTCACCCCTTTGATATAAATCCCTCAAGATGTGATACTTATAGAGTATTTGATTTATCTGTTGATGTGACCTTGGCTCTTTTGCAAGAACCATCACTATTGTATTATCACAATACAATGTGATAGGGTATTTACTACTAGGTACCACATCTTGCTTCTAGACAAAGTTCTGAATCCAGATGACTTACTTGGTTACATCATATGCCACAATATACATGGACTCCACTATAGAATCGGCAAAAACTAGTTTCTTTGAACATTTCCAGAACACAGATCCTCCGTTGAGACAGAAAACATATCACGATTGTGACTTGAAATCATTCTAATCTATATAAAAACCAGCGTCAAAATACCCTCTAATTATAAGCTCCTCATATCCTCCATACACGAGTAACATATACTTATTTCTTCTCAAATACTTAAGTATGGTATTAACATCAATCCAGTGTTATTCTCCTAGATCTGGTTGATATCTTCCTCGTAGAGACCCGAAGCTTGACGTACATTGACATTATATTACTTTTGTGGAATACTTAGTACATAACCAAAACACACACACAAGGACCGTAATAGTTTAGTGTCTTTGGAAACTCGGAATATAATATTCTAATCATGGTGAAAGATCTTCAACATATCCCATAAAGATCTTCCTTTTTTTTATACCTAAAACCTTTCTTTATATCCTAGGGAAACGAAAACATAAAAGGGTGATCTCAAATGCTCAGTAAGGGTAAAAAAAGAAATATCAATCACATCATATTCATAAGAACATAATTTTTGGAAATCTTAACCTGCAAAAGAGAGCATAATTTCATAACATGGAATAAATCATAGTAGTGAAATGTAATCCCAATAATAATAACTTAAAACATGAAACATTGTGACATACACACATAATCATTGAGAATCATTTCTTGTTAGTCAAGACTCATTTCCAAGACTATCTTAGTGGACAAAGTCCATTTCTGAACCGAGTTCACTACTCGTTTTAGTCCTGTTTCACTGAACCGGTTTATCCTTCTGTTCCATCCATGTCTATCTCATGAGATATAAAATAATTACCCAATGCATTGGAGGGAGATATATGTCCCACCCATCTCTTAATGATACCATTCTTATGTGTGCCACAAAATCATAAACCATACATCATAGCCTAACCCATGTAATAAAAATGGGAATCTTTAACATTGTGACATCATAAAACAATTCATATAAGATAAAGGAATTCATAAAAATAATTCCATCATAACATAATCAAATCAATGTCATAATAGGTATAGAAACATAACCATTTATTATCTTATATGGAAAATAATTTTGATAAAATACTTGAACTCCATTCTTGAGGAAAATATCCTTTCTACTTCAAAAACATTTTTCCTTTCTTAACATGTCATACAATTTTAAACTAAAAGAAGTTGGTTAAAAATAAACTTGAAAGATGTAAATTAAGATTCTTGGAAATAATGTTTTAAAAATCCATTCATTCCATATAAGTTAAAAAAACATTCTTCTCGTACTTTTGTCGGAAAAGTTAAAAAAGTACCTCGTACGAAAAACGACAAAATATTCCTTTCATATCTTTTACTAAAAACTCACCGAAGGGTAAAATAGGATTTAAACAATTGTAGGTGAATGTAAATAATATTACATATTGAGGAAACATGGATATGGATGATAAAATACACCCCAGTAAATGCCAAAGTATAAACAATCTCGGATAAAAATGAGATTGTGATATTTACCTTACCTTAGGTCCGATTTGATTCGTAAGTGTCCAAACCTCCTGTATAATGATTTAAATAATGTCATTGACTTATTACAAAATCATACTCATTGTCATGATATCATATATGGTTCACTTATGGATTTATATTACCCATTCTTTTGTAAATTCCATGTTAAAGAGCGTTTTGGGTAAAATCGTTTCATTTGTCGTCCGTGTTTTGACTTGTAATTATTCATATTATTACTTAGATCATGATTACTTAATTCAAGAATATACAACATGATTTATATATAATATATATTCATAATATATATATATATATATAATATATCAGTAAATGGAAAGAAATACACCGTTCATGGAGAAGGTAGACTGTACGAACGCATGAACGCTGTTTTCTTTTCCTTATTGAGTTGAATGGAATTAAGTAGATGACATACATATATATAAACATAAATCTAGTATCATTATTATGTCATATATTTCATGATTACTTATTATATATACTTTATAATCATTCATGAATGGTTAACGTGGAGAATGAATCTCATCGCGTCGTGGAGACGGTATTCCGTACGTACGCATGCGCGGTGATTTCATTTTCCGTAGGATGGATAGATGGTGAAATAGGGTTGTTTCATACTTATAATGACATATAATTATATGAGTGATACTTATGTTATTACTTTATAATTAAACAACTAAATAAGAATAAGTGGAATAAGAAATAAAGATGAAAGAATCGGTAACGGACAGTACCTCTTCTTTGAAGTGCTTCTTTGAGACCTCCTTTTAGGGAACTAAAATTGGTCTTTGAAGAATACCAGGACCTCTAGGATGTCTCTAGGGAAGTGGACAAGAGAAAGTGGCAGGGTTTGGCCGAGCTTGAAGTCTCAAAGTGGTGTGAGTAAGAGAGGGAGGATGTGGCCTTTTATAAGGGAGGAGAGGGGCACCTTTGGAATAACTAAAACTATTATTTTATTATAAAGCCAAATTCAGTTTTAAATAGCTCCAAATTGATTTATTTCGAAGCTAAGGTGGCTATGGGTAAAACTCCTCTCATCCAATATAATTTAGACAAGTTTAGGTTCCTATTTTGACCTTATCATTTAGATTTAACATTAAGTTAAATAATTTTACTTTTACCGTGTCTTCTTGTGTTCTTACACTATAAGGTTAATAAACTTACTATAACAATCCAAAAGAACCCAAAGTTGTTTATTATTAATATATATAACCGTATCTAAGTCATTTGGCTGAACGTTATATTTTTAGGAATAAAATAACAATTAATAATATAATATTTGTTTTAAAAACTATTTTATGTCAATTTTGACACTATTTAGTAATTGATTTTTGTGAAAATCATAACAGAATGATTAGTTTGAAAAAAGTTAATTAAATCAATATTAACATGTCATATTAACCTATAAAATTATTTTAATTCATAAAAAGTCTCAAATTACACTTATTTGGGTATTTATAATATCAATTGTTCTAATTTTTCACTATTATGGTAATTACTGCATCATCATTGTGTCATAAATAAATTAAATTATTTAATGTCTAAATGTTATATATAAAATATCATTATTTAGGAAATCTTATTATATTTCTAATGAATATTTACAATTGTATTTATCTTATTTATAACCCTATATTAAAAATGTTTTAGTAAATAAACTTTGATTTTAACTCTTTTAACTCTTCTTTGAATTAAATAATAATAAATGTCCTAATCTAATCCAAGTGGGACTAAATGGTCATATTTTATTTCTAAGGTTGTTTTTGGTCAAATTAAACTTATCCAATAGAATTAAGACATGTGTTAGGGTAATAATAATATCATTTTTACCCTTAATTACCCTATTTACTTTTAACCGTGGTAAAAAAAGAAAAAAGTTACTATTCACCAAAAATTATTTTCATCTCATTGAACCACATTTTACTTACTGACATCAACCATGTCTCTCATATTTTTGAAATTTCACTCACAGAATTGGTAAAATTATGTTTTATGAAAAATTCGTTTTTTTAACTACCACTTAGTGGTTTCACTATTCATCAAAAAAATGAAAGTTTTCAGAAAAATACCAAAAATTAGGCCTAAGCTATATTTGATATTATGAATTCAAAAATGATGTCTATTTTACCAAATTCAAAACATATCATTTGAATTAATTAATTTAAAAATTAAATCCCGTCGCCAAAACAAATAGCGTGTTTTTAAGAGATAATAACTATCAAAAGATTGACACTTGTTTATGTCTGGTTTAAATGTGAAATTACATCCAATGACCAACATTGTATTAAATTGTAAAAATATATTCTAAATATATTTTAAAACCACTCAAATTAATAATTTATCACTATTAATTATTTCGATTGAAAAAGTTGTTTTTAATTACAATTTAGTAATTTTCACTATTCATCAAAATATGAAAGTTATCCGAAAAGTACCAAAAATTCTCCCTAAGCTAATTTCGATATTCCGAATCCAAAAATGAAGTCCATTTTGAAAAATAAAATTTAAAAAATTTCAAAAATGGTTATTACTATTCATAACGACTAGTTTTAATAATATTTTAATAGCATATCGTTGTTTAGTGAAACTCGGTACTGCGTACTACACACGCTATCGAGGAAGGTCGTGATTGCGTTTAATGCAAGGCAAGTCAAGGATGCGTGTTGTGCAAGCTCCTTTTGGTGTAGCGTACAACACAAGACATTAATGAAATTAAAAATAATATTTTTCATAAAATCTCGGGGTGTTACATTCCTACCATGCTCAATGCAAAGGCAACATTAAGTCTGTAACATCCTGGACCCGGGTGCCACTTAATGGGTGCCCCGAACCCAGTTCTCCACGTGACCTCAAGCGCATTTCCCCAAACGCCAGAGGCTGCCGACTAGCAGCAAGGGCCCAGGTCTGATAGTGGGGAAACTATGACCTCATTTGTCAAAGTGTAGCACAACGGAATTGAAATAAAACATACAAAAAACAGTGGAAGTAGTAAACCATACACAACTGAAATAATCAACAATAGTGGATATAACCAACAGTGTATAAATAATGATGCTACATGTATCAAGTTCTAAGAAAACAGCCAGAACATGTTATACATCGATACAGTACAACAAAATACGGAGTACAACAAAACAAGAAAAACAGCTGGCAGTGGCATCGCGAGCCTGGGCTCGGTCCCATGCCCTCCTACTCCTCAGAAATAGTCAAGTACCTGTATAGGGACTCTTGCCCCTATCTAGACCTGCATAAATGTAATCTGTTTGGTCTGAAAAGCGTGACCCAAACAGGGTGTGATAACTATATCTTAGTAGGCACCCACCAAAGGCACGTGCCCAACTGCGTGCCAACATGCAACAATAATGTGCAGTGGTAAAATGAAATAAAGTAAGCAATACTAAAAAGTAACTAACTTAATTGTTAGATTGAAATTTAATTATTTATTTAATACATTTTATATAAGAAATCACCACAGTGCATTTCTAAGTAAACAACTAGTGTCCTCAGACATGTAAACTTCTACCCTCGGATAACGAGTATCCACACAAGAATCTTCCCTCAGGAATAAAAGAGTTTTCCCTCAGGTAGAGGTAGTGTCGCCCAAAGGCACAGAGTCATCTGCCCACAGGAACGGAAGAAGTTCCCTCAGGCTGAAATAACTAAAGCCCACAGGCTAAATAGTGCAGTGCCCACAGGCTAATCACAACAACGCCCTCAGGCTAAATAGGTAACCAGGCCATGCCCAACATGTCAAATGTAGTAAATAAGCAATTCCTCTCAATGTAATTCTACAATTAATACTTTAATGGCATACCCTCGGGTATCCTGGCCAAACGTCTAAACAGTGAAACACACCCCTGGGGTGGTTCCAGATCCAAGAAATGATCCCAACCAACAATTTATTATCACAATTTAATCACCTATGCAATTCTAGGAATTAAATATAGCAATATCCTCATCCACATGACACCCCAACATGGGTTCGTGGCACAAAAATGCACAAAACCACACGAAAGTTGGAAATTTACACCAAGCCACCTACCTTATACGCCAACAAACATTATACCCGAACGCCGACTCCAAAAACGACCAAGAACGACGTAGATCTGACAAAGAACAAAACCCATTCAAAAGTAAATAACTTCCGTTAGGGGAATAATTTGTAAGAACATCTTAAGGAGGAGAAAGTTCTTACCCGTGCGGTTCCAAAGAGATCGTCCAAAGCCGAATCGGATTCCAGAAGAACACCTGGTGGATCTTCGAAGGATCGGCCGTCCTCCACGGCTCCAAAATGGCTCAAATGCCTCCTCTACCAAATGAGGAGGCTACTTCCTGTTTTAAGCCCAAAAAACAAAGTACATGGCATGTACTTATGAGTACACGATGTGTAATTCCTTTATTTAACTGTTCCTCTGGAGGCACCGCCACACTGTTCATCCGTCGATATGAGTACACGGCATGTACTCCCGAGTACACGACGTATTGTTGCCTAACTGGTGGTTACTCCACCACCTTACTATTTAGGCCCGCCGACTGACTACACGGTGTGTAAGGTACCACTACATGGTGTGTAGTCGGTTTCTACACCCATCGTCACCGACATGGCTACACGCCCTGTGCACCCATCCCTCATGGCCAAAAGTACACGGCGTGTGGAAAAGTACACGGTGTGTAGTTCCAAAATTTAGGATTTTCCCCCATTTTCCGTATTTTCTCAAAAACAATTAAGGAAAAGGAAAAAGAAGAATCCCGTACCTCAAAAATAAGAACCGAGTTCTTACAAACTTCCCCCTTATAGCAGTTCATCCCCAAATTGCCCTTCCCAGGGTGGCGAAGATAAAGACTAGAACAACTCTGGCCACTGAGCACGTACATCGGCCTCCCACTCCCAGGTCTCATCCTGCACTCGGCCATGCTTCCATAGCACCAGTATGAGAGGAACTGACCGACCTCGGATAACCTTCGTGTTCCTGTGAACGATACAAATAGGATGCTCCTGAAAGGACGCACCTGCCTCCTGCTCAACCTCTTCAGGATGAAAAATGTGAGACGGGTCTGAATGATGGCGACACAACGGAGACATGTGGAAGACGTCATGCATGGCTCAGTACCACTGCGGTAACTGCAACTGATAAGTAACTAGCCCGACTCTCTCCAGAATCTCGAATGGCCCCACATACCTCGGTGAAAGCTTACCCTGTCTCTTGATCCGTTTGTGTCCCAGACTCAGCGAAACATGCAAGAAAACCTGATCCCCGACCATGAACTCCAAAGGTCGTCTGCGGTGATCAGCATAAGACTTCTGACGAGACTGTGAGGTAGCCATCTACTTCCGAATCAACTGGACCTTCTCAGATGTCTCCAGTACGAGATGTGGTCCCAGTAAAGCTGCCTCACCTACCTCTAACCATAACAAAGGTGATCGGCATGAACTACCATATAAATCCTCATATGTTTCCATCACAATAGTTCCCTGAAAACTATTGTTATAGGAAAACTCTACTAAGGGTATATGCTTCTCCCAATAGCCCCCAAAGTATAGGACGCATGCGCGCAACATGTCCTCTAGTACCTGTATTGTACGCTCTGACTGGCCATCTGTCTGAGGGTGGTATGATGTGCTCAGAAGCACCTGTATTCCCAGTGCCCTCTGAAAACTCTTCCAGAAACGAGACATAAAGTGGGTGTCCCTATCAGAAATGATAGAAAGATGGACCCCATCAAGACGTACAATCTCTCGGATATACAACCTACTGATCTCGTCAACTCCGAAGGACTCCTTGATCGGAAAAAAGTAAGCTACCTTCGTGAGTCTATCCACAACGACCCGCACGTCGTCATTGCCATGAGCTGACCTCGGCAATCTAGTCACGAAATCCATCACGACATCATCCCATTTACACTCTGGAATGGGTAACTGCTGTAACAGCCTAGCTGGTCTCTGATGCTCCGCCTTCACCTGTTGACAGGTGGAACACCTCGTAACAAAACCAGCTACATCTCTCTTCATACCCGGCCACTTGTACTGACGTCTCAAGTCTTGGTACATCTTGATAACCCCGGGATGAACTTCCCAAACTGAATCATGAAACTTCCGCATCAGCTCCTCGCATATATCCACTGGAACCCATACTCGTCTATAGAAATGCAAAACCTCATCGTCGCATATCATCCAACCCGGAGGAGGGTCCTCACTTGCCACCGACTCCCGTAGAACTAGGCCTTCGGGATCAGATAGTTGCCTCATCCTCACTCTATCCAGGAGGGTATAAGTCACAGATAACGAGGAAAGATAAGTCTGCCCCTGACTATCGTGCACCTCCAGATGCATCTCAAAGGACAAATCCATGAACTCCCACTCACTACTGGCCTCCTGCACCTCCTGTATCTGAGTCTTCTTGATAAGTTCATTGGCTACTGCATTACCTTTACCAGGTGTATAGGCAAGCTCAAAATCGAAGGAATGTAGGTACTTGACCCACCTCCTCTGCCTCAAATTCAGGTCACGCTGAGTAAAGATATACTTGAGGCTTTTGTGGTTGGTGAAAACCACGAAATGCTCTACCAACAGATAATGTCTCCAAAAGCACAACGAATGAACAACTACATCCAACTCGAGGCCATGCGTCAGGTAATTCCTCTCATGTGGCCTCAATTGCTGAGACCCGTACACAACAACTCGGTCGCCCTGCATCAAAACTGCTACCAGCCCAATCCCTGATGCGTCATAGTAAACTGTATAGCTCTTCCCCTGCTTTGGGTGTATCAGGATCGGTGCTGATTTCAACCTTCCCTTCATGTCCTGAAAAGATGTCTCACAAGATTTTGATGAAATGAACTTCACACCCTTCTTAGTCAGTCCCATCAACGGTGCTACTATGCGGGAGAAGTCATGTATGAAGCGTATGTAGTAACCAGCCAGACCTAAGAAACTCTGTATCTCAAACACATTCTTAGGATTCTACTAGTAAACTACTTCTCTCACCTTCTCTGGGTCTACTGGAACTCCTGCCTCTAAGATGATATGACCCAGGAAGTGAATCTGGTCCATCCAAAAGTGGCACTTCGAGAGCTTAGCATATAGCCAATGCTCTCTCAGTGTACTTAATACGATCTCAAGATGGGTGGCATGGTCGTGTCGAGTGTAAGAGTACACCAAGATGTAATCCACGAATAAAACCACAAATGAATCAAGATACGGATGGAACACACAAATCATCAGATCCATGAAAACTACTGTTGCGTTCGTCAGTCCGAACGGCATAACCAAGTACTCGTACAGACCATATCTACTCCGAAAAGTTGTAAGCAGTATATCCGATGGTCTCACGAGCAGCTCATGATATCCTGACCTCAAGTCAATATTCGAGAACACGCGTGCTCCATGAAGCTGATAAAAAATATCATCAATACTTGGCAAGGGATATCGGTTCTTAATAGTCAACTGGTTCAGCTTCCGATAATCCACGCAAAGTCTGAGGGTACCATCCTCCTTCCTCGCAAAAAGGACTAGAGAACCCCAAGGATTATTACTGGGTCAGATAAACCCCTTTGCCTGTAACTCCTCTAACTACCTCTTGAGCTCCTTCAACTCAGGTGTGGCCATCCTATAAGGAGTAATGGACACCGATGCTTCTCCTGGAACAAGCTCGATAGAGAAATCCACCTCACGCTCCGGAGGCAGACCTGAAAAGTCGTCCGGGAAGACATACCTGAAATGATCAACAACTGGAGGGAAATCCGTCTGACAAGTCCCCTGGTCATCCAGATACAAACTCACAATATGGGTTGTGACTCCACCTCGCCCATGGTGCTCTGGTCTAGCTCGACTCGCCTGAACATCCCATTCTCCCTTGTATAGAAACTCTCTTCCCTCTGGTGACGTGAAATGCACCCTACGACGATAGCAGTCTACAAAGGCTCGAAAGGGAACCAACCAGTCCATCCCGAAAATGACATCTTAGCTCATCATCTCCAAGACATAGAGGTACCAAAGGAAGTGACACCCTCCAACCTCAAGGGGGAACTCCTTGCACTGACGCACACCAGCCATTATAGTCCCCAACAGAGTGTCTAGCGTCATGATATTGGAAGAAGTAGAAACACAGAGCCCAAGGCTCTCCACAACAGGTACATATATGAAACTATGCGTAACACCCGTATCAAAAAGTACTGAAGATAAGACAGAAGCTCCTAGAATAGTACCTCTGACTGTAGAAGGTCTAGGATCCAGCTCATGCTGGGTCTGTTGCCCTGCATATGCTTGCCCAGTGTCGCGACCCTGCGACACAGCCTAGCTACCCAGAGTTGTCCCTTCCTGTTGCCTCTGAGATCCTGGTGTCTGGCTACCACGGCCACGACTACCATCTCTGCCTGCACGCCCTGATGTATTCCATTTCCCCGACTGGTAAGAAGCCTATGGTCCTGCTCCCGCACACAGAGTCTGCACAGAAGCCCCTCACTATTTGGTGAAAATGCCCTGAAAAAGCGTTGTAGATGACCCAACTTTCCGCAAGCTCGAAACTCCACTGGGTCTCGTGGACACAACGACCTCTTGTGCCCCTCCCTACCACACTGGTAGAACATAACCTGGACACCTGAAGCATTCTTTTGACTGGTACTGCCACCCTGAGAGAAGTGCATCTGTCTCTTCCTCTTTCCAACAGAAATAATACCAGTAACTGGTACTGAACCACCCTGGCCCACACCACTCGATTCATGCAGGTTCGTCTCTGTAATCAACGCCTGGTTCACAATCATGTTTACAATAGGAAACCTGGAAACATTCACCAGCGCTTGGATGTCATAACGAAGACCATCCTCAAAATGTCTGGCACTTAATGTCTCGTCACCAACTAGCACGGGTGCAAAGCACTGAAGCTCAATAAAACGAGCAGAATAGTCCATCACCGACATAGCGCCCTACTGCAGATTCATGAACTCTCGAGCTCTATCTTCCCTCAGCGTCTCGGGAAAGAAGAAGTCATAGAAGATAGCCTGAAAATCTTCTCATGCCATGTCTCTATGATGCTCTAACTGGGTGGTAACATCCCACCACCTCCTGGAAAAATCACTCAATATATATGTTGCAAGCTTGACCCTCCGCCCTGGAGGCGTCTCAAGATGATCGAAAATAGTCTGCATCGACCCCAACCAAGACTCCGCAGCCTGTGGTCCTCCATCCCTTGAAAACATAGGCGGATGCTGCTGCTGGAAGATACGCGTCAGCTCATCCATAGATGTGGCAGCCTACGGTGCTCCTTGAAAGTTCTGCATGAACCGCATAAAGCCTTCACGGAACTGCACCTCTGCGCATGTGTCCGTTATAACAGATGGCGCCGCATCTGGCTCTGCTAGAGGATCCACTAGTAGCCCATGGACCACCATTTCCGGAGTATAGTCGTCGCCGCTCTCCTGGGGAACAACTCGCGGTCGTCTAGGCGGCATGACACTATAAGTTCAAAAGCATGCCTCAAATTCATGATTATTAAGACCAAAAAGCGAAGGAACCACAAACGAAACAAGAGGAAGGAGGAATTTCAAAATTGCAAAACATTACTACACTACGTGTACAAGGACTACTTGGCGTGTACTTGTCTCCCTTTCCCATGCCCGGGTCCTTCTACATGGCTAAGCCATACGGCTTCCATTTAACAAAAACTACACGGCGTGTAAATAATCTACACAGCGTGTATGGTGTTATTTTCCAATTGCCCGTGTCATTTGTGACACGACCGACTAATCGGCTTAACACCACACGACGTGTTACACCCATACACGGTGTGTACAACACCCCGTTTCCCAGCCACACGGCTAACTCCACACGGTCAGTCCTCAGACAAGACTACACGGCGTGTCCCCAAGGTACACAGTGTGTTCAGGGAGAGGTGACACCGGTCCGTGTTGTTAGTTACACGGCTGAGTCCCCGGGTCACGCTACATGGCGTTTCCATCATTGACACGACATGTTCTGTCAAGGAGTTCACCGACCCATGTTGTTAGTTACACAGACAAACTCTGGGTCACACTACATGGCGTGTACTCAAGCTACACGACATGTTCTCTCCAATCTCTTCCCTTCCTCGTGTCACCGCCAACACGGTTTGTGACAAGGTAAGAGACTACATGGCGTGTACTTAGGGTACACGGCATGTTCTCAAAATTTTATTTTTCTTCTTGAACAGAAGAACATACACGGTGTGTATGAAAATACTACACGACGCGTATACTGGGTTTCCATACAGTATGCCTCAGAAACTTCTCCGGAACCCATAAAATACTGAAAAACAACACCTAAGTGTCAAATTCCGACCCGTGGGGGGCCATACTTCCCATGAATTAATGATTGACATCTCATATCTGTTATAACCAATAAACAGTCAATGATCCACCAAATTACTGTCAATGGGGGCCCATACTCCCCAAAAACCAAAGTTTGGCGTCCATTCTATAAACAAGCTCACATAAAATTACCCTATCAAATAGCAGGTATTTTTTCAGAGTAGCTATCACAACAACATGCTTTTCTAGCACAACAACTATCACAACAACAAGAATTTTCTAATGCACCTACATGGCATGGAAACTATGAATGACATGTGATATCTAGCATGTGCCTATATGATGCATGAGACGGCATACCCTCATCTCATCGGGTTGAAACTAAATAGAACCCACAGATAAAATATAAACAGCACAATCCAAGTGAGTCACCCAATAGTGAAATCATATCAATTGTAAAATTTGAAAAATCAGAAGAATTGAAAAAATACGAGTTTGACTGGCTTTTCCCTGTACACGGGTTAGCTATGCCCGGTCACAGCTTATTACCAACTACCGTCTGTCTTATCCCTGACTATGGATCTAAATAGTAATTCAAAGAAAGGAACTCCTCTAATACCACTTTGTAACGTCCCGGACTCAGGTGCCACTCAACGGGTGCCCCGAACCCGGTTCGCCACGTGACCTCAAACAAATTTCCCCAAATGCCAGAGGCTGCTAACTAGCAGCGAGGGACTAGGTCTGATAGTGGGGAAACTATTCCCTCATTTGTCAAAGTGTAGCGCAATAGAATTGAAATAAAACATACAAAAAACAACGGAAGCAGTAAACCATACACAACTGAAATAATCAACAGCAGTGGATATAACCAACAGTGTATAAATAATGATGCTACATGTCTCAAGTTCTAAGAAAACAGGCAGAACATGTTATCCATCGATACAGTACAAAAAAATACAGAGTACAGAAAAACAAGCAAAATAGATGGAAGTGGCATCGCGAGCCTGGGATCTGTCCCATTCCCTCCTACTCCTCAGCAATAGTAAAGTACCTATATAGGGACTCTTTCCCCTATCTACATCTGTAGAAACGTAATCTGTTTGGGCCAAAAAGCGTGACCCAAACAGGGTGTGAGAACTATATCTTAGTAGGCACCCACCAAAGGCATGTGCCCAACTACGTGCTAACATGAAACAATAGTGTGCATTGGTAAAATGCAATAAAGTAAGTAGTACTACAAAGTAACTAACTTAACAGTTAAATTTCCATTTAATTATTTATTTAATCCATTTTATATAAGAAATCACCACAGTGCATTTCTAACTAAACAACTAGTATCCTCAGACACGTAAACTCCTACCCACAGGTAACAAGTATCCAACACAAGAATCTGCCCTCAGGCATAACAGGGTTTTCTCTCAGGCGTAGTTAGTGTCGCCCACTGGCACAGAGTCAGCTGCCCACATGCACGAAAGAAGTTGCCCTCAGGCCAAAATAACTACAGCCCACAGGCTAAATAGTGTAGTTCCCACAGGCTAATCACAAAACGCCCTCAGGCTAAACAGGTAATCGGGCCTTTCCCAACATGTCAAATGCAGTAAATAAGTAATTCCTCTCAAGGAAATTCTACAATTACTAATTTAAAGGCATACCCTCGGGTATCCTGGCCAAACGGATAAATAATGAAACACATCCCGGCGGTGGTTCCGAATCTAAGAAATGATCCCAAACAGCATTTTATTATCACAATTTAATCACCTATGAAATTCTAAGAATTAAATATAGAAACGGCCTCAGCCACACGACACCCCAACATGGGTTCGTGGCATGAAAATACCCAAAACCGCATGACAGTTGGAAATTACACCAAGCCACCTACCTTATACGCCAACACACGTTATACCCGAACATCGACTCTTGAAACTCCCAAGATCGACGTAGATCTGATGAAGAACAAAACCCATTCAAAAGTAAATAACTTCCGTTAGGGGAAGAATTGGTAAGAACGGCTTAAGGAGGAGAAAGGGCTTACCCGTGCAGTTCCAACGAGATCGTCTGAACTCGAATCGGATTTTAGACAAACACCCCGCGAATCATCGAAGGTTTGGTCATCCTCCTTGGCTCCAAAATAGCTCAAATGCCTCCTCTTCCAAATGAGGAGGCTACTGCCTATTTTAAGCTGAAAAAACAATGTACACGACATGTACTTTTTGAGTACACGGCGTGTACTTCCTTCATTTAACTGTTCCTCTGGTGGCACCGCCACACTGTTCATCCGTTGACATGAGTACACGACATGTAATCCCGAGTACACGGTGTGTACTGTCACCGAACTGGCGGCTACTCCACCACCTTACTGTTTAGGCCTACCGACTGACTACACGGTGCGTAAGGTACCACTACACGGCATGTAGTCGGTTCCTACACCCCTCGTCGCCTACATGGCTACACGCCCCGTGTACCCATCTCACACGACCAAAAGTACACGGCGTGTGAAAAAGTACACGGCATGTAGTTCCAATATTTACGATTTTCCCCCATTTTCTGTATTTTCTCAAAAACACTTAAGGAAAAGGAAAAATAATAAGCTCTTACCTCAAAAATAAGAACCACGTTCTTACAAAGTCTAGTAGATAACATGGCATACATGACAGATCCTATTGGTGAATATTATGGGATCTTATTCATTCTATATTTCTCTTATTGTGTCTGGGTACAAATTTTATTTGAAATATGTAAACCATGTGACACTAGAAAAAATCCCCTCTTACATTGTTCCATACTAAATATATTTTGTATATGGTCAATATATGTACTTTGAATTAGTCCAAGTAGCCTCTTGGATCTATTAAGAATGCTCTTGATCCCTAGAATGTAGGTTGTGTTTTCTAATTCCTTCATGGAGAATCACTTGTTCAACCACTATTTAACTGACGGTAGGACTAGTATGTCATCTCTAATAAGTAATATGTCTTAAACATATACTACTAGGATAATGATCGCATTCTCATTAAACCTTTTGTAAACACATGGTTCCCATTCGTTATTAATGAAACCAAACTCTTTTAGGGACTTTTCAAATTTAATTTTCCATGACCTAGATGCTTACTTAAATCCATAAATGGATCTCTATAATATAAGAATTATTTTGGAATCACCCAGTGTCACCAACCCTTTCGGTAGTGTCATATAGATATCTTCCCGAAGGCTCTCGTTAAGGAATACAGTTTTAACATCTATCTGTCAAATCTCATAATCATGGTAAGATTCTATTTCAAATGTGATTCTAATGGATTTAAACATGAAAACTAGAGAAAAGGTTTCATCATAGTCAATTCATTGACACTATTAAAACCCTTAGTCCTCTAGCCTTTATTTATAGGTAATTACTTTACCTTCCATGTCTAGTTTCCTCTTGAATAATCATTTACATCAAACAAGTTTTACATCAAATGGTGCATCGAACGAAACCCAAAATTGGTTCTGATACATGGAATTCATCTGAAAATTCATAGCTTCTATCCATCTTGCAGCTTATAATCTCTCTACTTCCTCCTTGTATGAGAGATGTTCATAATTGTCCAACAATAATGAGTCCCCATCTTCAGTGATAAGAAAAACATATCTCTCTGGTTCACTTACCTCTCTTACACTCCTACACAGTACTTATATTTCAAGAACTAATTCTTCCATGGGGACCTATGGAACTTGTTCCTATACCGACTATTGTGTATCTTGAGCATCAAATTCATCAAAATCATTCTTGATCCCACTATCCTTTTTGAGGATGTGATTCCTCTCAAGAAATATGGCTTGTCTAGAAACAATTACTTTCTTGGCATAGGGTTTTTATAGTTATTATTCATTTATTTCCTTGGGATACACTATAATGATACACCTCATGGCTCGGGGTACTAGTTTTATTCCTGAGAAATCCTTAATAAATTCCTCACATCCCCATACACATGTATGAAACAAATGGTATTCTTTCCACTCCATAACTCGAAGGAAATTCTATTTTCCTCCTTAATTAGTACTCAGTTTAATGTGTATTCCATAGCATGTAATTCATATCCCCAAAAGGATAATGTAAGATCTACATGACTCATCATTGACCTTACCATGTCCAAAAAGGTACAATTCCTACTTTCACTAACACCATTCCACTGTGGTGTATAAGGTGGAGCGAGTTGAGATATAATCCCAAACTCCTATTGAAAGTAAATGAACTCTTAGTTAAGATATTCTCCACCTCAATCTGATAAAATCTTATTTATCTTCTTACCAAGATGATTCTCTACTTCATTCTTGAATTCCTTGAATTTATCTAAGTAATCATACTTATACCTCATTAAGTAAATATAGCCATACCAAATCAAGTCATTAGTAAAAGTTATGAAATAATAATATCCACATCTAGTTTCTACTAGAAATGGTCCACACACATCAATGTGTACAAATACTAGAAGATCTGTGGCCCTTTCACCTTGTCCACTAAATGGGGGTGGGGTCATTTTCCCTTATAAACAAGCATCAGATTTATCAATTGGTTTTAGCTCAGAAAAATCTAAATAAACATCTTGATAGAGCTTTGTCAAATGCTTCTCATTTACATGACCGAGACAGTGATGCCACAACTGGGTGTTATATGATTCATGTGAACTTGATTCGTTATCAATTTCCAACACATGGTTTTCATAATTTAATACATACAGACCATTATCTAAATTCACTATACCATAACATATGTTGTCCTTATAAAAGAAACAACTTTTATTTCTGAACTTGAAAATAAACCCATCTATATCTGAACTTTATATAGAAATTATGTTTTTGGTAACACTAGGTACATAATAAAAACTATGTAAAACCAAAATCATTCTCATTAATAATGTGAGGTGGTAGTAACCAATGGAAAGAGCATCCAGCCTTGCACCATTAGCAGCTCACAGATCCACCTCTCCTCTGGAAATTTTCCATAATCTACTTGGTTCATGTATTTGAATACATATGTGAGCACCACAAGCTATATATAATACCCAATGTGTAGAAATTGAAAGATTTCACTTGATAATGAATTCATCTTTGGCTTTCCCTTGCCTCTGGGTGCAGTTCCACTTTCAACGGACTGACTTTCCACATGCAAAGAAAACTGCCTCCTTTTCCTTTCCCTACCTTTGGATCTTCATCTTCTTGGTTGGATGGTTATCAGGGGTTTTAGATTGTTTATAAGTCTTAGACCCCTTTTCCTTGTCCTTCCCCTTCCTATTCACCATAAGGACTGTGGGTTTTTCACGCCTCATGTCCTTATCAACTTGGATAATTAAAATAAGAAGTTATGATAGACTATTACCATTATTTCTCAGATTATAATTCACAATAAAACTATAGAAGGTCTTGGGAAGTGATGATATTATGAGATCTATATGCAACTCATCCAGGAATTTAATCCCTAAGATGTCCAGACACTCAATATATCAAATAAGCTTGACTAAATGTGGCCTATCAAGTGCAGACTCTCCAAGCTTAGTGGTAAACAAATAATTATAGATCTCATAAATATCCTGTCTCACCTTCTCTTGATAGAGATCCCAAAGGTGAGACATCATGTTATAAGAATCCATTTATTCATGTTGTTTCAAGAGATTGTTTTTCATAGATGATAGCATGAGGAACATCTGTAGCATCATTCAGATATTTCTCGTATACAGAGAGATCCTCAACACTCACCTCATTTCTAGGTGAAACTAGTAAAGGTTCTTCGAGTACATATAGTTTCCTTTCAGGGAGAAGGACGACTTGAAGAAACCTTTAACACTCATAGAAATTAGTATCGATGAGAAGGTTTTCTTTCTCTAGTATGGATCGCAACAAATTTTTTGATGTCATTTTTAATTTAATTTCTACAAATAAGATGAAAAGAGTTTTACTCCTTTATCTAATAAAATTAAGACAAATAAATAAATAAATATTCATTAGTCTCCCACTATTTTATCAAAACCCAATAGCCCTCAGCATTGGCTTTGGAATATCCTATTGTTTGGACATTCTAGCGATAAGAACCCATATTGCCTTTCGCAATACCACAAATTTTTTTGTTCAAGAAATTTTAAAGGATTTAGGTTGGCATTCCAAATGCCAACAGCATTAACTCATAGCTCCTTGATCCGTTGAGTGGACTCCCCAATCCTGAAATCCTTAATTTTTTATTTCCTCAATCTTTTCCTCTCAGTTTCACCAAGTCCTACTTTGGCAGTCAACCCTTGATGTAAACTAGGTCAAGTCAACCCAAAACATCAAATTATAATTCCACAATAATTGAAATCACCCCAACATTGGTTGGTCAAGCACTTTGAACTATGGTTTGATTCTAACCAAATTAATGGAAGGCTATATTGGATTAATATTTTATTGAAAGATTTTATCCTTTATGTGTAAATTTCCATTTATTATCTTTTCACATTCTTGTTAATATTAAGTGGGATAAGCTTCAGTGATTAAAAATGTATTAGATAATATTTACGCATAATCTTTATTATCATATTTCAGGATTTTCAATTCATTAATTTTGTGATCGTGAAAAAAAATCCATAATGAATAACCATAAAACTGACAGAAATAAAATAAAGGGTGTTATCTTGAGCCTGTTCTAATGGTTATTTTATCTAGTGGTTGATAAACTAATCACTTTCCTTGTGTAGAAACACCTTGAACCAATTAAGTTAATAATTACAGCTTTCAACATGTCCTCATACATATCTCTTTGGATTGGTTTTTCCTCAGCTACTAACTTGAACCTCCTTCACTAGCTTGGGAGCTACATCCATTACATATTATTTTTCTCACACATGGGTGAGGGGTAAAATGGTTTTTATATAAAAGAAACCATGGGAACGTAGGCCCTACATATTAATGGGGATAGAAGGCACTTAGGCCAACAATTTAATTTAATAATAAATTAAAAGGGAAACAAATCACATACAAAGATCTGGTCTAGCTCATGATCATCCACATTCATGTAACAAAATTTACAAATTTAACAAAACTAGCATTCGATTCTTTAATAGTTCTTATTTAAGATAAATCATGCTCGAATTGATTAATTATTATCTTTAATTAATCCATCCTTTTATCTTAATACTTTTTTTGAATTTCCATGAGATTATTATCCATTATAATTTTAAATAAAATAATAAATTCATTTAAAATTAACTATGTACATAACTTGTACCGTGGAGGTAACCCAGTGAATACCCATCCAAAACTACCCAACATGTATTATACTTTTATACACTTTATTCTTTGTGTCATTTATCATGCACATAGGATTATAATTGTAAGACAAATCATACATGATGTGTATATATTTGAACATTATGTATATATTAATTAAAACGTTATATATATATATATCAAACACTTATCACATGTTGTGTCCCATATTTACTCCCACATGAAGGTACATGTCTCAAGGGTTTCATAATATAATAATAAATTTTAAATCTGCATAATCTGGAAAAAGTACATAGCATGTAGATCTAACTACATGATGTGTACCCTCCTCACCATCCATCTAAAGTACACGCCTGGGGAAATGGCATGTGAGGTTTAATTCAGAAATCTTTGGAGTACATGATGTGTCCAGTGGGCCACACACAATGTAGACTCCATGTTACATGTTCACCATCCGATATAGTGATGTATGGGATACACAACTTGACCCTGGCTTGAAGGGACTACACGTCATGTCCATTGGGCCACATGGCGTGTAGTCCGGTTTCCATGCGCCAGTTAATCCTAGCCAACACTACATGGATTAAAGGTCATTAATAATTAAAAATAATAATTGAATTGTAATTGAAAAACTAATTTATGAATGTGTAAATGATCAATGAAACTAAATAATTATAAACAATAATATGCCTGCTATGATACATATTAGAGGTTATGGGAACATCGGAAGTGCAGAAGGGATAGTGCCCAACTTTTATTTTTTACATATTCAATGAACAATCTAGGATCAATATGATGATGAATTCCAATATCCATAGCATTGAATCAAGGATTTAGGAGAAGGAATAGAAACCTTAAACCAAGAGAGATAGGATAAAGATATTTTGTTTATAATTAATTTTAATAAATTGAATAATTTCCTCCAAGGTGATTCTTTCTTCGTTGATGTGTTCAACCACAGATCAGTAGTGAACCTTTATTGCATTGTAGAGATCAAGGGTAGATCTCCTCTATCAGTGATCTACACATGTTCCATGTATCCCCAGATGTCACCAAATGATTATTCGGGTGCTACCACATAATATCCTTGTGCTTGCGATGTTCTTCATTGATTTCCTTGAGAACTGCTTCCAAATAATTCTCCTTGATCTAGTGGAGGAGGATCTCTCTCATACATAAGAGAATTCTTAAAAAGGGATGAACTCTCTAGTCTTGAGATCTTTTCTCCAATTCATTGTTCCCAATCAATAATCGTCGCTTGGTAAGTGCTAGGATAATAAGAGAATAATATAATCGGTAATTTAATTCACAAGGGTAATAATAAATAATTTGCAAAAGTACCTTAATTATTTTATTAATCCTATAAAAACCCCCATGTCAAATAATAAGAGTAACATTATTATTTCCTGACATGCGCATAACATTCAAGTAATAATAAAATTTTATTTAATAAAATAATATTCAATATTATTATTTATCATTGTACCCTTAACTTGGTCCACCAATCCTCCACCATATTTATTGAACCTTGAATAATGATTATTTATTTATTAAATAAATATCACTGTATTATTCACTAATAAATATATATATATATTATATTCACTAAATAGAAAATGAATATTTATTAATTATTCCATCCATATTATATTATCTTGAATAAATAGCTCCGAAATAAATGCAATATGGAATCCATGAATAATATTAAACCAAAAATGGTAATAATATTTATTCAACTTATTAAATAATAAATAATATATTATTTAATTGAGATACTCGATACACTTAGTGTGTGACCCTCTAGGCCTCTTTCTCAGTGACATTAGGAGGAGTATCCTAAAGTCCAAGGTTAGTATCTAGAAACATGCCAGTGCACCTATAGAGAAATAAGTTAAAGTTGCAGTGACATGTCACCTCATACGAATTATTAACATGTAATATAATCTTTTTGTCTCGATATCTCTAATCAAGTGGGTTGCATGCAAGTTCCATCAACTCATGTGCTTGATTTATCATTCTTTGACATCCCAAAAATTGAACTTGCCTATAGAACACCATGGACATGGATTTCTTTAGGCTATATCATATCTATTAAAGGGCTTGAGATATCAAATTATATTACGGAACATAAGGGACAAATACTTTCTCACATTATTCATTTTTTCATTATTACTCATGACGCACCCAACATATCATACCTCTTCGTGGACATATTTCATCACAGTTTTCTCCAATACATCTATGTGTGTGAGTCATAATAATCGTTAATAATAATATTAAAGTCTAAGGACCAATACACACATTTTCAGATAGGAACATCCAATGACGCTTATGAATGTGGTTTTCCTACTGTCAGATCTCATTCTCATAACATCCTACTAGATATAACCAAGGGCATATACCATGATAAGGTGTCTCAAAGTCCTATGAGTCTCCACCCCTGATATCTGATATCATTTATGTCCCTCAAATGATATCATTAAGCTATATAACAAAAATCTAAGAATAGTTTCATGACACTTCCGGGTTCTCATCATTGTGGGGAACTACTATAACCTTTCAGTGTGACAGCCACACTTGGGTCATTATCACATGTAATGTTATGATGAAGAACAATCATGATGTGATAAAGAGTTTATTGATATCCATCCAATGAATATATGTTTATCATAAAGTAAAAAATAAGTTGGTCCTAGGGAACTAACTCCAACAATGGGAACTATCTTGTTCATCAGTAACAAAAACCTTTTGAGCATCCATTGGAAATCTATAAGGAAACCCCAAGATTTACTTTAAATCTAGGGTTTTAGTTTGGGAGGTTCTAAGAAAAAAATTAACAAAGGACCTCACATAGGTCACTCTCCCAAGTGACCCTGTGTGGGTCACTCACCCAAGTGACCTCACATAGGTCACCCACCCAAGTGATCTCGAACGGGTCACTCGCCCAAGTGACTAGGCAGAGGTTCCTCACTAAATTCACATCAAAAAATAGGCCCGCACATGTGAAGAAATACCATGAGTATGCAATGAGAACATACATGGAAGGCCTGTGTGAATGATCAATGTGAAGACTGTGTGTAGGTGGCCAAACAGTGTGAGTGAGGGGGGATTTTTGGGAAGGAGACACTATCTATAGATGAACTAGTACCTGTGCGGTCTCCCTATGTGACCAACCTAAATGGTCCACCATTGTGGTAACCCTGCATGACCAACCTATGCAAACAACCTGTGTGGCCCATCTGATTACTTCTCCCTTGTATAATACACAAGTTGTAGTGTTCACCAAACCCAAGCATGAATATGCATGAACACATGGAGGCTAATGAAATACGGATCCATCAATGTCTGTGTTCATCTATAACTTGGGATCATAACCTCTTCTTATGATCAGATCCCATCCTAAGGTGGGGGAAATTTTTTGACACTCCCTTTTTCACTTGAGGATGAAAAATTTCAAAGAAAAATATCCAATGTAGAGGTAGTAGGAAAAGGTGTGAAAGGAGAAAAAACCCTTTTCTGATAGGTTCACTCAAGTAGATCTCACATAGAGCCCCACCTGCATGAACAACTATCATATCCCATCCTCTCACTTCTCCCTTATGCAATAACCAAGTTGTATTGTTCTCCAAAACTAAGAATGAATATTCATGAACACATGGAAGTAAATTAAAGAAAGATCCATCAACTTATGTGCTTATATATACCTCAGGATCATAAACTCTTCTTCTAATCAGATCCCATCCTAAGGTGGGGGAATTTTTTGACACTACATTTTCTCTTTAGGATGAAATGTTTCAAAGAAAAATATCAAAAGTATAGGGAGTGGGAAAAGGAATGAAATATGAACAAAAAACCAATTTCCTGTAGGTTTACCTAAGTGTATCTCATGAAAATCTCCATCAGTAAACCCAAAGACTCAGACAAGTCCAACCTGTGCGGTCCAACATGTGCGGCCAACCCCTAACACCATCCACACTTGTGCGAGTGACCTGTGTGAACCACCTCTTTCAGCCAAGGTCCCAATATTGAATATAAATAAAACCCTTATGTGATTAATTTGATACCATTGGAAGCCAGAGTAAACCATTGGAATCTTTTCTCATGTTGATCCTTCACCCAAAACCCTCTAGGAATCTCTACAAGATTCAAAAGAAGATGAAATTAAGGATATTCCAAGGATTATAGTTCCTTCATGGTATAAAATTCCAAATACATATACGAGGAACCCCACCCCCTCCATCTATTCCAAAAATACTAGGTCGAAGGTCCCTTCCCAATCTTGAGACTTGTTCGAGACCCTTCTAGAAGCACGTGAGTGGGCCCTTGGAGGTCATAACAAGGTCTCACCCAAGTTTGCTTGTCTAGGTTATTCTTTGTCCATGTTCTCCCAAGTAATACCTGAACAAGGAAACTCAAAATTAACCCAAGTAAAACCACGGTAAAGAAGAATCCTCCTAGATCTCCCAAGTATCATCTAGCCAAAGTCAAAGCCATCTTGTCCAGGTATCACCTAGGCAAGACACCCTCTAACTTGCCCAAGTATCACTTGAAAAAATAACCTTCCAGACACTATTTTCTCATCTCCAATGATTGGACACCCCTCTATCCCAGTCCCTCATTAAAAGGGGACCAAGTTAATACCTCCTCCAAAACCATTGGACATACATGATTTGAACCTATGGCACACAATCATTCGCTATAAATCATACATTCTCATAGTAATGAATTTTTTTTAATTTATCATATCTAATAGGTAAGATAATTAGAATGTACTTAATAATACTATGATAACTAGGATCCCAGCCTTAGGTATGTTAGTGGATAGATTATCAGGTCAGGTGGTTACATCTGTTACATAAAATGTGAAGATGATCAGACAACAAGTTCCCCTTGTCATATGTTGCATCTCCCTCACCCACTATTCCACCTGTCATAAGGGAAATCATATGGGAATCCCTCTTAGAGTAAGCCCCTAGTCTACGAGACATCTCCCACCATCCACACCCTTATCCTCGTCCACCTGTGGATGAAAGAGATTGTACGAAGTTCCAGATCATCAAATTCCTCTTGTTTCTCACATAGAACACGACTCAAGTGGAATTTGAGGTTAGTGGTGATCATTTAATCAAAAAAAACAATTGGGCATCCTCTGTAGGTGTAAGTATCAACCCTTTTGAACTATGTGGGATTTGATTCTTATCCAAATGGGATATGTTGGAATCCTCCCTAAGGTTCAAACCCAATACCTTTAACTCACCCTAATCTTTTCTAGGCTATATTCCTAGTAGGGACACATCCAACTTGGGATTTCATATCCATTCTAGGTCCCTTGGTCCATTTTGGAATAAGTCTTACACCAACTTTTACTAGTCCACCTCCCACCTAGATGTCCTTATCACATAACATTAAACTATATGTCTTGGTCCTTATCACATGACCTTAAAAGGTATGATGTTTCCTGTTAAGTGGAACTGAATAATGTGGGTTCTAATTCCTCTCATGATGACATGTATGAAGACCCTATCATGGACCCAATACCAACATCGAAATAACCCCTATCTCCATGGATGATGATAGATACTGTAGCACCTAACTGTGTTGATTAAAACCAGCATCACAAGACAATAGATATAGCCAAGATGAAGAACTTATGATACATATAAATATTTATATCAATGGAGAACCTCTGATACATAAATATGGTTCCATCAATGGAGAAACTTGGATACATACAGATGGTTTCCTGTCAATACATGTCAATAATTGATCGTTAATATATATGGGTGAATCAGTTCTATATTTGGAACTTTTGAACAGATTTTAAAATATGTCTCAAATCAGTAAGAGAGCCCTAGAGTAGGAAATAGTTCCCTCCAAATGGTTTGATGTGATCAAAATCCCATACTCTAAGTCAATGTGAGTTCTTAAGCATCATTGGTAATGTTTACCAATGATTATCTACATTTGGAATGCATTCCCATGAGCTATCATGGATATGAGAGTCTTTGAGTGTTTCTGGTTACACAAATAAACCCTGTTGGAAACCAAAAAGTCGTGAAAATAGGTGTGTAAACATGGAAATACCAATGGGAGTTTTTAATATTGTCCTATAGGCCCATAGCGCATCATCCTAGCACTTTCTCTAATCCTTCTTATTCGGTTGCACCATATTCTCCAATATATACTTCAACACATGATTTGTAAATTTTCACTAAACATTTATTTGGTAATATTATGGTGTTGATGTTTTGTGTGTCACTCCATACTTTTGAAAGAGGGAATACAAATTTCAAAAGCAAAATTGTGTCCCTTGGTCACTAATTATAGTCTTTAGTACTCCAAACACGTAGAAATTTTGAGTCTTGAAAAAATACACTTCAACATGATAATTGTTAGTCCTGATGGCCTTGGTCTCCACTCATTTACTAACATAATCAATAGTAAAAAAATGTAAAAGAAACCAAATGATCTTGGAAATGGACCCATAAAATTAATTCCCCATACATTAAAAATCTCAATAAATAATATGGGTTGTTGGAGAATCTTGTGCCTCCTCAAAATGTTTACAGTGTGTTAAAAAATAAGAGCATGGCTTATAAAAAACATGGGAATCATGAAATAAGGTAGGTAAATATAATCCAAGGTCTAGGGCCTTACTAGTAATCCTTTGGGGTCAAAATTGTCCACTAAAATTAAGTGTATGACAAAAATTCAAAACAGAATCAAACTCATGATCCAGAACATATATCCTAATGACTTGGTCACTACAAATGTTCCAAAGATAAGGATCATCCAACACATAAAACAAAGATTCTATATTCAATTTTTCATATTGGTTTTTCTTTAGGTTTGTAGGAATTTTGAAAGAAACCAAGTAATTCACTAAATTTGCATACCAAGGATGTGTACCTAAGATGAAATAGAGATTCTAATTCCGAAAATGTCCCAAAGTGGAACCTGGTTTGGGAGATCATGCTCCAAAATGTGATTGGTCATACTCATGTAGTCATCCACTATGTTCTATGACCCCTTATAATCCCTTATCTCAATGTCAAACTCTTTAGGAAGGATAATCCGATGAATAAGTTGTGTATTTGCATCTGGATTCTTTAGGAGGCACCTCAAAGCTATACGATCAGAGAAACCAACCACTTTATATCTCAATAAATAAGAGCATAATTTGTCTAAAGAAAATACGATAGCATGAAAATTATTGTATGTTGTGGTATGATTTTTTGGGACAAAATACAAACTCCTCGATTCATAATAAGTCACATGGTACTTCCCTTCCACCCTCTGATATAATAGTTCTCCAAATGGGGAGTTTAATGAATCAAACATGATCTCAAATGGGAGGTCCCACCATGGGGTTTGTATGATCAGTGGATTGTTCATATGCTTATTTATATTATCGAATGATACCCTACATGAATCATCAAAAAATAATTCAATATATTTTTGAAGCAATCGAGATAAGGGTGGAGAGATCTTACTGAAATCTCATATAAAGCATTGATAAAAACTAGCATGTTTAAGGAACGATCAAACATTATGCACACATGTAGGATATAGAAAGGATGGAATAATTTCTACCATATATCTATCAAATTCAATTCATTGTTTTGGAACTACATGGCCTAGGAAAATTACCTTCTCTACCATGAAATGACATTTCTCCGAGTTCAAAACTATATTTTTCTCAATCAAACGAAGCAACACATTAGCTAAACTCGCAATAAACTAATCAAATGAGGAACCATACATAGTAACGTCATCCAAAAATACCTCCATTAAAGTATCAATTAAATTAGAAAAGATACTCACCATGAATCTCTAGAAGGTACTTAGGGAATTACAAAGTCCAAATGGAATCCTATAGTAAGAAAATGTTCTGAACAGGTAGGTGAATGTCATCTTATCCTAGTCCTCTACTACAATGGGAACCTAAAAATATCCATAAAAACCATCCAAGAATCAATATTGTGTCCTCTCTGTAAGTCTCTCAAGCATCTAGTCAATGGATTAGAGGAAATGGTCCTTACAAGTGGATTGATTCAGTTTCCTATAATTTTATGCACACTCACCAATTTTTTTGTACTCTCACTTGAACTAAATCTTCATTTTCATTCAATATAAATGTGAACTTTGTTTTATATAGTATAGATTGGATAAGGCTAACCCATTGAGAGTCATAAATTGGGTAAATAATTCCTTCCTCAAGAAATGTTTTCACCTCTTTCATTATAAATTATAATAATGTGGGGTTAAGTATCCTTTGTGGCTATCTAAATAGTTTAGACCCATCCTATAAAATAATCCTACCCTTTCAAATGGAGAGACTAATACGTTTTATGTATGATAAGGTCCACCCAATTTCCCTAATATTATCCTTTAAAATATTTAGAATTTGTGTTTCTTGATCAGTTAGAATATTATTGGCAATTATTATAGGAAATTTCTCATCATTAAATAGGTATGAATATTTTAATTTTGGTGGAAATGGTTTGAATTCCAATTTGGGTGGGTTCTGTATGGATGGAAACTATGTGGGAACTGATGTTAATAGTGAATGTTGAGGTATGAATATGCATCATCAACATCAGTGATTAATGCATCAAATCCATCTGAAAAATCAACAACCATGTCATAATAAAAAATTACATGCTCAGAATCAAAAAAATAATCTACATCATAATCAGTACTAAGAGAGGAAGTCTCCTGATAAATAGGTGGGGAAATGTTTTGAGACATCAAGTGAGCCCCAATACTCAAAATCTTATTATGAATGGAATGGTCCCCATTTAAAAAAGAGTGAAAATAAATATTTGGAGAATCATTACAAGATGGGTTAGAATGGGATATGAAGAGATCATAATGGTCTTCTGAGGGGTACATCATGGAGGCTAAAATAATAAATAATATGATCTAATCTCTGAATTCCATAGAATGTGTTCCCTCATGGACATTTCTTATTTTATTGGTAGTTTTGAGGAAGGGTCTACCAAGAATAATGGGAGCATAAGAACTTACCAAATCATCCTCTATATTAAACACGTAGAAATTCCCAAGAAAGATCATGTACCTTACCTGAACAAGTACATATTCAAGGACTCCCACTAGATATGTTATAGCTCAATTTTCTAATCACACTATTACTCATGTCAGCTTCAACTCACCAATCTATAAAAAAGAGAAAACTGTTGAGACATGACATTAATAGAGGATCCAAAATCACATAAAGAATAAAATAAATTTAACTCCCCTATAGTGCATTGAATGGTGAATGTCCCAAGGTCCTTGTAATTTGAAGGCATCACCCTGGTTGGTGTGATGAGTGCAGATACATTCATCCCAAGTTTGATTTGGTCATTTCCCTTGATCCCTATTATATTTGTACCCAATTCTTTCAAAAACATGGCATACCTTGTAATTTTATTAATTGTTTTAAGTAGAAGGATATTGATCTCAACATTCTTACATGTATCAAAAAACCTCTTTTTGCTTCACCTCTTCAGCCATCTTCTTGGTTTGTATATATCTACTCGAAAATGGAAGGGGTTTAGAAGGAACATCATCGATTTTTTTCTAACATGTGTCTTTCTCCTTTAGATACTCATCAGTTGGTCTTGAATGTAGCATCCCTCGAGTTGTGGTATATCATGGTGGGATTATAGGTGTAGATGTATCAGTTTTTTTCTTCTCACTTCTCAATGTGATGGCACTGACATTCCCCTTGGGATTTAGAGTAGGCTAGGAAGCACTACTAAAAAAATTAACATAATGACAGTTTTTTTGTATTAGTGATCTTTATAAATGTCTCTAATTAGAGACACCTCATTTACCAACATTTTTTTTGGAAATGTTGTTATTTTTTAAAATTTATAATATTTTTTTATAATACAAAAAATTACTTCATTTACTGATGTTTTTTAAATACATCGGTAAAAAAAATTAATGTATAAAATTTTTAAACCCACAACCCACATCATTTACCAACATTTATAAACATTTCTAATTAGTGACTCCTCATTTACCACCATTTTTTAGAAATTTCAGTAAATTTATTTTTCTTTAAATTTATAATATTTTTTTACAATAAAAAATTTTATTACTTTTTTACCCCCACAACCCACCTTACATACTAATGTTTATAAACTTATATATTTATAGACACATCATTTACTGATGTTTTTTTTGAAATATTAGTAAATGAGGTGTCATTTACTGATGTATTTTAGAAACATCAGTAAATTTTCTTTTTCATCAAAATATATAATATATATTTTTTATAATAAAAAAATTTATTACTTTTTATACCCACAACACTCTCCATGCAATGTCATCCCCACACAACTCCATGTTGCACATGCCAAATTACACACCCTCAACGCTGACCACACCAGGAAGAATAAATCTGGCTCTACAATGATAAGAACTCACACCTGTTGAGTAATACACAAAGGTCTTACCAAATCACCAATGAGATTTTTGATCATAAAATTAAATTTTGTTATATTAATATATATATATATCACTATTTAAAAATTTAATATATTAGATATATAATTTTATATATTAACATACATATATTAAAATATATATATGTCTATATTTTATAATTTATATTTTTTGTTTATATATATAAGTTTATATTATATTGTGTATATATGTATATATATATTCAGATTTTACATATATGTTTTTATTTTATATATTCATATGTTTATCCTAATATGTGTGTGTGTGTTTATATTATATGTATATATAGGTGTGTGTGTGTGTAAATATATATGTGTATGTATCCATATATATATACATATATATAAGTATCCACATTTTAAAACACCGGAAAAAATGGCAATAAAATAGTCATGACTTCTTAAAAACGTGAAAAAAATTAAAATATATATGGGTTTTATATATAGATATATGTACATATATATATATTTTTATTTATATTTATATGTGTGTGTGTGTTTATATATATATAAATATATATATTTATATATATGTGTGTTTATATATATTTGTATGTTTTTATATATATATTTACATCGATGTAGGGAAGTGAGCTATATATATATATTGTGATGTTTCCTTACAAACATCGCTAAATTCAAGTTATTTTTTAGTGAAGGATGATTTACGGAGTTCTTACTTACCAGTTCGTTGAGTACGTTGGCAATTTGGCTCATTTATGTCTTCAACCCCCACAAATCTAAACCTTGACTCTTCAGTTCATTTCCTTGATTAAGAACAAGTTGTTTAAAAAGGTCATCGGTATTAGAATCTACATTTGGTTGAGAATTCTCTTTTTTTGTTGACTAGTGGATTTTTGGGCTTCAGATCTCCTTTGGGGTTGTTTAAAACCCTGTTGATAAGGTGGAGGGTACTGCAAGTTTTATTGAAAAGGGGGATTTCGTTATTGTCCAGAGCCATACCTTGTGTATGAGTGATATTTCCACCCTTGGTTGTATGTTGGTGAAAAATAATCATACTCCTTATGGGTATGTGGTTATTGTTTTTACGAATATGGTCTCTAGGGTAATACAGCTACAAAATCCTCTGTCTCTTGTAATTGGGGGGAAACAGTCGGTGGGGTGGTTTGTTTCAATGAAAATTCCACAAGGCTTTGCAGGTGTGGTTTTAAATGTCTTTTTATCCAAACCAATATGTCTCACCATAGTGGTTAATTCATGTAATTTTTTATCAATTAAATGATTTTAAATAGAAGTCAGACTTACCTAATGTACTCCTCTAACATGTGGTGTATCTTGATCACTAAATTGTAGGAAGTTTTGTTTCATGTTTTCAATCAATGCACATGTAACAACTGGTGTTTTGTCTAATAATGACTCACTAGCTATGGAATCCACCATTATCCCCTCCATAGGTGTGAGGCCTTCATAAAATTATTGGATGAGGAGTTACTCACTGATTTGGTGATGTGAGCAGCTTTCACACAACTTCTTGAATCACTCTCAGTACTCATAAATTGACTTCCCTTGTGCTTACATGATCCTTGAGATCCCTTTTAGAATTATAGTTGTCCTTGATGTGGGAAAAAAACCTACGTAAAAAAATAAATTTTAAATCATCCGAAAATATTACATCTTGAGGTTGTGAATACTACATGCAATGTTTTCAGCTTCATCAAGGTAGAATGAGAGTGATGTTAGATTAATTTGGTCTTCAGAGAGATTACATGGTTTTAGGGTTGAGCAAACCACATTAAATTATTTTATATTTTTTTTGGGATCCTCATTAAAGAGACTATAATATCTATATATTATGTGAAAAAATATTTCAAATTAATGTAATCTTTTTGATATTTGTCATTTCACACAACAATGAATGTAGATTTTGGAATATGAAATTACTAAGTTTGTCTTGTGTTATACACAATACCAAGTTAATATTACACTACACGCAACACTTAGATTACTTTTTGGTACATGTAACACTATGTTTGGCTTTTATTACACACAATATTGAGTCCCTTAGATAGCTTTCATTACACGCAAGGTTGAGTTTAACTAAACTAAAATATACTATTAATATTATTACTAAAATATTATTATAGATACCACTTAGCCATTGGAATGGAATTTGTGGATAAGATTAACTAAAATTTCGAAAATATGCTTATACATGTATATAAAATGAATCCTTTGGCTATAAATTTGTTATAAAATAATGTAAGAACTATTTGAAAATAAAGAAATAACTTTTCTATGAAAAGTATTTTCTTATGTACAAACACAATTTTATATCACTAAATTAAAAAAAACTATTTTGATGAATTTTTTCAATAAAATTTATAAATTATATATTCAATAAATATTTTTGATACTCATCTAATAGATTTTATAAGTATAATATATGAATAAATCCAATTTTTTTGAATAAAAAGATGTATTTTTCTGAAAGGTAATTTTAGCACCTTTAATAGAAAACACATTTTAAATAAAATTTTTGAAACTTTTATAATTATTATTTGAAACAATAAACTTAATTTTTTAAATAAAAATATTAAAATTTAATTTGGCTGAATTTTTTGTGTTTTTCTGAGAAGTTTCAGTTTTTTATGAATAGTGAAAAAGACTGGATTTTGATTCAAAACTACTTTTTCATCTAATTTACTTATATAGTTAAATTATATATTAATTTAATTTTAAATTATAATTAGATAAATTATAAAATAATTAATCCAATTTAGGTCATTGGAACCAATTTTACATTGAAATTGGATATAAAAACATTTCAAAAGTTTGGAATTTTTCACTTTAAAAACTCATCGCCTCATCCCATATATGGGATTAATTTTAAATTAATTTATGAAACTTCTATTTTTAAAATTTGTGAAAATATATTCCATATTTGGAACCAGAATAATTTTTAATGTTTAATAAGTTCATCATAGTTTTTGACTAAAAATATTTGTGAAAATGATTAAAATTAATTACAATGATTAAGAGAAACATTCGCATAAAAAGACTAAACCTTAAACTTAAGGACCAAAATGACCTAGAAACTTGTCCAAAATCTATTAGTTGTTCATATTTAGACCCTATCCTCCTTTGTATCAGATTTGGATCATTATTGGATCCACTTGACAATGGAAAACATGGGCGGAATTCCCGTCTCAAAAATTTACAAGAATGTCACTCCTCATCCACTATAGAAGGACACTCAACCCTTTAACTTATTCACACCCACCAAGTCCTTTGGCTTGGCCAACCTCTGCCTATAATGACCCAATGTTTTATCATTGGAAATTACTTTCTTATAATTATGTCGTATAATCACATGAAATAACAATAGAATGAACTACTAAGTACTTTGTGACCTTTAAACATAATATTGTCACTTCTGTGTTTTGAATTTTAAAAATATGACATACACGATTGCGAATAGTAAGGTTTTTGGGGTCTAATGGAACAAACTTAATTTTTGGTGAATAGTAACCTACCCCAATGAATAGTAACATACCCTTATGAATAGTAATATGACCCTTATGAATGGTAAATCTTCCAAAAGAATAGTAACATCACCCATGAATGTATAAATAAAATTTAGGCATCTTATAAGTGATAATGTGACAATAATAAAAGTATTGTTCTTTTTGTAAGTCATAATTAAATAAATAAAATTAATTAATTAATTTAAAAGAAAATTTATTTTCCTAAAATGTGTTCATAAATTATCCAAAAATTTACTTCTGGTCTTAAGATAATTTTATATGACCTTATGTAATTTTTGAAAGCATTATAAAATCAGTTATTGTTTTAAAATATGTATTTTTCAAGTAAATTATGACTTTAATTAAAAATTAAATTAATAATTTTTAGAAAATTATTTTTGAAAAATGGAGTTCATTTTTGGATTCTACATGTCAAAAATTATTAGGGTGAATTTTTGGGATTTTTCTAAAATACTAGAATTTTTTATGAAATGTAAAATACGATAATTCACAATAAATGCTAAAACCTGAATTTCTGCATCATGCTTGAGTCATGGATGAAGTAAAAGGCCATTGGTTAGAACTCACATGCACATATTACTTTTTTTGGTCACAATAATCATTACTACGACTTTTCTTATGAAAAAATAAAAAATAATGATTAAAATATTAATAAAATCCACCTTCCCTCCAATATAAAAACCACCCACACTCCCTTATTCTCTTCACTCCTCTAAAGACTTGTACCTTCCCTAAATTCTACCCAAATATATCACCAATATCCTTCCCCATGTCTATTATCCCATGGTATTCTCAAAATACTTAATCCTCTTCCCTTAAGAGGATCTCAAAGGAGATAAACTCAAGAGGTAAATTCCACTTTTTGATTATTTTATTTTCTTTTCTTTTTTTATTTCCTCACCTATCTTCACCAAATGGTATGATAACTAAAATAAAATAATTTTAATAGAATTTTATTATGTTAATGGGATATTTTATCATAATCACTCATTCCCCCTCCTTTTATACTATATAAAAATACTGTCTAAGATGTGTTGATTTATCACATTCAAGATGATAGGTTCTCAATTTATATTACCATCATTTAGACTGGTTAGGAAACCATTTTAATGGTTGAAATAAATCATAATTTATGTATTGTATCTTATTTAATGTTCTATAATCCATATAAATTCATTATTTAAAATAATAATAAAAAATATGTTAATTATGAGCAAAATCGCCAAATTAATCCAAGCGTTTATCATTAATGATTTATATAATGATTCACCTTCAATAAAAAAACCAAATGAATTTTATAACCATGTAACATTCAGGATGTTCAATAATAAAATATAATTTCAATTCTAGATAACCACTCTCATCATACATTTGTATCCGAATATGAATATAAGTGAACCGACCATTAAAACCAAGGAAACAAATGGATCCAAAAAATGAAATTGAACCTCATAACCAATAAAAAAATTTATGAATGAACTCAAAAAGTTTATAATAAATCATTTACATGTAAAATAGGTTCTATATTTATTAATTAATAATCATAATTTGATTATTCGGGTCATTAATATCAAGTGTAGAACACTATCGGACATAAGGTAATGGATCCTCTCTTTCTCACATTTATTCAAGAATCACCTCTATGTTATACCCTTTTACATATATTTCCTAATGATGGGGTATGATTTAGAAACTTCTCTATACTGACCTCATGATTTATAAAAGATGATAAATCTATTTCTCTCTCATTAAGACCTCCTAAGTACACCTGATACCATGCCGATATTTCATAAGGGATTCTACCTAAACTGCCTTTATTCCTTCAGGTTGCTCTATCTTTCTTTTTACCCAAATGAAGTTGTTTTTAATTTTATGTAAAAATTCTAAATACTATTTATATTCTTCAAACTCATGTTTTAATATCCATCCCTCATTCTCTTTCAGGGATATACATGCTTTTAAGTGATTCCCTCCTCGATACTTCCCAATAAGCAAACTCGTTTTAAGAGAACTTCACAAATTTTTACCCAATTTAAAGGGAACTCTACCATTTGTTTTAAAACACCATTATTTTTATAAAATAATTATTTTTATTATGAAAACCATCTTATATCAATTATGGTTTTATATAAAATATTATTCCCTTTTCTTAAATTCTATTTAGTAATTTAATTAAAATCACACTAAAATCTATTAATGCTACGAATTTCCTAAATACTCTTCTTAGATGTTGTCACTTATATTTGAAATCACTTACCATGATATATCCCTATTTTACCTTATTAATTTCCATGTATTTTTTAATTTCTTTCTCTCATGGACACTTTTATGATACGCCCATTCATTATTCTTTATGACATGAATGTGATACCCATTTCTCTCGATGGGTTCCCTTATGATTATATATGATTGATTATGTATGATTATTTATGTGGAAATTATATTCATTAACATGTTAATATGGATAAACCTAGATAGTTCTCCAATGAATTGGGTAAAGTTTAGTCTCATGAGACATTATGTGCAATGGTCTTGGCGGTTAGCCTTGACTCGTGCTACCATGTGCAGCGGTCTTAGTGGGTTAACCTTGACATGTTCTCCTCTATGTGCAATGAGCCTTGAATCATGCTAGATTCATGATTTATGTTACTAAAAAATTACTATTAATTCATGTTTATATGATCCCATGTTTATATGTTATGATTCTATATGCCATTTTATATCATTATGTCATGATCTCTAACCCTTATGTTAAAGCCTTATTCTTATGTTTATCCCCTTATTGGGATTTTAGCTCATACCTTTGTTCATGTGATCCCCATGGAACACTATGTAGATGTAAGGGATCAAAGGAATATAGGATCTCTTTATGAATATTAAATAAAGCAGTGTTTCTTTGTCACATGTTTTACATTTTATGTACCTAGTCTTCAAAGACACTAGACTTCACAATACTTGGATTATACTCTGATGTTTAATTATGTTTAAAATCATGTAATGTTATGTGTAAAAGGCTAGGGCTGATATAGTTGGTATCAGAGGATTGTCTAGTTATTTTTGGAGATTAGGAATTGATAAATCTAGTAAGAACCTTAATGATGATACTAAGTATAAAACAAACCCCTAAATTTTGGTAAGTATATAGTAAGTGGTTTATCAAGAAAATACATCTCTTTTTGAATACAAAAAGGTAGAGGTGGCTCTGGAACATATGTATCTAGTTGTAAAACCCTAAAACACCCCTTTGAGCTAGACTTGAATGGGAACTAGTGCATGAAAATGGGCCTTTCTGCACTCTTAGTTAGATACACCTAGGGGTTATACTTTGGTAAACTCATGATCTTGGTAAAAACCATTACTAAGGGAATGAAAAAAAAAATAAGAATATAAGTTAAGAAATAGATAAAGGATAACCTAGATTGAAACATATGGAATCACAAGTTAGGATATACTTATCCTTTACAAGTTTATCCTCTTATTTTCAAAGTTTTCATTTTATTCTTAATAGCTATGTATTCAAGACTTCTAATTGAATGTTCTTTTTCTTAGTTAATGGTGTGAAATAGAAGAACACGTGCCAACAATCAATGTGATAGGTAATGTGATGATTTACCTAATGATATGCTTGATATGATGGGAACGTGTCCTCAATACTTCATGACAGTAATTGCTCAGGTGGATCAAGTTATGAATAATAACTTGAATCATGTGGAACACCCTCCTCCTACAAGGAAAGAGAAATTTGTTGTTGAATCCTTCATGCGGTAGAGGACTCACATGTTTAGTGGATCTTCTAACCCCCTCCTCACAGAATAGTGGATTAACTGCATTGAAAAGTTATTATATGTCCTCTAGTGCTCAGAATAAGATAAATTTGTACTGGAGGTCTATCCTTTTGATGGGGAATCTGATCAGTGGTGGACATAGATCAAGAATATGAATCCCCAAGAGAAAATTGATTCTATATATTATGAGGAATTCAACAGAATGTTTTTCAAAAAATATTTTCCATAAACCCTCCATCTCAAGATATAAAGATAGTTCCTTAGACTCAAGAACAAGGAAGATGAGTTAATTGTAATGTATGAAGAAATATTTACAAGCATTAAAAGGTACACCTTTTTATTTTTCATCAACACTCAAATCAATATCTATCGCTTCTTTAGGAGACTAAATCCAAGTATATCAAGAGTAATGGTGATTCGAGAGTTCAACAGCTATGAGAATATTGTTCTTTGTTCCCTTAAGGTTGAAATGGAGATCAGATACTCTCAATGGTATCGTGGGCCCAGTGAAAAAAAGAGGAAAATGGAATCTAATGTGTGTGTTCCCACAAATAAATTCCATGATGGAAAGAAGCTCGATTATCCCATGTGTAAAAATTGTGGGAAGAATCATTTTGGGAACTGTTTAAAGGGAACCAGGAATTGCTTGAAATGTGAAAAGTTGAGAAATCTGTCTAAAAACTGCCGATGGGATATGAAGAATCCCACTAATGTGGAAGAAGAAAGGAAGGCTCATATCAACACTCATCTTGTAATCCAGTGTTACAACTGCAAGGATCATGGGTATTATGCGATCAATTTCCATAATTTGAGAGTTTTCGTAGGCAATCAACAACAACCTCCAAGGCAACAAGGAAGGTATTATGTTATTACTACTACTGAGGTGGATTCGAAAAACGATGTGGAGATAGGTATGCTAGTTATTCATTCAAGAATATAGAACATACTATTTGATTCTGGTTCTAAGAATTCTTTTATATCCTGAAATTTTAGTAGAACTATTCAAACAACGCCTCAAAATTTGGAGGATAAGTTATCAGTGAGAACAGTGAATAGGGAAATCATTGGGTATATGGTTTCTAACTCCTCCTAGGCTAACATTTGTGGACTAAACCTCCCGGAAAATCTCATCAAACTTTCTTTAGTGGATTTTGATTCTATCTTGGTCATGGATTGGTTATCTTTATAAAAATCCAACATCAACTGTCGGGAAAGTGATATCACTCTTCACATCCCGAAACATCCTCCAATTCTTTATAAGTGTAAGGAGGAAGATGAATCTCTTTTAGAATCACTATCTCTAGTGTGGATATTAATTCCTTATGATCAAGAATATATAGCTCAAATGATTGAGACAAAGGAGAGAATCATGCTTGAAGACATTCCCATCATGAGGGATTACACTGATGTATTCCCTAAAGAGTTTCCTAGTCTTCCTCCTAACTAAGAGGTTGAGTAATCAATTGAAATTATTCTTTAATCTCTTCCTATATCAAAGACATCTTATAGAATGACCACTATAGAGCGGGAAGATCTAAAGAAGATGTTATAGGAGAATTTGGAGAAGGGTTTTATACGCCCAAGTGTTTCACCATGGGGTGCACCAGTCCTCTTCATTGAGAAAAAGAATGGATCAATGTGCCTCTGCATTTATTATTGTGAACTTAATAAAATAATGATAAAGAACAATTATCCCTTGCCATGGATAGATGACTTGTTCGATCCTCTTTGTGCGGATAATTATTTCTCTAAGGTGGACCTTCATTCGGGATATCACCAACTAAAGGTGAGGAAGAAAGATATTCCCAAGACTACCTTTTAAATGAGTTATGCACACTATGAGTTCATATTGATGACATTTGGAACCACTAATGCTCCAGAAAGTTTCATAGATTTAATGAATATAGTCTTTAGATATTACCTCAACAAAGTGTTGGTAGTCTTTATCAACGATATTATGATATACTCTAAGAGAAAGGAGGAACATGATGAGAATTTTAATACTGTGTTAAAGACTTTGAAAAGGGAGAAATTGTATAAGTATAGTTAATGTGAGTTATAGATGGAGGAAGTATCATTGTCGAGGAATGTTATCACCAGTAAAGGGATATCTATGGACCCTTCCAAGACAAAGTTGATTGAAGAGTGGCCTAGGACAACATCTGTAACGGAGATCTGCAGATTTCTAGATCTAGATAGGTATTATCAAATATTTGTGAAGAAATTTTCATGATTGTAAAACCCAATGACCAAGATGAAATATAAGGGAGAAAAGTTTGTCTAGACTCATAAATGTGAATACTATTTTAAGGAGTTGAAAAAGAGGCTTATCACTACACTAGTACTCACACTCCCAACAAGTGGAGAACTATTTAAACACTGGAAGAAATGTTGCGAGCATGTTCTATGGACTTCAAAGTAGTATGGTACCAACATGTTCTACTGGTTTAATTCTCCTATAATAAAATTTTCCACTCGAGCATCCAAATTTCACCATACAAAGACCTTTTTGGGAAAAGGTGCAGAACATCGGCATGTTGAGATGAAGTTGGTGAGAATAAGTTGCTAGGACCTAAAATTGTCGAAGAAATGGTGGAGAAGGTGAAAACCATTCATCAACACATCAAGGAATCCCAAAGTGGAAAACGGTGTTATGAAGATAATCATCAATGACACCATGAGTTCAAAGTTATATACATGGTATTTCTACACATATCTCCATGGAAGAAGGTCATGAGATTTGGGAATAAAGAAAAGATAATTCCTAGGTATATTAGACCCTTAGAGATTCTTGATCATGTCGGGGTTGTGTCCTATCAACTGGAACTTCCACCTACCATGTCCTAATTACATTATGTCTTTCATGTATCCCTCTTAAGGAAGTACAAATTAGACCCTTCACATGTACTCTCTTAAAAGGTGGTACAGTTGGAGAATGATCTTTATTATGAGGAGCATCCCGTGAAGATCTTGGATTGTAGAGATAATGTTCTACGTAACAAGACTACTCACCTGGTCAAAGTTCTATGGTGGAACCATAAGTACGAAGAGGAAACCTTGGAATTGGCGGAGGCAATGATGAAAAAGTACCCACACCTATTTATGGATTAGAATGTAAAATGAAATTTCGAGGGTGAAATTTCATAAGGGGGGAATAATGTAACGACCCAATATTTTATCAATGGAAATACTTTTCTTATAATTATGTCATAAAATCACATGATATCACAACACAATGAACTACTAAGTACTATGTGACCTTTAAACATAATATTGTCACTTTTGTGTTTTGAATTTTGAAAATATAACATAAACAGTTGTGATCATTAAGATTTTTGGAGTATAATGGAACAAATATAATTTTTGGTGAATAGTAACCTACCCTTATAAATAGTAACTTACCCTTATGAATAGTAATATTACCCTTATGAATAGTAAATCATCCAAAAGAATAGTAACCTCACCCATGAATGTATAAATAAAATTTAGGCATCTTATAAGTGATAATATGACCATAATAAAAATATTGGTATTTCTATAAGTCATAAATAATTAATTAAAATTAATTGATTAATTTAAAAAAATTATTTTCCAAAAAGGTGTTTATAATTTATCAATTTTATGACTTCTCATTTTAAGATAATTTTATAATAACTTTTTTAATTTATGAAAGCATTATAAAATTAGTTAAAGTTTTAAAATCTGTATTTTTCAATTAAATTATGATTTTAATTAAAAATTAAATTAATCATTTTTAGAAAATTATTTTTTAAAAAATGGAGTTCATTTTTGGATTCTACACGTCGAAAAATGGTTAGGTTTAATATTTTGAATTTTTCTAAAATGCTTGAATTTTTTATGAATAGTAAAATACGATAATTCACAATAAATGTTAAAACCTGAATTTTTGCATCTTGATTGAGTCATGGATCATGTAAATGGTCATTGGTTCAACCTCACATGCACATATTATTGTTTTTCATCACAATAATCATTATTATTTCTTGTATTATGGAAAAAAATAAACTATTAGTTAAAATATTAAGAAAAGTCTCCTCCCTTCCACTATAAAAACCATCCACACTCCCCTCTTCTATTCTCTCCTCTCAAGCCTTGTGACTTCCCTAAATTCTTCCCAAATATCTCTCAAATATCCTCCCCCATGTCCAAAATCCCTTGGTCTCCTAAAAAGACCAAATCCTCTCCCCTTAAGTGGCTCTCAAAGGAGATAAACTCAAAAGGTAAATTCCTCTTTCTGATTCTTTTATTTTCTTTCATGTTCTTTTCTTTTTTAATTTACTCAACTCCCTTCACCCAAATGGTATTATAACTCCAGTAACATACATGTACTAAAATTATGTTATTCTAATGGGATATTTTATCATAATCTCTCCTTCCCCCTCCTTTTATACTATAAATGAAAACACCGTCTGAGATGTGTTGATTTATCACATTTAAGGATGAGAGGTTTTCAATTTACATTACCATATTCTAGACTGGTCGTTAAACCATTTAAATGGTTGAACCAGATCATAATATATGTATTTTATCTTATTTAATGTTCTGTAATACTTATAAATTCATGATGTAAAATAATAATACAAAACAAGTTAATTGTGAGAAAAATTGCCAAATTAATCCTAGTGTTTATCACTAATGTTTTATATAATGATTCACCTTCACTACAAATAACCCAATGAATTTTACAACCATGAAACCATGTAGATGTTTAATAATAAAATATAACTTTAATTCTTGACAACCACTCTCATCATACATGTTGTAACCTTTATGAGATAGTTGTTTTAATAATCACAAATCGTGCCAATTTACAAATCATTATTATTCACATATTATGTTATAACTAATGTTAATCATGTCGGTGAATATTTATAAATTAATGAATTATGTCTAATGGTATAATACATTTTAATAAGTCAATAAATTATGGATATTTATGTTTCAATATATTTAAAAGTGTATATTTACATACAATTATGAATTTCACTTAATCTGGTATTGTTCTGTATAAGACAGACACTTTGTAAGTTTTTCAAAGTCTCTGACACTGATTGGATCAAATGAGTCACCAATGGACGACTCATCGATGAGTACTCATCAAAAAAAGAATACACTGATGCAGGAATCATTGATAGAACAAATGACACATAGATGGACTAGTCATAGATGATCGGTCACACCATTAGTTCAAAGGACTTATCGATGGACGAGTCACCGATGGGTGACACACCGATAGTCCAAAGGACTCACCGATGGACAAGTCACTAATGGGTGACACATAGATTGTTCAAAATGAGTCACTGATGATGAATCACCAATGCCCAGATAGACTGATAGAACAAATGACTCATCGATTATCAGAGTCACCGATACCGATGGAAAGGATGCACTGATACAGAGAGTCACTCATACTAGTAGACCAATGATATTGACTCATCAATAGTCATATAAACTGTTTTTATTTTATTAATTCAAATTTATATCTAATGGTCATATTTAAATAAATTAATTATTCTGACATTAATTAATGTTGTCTGTAGGATATTCAGAGGAATGTATGAGGTACATGCATGTGGGGTGATCATTATGTTTATTGGACCTCGAAGTATAAAATAATTACCAGCTAGATAATTCGACGTGTAGTGAAAACAAGAAAGATAATATCAGTAAAAAAAGATATATCATAAAAGATAATAACTCCTGCAACTCTTGAGAATACTTCCGAAACCCAAGAACTCAAAAGGAAGAATATACGGGAAGATCAAGAAGTCAATATAAACCTATTGAGATGACCTAAACATCTTTTGAACAATAAGTTGAACATCTCATACTCCTAGAATTTAGAACACAAAGTCTTGAACACTCTATTTTGGAGTCAACTTTTAGAAGATGACTCAAACTTCAATTACACTACATCAAACGAGTCTAGAGTTGAAGTGCATAACAAACAGAGCCTTCTAAACCTTAAAATACATATTATCTCTGTTGTATTAATTTATTTACATTTCTAAGAAGTGTGTGTATTTTTCTGTTACACACACACAAACTACTATTAATAACTGGAGGATACTTGATATCCTCAATCTCAATCTCTATTTATCCTTTTATATCCCACATTGAACTATGGAAGATATCATGTGTGACCTGTTTTTGTTTCTCACGAATAACTGTGGTAGTGGTCAAGTGTGACCTAGACAGCGTTGTGTGCTATTGTGAACCACGATCTTGGTTGTAGATAAAACTTGTTTATTAATTTAAACTACTTGATGGCATGTGATCCCAAAGTGGAGAGGACTAAGACTCAGCTTGAGGATGAACCTCTTGTTTTAAATTCCACTATGCCAATTGTTATTTTCTTTTACTAAGGTTTATAAAAAAATTCATTCAAAAAAATTCAAACTCTGATAGTTATTTTATCAAGTGTTTACAATAGTTTTGAACCAGTAGGTTAGTTTCAAAATTTATATTAATCTTTAGGTTAGTATAGTTGAGAACTAATAAATCTCTTGAGAAATTAATTGAAAATTCATGACTCTTATAAATTCACTACAAGATGACTTGGTTTATATTTTTAATTTGGGGAAGTTTTCAAAGAACTCATTTTTAACTGAAATTTTTATAGGTACTCATTTCACCCCCCCCCCCTCTTGATTACTCTACTTCAACCAACATTTGGTATCATAGGATTTTGGAATTTTTCAGTTTTAAAAGCCTTTTCAAAAAATTTCAACTATGATTGTAGTTATATTTCAAGGATCTTAACATTTCTGTTAATACTAAATTTTTATCTCTTTGAAATATTTTTCAAATTTATATTATGGACAATAGATTAGTAGAAGTTTCTACAAATATACCACCTTTTTTAGTTGAAGAAATTATGCTCAGGGGAAGATTGAAATGAAGATATATTAAGAAAGTGTGGTATTAGACATCTAGACTGCTATTGAAAGTAAATATGCAATACTTGATATTTCTAGAAACACTTGGGATAAATCTACCAAGACTACCTATAACAATAACTGTAAAGCTATGAATGAATTATACTATGCACTAGTAGATGATGAATTTAATTTAATTTCTCTGTGTAAAACTGCTCATGATATTTGGGACACTTTAGTTGTTTCCCATGAGGGAACAAATATTGTTAAAGAGATGAGATTAAATACTGATTCTCTTAAATATGACAATTTTAGAATAAATCCTGATGAATCTATTTCTAATATATATCTCAGGTTCAATGAAATTGTGAACACCATTATTTCTTTAGGAAGAGTTGTCACAACAAAGGAACAAATAATAAGGATTCTATGGTTCTTACCAAAGAGATGGTGAGGGACATTAGTATCCATAAGAGAATCATGCAACATTGATAAATTGTATGTGAAGAAACTAATTGAAAAATTAATGATGTGTGAAGAGGAACTAAAGGTGAATCAAGAGTATTAAGATCCAAAGAGAAATAAATTATCCTTCAATACTACCACTTCTAAGAGAAAAGACAAGGAGAAAGTTCAACCTGTTGTTGAGCGCACAATTAGTAAAGAATCATCTTTAGACAGTGAAGAGGAAATAGCCCAGTTGTCCAAGAGATTCAGAAAATTTTACAGAAAGAAAAAGTTCCTCAAGAAACCGAATTTTAATGGAATATATGACAACAAAGGCAATTTGAAAAATAATTGGAAGAAAAATGGAAAATCATAATAAATATTATACAATGAATGCAAAAGGAGAGGACATGTCAAAGTTGACTGTTCTAAATTAAAGTATAAAAATAAGTTTGAGTATAAAGATGGTAAATATAAGAAAGCAATGAAGTCCACCTGAAGTGCATCTGAGGATATCTCCAGTGAATCAGCTTCTTCTAAAAATGAGAAAGAAGATATGGAAAACATGTGATTTATGAAAAATACCTCAGAGGTACTCTTAAATTCTCCTATACCTAATGACTATTATTCTAGTGATGAGTTCGAATTTGAAAATATGAAAAATGATGAATTGTTTGAGTATTGTAATATGCTAGAATAAACTTTCAATTAACTGAAGGATAAGTATAAATCATTAATGAAACAACATGAACTCTCTGAAAATATTAAATCTAAACTTACTGTTGAGAAAGAGAAAAATTCCCAACTTTTAAAGGAAAATAATGACCTAATGTTATCTAATGATCAATTAAAGAAGGATCTAGAAAATTTTACCAATGGGAAAAACACACTTACTCAATTACATGGTAAACAGATAGCTCTTAGGTATACTACTAGAATAGGATATCATCCAGGATGAAGAAATTTATCGAAAACAAATTTTATAACTAAATCTGAAAAATCTAATTCTCTTCCCAAAAATCAAGATTTTACACCAAGTTTCAGTTCTGAAAAATATTTTATTGCATCAAGTTTTTCTGGACCAAATAAAGATTATTTTTAAAATAATTTACATTCTACATATAGGAAACCAATAAGACAATTATGGGTTCCTAAATACTTTATTACGAATGTTTCAAGACCCAGACAAATATGGGTACCAAAACCTTTTCTTGGATTATTTTTTTGTAGGTATACTGTCAAAATAGTTCCTGTAAAATATTTGGTACTTAGACAATGGGTGTTCAAGACACATGATAGGATATTAATCAAGCTTCAATAATATCATAATGATTTATGTAGGACATGTCACATTTGGTGATAATGGTAAAGGAAAAATCATCGACTTTAGCCAGATTTGTAACCTTAACTCTATTTCAATTCCCAAAGTAATTTATGTTAATGGATTAAAATATAACTTTTGTTAGGTCCACTAGTCTGGATATCCTAAGAGGGGGGTGAATCAGGGTATGAAAGATTAAAACAACTGCCCCTTTTGATCTTGTTTTTCTATTAGACAAAACCCTATTCTCTCTCTTTCCCGTTGCAGAGTATAAATAAACATCAAAACATGCATAGGAAACATCAATTTTTTACTTGGTTCACCCCCACTGGGCTACGTCAAAGGAGCATACACTATCAGTGTGTCGAAGTACCAATTCCACTATAAGTACACTGCAGTTTACAAGTTAGAAGCGGGCTCACTGTCCCTCCTGGTTTTCAACTACTTACAATTTGAGAACTCACTTCTCTCTCAACTGAAGTGAGCTCACTGCTTCTTAAGAAGATCCACTCACAGTTTATAGACCTGTAGGTATCTTCATTACCATGAATGAATGAATCCTCCACTGTATATAGATTCTCTATTGAAGTACAAATTTCATCCACTGATGAATACCCCTTTTTCCACTGAACACTGGGAAATTCCTCTTGGAAATACCTTCGCAAAGCACCCTACTTCGTGAGGCTCCCAATTTCATGAAGCTCAAACCAGCCTTCACAAAGCTCTTACCTTTTAGAGAAGCACTCTAATGAAGCACTATCGCGAAGCTCAAGCCTTTCCAATGCTTAGTCCATCGCGGAGATCAAGTCGTCGCAGAGTGACTTCTTTGTGAAGAACACTGAGCCAGCGCGAAGCTCGCAACTTTCACGGAGCTAGATTAGCAACCGCGAAGCTCTTCTTTCGTGAAGCACGCTACCTTCGTGAACCACCTTCATGTAACGAGAGAAAAATATTTTCTTCAAAAATTCTCTCTGCTTCGCATGAGGGGGAAGAGGTCTATTTATAAAAGATTCCACCAGCCCTTGAACTTTTCACATGAATTCAATGCCACATCATCTAAAATCACGAAGCTCCAAAGTTCCCACCAAAATTCTCTCAAAATCATGAAGCACCACGGAAATTTACCAATCGTGAAGCTTTTCATGATCGCGGAACATCACCGTCAATTACTTTGCACCACCACTGCGAAGCTCCCCCGCATTTCCCTTCAATATTATCATTCGCGAAGCTCATCGTAATTGCGATGCATCACCGTCAACATTATTCTGGTCTTCGTAAAATCCAAACCATGAAGCCTATCTTCGTGAAACTCATGACTTTTATATATTTTGATGAGATCTTAAAGGAAATCCTTATTTCTCAATGCTCACCAAAATCCATATTTTGGACCCCAAAAATTTGGAAAAAACTGGAAAATGGTGCCACCTTGTATCTGTTCTTTTGTACCACCTCCAGATTGTATGTTCCTTTGTCATGGTTCTTTTTCAACATGAATTGTCAACAAAATCTCTGGAACTCAACAATTCACCATGGAAACCTACATTGTCAACAAACACAACAAACCCAAAAATGATGCAATGTTACCTTGAGGGATTTTTTCCCAACAACTTGGTTTGAATATCTCAAATGTGTGATAATTGATTTAATGTCAAATTTAAAAATGATTCATGCCATGTTATTTATGCCAAAAATAACTTAGTTTACTTCTCTTAGAAATTATAATGTATATGTTGTAGATTTAGACACACTAGCATCAAAGAATGTTTTCTACCTAAGTTCATTTCACAAAGAGTCTTGTATTTGGCACAGAAGACTAGGAAATTATAATGTATACTCCCTTAAGAAATTGACCAGAAAAGGTTTAGTTAAATACTTACCCAAACTAGAGTTTCCAGACAACAGAGTGTGCAATACTTGTCAAAAGGGAAAGCAACACATAATCTCTTTCATACCAAAGAAAGAAGTTACAACTTCTTGACCTCTCAATTTGTTTCACATGGACTTGTTTGGATCATATAGAGTTTCAAGTCTCAATGTGAAGAACTATGTTTATGTTCTTGTAGATGACTTTTCTAGGTTTACTTGGAGCTTTTTCATAGCTCACAAAAGTGAATCTTTCTCTCATTTTACAATGTATTCTAGGACTGTAGAAAATATTAGTGGACTTAAAATTAAATCTTTAAGAAGTTAAGATGGCCATGAGTTTTAAAAAAAAGACTTTGAATATTTTTTCTCACAAAATGGATATAGTCATAACTTCTCTGCCCCTAGGACACCTCAATGGAATAGTGTATTAGAAAGGAAAAATATAACCCTACAGGAAATTTCCCAAACTATGCTCAATGAATATGAACTACCAATTTATTTTTGGGATAAAGCTATTAATACAGCTTGTTATATAATAAAGATAGTCTTAATCAAACCTATCTATAATAAAAATCCTTATGAGTTGTGGAATAATAGGAAGCCCAAGGTAAATTATTTTAGAGTGTTTGGTTGTAAAGTTTATTTTCATAACACTAAAGATAATCAAGATAAATTTGCCTCTAAAAGTGATGAAGGAATATTATTTGGATATTAAACATCAAGTAAAGCATATAGAGTCTTTCATAAAAGAACCAAATGTGTATAGCAATCTGTACAAGTCATGTTTGATGGAACAGATCCACATTAACCTAAGACCTTTCTATAAAATCTTGAAGAGGATATGTCCAATCTGGACATTAATGATAAACCCTAAAACCATCCTATAATGAAATATTTTAAAACTTTTAGTTCTGGAAATTCCCTATATTATAGCCATAATGAACCAGAACCAAGTGATTAACCTAAAATAATTATCCCAACTTTTACTATACTAACTATAACTCTTAAAAACCATCCATTAGATATTATAGTTGGATATTTAGACATAGGAACACAAAATAGAGCTTCCATGAGAAATTAGGTTGAACATCAAGTATTCTAATCACAATTTGAACCTAAAAATATCAATGATGCAATCAATGATGAATTTTTGGTGATGGCCATGCAAGAAGAGATTAATCAGTTTGATAGAAATAAAGTTTGAAATCTTGTTGATAGAACAAAAGATACATTAACCATAGGAACAAAATGGGTGTTTAGGAATAAAGTAGATGAAGCTGGAAATATATTTAGAAACAAACATAGATTGGTTGCACAAGGCTATAATCATGAATACATAATTGATTATGAGGAAACCTTTACACAAGTAGCTTGGCTTAAAGCCATTATAATCTTACTTTCGTATAAACCACACTTTAAGTTCAAACTTTATCAAATGGATTTCAAAAGTGAATTCTTAGATGGTTATATAATTGAGGATATTTTTGATGAACAGCCCCCAGGTTTTACAAATCTACATCTTCTAAATCATGTTTTCAAATTAACTAAAGATTTATATGGTTTGAAACAAGCTCCAAGATCTTGGTATGATATGTTAAGTAACTTTCTTATTTCTAAATGTTTTAAAAAAGGAGTTTCAGATCCTACTTTATTTTTAAAAATAATTTCTAAAGATGTTTTAATAGCTCAAATATATGTAGATGATATTATTTTTGGTTATTCTAAAAATTATTTATGCAATGAATTTTCAAAAATGATTCAAAGTGAGTTTAAATGAGTTTGATGGGTGAACTTAAATATTTTCTTGGATTTAAAATATTTTAAAACAAAGAAGGAATTATTATAAATCAAAGTAAATAAACTATTGATATTTTGGAAGGATTTGGATTTTATGGAATTAAGAGTAGTGAAACACCTATGAGTTCTACATGTAACTTAGATCTTGATGAAAATGAGAAATTTGTTGATCAAACTGCTTATAGAGGAACGATTTGGAGTTTTCTTTACTTAATTGCTAGTAGGCTAGACATCATATTTAGTGTGTGCATGTGTCTAAGATTTCAAGCAAACCCAAAAGATTCACATTTAAATTTTTCTAAAAGAGATTTCAAATACCTTAAATATACAACTAATTTAGGATGGTTCTACCCTAGAGGACAACCTTTTGATATGGTTAGTTATTCGGATGCTGACTTTGTTGGGTGTAAATTAGATAGAAAGAGAAACTATGGAATATTTCACTTTCTGGGTAAGTATTTAATTTCATGGTGTAATAAAAAGAAAAATTCTATTACATTATAAACTGCTGAAGTAGAGTACATTATTGCTGGTAGTTGTTGTGAATAGATTATGTAGATGAAACGAACTTTATTAGACTATGGATTCCAATTTAGACATATCCCCATAAATTTTGATAATACAAGTGCTATTAAAATTTCTAAAAATCCAATTTCTCATTACAAAAAATATTTATGTAAGAAATCACTTTTTGAAAAACCATTATAAAAATGGTGATATAACTCTTGAATTTATTGGGACTGAACACCAACTTGTATACATTTTTACCAAACCCTTAAACTATGAGAGAATAAGATACATCATACATGAACTAGGAATGATAAATCTCTAAAGACTATCTGACCTTATCCCCTTAAAAAAATATGTTTTTCTGTGAAACTGATTAGGTGGAACCAATCTGGTGAAACCAATCAGGTGAAACTGATGAGGTGAAACTAATTAGGTGAAATAGATCAGGTGGAATTGATCAGGTGGAACTGATCAGGTGGAACCGATCAGGTGGAACCGATTAGGTGGAACCAATCCAGTGGAACCGATCAGGTGGAACCGATCATATGAAACTGATTAGGTGAGACTGATAACGTTAGAGTGAAACTGATACCGATAGGGACTTTTTAGTAAATCTGTCTATCTATATCTTTTAAGTAAAATGACACAGTTTTGTTCTTTTTTATTTTACCATTATTATATTTATTTTTTTACAATGTATAATCCCAAAATTATAAAATTAAATCGATCCACACTACTTATACCCTTCTACCCTTCACTACCCACTCTACCTTTGGACCCTCGACCTTTCAACTTCCCACTTCGAACCCAAACCTTTAGAATGGGAAGGAAAAAGCACACAATAGAAGGACCAAGTGAATAGTTTCCAGTCAATCATTAGAAAGGAGAATCAAGTAGTGCTACAAGTTCTATGAATATAGAGTTGGGAAGTTATATAGTAATTCCAGAGAAAGAAGTGTATGTCGAGTGGTTGTTGTCGAGAAATTATCTCTTCCTGAAAGTTTTGGAATCACAAGGGTGGATTAGCTGGTTTGTAGACAATGAGAGAACTTTAAATCCCAAGCTAGTACACTAGTTTTATCTCAACATGAAAGTGTTTTTGGAAGGATCTGAGGAGGCTCCGATGAAGTATGTTGTAAAGTGAAATGAGATATCATTTTCTTCAAGGAGTGGGTCAAATACCAAGAGATGCCTCCTAATGGAATATTTGTTGACTACCAGGTTAACATTCCTCTAACCTCAGATTTATTTTCTTAGAAAAATGCATTGAAATAGTTGACTAAAAATGAGTAATCAAGGAGGCTGATAGCTTCATAATTAGATGGATAGGACATAATTCTATTCAAATTCATCCAACACCAAATTTTCCCAATAAAGGTAGATTTTGATGCCTTAATGTATCAGGATGTCTTCCTAATTTATTTGTTGAAGAATGAGGTAAAATTAAATATGTGTAGGTACCTTATGGTACATATTTGTAAAATGGTCAAACCTTCCAAGAATGAAATCTATTCATATTATCCAAGGATGATTTATGCAATTTTGAAGATGCTAGTATGTGTGGACAATGGAGATGAAGTGATTACTGCATGTAGTGGTTTTTTCCTACACAAATACATCTACAAATGGATGAAAATATTTTGGAACCCATAGAGTAGAGTGTGTATATCAGATGAGTAGAAACTTTATGAGGATTATAATCCTATATATCATTCTACCAGACCAAGGGATCAAGCTGATCCAGGTCTTAAACCTAGTGAGAAGGTTATCTATTCAAATGAAGAAAAGTTGAGCCTGAGCTGCAAAGATAAGATGGGTATCCTATATATGATAAAAGTGACCCATATATTTCTAAAATACCTTGAGATATGACATATGGACCTGCAATTCCACCATTATAATTAACTTTGAATGAATATTTTTTGGATGATGAAGATGGGGAAGATACTAAAGTCTCTGGAGTTGAAGGTTATGTAAGAAATACTGATGATGATGAGGAGGAGGAGGAGGAGGAAGAAGAGGAGAAGGAGGAAGAGGATGAGGATGGTGATCATGTGAGTGAATCTATGAATGCTAGACAAGATGTAGTTAGTTCATGTGAGGAGCCTGTGCATAGGGATGATGATGAGACTGGCAGAAAGGATGATGTTGATCCAGTTGGACAGGGTTCTGCTGATCCTGATGGACAGGATTTTGTTGATCATAATGGACATAAGGATGTAGACGTTGGTAATGACGATGTTCATGACCACCCCGATGATGATGCTCAATGAATCATTCAGTAACTTTCTGATATTATGGTCGGAGGTCAAGAGGAAAAAGTTGAAGCTCAGATTACACATATACCTTAGAATGAGGAGGAGCCTCAAGTGGATAGATTTCAAGAAGAAGAAGCTCAAGCTTAGATAGTACCAGGGCCTCAGAATGTAATTTTGGCTAGAGGTCAAGAAGAAGAAGTTGAAGCTCATAATGATGGAGATCCTCAAGGTACAAGAGTAAGAATTGATACTGTGGAGCCTAGAGATTGGACTTTTTTTGGTGTGTGGAATAGAAATCTAGGATATATCCTATTTGGTCTGGATTATGATTCATATGAGGAGATTGTAGCTCCTCCTACTCTACAAGATGATGTGAAACTGACTGCTCCTACTTCACCTACTTTTCCCACCATTGATGAGCATGTTGTACCTTCAGTACCTAGTGACTATGTCACCAAGTATGATCTCGAACAATTTAAAGATGATATTTGTGAATCTATGAGATCCTCTATTGGAGTTAGAAATGATGTTTCTACATCTAGGATTATTTCAATGGTAGATGATACTCAGATTGATAGAATGGTAATTCAGGAAATATATCCCAATATTATCACTACAGTCGAGACCATTGCGAGAAACAATTTAGTGCTGGAAGAATAAGTAAAGAAAATGAGTCATGAAATGGTATCTATATCCAATGATTTTAGAACCACACTTGGTGGTGTTATGGAGGTTCTTAGGAACCTTTTTACACACCTACTGAATGAATATTTGAAAATTTTGAAGGAGGATCTTGCAAAAATGATTTTTGGTGAATCTAGTTCTAGAGTTACCAGGCATGCTGCTGATATGGGGTCCTTTCGGACTATGATAAAAGAATAGATCAAGTCCATTCAGATTGAATATGATAAAGATGATAATTCCAAATTTCAAAGGAACAGTGACCATGTCTTTAACATGGTGAGAAAATGTGCCAATGAGGCATCTTTTGCTCAAAAGGAGATCAGGGACAAAGTGGACAAGTATTTCTCTAAAATCTACACAAACCAAGAGTTGAATAAAAACTTTAAAAACTTGTCTGAGAATCTCAAGATATCACTAGTGTCTAAGGAATTCAAGAAGAAAGTGAGCGAGTTGAAAGATTTTACACCTACATTGGAGAAATTCATGGAAAACAAGGAGGATTTCGAGAAGACCATGCAGTATAGGGGTGAAATCATCAATGATTTTATCAAGATTTTAAAGACCTACATGCATGTACAGTCTGAGGCTGTAGTGATCCCTGTAACTGCTTCCATCAGAACTGGTTCACCGCCTCTGGCTCAGATGAAAGCATCTCATGATTTATCTCAAATCAGGCCAGTGATCCAAGAGCAGCCTCAAAGTTGTATTCTATCAGAGCAGAGATCAATCATTGCATCTACTATTTCTATAGGAATTGCTTTATCTGGTATAACTATTCACTCATCCCTTCCTACATCCACAACACCACCTCCTACACCCACTATTGACCCTTCAAACAAAGGGAAATCTACTCAAATCCCAATCCTTATAAGTGGATCATTATTTAATAGGGATTTGTACTTTTATTTTTGATTAGTGTCTTTTGATGTTTGTATTATTTTGTACTTTCATGAATATAAGTATTCCTTCACTGTGTTTCAATTTTCTTGGTGTTCTTTTTCTTAATTATTTATGTTTATCTTCACCTTTTTGATAATCCCAAAAGGGGGAGAAATCTATTGATGGCATAAACTCTTAACCTAAGGGGGAGAGTAACTCTGTAATAGAAAAGATAGTATGTAATCAATAGAATATACATATATATATCCCAGCTAGAGGGGTCATGAAAGTGTTCTGATATAACTCTCTTGTACGAACCTTCTATATATTCTCTGCTACAGTTATTGAGGGGGAGCTTAAAAGGAAAGACCTTATGATTATATTGAGAATTCACATTCACTATTGGTATTCTAATCCAAGTAATTTTTATTCCTTAACAACATGCATAACTCATTAATGCCATGATTTGTGATTATCAAAAAAGGAAGAGATTGTTGGACCCTTGGTGAGAGATTTGTTTTAATAATCACAAATCATGCCAAATTAAAAATAATGATTATTCACATATTATGTTATAACTAATTTTAATCATGTTAGTGAATATTTATAAATGAATAAATTATGTCACATGATATAATACACTTCAATAAGTCAATAAATTATGGTTATTTATGTTTCAATATTTTTACAAGCGTATATTTACATGCAATTATGAATTTCACTTAATTTGGTACTATTCTGGGTAAGACAGACACTTTTTAAGTTTTTCAAAGTCTCTGACACTGATTGGTTCAAAGGAGTCACTGATGGATGACTCACTGATGAGGACTCACTGATCGAAGAAGACATTGAAGCAAGACTCACCGGTAGAACAAATGACACACTGATGGACAAGTCACCAATGATCGTTCACATCGTTAGTTCAAAGGACTTACTGATGGACGAATTACCGATGGGCGACGCACCGATAGTCCAAAGGACTTACTGATGGACGATTCACCGATGGGAGACACACCAATAGTTCAAAATGAGTCATCGATGATGACTCACCGATGCACAGACAAACTAATAGTACAAATGACTCACCAATGCTCAGAGTCATTGATACAGATGGAAAGGACACACTGATACAGAGAGTCAACAATGCTGATAGATCGATGCTATTGACTCACCGATACTTATGGCTCACCGATATCCATAGAAACTATTTTTATTTTATTAATTCAAATTTATATCTAACAGTCATATTTAGATAAATTAATGCTTCTGACATTAATTAATGTTGTTTTTAGGATATTCATAGAACAGTATGAGGTACAAGCATGTGGGGAGATCATTATGTCTACTGGACCTCAAAGTATAAAATAATTACTAGACGGATCATTTGATGTGTAGTAAAAACCAGATAGATAATATCAGTAAGAAAAGAAAGAGCGTAAAATAGAATAACTCCTAAAACTCTCGAGAATACTTTAAAATCCCAATAACTCAAAAGGAATAACATATGGGGAGATCAAGAAGTCAAGTTAAACCTACTGAGCCGACCTGAACATCTTTTCAACAGGAAGCGGAAAATCTCATACTCCTAGAAGCCAGAACATAGAGGCTTCAACACTCTGTTTTAGAGTCAACATCCATTAGAGATATAAAACATCAATTCAACTACATCAAATGAGACCAGAGCTACACTGCATAACACACAGAGCCTTCTAAACCTTACTCTACATCTTAGCTCTATTTTGTTCATTTATTTACATTTCTGAGCAGTGTGGGTGTATGTATGTTACACACACACACTGACTATTGTTCATAACTAGATGATACTTGATATCCTCAATATCACACTCTATTTAACCTTTTATATCCCATGTAGAACGGTGGAAGAGGTCGTGTGTGACATGTTTTTTGTTTTTCCCATGAATAATTGTGGTAGAGGTCAAGTGTGACCTATACAGCCTTGTTTTCTATTATAAACCCCAATGTAGGGTGTGGATCAAACATTTTTTTTAATTTAAAATGCTTGGTGGTAGGTAATCACCAAGTGGAGAGGACTAAACCTTTTCTTGAGACTGAACCTCTTGTTTTAAATTCCGTTATTCCTATTATTATTTTCTTTTACTATGTTTTATAACAAATTTCATTCAAACAAAGTCAAACTCGGATAGTTAGTTTAACAGGTGTTTATAAAAGTTTTTGACAATTATTTTAGTTTCAAAAGTTATATTACTCTTTATATTATTATATCTTATAACTAATAAATCTCTTGAGAAATTAATTGAACATTCATTACTCTTATAAATTTACTACAAGATGACTTAGATTATATTTTTAATTGGGGGGGATTTTCAACGAACTAATTATTAACGGAAATTTTTATTGGGACTCAATTCACCCCATCTTGATTACTCTAATCTGACCAACTGTACATGTATATCTGAACATGAATATAAGTGAATGGGTTATTCAAACCAAGGAAACAAACAGACCTGAACAATGAAATTGAACCTCATAACCAATCAAAAAGGTTATGAATGAACTCAAAAAGGTTATATTAAATAATTTACATGTAAAATAGGTTCTGTAATTATTAATTAAAGAACCTAATTTTATTATTCATCTTATTAATATCAAGTGGATAAAACCACTGCACTTAAGGTAAGGGATCCTCTCTTTCTCACATTTTTTCAAGAATCTCCTATATGATATGCCCTTTTACGTATAATTCATAATGATGGTGTATGATTTTACAATTTCCCCATACTTCCCTCATGATGTATAAAAGAATATAAATCCATTTATCTCTCATTAATACCTCCTAAGTACACCTAATACCATGCGAATATTTCGTAAGGGATTCTACCAAAACCACCTTTATTCCTTCGGGTTTCTCTATCTTTCTTTTTACCCAAATGAAGTTGTCTTTTATTTTTATGGACAACTTCAACGTACTATTTATATGCTCCAAAATCATTTTTCAAGATCCATCCCTCATTCTCTTTCAGGGATATACATGATTTTAAGCTATTCCCTCCTTGATACTTCCCACTAAACAAACTTGTTTTAAGGGAACTTCCCAAATTTTTACCCAATTTCAAGTTCCCTCTACCATTTGTTTTAATACGCTATTTTTTTTATAAAATCATTTTTTATGAAAACCTTCTTTCATCACTTCTAGTTTTATATTAATGATTACTCCCTTTTCGATTTTAAATGCTCTTTCGTATTTTCCTTAAAAATGCACTAAAATGTTTTAATGTTAATAATTTCCTAAATACTATTCTTATATGTTTTACATTATTTTTTACATCACTTACCATTCTATATGCCTATTTTACCTTATTAATTTCCATGTATGTTTTAATTTCTTTCTCTCATGGACTCTTTTATGATACACCCATTCATTATGCTTTATGACATGAATGTGATACCCATTTCTCTCGATGGGTTCCATTATGCTTATGTATACTTGATTATGTATGATTATTTATGTGGAAAGAATATTTATGAACATGTTAATATGGGTGTTCCAAAATAGTTCTTCAATTAATTGGGTAAATTTTAGTCTCATGAGATGTTATGTGCAACAGTCTTGGCGGTTAGCCTTGACTCGTGTTACCAAGTGAAACTATCTTGGTGGTTAACCTTGACTTGCGCTCCTATATGTGCAATAAGCCTTGAATAATTATAAAGTCATGATTTATGTTTTTTTCTCATTACTATTAATTCATGTTTATATGATTCCATGTTTATATGATATGATTCTATATTCCATTGTATATCATTATGTCATGATCACTAACCCTTGTGTTAAAGCCTTATTATTATGTTTATTCCTTTACTGGGATTTTAGCTCATATATTTGTTCATGTGATCCCTAGGGTACCCTATGAAGATGTAAGGTATAAAAGGAATTTGTGATCTCTTTATAAAGATTAAATAAAGAAGTGTTTTTTAGTCCCATGTTTTAATTTTATTTACCTAGTCTTTAAAGACACTAGACTTCATTATCCTTGGTTTGTACTCTAATTTTTAATTATGATTAAAATCATGTAATGTTATGTATAAAATTATAGGGATTTTATACTTCCAAAATATCCTCCAAATATCCCTACATTAATTCTATAATCCTCCCTTTGGATATAAATCTTATCAAGGAATCCCTTTGGTGAAAACCAAGATGAGTTACCCAAAGAAGATGTAACATCCTTCCACAAACTCTTTTGTTTTATTTTCACTCTCCACCACCTAAATTTTTCTTATTACATGCTTATATAATAACCTATGTATCATAAATATACTAAGATTTTTTTATTATAAGTTTTCTACCTACACTTACACACACTTTCATCTAATGGGTAACGAACATACCGTTTGTGTGTACGACGGACTACCGCCTCGTGAAATGATGTTGTTTGTTTTTACTTTACCCCCTCTCATGGGTGGGAATTAAGATGTAAACTATATTTTTATATTATATATATAATATTTATGATGTATTTATTGTTTTGGATTTATTTTATAAAACATACCTTCACATTTTCCATTTTTTGTAAATATGATAATTTCATTTTTGGATGTGTGGACTACCGCCCCCTTAAAGCGATGTGATTCATTCTCACTTTACATGGAATGTATTAAGAATGTTTTTAGTGAAATTATATGATATATATAAAATAATAATTATAATTTAATGATATTTTATATATAAATATATTTCATTTAATTTCTTTCTCTAAATATGATAATAAAATAGAAACAACGTTCATGTAAACGTACGACCAACCGTCTCCATGAATGGTGTATACCAATTCATATTTATATATTTTATATATTTTTATAAATACATACTTACTAAATATATATGATATTTATATCATGTTTTACATTTTATAAATAATTAAATAATGATCTATGTAATTGGATCAAGAATAACAAGCCAAAACAGACATGAAAAACAAAGCAGATATTACCTGAAACATAACATTAACATGATGTTGTTAATAAACGGGTAATATAAATTCATAACCAAATAATATATGGTATTATATATAATAATATGTTTCAATGGTATATTTATTATAAAATTATGTTTATTATACAGGAGGTTTGAGTGTGTCTAAAGACAGTCAAAACTTAAGGTAAAGGTTTTCTACTCTCACTTTTATTTCTATGAGACTTATGCCTTATTCACCACTCGTTTCTTTTGTGTGGTATATATACTAACCATGAATGTATTATATTATTATTATACTTAAATTTTTGGTTATTTACATATCCATTTAATTATCTTTATTTCATTGGGTTTATGGTTCAAAAGTTACCAAATCTGTAATGTAGTTTTGTCTCAATTTACCTTCTTTGAGAAACATGTAATGTTATGCACCTATATTTTTCTATGAGGTGTATATACTACCCTTTTGACATGTTATATCATAAATATAATTATTTTTATGATTTTTTATTCTTAATTTAATTTTTTTTCTTTCATGGGGATTATGATTCAATGTTACTAAAGTGGTAACAGTTTACTGTTACACTTACATCGTTTATTGGGATTGTTTAAGATTATGCTTCCATTGATGAAATATTATGATCCATATCTCAAGAAATATCATGGATTTTATTACCCTCTGGTTATTCATGATATATTCCCATAATAGTACCATTTTTTCCACTCTTTGGTACTTAAGATAATTAAGAAAACATTTTTAAGACAATACAACTTTATTTCTCTCTTTGGTCGGAAATTTGTTTTATTCAAAAACATTGTTTTCTAAAAAAGTTTTCAAAAATGATTTACTATGATTTCTAAAAGAAATTTTTACCCATTTTATAACATTTTAATAAAATAATAGTTTTAAATTTAATATCTCTTTCATTTTCCCATCAAGGAACTTTTCTAAACTTTTAACAATGCAAAAGGAATAATCATAATGTATGGGTTTCCCCGCCGCCATGATCGTCATTTCCTTGAAACCTCATTTGAAAGTTTAAAATGTTATCTTTAAAGAATTTTTTTTCTAATATTATGGGAATTAATTGTTTTAAAGTATTTTTCAAAGAAAATGGATTTCAAAAAAAAATTATGTTTAAAAAGTGTTTTAAATGATTTTCAAGCTTCCTTTATAAGTTTTAAAGGAATATTTTTTTCAAAATATCATCAAGTTTATTTTCAAAGAAAATGGTTTTGAAATTTTTTATGTTTCAAGAAGAATTGTTTCATAGAATAAAGTATATTTTACTCAAGAAATGTTTTAAATGATTTTAAATCTTACTTTATATGTTTTCAAAGTGTTTTTTTAAGAAAAGGATTTTTAATATATTTTATGTTTTAAAAAGTGAATTTCAAAGTAATGTTATTTTCCTTAAGAAAGGTTCCAAGCGATCTATCAAAATCCTTCTAAGATAGAATCCTCTGATATAGTTTAATATTTATTGGGGACATTATCAAATAATTCCATTCATATTATTTCTTGAATTTTTTATGTTTTCATGGAATGATCTTTATGACACTCATTTCTTTTCTATAGGTTATATGATTTTGAAACCTTCTCCTTTTCACAGGTTATAATTTGATGAAATGATTATGAAACATATCTATTTTATATAGGTTATGTTGTGATGAAAGTTTAATGATATCCATTTCATTTCATGGGTTATGATATGATGTTTATAAAACTCATCTCTTTTTATGGTTCATGATATGATAAATGGTTTGTTATTTTTTGGTGCATGCATGTATGATTTAATTATGTGATGGGTGGGACCTATATCTCCATACAATGAATTGGGTCACAATAAATGTTTTATGAGCTCAAATGATACACAGGTAAGCATCCCAATCCTGAAACAAGAGGGAATCTTAAGCCCAATACAAGAGGGTACACTATCCTAATCCCTAAACAAGAAGGTACACAAGAGGGTATACCATTCTTGAATCAAGAGGGTACATGGAAGGGAATCTCAAGCCCTAAAAAAGAGGGTACATAGGATGGAATCCCAAGCCAGAAACAAGAGGGTACATGGGAGGTCATCCCAATCCTGAAATAAGAGGGTACATGGGAGGGCATTCCATTCCCGAAACAAAATGGTGCAAGGGAGGGCATCCCAATCCTAAAACAAGAGGGTGCATAGGAGGGAATCCCAAGCCCAAAACAGGAGGGTACATGGGTGGGAATCCCATTCCTGAAACAAGAGGGTTCATGGGATGGCATCTCAATCCAAAAGTAGGTACACTAGTTATTATACCAGACCTAACATATTATGAGGGTCTTGGTAGGTATTATTGATATGGGATTTTATATGCTTATGTGTCTGCCAAAAATTTCATGTCTTATTCCTAAGTTATGATTTCATGGCTTATGCTCTTTATTCCCTTAATATTCATGTCTTATGAACTAACAATTTTTATGTCATGATTCATTTTTATGATCTTTTATATGCATGGTATGATCTTATAATGTTTTGATCAAATTCTCATACCCTTATGTTAATGTGTATGCTTACATATATCCCTTGTTTACCCTTATTGAGCATCTGATCTCACCCCTTATGTTTTATTTCCCCAAGTTATGAAGAAATGTTTTAAGTATAAGTTCTAAAGGGGAATATCTTTGTGGGAAATATTTAATATCTTTCACAAAGTTAGAATATTTTTTTCCAAGTTTTCAAAGACACTAAACTATTATGGTCCTCAGGTGTTCACTTTTTTAATGTGCTTAATATTCATCTAAAATGATGTAATATCCATGTATGTTAAGTCTGGGTTGCTATAGTTGGTATCAAAGGAAATGTTTAGTCAACCTTTGGAAACTACGATGAGAAAAATTTAGTGAGTTCCCTAATAATATTTATAAGTATATGTCTAAGTATGTCTCTGTGGATAAGTCTAAGGATGAGTTAAAGTATAGGAACATTTCATAGGATTTTGGTAAGAGATAGATCGAGTGGCTTCCTAGAATTACATCCATGTCTGGATATTACAAGTGGATATGAGTCTGTCATAGATGTACATAGAGGTAACAACCCAGAAAACACTATATTGAGTTAGACTCGATCGGGAACTTGTGCATGACAACAGACCCTCTTACACATCTGATTTGACACTCCATGGGTAAATGTTTTTAGAAGTCACAAACACTTTACGAACCATCATAAATGATTTAGATATATAATTACTCTTAATGATCTAGGATTAATCTAAGGTTTCATTGATTAAAAAGTAGGTGTCATGATTTCGACATCCTATAAACAATTTTTCATGATTATGTGGTTTCCCTCTATGATAAGTGTTGCTCGCGCTATGATTTCTGGTTTTAGCCAATGGATGAAACACAAAATAACTATTTTAATGATTAATTCAATGGATAATGAAATTATGTCCCTCCTAAGAACCCAAATTTTATGGAATATAGACTGAAAAAAATTGTTATGACCACACAACATTATCAAACCATGAATCATGCAGAGTTTCCAAATGACCAAAGGAGGGAACAATGTTTTATTAAGCCTTTTTTAAGGAAACATCTTCTTTATTTTAATGGAATTACTGATCCAATAGTTGATAGGAAATGTATTTGTGCCACTGAAAATATATTTTCATTCTCTACTGTTCAGAACGCAAAACTTTTATGTTGGAACTTATCACTTGGAAGGTGAAGCGAAATAGTGGTGGAACTTTATCAAGAATTTGAGGAAACAAGATAAAATTGAATTCATGGATTGGGATGAGTTCAATATATTTTTTTTAGTTAGTACCTTCCTCGTAATCTTCTTAAAAAAAGGGAGATTGAATATTCCCATCAATTTCGTAGTTATGATAAGAAAAGATGGACAGAATTCAAAGGAAACTCTAAAAGCTATAGAGGGAAGAAGATTAGATTTACTTTATGCTCAAAGTCTGGAAGGAAACATGGAGTAAATTTTTTTGGGTAACTGTTAAGTATTTTATGTTTGGAAAGAAAGGTCATCGAGTTTTTGAATGACAAGGTAATGGGAATAAATAGAAAGCTCCAAAGAATTCACCTCCCGTAATTCACTGTTTCAAATGTAAGAAGTATAGTCATTTTTCTAGGAAGTGCTTAAAACCAAAGGTTAATGATGATGGTCGACATCAAAAATATCTTAAGCTAGGGGATAAAGGTAGTGATTATGCAATCAAAATGGATGAAGTGGATCATGATAATTAGGGAACACATATCCTCCTATTTTATGTTGGGAATTTCATGTTTGATTTTGTATGAATTACCCCTATGAAAATATTATTGTTCATCATATAGTGAAATTTCATGTGATTACCTCCCTCTACATGAATTCTGGAACAATTAAATAACATTTTATATTCTATAGATACAAGGATGGACCCAAGTTTCTAACGAATTGTTTTGGGTATAAGATAAGATCTTATTTAATGGATAAATGGTGGATTATATTTCAAAAGGGTAATATGGTTAACCATTTATGGACTGTTTAAGTTAAAATTTAGATAAATTTGTGAGATTAAAGCATTATCTCACTATGTGAGGATTTGTGCATGTTGAATAACCTATTCTGACCTTTTTTTTGTGATGCTAACTAAATACCGATGGAATGCTTTATCATTCAACCTCATGATCTATTAGTAATTCAAGAATGAAAAATTCACCTTTATTTCTTGGTAGAAGAGATGAAGTGAAAATTAATCAAAGCATTACAATGGTGAGATTGTGTTGAAATCAAGTAAGTATATATTCACATGAAAATTATTCAACTTTAGGAAAAGGGTTTTGAAATAAAATGTTATCCTATTGTCATCATTTTTTATGATATCAATGACCTCTTTCACGCTTCTTCAATTTATGTTTTTATGATTGTTAGCTTTCTTTGGATCGCCCACTTTCTTGTGATTTGTAATATTTATCAAATCCTATGATTATTTATCATTTTATTCTATGCATATGTTTTCACTTTCCACCTATATTCACCTATATGGAAACCTAGTTATGTGTTACATTGGGTAACCATTATGTTTCCAAATTTCCCTTTTTAAACGAAGTTTTAATATTCATTTTTAAGATGTGGGCTTCTATGAAATAAACTTTAAAGTATTAAACCATTGATAACCTAGATGAATTTTGAAGGAGAAATCCATTTTAAGGGGGGTAGAATGTAACACCCAGAGATTTTGTGAAAAAAAAAACAAATTAATTTAATGTTTTAGATATTTTTTCATTTCACACAACAGTGATATACCTTTTGTTATATGAAAGCACTACGTTTGAATTGAATTATACATTTCAACAAGTTATTCTTTCACTACACGCAACACTTAGATTATCTTGTGGTGCATTCAACACTATTTTTTTCTTGTATTACACACCATACCAAGTCCCTTCAAAATATTGTGTTACATGCAAGGCCGAGTTTAACCGAACTACAATATACTATTAATATAATTACTAAAATATTATTATAGCTACCACCTAACTGTTGGAATGGAAGTTACGAATAAGATTAAATAAAATTGTGAAAATACGATTTAAACATGTATATAAAATAAATCATTTGGTTATCAACTAGTTAGAAATGAATGTAAGAACTATTTGAAAATAATGAATTAACTTTTCTAAGAAAATTGTTTTTCTATGTACAAACACAATTTAATCTCAATAAATTAAAAAAATGAGTTTTGATTAATGTTTTCAATAAAATTTATATATGATATATTAAATCAACATTTTTTATACTCATCCAATAGATTTGATATGTATAAGATAAGAATAAATCCAATTTTATGAATAAAAAGATGTATCTTTCTAAAAGGTAATTTTACCGTTTTTAATGGAGAACCCATTATAAATATAAATTTTAACACTTATAATTTTTATTTGACAAAATAAAATTTATTTTTGAAAGTGGGATATCAAAATTTACTTTGGATGAATTTTTGATATTTTTTTGAGAAGTTTATTTTTTGATGAATAGGGAAAAATACTAAATTTTAATTCAGAACCGCTTTTTCATCCAATTTATTTATATAGTTATATTATATATTACTTTTTTTAAGTATAATTATATCACTTATACATTAATTAATCCAATTTAGGTCATTGGAACGAATTTCACATTAAAATTGGATATAAAAACATTTTAAATTGTTGTACTTTTTCACTTTAAAAACTCATCCTCTCATCTCATCTGTGTGATTAATTTTAAATTAACTTCTTCCACTTATGTGATTAGAATTTGGGAAATTTTATTTCATATTTGCAATCAGAATAATTTAAATTTTCTAATAATGTCAACTTATTTTTTGATGAAAAATATTAGTAAAAGTGAATAAAATTAATTACAGTGATGAAGAGAAAAAATAGCATAACAAAAGAGTAAACCTTAAACATAAGGCCCAAAATATCCTAGAAACATGTCCAAAATCCATTAGTTGTTCATATTTCTACCATATCCTCCCTTTTATAGGATTTTTATCATTATTTTAGCCACACAAAATGGGAAAATGTGGGTGGAATTCACTTTTCAAAAATTTATAAGAATGTCACTCCTCCTCCACTATAAAAAGACACTCACCCCTCCCACTTATTCACTCCTCTCATGTAATTTTTCTTGGCCAAGATCTTCCCAAATATTCTCAAAACATACCTATATTAATCCTACAATCCTCTCTTTGGGCATAAATCCAATCAAGGAATCCCTTTGGTGAAAACTAAAAGGAGTTACTGAAAGAAGAGGTAACATCCTTCCACAAGTTCTTGTTTTATTTTCATTCTCTGCCACATAAATTATTGTTATTCCATACTTATATAATAACTTCAGTATCCTCAATATGTTGAGATGTTGTTATTCTAAGGTTTCGACCTACACTTACACACACTTCCATCTAATGGGTATCAAACTTACTATTCGTGTGTATGACAGACTACCACCTCGCAAAATGATGTTGTTTGTTTTTCTTTTACCACCTCTCATGGGTGATAATTATGAAGGACACTCTGTTTTTATATGATATTTATGATATATTTATTCTTTTGGTTTTATTATATAAATATAGCTTCCTTTTTTCTATTTTGTGTAAATATGATAACTTCGTTTGTGGACATGTGAACATCTGCATCCTCAAAGCGATATGATTTGTTCACACTTTACATGGAATGTGTTAAGGATGATTTTAGTGAATTATATGATATATATGAATGATAATTCGACCACATGGGTTTATGTAACTTGCATGAAACCGGATTGATTGTAGATATCAAGAAAGGGAGATTATATTACACAGTAAGCGTTCGTATGAGGTGACATTTCATTGCAACATCAACTTCTTTCTCTTGGGTTCCTTGACCTGTTGCTAGAAATTAATCTTGGAATTTAGGCAAAGTCTCCAAATTCCAATAAGAAATAGGCCTAGAGGGTCACACACTATGTGTAGCTAGTATCTCAGTTAAATAATTTATTTATTTAAAAAGTTGAATAAATATTATTCTTAGATGTGGTTTAGTAATTATTCAAGTATGCCTAGTTGCATTTATTTCGTCTCTAGTTATTCAAGAGAATATATTGTAGATGGAATATTTATTTATCAGTTAATAATGAAGTTATATTTATTTAATAAATAAATAGTCATTATTCAAGGCCCATTAAATATTGAGGAGGATTGACATACCAAGTTATGGGTCTGATAAGAAATAATATTAAATATTATTTGACCGAATAATATTTAAATATAACATTCAAGTTAAGAACATGTCATTGAAATAATAGCATTGCTATTATTATTTGACATAGGGTTTCACATGGAATAATAAATTATGTAGTGGTATATGTTCTAATTATTTATTATTACCCGGTGAATTAAATTATTTGTTATGTTATTATTCCCTAAATTAGTCAAGGGGTCATTCGACTGGATAACCAATAGTTTTGTGCACAACATCATTAGAGAAAAGGTATTTAGCCTAGATAACTCTTCCCTCTCCAATAACACTCTCAAGAATGAGAGAGATCCTCCTCCACCGGATCAAAGAGAATACTTTGGAAGCGATTCTCAAGGTGATCAAATGTGGACATCGCAACAACAAGGATCTTCCATGGTAACACCTGGAGACTTCCTTTGATGACATCCATAGATACATGGAGCACGTGTGGATCACCAATAAAGGATTCCTATCCTTGGATTCTACATCGCAATGAAGTTGCACCTCGTACCCATGGTTAGACTCATCAACGAATAAAGAATCATCTTGGAGGTAATTCTATAATTTAATTAAATTAATTATAAACAAAATAATTCAATCCTCTCTCCTCAGTTTCAGGTTCTCTCCTTTGTCTTTTATCTTTGATTCAATTCAATGGATACTAGATTTTATCGTCATATTGATCCTAGATTAATCATCAATTATGACAATTTTCAAAGTTGGGTACATGCTCATGTTGCGGTTCCACTGCACCCGGAACCTAAAAGTGGTGTCAGATCCAGGTTATATTTTCATTTATAATTATTTAAATAATTCATTGATGATTACGCATTAATAAATTAGTTTTTAAATTCATGTTTAATCATTCTTGTAATCTGAATTTCAATATCTGTTCCTCCCTTATCATTTCTCACAGATCTAAGAGAAAAAAAAATAATTTTATGATTAAAATTAAATCAAGGATCTCATCAGGAGGCGCTGACAATTTTGTCCAGATAACACAAGAATACACGTTGTGTAGTCGGATTTACATACTGTATATTTGTGTTCAATGCATCAGTAGTAATTCGAAAATTACTCTCTCTGTGTGCATTAATGACACACTGTGTATATAATTCTTACATCACATGTTGACCAGAACATATTGGTGTGCGGTCCGTCAGACTACACACCATGTGACCCACTGGACACGGCGTGTAGTCCCTTCGGGTCAGGGTCAAGTCATGTATCCCATACACGGCTTGCCCGGCTGGTGATTGTATAACTCAGAGTCTACATGGTGTGTGGCCCAATGGACATGCCCTGTACTCCGAAGATTTCCAAAGTACACCTCACACGATGTTTCCCCAAGCATGTACTTCAGATGGACGGTGAGGAGGGTACACACCGTGTAGTCGGATCTACATGTTGTGCATTGTTTCCAAATTACGCAGATTTAAAAATTTATTATTATATTATGTAAACCCTTGAGGCATGTACCTTCGTGTGGGTGTAAAGCTGGGACAGAACATGTGATAGTTGTTTGATATATATATATATATATGTGTGTGTGTGTGTGTGTATTTAATTAACATATGTGCAATGTTCAAAGATTTTCACATCATGTATTATTTTTATAACAATAATAATTCTTTGTGCATGAAACATGTCACAAAGAATAAAGTATATACAAGTATAAATACATGTTGGGTAGTTTTTGATGGATATTCACTGGGTTACCTCCAAGGTACAAGTTATTTACAAGGTTAGGAATGAGAATCTGAAGGATATTCAGAAAAGGATTAAGATAAAAGGGATTGATTAATTAAAGATAAAGATTAATCGATTTGAGAAAAATTTATCTTAATAATAACTATTAAATAATTGAATTCTAGTTTTATTAAATACATAATTCATTGCATGTATGTTGATGATTATGATCTAGACCAGACTTTTGTATGTAATTGGTTCCCTTTTAATTTATTTATTAAATTAAAATTGTTGGAATGCATGCATTCTCCTCATTAATATGTAGGGAATGTGTTCCCATGGTATCTTTTATGTAAACCCCCTTTTACCCATCACCTATGTGTGAGTAAAAAGCATATGTAATGGATGGATCTCCTAAGCTAGTAGAGGCGGTTCAAGTTAGGAGTTGAGGTGAAACCAGTCCAAGGAGATACAAAGGTGGATAGGTGGAAAGCTGTAAACACGAACCTTAAATAGTATAAGGTGTTTCTCCCCTAAGTCAGGGTTAGTTTATCATCCACTAGATAAACTAACCAATAGTAAAGTTCATGATAATATCCTTTATTTTATTTCTGTCAGTTGTATGGTTATTCATTATGGATGTTTGATGTGATCACATAATTAATGAACTAACAATCATATAAGATGGAACTAAAATAAAAATGGCTTATGCATAAATATTATCTATGCATGATTAATCACTTAAGTATATCCCACTTAACATTAAGAGGCATGTGAAAAGATAATAAGTGGCAATTTACACATAAAGGAGAAAATACATCTATTAAATATTAATTCGGTATAGTCTTCCATTACTTCGGTTAGAATCGAAACATGGTTCAATGTGCTTGACTAACCCTAGTTGGGGTGCTTTCAATTATCGGAGAATTCTAATATGAATATTTGGGTTGACTTATCTTAGTTTATATAAATGGTTGACTGCCCTAGCAGGACTTGGTGTAACTGTGAGGCAAAGGTTGAGAAAATCCAAAATTAAGGATTTCAGGATTGGGGAGTCCACTCAACAGGTCAAGGAGTTGTGAGTTAATGCAGTTGGCATTTAGAATGCCTACCTAAAACCTTTCAAGCTGCATGACCAACCCTAGTTGGGGTAATGTGAAGGGAAATATGTATCATTACCGCTGGAATGTCCAAGAAACAGGATATTCTGAAGCCAATGGTGAGGGCTATTGGGTTTCGGCAAAATAGTGGGAGACTAATATATGTTAATTTATTTATTTGTTTATATTTATCAAGATAAAGTACTAAAACTCTATTCATTTTCATTTGTAAAAAATGAAATCAAAATGACATAAAACATTTCATGGAAATCCATACTTGAGAAGGAAAAACTTCTCACCAGCACTAATTTCCAAGAGTGTAAAAGACACCTTCAGATTATCCTTCGCCATGAAAGGAAACTTTATGTGCTGGAAGAGCCTTTACCAGTTGCACCTAGAAATGAGGCAAGTTATGAGGAACTCTCTGTGTATGAGAAAAATCGGAATGAAACTATGGATGTTTAGTGCATCATTTTATCATCCATGACCAATGATCTCTTGAAGCAACATGATGAAATTGATGTTTATAGCATGATGGCTCACCTTCGGGATCTCTATAAAGTGAAGACAAGACAGGAGAGGGATGATATCTCCAACACTTTTTTCACTACTAATCTTGGAGAGTATGTGCTAGTTGGACCACATGTAGTCGAACTTATTGGCTACATTGAGCATCTGGACATCTTAGGGATTAAATTCCTAGATGAGTTGCATATAGATCTCATATTATCATCACATCCTAATACCTTCTCTATTTTTATTTTGAATTATAATATGAGAAATAATTAGAATATTCTATCGGAGCTTCTTACCCTGATTCTCAAAGTTGATAAGGACATGGGGAGTGAAAAACCCACAGTCCTTATAGTGAATAGGAAGAGGAAAGACAAGACAAAGGGACCTAAGATTTATAAACTATATAAATCCTCTAAGAACCGTCTGACCAAGAAGAAGAAGATCCAGAGCCATGTTAGAGAAAAAGAGGGAGTATGCTTTGCTTGTGGAAATTCAGGACACTGGAAGAGGAACTGCACTTAAAATAATGGGGATTCCAAAGGTGAATTCATTATCGAGTGAAATCTTTCCATTTTTACACATTGGGTATTAGATACAACTTTTGGGACTCAAATCTATATTCAAATGCAGGAACCAAGTAGATTCCAAAAAAAATTCCACAGGAGAGGTGGATCTGTGAGCAGTCAATGGTGCGAGTTTAGATACATATGGATTTGTTTTCACATTGTTGATGGGAATGATTTTGGTTTTACATGGATTTTATTATGTACCTAGTGTTACCAAGAACATAATTTCTGTATCAAGTTTAGATACATATAGATTTATTTTCATGTTTAGAAATAAATGTTATTACTTATATAAGAACAAAATATGTTATGGTATGGTGAATTTAAATAACGGTATGTATGTATTAAATTATGAAAACCAAGTGTTGGTATTTGATAACGAACCAAGTTCACATGACTCATACAACACCGAGTTGTGGCATCACCACCTTGGTCATGTAAACGAGAAGTGTCTGATGAAGCTCTATCAAGATGGATATTTAGAAACTTCTGAGCTAAAACCACTTGATAAATGTCATTCTTATTTATAAGGGAAAATGACCATACCACCATTCAGTAGATAGGGTGAAAGGGCCATAGAGCTTCTAGGATTGGTACACACTGATGTGTGTGAACCATTTTTAGTAGAAGCTAGAGGTGGATATTCTTACTTCATTAATTTTACTGATGAGTTGAGTAGATATTTCTATGTCTACTTAATGAGGTATAAGTCTAAGTCCTTTGAGAAATTCAAGGAGTTCAAATATGAATTAGAGAATCATCTTGGTAAGAAGATAAAGATTATTCTATCGGATCGAGGTGGATAATATCTTAACCAAGAGTTCATTGAAATTTTATATGAGTCTGTGATTCTATTTCAACTCACTCCACCTTATACACCATAGTGGAATAGTGTTAGTGAAAGGAGGAACCATACCTTTTTGGACAGGGTAAGGTCGATGATGAGTTGTGAAGATATTCCATTATCCTTTTGGGGATATGCATTGCAAAATATGGCATTCAAATTAAACCAAGTACCAAATAAAGTGGAAAATGGGATTCCCTTCGAGATATGGAGTGGAAAGAAGCCCACTTTGTCGCATACACATATATGGGGATGTGAGGCATTTGTTAAGGCTTTCTGAGGAAAAAAACTAGCACCCCGAGGCACAAAGTGTATCTTTATAGGGTATACCAAGGAAACAAAGGGATATTACCTATACAACCCCTCATAAAAGAAAATTATTGTTTCTAGACTAGCTATATTTCTTGAAAGGGAGAACATCCTCAAAAAGAATAGTGGGAACAAGATTGATTTCGATGAATTTGATGCTCAAGATACACCGGAGTTGGTACAGAAACAAGTTCCATTGGTCCCCGTGGAAGATGCAGTTCCTGAAACACAAGTACTGCATAAGAGCACAAGAGAGGTAAGGGAACCAGAGAGATATGGTTTCCTTATCACCGAGGAAGGTGACTCATTATTGATGGACAATGATGAACCTCTCTCCAAAAAGGAATCAGTAGAGAGATCAGAAGATACAAGATGGATATGAGTTATGAATTCTGAGATGGATTCCATGTATCATAACCAAGTTTGGGTTATGGTCGATGCACCAGTTGATGTAAATCCTATTGGGTGTAAATGGGTATTCAAAAAAAAGAAACCGGACATGGAAGGTCAAGTTAGTACCTATAAAGCAAGGATAGTGGCTAAAGGTTTTAAACAATGCCAAAGAATTGACTATGATGAAACCTTTTCACCAGTTGTCATGTTTAAATCTATTAGAATCATACTTTCAATAGTAGCTTTCCATGTCTATGATATTTGGAAGATGGATGTCAAAACTGTATTCCTTAACAGGAACCTTCAGGAAGATGTCTCTATGACACAACTATACGGGTTTGTGACACCGGGTGATGCTAAAAGGGTATTCAAGTTGTAGATATCCATTTATGGATTAAATAAAGCATCCAAATCATAGAATATTTGATTCGATGAATCCATAAGATAATTTGGTTTCATTAATAATGATTGTGAGCCATGTGTTTACAAGCGGTTTAATAGGAATGTGGTTGTTATCCTAGTAGTGTATGTTGACGACATATTGCATATTGGAAATGACATACCATTCTTGCAGTTAGTCAAGGACTAGTTTAACAAGTGATTCTCTATGAACGAATTAGGTGAAGCAGCCTACATTCTAGGAATCAAGATCATTTGTGATAAATCCAAGAGGCTTCTTTGACTAAGTCAAAGTGCATACATTGACCAGATACTAAAGAGATTTAGTATGGAACAATCCAAGAGGGGAGTGGATCCAGTGTCACATGGAATACATATTTCCAAGAAAATGTGTCCCTAGAAACAACATGAGAAAGATAGGATGAGTAAGATTCCATACTCTTCAGCGATAGGATCTATCATGTATGTCATGTTATGTAGCAGACTTGATGTTGCCTATGCATTGAGCATGGTAGGCAGATATCATACAGATCTAGGATAACAGCATTGGACTATTGTAAAGACTATCCTTAAGTATCTGAGAAGAACTATGGATATGTTCCCGGTGTATGGAGAAGATGAATAGCTTGTAATCAGAGGGTATGATGATGCTAGTTTTCAGACAGATCAGAATGATCTGATGTCATAATCAGGATATATATTCTCTCTCAGTGGAAGAGCTATGAGTTGGAAGAGTTCAAAGTAGCTAGTTGTTGATGATTCTACATTGGATTCCAAATATATAGTATCTTCTCATGCAGCCAAGAAAGCCATCTAGATTTGGAACTTTTTCCAGGATCTTGATGTGGTGCCTAGAAGTAAAGATCTCATTAAATTGTATTGTGATAATACTGCAGTGGTGGCTCTTGAAAAAGATCCAAATTCGCATCAATGAACAAACCAAATACTCCGAAAGTATCACCTCTTGAGGGATTTTTATCAAAGTGGTGAAGTTGAAGAGAGCATAGAGTCCACAAAAGAGAACGTGGTGGACCCCCTGACTAAAGGCCTATCTTAGCAGAAGCATGAATACCATGTGAGATCTAGCGGACTGAAGGCTATTAGTATTTGTCTCTAGTGCAAGTGCGAGTCTGTTGGAGTTAGTTCCCTTGAAACCAACTTATTTTTAATTTATGATAAATCTATATTCATTATATAAATTTTTATAAACTACTTATCATATCAGGATTGTTCCTCTGTGTGACATAGTATATGATAATTTCATAAGAATAGATGTCGCATTAAAAGGTCACAGAAGATCCCTACTATGATGAGAAACTAGAAGTTACATGAAACTATTCTTGAATATATGTTCTATGGATGGATGATATCATTTTAAGGGACACAAATGATACATGCTATCAGGGGTGGGGACTCATGAAACTTTGAGGAACCTTCTCATGGTGTGCGGCCTTGGTAATATCCAAGAGGATATTGTGAGAACAAGACCCACCAGTAGGAAATCCACATTCATAAGTGTCATTGGATGTTCCTATCTATGGATGTGTGTATTGGTCCTTAGACTTTAATATTATTATTAATGGGTATTATAACTCGCGCACATAGATGTATTGATGAAAACTGTGATGACAGATGTTTGCGGTGAGGTAGGATATATTGGGTGCGTCGCGAGTAATACTGCATTATTGAATAATGAAAGAAAGGATTATCACTTCTATGGAAGTAGATACCTCATGCCCCTTGATAGAAATTATATAGCCTAACTAAATCCATGGACATGGTGTTCTCTACGCTAGTTCAATTTCGAGAAGTCAATGAATGAGAAATCGAGAACATGGGTTGATGGCACTTGCATGCAACATGATTGATTGGAGATATTGAGACCCATGGATTATATTACATGGTATTCATTCCTATGAGGTGACATATCATTGCAACATCAACTTATTTCTTTCGGATTCCTTGACCCATTTCTAGACAGTAATCTTGGACTTTAGTCAAGTCCTCCTAATACCAACAAGAAAGAGGCTTAAAGGGTCACATACTTAGTGTAGCCAATATCTCGGTTAAATAATATATTTATTTAATAAGTTGAATAAATATTATTCCTGATTGTGGTTTAATAATTATTAAATTATGCATGATCACATTTATTTCGTTGCTAGTTATTTGAGAGAATATATTGCAGAAGAAATATTTATTTATCGGTGAATAATGCACTTATATTTATTTAATAAATAAATAGTCATTATTTAAGGCCTGGTAAATATTGAGGATTGGAGGATCAAGTTATGGGTCTAGTGATAAATAATAATAAATATCATTTGGTTAAATAATATTTAAATATAACATGTGATTTAATCATATGTCATGGAAATAATAGCATTGCTATTATTATTTTACATGGGGTTTCACATGGAATAATAAATTAAGTAACAACACATGTGATAATTATTTATTATCACCTGGTCAATTAAACTCTCCATTATTTTATTATTATCTAAATTAGACAAAGGGTCATTCGACTGGCTAACCAATCATTGTGTGCACAACATCCTTGAACAAAAGGTCTCGTGCCTAAAGAACTCTTCCCTCTCCAAGAATGGTCTCAAAAACGAGAGACGTCCTCATCCACCAAATCAATGAGAATGCTTTGGAAGTGATTCTCAAGGAGATCGAAGGTGGACATTGCAAGCACAAAGATCTTCTGAACTAGCACTCAAAGACTCCTTCAGCAATGTACGGAGATATGTCGAGAACATGTGGAACACTGCTAGAGGATTCATATCCTTGTATTCTATCTCACAATGAATCCACACCTCGGACCCATGTTTGGATGCATCAATGAATAAATAATCACCTTGGAGGTAATTATATAGTTTAATTAAATTAATTATAAACAAAATATGTCGATCCTCTCTTCCCGGTTGTGGGTTCTATCCTTTGTCTTTTATCTTTAATTCAATTTCTTGAATACTGGTGTTCATCTGTCATTTTTTAATCAATGAAATTTTCTAAACATTTCACAGTGCAAATGGAATGTTCGGCATGTACGGGTTTACCCACTTTCAGGACAATCATTTCCTTGAAGATTTTTTTGAAATTTACAAGTTTATCTTTAAATAAAATATTTTCCTAATATTATGGAAATTCATTGTTTTAAAGTGGTTTTCAAAGAAAAATTCTTTCAAAAATGTTTTATGTTTAAAAAAAATTTAAATGATTTTCAAGTTTACTTTTTAAGTTTTCAATGAAAATTGTTTTCAAAATGTCTTCAAGGTTATTTTTAAAGAAAATGGTTTTGAAAAGGTTTTATGTTTCTAGTAGAATTTTTTCAAATAAGAAATGATATTTTTATCAAGAAATGTTTTAAATGATTTTAAAGCCTACATTATATATTTGAAAGAGTTTTTAATAAAAATATTTTGAATATGTTCTACGTTTTAAAAAATGAATTTCAAATGAAGGTTATTTTCCTTAAAAATTGCTCCAAGTGATCTTTCAAAATCTTTCTAAGATTGCATCATCTGATATAGTTTACGATTTATTGGGGACATGATCAAAGAATACAATTCATAATCATTCTTGAATGGCTTATTTTTTTATGGAATAATGTTTTTGAAACTCATTTCTCTTCCATGGGATTTATTATTTTGAAACCCCCTTCTTTTAATTGGTTATGATTTGATGAAATGATTATGAAACCTATCTCTTTTCAATAGGTTATGATGTGATGAAATGTTAATGATACTCATTTCTTTTCATGGGTTATGATATGATGTTTATGAAACTCGTCTATTTTTATGGTCATGATATGATGAATGTTTTTTTTATTTTGTAGTATATCCATGTATTATTTCATTATGTGATGGGTGTGACCTATATCTCCCTCCAATTTATTGAGTAACGATAGATGTTTTATGACCTCAAAGGGTAAACGAGAGGGCATCCTATGCCCGAAACAAGAGGGCATCCTATGCCCAAAAACAAGAGGGTACATAGGAGGGAATCCCAAGCCCAAAACAAGTGGGTACACAGGAGGGCATCCCAAACCCGAAACAAGAGGGTACATGGGAGGGCATCCCAAGCCCGAAACAAGAGGGTACAAAGAAGGGAATCCCAACCCAAATCAAGAGGGTTCACAGGAGGGAACTCTATGCTTGAAATAAGAGGGTACATGGGAGGTCATCCCAAGCCCTAAGTAGGTACATAGGTGATTAACTCAAGCCTAACATGTCACGAAGGTCTTGATAGGTAGCCTTAACATAGGATTTTATATGCTTATGTGTCTGTCATGAATTTCATGTCTTATTCTTATATTATGCTTTCATGTATTATACTCTTGACTCCCTTATGATTCATGTTTTATGAACTGTCAAACATTATGTCATGATTCGTGTTTATGATCTTTGATATGCATGGTATGATCTTTTAATGTTATGATCACATTATCATACCATTATGCTCATGTTTATACTTACATGTCTCCCTTGTTTACCCTTACTGAGCCTTTAAGTTTACCCCTTTCTTATGTTTCCTTTCCCCATGTTATGAAGAATGGTTTTAAGTAGAAGTATTAAAGGGGAAGATCATTGTGGGAAACATTGAAAATATTTCACCAAGTTAGATGATTTTGTTCCAAGTTTCCAAAGACAATAAACTATTATGGTCCTCAGACATATACTTTTATAATGTGATGACTATTCATCTAAAATGATGTAATATCCATGTATGTTAATCCTGAGTCGCTATAGAGACCATGAAATTTTGGAAGGTGTATCAATCTAGATTTTAGATCAAATTTTGATTCCATGTTTGGGTATGTAATAAAAGATGGATGATAATTAATGTATGGTGCATACAATTATTTAATGGTTCTATCATGTTCATTGTTATTATTTTCAGCCATTGGTTCTGTTTTTATATTTAATTCAGAAGTGCTTCCAATCTCAATGTTCTCATAATGGAGGAATTATCCAACTAAGTGAATGTTGAAACTTCTCATAGACTGAGATTGTCTGATTCAAGCCTAAAAATTCTATCCAATCTCAAGGTCAAGATCTAAGAGATCTTTGGAATTAGTTTGTGCTATAAATCCAAGAAAAAGAAAAATGAAATCAGGAAAAATGGACCATAATAAAAATATAAGAAGTTTGAATTGATGGTCCAAAAAAAGAAGGGAAAAATGAGAAATGGAAAATATGGGAGAATAAAAATAGAAGAGAATGAAATAAAATTAAAAACAATACCTCAAATTAATTGAATAAACTACTTTTATCTGCGAAAATAATGCCAAATTGAAAGGCGTTATCATGAGAGCTCTAAAATGATGTGTAGTTTTTGGATACTTAGTTGCATCAGAGTGACTGATCAAGGTCATTCTCTAAATAAGAAATACATAAAACAACATATTAAAGGTATTTTAAAAATAAAATAAAATAAACATGCTACTTAAAATTATGAGGAGGTTTGTTTAACATTTATAAGACTAGAAAAATTATGTCGGAAAAAGGTTGTAATTTTTTTAAAAACTTGATTGATAAAAGACAATGAGAATATTTTTTAGAAAATATTTTTTAGAATGCGTAATCGATCTAAATATACCCCTTCACATACATATTAATCATTGTATTTCAAATTAAAATTCACTTAATTATTATCCTCTAATTTTTTAACCCCTGAACCCTACAATAATAAACTTTACCACCAACATGAAATTAATTAATCCATAGACTTGCTTCGGAACATGCAACCATAACACCCTACTTTGATTACTGTTTTAAGTCTAGATTATGATCAGTGCTAAATTAGGGCACATATCCATTCTGAAAATTAGGATAAAGTGATTTTGGGGATTTTATTTTAACTCCACAAATTGATCTCATATTTTCTTGTGTTACCAATTAAGATCATGCTCTCACAATTCACACATGACTCGACCCCACCTATTATATGTTAATTGTTCAATTATTTGTTTGGTTTCTTTTAAGTTCCAAACTCAATTCATAGATCATATTATGTGAATTATAGAAGCTCATTGATTCAAAACAAATAAGTGAATAATGTTATAATTATATCGATTACAAAAAAAACTACTCTTCTATGGACAGTGTAGTCATTATAGAAACATTTTCCATGTGTAAAGGTTTAGAAAGGGTATACCTCAACCATGTTTCTACTCTTGATTTCCAACCTAGAAAGGAAAATTCTAGAAGAAAGAAATTGAAAATAACATAAGAAATGAAATAGAAATGGAGAGTTTATTACAAAAACACAAACATTACAAGGAAAAGGAGGCTTCGATGAGGGGATCATTGCTTCAAGAGCTATCTCTTATGAAATGCTTTGATAATTGGAGTGGAATCACTTCTCTCCTGCCCTCAATTTACTAATTCATGATCAAAGCCCTCCAAATGAGAAAAATACACATTTATAGAGGGGAGGAAAGGCTAGAGTTACCAGTGGTTACAAGTATGAATAGGAAAATTCAGTTAAAAGTTTTAATCCAAAAAGGATTATTTGTCCAGAATTGAGTCCTATATCTAATGTCCAAATTTGAAACGCTATATCTGGATCTATAGTGAATTATTAAATCAATTTTCTTATATTTATTTTGTGTAAATCCTGCAAGAACATATCTTATGTTATCCTCCTTAAAGAAGTGTGTGTAGAGAGAGTGAAAGGGAGTCACCCTTGGACCTAATAGTCAACTTATACTAAAGTTTTACCCTAGAGACAATCTATTTACTAGTTCATGTATGAAAATATTGATTCATTCATGTGCCATGGATTAGATCATCCATAATGATGGGTGTACTAATTAATTCTTTGTGTTCATGTGCTTGATATTTGTTAACTTATTTACATATTAATTCTAATTTCATGAGTTGGATGAAAAATTAATTTTCATTCCCTCTAATAAGGAAAAGATATCCAATTAAGGTTGGAATTGAAAAAAAAATAGTCAAAAATGATAACACTATATTCACCCCCCTCTCTGGGTGATTTCACCATAAAAAAATCTGTTGGCATCAAATCGTATAGTGTCTTCAGATAATAAATAGTGACAAATATAACCTAGTGTTTTGGAGAAATTTCATAATAATAAGAAATACTCTCTTGAGAGTTTTTTGAGCATTAAGATTAGTTGTTTCCCTTGTAAGTACACAGGTGATTCCTTTGTTCAAAGGGAATGATAAAGTTAAACATTTTTATTTCAAGACGCCCAAGGTTGCTAATAAGATTCATAATTGGAGAGAAAAAATTATATCCTTTAGTGGAATAATTACTCTAATCAGGAGTGTCTTTTCCACTATGCTAATCCACTTTCTTTTAATGGTGGAAAATCCCAAAGATTTGATTTATATATTATAAATTTTCTTTTTAGACTTCCTTTTTGGAAAAGTCAAGGAAAAATGTTTTCATTCCACTAGTTGGAGGTCCTTATCGCTCCCAATGGAAGATGCTGGTTTCAATGTACAAGGCTTATAGGAAACCATGAAGGATATTTATGGAAAGATGGCATAGAATTTTATGGTCAGACCCTCTCTTTTTGCATGGTTCACACGAATTAAACAACGGAATTTATATGTTATAGAAAAAAGGTGAAGTTGGTTCAGTATCAAAGATTTGGTAACATACATTATCTATTCTCTGTATTGTTATTGAATAATAACGAGGGATTTTTGGTGCTGGTGATATATCATTTAGGAAAGACAGAAGGATGGGTGACCAATTATAATTTTTAGGGTTTCTGACTACCATCATTACAGTCAAGGAAGACTTCTCACACCTGAATTTTCTCTCTATAGGTCTAGATGATGCCCAGAAAAATATTTCTAATGACATTATAATTTTAATGGAAAAGGATAAATTGATATAAATTCCTAGTGCTTATGGCTTGTTCCCAATCACAACCTACAATGTTTCTAACAGACAACTAAAGCCTAAGGATAAGTGGGGGTCATTCATCTATAACCATAACATACCCCAGAATATGAGTTTTCTCATTTTGGAAATAAGAAATAATGTACTGCCTATATAGGAAGCAATCCAAAGTTGAGGTGTCTCCCTAGTGTCTAAATATAGATATTGTCTTTGTTTAGTCAGTTGAGTCGAAGGATCATCTCTTCACAGATATCTCATGGGCTTCAGGGCTGTGGATTTTCATTGGATTCATTATGAACCAAATGCCAAGGCTGGAATTGTTAGAAGCACTCATTGATTCATTGTTCACAAATGATGCATAGAAAAATGCATGGCTTCCCATTTGCTGGATGTAATGGTGCTGTCGAAATGATTTTTCTCATGATATGGAGTCCATGTACTTCTCTAATCTTATTAAGCAGTGTTTTGGGTCATGACAGACCTTGTTGCATGTATTTATGTAATGGATATGGAAGGATATATATACATAACTTGTGTAAGGAGGGCTATTTTTCGACAATATACAACCTCCTCCATGCCTAAAGGCAAATGGGTCCATTGGATCCCAATTAGAAACTGTTTTAAACTAAATTTAAATGGTTCATCATGTTCCAACATCATGGAAAGAGGATCCTCTAGGGATCATCATGATTTGGTGGTGTTTGATTGCACTAAAAAAATTGGACAATGGTGTTCACTCTTGGGGGGGGATGAAGTCTTTACCGTTAGGCCTCGTCCTATATAGAGACAGGTGTATTCAACTTGTTGAAATTGATCTTGATTTAAAATGGTGGTAAATTATTTTGAGAACCCATTTTAGGCCTATCAGTCAGTCTCCAATTTCTTTCAACTGATCAAGAATGGAAGATGGTGTTAATATCTCTCGCATGTGGAGCATAGGAAACATTCCAACTGATTAAATCAAAGAGAAATGTGGCAATCTTATACAACCTAGGGAATTTACCATTATCATGAAAACATTATGCCTGGGCATATTCTATCGGTCAACTTTTTTTGGGATTTCACTAAATGTTCTTTTAAGATCATATATTTTTATTCCTAAATTTTGAATACAAAGGTGATATTTATTGATTCAATTTTCATCGAGTTTATAAAAAAAAGTGAGAAAATGTCAACTTTTGATGATAAAAATTATAAAATATGGAAAAGGTATTATTTTTATTATTTTAAGTCTTATTGAAATTATTTCCTAACATCCATATTATATTTACTATATATAATAAATAAAATGGGGAGGTTTCTTAATGTAAAGGGATGAAATATATATATTTTTAAACTATTTGGAAAAACAATTAATAAAATATTTTATTATTCCATTGTTTTCAATATATGAAAGAAGTTAAAAGAAATTTATTAAGATTGTTCTTAAAAAGAAAAAAATTTATTAAGTCAGCAATCATTGGTGTAAAAGAATCATTAAATGATATGTATTTTAATTTTAATGAATAAATGTGCACTATCATAAACGGGAAAAGGAGGAATACCAAGGATAAAAACTCCATAAAAGATTCTAATGGATCAAAGTTGAGTAAATGTGTTATTATTGGTAAATTTCAACCTAATAATTTTATGGAAGACTCATATAGATATAAAATTATAGATTTAAAGTCATTTGGAAATTTAGAGAAGGATAATGATAAGTCTACAGGAAAATTAACAACTAACAATAGTTAATCACTCGCTCACAAATTTAATATTTTTTATTATCAAGAAAGAACAACTTTTAGGGGGTTTGGTGGGAAACATCATAAAAACTAACAGATAATAAAACCATAACACATGATAAAACTTTCTAAAATCATAAAAAACCATTAACCTTTAAAATGATTCATCAAAAAAGAAACAAATACCTGGATTGGAATCTTTCCATGAATATATGCAACCTTCACACATCAATTCAAACCAATGTGCTTCCCGTATTCAAGTCCATAGAATGGTCCAGACAATCCATCCCAAAAAAACATTAAGGTATTGGCATCCTTTTCCATTTCAAGATACCAATCATGATTTAAAGGATCCCACTCTAACTCAGAGTGAATGTGACCCTCTAACAGGTATATCATTATATCCCAAACCTTTATGCACTCCTCTAGCTTAATCTCAATCTCATTCAACCAAAAAAACATTATAAGATCCTCCACATGAACCCAATTTGATTTCTTATAATTAATTTTAACATTAATACCCCTTTCATACATCCTTTCAATGTTTTCTTTGGATTCTTTAAAAAAGATTTTACCATTCACATTTTCCTTGGATTGCTTGATCTTCACTGTTGAGGCCGCTTGTGTAATGTCTCAGATTTTCAGTGTATTATTTTTAAATATTAAATTTAATTGTTTTGAGACCATACCTTTCAACGGCATGCGATTCGGAGGCCTGGAGTGCCCGGAAGAAAAGTTTGAAATAAATTAAAATTTCAAACAACGCGCGTGAGCGGTTTTCCTGTAAAAGTGGAATAAATTTTAAACGGGTGACCAGATCAGAAATTTGAGGGAACTGTTGCTTTTACAGCAGCTAATTTTCCTTAGGCTAGGCCTAACATCGAACAACGTGGGTCAACTGCAAAAGTTAGTTTTTGGGCGTTTTAGAAGAAACAAAATAAATTAATAATTTATTTTATTTTAAAATATTTACATAATGCAATGATGCTTATTTTCATTAAATAACGAGGAGCCCAGGGTTTCGACTCATAACCCTAGATATCCCCCCTAGAATCCTCTATAGCTTGGGAGAGGAGCCAGCCTTGGAGGATTTTTTACGGATGCCGAAAAACGATGACGTGTGGTTCGTTGCGCAGCGAGATTGAATCCCGACCGACGACCAATATCCCTCTTCATCGAGGAAAGAGGTAGTGGTTTGTTATTTCGATTCTTCTTTTCCCCGTTCATGGATTAAATGATGAACGTGGATCAACCCACAAACAGGTTGATCCGTGGATCATACGTTCTTGCGGGAGGGTCATTATTTTCTTTTCATCAGGTTTCTGATTCAGGGATTTAATCCATGCTAGATTTTTTTGGATGTTTTGATTCTTCTATGTTTGATCCTACTAAATAGAGTGGATCAACACCATTACGAATGATGGTGGAGGTCCATTCCTCGATTTTATTTTGTATTTCTTCCCCCTTTTTACTTGTGTTCTTCGCGTTCTTCGCTGGGCGACGAAGAACGGATCATTGCACATCCGTTCTGCAGCGCAACGATCTCAAATTGGAGATCCAACGTCGTGACGACCTATAGGAGGTGTCACAGCAATGGTGTCAGACGAATCGACATGGTTCAGGAGTTCTCTTCCTTCAAGCATTCTTCGCGCGGGTGGATCAGAATGTGTTTTCGGGGCCGGTCGAAGGCCCGAAACTGAAGGAATCAGCTTTGTGATGGTAGGAAAAACTCGGATCTTGATTTTCGAGGCGATCAAGTGTCCAGGTCGAGTATTGGAGGAGAAACTGGCGTGCGGTGGCGACGACCGTCATTTCTGGAAATTCCCAAAGAACACGGTATGTATCATATCCCTAAGAACACGTCGTGTGCAACCAGCTCAGCGGTGGCTATGGTTCCACGATGCACGAAACGATGAAACAGAGTGTTCCCCAAAGAACACATAATGTGGGCCCTTATGCAGGACTCGGCATGTATTTCAGGCGATACATGGACACGGGATGGAGTACATGGCCGTGTACTCCACCACACAGCCAAACCGCGGTTGCATGGGTTACCCCATGTACCGGTTACACGGGATGGAACACACGGGATAAAGTCATGTACGGGCACACAAACGCTTACACGGAGCCACCCCCAGTTACTCAGACACGGCGTGTGATCTGTACTACACATTGTGTGCTGACTTTTCTACACGACAAGCCTTACGACACGGGCCGTTGTACATGGGGAGTACCCTGGGTCAGAAGACACGACATGTGACAGTCCTACACATCATGTACTTTTCATTAAATGGATTGATCTTATTGTCCACTGTATCTTGGACATGTTTTTTTTGTTTAATGCCCATTTTTCTCATTCCCATGAAGGTCAGGTATCGTTTCCTTCTACAGGAGTATGATCCCTTCAGCAGGACTTTCTGAGATAGAGTCAGGTATCCCTCCGAGAGGACCGGAGCAAGATCCTATATCCATTCTTGACCCTAGGTAGAGTCAGGTATCGACGTGACTACTTCCACATGGAACTTATCCTCTACCTAGAAGGTGAATCTGGATGAGTCGTGGTATCCCTTAAGGCCCTGGAATTGATCCTCATTTGTGTATCAAGATCTTTCCCCACTCAAGAGTTTGTTCTCCCAGAATGAGTGTATCTATCTCTCGTGGTTTTTTCCGATGAACAATACTTCTTGGTTGGATGACATCAGAGCTATCAGACTCGTGGAGTGAGTTCTCCTGGATTATTGCTTCGTGGAATCTTCGAACTGAATCTCTAGCGGGGGTATGTGGTTGTGTGACTTTTCTCAAAACTTCAGGTATGGGTTTTGACTATATCTGGATTTATTTTGTTACTCTTGCTCTATGTTTAGTAGACACATATTGTGTAGAGATGACTGCACCTTTACTTTTTATATTGCTTTGTGGTTTTCGGGGTCCTCTACTGAGTATTGTTATATTCACCCCTGCATGGGCTTTGCCCGCACGTGTCGTGTCTTGTGAAGATGATCAGCCTTTTAACAGAGTCCAGGGCAGACCAGGACAGGATTGAGCCTTCTAAGTTCCCTACAAGCTGAGGTGTTCCTAAGGTTATGAGCAGAAGTCCCAGTACCTCTTTGTGTTTACAGGTTGGACTTTGTAGTTTTCATACTCTTGTTTTTGGTGGGATTTTTTTTTCCAGTTTACTTTTAGTACTTTACTTTCTATCATACTATTTTGGTTGGGTTTAGTTGTATGCATGCATTATGTTCCTTAGTGGTTTTTTGTTTACATTTCTGCATTTTTGGGCTTGGAGATGTGTGTGTGTGTACAGGTATTTAGGAATTGACACCCATGTTAGTTATATGCCTACTCAGTGCTAGTCACCAGCCACTAGACTATTGGGGGCGGGATTGGGGAGTCGCAGCATGGGCCCTACTGGGACGGGTCATGATAGAGTGGTATCAGAGGTGTTCAGTTCTACCTTAGGACCAAGAGTCTATGAGATTGGTTTGGGGAAATAGTGTTAAGTGTTTTGAGCTCGTCTTTCAGGCTAGAGACTCCAGTGTTGGTGCGGGCGGCCAACGTATCCATACACCAGGACTCTGATATCCTGATTTTCGACTCGGTACATGAAAACACTAGTTACGGGGATGTAAAAGAATGGTACATGCATCATATAGGAATGGGTTGTGTTTTCCATGTCCTTTGTGTCATCTATCCAGATATACTCATTGACCATGGTACATCTTGTTTCCTTACAGGATGCCTCCACGATTCATACCTGCTAGGATTCAGCAGTGTGATCATGAGGATCACCCCCTCAGTGACAAGGATTCGATACAGGGACCATTTCCCTAGGTGTTGCTTCCAGGTGGTGCACCTGCTATAGCACCACCAGTGGAGCAGCTCGTGGTACCTGTAGTACTGACCGATGAAGGGCACCGGCTGAGCGCACTCCATGAGTTCTAGAGACAAAGACCAATCAGGTTTCGAGGCGAGCCCAACCCTCAGGCGGCTGAGGACTGGCTTGAGGTGGTGACCAGAGTTTTTCGTCTAGTGAGGAAACCAGCAGACCAGATGGTGATCCTAGGAGCGAGCCTTCTTCAGGGTTCGGTGGAACGATGTTGGAGTCTGACCACATAGACTCACGACGAGGAGACTCTTTCATGGACGGAGTTTGAGCGACTCCTTAGGGAGGAGTACTCTCTGGTTACGCTGAGATCAGTGCTCATCCAGGAGCTTCTTCAGCTCCAACATGGCAGTTTGACGGTAGCTGACTATTCGTCGAGGTTCACCAACCTTGCCAAGTACTCAGTGGATATGGTCAGGGATTAGTACTTCAGAGCTCAGACCTTCAAGTGAGTTCTACGAAGGGACACATGATCTAGTGTCGTGCCTTTATGAATTTCAACATATGTTGGAGTGCTCAAGCGGGCCTTGGTGATTGAGAGCTTCTTGGCAGAGCAGAGACAACCGACGGTAGTCATCAGCAGGCAGACAGGTGCGGAGACCTCGACAACAAGGAGCTAACGTCGGGCACAAGGATCAGGACATGGAAGATGTCATAGGAGGACCCAGGACAGGGGATCAACAGTCCAGGGCTCTCAGACTGGATTCATTCAGCCTAGGGAGTGGCGGTGCTACTCATGTGACTTTAGGGGACATCCCTCTAGGGATTGTCCGACCCGTCGAGCTGTTGAGAGGGAAGCGGTGGATGGACCACCGAGGAAGAGGTAGAGATTGGAGCAGACAGACCCACTAGGTGGCAAATGTGGTAGAGGAGTTGGGAGAGCTGTAGAGGATGGCAGACGCTTCGATCTACTTCCACCACCACCCCCAGGAGGTATGCACCAGGCTCAGGGAGCTGGGTGACAGGGGCGGGGACAGCAACATGCAGTCAAGGTGTACTACCCAGGGACACCATGGATGATCTGAGGTACGATCCGTGTCTTCTCTACCTTAGCTGACGTACCTATAGACACAGGTGTTGGTCATTCCTTCCTTGCCACATGTCTTGTGCGGAACCTTGATATTCCGGTAGAGTCGTTGACTCGATCCTTACTCTTGGAGACACTTATGGAAGGAGGCTTGATGATCACACACCTTTGCAGATAGTGCGATCTTACCCTTGGAGGCGAGATTTTCAGTTGGAACCTCTTGGTGGTAGCATCGAGGCCTTACAATATCATTATCGATATGGATTGGTTATCTTCAGTCCATGCCCAGATTGACTGCTTTAGGAAAAGGGTGTGGTGTGTCCTCAGTGATGGGATGAGGTTTTCTTTTGTCAGAGAAAAGGAGACCCAGGAAGCATAGAATGGAATCATGCATAGGATGGTTCAACTGATCAATCATGAGTTGGATAACCTTTCCCTCAAACCTATAGATGTTGTGAGCTTCTAGTTCCCAGCAGTATTAGCAGAGTACGAGGACGTCTTTCCTGAAGATGTTCCAGGACTACCTCCTCGCTGGGAAATCGACTTCTGCATCAACTTACACCTCTGGACAGCACCGATTTTCACACCAGCATATCGGATGGCTCTTGTAGAGCTTCGTAAGATGTAGGTGCAGTTGGAGGATTTGCAAAGAAAGGGTTTCGTAAGACCCAGCATTTCACCCTGAGCGGCCCCGATTTTGTTTTACAAAAAGGAAAACAAGAGTTTGATGTTGTGCGTGGATTACCGATGCCTAAACCAGGTTACGGTGAAGAATAAGTATCCACTGACTAGGATCGACAACCTCTTTGATCAGTTTAGAGGGGAACAATGGATCTCGAATGTTGAACTTTGATCAGGTTATTACTAGTTACGGGTTCGGGATGTGCATATACCGAAGACGGAATTCATATGCCGCTACGGTCACTATGAGTACTTGGTGATGCCTTTCGGTGTGAAAAACGCCCCCACAGTGTTCATGGGACTGATGAACCATATCTTACAGTCATGCTTAGACCGGTTCGTAGTGGTCTTCATCGACGACATCCTTGTGTACTCGGTATCAGAGGAGGAGCACACGAGACACCTACGGATGGTTGTAGACATACTCTGGGAGCACCAGATTTATGGGAAGCTCTCGAAGTGCTAGTTCTAGATTCAGGACGTCCACTTTCTGGGACATGTCATCTCAGAAAATGTAGTAGTTGTGGACCTAGCCATGGTGGAGGCATTGATAGCATGGGAGCCACCTCAGAGCGTGATGGAGGTGCGAAGCTTCCTTGGGTTGGAAGGATATTAACGGAGATTCATTTCTGATTTGTCCCAAATATCAACACTGATGACGTCCTTGACCAGGAAGGGGAAACCCTTCATATGGATGGAGAAGTGCCCATAGGCTTTCGAGCAGTTGAGGAAGATTTTGATGAGCGCCCCGATTTTGAGATTTCCAGAGGAGGGTGTCGAGTATGTAGTTTTTTGTAATGCATCATAGGCCGGGCTTGGTTGTGTCCTGATGCAGAGACAGGAAGTGATTGCTTTTGGTTCGCGCCAGCTTAGGCCACATGAGTAGAACTATGCAACCCATTGATCCAGAGTTGGCAGTGGTAGTCTTTGTGTTGAAGATGTGGCAACACTACCTTATGGGCAAGCGGTTTATAGTCTACTATGACCACAAGAGCCTCAAATACATATTATCGTAGAAGGATCTAAATCTGAGACATAGACGTTGGCTAGAGTTCCTCCGGGACTATGATTTCGAGATCATCTATACTCATAAGGAGGGAAACAAGGTGGCAGTTTCTCTTAGCAGAAGGTCGAGATCGCGGCTGTTGAGTGAGACAATAGAGGAGTTAGCCACGTTGCAGTTATCCTTCATGGACAAAGAGGATGCATATTACCTACAGTCGATGGTTGTCACCCCTCCACTCTTACAACGAGTTAGGGAGGCATGACTTGGGGATGTTGACTTTGAGGCTTTATGTGCTCAATTATCCACAGGACATGCTCATGATGGATATTCGCAAGGTGGGGAGCACATACTTCTTCTTAGAGGAAGAACTGTTGTACCAGTGGTGTTGTAGGAGGAGGTATTGAGGGAGTTTTATACTTCCCCTTTAGTGGTACATCCTAGAGTGGAGAAGAGGTATCAGGATCTCTGACGACATTTCTGGTGGTCATACATGAATAAGGCAATAGCAGAGTTCATCTCTCGATGCCTTACATGCCAGCAGGTGAAGGTTGAGCACCGGATTTCAGCAGGATTAGCTCACCCCCTGAAAGTTCCAAAGTGGAAGTGGGATGGAATATCGATGGACTTTGTGACGGGCTTACCATAGATGTCCAAGGAGCATGATTCCATATGGGTGATCATTGACGTACTCACCATGTTGGACCACTTCCTAGCTATCAGGGAGCAGAGTTCCGTAGAGAGCTTGGGACACCTCTACGTGCAGGAGATAGTTCGGCTTCATGGCGTCCCTTCGACAATAGTCTCGGATCAAGACACCCACTTCACATGCCGTTAATGGAAGGAATTGCAGGAGGCTTTGGGGACATAGCTACGCTGGAGCATGGCGTTCCATCCCCAGACCGATTGTCAAACGAAGAGGACCATTCTGGTTTTGGAGGATATATTGTGGACCTGTATCTTGGACTTTGGTCACAGTTGGGAGGACCACCTACCACTGGTGGAGTTTTCATACAATAACAGATACCAATCCACCATTGGTATGGCCCCGTTCAAGGCCTTGTATGGGAGACCCTGCCGGTCACCGCTTTTCTGGACCGACCCTAAAGAGTCAACACTCATGGGTCCAGATTTGGTGTGAGCTACCACTGAGAAGGTGTAGATCATCCAGGAGAGAATGAAGACTGCACAAAGTCGGCAGAAGTCTTATTCTAATAGGCGACAGAGACCTCTTGAGTTTGAGGAGGGAGACCACATCTTTCTTCTGGTCACACCTCAACGAGGGTTACATAGATTTGGCCGAGCCGGAAAGCTATATCCGAGATTCATTGGACCTTTCCAGATACTATGCAGTGTTGGCGAGGTGGTGTACCACCCAGCTCTACCGCCATAGTTGCACTGGGTACATGATTTCTTCCACGTGTCGTAGCTGAGGAGGTACGTGCATGACCCATCGTATGTCATCGACTAGGGCAAGATGGACATCAAGGATGGAGCGAACTTTGCTGAGTACCAAGTGGAGATCGAGGATCGGCAAAAGAGGATCCTTCGTGGGCAATAAATTCTTTTGGTGCATGTTCGGTAGTAGCATGGGAATCTTCAGGAGAGAACGTGGGAGTGGAAGACTCAGATTCGTGCCTAGTACCCACATCTTTTTGAGTATCTCTTTTTTTTTCTTTTCGGGGATGAAAATCCCCAAGGTGGGGAGAATATAATGTGTCGGATTTTCCGTGTATTATTTTTAAATATTATATGTAATTATTTCGAGACTATACCTTTCGACAGTGTGCGATTCTGAATCCTAGAGTGCCCGAAATAAATGTTTGAAATAAATTAAATTTTTAAACAGCGCGCATGAGATTTTTTCCTATAAAAGTGGAATAACATTTAAAAAGGTGCCCGAATCATAAATTTTAGGGAACCATTGCATTCAAAGCAGTGACATTACCTTAGGAAGGTCCTAACATCGACCGGTATGGGTCAACTGCAAAATTTAGTTTTTGGGCTTTTTAGAAGAAATAAAATAGATTAATAATTTATTTTATTTTAAAATGTTTCCATAATGCAACGACACTTATTTTCATTAAATAATCATGAGCCCATGGATACAATCATAACCCTAGAGATCCCCCTTAGAATCCTCTGGATCATTAGAGAGGAGCAAACCTTGGAGGATTTTTGACGGACGCCGATGAATGATGACAGGTGGATCGTTGCACAGCGAGATTGAATCTCAACTGACGATCGATCTCCCTCTTCGTCGACGACATAGGTAGGGGTTTGTTATTTCAATTCTTCTTTTCCATGTTCTTGGATTAAATGAAGAACGCTGATCAACCCACGAACAGGTTGATCCGCGGATCGTACGTTCTTGTGGGCGGGTTATTATTTTCTTTTTTTCAGGTTTCTGATTTAGGGATTCAATCCATGCTAGAATTTTTTTGGTTGTTTTGATTCTTCACCATTTGATCCTACTAACAGGAGTGGATCAACATTGTGACAAACGATGGTGGAGTTTCGTTCCTCGATTTGCTTTGGGATTTCTTTCCCCTTTTTACTTGTGTTCTTCGCGTTCTTGGTGGGGTGACGAACAACGGATCGTTGTGCATCCGTTCTGCAACACAACGAACCCAAATTGAAGATCTGACATCGTGACGACCTAGAAGAGGTGTGACGGGGATGGTGGTAGACGAATCGACACGGTTCGAGAGTTCTCTTCCTTCGAGCATTCTTTGTGTGGTTGGATCAGAACTCGTTTTCAGGTCCGATTGGAGGCCCAAAACTGACGGAATCAACTTCGTGATGGTAGAATGACCTCAAATCTTGAGTTTCGAGGCGATTGAGTGGCCAGATCGGGGATTGGAGGTGAAACCGGGGCGCAATGGCGATGGGTGTCGTTTCTGGAAATTCCATAAGAACACGATGTGTATCCTTAAGAACACGTCATGTGGGACCAGCTCAGCAGCATCTAGGGTTCCATGATGCACGAAGTGATGACATACTGTGTTCCCTGAAAAACACGGTGTGTGGGCCGTTACGCGGGACTCAACATGTATCTCGGGCGATACACAGACATGGGATGGAGTACACGACCGTGTACTCCATCACACGGATAGACCAGGCCGGCTGTACGGGTTACCCTATGTACCAATTACACGGGATGGAGCACACGGGATACAGATGTGTACGGGCACACGACCGCATACACGGAGCTAGCCCCAGTTACTCGGACACAGCATGTGATCTGTACTACACACCGTATGCTGACCTTTCTACACGACAAGCCTTACGACACGGGTCGATGTACACAGGCAGTACCTGAGGTCAGAAGAAATGGCATGTGACAGTCCTACACGCCGTGTACTTTTCAGTACATGGCTTGATCTTCTTGTCCACCGTATCTTAGAAATGTTTCATTTGGGTTAGTTCCCCTTTTTCTCGTTCCCTTGAAGGTCAAGTATCATTTCCTTCTACAGGATTATGATCCGTTCAGCAGGAATTTCCAAGATAGAGTCAGGTATCCCTCCGAGAGGCCCGAAGCGAGATCCTCTATCCATTCTTGACCCTATGTAGAGTCAGGTATCGATGTGACTACTTCCACAGGGAATCAATACTCCACCTAGCAGGTGAATCAGGATGAGTCATTGTATCCTATGAGGCCCTAGAAGTGATCCTCATCTGTGTATCGAGATCTTTCCCCACTCAGTAGTGTGTTCTCCGGAATGAGTGTATCTATCTCTCGTAGCTTTTCCCAATGAATGGTAAATCTCGAACAGACGACATCAGAGCTATTAGAATCTTTGAGTGAGTTCTCCTAGATGAGTTCTTTTTGGAATCTTCGAACTGAATTTCTAGCGGGGGTATGCGGTTGTGTGACTTGTCTCTAGACTGTGGGTCTAGGTTTTGAGTATATCTAGACTTATTTTGTTACTCTTGTTATATGTTCAGTAGACATATATTGTGTAGAGCTGACTGTATCTTTACTTTGTGTATTTATTTGTGGTTGTCAGGGTCCTCTACTGAGTATTTTTATACTCACCCCTAAATGGGTTTTTCCCACACGTGTCATGTCTTGTGTAGACGAGCAGCCTTTTGACAGAGTCCAGGGCGGACCAGGATAGGACCGAGCCTTCTGATTTCCATACAGGTCGAGGTGTTCCTACGACTACGAGTAGAACTCCCAATACCTCTTTGTGTTTACAAGTTAGATGTTTTAGTTTCCATACTATTGTTTTTGGTGGGCTTTTATTATATCTCAGTTTACTTTCAATACTTTACTTTTCGTCATATGTTGTTGGTTGAGTTTAGTTATATTCATGAATTTTGTTCCTTAGTGAGTTTTCTTTTACATTTTAGCATTTTTGGGCTTGGAGATGTGTGTGTGTGTACAAGTACTTAGGAAATGCCTCCCATGTTAGTAATATGTCTACTCAGTGCTAGTCACCAGCCCCTCGCCTATTAGGGGCGGGCTTGGGGAGTCATAGCATGAGCCCCATTGGGACAGGTCGTGACAGCTTGAATTGGCACTTCCATCTTTTTTGTGACAGCCCCACTTCCTGCTTGGCCTTGGACATGAGAGTCCTCGCTAGAGTCCATAGAATTATCCTACTCAGTCTTGAGGGATTCTTGAATGGTCTTCTTAGAGACCCTAAATTTACCTACAGATCTTATCAACATGGGCTCAAGAAAAAGGGAATTATCTTTACCCCTTTGGTTATTCTTCCCTTCGTTCTGTTGGAACTGTCCAGCTGCATGGTAGGTGGTTGGTGCACCTACCTCACCAACCAAGGACTTCAAACATGGTTGTTTCACATGTAGTCCCTGTTTTTGGTAGTTATGGGAGAAGTCCATGGTAGGTGGAGGATTGGTGGGAGTTGTGTCAAACTTGACACATCCCACTATGGCTATTTAAGGAGGGCCAAGGGAGCTTCCTTCAAATGATCAAATCTGAGCCAAGAGAGCTCTTCTAGCCGAAGGATCCTTGAGAGCTCCATGTGAGAGAGGTGTGGAGAGAAGTTTTTGTAATCCTTGTTCACGTTGAAATAAAGCCCAATTTTTCTTCCATTTTCTTTCTCTATTATCTCTCTTCGTGGTAAGAGAACCACAAAAAGTGGTATCAGAGGCAGTTCCAGTGAAACGGCGGTGGGCGGTGGAAATTTTCCGGTGATCGGAAAATTCAAGTTTCTTGAAATCATATTTTGAAGTCATATTCTGAAAGCCTGTGTTGAGACGATTCCAACTGCGCAAACGACATCTAAAACGGAGCTAAAACGATCTTCCTAGGCCCGGTCAAAGTTTGGTCAAACTTCGGGTGCTACAGTACCCCCTTGTCGGAGAAGAATGTACTGTTCTGGCATCGGGAACTTTTCTCGCGAGTTTCCGACCGCTGTTCCGGCGTGCCACGTCATCGCCACGTCATCAGACGATCTCGGCCATTGATAATATTTTGATCATAACTTGATCAATCAGTATCCGATTTCGACGATCCAGGAGTCGATTCCACCATTTTTGACCATTCTGGACGCAACAGTGAGTTCCATTTTTCCAGATTATGTGCCAATTTTAACAAAATTGAAATTACATGGAGGGACCATCCACGGGAGGTGGTCAAGGGGTCAGAAACAGATTCCAAAGCCAATGCACGTCTATAAATGGTAGAAGACCATCATACAAATGCTATCATTGCGGCATGATGGGTAATATGAAGAAGAATTGTCGAAGGTTTCTACATGAAAAGGGTCAAAGTAGAAACAGAGAAAGAATAAATGGAGACGCACACATGATAGTTTCTGAAGAAATCATGCTTTTCTATAAATATGAAGAAGAGACGTTCTTTCGTACATCAGGCCAAGACACAGAATGGGTGGTCGATACTACAGCATCGTACCACATCACGATGCATTGTGAGTATTTATTGACTTATTAAGCTGGTGAATTTGGTTCAGTCAAAATGGGGAATACCAGTTCGGTGGAGATTGTTGGCATGGGTGATATCCAAGTCAAGATGAATGTTGGATACTCAATCACCCTGAATGTTGTTCGGCATGTTCCAAGCCTTCAGCTCAACCTGTTAACAGGTATAGTCTTTGATCGACAAGGCTATGACAACATCTTCAGCAATGGATCATGGAAGATGACAAAAGGAGTCATCATCATTTCCTGAGGACACATATGCAGTACGTTGTACAAAACTCATGTGAAGATATGTGCAAACAGTCTCAACACTGTGGAAAGAGAGACATCATCCAATATGTGGCATAGAAGGCTCGACCACATGAGTGAAAAAGGGTTATCTACCCTAACGAAGAAGTACATTTTTATTGATAAGGATGCATCATTTGATCCTTGTAAATACTTCTTGTATGGGAAGCAACACAGAGTCTCATTCAATACTGCTTCATCATGAATATTAGAGTTGCTGGATCTGGTGCACTCTGATGTATGCGGACCCATGGAGGTGGATTCACTCGGAGGTTAAAAATATTTCTTATCCTTTTTTTATGATTCATCTCTAAGGGTGTGGGTGTTCTTCTTATAGATGAAGGACCAAGAACTGGACTACTTCAATATCTTCCACCCCATGGTGGAGCGTGATATTGGAAGATGAAGTGTCTTCGTTCAGACAACGGAGGAGACTACACATCCAGGGAATTTGATGCCAATTGTAGGAGTCATGGCATCCGACAAGAGAGGACAGTCCCTCGCACCCCCACAACACAACATAGTTGCAGAAAGGATGAACAGAACCATCATGGAGAAGGTCAGAAGCGTGATGAGTTTGGCTAAGCTCCCTAAGCCATTCTGGGGAGAAACTGTTCAGGTTGCCTGCTACCTCATCAATCGATCACCGTCAGTCCCACTGAATTTTGAGATTCCATAGAAGCGATTGTCTGGTAAACATCCCTCTTACTCTCATTTACGAGTATTTGAATGTTTGGCATTTGCACATGTATCCAAGGACCTCAGGCAGAAGCTAGACAGGAGATCTACTCCATGCATCTTCATCAGCTATGGAGAAGAATGTGATCAGAAGTAGAGATGTCATATTCCATGAGAACCAGGAAATCAAGGACATTCAAAATACAATAATCTCTTGAATGGAAAGTGTTGAGGACTCAATTAATGATCCAACACCTATACCAACACCACCTATCGTTGAAGAGGAGGATGTGCAAGAAGACTCATCAGCAGCGCACCAGGAGGTAGTGGAGGAGGATATTGAGCCGGGGGAGACTCAATCCTCTCCACAAGAAGTTGCAGAACCATCACGAGGGCTAGGTGATTTTGTGTCTCCCGAACCTAACATATCACAGGTTCGAAGATCTTCACGAGGAAGGATTCCATCAACAAAATATTCTGAGTCAGATTGCCTATTGTTGACTGATGAGGGGGAGCTGAAAGGATACTAAAAAGCAGTTTCTCATCCCAAAAAAACTCAAGTGGCTATATGAAATGGAGGATGAGATGGAGTCTTTGATGAAAAACCAAACATAAGATTTGGTGGAATTACACAATGCTAAGAAGGCACTTACGAACAAATGTGTGTTTAGGCTGAAGAAGGATGGCAGAAAAAGGGAGGTCAAGCACAAATCTCAGTTAGTTGTCAAGAGATTCCTTTAGAAAAAATGATTTGACTTTGACGAGATTTTTTCACCCGTGGTGAAGATGGCTTCAATCCGATTCATTTTCAGATTAGTGGCCAGCTTGGACTTGGAGCTTGAATAGATGGACGTGAAACAACTTTTCTTCACATTGAGCTCTCTAAGGAGATCTATATAAAGCATCATGAAGGATTTAAGGTTTCTAGAAAAGAAAACCTTTTCTGCAAATTGAAGGAGAGCTTGTATGGACGGAAACATGCTCTCAAGTAGTGGTACAAGAAGTTTGACTCATTCATGTTGAGTCATGGCTACAAGCGGACACAGGAGGACCAATGTGTCTACATCCAGAGATTTCAGGATGGTAACTTTGTTTCCCTTCTACTTTATGTTGATGACATGTTGATCATTTGGAAGAATGCAGTGAAGATTAGCCAGTTGAAGAAGAAGTTATACAAGTCTTTTGATATGAGGGACATTGGAGCAGCTCAACAAGTTTTGGGGATGCAGAACATTCGTGATAGAAAGAGGAAGTTGTTATGACTATCTGAGAAGAAGTATGTTGAACATATTTTGAAACGTTTCAACATATACAAATCCAAATGAGTGAGCATTCCTCTTCCTGGTCATTTGAAGTTGAGGAAGAGTTCATGCTCGTCGTCCAAGGAAGAAATCAAGGCGATGAAGATGATATCATACTACTCATCAGTTAGAAGCTTGATGTACGCTATGATGAGTACGAGACCTGACATTGTCCATGCAGTGGAAATCCTGAGCCGGTTTCTCTCCATTCCCAGGAAGCAGCACTGGGATGCGGTAAAGTGGATTTTGAGATATGGCTGGATATCCTGATAGCAGGAAGACTACATCAGGATACATCTATACTTTTGTAGGAGGAGCTACATCATGGTAGTCAAGGTTGTATAAGTGTGTCGCTTTATCCACAATGGAAGCAGAATACATTTCCACTTCGGAGTCTGGTAAGGAGGTGTTGTGGCTAAAGCATTTTCTTCAGGAGATTGGATTCAGCCAGAAGAAGTACATGGTTCATTGCTATAGTCAAAGTGCTTTGTACTTGAGCAATAACTCTCTGTACCATTCCTGAATGAAGCACATTGACATTCTCTATCATTGGATACGCCAAGTGATGGATCAACAACTGCTGTGACTTGTGAATATCCACACGAAGGAGAACCCGACAGATATGTTGAAAAAGGTGGTTACTTGGGAGAAGCTAGACCTTTGTAGATGCTCTAGTGGATTTCATCTGGAGGGGGAGAATTGTTGGAACTATCCAACTGAATGGTAGGTGGATGGTGCACCTACCTCACCAACCAAGAACTTCAAACATGGATGCTGCACATGCAATACCTGTTTTTGGAAGCCCTGAGAGAAGTTCATGGTAGGTGGAGGATTGGTGGGAGTTGTGTCAAACTTGACACCTCCCACTATGGCTATTTAAGGAGGGCCAAGGGAGCTTCCTTCAAAAGATAAAATCTAAGCCAAGAGAGCTCATCTAGATAAAGGATCCTTGAGAGCTCCTTGTGAGAAAGGTGTAGAGAGAAGTTTTTGTAAGCTTTGTTCACATTGAAATAAAGCTCATTTTTTCTTCATTTTCTTTCTCTATTATCTCTTTTCGTGGTCAGAGAACCACAACACGTTCATCCATTTTTTCCTCCTAAGATGATTGAGATCCTTAACCAGAATATCCTCTTAAAAAGAAAATGACTTCTGCAAGATTCATTCATCGCCCAAGTCAGCCTCAAAAGAAGGTTCGACATCCATCACCTGAGTACCTGCCTGATCTTACTCAAGAATTGAGCATTCTGACCAAGAATAATTCTTCTTCTTCCTATTATCAATCGGCTGCCATTATTCCTTCTCGTTGTCCAAATAGACCTACTCTAGACCGTTGAACTGGTTCCTAAGATTGAGGCTAGTAGTAGAATTCCACTTCGCCCTCACCAACTTCACTGCGCTCCCTACCATTATGTCAGGGAGGCATTCCCGGAACTACAGAGGAACCGATGAGGATAAAGGAGGAGCCTCCACTTGGGTTGGGCACCCCACTTGACCCCTGAGACACTGGAGGAGTCAAAACACGCCGTTCATCAGCCAAAAATAGTATGAAATCCTGGACTGGAGTTGAAGACACAAACCCTGCATAAGAAGGTTTCTTGGACTAAGAATTTTTAGGAAACTGGTTGAAAGGTCCCACCAGCTTCAACGTATCTGCTTCTAATGGGGCAGACAAGACCTGCCCATTGCCCTTGGGTATAACCAGGTCCCATATCAGATGATAAAAAACATCAAATATAACATGTTCCTGCCATTGCAAACTCACTGTCTTCCTAATTTTGGAGACCCACTTTATCAAAGAGTTGCCCTGAATCATAGGACCAGGAGGCCTGATGCTACATTCATTGATAATTTGGGTAACAATAGCCTTCAATAGGAACATCAATATCAAAATTCTCTACAGCATCCTCTATTCTTCTGAATGGTTGAATATTACAATGATAGTCGCTTTTAAGGTAAATTCATTAACCGATCTATCAGTATAGGCAGGAGCTGCACCTTGCTTTGCTGTGCGCTGGAATGTTCATTGGGCGTGGCCTAGATGTTTTCACAATGAGTAATAATCAACTCAGAACTTGAAATTGACATGCTTCTTGCATGAATACTCCCCTTCAACTTCAATCCAGATTAAATACACCGGCACCATCGATGCATCAAATTCAACGTAGGTTCGACAGGCTACGGGATGGAAGAGCAAGCGCGTCCTACTGTCAGTGCACTGAAACAGAAAAACCATATTTCCAAGCATCCTCAGGATCTCCATGTTCTGAAAGGGAGGGGGTAAGCTCGGGAAGCTCACCCATAAAGCTGTGGGGGACACTCCCATTTTAGGGAGTCATCTTTGTCGGTAGCAGCCTGCATCTTCTTCCATGGAGGCAACCAACCGTAGTGGACAGCAGTAGGCAGTCAAGGTGGGTGAGCTGGCGGCGGGAGGACTTCTCAAGGGTAGCTGAACCACCCCACCAACCGGAGAAGATATGGGTTTCCCTCCATCTATTTAAATGGGTTTTATTCCCATTGTTTGTAAGATAATATGTGGTGTAATATGTGTATTGTGATATCTCCGATGAGAAACGGAGAGAGTGCATAGAGAACCAGAATGTTTTTCTCGTGCATGTAGGCATACTGCCGAACCACGTTAAAAATTCTTGGGTTGCTCCGTTTGATCCTCGTCTTGTGTGTTTGAAGTACCACGCACCTCCGCTGCGCCCCAACAAGTGGTATCATAGGGGAGTTGGAGGGAATGGAGGTGATACGGTGAGGCGGAGACGAATTTTCCGATGGCCGGAAAATTGAAATTGTTCATAAAATTTTTCTGAGGCCAGATCCGTGAAGAGGGCGGTGAGACGATTCCAACGGTGCAAGAGGCGATAAAAACGGAGTTGAAACGAGCACGGTAGGCTCGGTCAAAGTTTGGTCAAACCCGTGGGTGAACAGTGACCCCGTGCCAGAGAAGACACCACTTTTCATGCTGCCGGTGACAATTCCGGCAAGTTTCCACCTAGAATTTCGGCGTTCCACGTCAGCACCACGTCAGCAGGTGATCTGGACCATTGAACGTGTTTTGACCATATCTCGGTCAATTGGTGTCCGATTTCGGCGATCCTCGAGTCGATTCAATCTTTTTCAACAATTCCGGATGCATCCGTATGGACAGTTTTTGAAAATTATCACTCTATCAGGTGGTGATTAAGAGGTGTGACATCGATGGTGGTGATCGTGTTTTGCGACAATGACGATGACAGGTGGCGGAGCACTACCAAGATTTGATATCGAGAAGTTCGATGGTCGAAATAATTTTGTCTTTTGGCAAAGAACAGTGAATGATCTTTTGGTACAGAAGGGCTTGATTAAACCGTTGATCGGAGAAAAGCCCAAGACAACTGGTGCCGATGATTGGGAAGAGCTCGAGATGCATGTCGTTAGCACAATTCAGCTATGTTTGGTGATGAGGTAAAAAACTCAGTGTTGGATGAGACCTCACTGAAAGAGATCTAGAAGAAGTTGGAGTAGTGTTATATGGCGAAGTCGCTCACTAACAAGTTGTTCCGAAAGAAGAAATTGTACCAATTGCACATAGACGAGTGAGAGAATTTTTTGGATCATACCAATGAATTCATCAAGATCCTGACGTAGTTATTGTGGCTCAGTGTGAAGGTTGGAGAGGAAGATAAAACGCTTTCGCTTTTGTCATCACTACCAAGCTCATTTGATGGGCTTGTGACTACATTGCTCGTGGTGAAGGAGACATTGAAGATGGACGATGTGATGGCTTCGCTTCAAGATTCGGAAGCATTTTGAAAACCCATGATGCATTCAGGCGAGAAAATCATGGTGATGCGAGATGATCAGCGTGGGAGGGGCCGACATCGAATGTTAGAAGGTAAATAATGGCAGCCAAAATCTAGGGGACGTGATCCGAGTGAAATCATGTGTTTCTGGTGTGAGAATAAGGGTCACTATAAAAGTGATTGTGGAGAGCGCAAATGGTATGTTGCTGGGAAGAAGAAAGTTAAAGAGGAGGATGTGAACATCATAGGTTTATCAGCAGAAGATGAAATCTGTTTGACAATGGGAAGCATGAACTCAGATGAGCAAGTTGATCTGGAAGAAGTGCAGTGTCATTACTGAAAACGATATGGGCACATGAAGCGGGAATGCCAATTTCTAAAGAGTAAGAACGAGCGAGCTCAAAATACAAATGAAAACTGATGGGTTATGGATTCGGGGAGCTCGACACACATATGTACGACGAGAGGTACATTTTATACTTTTCAGTAGGTGTGAGACTCGGTGAGACTTAGTGATAGGTCAACATGCGAGGTTCGAGGAGTCGAGATGGTGAAATTGAAGACATCGAATGGAGGAGTTTGTCAACTGGCTGACGTGAAATTCGTTCCGAGGATGAGGCAGAACTTGATATAATTAAGCAAGCTCGATGCGAAAGGGTTCAAGAGTTCCATAACAGGTGGAGTGTTGGAAGTCTCACATGGGGATGCAATGAAGTTTATTGGGAAGGAGTCCCAAGGGTTGTATCTTTTGATGGGGACCACAGTCATCCCGATATCGAGTGCAGATGGTGGAAGTGCCATGTCTTCTGCCATGAAGAAGCTTTTTTGATTTACTGATGACGTTTTCAACAACTGAAAGGAGACTACAGGTCAAGATTATACCCCAAATTGGTCGTGATGTGGAGATTAGTGGGGGCCACTCCCATTTGAGGGAGTCATCTTTGTCGGAAGTAGCCTGCATCTTCTTCCATGGAGGTAACCAACTATAGTGGATAGCAGCAGGCGGTCTAGGTGGGTGATCAGGAAGCAGGAGGACTTCTCAAGGGTAGCTGAACCACCCCACCAACCAGAGAAGATATGGGTTTCCATCCATCTATTTAAATGGGTTGTATTCCCATTGTTTTTAAGAGAATATGAGGTGTAATATGTGTATTGTGATACCTCCGATGAGAAATGGAGAGAGTGAATAGAGAACCAGTATGTTTTTCCCGTGGATGTAGGCATACCACCGAACCACATTAAAAAATCCAGTGTTGCTTCATTTGATCCTTGTCTTGTGTGTTTGAGGTACCACATACCTCCGCTGCGCCCCAACAAAAGCCATGGTAGGGGGATCCCTTTCCAAATGAAAATGGAAAGTCTATCAGAACAAATAGAACCAGAATCTGTTGAAGGATCGAGGAGCATTGGACCAGGAATAAGACAAATCTTCCTTGACTGTAAAGCAGACCAACAGACCACCCGATTATAGAAGACCAATTATCGCTGAACCCTTCAAACTCTAAGATTCAAAAGCGTACCTCTCGAAATAATTGACCGAGGGATGGATATTTTCAAAATGAGCCACCAAGGAGAGATCGAGTGGTTCCGAGGCCTCTGTAAATTCTTGGGATGAAATCCGGAGCAATGGGAATCCTTCGTCCTTTAGGGCAAAAAATGAACTTATGAAAGAGAGGAAGGATATCCGAGTTGTTGAAAGGGGAAAAGGGCCAACGACACATCGCCGAAGGAGTGGGGGAGGGACCGGAGGGGAGGCCATGCTGCCTACTCCTTCACCAACGAACCCGCCAGGCCGTGAGATCGTGAAGGAATCCGCGTTTACTCACAATTGTCAATTATGTATTTTTCTGCAGAAACCTGATTCAAATGAAGGAATCTAGGATTCATCATTTGATAGTCAATAACGAAGAAAATTATTCATTAATACCTAAAAAGAAGAACTTATGTAGATCTCACTCATAGATAATACTCATAAAGGGCTGTAAATTAGGGTATATCAATTCAAAATATATCATCCAGCCATCATGTTTCTTGATTAGTAGGGAACACATATTTTCCTCACTAGATAAAAAAGTAATAAAACCACATAACACAAGAAATTTTACTTTTCTCATCCTTGTTGAGATATATTCAAGTATCATTCAACCAATGTACCAAAATTCATTAAGTGCATTACTTATGCATGATTTAGATAGAATTAACTATGCCTTTGGGTTTACCACCACTCCAAATGTTGAAATCTAACTACACTATTTCACAATAAACACTCACTATCAAACTAAAGAAAATTTTATCCTCACAAATAAAAATAGAAAATTATGCACTTCCATTGATGTAACTATAAGATTTGTCTTCATTAAGTTGATGATCTCCTTCCCTTATTTAGCTAGGCATGTTAATGAGAAACAAATATGTATATATATTTTTCATAATATCACTCTCTGAAAAAACTCTCAACATTATCACTTATCTTTACCATACTCTTTGTATCTATTTTCTTCATTTCATAAGATATGATCAATGGATAAGATCAATTCCTGGTATCCATAGCCTCCTTGATCATGATACTTATTATTTCTTTTTATTACATAGTTAAAAAAATCCAATATGGTTGAATGATATCTTTCAATATCATCTCATGACTTCCAAATTCAAAGGATTTTGAATTTTAAAAAATCTATTTATCCTGACTCCATTGTAGTGTAATAATAACTATTATGGGATAAGGTCTTCAAATTATATATCCCTTTAAAACTCAATGTCTGATTCAATGCCATATCCTAAATTTCACATTGTTATCAAATGTGAAATACTTCTAGGAATATATATATATATATATATATATATATATCAGAACATGATAAAAATTATAGTGTCCCAAACTGGCTCACTATGAACAGTACCGGACTGGTTCATCACGAGACCTCAAGCAAGCCTTCCCAAATGCTGGAGGTTGTCAACTAGCAGTTAGGGTGTCAGGAGGCAACATGGAGAGGTTATACCTGTTAGGTTTCTAGGGCCCACAGTGGAAGCCGGTGGGCCGGGGATTTTAAAATTTTCATCGGCACAACGACGGTACTTGTCGTTGCCGACGATCCGAGCTCCGGAGAGGTCCGAGGATCTCACGTAGAATATTAAGAGCACAATCATAAAAGGAATACATACTCGTTTCATATCCGAAGCCGTTGTCGACCGCTACTTGTCGACGGTGATCGTTGCATGAAGGATCCATAGTAGGATCCCTCTAGATCATCCACACGTGCCTCAAAAATCCGCGGGAACGCCGATCGTCAAACTCCGGGTGCTAGCACGGCGATTCAACGATATCTTCGACGCCCCGACGATCACCGCATCGTCGATCTTGCGATGCGTGAGGAGAAACTTGATCCGAGCTCTTGGATCTTCATCTTCTCTCTCTAGGAAGTGGGAGGTGAGAGAGGCTCTCAAATTTCATTCCATAAATGAATGAATAGTTATTTGCACATCAAAGAGAGAGAGCCTCCTCTCTTATTTATAGAGACATTGATAAATAACCGGTAGGGTTCCCCGACCCCCGTTAATATCAACTTTCTCTAAATAAATAATTATGATGACTTAAAACTGCTTCAATATTATTTATTAATTTTCATCACATACTTTTAATATATAAAATATATTACGGGATAAAATCTGAGCCTTTTAACTCGACTCGTTATCCCTCTTAATATTAAACGAACCTTGAATATTAAAATAATATTCGTTCGATTAATATTTTCTCGTATTTACTGAACCCATAAATACATTAAATAAATTCAATCCCAAATATTCATAACTTGAATATTAATGAATTTATTTAATTATTTTGGTGATCGTCAACTTGGACAACGATCGAACCCCATGGCGGGGCCCACTATGTCCATATACCTATTAAATTGAATAGGTGCAGATTCTTGAATACGTTGTTGTGTGTGACCCTCTAGGCCCTTATCTCGATAGTAGTGAATAAAATTCACAGACCAAGAGCAGGGTCTAGAAACCCATCATGGCCCCTAAAGAGATAAGGATAGTCATAGCAACGACTACCATCCTAAGAAAACTGACTATGTACTACAGTCTCTTTGTCATTTGATATCTTATAAAGCAGGATGCACTCTTGTGTCATCGCCCTTATCTTGATTTATTATTTGTTGATCTATTCGGATGGATTCTCCTTTCTACTGCTTTGGCCAAAGACTAATGAAGATGAAACCATCCTGATCAACCATGCCTGAGATATACAACTTCTTAAACTTGGAAGCAACAAATTCTTTCTTGACCATTCAACCAACATCATACCACCAATGACCCACCCGACACAAACTACCTCGCCACGACATTACTTCCATGGTTTTAACCTTTCATCAAAGTACGTAATTAAATGATATACATTGGTAATGGTCCCAAGTCAGGAGACCAATACACATGTCCATAGATAGGAACAACCAATGACACCCAAAATATGTGGTGTTCCTATTCGCGGGTCTATCCTCATGATCTCACTACTAGAGATCACCAAGTGCGGACTTCATGAGAAGAAGTCTCAATGCTTGTGAGCCCCCAGCACCTGATAGTCAAACCTCTATTGTGTACAGTCAGTAAGATGTATCTAGACTATAGAACATATATTTAAGATCACGGTTATTGTATCTTGAGGTTCTCATTATAGCCTGGGATCTTCTATAACCTCTCGACATGACAACTATCCTTTGGAAATTACCATTATTATAGTGGACGCAGAAAAGTCTGCACTATAATGGTAAGAAATCATCATGCATATCTAACTATACACATGATACGGTAATCAAAAGTACTACATAGTTGGGTCTAGGGCACCCACTATTTCAACACACCAACTTGCACTAGAGCCAACTTGCTAACTAAACTTGTTAGCAAATCACATGATAAATACCATGCTTCTGCTGAGTAATGGATTTAACTGCTGGGCCTGCAACATTTTCGCCACGTGGCATATCTGCTATATGCGACCTCATATGCTTTAGTAAAACTTCTCAAGACATGGTATCCCCGAGTATATTACTTTTGTCCATTGTCATAACTTGACAACTTGGCTAGTAAGAATATCATAATTCTCATTATGATAATAATTTTCTCACTAGGTGCGAATTGAATAACTGGGACAAATCGTTGCGATTTATAACTGCTTCTTAGCAGCCTTAGAAGCTGCAACATACTCAGTATTTGTAGGTATGGCTACCACAAGCTTTTATGAGCGTGACTCGCTCATCTCCTTTGCCTAACATCGATACCAGATCAAATTGATATAAGGAATACTAGTATGTGTTCGACCACAACTAGTATACCTTCCTCTCCATATCCCTGGTACATATCATTTGTACTTTCCGAAATACAAGATGATAGTTCTAACTGCATCACTTGTAGTGCTCCTGGAAATAATTGATATTTGCCTATAATAAATTACATCCTAGCAGTATCAATTATTGTACATAATATGGCATATGTGATTGATCCATCGCTAAATAAAATAGTATCAATTCACAAATTTAATATCTACACATGCTCCGAACATGTTAACCCGGAGAGATTAAGCCATGTGACATAGGCAACAATTCTGAACATGAATTGTTCCAACTTGTATTATTCAATACAATGTCACTATATGTACGATTGACTAGGACCAAACAACCTTTGGATCTACCTCAATGGATCCTATTCCCAATAACTTAGGTTTCTACTTGAAGCCAATCATTGGAGAATTTATTTTAACCTGATCTTATCTAACTGTAATATCAAAAACTGTTTTCCATATGTTGTCGAACAGATATCGTTTGGAAAACATTGGCCATCCCACCAACCTTTGGTAGACACAATTCAAAGATTAATTTATAATGAATTCTCTAAGATCTTGTTTCTTACCTTAATCTGGAATTGGATTTCAGTAACTTTCAACCCTTATTGGCATCATTTGATGTCATCATCTCTTTCTGGTTGCGTCGTATAGACACCTTCCATGAAATATGATCTTGACATCCAATGTCCAATACCATGATCATAGAAGTTCAGCTATGACAAGAAAAATTCTAATAGATTTAGGTGTATTGACTTGTTATAACCAATCGAGCCTTATTGGTACCATACTTATACCATCCATGAATCATTTCATTTGAATACCCACCGCAATATTCAATTTATAAGCCCCTTTTCAATTTGATAAATGGAATCCATTATTGAATTTTAGTTGATATTTTCAATATTAGCTTATTGCAATATACTGCGTATTTGTAGGATTTATTATTCTTAATGAATAATATATCACTGACCATGGTGACTATAAAACCATCACCATGGTTTTATTCTTCCTACGCAGTATGTGTCTCTGGAACATTCTTATTCCACATGTACTTGTGGAACTTGTTCCCTATGCCAACCAATTGTGCATCTCGAGCATTGACTAAGTCTAAGTCAATTCAGCTCCCACTATCTCTAATAGAGATGTGAACCCTTGTATAGAAATTTAGTCTAATACTTGACTGCATCTTTTCTATCTTAAGGATTTATGTAATATCTTAAGAAATCTTTAGGATAATTACCTCAAATGCACAATGTGTTCAACTTGATGCATATTTGTTTACTTCTAAACAAACTCTTAGGATCCAAACACATGATTTATGAAATGATGGATTTACATCATAACATGACTTGTATGATATTCATTTGTCATTTTAGTTGGCATATTGGTTATGGGTTTAGGCTATTATTTTCAAATCAAATTTTGAAATATGATGGAATTTTCCGCAAGATGCAACATTGATACAACTTACATCATAACTTTGATGTATAACATATGCATTTAGGAATTTCTCCATGCTACATGTTTTTTGATCAATGTTAATATGTAAGACTCATCATCGATCCTCCTCATGAACACCAATATGGTGATGTAGATAAGGTAACCTGTGTTTAGGAATTGATCCACGCTACATTATCATGATCGATGATTATTTGGTCAAGATTTTCTTCGGCCTGCCGATCCAAAGAAACTCATATCTTCTTACCAAACCTATACTTCACTATTCTTTAATGACTTAAAGGAAACTTATGAAGTATATTTACCTCTTTCTTTATTTGGAATAGTTCACATTGTCTTGTTGAACTAACCTCAGAAAGCTTTGTGGCATACCTTTATTTCTAAAGGTTTCTTTTTCTAAAAAAAATATGTCAATAATACTATAGGTGTTTAGCTGTGCTGAGCCTAAATACCATATTGGGTATATAGTTGACGTCTGATTTTAGTTTTACTTGACAAAGAATCACATTGCCACAACTGGGTAGGTCTTACATATTTTATTTATCATGTATTGCCATTGATTCAAATAGTAGTGAACTATTTGTTGAATATGTTAACAGAAACAACATTAATTCTATAACATGGAATAATGTATCATCATGTCCAAATGGGCACATGAGATAAATATTTTTGGCTATACTCAACAACTTGTTCAATTTGAATCAATCACTTGGCAATTAGAAGTTATGTTTTTCTCACTGCTGAGATAGGAATCACCCTTTCTCAGCTGCTTGGAGAAGACACTATACTTCTAGTAATGTTTCTCTTACTCACTTAGTTATTGTATTTCAATACATATATGTAAAAATCATATTGTATTTTAATACCTAATAAGTATTCAAGAAAACAATACTTTTATTTGATGAATATAAACTGAACGAGCAGCGGGTACTTGCTTCTTGTATTTTAGTTTTTAATCTTCCATGAATTTATTTCATTATGTGATGAAAATAACCTCTTGTTAAATAACCAACCACTTTTCATTGAAGGAAATAATGAATATTCCTTTGGCGTAACTTTCCATAAGCCTTTTCACCTTGTCATTCAATGTATTCACCATAAGAATAAAATATGGTGTTTTCCCCAATATTCTTATTACTTGGAAAATATTACCTTAAAAGTAATGAAGCGCTTACTCTATAACGTTCGTTTGTACCTTTAAACGAAACTAGAGTAATTGGGTGTAAAAGGTATAAGAATGGGATGACATGAAAGATTGTGAACCGTATTTCACTTTACACAATCCGAGTGCAATCATCACATTCAAATCTTGCTTCACTTTCTCCTCGAAAGGATCTTGGAGATGAGACTACATGTAACATCATACATGTCTTGATCTAGCGACCACAACTAACATCAGACGTTGATGATATAATTATGAAAGAACTATCATATGCTTGTTTCATGAGTCTCCTATAAGAAGTTTTACACCCTCGTTCTTGAGGTGTCTTAACAGGTTGGGACACAAGCACCTTGAATTTCCATTATAGTAGTAATGTGTGCAAGCACCTTTACTACACTTGGAATTTTGTGCTTGTATGGACATTAACTTTGTCCAATGTTTATTGTAGTTATATTATGGCATTGCTTGCCATTATCTACAAATATAAATCAGTAGATTGTACCTTTATGTGATTACCTAATGTGACATTACTCGTTATTTAATCATTAAATGTCTCCCACTAATTTTTCGAATTCCAGGAACCCTCTATACTAGAATCGGAATACTCTTGAGTACTCTAGTGGCAAGGATCCTTGAACCTCCTTTATAGTCTACAAGCTAGGGCTACACCACTACTCAGAGGGTCCAAGGTAGGCTTTTTTCTGGCCAACCGCTTTAACTTGCGGTTCGTTGATCTGTTGGGTGAAGTCCCAACTTCAAAAATCATTTAATGATTTACTCAATGCTTGCCTCTAAAATTACAATAAACTAGAAAAGGCTATAGCTTTACTGCAATCATAGTTAAGTAAACCCACCACACAAATAATAACCCCCCCGGTAGTAAGAGGCACCCTCATTTAAGGAATGAACCGGCACCTCGAACACCCGATTTTGTTCAAACTAGATTGATGGAAGGCTGTTGGTGGCTTAATATTTTATTTGTGGGTTTTATGTTTTTCTCTCAATGAATGTAATACATTTATATTAAACTTGTTCATCTATATTGTCGCGCTCACAACTGAACGATAATAGAAAAACATACACCGCTTCTTTATGAATTTTATTATTTATTATTTTATGTGTTTTTTTCCGCTGTTATAAAATGCATAAAATAATAAATAAACGAAAAACGGAAAACTACTACCTGACTGGTCTTGAGCATCTAAACAACCTAAGGCGCATCATTCCTGAGTCGTATACATGACTCTTGATGCAGCTTGCCCGTTCTGTATGTCTGCATCTCATCGCCTCATCTTGGCGAAGTCCACCTCACATCTTGGATTACTGCCTCATCTTGGCGTAGTCCATGTGTCATCTTGCATCGTCTTGATCAATGCGCTCCACCTCGTCTTGGCGGGGTCGACATCGCTCGTCTTCTTCATCCAAAGTACAAAGGTACTCGCGCGCAGGCGAGGGGGACTCAGGAATAAATGTAAATCATATAAATTGGACACACATGTCCTTATACATTTTAACCAAAAAGATAGACGATGCACATACCGTCTTTTAATTAATTAAACACATTGGACGCAGTTTAAAATAATTAATTAAATATATAAATGCAGACAAATGGGGTCGGTGCTCAAGACCAGTAGGTGGGTATAAAATGCGCGATAAAAAAAAATTAAAATGCATAAATAAGTACGAGGGATTATCTAATTAAATTAAATGAATTAAATAACTCAAATAATTTAATTAATTATTGGTACGTCAATTAATTTAATTTTAATGCCAAAATTAAATTATTTTGACTTAATTAAATTTAATACTTAAATTGAATTAATTTTATTCGGGTAATAAAATTTAATTTTAACCTTAATTAATATATTAATTAATTAAACTAAATTAAATTAATTAATTATATTAATTAATTAGACTGATCTCTTGCGGGTTGCGCCGAACCTGCGCAGACCCGTAACGGGTCGGGCAAAGGCTGTGCTTGGCGTCCGTGGGGTAGGCAGGTCCGCCCGGACTTAAACTTAGTCGGGCAAAGGGTTAACTTATAAGGAGCCCATGGAAAGGGCGACTGGCCCGTCGTGGATCTGGGGAAACTACCCATGGTGTGTCACTGCGCACACGGGAGGAGATGGAGGGAGGAGGGTGGGCTGCTGCGCGTTCTGGCAGAGGGCGGTGGCACCAGCTGGGCAACGGGACGACGGTTTCAGCTGCTGCTGGTGTGGCCGGTGGTGTGAGCCGGGCAGAGGGGGTCGGATGCAAGCGCCGGGCAGAGCACGGCGGCCTCCCTGCATGGGTGGGTGCCCTTTTGTGCGGCCTCCCAAGGGTGGATGCTTCCGCAGGTGACGAGGCACCTGTTGTGCGCCGCACTGGGAAGAAGAGCTGGTGGCGGGGGCTCCGGTGGTGCATGGATGAGCATCAACAGTTCTGCAGGAGAGGGGTGCGGAGGGGAGTCGGCCGGTTCAGGTGCAGTAGGTCCGCCCGGAGGGAGGGCCGGCGCTGAGGACTACCTGGAGCAGGCTGGGCAGCCGTGGGCTAGGCATCGCGCCAGGGAGGAGTCCTGGCGGCGCTGCATGCGCCGCATGGAAGAGGGAGGGGGTCCGCTCAGACCCCCTGCTTCTTGTACCCCTTTTGTTTTGATGCTATTGGTTTCCACACGGAAAGGTCGGCCTCCCCATTTTTTATTTATTTGGCTTGCTTTTTTTGACGAACCTGCCTCCCTTCTTTTGTTTTTTTTAAAAAGACTTCTTTTGAAGTCTTTATTTGCCCATTTTTGAGTCAAGTCAACACCTCTAAAATTCTAAAGGCTAAATAGCCTTTAAAATTAAATAATAATAAAATTATTATAATAAAATAATAATTTATTATTATTACATTTTTATAATAATAAAATAATTATTATTATAATAATAAAAATATTGTGCAAATTTATATTATTTATAAAAATATAATTTCTTCAATTAATTTTATTTCTAATGAACCAATTGAATTTTAATCGGTTCAACAAGTTGAAATAAAATTAGAACCCAAGATCCGACCGCACCTTCGATCCAATCCGAAAAATTAAACTGGCCATAACATGGCCGTTCGAGATCGGATCGACGTGCGGTTTGAACCAATGAGACCGTTTTTGAACCCTCTACTCAAATATTTATGAAAATTAATTTTCTAGGCTCAAAAAAATTACGCGATCCCTCTGATACCACTGTTAGGTTTCCGGGGCCAGCAGCGGAAGCTGGTGCACCAGGGATTTTAAAATTTCCATCGGCACAACGACAGTACTTGTCGTTGCCGATGATCTGAGCCCCGGAGAGGTCCGAGGATCTCGTGTAGATTGTTAAGAGAACAAAATTAAAAGGAAAACATACCCGTTGAATATTCGAAGCCGTTGTCGACTGCTACTTGTCAACGGTGATCATTGCACGAAGGATCCATAGCAGCATCCCTCTAGATCGTCCACACACGCCTCAAAAATCCATGGAAATGCCGATTGTCGAAATCTGGGTGCTAGCGTGGCGATTCAACAATATCTTCGACATCCCGACGATCACCAAATCGTCGATCTTGCAATGCGTGAGGAGAAATTTGATCAGAGCTCTTGGATCTTCATATTCTCTCTCTAGGAAGAGGGAGGAGAGAGAGGCTCTCAAATTTCATTCCATAAATGAATGAATAGTGATTTGCACATCAAAGAGAGAGATCCTCCTCTATTATTTATAGACACATTGATAAATACCCAGTAGGGTTCCCTGACCTCCATTAATATCAACATTCTCTAAATAAATAATTATGACAACTTAAAACTACGTCAATATTATTTATTAATTTTTATCACATACTTGTAATAAATAAAATATATTACGAGATAAAATACGAGCCTTTTAACTCGACTCACTGTCCCTCTTAATATTAAACGAACCTTGAATGTTAAAATAATATTCATTCGATTAATAGTTTCTCATATTTACTGAACTCGTAAATACATTAAATAAATTCAATCCCAAATATTCATAACTTGAATATTAATGAATTTATTTAATTCTTTTGGTGATTGTCAACTTTGACAACGGTCGAACCCCGTGGCGGGGCCCACTATGTCCATATACCTATTCAACTGAATAGGTGCGGATTCTTGAATACGTTGTTGTGTGTGACCCTCTAGGCCCTTATCTCAATAGCAGTTAATAAAATTCACAGACCAAGAGCGAGGTCTAGCAACCCATCATGGACCCTAAAGAGATAAGGATAGTCATAGCAATGACTACCATCATACGGACACTGACTCTGTACTATAGTCTCTTTTTCATTTGATATCTCATAAACTAGGACGCACTCTTGTGTCATTTCCCTTATCTTGATTTATTATTTGTTGATCTATCCGGATGGATTCACCTTTCTCTTACTTTGGACAAAGACTTATGAAGATGGCACCATCCTGATCAACCAGGCCTGAGATATACAACTTCCTAAACTTGGAAGCGACAAATTCTTTCTTGACCATTCAACCAATGTCATACCACCAATGAAGCACCAGACACAATCTACCTCACCACGACATCACTGTCATGGTTTTCGCCTTGCATCAAAGTACGTAATTAAATGATATACATTGGTAATGGTCTCAAGTCAGGAGACCAATACACATGTTCGTAGATAGGAACAACCAATGAAACCCAAAACATGTGGTGTTCCTATTGGAGGGTCTATCCTCATGATCTCACTACTAGAGATTACCAAGTGCAAACTTCATGAGAAGAAGTCTCAATGCTTATGAGCCCCCAACACCTGATAGTCAAACATCTACTATGTCCAGTCAGTAATATGTATCTAGACTATAGAACATATATTTAAGATCATTGTCATTGTATCTCGAGGTTCTCATTATAGCCTGGGATCTACTATAACCTCTCTACATGACAACTAACCTTTGGACATTACCATTATTGTCGTGGATTCATAAAAGTCTGCACTATAATGGTAAGAAATAATCATGCATATCTAACTATACACATGATACGATAATCAAAAGTACTACATAGTTGGGTCTAGTACGCCCACTATTTCAACAATACCCCAAGCATCAGAGACCACAATTACAAGTAACCAAGCATGATATCTAATATAAAATAAACAGTACAACTGAAGTAATAAAAACAAGACCTGCTATAACAAAACAAAATGATATACAACATATAACATGAACAATAATGCTCATAACATAAAATCATACTTCGATGATAGTCCACTATGTTGATCACATATACATAATCAATATAATGATAAATGGCACGTGGCTCTGCTCTATCTCTAATTCATACCCCATCCCGATCTTCGATATCATCTAAGTAGTCTTGTTCAACCATGCTAAACTTGATACTGGGCCTCATCCCTACTTGTGTTTTCAATAACATGAGAGATATTTAGGTACCAGTGTGCAATGGTGACCCACGTAGGGTGTTAGTATAGAACTCAGTATCGCATCACCAATGTGGTTTCGTACTAACAGGCATACGTAGTGATAAGTGCATGCGACATGCTCAGATAAATAAATAAATAACCACATAAAGAAAATAAAATATTAAAGCATCGTCAATACTCGAGTCTACAACCACGATCCACCATACCTGCTTTGACCAATGTTGTGGTGTCTCTGAGCATATTGCATGGATCATTCCAACCATAACATCATAACCACCCTTCATGTGTAATTTTTTCATAAGAGCATCATGGACCTCCTTATTAGGGGAGTTTTCTTTAGACATCACAGACCACCCCTCCATTGGTGTTTTGTTAATCATCATAGACCACACCCTTCTAGGTGTCTTCTTAGTTAACATGAACACACCCTTCGAGAGTTTTCTTAGTGTGGGGCATAAACCAAAAAGTAACACTAAACTCCCCTATGAAAGTTTACCCAGTCAGGGTAATAAGCCCATATGTAGAACCAAACTCCTCTACAAGAGTTTTCTTCATCATGGGCATAAGCTTATAAGTAACATTGACCTCCACTCTAGGGGTTTTCTCGGTTAGGGGAATAAGCACATAAGTAACATGGACCTCCCATATGGGATTTTTTTAAGTCATCATGGACCACCCTCCCAGGGGAGTTCTCCATTCATCTATCAAAACGCCCTAAGGGTGTATAACATATCAAGAACCAATATAATAATTATAAACAAGGGTGTCTATATTTCTAACCTGCCATGCAGTCCATAGTCGGACTCCCCCAGAGTACAACCTAGCTCATCATAGCTTAACATGCTCAAATTTTCTATTCAGGTTCTAAGGTAACACTCGTGATCATATCTACCCATTCTGATGAACACCCCCTCAGTAGGGTCAATAAGTCACAGGGTAACCTAATAGGGTCCCCTCAGTCTCATATGAATTTATTTGATCTCCTAGGCAAGTCACACTGGGAAAATGGAATTAAGTCCATCCCCTTTCCTAGGCATCTGAGGGTCCGAACACCTGACCAATCTGGTAGTCTCTATAGGGTCTAAACACCCATGTAATTAGGTTCTGGTGGGGGAGGGAACCTCACCCCATTGTTATCTCAATGATCCCTACTACTCTAGGGTATCCCAAGGTTCATCATGGCCTGCATGGGCCAACCATTTTAGTTCAACACCCTCTTTCTCAAGGAAGGGTCATAGGGAACCTATACAAGGTACTCTAAGGCCTATCTGGGCCCATGGTTCTAATAAAATCACACCTCTCCTTAGAGAGCTTTGAGTTCTCATATTATGATAATCAAATCTCCTCAAACCCTTGAATTCGTAGCTTTATTGGATCTCAAGCTTAGGCTAAATCCATGTTGCATTTGTTTATAGCCCAATATGTGTGATGCTTGACCTCCACTGAAAGATGACATGTTTTCCCAAAAACGATCCAGAAGGGGGACTGTTAACACTCCCTTTTTCAATTGAGGATGAAAATTTTCAAAGAAAAATATCATAAGTATAGGGAGGAGGAAAAGGCATGAAAGGTGAACAAAAAACCCTTTCCCAATTGTTTCTCCCAACTAGATCTCGCGCAAATCCCCACCAGCGTTCCCAAAGACTCACACAAGTCTAGAATGTGCGGTCCAACATGCATGACCAACCCCTCACGCAAGTCATGCGAGTACCTGTGCAAGTGACCTGCATGAATCTTCTCTTTCACCCAGGGTCCTGAGATTTCCTATAAAAAAGACCCTTGAGCTCTTCATTTGACATGACTAAAATCTAGTGGAAACCGCTGGAAGCTCTCCTCACGCTAGTCCTTCGCTCAAATCCTCAAAACCCTCCAGGTAGCTCTCCAAGCTTCAAAACACGAGAAAATTAAGGATATTCTAAGTATTAGAATCCCTATAAGGTATAAAACTACAATTACCTTCATGGGGAACCCTTACCCCTAGTCTAAAAATACTACGGTGAACGCCCCTTCCTAAGTTCGAGACATGTGCAAGACCTTTCTAAGAGCACCTGAAGAGACCCTTGGAGATTATAGCAAGGTCTAACCCATGTTTTGTTTCTCAGGTTGTTCTTCTTAAAAGTTTTATCAAGTAATACCTATTCAAGGAAACTCTAAATTCTCCCAAGTAACAATTGGGTGAGGAAGCATCCTCCAAGCTTGCCCAGCTATCAACTGGGTAAAGTCAAATCCATCTCTCCCAAGTCTCACCTAGGCGAGGGACCCTCTAACTCGGCCAAGTATCACCTGGGTGAAGAACCTTCTAATCCCTCTTTTCACATATTCAATGGTTGAGAACCCCTATATCTCAGTCCCTTGTCTGAGGGGTACTAAGACAGAACCTCCTCTATATCCTATAGACATGCTTGATTTAAACCTAGGGCACACCAACATGCCCTCTCGATCATATATTCCAATTGTAATGGAAGTACCACATTTATCCTGCCTAATAGGTAGGATCCTGAGAATGTCCTCAGTCAAACATTTCTATGGTGAAGAGGATCCCAACCTTAGGGATTGTAGCAGATGGTTTCTTTGGCTGGGCAACAACATCTGTTACATGAAATGTGAATAGAATTGGACAAAAATATCCCCTTATCATTCATCACCTCTCCATCACCCACTCTTCCACCTAACAGAAGGGAAAACATACGGGAATCCCTTCTCGAATAATACCCTAGTCTTTCTTGAAGGATATATCCCTCCTTCCACACCCTTGTCCTCATCCACCAACAGATGAAAGAGATTATGTGAAGTGTCAAATATTCTACATCCGCTTTTTTATAACACCAATAATGACTCAAGTGATCTTAGAGGTTAGTGGTGATCATGTCATCAACAAAATAAATTGGTCCTCCTTCATATGTGTAAGTTGTAACCTTTTTTTAACTATGTGGGTTTTGATTCCTATCCAAACGGGATGCATTGGAAGCCTCCCTGAGGTTCAAAACCAACACATTCAAGTCACCCTAATATTCTCTAAGTCATGTTCCTAGTAGGGTCACATCCTTCCTAGGAGTTCATATCCCTTTTAGGTCCCTCGGTCCATTTCGATGTAAGTCTTATAATAGCCTTGACTAGGCCCCTTTTGCCTAGGTATCTTTGTCGCATAATGTTAAACTGTATGGTTTCGTCCTTGTCACGTGACCTTAAAGGGTATGATGTGTCCTATTAAGTGGAACCAAAATATATGGGTTATGATATGTAGGAATCCCCTATCGAGGAACCGATCCAAACATCAAAATAACCCTTGTCCCACTGGATAATGATAAATCCCTGGTGCCTATTTGTTTGGCTTAAAACCAGCATCACAAGACAACAATCATAACTAAGATAGAGAACCTCTAATACATATATATGGTTTCATTGATGGAAAACCTTTGGTACATATAAATGGTTCCATTAATGGAGAAAATTAGATACATATAGATGGTTTCCCATCAAAACATGTCTATAATTGGATTGTTAATACATAGGGGTGACTGGTTCCATATTTGGAACTTTTAAAGGGATTCATGAATATGTCTTAAATCTATAAGAGAGTCCCATAATAGGCAATAATTTCCCCAAAAAGGGTGAAATGAGCTTGACATCCCATCCTATTGACCAATGTATGTCCTTAATCATCATTGGTCAGGAAAACCCATCGAGATCCATATACCTGCTCACACACATCAAGCCTACCAATACAATTTGGCTACAACCATATAAATCTATTGGCATACCTCGATAACAAACAAGGGACGCACCCATGTCTCTTCACCCACACATGACGATTGTCAGTATATCCTGATAAGAAATGAAGGATAAGAGAAGAGACATATCTCTAGTCCAACCATGGAATGATCATATATTCTTATTCTAGCTTTATATGTTACCCCTCACGTCCTATAAATGATGGAAGGACGATCCATATGTCCCACTCTCCACATTGTGTTTGTAACGACCCAAACTTTTATTAATGAAAATTCATATTGATCTAATTAAATGTCTTATTATGGTTATATAGAATATGCACTTCCTTGGTTTTATGTTTTTGGATTTAAAAATATCATTAAGAATTGTTACCATTGCTAATATAGTCATTGAACAATGATCACATGATTAGTATAAATACAGGGCTTTAACTAATCCAATTTACCCAGACAAAGGAAGCGGTGGCCTCATCTAGTAGAATTGATCCGTATGAATCCGATTTTTCATAGATCAGAAAGAAGGAGGTATAATTGGGATTCTCTCTTGACCAAGCCCAATATGAGATTCAATACATTAAGCTCAAACAGAACCACCTATGGGAGAAGTGGAATTTGATATAGATTACCACCCGAGCAATGTTATCCGAGCCACCCCAATAGTCTATCACCATCGCCCACCTTACCCTTAGGTTATATGTGGGTGTTATAAGGGTTTATGTTACAAGACCTTATCACTATGATTATGTGCATTATTTTTCTATATAAAAAATAATATACATTAATTTTATTAGTTTTACCTTGTAAATGTTTTTAAAGAACATATAGTATTTTTAAATAATATTCAATTAAGAAATATATTTTGATGAATTAATGGATTTTTAAATTAAATAATATTTTAATAAAATATTATTTCTAAATTAATTTTTATTAAATATAAACGATCATATAATTTTTAGGAATACAATTGTAATTTTTATTATGGTTTGAAAGCTGTTTTTGTCAAAACCCCTGAATTTTCGATAAATGTCGGTTTTTATTTTAAAAGTAAAAATTCACATATTTAGAAAATTATTTAGATAAAATGAATAATATTTTTGGAATTAGGAGGTTGAAATTATCCAATGGTGAATTTTTCATAATTTTTAGAGACAATTGAATTTTCGGGTAGAAATTAAATACTGTTTTAATATATAATGTGTTTTTTGACATAATAATGACCCAATAGTGATGTAGAAAAATACAATAAATGATATGTTCAGATAATATATATTTTAACATTAAAATAATGTGATTTTAAGTTTTTTTTTATTTATTTTACAAAGCTTTAGTGGACCCTCCAAGGCTTATAAAATATTTTAACCTATTAAAATGTTTTCCTTGAGAGTGTGACTCACCTCCAAATAATCAAGCCTAATATTTTAATGAGTTCAGACATTGGCCATGTAAAATAATTTTTTACACTCCCCTTTTCCAAAAAACATGGGAAAACCCATGGTATGGTTTTTAGTTTTGATTAGTTTAATGTGTGGTTCCCAAAACCTAAATAATAAAGAATTCCATCTCTTTTCCTATATATACCCACCTAAGTTCCACTTCTTCTTCACTAAAAGTCTTTGTATATCGACCAATATCTTAACTCCTATCTCTAGAATCACTCCAAGGCACCTTAATCCCCCAAGAAGCCTCTCACAAGCCTCTCTGAAGCCTTTCAGATCACACTTTCAAGTAAGGGATTTCTTCCTTCCTCATTTTTGTCCAAATTTCATTATGTGGTTATACCATTTGTTTTCAATTAAAAATGTTGGGGTATGATTTCTCACCTCCAAAATACTTCCCTACTTATGTTTTAATTATGATATACCTATTTATCTATAATTAATTCCTCCCATGTACACCTGTTACCATGCCGAAATTCCGTAAGGGATTTCTCTCTCCTCATTTACATTCAAGAAATTATTTTGTATTATGAATCTAAATTCAATTAAATATGTTAGTAAATGTATATATATAACCCCATTACATTAAATTTCATATAAATATGATTATACACACATTTCTCTCTCATAAACCATTTTTATGAATTCTTATGTCACGTCGTTATGCTACCGAGATTGCACCGCGATTTTCCAAGACAAAGTCATTATGTAGTGAATACCATGCCCATTTCTCTATCAAGGGTATTCAACTTTATAAACATTTAATTATTGATTATATAGGTTCATGTATGAATTACACATTACTTTATCATGGAATAAATGATGATGTTTAATGAATCCATGTTATATGATCCATGTGGCACACTTATGCCTGAAATGAAATGATTAAGATGGGTACGCCCTGATAGTGCTGCAATGCATTGGGTAAAGAATAATAACATGATACGTCGAGTGAAATTATGGTTACTCGTTCTAATTCAAGTGAAATGAGGGTTTACTCATTCTCTATGTGCAATGATCCTTAGATCATGCTAATATCATGTTAAATGTTGTTGCCACATTTCCATGTTATGATAATTATGCTATATCATGCATTTATGTTCATGTTTCTCTTATGATCCATTAATATTCCTATTGCCTAACATGTACTGTATTATTCATGTTATGACTTATTTACTCTCTTACTGATCTTTATATCTCACCCTTTACTTATGAATGTCCTCAGGTTATCGCATGCAATGCTAAGTATGAAGGAATGTGTGTGGTCATGTAAAAGAAGTTTTCAATAAATATTTCATGTTTAAGTTGGTATGTAATGTTTATAAGCCCCAAATACAATAGAACTCTTGATATTCTATGTTGGATCAAGTGAATATTTTATGTACTAAATAATGATTAAGTGTGAAATAAAGAGCAGGGTTATTATAGTTGGTATCAGAGGATAAGTTTAGTTATTTTTGGGATTAGGATTAGAAAACCCTAGTGAAATCCTTAGGGATAAGACTAAGCGTAATAAAAATCCCAAAATTTTTGTGAGTATTTAGTAAGTGGTTTACCAATCAAATACATCCCTGTATGGATACGAGCAAGTAGAGGTGGCTCTGGCACAGATGTATTTAGGGGTAAAACCTGAAAACAATGCTTTGAACTATACTCGAATGGGAACTGGTGCACGACAACGGGCCTTGCTGCACTCTTGGTTATGAAAATACCAAAGGATATTATTTGGTAAATTCATAATCATAGTATAAACCATTATTAAGGGAATTAAAAAATCCCCTATGAAATATGTTCGGAATTAGATCATGGATAACATAGATTGAAGTCTATAGATTCATAAGTTAAGGAAATAAAAGTAATTTATAAGTCTTAATTTTTTGTATTTGGATTACCCTTTATGTGTTACCCCTAACATTCCTTTTATTCGAGACAATTTCCGGTAATAGGAGGACTCGGGATAACAACCGATGTGAAGATCAATGTGACGATTATTTTACTGAGATGCCCAATATGATGGGAGTGGAAATCACAAACTTTATCATGATACTCTCTCAGTTAACTCATGTTTTGAGTAGAAACATGGGTCAAGAGGAACATTAAACCCCCCCTATGAAATAACAAGTCACAATTGATATTTTTATGTGACAAAGGCCTCTTACTTTTAATAGATCATTTGATCCCTAAATCTCTCAACAATGGATCAACTCCATTGCGATGATCTTCTCCATCCTTCAATGTTCTGAACAGGAGAAGGAACTTATGGATGTGATAAAACACATTTTTATTGAATATTTTATTTTTAATAAATGATAAATTTTCCTCACATTATGTTAAATATGTTTATTTATAAAATAGTTGGGATTAGATCATTTATTTGAAAATTTGATGGAAATTCTAGTTTTACCCTTTATAGTGCACTATAGTATTTGAAAGATAAATATTTTAATATTTATTATTTGAAATTGAAAATTTTTAATTTTTTTTACTTAATGGGATAAAAAAAATTTCAGGACATTGGATCTAAATCGTGCATTTGGTTGGACTAAATAGACCATGAAGTCAAAGGTGGGCTGGACCCGCCAGATTGGACATTGGTTCTATATTTGGGCCATAACTTTTTCATAAAACCTTGGATTGGGCCTAACTTTAGAGAGGATCTCTCCAACCCAATTTGGAATAAATAAATAGTCTAGAATAGTATATGGTTCATGCATTTTGGAGGTCAAATGGGTGTTTCAATTTTTATTAAAATATTTGGCTGAGATTCCTCATTCACACTTGAAACCTCTTTAAACCCAGCCTCCCCTGCACTCTATAAATTAGTGTTTCTCTTATTTGTATGGGTTATAACGTGAACTAGGAGATTTATGGTAGAGTATAATTGGTTTCACCCAAATTCTCCAAGCATTGTAAGAGGGGTAGCTCTTGAAGCAAAGATCCCCTCATTGAAGCCTTCTTCTCTTCTTCATGTTGTAATGTTTTCATTTGTGTAATAAACTTCTTTATTATTATTTTATTTATTATATTTTCTTCTGTTTTGTTCAATTATCTTCTTCTTTACTCATACTATTTGGGTTGGAATCAAGAGTGGATACAATATTGGGTTCTACCCTTTCAATCCTTTGCTCATGGAAAATGTCTCCATGATGACCACACTGCCCCATGGAAGAGTAGTTCTCTTAGTGATCGATCTATCTTACACCCTATTATTTTAATTATTTTGAATCATTGAGATACTTGAATTCAATTAATATGATCCATTAATTTAGTTTTTAAATTATAAGAAACTAAGAAAGAAATTGAACAATTAACACAAAACACACGAAGTTGAGTATTCTGTAAATTGTGAGAGCGCAAACATAATTGGTAAAACAAGACCACATGAGATATATATTTGTAGAGTTGAAACATAATACCTAAGATTAATTCATATTCATTTTCAATAATTTACATTTGTCTTAATTTACCACTCTCCATAATCTATCTTCATAACATCAATCAAGGCAGGGTGTTGCGATTGCATGTTCCGAAGATAACCTAGGGTTTAATTCTATTCATATTTGTGATAAAGTTAATTATCGTTGGGTTAAGGGGTTACCAAATTAGGATATCACAATTAAGTGGATATTAATTTAATTTATAGTTATTAATAAGTAAATTAATAGGTATAGTTAGATCGATTATGTCTTTTAAATATTGTCTAAAAAAACTTTTTCTTGTTGTGTCTTTTTAATCGAACTTTATTTAAAAAAAACAAAAACAAAAACATTATACAATATTCTTCTAGAAAACTTATTATAGTTTTATGAATGGTAAAAAAACCACATCCTTTCAAGTAGTGTTATTATTCCCTCATATGTTATTTTTAAAATACCTTTAATAAGTTTTCAAATTTACTTACTCCTTTGAGACGACCTTGGTCAGCCACTCTACTGTACCTAAGTACCCCAAAAACCATTAATCATTTGAGGGAACTCATGATATCACCATTAAAATTGGAACCATTTCTGGGGAGGTAGGTAATTATTACAACCATTTAGAGGTATTTATTTTATTTTACATTTTATTCTCTTCTTCTCTTCTTTCATCCTTCTTTACCCAATCTGATTTTTTTCTTCTTATTTTATTTTCTTCTTCTTATTTTTGGACCATCAAATCAAACTTCTCATTTTTATTATGGTCCAATTTCTTTATTTTTATTTTTATATGGTTTATGAAACAAACCAATCCTGAGGATCTTTTAGATCATGACCCTAAGATTGAACGTAGCCTTCAGTCTCAAATCAAACATTCTCAGTCTACAGGAAGTTTTGACATTCAACCAGTTGGATAATTCCTCCACTCTCAGAACATTGAAATTGGAAGAAATTCAAATTCAACCATAAAACAAGAAATAATGGCTTAAAATAATAGAAATGAACCAAATATAACCATTCAATAATTGGCTACACCTGATATTAATTATCAACCAAATTGTATTGCATACCCAACTCTCGAATCAGACTTTGAACTCAAATATGGGTTAATTCACCTTCTTCCAAAATTTCATGGCCTCTCTGGTGAGGACCCTAAAAAACACCTTAAATAATTTAATAAGGTTTTCTCAACCTTAAATCCAAGAAATGTTTCTAAAGATCAAATCAAACTAAGAGCATTCTCATTCTCACTTGATGTAGCTACAAAAGATTGGATGTATTATTTACTACCTGAAGATGTAACTTGTTGAAACAATTTGAATCATCTTTTCATGCAGAGATTTCTTCCAGCTTTATGGACCACATCCATTCTAAAGGTCATCTTAGGGATCAAGAAAGACCAAAAGGAGACAATGTATGAGTACTGGGAGTGATTCAAGAAGTTGTGTGCAAGCTACCCACATTACCAAATCCATGAGAAATTTCTCATCTAATACTTCTACGAAGGACTCACACCTATGGAGAGGATGATTGTGGATGCTGCAGTTAGAGAGGATTTGGTAGAAAATACACCAGTAGTTGCATGTGAGTTGATCGACAAGATGGCACAAAACTCTCAAAAATTTGGCGATATAGGTACACCACATGTCAGGGGAGTACACTAGGTAAGTCCTTTCTCTATTTAAAATCATTTGATTGATACTAAGTTTGAAGAATTAACAACTATGGTAAGGCATATTTCTTTGGCACAAAAGACATATCAACCCCCTCTTTCAAGGCCTTGTGGAATTTGCACTAAGAAAAACCACCCAACTGACTGTTTCCCCCAACTACAAGAAATAGAAGAATGTGCAACAATGTTTCCTAGGAGACCATATCCATAGAAACAACCACAGTATCCCCAAAATAATCTTGATTTCTTTTCCCCAACATACAACCAAGGGTATAAGGATCAATCTAACATGAGGTATGCATATGTACAACAATAATGGTCCCCCTTTCAATAAAACTTCCAGCAGCCTCCTCCTTACCAAAAGGGATTATAAAAACCCCAAAGGGGATTTGAAGCCCAAGAATCAACAAGCCAACAACAAGAGAATCCCCCATACAAGGTAGATTCTAACACTGATGATATTTTGAAAAAAAATCTTAATCAACAGAATGAGCTGAAGAGTCAAGGTATGGAGCTGACAGAGTTGAAGACCCAAATGAGCCATATTGCCACCACCCTCCATGAACTGGTAAGTAAGAATTATGGAAATATAACATCCCAACCTACTCCAAATCCCAAGGGGAATGTCAGTATCATCACATTGATAATTGGGAAGCAAACAACTGATACATATGCACCTATCATTCCACTGAGATTCACCTCAAATTTGGAGAAGCCACATTCCATACCAACTGATGAGCAACCCTAGGAGAAAGATAAAGGTAAGAAAAATATTGATTATGTTCCACCTAAACCCCTTCCCTTTCCAAAGAGGGTTGTTCAAACCAAGAATATGGCTAAATAGGTGATGCAAAAAGAAGTTTTGGATACATTCAAGTGCATAGAGATCAACATCCCTCTACTTGAAGCCATTAAACAAATCCTAAGGTATGCCAAATTTCTAAAAGAACTTTGTACTAATCGAAGATGACTCAATGGGAATGAGAGGATACATTTTGGAAGTAATGTGACAGCACTCATTACACCAACTCAATCAATGCCAAAAAAGTGCAAGGATCCCGGGACATTCACTATCCCATGCACCATAGGGGATTTTCACTTCTCTGATGCTCTTTGTGATTTGGGAGATTCCATAAATGTGATTAATCACTCTGTTTTCTCTTATTTATAGGTTGGTGAGTTGAAGCCGATGAGAGTATTAGTGTAGTTGGAGAATAGATATATGGCATATCCAGTGGGAGTCCTTGCTGGTGTACTTGTTTGGGTAAGAGACATGATCTTTCTAGCAGATTTCTACATGCTTAACATGGAGGATGATCAGGTAAGTTCTCATGATCCCATTATCTTAGGTAGACCCTTCCTCAAAACTGAAAAAACAATCATAAATGTCAATGAGGGTACACTTTCCATGGAGTTTGGAGATGAAGTTGTGATATTTAAGGTTATGGACTCCATGAAGTACCAATGAGAGTTCCATTATAATTTTGTTATCTCCCATTTTGAACCACCAAGTAAAAACCCCATAGATTTTTATTGTCCTATGCTTAGGGAGATTATGATCATTGATTCTAGTTTTATGTATAATATTACTTCCACACCTTTTTATAATGCACAAAACTCTCTTAGATTTGATTTTGAAATGGATTCATATTTTGATTTTGATAATGTTCAATCTGATTATGACATGGCTGTTGAGTATGCTGATGGATTTGAATCTTTATTCTCTGATTTTGATGATGTATATTCGAATACTGATGTTAATTGTGCACATATTTTAGTTCCTTCAATTTATCCATACATACACCATCCCCTTCATTGGAGCTCAATCCATTGACACCAAATCTCAAATACTCATACTTGTTGAGTGGAGAGAGATTACCTGTTATAATTGCTAATAATATTACTTTTTAACATAAAGAAAAACATTTGAATATTTTGAGGGATAACATTAAGGAAGTCAGGTAGACCTTGGCTAACATATCAGGTATTATCCCCTCCATTTTCATGCATAGGATTATTTTGGATGATGGGACTAAACCAGTTAGGTAGCCATAAAGGATACTGAATCCAACTCTTCTGGAAGTCATAAAAAAAGAAGTTTAGAAATTGATCAAGGTAGGTATAATCTATTCCATTTCAGATTCCTAAGGGGTGAGTCCTATTCAAGTTGTGCCCAAGAAAAGTGTTGTTACTATTGTTAAAAATGAGAAAGATGAGTTAGTTCCAACAAGGGTGAAAAACAGTTGGTGTGTGTGTATTGATTATAGGAAACTAAATCAGTCCACTTGCAAGGACCATTTCCTCCTCCCATTTATTGATCAAATGCTTGAGGGACTATCTGGGAAGACACATTATTGTTTCTTGGATGGATTTTCTAGATATTTTCAGATTCTAATTTCTTTGGAGGATCAGAAGAAGACAACATTCACTTGTCCATTCGGCACATTTTCCTATCGGAGGATGCCATTTGGATTTTGCAACGCCCTATGTACCTTCCAAAGATGCATGATGAGTATTTTTTAGGATTTTATTGAGACCTACATGGAGGTATTTATGGACTATTTTACATTGTATGGATCCTCATTTTATGAATGTCTAAGTAGTTTGGGAAAGGTGTTGAATCGTTTTATTGAGAAGAATTTGTTCTTGAACTTTTAAAAGTTTCATTTCATGGTAGAGAATGACATTGTCTTAGGGTATGCAGTTTCAAAACATGGGATAGAGGTTGATAGATCTATGATAGACATTATTTCATCCTTACCCTATCCTTCATGTGTGAATGATATTAGATCTTTCCTAGGGAATGCGGGCTTTTATCAACGCGTCAACAAAGATTTCAGTAAGATTGCTCTTCCTTTGTCACAATTACTTCAAAAGGATTATGATTTTGTGTTTGATGATTCATGAAGGGTAGAATTTGATGAGCTGGAGAAGTGTCTGACCACTCCACCAATCATACATCCCCCACAATGGGACATTACTTTTGAGCTTATGTGTGACGCCTCCAACTTTGCGGTTGGAACTGTCTTATCTTAGAGAGTGGAGGGACGTTCACATGTGATCGCCTATAAATCGAGGACACTAGATTCATCCCAATAAAACTACACAACCACAGAAAAGGAGTTTCATGCTGTCGTATTTGAATTAGATAAATTCCTTTCATATTTAATGGGCTCTAAAGTAGTTGTTTTTTCTGACCATGGAGCTCTGAGGTACCTCTTGAAGAAGACGAATGCGAATCCTAGGCTAATCCGATGGATGCTCCTTCTTTGGGAATTTGAAATTGAGATAAAGGACAAGAAGGGGTCAACAAATCTAGTATCGGACCACATGAGTAGGATTACTCACACACTATAGGATGACACCTTGAACCAGGTACCAATTTGAGAAACTTTCCCTGATGAGAATATTTATTCCATCTCAGGTACGCATCCTTGGTATTCCTATTTATTTAACTACCTTGTTCCCTATGAAATCCTTGCAAATTTAAAGAAACATAAAGTCCAAATGTTAAAGAGTGATTCATGATTTTATATTTTGGATGATCCAAACCTATGGTGCATGTGTAGTGACCAAGTTATTAGGAGGTGTGTTCCTGATCATGAGTTGGAGTCTGTTTTACAATTTTGTCTTACACTTTCTTGTGGTGGAAAATTTGGACCCCAATGGATAGCTAGGAATGTTTTGGAATCTATATTAGATTGGCCTAGCTTATTCCATGATTCCTATGTGTTTTGTAAGTCATGCTCTCATTTCCAAGACACTGAGAACATTTCTAGGAGACATGAGATGTCCCAAAAACCCATACTATTCTGTGATATTTTTGATGTATGGGGAATAGATTTTATGGATCCTTTCCCTAGTTCCTTTGGTTTTTGGTATATTTTGGTTTTTGTCGATTATGTGAGTAAATGGGTAGAGGATAAGGCCACCAGGACTGATGATTCTCATGTTTTAGTGGAATTTTTCAAAACACGCACTTTTTGTATGTTTGGAGTACCAAAGGCCATCATCAGTGACTAAGGGAAACACTTATACAATCAGGATTTGGATTCCCTCATTTGTAAGTATGGCGTGACACACAAAACATCAACACCATACCACCCTCAAACAAATGGTCAGGCTAAGGTTTCAAACAGGGAGTGGAAACAAATTTTGAAGAAAATTGTGCAGTCGAATAGGAAAGATTGGAGCCAGTGCTTGGATGATGCGCTTTGGGGTTATGTGATAGCATAAAAGACACCCATTGGTTTATCCCCATTTTGTATTGTTTTGGAGAAAGTGTGTCATCTCCCTATGGATTTTGAGCATCAGGCTTATTGGGCTATAAAGAAATGCAACATGGATTTGGCACAAGCCGGAATCCAAAGGAAGTTGAAAATTCAAGAGCTTGAGGAGATTATATTGTCTTAATATGAGAACTCAAGGCTCTACAAGGAAATATCAAAATTATCTCATGATAGAATGATCCAAAAAATGTAGTTTCATGTTGGATACGAAGTCCTTATCTACAGTTCTCAACTGAAGCTGATTCCAGGTAAGTTGCATTCGAGGTGGTTAGATCCTTATGTTGTGACTAATGTTTTTCCTTATGAAGCAGTGGAGATCATGCAAGAGGACACTAGAAGGAGATTTATAGTCAATGGGAAATGTTTTAAGAGATACATTGAGGTACTTCCTACCGATGTAATGGATTTCATCACACTACATGACCCCATCATCACTTGAGGATATCATGTTGTTCCTAACCCTTTCACTTTTTTATTCTTTATCCTATTTAAAATTATACATTTCACATGCATATGTTATCTCATGGGTTCACATTGAGTACAATGCAATATTTTAAGTGTGGGGGAGGGAACCTTTTAGTTTAGTAATTTCAATTGTTTTCCTGTTTTTCAAATATTTCTTATAAAAATTGCGTGTTTTTCAAATTTTGTGTGTTTATTTTTTAGTTTTTGGTGCGTTTTTGAAAATTTTGAGTTGAAATGATTATCATCAACATTTTGAAATTCATATCAATAAGTGAAAAAAAATCCCATGAAATATAGCTTAAATGAATGTTGAAAATAACTTTGTTTCAAGTTCAAATATTTATTAATTTCATGGAAGTACTCTGAATTTTGAATCCCATGCCGCATCCACCGGACTTTATATTTGAAATCACTTTCCTGTGAGGCTTCTGAACCATTATTTTCATATTTTTTATATTTACCTCATTTCTTGAGAGAACCAAACCATGCCTGATTTAACCAGAATTTGATTTATTCCTGTCAAAACATGAGGGTTTGAGGTACTTATGTTTTAAATGATTGAGGAATTTGTTTGGTATTAAAGACCCTATTTCAACGAATCCTTTTCTATAATGGCGTACCTTGAACATTTAATCCGTGTATCCCTTAGAATCCATGAAAAACTTTTTAGGTTTTCCACATTACAAGACAATTATCCCTATCCAACTAACTCTTGAAGTGAAATTGCATAATCTAGTTTAACATAAGTGTGGGGGAAACTATCTTGTGTTGTGATACCACATTTTGTGATACTTTGGGTGGAAAATTAAATTCTGAAGAGTTGTGTTTACTTCTAAAGAAAATAATTATATTGAAATTTGTTCCTTTTCTGGAGCTTTCATGATAAGTGAAGTTGTGCCTTTCTGGATCTTCTAATAGAGAGAGAAAGTTATGCTTATCTAAAGCTTTCAAGAAAATCATGTTTGAGAAGATTTACATTTTTACTACTGAAATTTTGAATAGTGTGCACATTCATTTATTTTCATGATGATGAACATGAATAGATGCTATGCAGATTGAGAAGGATACTATATTTAAGTGAAATTTAGATTAATGCAGTTTTTCTTCAAAAAGAGTCAAGCCCCCCCCCTCATTCAGCCTCAGAATTTTTTACATCTAAATCCTACCAACCAAAATCCACAGAACAACCCTGAAAAGTCTTCATGGTAAATATATGTCCTTGACTCACATTTGGTGGTGATGTTGGAATTCATCAAGACTATGGTGACCCTTGTATGAGTTTGGATGAGAAATACATTGGTGAAAAATTGACATTTGTGTGATAAGAGAAAATTCAAGTGAGGTAAGTGTTTTGTGCATTGGAGGATAAATGAAGTGGAAATATATTGAATGGTATAAATGAAGAACTTGAAATAATGGTTTTTTATGAGTCATGATATCTTTTTTTTTCTTGGTGTGGAATTTTTGGATCTCAAGGATATTTGTTTTAAAATTTGTTTTGATTTGATATTGATGTTTACTTATCACAATTTTTCAGAATACGTGATAAGAGGTTTTTCCCATGAGTGCAAGAGGTTAAGTGTGGGGGAGTTGATAAAACACATTTTTATTGAATATTTTATTGGTAATAAATGATAAAATTTCTTCACATTGTGTTAAATATGTTTATTTATAAAATATTTGGGATTAGATCATTCATTTGAAAATTTGATGGAAATTTTAGTTTTACGCTTTATCGTGCACTGTATTATTTCAAAGATAAATATTTTAATAATTATAGTTTAAACTTGAATGTTTTTAAATGTGTTCCTAACTTAATGGGATACAACTTTTGTTCAGGACATTGGAGCTAAATCATGCATTTGGTTGGACTAAATGGACCATGAAGTCAAAGGTGGGCTGGACCCTCCAGATTGGATATTAGTTCTATATTTGGGCTATAACTTCTTCATCCAAGCATTTAATGGGCCCCAATTTTGATAGGATCTCGAAAACCCAATATGGAACAAATCATTATTTTGGAAGAACAGATAGTTCACGCCTTGTAGAGGTCAAATGGTTAGTTCAATTTGTATTAAAATATTTGGCTGAGATTCCACATTCACACTTGAAACCTCTTTAAACCTAGCCTCCCCTCCACTCCATAAATTAGTGTTTTTCTCAATTGGATGGGTTTGGACATGAATTATAAGATTTAAGGCAGAGTATAATTGGTTTCACCCAAATTATCCAACCATTGTTAGAGGGGTAGCTCTTGAAGCTAGGATCCCCTCATCGAAGCCTTCTTCTCCTCTTCATGTTGTAATGTTTTCATTTGTTTAATAAACTTATTTTTTATTATTTTATTTCTTATATTTTATTCTGATTTGTTCAATTATATTCTTCTTTACTCATCCTATTTGTGTTGGAATCAAGAGTGGAGATGATATTGGGTTCTACCCTTTCAATCCTTTTCTCATGCAAAACGTCTCCACGATGACCACACCGCCCATGAAAGAGTAGTTCTCTTTGTGATCGATCTATATTATACCCTATTCATATAATTATTTTGAATCATTGGGATACTGTAATTAACTAAATATGATCCATTGATTTAGTTTTTAAATTAGAAGAAACTAAGCAATCAATTGAATAATTAACACAAAAACACGCGAGGTCGAGTATTGTGTAAATTGTGAGAGCGCAAACATAATTGGTAAAACAAGACCACACATGATATATTTGTAGAGTTAAAATATGATACATAATCTCAATTCATATTCATTTTCCATAATGAACATGTTCCTTAATTTACCACTAACCATAATATATCATCAGAACATCAATCAAAGCAGGGTTTTGCGATTGCATGTTCCAAAGATAGCCTGGGGTTTACTTTTATTCATATTTGTGGTATAGTTAATTATCATAGGGTTCAAGGGTTAACAAATTATGGGATCATAATTAAGTGGATATTAATTTAAATTATAATTATTAATAATTAAATTAAGAGGTAGAGTTATATTGATTACGTCTTTTAAATATTGTCTAAAAAACATCTTCTTTTTGTGTCTTTTTAATCGAACTTCATTTCAAAAAAATAAAAAAATATTATAAAAAATTCTTAGAGAAAACTTCTTATAGTTTTATTAATGGTAAAAAAACCACAAATCCTTTAAAGCAGTGTTATTATTCCCTCTTATGTTATTTTTAAAATACCTTTAATAATTTGTCAAATTTACTTCCTCCTTTGAGACGACCTTGGTCAGCCACTCTACTGCACCTAAGTATCCCACAAAACCATTAATCATTGGGGGAACCAATGATAGTGCCTTTAAGTATGCTTATCTTATAGAGGGTTAAGTTGATAAATGGTGGACATTGATAAAAAATACAAAGCCTGAGGAGGAGATCGAGGCGTTGGAATGAAAGGATTTCTGGAAAAAATTTTCTGAAAAATATTTTCCTCGCACCCTCTAAATTAATATGAAAAGGGACTTCCTTACCCTCAATCAAAAAGACGACTAATCCATCAAAGAGTATGAGGAAAACTTTACAAGGCTTACACGATACACCTCTGGATTTTTCACTACCCCCGAATGCAAGGTTGACTACTTCTTTGGTTGGCTAAAACCTAGCCTATGGAAATCCCTAGTGATCTGTGCCTTCGAGAGCTAAGAGGAAATTGTCTAATGTGCCCTCAAAGTTGAAATAGAGATCGAAGAATATTAAGGGTATCATAGAGATAAGAATCATAAGGTGGACTTCAATTCTGGTGGTCTGATAGATAAATCCAATGGTGCTAAGAAAATCTAGCACCCCACTTGCCAAAGGTGCAGAAAGAATCACCCCAAAAATTGACTGAAGGGGATGAGGAAATGATTTAGGTATATAAGAGAAGGGAACCTGTCCATTAACTACAGATAATAAAAACCCACTTCTATAAAAAAGGATAGAAATGATATGTTCAACCTTCAACGTGTTTTTAATTACTTAAAATGCAAAGAATCAAGGCTCTTTTCAAACCAATTCCCTAAGGCAAGGGTTTTTGGAGGCAACCAACAACCTCTAAGGAATCAAGGGAAAGATTTTTCCATCACTTACACCAAAGATAACCCCAACAATGAAGTGTTGATAGGTACACTAGTTATTCATTCAAGAACAATGAATGTATGTTTTGATTATGGTTCTATTTATTATTTTATATCCAGAAAGTTTAGTAGAATAATCCAAACACCACCACAAGTTATGGAAGTAAATATGTCTGTGAGAATGGAAAATGGGGAAATCATTGCATTTCATGAATATAACTCCTACCCTGTCCTAATTTGTGGATTTAACTTTCTGGAGAAACTCTTCATACTCCCTTTGGTGGAATTTTATTCAATTCATGGAATGGATTTACTTTCCTTATATAGAGCCAACATAAATTTCCATGAGAGGGAAATCAATCTCCATATGGAAAATCGACCCCCGATTCTATATAAGTGTAAGGAGGAGTCGAAATATTATTTATCATAATCATTTTAAGCATGGATATTACTTCCCTATGAGCATGTGTATCTAGCTCAGTCGATTGAGTCTATGGAAGAAACCATCCTTGAATAAATTCCTATTGTGAGGGAATTCGTTGAAGTATTTCCCAAGGAATTTTTTGGCCTTATTTATAGAAGATATGTTGAATTCTCAATTGATCTTATACATCAGGAGTATCCAATATCAAAGACTCCATATAGAATGGCTATTGTAGAGCTTGAGGAGCTGAAGAAAAAACTATAAGAGAATCTGGATAAAGGGTTTATATTCCCAAGTGCATCACACTGGGGTGCACCAGTTCTCTTCTCCAAGAAGAAGGATGAGTCAATGCACCTTTGCATTGATTACTGTGAGCTCAAAAAAGTCATGATAAAGAACAAGTATCATCTGCCATGAATTGATGACTTGTTCGATCAACTACATCGAGAACTATACTTCTACATGTTTGATTTGAGGTCGGGATATTACCAAGTAAGGGTGAAGAAGGAGGATATCCCCAAGACTATTTTCATACAAGATACATGGAATATGAATTCATAGTAATGACTTCTGTACTCACTAATACTCCAGAAATCTTCTTGTACTTGATGAATAGAGTCTTTAAAAATTACCTTGAAAAATTTGTGGTAGTCTTTAAAGAAAATATTCTAATATACTCCAAAACCAAGGAGGATCATGAGGAGAATCTAAGAACTATACTAGAGACCTTGCAAAAGGAGAAGTTCTATTCAAAGTATAGAAAGTGTGAGTTATGGTTGAAGGAAGTATCATTCTTAGGTCATATCATCACAAGCAATGGGATATCTTTGGATCCCTCCAAGACAACTATAATTGAGGGATATCCAAGGCCGACATCAGTAAAAGATATTCATAGATTCCTGGGTTTAGCTGGATATTATCGCCGATTTGTGATAAATTTCTCATGATTGTCAAACCCTGTTACCAAGCTAAATTAGAAGGGAGTAATGTTTTCTTAGACTGATGAATGAAAAGAGTGCTTCAAGGAGTTTAAAAGGAGGCTTATCACTACGCTCGTGCTCACACTACCCACAAGTGGATAACTTTTTGTGGTATTTATTGATGATTCAAAAAAGGTCATGGGATGTGTGTTGATGGAAAATGAAAAATTCATTGCTTATGATTCAAGGAAATTGATAGTTCATGAGTAATAATATCCAACACATGATCCATAGTTTCCTACAATAATCTTCGCTTAAAAAATTTGGTGACATTACCTCTTTGGGGAGAAGTGTAAAATATAGATGGATCACAAAAGCCTCAAGTATATATTCACACAGAAAGAGTTGAACATGTGCCAACGAAGATGGTTAGAGATGATCAAATTCTATGACTGCTCAAACCATTACCACCATGGGAGAGAGAAAAAGGTGGCAGATTCTCTAAGTAGAAAGGACCCAGCAATTATATCATCGATGAGAATTGAAAAGGATCCATTATTATTAGATTTTATGAATATATACATGAGAGTTATAAAGAATGGAATATCATCAATCCTTTCACAAATGATTCCTCAACCATCTATTTTGGAAAGGTTAAAGGATTTTTAAAAGGATGATGTGGGAATTTAGAAGAAAGTGGAAACTATTAGAAAAGGGAAATACTCATAGTTCAATATTAATGAAGAAGGAATTGTGAGATTTGGGAAAAGACTATGTGTTCCGTAAAATCCGGAGTTAAATAATAAACTTTTTGATGATGCACAAAGTTCGAATTTCTCCATTCACCCAGGAAACACAAAGATGTATCGAGATCATTGGGATATTTATTGGTGGGATAACATGAAGAAGGATATTGTTGAGTATACATAAAAATTCTTTGTATGTTATAAAGTTAAGGTTGATTGGAAAAAGTCTCAGGGGATGATACAACCATTACCCATACCAGCATGAAAATGGGAGAACATTACCATGGAATTTTTCATCAGACTTCAGAAGATATCCAAAGGAAAAAATTCTATATTGGTTGTTGTGGATCATATTACAAATAATGCAAACTTCATTACAATTTGAGAGGATTTCTCACTTGATCAACTGGCACAGATATATATTAGAGCAGTGGTAAAGCTGCATGGAATACCACTATCGATTGTATCTAATCAAGATCCAAGATTCACCTCTATGTTTTGGAAGAGTATTCAATATGCCCTGAATACTGAGCTGAACTTCAGTACATCTTATCATTCTCAAACTGATGTCCAATCTAAGTGGACTATCCAAACACTTGAGTACATGTTGAGAACATGCTCAATGGAATTCAAAGTTGAATGGGATCAACATTTTCCTCTAGTTGAGTTCTCTTACAATAAAAGTTTCTACTCAACTATCCAAATGGATCCTTATGAATCCCTTTATAGGAAGAGGTGTGGAACACCGACATGTTGGGATGAAGTTAGGGAGTGAAAACTCCTAGGTACATAAATGGTTGAAGAAATGGTGGTGAAGGTTAATACCATCCAATAAAATATTAAAGCTTCTCAGAGTCAAAAAGAGAGTTATGCTTATAATTGCCGATGAGACCTAGAGTTTGATGTAAGAGACAAGGTATTCCTCCGTATTTCACTGTGGAAGAGATTTATGAGATTGGGGAAGAAGGTAAAGCTTAGTCCAAGGTACATCGGCCCTTTTTATATCCTTTATCGTATTTGAGCAGTGGACTATTGACTATCACTCCCACCGAACCTATCTCAAGTACATGATGTATTCCATGTATCACTCTTGAGTAAGTACATACCTGACCCATCACATGTACTCAATACAGAGGTGGTACCATTGGAGAATGAACTCTCCTATCAAGAGATTCCGGTGATGATATTAGACCGTAATGAAAAAGTTCTACGAAATAAGATAATGCCCCTTGTCAAAGTGTTGTGGAGAAACCACAAGTTTGAAGAAGAAACATGGGAATTGGAGGAAGTGATGAATCGGAGTTAACCACATCTGTTTTAGTGTGGGAAAAGAAAATTTCAAGGGCTAAATTTCTTAAGGGGGGAATATTGTAATGACTCAAACTTTTATTAATGAAAATTCCTCTTGATCTAATTAAATGTCTTATTATGATTATATAAAATATGCACTTCCTTGGTTTTATGTTTTTGGATTTCAAAATAACATTAATAATTGTTACCGTTTCTAATATAGTCGTTGAAAAATGATCACATGATTAGTATAAATATAGGGATTTAACAAATCCAATTTACTCAGACAAAGGAAGTGATGGCCTCATCCAGTAGAATTGATCTGTACAAAGCCCATTTGTCGAAGCTTGGAAAGGATGTGGAATCATTGGTCTTCTCTCTTGACCAAGCCCAAGCCGAGCTTTAATACGTTAAGCTCAAACGGAACCACCTATGGGAGAAGTAAAAGTTGATAGATATTACCACCCGAGCAATGTTATCTGAGCCACCCCAAGAGTCTGTCACCATCACACACCTTACCCTTAAGTCGTATGTGGGTGTTGTAAGGGGTTATTTAATAAGAAATTAAGACTATGATTATGTGCATTATTTTTGTATATAATAAATAATATATATTCAATTTATTATGGTTACCTTATAAATGTTTTTTAAAGAACATATAGTATTTTTAATTAATATTAAAATGAAAAAATCTATTTTGATGAATTAATGGATTTTTGAATTAACTAATATTTTAATAAAATATTATTAATAAATTAATTTTTATTAAATATAAATGATCCTATAATATTTAGTAATACAATTGTAATTTTTATTAAGGTTTGAAAGCTGTTTTTGTCAAAACCCTTGAATTTTTTATAAATATCAGTTTTTATTTTAAAAGTAAAAATTCAAATATTTTAAAAATTATTTATCTAAAAAGAATATTATTTTTTGAATCAGGATGTAAAAATTATCCAATGATGACTTTTTCATAATTTTCTAAGATAGTTTAATTTTTTTTTGGTAAAAATTAAATACCATTTTAATATACAATGTGTTTCATGACATCATAATGACCCAGTAGTGATGTAATAAAATACTATAAATGGGATTTTCGGCCAATATATGTTTTACCATTAAAATAATGTGATTTTAGGTTTGTTTTATTTATTTTAAAAAGTTCTAGTGGACCCTCCAAGGCTTATAAAATATTTTAACCTTTTAAAAAATTTTCCTTGAGAGTGTGACTCACCTCCACATAAGCAAGCCCAATATTTTAATAAGTTCGGCCATTGGCCTTTTAAAATAATTTTTTCCACCCCCCTTTGGAAAAACCGATGGAAAAAACATGGGATGGTTTGTGGTTTTTATTAGTTTAATGTGTGGTGCCCAAAACCTAAATAATAAAGAATTCCCTCTCTTTTTCAATATAAACTCACCCAAGATCCCACTTCCTCTTTACTCAAAGTCTTTGTAGATAGACCAAAGTCTTCCATCCTACATATATAATCATCCCAAGGTGCCCCAAGCCCCCAATAATCCTCTCAAAATCCTCTCCCAAGCCGTTGGAATCACACTTCCATGTAAGGGATTTCTTCCTTCTTCATTTTTGTCCAAATTTAATTATGTTGTTACACCATTGTTTTCAATTAAAAATATCGGGGTATGATATTTCACCACCCTCATACATTCCTCCTTATGTTTAAATGATTATAGATCTCTTTCTCTCTCATTAATTCCTCCCATGTACACCTGTTACCATGCCAAAATTTTGTAAGGGATTTCTCTCTCCTCATTTACATTCAAGTAATTATTTTGTATTATGAATATAAATTCCATGACATATGTTGGGAAATGTATATATATATGACCCCATTACTGTAAATTTCATGTATATATGATGATACACCCCTTTCTCTCTCATTACCCATTTTTATGAATTCTTATGTCATGTCGTTAGGCTACCGAAATTGCACTGCGATTTTCCAAGCCAAAGTCATTGTGTATTGAATACCATGCCCATTTCTATATCAAGAGTATTTACCTTTATGCACATTTAATTATTTATTATAGAGTTTAATGTATTAATTCAACATTCGTTTATCGTAGAAAAATTGATGATGTTTAATGATTCCATGTTATATGATCTATGTGGCACACTTATACATGAAATGAAATGATTAAGAAGGGTGTGCCCTGATAGTGCTCCAATGCATTGGGTAAAGGTTTTTATCATGATACGTCAAGTGTAATGAGGGATTACTCATGCTAATTCAAGTTCATTGAGGGTTTACTAATGCTCCTTGTGCAATGAGCCTTGGCTCATGATAATATCATGTTAAATGTTGTTACCACATTTCTTTGTTATGATAATCATGCTAAATCATGCCTTTATGATCATGTTTCTCTTATGCTCCATTGATGTGCCTATTTCTTAACATGTATTGTATTCTTCATGTTATGACTTGTTTACTCCCTTACTGGGCTTTATAGCTCACCCTTATCTTATACATGTCCTCAGGTTATCTCATGCAATGCTAAGTACGATGGAATATGTGTGGTCATGTAAATGAAGTTTTCAATAAAGATTTCATGTTTTAATTTTCTATGTAATGTTCATAATCCCCAAAGACACTAGACCTTTCTATATTCTATGTAGTATCAATTGAAGATTTTATGTAATAAATTATGAATAAGTGTGAAATAAAGAGCAGGGTTTCTATAGTGTGGGCCCCACAAAACTCCACATTGTACACACTAAACTACACACCCTCAACATCGGTCACCCCAAATACTCTCATTCTCCCCACACCGTACGTACGCTGGCCACCCTAGGGAGAATAAATTTTCCTCCATAATGATTATAACTCACAAACTATTGAGTAATACACGAAGGCCTTTCCAAGTCACCAATGATATTTTTTATCATGAAATTGTATTATCACTACAAAAAAATCAACTAATAGCGGTAGTTTTTTTATTTGATAGTGGTTTAAACTGCCACCATATGGGTCTACGAAGATTTCCAAAAACTGGAACTAAATTTTTTGTTAGTATCCAACTCACATCGGTTCTGTCCATTTAGTGAAAGTTTCTGGGAACCGTCTATAAACCTTCATTTAGCGATGGTTTTTTGTTGTTTTAGTAGTGGTTTCCCCTCCCAAAATGTTGAGGGCATAGTGATAGTTTAAACTATCATTATCCCTCTCCATTTTTTAAGGAGGATAAACCACAGCTAAACATATTTTTACCATATATAATGGCTGTTTAAACCACTAATAAACAATAATTTGGCACATATAGTGGTGGTTTAAACCACCACTATATATCTCTTTTCAAAAAAATACAGCTATAGAATCAACTTCCCCAGAATAGCCAAACAAAAAACACAGTGCATAATGGGAATCCCAACAATAATATTAATAAAAATTAATAGGCATCATTAGAAACTAATTAAATCATAATATTAGAAAATATGATATATATAGTTATTGAATCAACCACCATCCTACGTTTAATTACTTAATTATATCAACACTTAAATCACTCTCATTAAGGGAACTCCCTTAGAAATAGAACAAGCTACACTAGGTAAAAAATAGGTAGTTCTTAATCTAAGATAGTATATCATAAACTAGATCTTTCACTTAGTTATTTTGGCTTCCAATGATATAGAAAAAGTTGATCTGAGTAATCAAACAAGCATGTGATCATCATATAAATCAATAAAAAATTTAACAAATTACCTCATCTCACCAATAAAGTCATCTTAATAAATAACATGTTTCACTTCATAAAAGCATAAAATAATAATTTAACTAAAATCCCATAAATTTTAAATGGAATATATAGAACCTCACATAAGGGGATCTCAACAAGGGTGATCAAATTATTAATAAAACTCATTTTATATAATTCCATATAAACCACTGAAATAAGCCTATAACTCTATGTTACTCAATCACACTTAGAAACCAATTATGAATTGGCACTTTTAAAACAATGTATTCCACCATTATGATTCTATTTAAAACCAAAACATCTCTTTAAATGAAAACCAACCCTTAAAATGGGATAAATCATTGGGAAATAAAAAAGGGTGAAAACCCATCTTTTTTATCTTCAAATTCATCAAAAGGTACTCTTTGTATTCCTAAAAAATATTTGGCATACACAACATCTAACATCAAAATAAATACTGGAAATTCATTTAAAATCCCCCAGGGAAAGTAATAAATGCATTGAAAACATTTCACAACCCCATCATGGGTTATATTCATAGGTATATCTTAATTAGAAATTCATTTTTAAAATCTTAATAATTTAATGAAAAATAAAATATATTATTTTCACAAAAACACCTAACTCAATCAACCTGAAACCACTCACCCTCAATAGTGGAATCACAACCTCATAAGAAAATTACCACTATAATCCATATTCAACCAATTCCATAAAATAAGATCTTTCTATGCCCTAAATTTGACCATCATTACTATTAGGGTTTATAGGGGAACAAAAAATCAAGAGGAAGGGGAAGAAGGAAGGATAAAGAATATGAAATAAGCATCTTACCTTCCAAATCTAATATATATCTAAGAAGAAGTAGCTTCGGAAGCTTGGAGGATTAAGAAATAATCTCTATTGATCTCTCCAATGGATGGATGAAGGGGAGATTAATGAGAGGTGATCCAAATGAGATAAAAATGTGAAATGGTATATAAAGAAATGAACAACATAAAATTTTATGAAAATCTAATGGTTCTTCCATATAGTATACCAAATCATGCACAAACTATATAGCCTTTAGAGTAATCCAGTTCCACCCTTCACCCAGTTTACTCACATAGTTCTTCAAACCATGTTAAAAACATGTGCATATCACCGGAGAACACCCTATGTCTAAGAATAACCCACACGTTTCACCCTAAAAGTATGGTTTTCACACTATTTCTAATAAGCTATGAACTAAAAAATTGAACTAAAATCCTCATGTGTATGTATTTGTGCACAGTTACTACTCAAACTCACATTGTCATGCACTAAACTATTCCATAGGGAAAGCCCATAAATAAGAATAATCTTTATTATTTTTCCCCAAACATATGTTTTATACACAACTATGCATATCCATATGGAAACCTTTCATTGGAAAATGTCCTCTGAAAAATAAAATTTAAATTCCAAAACTCATAAAAAATTAAAATTCCAGTAATTATATCATATTTAATAAAAGAGTGGCATGGGGGTGTCATGATTCATCATCTACAGAATATTCAAGGAAAATAAATCATAATGTAAACTTAGAAATAAAACATGGCAATTGAACAACCATATAGATTTTCATACAATGTAAGGAAAATACATATATCCCTACCAGAAACTACAAAACGGTTTCTAAATCACCATATTAGTGTAATCATATCATAAGTTTAGTTACAAATCATCTCTAAATCCAAAGTGAACAATAATCACTACCTAATGAACTTTGATCGACACCCTCTCTTTCTTCATCTCCACTTCCTACTACCAGCACCTACATGAAAATTATGTTAAAAATTAAATAGTGTTGTATATTTATATTTAAACTTAAAACCAATAAAATTATATATACTAAATGATTTTGAAGTTGTGCGAATCACCTACTCACTACCATTCATCGAGGCAATATCACCAGGGACAAATCCAGTTGTCTTCTAATATAATTCAATCAATGTTTTATATAGAGAAATGATGTTCCCTCTGTTTTTGAATTGTGTTTTGAATTGCAAAAAACTCCCTCTGAGTATCTTGTGGTAAGGAGTAACTACATCCAGGGGTAGATGTTGTCGCAATACATGGTGGTGATGGTAATGGTCCCAAACTCATCCCGTGCATGCGAACAGGATTCTCCTTTCTAAATACATGACCAATGGGATCATCCTAACCTTTGATTTAATATTCACATAATTCCTCGGTGGCTCTACATATGTTTCCCACAAAAATGGTCATCAATAAAAATCAAATTTGTCCCCAGGATAGTCATTTCCTACCTCTGTACACCTAAAACGGCTTCTGAGCCTCATGCATGTACAAAATTCACAAATTAAGGGTCAAGAAAAATCCTTAATCCATGATTGAAGGATATTAGAACATTACCGAATGACAACCCCAAATTAGGTCCCTGACCCATTAAGTTTGCTCAAAGATGTTCAACCTAAAATATCAGTAATAAGTATGATTGACAGGGCTGTGAACTACCAATAAAAAAGATTCCATACTTTCCAAAGACAAAATCCACAAAAGACACCTCTGGGTAAAATTCGAGTATCGGTTTATTAAAAAAAGAAGTGAAAAAACATTGATCCATAAAAAAGGTGTAAATCTTGTTAGGTCTAAAGTCGGTAAAGGGAGACCTAAGAAAAAGTAATGTTATGCCCGCTAAGCCTGTGCTAAGAATACTTAGGAAAAAATTAGGGTAATAATGAAAAATAATTAAAAGTTTGTGAGTTGTTCCATAAAACCATATCAATATTAAAACTACCCTCACCGAGTCCCACGAATAAAGAAAAAATTAGAGCTTGAGTCGATTATTTTAGTTGATTGGTTTGAAGTCATGGTTTAAAATTAATACCTAATTGAAATGATGTTTATATGATTGATCAATTGACATGACAGGAAAGAAAAAATAAAAAGAGTTTAAAGGAAAATTGGTTCCATCATATTTAATAAAAATATATGGTGGGAATCCACAACCTAGAGCCTCTCCTTGTAAGCAGGACATAATATTTAGAAGAGATGTTTGATAGAGTCATAGAGTTACATCAACGATTGATGTGATTCCTCAACGGATTGGCAGAGCATTAATAAATTGGAAATATCAGCCTCCACACTCACCCGTAGGGCCTCCACGTGCCTCATGGCTTGGAGGTTGGTCCTTTATCCCTCTTTCATTTTCCATCACCCCTCCTCAATGGTGGATGTGGCCCGAGCCCACTTTTGTTTGATCCACTCTTGTTTTTGGCTTTATTTCTCCACTTCCTGGTCAAGTTGTTATATCAAAGAATCTTAATTCATGAGTTCATTTTGCAACTTTTCAACCATTCCAGAATGAGTGGTAACTTCATTAATAAGAATTTTCTATGTAGCAGCAAGATATACCATCGACTCTGCCGCGGTAATTCAAGATTCAAGCACACCAATTACTTCCCGAGTGACAACCACCTTCCTTACTATATCATAAATACCATGATAGTTAAATCCACCGAAACCTAAGACCACAAAATGGTGATGTAAATTTGGAATTTTCACTGGCATCTCAGCCAACAGAGTCTGAGAAATTAATCTCCAAATGTTCCTCCATGCCTTTTGCCGAGAGGGATGATGATCTCCCAAGCTTTTTTTATTAGTTTAGAAATCACTCCCGGACGATGAAATGTAGTCATGAATGAATGCTACTAGAGAGGGACTTGATTCGATATCTAAAATTTGGCTCGACCCTGCAACAACCTCTTCTCTGGTAACTGCAATGGAGGAAAGAGACGGGACGTCTGTTGCTATTACTAAGGCTTGTGGTTGTGATTTTGAGGATTGTGTGGAGAAAAAAATACCTCCCACCCCCACAACAGTACCACTATCTAAAACAAGCGGTTCTACATCTTTAATCAACAGTTGCACTCCGTGGTTACTCAGAAATACTGAATGCCTGGGGCCATGCTCAGCCAAAATAGTAGTCCTCAAGGAAGACCTCAAAAGATTACTGGTTAATATAAGGCTTATGGGGATATTCATTCAAGATAAGGATAATTGTCTCAAAATCCTGGGGGCAGGAAACATAACCCCTATCAAAACTGAAAAAGGGCACGATATCCGACTCCAAATTTTCAGAGGATGGAACATTAGCCTCCCCGATCATGACATCCCAATATCTATCATGATAAGGTGAAATATCAGTTTCTAAAGTATCTTCCTCTATAGGGTCAAAATCTTATCAATCAAGATTGATCGGCGCCTCGATATTCGAAGCCCTTCCAAAATCTAGAAAGGCTTGGAGATTTCCACTGGACTTGGCCCCTACTACAAAGACCACCCTATTTCTCTCATTGAGAGTCATCTCAACACAGTCAAGCGAGCCCTCAACTTATAAATGTCCCTCCATTATTGGGGAAGATATTGTTCGAGAAGGATAAGGCACACCTGAGGGGTCAACAGCACTCTCGGTCTCTTCAAATGGCAATGTTTCCCTGTTTCGGTCAACCATAAAAGATGAAAACCCTTACCTTACCCTAAAAGGTACATGATCTATAGATTCCTGAGTGGTCAGCGTCTAGTAACCAATAGGTCTTGCATCAAAGTTCATACATATACTAGTGAGTTGATAAGATAAGGGTACTTGGTTCAATCAACAGGTAAATAGACAATTTCTTGTGATTCCTCTCTGAATATGCTTTGACTGCTGGGATGCTTTCTTGAATTTCTTTTATTGTTGGGGGAATTAATCTTGCATAATATCATCAAGAGGAGATGGAGGAGGAAATTCCCTAGAAGGGTCTGCAATAACTTCGTCCATATGTTCTTGGGCTCTAAGGAATCCTTCCGCAACATCCCTACCACTGATAAGGCGAACTCCCCAACTACAGTACCTCCGGGAGAATAAATTGGGGAAAAATCCATTTATCAAGATCCTATAGGCCCCTAAAAAATAAAAGGGGAGGATTTAGAATCTCCACATTAAAATAATTTAAGAATAGAGGTTGTATATAAAACCTCTCCCATCGATCATGGGAGTACTGCCATCAATGCCACATGATCCAACCAGTAATGCCTATCTACAAGAGTATGGAGACAGTTGTCCATCTCATTCAAATAATCAAGAACCTCCTCAGGCTTTTCATCAGCTAAAATACTGGTATGAGCAATGGCTCCCCCAAAGCCTGGAAGGCTAAATCTTTCCCTCTGAAGAAGCCTCTATATATCTTCATTTTAAGCACTCACCCTCAATTCATCCTAAACTCTCCAGGAGTCTGGAAATGCAACCATAATTGGGATGGCCAGCATTGGAGGATTGGTTCAAGGAAGCATAGTGGGATTCGATAACCAAAAATGTTTCCCGAATGTCCCTGCAAACTCATGAACTCAAGAAAAGGAACATTTATGAGGTAATGGGTGCAAGAAAGAATCTTTTTCCATTGTGGCCACAATAGGTAAGCCAACAACGTCATCATCCTCATTAATGGTTTCTAGTCGTATCATAGAAATCACCCAATATGAGTACTTACAATGACTACTTCGAGAGTGGATGAGAGTCTCAATTTCATTAAGATAACAACTCACCCTATCTGGATCCTCATCAAAAGAAAGGTTAGCCGGTGCTGACACGTAGCCAATTCCAGTAAGGGTAACTTCCCAAGTCTGGAGAAGCTTCCATAAATCATGAGGGGACCAGTCATAGGTAGATCGATGACCTTTTAAAAGGTCCAATTACCTCTAGGATACTATAAAATTGGACTCAGAAGAAATTGATGATGGACTCCCGATAGCAGCTCCAGCAGCTTGTTCAGCCGACCATGAGGTCACAACCCCATATTTTAGAACATTACTTAGGGGGGAGCCAATAGGCCTTCAGATGAATTTTCCCTGTCGAGAGTTCTCAATAAATCCATTTTGTTTCTCCTTTCCCTTTACTTTGGATACCTTGGATGTTATCACTATGGGAACTAGGTTGGCTAATTTTCCATCGGGATATGATTTATCCCAGGACCTGGCATAGTTTTTTGGTAAGGAATGGCACAAAATAACTAGGATCCGGAAGTCCGGCCTAGCTCTAGGTGTCCTCCCAGGTGAACATTAGCCATATTTGACGAGCTATCATCAGATGCTTTTCCTGATGAGCACTGTTGATAGAAGGGGGACACAACTTCTGAACACATTTGAATTGTCGACTAAATCTGAAGGGTGCATATCCCTCCTAAATAAGTTCTCTTATGATACGGGCAACCCAGATTCCTTCTCATAGAGAAAAGAAGTAACCTCAGTTGATGAAGTCTTCAGATGCATTATTTTTAATAGTACCAGTAGGGGAATCATAAGGGTGGTAAGATAAACATTCATAAACTTTGAGACAAGCCATTAAGTCCTACTCATTCTTTTAAGTATACTCCTATTTCTTATCTTGTGAAGACCAAGAATCCGACATGACCCCTCTGGTGATATGAAGGTATGTTCGGAGGGTGTAATATAGATTTGGTAGGGAATTGATGAAGGAATAACCCCCTATCTGGGCTCCCATATATCCCCAAAGAATATGAAAAGGGACAATCATCTGGTAAAGTGACCCCCTCACTAATTCAACCCAATAGGTAGTAAATCTTGGCCAACACTAGGATAGAAAAATTGGTAAATTTTCCGATGGCCAGCAGAGAGACCATGATAAAATGTGAGGCTCTTACGCCACCAGATTCCAGCACTAGTAGGAGCCACTCACTCAGAAACATGGCCAAGAAAGAAGCCAGTAAAAATAATCAATCGATGTTAGGAATGATCCCCCATCCCCATTTCTAGAATTTCCCCTCTTCTAGGGTCGGCCATTAAGCACCCGCTTGCCTCTGATTGGTTTTGATAGGACAAGACCTGAGTCTCCACAGATCAAACTCTAGACCAGTATGCTTAACAAAAGCGCCAAACTAGTCATCAAAAGAAATGTCCTAATTCGGATAGGGATCACATTACTTCATAAGAGATTTCACTTGGACAATGAGTTTCTTGGTTGGGGGGGGGGGGTTCTTTCCTCATAATCCCAAGTATATGAGGGAGGAAGAAATTCACCATACATGTCCCCAGCTATAGGGAATCCTAAAATTAGCTGGATGTTCCAAAGACAGATGCCGACCTCATCATGGGTCAAATAGAAGGTGTTGGTATCTAGAATCCAACTACTAAAGAGATGTGAAATAAGGGTAGTAGGATGATGGGTGTATGTATGAGAAACCCAAGAGGCCTTGTATAGTCCCATAGTCTGTAGCTCGGTTCATAATTCTTCGCAACTCTGGAGAACCCAAAAAGTCCACCCCCAGTCCAAGCTAAATGAGCCTCCAGGGTGAAGGTCTCGCTGGGATGACCAACCATACTCCTCATTTGATGTAGCCTTCCTCATAATGCTCTGCTAACCATGGGTTGTTTGGTTGGTCTTCTGTTGTACTCCCTCTAAACTTCTAGATGCATAGTTCAACAAAGACCGAGAGGTAGTATCTCTTTGAAGGTACATCCCCTTGGAATAAATCAGTGCCTTCAGAATAGAGGTATTAATTACGCAGGTGATAGGCTGATCGGTCAGATTTAGCACTGGGATCACTGTATCAGACAACAGACTTAACCCATAAGAAGGACGCCTGTCTGAAACTGGGTACTCCTATTGGCCTGCTGTAAGTAGATTCTTCAGATATTGGTGAAATAGAATGACCATCATTTTTTTGTCAACCAAAGACACCATATTCTTAGATATTTCATTAGCAGTAGAAAAAGGTGTAGTAATAGTAGCCTCATATGGAGCAGCAATGTCAGCAACAACCTGTGAAGCATCCATTGTAACCTGCACAGGAGGATCCAAAAGCTGATAAAAAGTCAGTCCAATAAAAATTGGTGGATAAAGGATATGTAATAATGGATAAAGGAATAAAAAATATGTCCACATAAGGCTCCAAATACTATTTCTGGAAACAGTACACGGTAGCCACATCCCGTGCACTGTATAGTGCGTGGAGGCGTTATACCGCATACAACCACAGTACGCGGAAGAAACCCCATCCACTACTACGGTACGCAGATGCATTTCACCGTGTACAACCATGGTATGCGAACCATCATGAGGTGTTGGACCATGGATCATTGGCCCATGAATAGAAAGGTTTACATAAGGTGGATATCATAAACCTATTCCTCATTAAGTTCCCAATCATAATTTGTGAGTTAAATGTTTAAGTTCGGATTATTAGTTCATAAAGTTTTATTCACTGATTCAATCTCAGTATGTGGACACACAAGCTGTATAGTGTACTTATACATAGAATCTATATTTAAATTTTTAAATTCCACAATTCCATTCATGGAACCCAAAATTTGGTATGCGTACAGATAAATGGTGAAATTATTCGTTTACTATACGTATGAAGCAGTTCACGAATGAGATCTTCTCAATGAGCATAGTATGCAAAAGCAGAGGATGCCAGAGATGTAAAGAGTGATTTTTTCCATGAGAAATGGTGAAAGACAAAATGAAATGGGACCCTATATATAGGTTTGGTTCCCTCCTACTAGGACCATCTGTTCTACCACGAACCATTTCAGTTCAGGACCGCTTATATATCAAAATAGTCCCCTTTTCATTCCGAACATACCCCATTTGGATGGGGGAATTTTTGGGATCTTAAAAATTCATCCAAGGGAAGAAATTACCCCCACAATCACTTTGCAGAAGGAAGAAAGTATTCCTACAAGTCTAGAAAGGTGAATGGACTCAGATTGAGTTGAAAATTTCAAAAAAAAACTTGATGGAATTGAATTTTTCAAATCATTTCAATTGGACCGCATAATATCATCGAGAAAGGTTCATGGACCACCTAGATCGCAAACCACCAGGTACGTGGAACAATTCATAAACCACTGGCCTATAGAGCAATGTCCAGTGAATGCAGCTGACCACAAACCACATCGCCAAAGGAATCATGCGCATGAAGGCCATCCAAATTCCATCCCACAAACTCATCAGTTCACAGATGAAGAGAACGGGCAGGAATCTGCAAAAAAAAGCCTCCACAAACCTCAGATTGACTGAGTCTTCTACGGGTCAGGATATATCTTCATGGGCCTCTAAAAATGGTTCCACATGCCCAAAAGAAACAATTTACCTGATGCTATATAAAATGAGCACAAAAAAAAATTGATATGGACAGATGATGAAGGCTTGAAGAGAACCCAGAGGTTAGAAGAAAGAGTTTGGAGAATATTCTGTCTTTAATATTGATTCATTATCGGAGCCCGAATCGTGAACCACACTCTCCATGGGTATAATCGGTTCTGAAACATAAAATGAGGGAACTTAATAATAAAAAATGAACCGCATACCTAATTGGTGAACTGCAAACCACATACTTCTCGCAGATGAAATTTCTGCAAACAGTAATCCCCCAAACCCTCCTTCAATATGGTGCTCCAGGCAGTGTACCACTACGCAGACTGAACCCAGTGCCACGTACTACATTAGTACATGGATGGAACCCAAAGCAACATGATGGTCCACATACCACTATGGTACTTGATGGTCTATACCCATGCCCGCATACCACATCGGTACATAGACGACCCTTCTACCCGCATACCACTATGGTATGCGGAGCCTCCCCCATCCTACGTAAAAAACTAGTATGATGAATGGGGGTATTTTAGGGTATTATTTCTTCAAGTTCCAACCACACTTCTCCACTAATGTACAGTCCTCCATATTACCTCCACGAACCAGTCCTCGGGCATCAGGCCAAAGCCGCCTCTAAATCCACCAGACCCATATGATCAGACCATCGGGTTCATCAGCGCGCCCCTTTAAGTCTACATACCCATGGTAAGCGGAGTCACAAAGGCTCTTCCTACAATAGTTCAGGCTTCGGGAATTCCTATGGGTCTACATTCCCATGGTAACCCAGAGTACAACCTTAGGATGTCGACATGAACCTCCCCATTCTAGGGATTAAGTGTGATGAATTTCATTTCCATTTAATAAAAAATAGTGATCATTCAAAGGAGTTATGTTCGCTTCTCCTTTGACGAGGACGAAACTCCTCCCCTTCCCAAAACGTATTCTGAGTCCCTCCCACTGAGGTAAGTCCCCAATTTTCCAAGGCTGAGCCACATGAGTTTTAATTTAATTTCACATTGAAAGGTTCGTCACTCCATGCCCTCGCCCATGGTCACCCTGACCTCTTCTGCCGTAGGCTCTCCCTCTCACACCAATAGGAGAGGAAGAATGTGGTTGGTTGGATCTCTCACATCCTCTTGTTTCTTACACCAAACATGAATCAAATGGGCTTATAGGTTTGTTAAGGTAAAAACATCCACACTATGTAAACTATGAGAACTCTAATTCCTAATCAAACCAGGATATGTAGGATGACTACCAGAAGGCCTGATCTCAAAATGGTTCCCATCCAATAGGGTTCACCCAATTATGTTTATCAAAAGGAAAAATTCCATGCATAAGCCCCACATAATATTAAATATGAGAAATCTGATTTTTGATCAAACCAAGATATGTAGTATTCCTACTTTAAGGCCAGAGCTCAAAAGTGGGCCCTCCCATAAAGGGTCCAACCGATCATGTTTCTCTCAAATGGGAAGATTCCATGCATAAGCCCCACACCATCTGAACTACATAGGTACTGATTCCACACCCAAGGATATATAGAAAATACATCTTATGGGTATGATCCCAAAATCAAATCAACTTCCACCCCCCTGGATAAAGATAAACTTCAGAGAGCATTATTTTATGGCTCAAGTCAGTAGTATCTCCGTAGCATCAAATATATGCATGCCTGTGACGATCCTAAAACCCAGGGGTAGCCCATAGAAGCACTCTTTGGGAATTAACCAAGGATTCATGAACATATTAACATGAATTAAATATATAATAGAGTCCCAAAATAGGGAATAATACTCCCCCAGAAGGATGCAGTGATCCTGACTTCCCATCCTCATGAAATAGAGTCTTCAAGTGTCATTGGCTGAATCATCAATCCACGAGTGCCTGACTTTGGAAAGAAGGTCCATGAATCACGGATAGTTGGGTTTTTGGGTGTTTCTAGATCAACTAATAAACCCATTGGAGACCATCTGAGGAATTTATATCCAAGGAGGACCAATTTCACGAATACTTGACCCCACACAATTGCCCGCTGGGACTGACTGATTATGGAATCTCCTTCGCAATGCGAAAGGGGTGAATTGACCAGTTCTTGTGAGGTTAATCCAAACTTCTTCTAAAGTATAATGATTCTGAATGGGTCAAAACAAAATAAATGGTGAATTTGATAGGAAACTATCTTCTAGAAAAGGGACAGGTGAGGATCCTTGTCATACCATTTCACCATCACCCGAAATGCGCAACCTCAGAGGCGAAATAACGACATGAAAGAATTTCATTTTACATGAATCATATTAGGCACCATATGGATTAAAATGAAATTGATATTGAAATGACATATCTACTTTCGGCATGTATCTTCTTATTTTCATGTGAGTGTTGTTTTATTTAGTTGTAATATCATGCAATACTTTTTACTTATAAATATAAAGTGTGTATGTTTCTTAGTTATCCATATAAGACCTATTATCATTATATCTAGACATAACTCTTTGATTGAGATATCTGTTGTGTAAAATGAAAAGGAAATCCATGTACCTAACCTATTTACTTTGTTTATTAACCTATTATACCATGTTTAGCGAGGCCTTGTATCTTCCCTTTTATTACTGGTCCTTTACTTGTTTACCTCATCTTCTGTAGAATCTCATCTAAGGTGTGTGTTTGGAAATTGTAGAATAATGTTGCTATGATGTCTTTATTTCATATTCTAAGAGAGTAGCAATGAGCACATTATAGAGTTGGTGGGTCTAGAACATCATGTAGTTACACTTGTAGTGCCACCTGTAGTGCCTCCTGTGGTACCTCCTCTTGATCTTACATTGGCCGTTGATTCCCAATTCAGGGATAATCTTATTAGGTTTATACAGCTAGTTCAGAGTGTTTCCTGATCTGCCCTGACTATGGAAGATCTTATATGATAATTTATGCAGAAAAATACTCCCACATTCTTAGGGGATAGCAGTTCCAATACTACAGATTCGTGGATATAAGCTATAAAATCCATCTTTGACCATCTTGAGATGCTTATTGATAGGAGTGTCAAACATGTTGTCTTTATTCTTCGTGACTCTGCCAAGAATTGGTGGGATGTCATTTCTCTGGAAGACCAACCCTGAGACATAGTTTGGGAAAAATTCTAGACAACTTTCTATGATCACTTCAATCTATATAATCTGAGAGAAGATTGTTCTAGAGATTTCTTACTTCTTCAACAGGGCTCTATGATAGTGTTAGAGTATTCTACTCACTTCACTAAGCTCTAAATGTTTTCTCCATATTTGGCCGGTGATGCACAGATGAGTGTGAGGAACTTTGAGGACAAACATGGATATGTTATCCACTCATAGGTGAACATATTTAGTTTTTATACCATTACATAGATTTTGAATCAAGCCCTAATTAAGAAACAAAATCTCAGAGAAGTTGATCCTGTGATCTAGGGAAATTCAATTCTAAGGAAAAGTGATGGTTCTTCAGGAAGTAAGAAGCCCCATTTTGAGGGTGCACATGGGGAAAATTCCAGCCAAATGAAACATACTAATAGCACTATCATATGTCATCAGTGCGGTAGGGTCGGCCATAAGAAGTCCCAATAAACGAGGAACCCAATGGAGTTCCGAGCTTGCGATAAGATGAGTCCCCTTAAATGTTTATGCCATGATATTCCTTCATAATATATGGTAGGGGACCTATGAAAGTGACTCCATTAGTTATGGGATCTACAGCTCCACATCATGCTGATATTTCTTTTTCCACTGACCAATCAGGCTGAAGAAGTGGAGGTCGTGGCTGAGGAAACCAAGTTCTAGAACACCATCATCAGTAGAGTGGACCTCCTTAGGCTAATTAGGCAGCATATCAGGGTTGAGGTTTAGGACATATGTATGCAGTACAACCAGCACTAGTGGATCAGAGTCCAGGTCCCTCTACAATTAGAGGCATTATCCTTGTGGCATATACTTTAGTTTCTTCCCTTTTTGATAATGGTTCTTCACACTCTTTCATATATGCTATGACTATTATGATTTTGGGTCTTTCCATTGATTAATTTTGTGGTGTTATGTCTCCAAACACTCCTTTGGGGGTCATAATAGAGTGTATATTCCTGTGCCAGGAGTTCCCCCTTGAGATAGGTGAGTACCATTTCTTCTGTAATTTCTTCATCCTTGAGATGACCAGATTTGATATCATTCTGAGTATGAACTAGTTCATTCTTTATCATGCCCAAGTGGATTTCTATCATTGTCAAGTGTCTTTCACAACACCCGAGGGCATCATGTATATACACAATGGAAAATGAGATATCCAGGTAGATTGAGATATTCCTAAGCATTCTAGGCTGGGTAGAGTGACAACTCAACTTGCAAGCCTCTTTATGAGTGATTAAGTAATGCAGTTAGTGAAATTACCTCCCATTATGGATTGTTTTAGGGATGTATTCCTTGATGATATATCTATATTACCTCCTATCATGGAATTTTAGTTCACTATCGAGCTAGTTCCAGAAGTGGCACCAGTGTCCATTCCTCGTTATAGGATGACACTGAAAGAGTTATCGGAACTCAATAAGTAGCTTGAAGATCCTGAGGATAAGGGTTTTATCAGACCTAGTACATCACCATGGTGTTTCCAAGTACTTTTATCCAAGAAGGATGATATTACCCTCAGATTATGAATGGATTACCATTGAATCAACTAGATTATGGTAAAGAATCGATATCCTTTGCCTTGTATAGACAACCTCTTCAACCATATCCGAGGGGAAACCATTTTCTCTAAGAACAATCTGAGGTCAATCTATCATCAGGTGCATGTGAAAACATCAGATATACCACATACAGATTTATGAAGTAGGTACGGATTGTATGAGTTTTCAGTTATTCTATTTTATCTGATGAATGTTCCAGCAGTTTTCATGGCTCTAATGAATCGAGTTTTCCACCCATACCTTGATTCCTTTGTGAAAATCTTCATAGACAGCATCTTGGTGTATCTGCGCTCTAGGAACGACCATGAAACCCATCTTGAGATCGTGCTAAGTACACTGAGAGAGCACTAAATATATGTGAAGCTTATTAAATGACACTTTTGGATCATTAAGGTTAACTTATTAGGACATAACATATCTGAGGCAGGTATATCAGTCGACCCAGAGAAGGTGAGTGCAGTGGTTTCCTTGGTGCATCCCAAGAATGTTTTTGATATACACATCTTCTTAGGGATTTCTAGCTATTACAAACATTTCATCCAGGATTTATCCCTCTTATCAACACCTCTTATGACTCTGAATTAGAAGGATGTGTAGTTCATTTGCTCAAATGTTTGTGAGAAATATTTTTAAGAGTTAATGGAGAGACTCACATCAGCTCCAATTCTGATTTTTCTTAAGCTAGGAAGAAGTTATACTATTTAATATGATGCTTCAGAAGTTAGAATGGGTGCAGTTTTGATGTAGGGTGATCAAGTTGTGTCTTATGGATCCCGCTAGCTGATGCCTCATGAGCGGAAATATTGTACACATGACCTAAAATTAGCAGTTATGGGTCATGCTTTGTGCTAATATAAAAAATACTTATTGGGTGAGATGTTTTTTGTTTACACGTATCATAAAATCTTGAAATATATCGGTTTCCTCTCGAAATGGGGATGACCTCATTGATTTAAGGTTCAAACATTCCAAGCAGTTTCTAATAGGTTTGTTCGTAGAACCCGAAACATCCAATGATTCTATATCCATTTGTACCTACTTTCCAAAGGTATGTACTCATTAGTTGTGAACTGATAAGGCTTAAGAATTTTCATTGGTCGAGAGGATGGGAGGTCGAACTCATCACACCTTTTTTAGGGGAATTATTGTCTACTCCGGGACTCTCTTTACAGATTTAAGTTATGTTCGTGAATCCTTATTAAATTACCAAGTATGAAAATGAGATTTCCTTTAGATCTGACAATCAATTATTAGTATGTAGGAGATTTAAAGAATCTTTTATATGTATTCAAGGTTCTTCATCGATAGAGAATCGTCTGTATTTATTTAGAGTTTCTTAGTCAATGGTATCCTTCGACACATTTATATAGAAATATCTTGGTCATTATGATAACCATACTAGTTTTAAAGCCACTCAGCGGGGCACATGAAGTTCATTGTCATTTAGAAGGACATAGATTATTTCAGATTTGGGATCGTACCCGCAGATGGGCTACCTATGTATCCTATATTTAGAAAAGGAATCAGAACCTACGTAGTTCGATTAAGGGATTATGATGTTTATGAATGATTGATGGCCTAAAGAAATATGTCATAATTACTTTTGTACTCTAAGCTCACGTGAGTCTTGCTCGGTGTGAGAAACAAGAGGTATTGGTAAAACCAAAAGATTATGCCATGAAAGATGCAATCATAAGATATAATGTGGGGCTTAAGTATGTATGACTTCCCAGATAGATGAAGATTAGGTTTTACTTGAGGGAAGAAACCTGAGAACAAGGTCTATAAAGGTATATGTGTTTTATGGAGATTTGGATACTTAACTAAGGGCTTACTCCTAAGAAGAATGTCCAAATTAGAAGGGACTTAGGATTGGGTTTTACTTCTGATAAGGAAGCCCAAATCAAAATTAAATTAAGACTAGTTAAGAGAAATTATGACTGGGGCTTATTCCTGAGAAGGAGGCCTAGGTTAAGGGGAATTATGACTGGGAATTATTCCTGAGAAGGAGGCCTAGGTTAAATGGACTTGAGAACTGGGGATTATTCCTGAGAAGGAGGCCCAGGATAAGGGGAATTATGAATGGGGCTTATTCCTAAGAAAAATGCCTAGGTTAAGAAAAAATATGATTGGGGATTACTCCTAAGGAGGATGCCCATATTTGTGAATTTTGGAACTTGGGGCTTACTCCTGAGGAGGATGTCTGAATTTGGGAAATTATGTCTGGGGCTTACTCCTATGGAGGATTCCCAGGTTAAGGGACTTGGGGCTTACTCCTAAGGAGGATTCCCAAATTAAGAGAACTTGGACTGAGGCTTAATCCTGAAAAGGAGGCCCATGTGAGGGGATTTGGGGCTTACTCATAAGGAGGATGCCCAAATTAAGAGAACTTGGACTGGGGCTTACTCCTGAAAAGGAGGCCCCTGTTAAAGATCCTCTCATCTTAAAGGATGAGGTTGAATGAATGAAATATCTAACCTTAGTGACATAAAGATATGTAAATCACTAGGTTTTGAGAGATGTTCCACCAAATTTATTTCAGATAAGGAAGCCAACAAGGGAATCATGCCGAAGGAAATGGATTTAAAGAGGGTTTTGAAGGATGAATCTTGAATATGAGAGGTGGATAGGCATAAGAGAGGTGAATAGGCAGAAGGGGAACCCAAAAAGAAGAAGGTACGCAAGTCTTGGTGGCGCAGGTGTACCTGCACGACACACAGGTACCTGCGCGACGGTTAACCCATGGGGTAATAATTGGGAGAGACTTGGATCAATCCCTTAGTATTATCCCTAAAGGCTTCCAAAGGGGTGCACACAAGTTCTTTTGAAGGGGTAAGGCGACGCGTAAGTGTATTCATTTCCCTTAAGGGTTATACACTTAGGCGCGTAGGTGTTGATGAATTTCAACACTTAGGACTTGTTCCCCCTCTTTAGATCTTCCATTCTAGGTAAGAAATTACCTTAGAAGTGTTTAGAAGCTTCGAGAAGAGACTAGGGTTTCGGGAGCTCAAATATGATTTTCTGGAATTTTTCATCCTCAAAATGGGGGTCCACCGGGGGTATTTATAGGCTGATGAAGACCCCGAGCGAGAATCAAAGAGGGCACACAAGTCGCCTGCACAACCACTATTCAGTGCGCAAGTATACTTGCGTGACCATGGTGAAACTTGTGTGACCCAAGTGGGAAGAAGTCCTTTTTCATTCCTTTGTCAATTTTTTATGTGTCTTCAAAGGATGAATCACTTTGGGCCAAGGTACTCCCCCTTTTCAGTCGTTTAGACTTTGTGACGAAAAGGAGCGTCATCAAATGACCCCCCTCAGAGTTGGATTCGAATGAAATGGGGATTTGACTCTGAGGTAAAGAAGAAAACCAAGAAACATGAGGCGCGCAAGTGTTGAGCACGCAAATGACAGAGCGCAAGGGTGAGCTGCGTAGGCTTCGGCACACAGGGGTGCGACCTTGCCTATATATATGTGGTCATTCCTCATGCAAAGCACCAAATCTGAACGCTTATGACCTCTTGTCATGCAAGTTTCCTTCACCGTGCAAGTTACTCAGTTTTCTACTACTTCTTTTTGTGTCGCGCTACTGTAGAGGTATTTGGACTTGTGCGGTGATACTTGTGCACCAAAACTTGCACGACACACTTATACTTGCACGACAATTTTGGGACTTATGCGCCTTAATGCCTTATCCATTTTTTCAATTTTCTTCACAAATTTTATAAAAAATCAACTTACTTAAGAGTTAATTATTGAAATTTTGTGCAGATTAAATGGCTCCCAGGAGAATCGGAATGGATGATGAACTGGCTAGCAAGCGAATTGATGATATGATGAGCATCAGTGACCATGATTATTACACTATCTGTGATAGTAATCTTCCAGATTTGGCCAAGTACCTGAATAAGTATCATCTTGACTTCCCACAGAGTATTTATCTACCTTTGTATAGCTATGGTCATCTGTGAGAATTCACCATTCCAGAGGCAAAGAACTATCTCCCAAATTCTTGGTTTTAGAATTACACCAATTTTGCTTCAGCAAATATCTCAAGTGGAGGAGCATTTGTAAATACTGGAATAGTGGAGGAGGCCTACATAATTCATCATATCCCATGTACCTCAGATCTGAAACCTCACAAGCCCTGCAACCACATTGTTATCCCTCAATCTTCTGAAACTCTCAGATGGATCAATCCGAAGGCTGGAAGAAGAGTTTGGACTTTTTTCCTAGAGGAGGTGTGAAGCCAACTTGGATGTGAGCATACTGGGTGTGACAAACCTGCACAGATTTTGTCCAGGATTTAAAAGGAGCTTCAATATATGAAGTCTTCTGGGCTGGGCATTCATATGTTTACAAGAATGATGACTTTGTGCTGGAGATACTCAGCCATTAAAGCCCAGAAACCAATTCATTCCATCTGAGTCATGGAGAAGTAGGAATCAGTCTGTGGGATGTCCACAAGATCTCAGGGGCTCCAATTTTGGGTGATATGTATGTTGAATTCTCCCCCCAAGGCAACTTGGAATGATTCAGAGTAGACTCCGACTTTAGATCGGGAATTATTGAAAATATTCCATAAGATCAAGAGTTCAAGGACCTCCATAACTCATTCTAGAATGGATATTCATCTAGAGGAGTGGATGAATATGTTTCTTACCAAGAAGAAGGAGAAGGAGCCGAATGAGAAGGGATCAAAGGGGAAGAGGCCCAAGAAGAAGGGGCCCACCTGTACTCGTCCTACCACCTGCCCCAAAACAGAGAAGAGGGGTGCTCCTGGAACATTCTGGCCGACTCTAGAAGTAGGAGAATTTGAGATGTGGGGATATGAAGTGAATTAGAGAATCCCAAAAAAGACTCCTCTGGCGGGATTCTTGGCCTTGTGGCTCAGTGTTGATCTTTTTCCAGTCAGGGATTCGAAGGGAGGCGTCAGGCCAGGGACCTTCGTTGCTGCAACCAAGTTGGCTGATGGGAAAATGGTTGGGTTGGATACCCCCCATTTTAGAAAATATTCACAGGAGCTTACTCCATGTCTTCATTGGTAAGTCTCCTTTGAGAATAGTGTGACTATTCCATGTTTTGTGGGGATGGATCGCCACTCACATCCAGACATATAATGTACAGAACGGATTATAGATTCCTGGAAGTTCTTTCAGGCCATCAGTGCAGGCATTCTATGGAATTACTCCGCTAGCTATCAATTACTTTAACATGAAGGTGAGGCTGAAAATGTATAATGAATTCAATTTATTTACTTATAAAAATCCGCCAACCGAACAGTTTTTTGATGATGGAACAACCATTCTGGAATTGAGGTCATACATGCTGGCCTGCAGAGATGGTGTACTAGCCACCAGGATGGACGAAGAGATTATATGTGAGGCCTATGCTCCATACAGATTTTCATGTCAATTAAAGTGTTTGTAGCAGACTGTTGTATATCCCCCTATGCATGTCAGGTCCTACCAACATCCGATGGTTGCCTGAAAACTATGGTTACTGACATCTAGGGAGAAGAACGTGGAAGTGTTTGATCTAATAGTTGATAAAACAACGAGTAACTTGACTACATGGTATAGTGAGAACTGGATAGCATCATACCCTGGAGGGGTGTTGAATCACCCGGTTTATCAGGTGGGGAAAAGGAAAAGAACTATAGAGAAAGTAACCCTTCATTTGGAAGGTGATTCTTCTACACCACCCGGAGATGATTCGCCAGGTTCTTTAACTAGGGTCGACTCTCCGGATTCCCAGGATGGGGATGATGAGGTACAACATGCGACAAAGTGGCCTCGTGCCAGATATAATCCTTTTGTCAGAATCAAGAGACCAAATCCATAAACTCATAGTGAGTTACTTCATTGAGGCAATTCCATCACAATTACTTTATAGAGTAACAAGTTCATTTTATTATTCTCTATCTATGATTACAGGATCTGGGAAGAAGCTGAAGTCCAAGATTGTAGGACCTTCCTCCCAGCCTTCTGGTACACATACTGAATATCTATGACCAAAGGCTATCCAGATATGGTAGAGTTTATATTACGATAATGAAACTGTCTGGCTGGATTTGTGTGAGGGGCTACACCTCCCTAGAATAGGGAATCTTCTGGCCTCCACCGATATATTTTTCGAGGATAACCCCGATGAAGTGCGGGATTACATAAGATAGCTGGAGATGCTCTTATATGCCACCGATAATTCCATTCCTATCACCAAGCGGGTGTAGGAAATGATAGATCATGGCACCACAGAGGGGATTGGTGCTTTCAGATATGAGGAGTTGCATGATTACGTGGCTTCTGAAGATATAAGTCTCTTTCTTTATTTTCATTAAAACTTGATTCCAGTCACAGCGTTGTTAACTCAAGGAAAATTATTTTCTTCATCCTGCATCTTGAAAAGAAAGGAACTGCTGAAATTGCTTCACCACAGTATAGCCTTGGTGGTACTGCCATCGGGGCTGCTGGATCTCCTCGCGAGCCGGGTGAGATATCTTCAGGCCAGAAATCCATGGATGAGGAGTTGGACATGGATTTTCATTATCCAATTCTTGTACCTGTAGATGATGATTCCATCACTCCCAAAAATCCAAATAACCAAAAGCATTGAAGGAGGAAGTCCACAGCTAAACACTTCATCAGTAGTGGTAAGTCCTCTGGATAGTCATGAGTCTTAAACCATGAAAATATTGCTCATTATTTATGGGATTATAGGGTATTCTTCAATTTCACCTTTGAGAGATAGGATTGGCCCTCATTTAAGGACAACATAGGGTTCTGGTGAAAAATCACAAGCTCATGCTGTCTTGGCTGCTTCTGAAGAGGAAACAATGTCTGTTCCCAGTATCACTCCTACTTCTACTGTAAGAAGAGAATAACCCCCTTCTAGTAAGTTAAAAATGCTTCATAAAATGTTTAATGAAACATCAACTAACTTCCATTCTGTGATACTTTAGGTTCAACCCCTTTACAAGATATTTTGTCAGCCATTGCAACTTATGCTGCTATTTTATCTGAAGATGCTCTCTGGGGTCAGAGGCCACAGAATGAGGGTCACCAAGAATATGTATCGAATTCTCCCACTGGTGAGACTAACCAGGAATCTCAGATAACATTGGATGAAATGATGGAACATTGAACATATTTTGAATATTTTTTAGATCATGTTAAATTACCATGTATTTTAGAAGATTATGGACGTGAGTGTTATCCTTTGTCCTATTAAAAATAACCTCTGATTACATGTCTGGTCATGATTGGTTGAAATGTGAAGTTCTATATGAGAAAGCTGCTGAACTTCCAATGCCTGAAGGGGGTACAAAAAACCCTAATATTGTAGAGAAATTATCTCAAGTGGATCCTAACCTCGTAGAGCTTCCTGAAACTCTTCCTGAAAATCCTATTGAAGCTAGGAAAGATGGGGAAGAGCCTTATCAAGTTTCTGATCTACCGTTGGGTAAGGGATAACAATTTTTGCGACTGTACTTAATTTGAAAGACAACCAATCAACTTTTGTTATCCTTTGAAACTAACCAAAAATTTCAATTGATTATGCAGGGCCATCAATTTCAGTGGTTAGATCTGGAGGTGAAGCCTCAACCTCTTCTCCAACGAGAATATAAAGTGCAGAAACATGGGTCAGAGGGGAAGGAACAGAACACAGAACGTCCCTAAGTGTATTAATCCCGGATTATGTTCCCCCATGTGACAGTGATGCTGAATCAAACCCAGAGATACAAAAGGTGCTCCAATTTTCATGACGCAAGGCATGGAAGAAAATATGGAAGATCATATCCGAAGTGCCTCTAGAAGAGCTGTCATCGAAGATTCCTCGACTGTCATCCCTGTTTGTCATGTTGGGACTTGGCGGTTTTGGATATCAAAAGATCCATGCCGCGGTAAAACAAGTCATCTTAAGAAGGGAGAAAGAGTAGAAGTACCATCAAGATTTGACAAGAGTAAGGATTTCATCCAATATTAACAAATTTGAGGTTGCGGTATCCCAAGCTGAGGCTGATCATGATGCCAAGTTGAAGGAGATGAAGCATAAGATCAAGGATAAAGTTGTCCAGCAGATGCACCTTCAGCAACAGTTAGATGTTGTTACTGAGGAACTTGACCAAATTAATAATTTATTGTAAGGAGATCAAACGAATGGTATGAAAGCCATTGTAGATTTCAAGAAAGCAATCCATCAAGATGAAAAGAGTGAAGTTGGTCGAGTGAATGAGCTTCAAGTAGCTGCTGATGAAGCTCGGGATGCCATAAATCAAATGAAGATTTATGTTGAAAACCTTTTGTAATTATTATAAAAGAGAAGAGACTCCAATCTGTGGATGTCCTTCTAACTCTTTTTCATCAAATGAAAAACACTTTCATCTTCAATCATTTGTTCCTGTATTCCTTTTCTACCTCCTTTAAATTTTACCTAATCCAATAGGCCTAGTAAAAATAGTTTTATTTTTTCTCGGATTATTATAAATAACCCTACCAACTTTGAATCTTTTAATTTCTTAATATTACCTAAATCATATGAAATGTATGTTTAGTGAGCTGGGACTTGACTTTTGTTTAGAGTTCCCTTTTATTTTATGGGTAGTTTAAAGTCATGCATGTCAGACATAAAAAGGCTAATGGTTAAGTTCAAAATATCTTTGACTGAATGGATTAAAATTGACTCAATTCCTAGACAATTTATCTGAAAACATATTACCACACTCAAGTATGATGAAAAATATGTAAACTATGACTTAAGAAATTTTGAATCTAAAGGATGATATGAAAAAGGGATAAAAGGAATTAGAATAAGTAGTTCCCAAGAATGAAGTTACCACTATTTAACAAACCTGTTAGGGGGTTGAATTATGCAGGGCCACTTAAGGGCATTGGATGCTTAGTCAAATAATAACATCTTTTGGCTGACATGTCTGTTATGTAGACTACTTATGCAAGGCCGCCAAAGGGAATGTGCTGTATAATCAGGAAAATGAACTCTTAGAAATTTACTTTTCTACTGCTAAAAATCCAGTGGAAGTTTATGGAGATTCAAATTTTTTAAAGCATAGAGTTTGATGTATGGAGAGAGGTACTTGAATACGGAGGGGATATTTTCAAACAAGATTGTCTATGAACTGGATGAATGTTACTCCTACAAAGGTCTAACACAAGTACAGGGAAGAGAAATATAAACCATAGACTTGAATACTTTCAGATCATGAAAAATAACGTGGGACAAATATGTTAAGGATGACTATTTTTGCGGATCCCTATATATTTTCGTTAAGACAACTAAGGAAAAAAGAGGTTTTCTTACCATGAATGAAGTTACCATTATTTAACAAACCCGTTAGGGGGATGAATTATATAGGGCCACCTAAGGGAATTGGCTGCATAGTCAAATAATAGCATCTTTTGGCTGGTAGGTCCGTTATGTAGACTACTTATGCAAGGACTCCCAAGGGCACATGTTTCATGGTCAAGAAAAAGAACTCTCAGGTTTCAGAAATTTTGTGACCAGAAGTCAAGAAAAGGGTTATAATGATCTGAAAATATTTAAGGTTAGGAGTATCACACATAAAAATGGTCATTGTTCAATGCATGTATAGATACACACACCATTGCTAACCATAATCATGTTGTGGATGAGTCCTGTATTGAAATGTTTGACTTCACTACGTATCCCATAAGAATAAGAATCAAGACATACGTAGTTCATGAAATACAGTTTAACGTCATGTGGGACGAGAGTGTAGGAAATCTTAGTTTAGGGTCATAGAGATTGGACCATAATAATGAATACACAGTGTGTGTTTTCACAGGGAATTTTCAGCCAGGGGAATGAAAGTAGAATTTGGGGTTAGGCCCAAATACTTGGGGCTGGATTCGAGGGATGATCGAACATTACTATGTATCCCATAAGGATGGGAATCAAGCCCATATAGTTCTAGAAAAACCCGCTGTACAGATTTGGTTCGTACAAGTGAAGGGTGAAAGGGCACTTTAGTGCAATGATGGTTTGACCCAAGATAAAAGGTTTGAGCATTTCCATGTATGCACGTAGTCTTTGGAATATAACATGATTGGAGATCAATGTAAATAATGAGTCCCTCTCAGGTGAGGTTATCAAAGAATGTTGTAGTTTATTATCATACAGGAAAAAATTGTTGTACAGTTTAGCATCATATAACAAGGAAAAAGGTGAACCAATGAAAAGATATTGATTTTGGGTGTGGATTCAGGAATCAACATCATATGGGATGGAGGTGAACTGATGTGAACAGATTGGTTTTGGGCTTTAACCTTAGGATGTTGCCTACATACCTAGCCTAGAATGAAAGAATCAAAGTATGTGTAGTTCAATTAAAGAATGAATTAGTGATCAAGTTGTTGTTGGGGACAACGACCTAAAAAATGGTGTTGGGACTTACGTATGGTTAGAGGCCCGTAGAGGGTGTTATGGTTGAATTTTACTCTAAGATCATGTGAGTCATACTCGGTGTGAGAAATAAGAGGTATTAATGACCCTAATGATGCATAGTTTAATGTCATGTAGGACATATGAAGGGACAATGCAGTTTAAAGACTTGTAGTGAGGACTATTGGTGCTGCACAGTTTAGTTTCATGTGACAAGGAAAAAATATAGTTTAACGTCATGTAGGACATATTAAGGGACTTCTGTACAATTTAGTGTCATGTAGCTAGGACGATGGTGATAATACAGTTTAACGTCATGTGAGACGAAAGGGGGACTGTGTAGTTTAATGTCATGCAATAAGGAAAAAAGAGGACACAGTTTAACATCATGTTTGACTTATTAGGGATTTTTTCACAGTTAACGTCATGTTGGACGATGGTGCGAATAGTTTAAGTTCATATGCATAGACCAGTGATGGTGTAGTTTAACGTCTTGCTAGACATAAGGGACTATTCAGTTTAAAGTCTTGCAGAAAGGACAACACAGTTTAACGTAATGTTGGACAAGAGAAATGAAAATAGTTTAAGGTCGTATCCATGGATCGTAATTGATGTATTTTGTGTTCATACAAAATACTTCTTCAGAAATCTAGCATTGGTTGGAGTAGTGATGGGTTCTCCATCCACTGAGATTAAAGAATAAGCTCCATTTGATTAGACCTTATGTATTGAGTAAGGACCTTCCCATTTTGGTTCAAGCTTGGGAGGTTTCTTTCCTAGTATCATTGGAGTTCTAAGAACCAATACCAATTCTCCCTGAATGAATGAATGAAGAAGAACTTTTTTGTTGAAAGCTCGTGCTATTAGATTCTGATAGAATTCCAAGTGGTGCAGGGTGCACAATCTTATCTCATCTAATTGTTCCAATTCATCCAATCGCTTTTGAGATTGTTCATATATAGATGACTAATCACAAATGGCTACTCTGAGCGAGGGAAATTGAACTTCAATGGGAAAGACTGATTCTGTTCCATATACCAATGAATATGGAGTTGACCGTGTTGCAGTGCGAGTGGTGGTTCGATAAGCTCATAAAGCATGAAAGAGTTTATCAGGCCATGACTTTTTATATTTATTCACCATATTTTGCAGTATGTTTGAAAGAGTCTTGTTGAAGGATTCTATCTGGCCATTGGCCACTACATGATACTGAGATGAATGGTTGGATTTGATTTTGTATTCTTGATACAACTTCTTCACCTCGGATGAATAGAAGTTGGTGCCATTGTTCATCAATATGGTATGAGGGACACAAAACATGGTAATGATGTTAGAATTGATGAAGCTAACAAGGATTTTAGAACTAACTTCCTTGAGAGGTATTGCCTCTGCCCTTTTGGAAAAGAAGTCAGTAGCAGTATGAATATACTTAAACTGCTTAGCTGTAGCTGAAGGGTAAGGTCCCACCACATCCATTCCCTATGTGGAAAATGGCCACGAGTATTTAGCTCTATGAAGCAACACCAGGTTCTGATGAATGAAGTTGAAATGTACTTGGCATGAATGACACTTCTTCGTGAAATCAACACAGTATTGTATAATTTAAGGCCAAAAGTATCCAATCCTTTGAATTTGATCAGACAGTCTATGTCCAGACTGGTGGGCACCACAGACTCCTGCATGTACTTCTTTCATGACAACCATTGTCTCATCACCATCAATGCATCTGAAGAGAAATCCATCAAAAAAACGCTTTTATAGAATTTTCTCGGGGTGATCTGGGATATCATAAAGAGTAAAATTGACCACACGTCTCCAGACTTGTTATTTCCCGACTCTATCAGGTGGAAGTGTTCCATTTTGAAGGTATTCCCTGATAGGTGTCATCCATCCTATAGTATGACCATATGGTTCAGAGATGGGACTAATTTCATTGATTTCCTCTGTTATGGTTTGAACATAAGGTGAAATTGTACAACGGTGGGAAATAATAATGATTGTCTCGTCCCGATTTGGATCTTCCAGAGTTGTGGCTATATTAGCCAGTGCATCAGCTTGGGAATTTTGTGATTGTGGGACATAAGAAAATTTCGGTTCCGTATGAAATTCCGCCATTAACTCTCTGACGTAATTATACAAAGGGATTAACTCTTCTTTTCTGATGACATAATCCCCATTGACTTGTTTGATTACCAGGTCTGAATCACCTTTCACATTTAAGTGATTCACTTGTGCCTGAAGCGCCAACTCCAAGCCTGCGATGAGAGCTTGGTATTCTACTTCATTATTTGTCCTGCCTCCCAACAATGAGAAGGAATAGTGTAGCACTTCCTTTTGTAGAGAAATGAGTACAATTCCTAACCCAAATTTGTTGAATTTAGGATCTTCCATTTCCTTCCCTGTGGGACTTCTGGAAGAACCATCAAAGTACATTTCCCCTACTTGAGGACTATCTTTAATAGAGAAGACTTCCTCATCAGGGAGTTCAATATCTAAAGATGTATCTTCTACTGAAGGGTGTTCATCCAGGAAATCATCCAGATCATGGCCCTTTATTGCATTTTGAGACACATACTGGATATCAAATTGCTGCAAAATAACTTCCCACATTTCCAGAAGTCCTGTAAGCATTGGACGACTAAGGATGAATTTGAGCAGGTTATTGCAAGATACCAATTGGACCACATGATGTTGCAGGCAGTGTCTCAACTTCTGAACTGAAAAGATTAATGCTAGGCAGCACTTCTCAATACTTGAATATCAGGTTTCTGCTTCAAGCATAGTCCGACTAAGATAGTAAATACTGTTTTCATTCCCGGCATCATTCTTCTGAGCAAGAAAGGCACCCAATGATCGCTCTAAAGCTGTCACATAGAGGACAAGGGGTCTTCCTTCAACAAGTGGCATTAATACCAGTGGACTCAAGAGATATTTCTTGAGATTATTGAATGATTCTTGACATTATTTAGTCCACTGGTAAGTGACTCCCTTATTCATCAATTTGGGGAAGGTTAAACTTTTTCCTGCCAAATTGGCGATGAAACGCCGAATATAGGCTAAGTGTCCTTGAATCCCTCTCAATTATTTCCAATTTTGAGGAGGTGACATACCAAGGATTGAATTGGTCTTCTTAGGATCAACTTCGATACCATGAAGGCGTATAACAATGCCGAGAAATTTTCCTGAGGTTACCCCAAAAGCACATTTTAAGGGGTTCATCTTCAAATTATGTTGCCGAAGTTTGTGGAATATGACTTCCAAATCATCCAAGTGATTAGAAAGTTTCTTAGATTTAACCACCAAATCATCCACATAACATTCAAAAAAATTCCCTAAAAAGGGTTTGAAGATATGATGCATGGAATGATGATATGTTGCGCCCGCATTCTTTAGGACAAAGGGCATTACCTAATAGAAAAACACACCCTGAGGGGATCTGAATACTATATATTCCTCATCTTATGGATCCATTCAGATTTGATTATATCCAGAATATCCATCCATGAAGGAAAGTGCTTCATAGCCTGATGTTGCATCAATTAACAGTTCGATGATTGGAACTGTAAAATCATCCTTAGGAAAATGCCGATTATGATATCTGAAATCAATGATAAATCTAATTTTCCCGTTCTTCTTTTTCACAGGGACAATATTAGCCAACCACTTGGGATATTGAACTTCTCTGATGAAGTTATCTTTGATAAGCTTATCCACTTCATATTCAATTTTTGAAGCATAGGTTGGGTGTGTTCTTCTTGCGGCTTGGTTGAATCCTCATTGTTCTTCTGGAAAACCCAAATGATGAGTAGAAACATCAGGATCAATCCCTGACATCTCTGTATAGTTCCAAGAAAATATATCTTGATTTTTCTTTAAGAATGAAATATACATATCTTTATCTTCAAGAGTCATGGCCATACTAATTAAAGTGGGGCGTGGATCTTCTTTTGTACCCAGATTTATTTCTCTGAGTTCATCCATGGTGGTAGAGATACCCTCTTCAATGTTCTTCAATGAGCGCATTTATTTTATTTCTTCCTCCACATATTTAAATTATTTTTAAACCATGAAAATATAGTAAAATCAGTATATTAAATATACTTATATGATTTTATGTTAATTTAGTAACCTGTAAAGATCTAAAATTATATAAAAAGGCCTACGAAAGCATCAGTTGTGTGTACGACGGAGTATCACCTCGTAAACCGATGTTATTCATTATTCCATTAACACCTCTCACTTTTGGGTATGATGATGAATATAAAGTATATATATGATATTTATAAAATTATTATACCTATTGAGTAATTATATAATATATACCTTTTTTACTTTCTATTATATGGGGGATATTATAACTCCATTCGTATGTACGATGAACTACCACCTCACGAAGCGATGTGATTTGTTTTCTCTAACGCTTTACATGGAAGATAATAATGATATAGTTAATAAAAATATATGATATAAATGAAATAATTATGATATTAATGAAATATTTATCACTCTAAAAATATAATATACCATTTTATTTCTTACCTTTTTGACTCATTGAAAGATGATTACATCGTTTGTGTACGCGTAGACTACTGCCTTTTGGAAGCAATGAGACTCTCTATTTTCATCACCACACCACATGGATGATATTTATAAGTATATTTAAAAAAATAATATATTATTTATTATATTATTATTATTTTTAAAGATCAAATATAACTTAAATATTTTCCATAATGATCGTTGAAAACTGGAAACGTTACTCATGCATACGGATGACCTTCCATCTCAATGATCATAACATACATCATTTTTCAAAAAAATCATTCATTATTAGTATTAGGAGTATAATTAATGCATGAATATAATAATTATTTAATTATTATTATTCTGGAGAAAATGGAACCTTGATCAATGTGAGAGTTCTGAAAATTACAAATCAAAACATATACAAAAAACAATGCGGTTATTACCCAAAACACAACTTTAACATGGAATTATTAATAATAAGGCAATAAAAGGACATATGCAAATAACATATTGTATGATTTATATATGTATATATATGAAATAGATATATAATAAACTTATATTTATTATACAAAAGGTTTGATCGTGTATGAAAGAAGTCGATACTTAAGATAAGAGATTTTTGTCTCACTTTTTTCTTATGTGAGACACATTCAATATTCACTACCTATTTCTTTTATGTGGTTTATATAATGAATATGATTTTATTTTATGTTTTTTATAATTAAAATTATGTGTATTAACACATCCATTTGAGGATCTGTCTTTCACAGGGTTTACAATTCAAAAGTTACCAAAGCGGTAAGGGATGTTTTTCTCAATTTTCAATCATTGAGACATATAGTTATGCCATGCACCTATATTATTTTAACAGGTTTAAATAAATCCACATTTACATGAAATATCAGGAATTTATTTATAATCATGATATTTTATGTTTATTGTAATGATATTCCTTAATGAGGCTTACGTTTCAATGTTACCAAAATGGTAAAACTTTTATGTTACAATCTCATCATTTATCAGGATTGCTTATGTATATGTTTCTGATGATAAAATATTATGATTCATCTCTCAATAAGCTCATGAAATTTATTATCCTATATTTATTTCATGAAAATAAATATTCTCCCTTAATTTCCCATCTTCATATACTCAAGAGTTCAAAAAAGAATGTTTTTAAGAAAAATCATATTTTTGGTTGAAAAACCTTTTTCTTCCAAAAATAAGATTTCAAAAAAAAATTAAAAATGTTTTAAAAATTTATGAAAAGAATTATTAAAGACAATTTTACTCATGTTTTATTTTTTAATTTTTTTAAAGGAATCTTCATATTGTTTTCCAAACAATTTCCATTTGGCTTTCCCCAAAAATATGAAAGGAATCATTATTTTAACATGTATGTCATCAATATAATTTCCCACCATGGTGAAAATAATTTTCTTTGAATATTACATGATAAGTTTTCAATGGTTATTTTCAAAGTAAATTATTTTGAAAATGATTTATGTTTTTAAAAATTCTTTTCAAAGTTGAAAGAATATTCTCCTTAATAAATTTTTAAATAATTTTTAAATCATCCTTTATCAATTTTCAAGTATTTTTTAAAGAAAAGTAGTTACAAATTATTTAACTAATTTTCCGTTTTAAAAATAGATTTCAGAGAAAATTTATTCTTCCTTAAGAAATGTTCCAAGTGATTTATCTTTCAAAATCATTCTCAGTATAATTTGAAAAGCATTGATGTAACTTATGATTTACTGGGGATATGAAACAGGGATACCATTCTTATTCTTACTCTAAATGGTTTATGTTTAAAATATTTTTATGAAACCCATTTCTCTTCCACGGGTTATGCCATGATAAAATGCTTATGAAACCCAGTTATTTTTCTATAGGTTATTATTTGATGAAATGATGAAATGATTATAAAACTTTTTTCCTTTCCACTCTTTTTGTTATGATGAATGTTTTATGATACCTATTTAATTTCACGGGTTTTGATATTATAATGTTTTATGACCTTGTGGCATACATATGTATGATTTTAATTATGTGATGGTGGTCACATTATAATCTATGAAAATGTTTACGTTATAACCATGGATGGTGGTTTTGTTATAAAAAAACAAGGTGGGACCTATATCTCTATACAATGCATTGGTTAAAGATTTATCTCTCATGAGATAGAGATGGATGGATGAGGATTAAAATTGATTCAGTAAGGGAATGTTTCTACTGTGATGATCTTGGGAGTGATCCTTGAATACCATGATGGTTTGGGGAGTGAACCCATCCCACTATGGGGAAAGGGATACCACTAGGGATAGTGGTGTGTCCCTCATAGGATGTGTAGTAACCCATGGAGTTCCCTGATATGTTTTGGTAGTTAACCATTGTAACACCCCAGGATTTCAGAGTGTGTTATTTCTTAAAAATAATTCAATAACTTTCACTACACGCAACACCGAGTTCAATCACACCATTAAAAGAGGTCATGAATAGTATTAACTACATTTTGAACTTTATATAATCCTTATAATTTTAGAATCCCTATTATGAGTTTCCTAGTCATAATGCAAGAACAGATTCATTTTCAGTATTTCACTTTTATCAACTTCTAATAGTGAAATCTTTTTAAATACAATATTTTAAACTTTTTGACTAAATGGGGACATCAAAAATTTAAAATGAAACATCCCAAGCTTCCACGGTACGCTTTCCTTTGAATAAAACAGTAGCGTGTGTTGTACGCAACTTCGAGTTCTAACACACCGTAACCAATCAAACTAGCTGTTATGAATAGTAAAACCTACTTTTTGAAATCATATATATTTTATATTTCAAAATGGACTTCATTTTTGGATTCGGAATATCGAAATTAGTCTAGGGTGAAATTTTGGTACTTTTCGGATAACTTTCATATTTTGATGAATAGTGAAAATTACTAAATTTTAATTAAAAACAACTTTTTTAATAAAAATAATTAATAGTGATAAATTATGAATTTTAGTGGTTTTAAAGTATATTTAGAATATATTTTTACATTTTAATATAATGTTGGTCATTGGACATAATTTTACAATTAAACCGAACATAAACAAGTGTCAATCTTTTGATAGTTATTATCTCTTAAAAACACGCTTTTTGTTTGGACAGCGGGAATTAATTTTAAATTAATTTCTGCCACTTCTGTGTTTTGAATTTAGGAAAATGGATTCCATATTTGGAATCAGGATGTTCAAATTGTGTAAATGGGTAACTTTTATTTTTAGACATTTTGAATAATTACTGCGGTAAATATTTTATTTACCATGGTTAAGGGTAAATCCGGTAAATAAGGGTTAAAAAAATAATATTATAATAATACTAAATTACCCTAAAAACGTGTCTTAACCCTATTGGTTGATACATGGTCGACCATGGGAATATTTGGGTCGATTTTGGGACCCCATGGATCCACTTGTAAGTGATAATGACACTTTATTTTAATTAAGTCAAAATGAATACAAAAATGACACAAGCATATATCTTTTAGAAAAACAATTGTTACATAGGGTTATATAAGTTGGATTTTAGATTATAAATATTCATTAGAAATATAAAAATATTTCCTACATAATTATATTTTATTTATAATTTTTAGACATTAAATAATTTATTTTATTTATGACACAATGATGATGCAGTAATTACTATAATAGTGAAAAATTAAAATAATTGATATTATAAATACCCAAAAAAATATATAATATGAAACTTTTAATGAATTAAACTAATTTTATATGATAATATGATATATTAGGATTGATTTAATTGACTTTGTTCGAAGTAATCAATCTGTTAGGAGTTTCAAAAAAATCAACTATTGAATAGTGTCAAAATTGACATAAAAGAGTTCTTAAAACAAATATTATATTATTAATTGATATTAAATTCCTAAAAATCTAAGGTTCGGCCAAGAGACTTATATTATGATAGGTTCCTCATTAATGGACCACTTGGGGGTCGCTTGGATGTATATAGTAAGTTTATTAACCATATTATATAAAAATACAAAGAGACATTGTAAAAGTGAAACTAATTAACTTAGAGTTAATACTTAAAGATAAGGTTAATATAAGTACCCAAACCTGTCTAAATTCTATTGGATGAGTTGTTTTCGACCTATCCCTACCTCATCCTTTGAATAGTCAACTTTGGAGCCTTTAGAAACCGAATATGAATTTATTATAAATTAATATTTCTAGCTTTTCCAAAGGTGCCCCTCACCCCTCTTATAAAAGGGCACTCCTCCTTCTCATTTCTTCACACCTCTAAAGCCTTTTGGTTCGGCCAAACTCTGCCCAAATACTCTCCCAACATCCCTCAATACAACCTAGAGGCCTTAGTTTGATCAGAAAGCCAACCTAAGGAGCCCTTTTGATCAAATCAAAAGGAAGAACCCGAAGAAGAGGTAATGATTTCACCACCCTTTTCTAAGTTCATTTCTTCTTCCACTTCTTCTTCCTTTGTTCTTACCATTCTGAAATAATAACTCCAGTATCTCACATATACTGTGATGTTATTATAAATATGGTACAATCATATTCAGTATTCTATCCACCCTTTGAATAACATGTCACCATACGTGCGTACGTACGGCTTACCGTCTCCACGTCGTGGTGTAATTGTTATTCAATATAATATTATTTGGATGGGTATAATAATGATGTGTAACTCATGTAAATAATAAATATAACATGTTAATGATTCTGTATATATGATATACCATCCATTTATATATTATTTTAATATCAAAAGAATGATATTGTCGCTCGTGCGTACGTACGGACTACCGTCTCCACGAACGCGATGAGATTCATTCTCCATCGTATCCATTCAAGTATAATTATCATTTGATGATTTAAAAATGATGTTTAAGGACTGTATATCATTCTGGATATGAATAAGATACAACAACCATGGCTTATGTAACAAAACATATAAAAGAAAATGAGTAAGTTAACTCCCGAAACGACGATAATTCTAAGATATTATTAACAAATCAATGTTAAAAGATCATATATGATATCATATTAATATATATGATTCTTGTATAATTTAATAACAACTATTTCACCATTATACAGGAGGTTAACCTACCCCAACCAAGGAAAAGTACAAGGTAAGGGTTATTTCACAATCTCTTCATTATCCGAGGTTGTTTATACGTAATAATCTACTGGGATTTCATTATCATCCACATCCATGTTTCTTCGAAATGTATTTCAAATTTTTTTTACTATTTACAAGAATATGGGTTAAAGTCATTTATACCCTTGTTTGACTTTTTATAAGAGGTTTATAAAGGAATCTTTCCGTCGTTTTCAAAACAAGGTCCTTTTTAACCTTTTCGACAGAATTGAGGTAAGAATGTTTTTTAACTTATACGGCGGGTGCGGTTACTTTCCGCTGTTATAAAATCGTCGAAGCTTTCCTTACAAGCTTATAAGAATATTTTCAAAGAAAATGTTTTATTTTATATGGATCTTAAATGTTTTCAAAATAAAAGGAGATACTTCTTTTAAAAGAATTTTGATTTCATCTATGTCAACATCCTTTGATGGATTTTAAGATTATTTGAAGTTGATTTATTATAATACAAAACTTCTATATTGTATTGAAGGTTTTGTGATATGTTTGAATGTGGATGTGCTATTTTATACCATTCATAGTTTATGGTGAAACTCTTGACATTTCGTATGCTAGTTTTAACCCGAATGTTTATGTTATATTTCAAACTTTTCTTCAGATGAATGTGCTAAAAAAGTATGTTCCGGGTTGGGGACCGGTAAAAGTAAGCCCTCCAGGTTGGGGACTGGTTAAAGTAAGCCCTCCAGGTTAGGGACTGGTAAAATCAAGCCCTCCGGTTTGGTCTCCGGTTATTAGAGGTACTCCGGGTTGGTGTCCGGTTATTAGAGGCACTCCGGGTTGGTGTCCGGTTATTAGAGGCACTCCGGGATGGTGTCCGGTTATTAGAGGCACTCCGGGTTGGGTTCCGGTTAGAAGTAACCCCTAGGTCTTGGGATGAGGCCTAGACAATGAAATTAACGTTTGACATTATGCATTCCAACATTATGAAAGTGGTTATTGATTTTTGCATGTGATTATTCGATTAGTAGAATATCCATGTGAATAAGTAAATGGCATTATTTCATTTTACTTTTGCCATACCATGTTGAAGTTCAATTTTAAAAGGCTTTTGTTTTTAGTAATGCATTGCCTTAAATGTTTATTCTTATTTATGAAAGTTTCCGCTATATTGTTATCCTTACTGGGCATTTGAGCTCACCCCTTTTCTATGTTTTATTTTTCCCCAGGATGTGAAGAAGTAAAATATGAATGACCTGCAGGGATATTATGAGGGGATAGTAGTGTGGATTATGGAGACATTATGTTGTTGTAGTAGTTTTTCATTTTATGATGTAATGTAAAACGTATGAATATATCTAGTGTTTCCAAGGCTACTAAACCAATCGGTCTTTCGAGATTTGATCTTCTTGTGATCATGCCAATGTTATGTAATAATGCACCGACTCTGGGTAGCTGGGGTCGGGGCGTTACAGTTGGTATCAGAGGAAGTTTAGTACAAACCTTGGAAGCTAGATTTAGATAAACTCTGATTAGAGCACGTAGACCTAAGATGAACTTTGAGGATTAGTATAGAAGAACTTCCTAGAATTTTGGTATTGTAGAGATTTTGTGAGTTTTTCGAGCAATACATCCATGTCTGGATACGAGCAGGTAGAGGCGGCTCTGGCACAGATGTACCTAGGGGTAAAACCCGAAAACACCGCTTTGAGCTAGACTCGAACGGGAACTGGTGCACGACAACGGGCCTTGCTGCACTCTTGGTTACGACACTCCCGGGGGATATGCTTAGGATAACTCTCATTTTCTTTACAAATCATTATGAAGGGTTTATGAGTATATACTTCCCCAAAGAAAAATTTTTTATGATTATGGATTATATCCATAAATAGTTCAATTTATGTTAAGTGTTTTATAAGTATGGGATTATGTGTTTTGATTCATAAACTGATCTAGTTTATGACATGGTATAGAAATGGCACCCAGTAGAAGGAATGAGAACTCCAGAAATACACATGATTCAAAGAGAAGGAAGGATCATATCTTTCATGGTCTTAAGCTAGAATTTATAAGAGAAATAGTCTCCCATGTATTATCATCATATGAAGAAATAATATCATGTGTTGATAAGATATGTAAAGAGTTTACTGAGTCCTATGGATTTGAAGGGAAGCAAGAGAAGAAAAGGATGGAAGAGAGAAAGATGGATAAAGGGAAGAGGGAAAAGAAGAATTTTCCCATATGAGGTAACTGTGGAAAGAAACACCCTGGAACTTGCCTGAAAGGAATGGGAGTTTGTTATAAGTGTGGAGGAAAAGGGCACAAAGTACATGACTACAAGGGTAAGAAAATGGTTTTAAATGTACAATGCTTCATTTGCAAGGAGTTTGGACACTACGCGAACCTATGTCCCAGTCATCAGACTATGCCGCAAATGATGTTATTGGATAATAACCAAGTTATGATACTACCACAGATGAAGAGGAATGATTAGAGTTCTTATGTTGATTATGTCAATTGAGTGTTGTATCAACAATGTACTTGTTATAATAATTATGGAGTATATAAGGATTGTACTGCAGTACTATTTCATTAAGGACTTGAGATTATGTGGAACAAAGAAAAGTGACTCAATAGCAGGATAAATTTTTGGAAAATATATGGTTGAGAGAATGATAAATCATAATATAGTTCTGATACTGAGGTAGTGATTTTGGAATAATATGTGATTGTTTTGGATAAATTATATTGGATATTCTTGACTACCTTGGAACTAATTAATGATTTTTATATTCCATCATTGTTGGGGTTTAAAACATTTTTGGATTAATGAAGTATATCCAGTATTCTATATGGAAGAAGGGAGCATGAATGTAATCAATAAGGAATATGGTAATACATGATGAAGGTATTCATATTCTATTACGGGGTAAAAAGGATCTATATTATGTTTACCTTCCTTATAAATGTTGGACTGTGAGTTTAGACAGAAGTATTTTGGATAGTTCTAGTTTGGATTATTTTGGATTGCCATAAAAGAACAACCCTGAGGTCGGGCGGCAATCTGTCGCGTCCGGCAAGGCTGCGAGACTTGAACCCGCAACCGAAGGGAGACAAGGGTGTATCACCTACCACTGTCCCATGAGATTTCTTGAATTAAATAATGTAGTTTTTTTTAAAAGATCTGGTAGATGAATTATAAATTCATTTATTTTGGAACCCTGTACGAATAGTATAAATAGAAAAAAAAAATTATGTTCTAGAGTGAAAGATGAGTTTGTGGTAGAAATTTATTAATGGGTAAAATTCTAATTATAAAGTAAGTATATCTCCTTATTATCTTAGCCAATCTCATAAATAAATTCCTCAACATTAATAATAGAAACTTAGAACAAAAATGTTGTCCTAGATGGTACCTTAAATCATCACAAATTTATGGCTTTGGGATTGTTTTCCCTTTCATAGCCATGTTATCTACCACTCTCCATCAGATAATTGATGGTTAGATTTCTCTTCCATATCCATATTTTCCTACATGGAACCCTAGTATGTGTTATTTTCGGTAATCTTCATACTTTCCACTCTTTATTTTAAATATAGGCCTCATTAATTCATTTTTCGATGTGGGATTTCAACTAAGATATTTTGAAATGTCAAAAATGTGTTGTCCCAATACCCTATATTTTGTTGAACCGATGGTACTTCAAATCATCATAGATTGATGAGTTTAAGGACCTCAATTTTATAATTGTTTGTGATTGATGACCTCAATCACTACCTATAAATATTTACGTTTTTCCTCCAATTATATGTCTCTAATTGCCACCAATGTTCTCCTAATAGAGATCATAATTTGGTGGTGACCCTTTCATTTCTCTTTTCCTCATATTAAGACTAAATTTTAGTAACCCAATTTCCGATGTGGGTTTTCCCACAAATATATTTTCTACTTTCAACCTTTTATTTTCGAAGAACAATTTCAAATTGCGAGGACGCAATTTATTGAAGGAGGGGAGAATGTAACACCCCAGGATTTCAGAGTGTGTTATTTCTTAAAAATAATTCAATAACTTGCACTACACGCAACACCGAGTTCAATCACACCATTAAAAGAGGTCATGAATAGTATTAACTACATTTTGAACTTTATATAATCCTTATAATTTTAGAATCCCTATTATGAGTTTCCTAGTCATAATGCAAGAACAGATTCATTTTCAGTATTTCACTTTTATCAACTTCTAATAGTGAAACCTTTTTAAATACAATATTTTAAACTTTTTGACTAAATGGGGACATCAAAAATTTAAAATGAAACATCCCAAGCTTCCACGGTACGCTTTCCTTTGAATAAAACAGTAGCGTGTGTTGTACGCAACTTCGAGTTCTAACACACCGTAACCAATCAAACTAGCTGTTATGAACAGTAAAACCTACTTTTTGAAATCATATATATTTTATATTTCAAAATGGACTTCATTTTTGGATTCGGAATATCGAAATTAGTCTAGGGTGAAATTTTGGTACTTTTCGGATAACTTTCATATTTTGATGAATAGTGAAAATTACTAAATTTTAATTAAAAACAACTTTTTTAATAAAAATAATTAATAGTGATAAATTATGAATTTTAGTGGTTTTAAAGTATATTTAGAATATATTTTTACATTTTAATATAATGTTGGTCATTGGACATAATTTTACAATTAAACCGAACATAAACAAGTGTCAATCTTTTGATAGTTATTATCTCTTAAAAACACGCTTTTTGTTTTGACAGCGGGAATTAATTTTAAATTAATTTCTGCCACTTCTGTGTTTTGAATTTAGGAAAATGGATTCCATATTTGGAATCAGGATGTTCAAATTGTGTAAATGGGTAACTTTTATTTTTAGACATTTTGAATAATTACTGCGGTAAATATTTTATTTACCATGGTTAAGGGTAAATCCGGTAAATAAGGGTTAAAAAAATAATATTATAATAATACTAAATTACCCTAAAAACGTGTCTTAACCCTATTGGTTGATACATGGTCGACCATGGGAATCTTTGGGTCGATTTTGGGACCCCATGGATCCACTTGTAAGTGATAATGACACTTTATTTTAATTAAGTCAAAATGAATACAAAAATGACACAAGCATATATCTTTTAGAAAAACAATTGTTACATAGGGTTATATAAGTTGGATTTTAGATTATAAATATTCATTAGAAATATAAAAATATTTCCTACATAATTATATTTTATTTATAATTTTTAGACATTAAATAATTTATTTTATTTATGACACAATGATGATGCAGTAATTACTATAATAGTGAAAAATTAAAATAATTGATATTATAAATACCCAAAAAAATATATAATATGAAACTTTTAATGAATTAAACTAATTTTATATGATAATATGATATATTAGGATTGATTTAATTGACTTTGTTCGAAGTAATCAATCTGTTAGGAGTTTCAAAAAAATCAACTATTGAATAGTGTCAAAATTGACATAAAAGAGTTCTTAAAACAAATATTATATTATTAATTGATATTAAATTCCTAAAAATCTAAGGTTCGGCCAAGAGACTTATATTATGATAGGTTCCTCATTAATGGACCACTTGGGGGTCGCTTGGATGTATATAGTAAGTTTATTAACCATATTATATAAAAATACAAAGAGACATTGTAAAAGTGAAACTAATTAACTTAGAGTTAATACTTAAAGATAAGGTTAATATAAGTACCCAAACCTGTCTAAATTCTATTGGATGAGTTGTTTTCGACCTATCCCTACCTCATCCTTTGAATAGTCAACTTTGGAGCCTTTAGAAACCGAATATGAATTTATTATAAATTAATATTTCTAGCTTTTCCAAAGGTGCCCCTCACCCCTCTTATAAAAGGGCACTCCTCCTTCTCATTTCTTCACACCTCTAAAGCCTTTTGGTTCGGCCAAACTCTGCCCAAATACTCTCCCAACATCCCTCAATACAACCTAGAGGCCTTAGTTTGATCAGAAAGCCAACCTAAGGAGCCCTTTTGATCAAATCAAAAGGAAGAACCCGAAGAAGAGGTAATGATTTCACCACCCTTTTCTAAGTTCATTTCTTCTTCCACTTCTTCTTCCTTTGTTCTTACCATTCTGAAATAATAACTCCAGTATCTCACATATACTGTGATGTTATTATAAATATGGTACAATCATATTCAGTATTCTATCCACCCTTTGAATAACATGTCACCATACGTGCGTACGTACGGCTTACCGTCTCCACGTCGTGGTGTAATTGTTATTCAATATAATATTATTTGGATGGGTATAATAATGATGTGTAACTCATGTAAATAATAAATATAACATGTTAATGATTCTGTATATATGATATACCATCCATTTATATATTATTTTAATATCAAAAGAATGATATTGTCGCTCGTGCGTACGTACGGACTACCGTCTCCACGAACGCGATGAGATTCATTCTCCATCGTATCCATTCAAGTATAATTATCATTTGATGATTTAAAAATGATGTTTAAGGACTGTATATCATTCTGGATATGAATAAGATACAACAACCATGGCTTATGTAACAAAACATATAAAAGAAAATGAGTAAGTTAACTCCCGAAACGACGATAATTCTAAGATATTATTAACAAATCAATGTTAAAAGATCATATATGATATCATATTAATATATATGATTCTTGTATAATTTAATAACAACTATTTCACCATTATACAGGAGGTTAACCTACCCCAACCAAGGAAAAGTACAAGGTAAGGGTTATTTCACAATCTCTTCATTATCCGAGGTTGTTTATACGTAATAATCTACTGGGATTTCATTATCATCCACATCCATGTTTCTTCGAAATGTATTTCAAATTTTTTTTACTATTTACAAGAATATGGGTTAAAGTCATTTATACCCTTGTTTGACTTTTTATAAGAGGTTTATAAAGGAATCTTTCCGTCGTTTTCAAAACAAGGTCCTTTTTAACCTTTTCGACAGAATTGAGGTAAGAATGTTTTTTAACTTATACGGCGGGTGCGGTTACTTTCCGCTGTTATAAAATCGTCGAAGCTTTCCTTACAAGCTTATAAGAATATTTTCAAAGAAAATGTTTTATTTTATATGGATCTTAAATGTTTTCAAAATAAAAGGAGATACTTCTTTTAAAAGAATTTTGATTTCATCTATGTCAACATCCTTTGATGGATTTTAAGATTATTTGAAGTTGATTTATTATAATACAAAACTTCTATATTGTATTGAAGGTTTTGTGATATGTTTGAATGTGGATGTGCTATTTTATACCATTCATAGTTTATGGTGAAACTCTTGACATTTCGTATGCTAGTTTTAACCCGAATGTTTATGTTATATTTCAAACTTTTCTTCAGATGAATGTGCTAAAAAAGTATGTTCCGGGTTGGGGACCGGTAAAAGTAAGCCCTCCAGGTTGGGGACTGGTTAAAGTAAGCCCTCCAGGTTAGGGACTGGTAAAATCAAGCCCTCCGGTTTGGTCTCCGGTTATTAGAGGTACTCCGGGTTGGTGTCCGGTTATTAGAGGCACTCCGGGTTGGTGTCCGGTTATTAGAGGCACTCCGGGATGGTGTCCGGTTATTAGAGGCACTCCGGGTTGGGTTCCGGTTAGAAGTAACCCCTAGGTCTTGGGATGAGGCCTAGATAATGAAATTAACGTTTGACATTATGCATTCCAACATTATGAAAGTGGTTATTGATTTTTGCATGTGATTATTCGATTAGTAGAATATCCATGTGAATAAGTAAATGGCATTATTTCATTTTACTTTTGCCATACCATGTTGAAGTTCAATTTTAAAAGGCTTTTGTTTTTAGTAATGCATTGCCTTAAATGTTTATTCTTATTTATGAAAGTTTCCGCTATATTGTTATCCTTACTGGGCATTTGAGCTCACCCCTTTTCTATGTTTTATTTTTCCCCAGGATGTGAAGAAGTAAAATATGAATGACCTGCAGGGATATTATGAGGGGATAGTAGTGTGGATTATGGAGACATTATGTTGTTGTAGTAGTTTTTCATTTTATGATGTAATGTAAAACGTATGAATATATCTAGTGTTTCCAAGGCTACTAAACCAATCGGTCTTTCGAGATTTGATCTTCTTGTGATCATGCCAATGTTATGTAATAATGCACCGACTCTGGGTAGCTGGGGTCGGGGCGTTACAGTTGGTATCAGAGGAAGTTTAGTACAAACCTTGGAAGCTAGATTTAGATAAACTCTGATTAGAGCACGTAGACCTAAGATGAACTTTGAGGATTAGTATAGAAGAACTTCCTAGAATTTTGGTATTGTAGAGATTTTGTGAGTTTTTCGAGCAATACATCCATGTCTGGATACGAGCAGGTAGAGGCGGCTCTGGCACAGATGTACCTAGGGGTAAAACCCGAAAACACCGCTTTGAGCTAGACTCGAACGGGAACTGGTGCACGACAACGGGCCTTGCTGCACTCTTGGTTACGACACTCCCGGGGGATATGCTTAGGATAACTCTCATTTTCTTTACAAATCATTATGAAGGGTTTATGAGTATATACTTCCCCAAAGAAAATTTTTTTATGATTATGGATTATATCCATAAATAGTTCAATTTATGTTAAGTGTTTTATAAGTATGGGATTATGTGTTTTGATTCATAAACTGATCTAGTTTATGACATGGTATAGAAATGGCACCCAGTAGAAGGAATGAGAACTCCAGAAATACACATGATTCAAAGAGAAGGAAGGATCATATCTTTCATGGTCTTAAGCTAGAATTTATAAGAGAAATAGTCTCCCATGTATTATCATCATATGAAGAAATAATATCATGTGTTGATAAGATATGTAAAGAGTTTACTGAGTCCTATGGATTTGAAGGGAAGCAAGAGAAGAAAAGGATGGAAGAGAGAAAGATGGATAAAGGGAAGAGGGAAAAGAAGAATTTTCCCATATGAGGTAACTGTGGAAAGAAACACCCTGGAACTTGCCTGAAAGGAATGGGAGTTTGTTATAAGTGTGGAGGAAAAGGGCACAAAGTACATGACTACAAGGGTAAGAAAATGGTTTTAAATGTACAATGCTTCATTTGCAAGGAGTTTGGACACTACGCGAACCTATGTCCCAGTCATCAGACTATGCCGCAAATGATGTTATTGGATAATAACCAAGTTATGATACTACCACAGATGAAGAGGAATGATTAGAGTTCTTATGTTGATTATGTCAATTGAGTGTTGTATCAACAATGTACTTGTTATAATAATTATGGAGTATATAAGGATTGTACTGCAGTACTATTTCATTAAGGACTTGAGATTATGTGGAACAAAGAAAAGTGACTCAATAGCAGGATAAATTTTTGGAAAATATATGGTTGAGAGAATGATAAATCATAATATAGTTCTGATACTGAGGTAGTGATTTTGGAATAATATGTGATTGTTTTGGATAAATTATATTGGATATTCTTGACTACCTTGGAACTAATTAATGATTTTTATATTCCATCATTGTTGGGGTTTAAAACATTTTTGGATTAATGAAGTATATCCAGTATTCTATATGGAAGAAGGGAGCATGAATGTAATCAATAAGGAATATGGTAATACATGATGAAGGTATTCATATTCTATTACGGGGTAAAAAGGATCTATATTATGTTTACCTTCCTTATAAATGTTGGACTGTGAGTTTAGACAGAAGTATTTTGGATAGTTCTAGTTTGGATTATTTTGGATTGCCATAAAAGAACAACCCTGAGGTCGGGCGGCAATCTGTCGCGTCCGGCAAGGCTGCGAGACTTGAACCCGCAACCGAAGGGAGACAAGGGTGTATCACCTACCACTGTCCCATGAGATTTCTTGAATTAAAAAATGTAGTTTTTTTTAAAAGATCTGGTAGATGAATTATAAATTCATTTATTTTGGAACCCTGTACGAATAGTATAAATAGAAAAAAAAAATTATGTTCTAGAGTGAAAGATGAGTTTGTGGTAGAAATTTATTAATGGGTAAAATTCTAATTATAAAGTAAGTATATCTCCTTATTATCTTAGCCAATCTCATAAATAAATTCCTCAACATTAATAATAGAAACTTAGAACAAAAATGTTGTCCTAGATGGTACCTTAAATCATCACAAATTTATGGCTTTGGGATTGTTTTCCCTTTCATAGCCATGTTATCTACCACTCTCCATCAGATAATTGATGGTTAGATTTCTCTTCCATATCCATATTTTCCTACATGGAACCCTAGTATGTGTTATTTTCGGTAATCTTCATACTTTCCACTCTTTATTTTAAATATAGGCCTCATTAATTCATTTTTCGATGTGGGATTTCAACTAAGATATTTTGAAATGTCAAAAATGTGTTGTCCCAATACCCTATATTTTGTTGAACCGATGGTACTTCAAATCATCATAGATTGATGAGTTTAAGGACCTCAATTTTATAATTGTTTGTGATTGATGACCTCAATCACTACCTATAAATATTTACGTTTTTCCTCCAATTATATGTCTCTAATTGCCACCAATGTTCTCCTAATAGAGATCATAATTTGGTGGTGACCCTTTCATTTCTCTTTTCCTCATATTAAGACTAAATTTTAGTAACCCAATTTCCGATGTGGGTTTTCCCACAAATATATTTTCTACTTTCAACCTTTTATTTTCGAAGAACAATTTCAAATTGCGAGGACGCAATTTATTGAAGGAGGGGAGAATGTAACACCCCAGGATTTCAGAGTGTGTTATTTCTTAAAAATAATTCAATAACTTGCACTACACGCAACACCGAGTTCAATCACACCATTAAAAGAGGTCATGAATAGTATTAACTACATTTTGAACTTTATATAATCCTTATAATTTTAGAATCCCTATTATGAGTTTCCTAGTCATAATGCAAGAACAGATTCATTTTCAGTATTTCACTTTTATCAACTTCTAATAGTGAAACCTTTTTAAATACAATATTTTAAACTTTTTGACTAAATGGGGACATCAAAAATTTAAAATGAAACATCCCAAGCTTCCACGGTACGCTTTCCTTTGAATAAAACAGTAGCGTGTGTTGTACGCAACTTCGAGTTCTAACACACCGTAACCAATCAAACTAGCTGTTATGAACAGTAAAACCTACTTTTTGAAATCATATATATTTTATATTTCAAAATGGACTTCATTTTTGGATTCGGAATATCGAAATTAGTCTAGGGTGAAATTTTGGTACTTTTCGGATAACTTTCATATTTTGATGAATAGTGAAAATTACTAAATTTTAATTAAAAACAACTTTTTTAATAAAAATAATTAATAGTGATAAATTATGAATTTTAGTGGTTTTAAAGTATATTTAGAATATATTTTTACATTTTAATATAATGTTGGTCATTGGACATAATTTTACAATTAAACCGAACATAAACAAGTGTCAATCTTTTGATAGTTATTATCTCTTAAAAACACGCTTTTTGTTTTGACAGCGGGAATTAATTTTAAATTAATTTCTGCCACTTCTGTGTTTTGAATTTAGGAAAATGGATTCCATATTTGGAATCAGGATGTTCAAATTGTGTAAATGGGTAACTTTTATTTTTAGACATTTTGAATAATTACTGCGGTAAATATTTTATTTACCATGGTTAAGGGTAAATCCGGTAAATAAGGGTTAAAAAAATAATATTATAATAATACTAAATTACCCTAAAAACGTGTCTTAACCCTATTGGTTGATACATGGTCGACCATGGGAATCTTTGGGTCGATTTTGGGACCCCATGGATCCACTTGTAAGTGATAATGACACTTTATTTTAATTAAGTCAAAATGAATACAAAAATGACACAAGCATATATCTTTTAGAAAAACAATTGTTACATAGGGTTATATAAGTTGGATTTTAGATTATAAATATTCATTAGAAAGATAAAAAGATTTCCTACATAATTATATTTTATTTATAATTTTTAGACATTAAATAATTTATTTTATTTATGACACAATGATGATGCAGTAATTACTATAATAGTGAAAAATTAAAATAATTGATATTATAAATACCCAAAAAAATATATAATATGAAACTTTTAATGAATTAAACTAATTTTATATGATAATATGATATATTAGGATTGATTTAATTGACTTTGTTCGAAGTAATCAATCTGTTAGGAGTTTCAAAAAAATCAACTATTGAATAGTGTCAAAATTGACATAAAAGAGTTCTTAAAACAAATATTATATTATTAATTGATATTAAATTCCTAAAAATCTAGGGTTCGGCCAAGAGACTTATATTATGATAGGTTCCTCATTAATGGACCACTTGGGGGTCTCTTGGATGTATATAGTAAGTTTATTAACCATATTATATAAAAATACAAAGAGACATTGTAAAAGTGAAACTAATTAACTTAGAGTTAATACTTAAAGATAATGTTAATATAAGTACCCAAACCTGTCTAAATTCTATTGGATGAGTTGTTTTCGACCTATCCCCACCTCATCCTTTGAATAGTCAACTTTGGAGCCTTTAGAAACCGAATATGAATTTATTATAAATTAATATTTCTAGCTTTTCCAAAGGTGCCCCTCACCCCTCTTATAAAAGGGCACTCCTCCTTCTCATTTCTTCACACCTCTAAAGCCTTTTGGTTCGGCCAAACTCTGCCCCAATACTCTCCCAACATCCCTCAATACAACCTAGAGGCCTTAGTTTGATCAGAAAGCCAACCTAAGGATCCCTTTTGATCAAATCAAAAGGAAGAACCCGAAGAAGAGGTAATGATTTCACCACCCTTTTCTAAGTTCATTTCTTCTTCCACTTCTTCTTCCTTTGTTCTTACCATTCTGAAATAATAACTCCAGTATCTCACATATACTGTGATGTTATTATAAATATGGTACAATCATATTCAGTATTCTATCCACCCTTTGAATAACATGTCACCATACGTGCGTACGTACGGCTTACCGTCTCCACGTCGTGGTGTAATTGTTATTCAATATAATATTATTTGGATGGGTATAATAATGATGTGTAACTCATGTAAATAATAAATATAACATGTTAATGATTCTGTATATATGATATACCATCCATTTATATATTATTTTAATATCAAAAGAATGATATTGTCGCTCGTGCGTACGTACGGACTACCGTCTCCACGAACGCGATGAGATTCATTCTCCATCGTATCCATTCAAGTATAATTATCATTTGATGATTTAAAAATGATGTTTAAGGACTGTATATCATTCTGGATATGAATAAGATACAACAACCATGGCTTATGTAACAAAACATATAAAAGAAAATGAGTAAGTTAACTCCCGAAACGACGATAATTCTAAGATATTATTAACAAATCAATGTTAAAAGATCATATATGATATCATATTAATATATATGATTCTTGTATAATTTAATAACAACTATTTCACCATTATACAGGAGGTTAACCTACCCCAACCAAGGAAAAGTACAAGGTAAGGGTTATTTCACAATCTCTTCATTATCCGAGGTTGTTTATACGTAATAATCTACTGGGATTTCATTATCATCCACATCCATGTTTCTTCGAAATGTATTTCAAATTTTTTTTACTATTTATAAGAATATGGGTTAAAGTCATTTATACCCTTGTTTGACTTTTTATAAGAGGTTTATAAAGGAATCTTTCCGTCGTTTTCAAAACAAGGTCCTTTTTAACCTTTTCGACAGAATTGAGGTAAGAATGTTTTTTAACTTATACGGCGGGTGCGGTTACTTTCCGCTGTTATAAAATTGTCGAAGCTTTCCTTACAAGCTTATAAGAATATTTTCAAAGAAAATGTTTTATTTTATATGGATCTTAAATGTTTTCAAAATAAAAGGAGATACTTCTTTTAAAAGAATTTTGATTTCATCTATGTCAACATCCTTTGATGGATTTTAAGATTATTTGAAGTTGATTTATTATAATACAAAACTTCTATATTGTATTGAAGGTTTTGTGATATGTTTGAATGTGGATGTGCTATTTTATACCATTCATAGTTTATGGTGAAACTCTTGACATTTCGTATGCTAGTTTTAACCCGAATGTTTATGTTATATTTCAAACTTTTCTTCAGATGAATGTGCTAAAAAAGTATGTTCCGGGTTGGGGACCGGTAAAAGTAAGCCCTCCAGGTTGGGGACTGGTTAAAGTAAGCCCTCCAGGTTAGGGACTGGTAAAAGCAAGCCCTCCGGTTTGGTCTCCGGTTATTAGAGGTACTCCGGGTTGGTGTCCGGTTATTAGAGGCACTCCGGGTTGGTGTCCGGTTATTAGAGGCACTCCGGGATGGTGTCCGGTTATTAGAGGCACTCCGGGTTGGGTTCCGGTTAGAAGTAACCCCTAGGTCTTGGGATGAGGCCTAGACAATGAAATTAACGTTTGACATTATGCATTCCAACATTATGAAAGTGGTTATTGATTTTTGCATGTGATTATTCGATTAGTAGAATATCCATGTGAATAAGTAAATGGCATTATTTCATTTTACTTTTGCCATACCATGTTGAAGTTCAATTTTAAAAGGCTTTTGTTTTTAGTAATGCATTGCCTTAAATGTTTATTCTTATTTATGAAAGTTTCCGCTATATTGTTATCCTTACTGGGCATTTGAGCTCACCCCTTTTCTATGTTTTATTTTTCCCCAGGATGTGAAGAAGTAAAATATGAATGACCTGCAGGGATATTATGAGGGGATAGTAGTGTGGATTATGGAGACATTATGTTGTTGTAGTAGTTTTTCATTTTATGATGTAATGTAAAACTTATGAATATATCTAGTGTTTCCAAGGCTACTAAACCAATCGGTCTTTCGAGATTTGATCTTCTTGTGATCATGCCAATGTTATGTAATAATGCACCGACTCTGGGTAGCTGGGGTCGGGGCGTTACAACCATCAATACTAAGGAAATTATTTTCTATGCTTAAGTGTATGCCTCAATTCCATATCTTATGACTTTTTATGCTTTCATATATCTTTTTATTTGATTTCTTTATGATTCATGTTATATGAACTGCCAATATTTTTTACATGACTCAATAATATGATATTTGATATGTAATGTATAGTTATGTTATGTGCATTTTCTAATACCCTTATGTTCATGTTAAGCTTACATATATCACTTTTTGTACCCTTACTAATCATATGAGCTCACCATTTATTATGTTTCCTTTACCCAAGTTATTAAGAAAGGTTTTAAGTATTATGAAGTTGTGAAGAGTACTAAAGGGGAGATATTAATGGAAAAAGAGGAATATCTTTCACCAAATTAGAATGTTTTGTACATAGTCACCCAAGGCACTAAACTATTATATTCCTCATGTGAATTTTTGTGAAACTTAATGAATATTAACTAAAAAGGTGTAATATCCATATATAAGAAGCCTGATTCGATATAATTAGACTACACTTTAAGGGAAAATGAATATTAAATAGTGTCACAAGAAACCATTACTCACACCATGTCTAGTTTCATGTGTCTATAGGTGATATAAAAAATTCATATCATGGAAAATAAAAACCATTAAACATAGATGAAATACAATAGATATAGTTGGTGATAAAAATTATATATCAATAATAAATTGCATGCATGTGAAAATACAAGGAATTATTAATTTTATATACTATAAAACCAAAAATGCACATGATGAACAACAACTTATATAAACATTACCATGATTATAATGACAAATCAATTAAAAAACATGCATAAAATAGAATCATTAGTGAATAATTTTGTAATCAATAGTTTTATCTAACCATTAAATAATTATCCTAAGCTTCACCCTTCTTGCATTATCTCAACCAATCAGTCACAACCCAATATATTTACTTTTGGATTCCTTTTAAATTTCTAGATATCTCACCCATTTAGTTGTAAGAGTGAAATTACTAATATAATATACATAAATAACTTTGACTCAAACAAAATATTCATTTTTGTTATGATAGACTGTATGGATTGATTTATAATTTTTTAGATGCACAAAATACCTATTTGGGTCCCCTTTTCCAACTTACATTCACACCAACACATAGATCCCAATTTAAAAAATAATATATGTATGGTTATCATAAATTGACTCAATAAATGTGTATTAAAAAAGGTTACACACTAAACTATGCTCAACGAAACAATTTAGAGAAACCCTTAAATTTTCCAAAAAATTAGAATATAAAACTAAATTTCATACCTATGTAATATACATATAAAAATGTTATTTATTACATCATATTTAATTATTTGGTGTTATATACATTGGTGGATGAAACATAGATGAAAAATAAATTTATAATTTCATGAATATGGGGAGGGATAAGAGGAGGAGAGGGAGAGGTCCCTTTGGTTCAACCTTATATAATAAGAAATTCCCAAAGGATGTTTTAAAATATTAAAACCCATAAAATAAAAAATTTCCCAATCAAATCATTCTTAGGATAATCTACTATAAATTTTAAAAACACATATTACAAAATTGGTACAAATTTTAGAACTTTGGTGGATTGCCATCTAAATTTATGTGGTAGAAGGATCTATAAAGAGCCTTAGTCAAATTTAATGAATATTTAGTAGAATAAAATCCTAAATATGGTGGTAACATATCTCTAAAGAATCTTTTTCATCCCATAAGAATTATAGTATAATCCTGCTATACTTTTTATATAAGTATTCATTCCACTTCAGAATTATTCCCATCCACATCTTTCAACAAACTATATTTTTATTTATATAAGCACTATATAATTGCATAAAAAAATATTTACCATAGGAACATTATATTTTTTCTAAAAAATTAAAAAAATGTTTATTAAAATTTGGAATTAGTGAAGATATATAATGATAATAATAATAATAATAATTACTATTATTATTATAATAGAATACAAGTGATGTCTGTGTTAGAAACCCTATTGGAAAATAACTATTTTAGTTATTTTATCTTTATGTGAAATTTAAATTCCAATGGATGGAAATTAATGTTATTAGAGTATGATTAAATTATTATAAATAATATTGTGATGTTATAATGTTTTATAAAACCTTTTATCTGAAGATATTGGAATAGACTCATAATTAAATATATTATTATCATTATGATTTTTATATTTACAATGAAATATATAGTGTATGTATAAATATTAAAAAACCAAAAAAGTTTTTGACGTGTTCATATCAATGATATAAAATTAGGTAAAGTTTTTAAAATGAAAATTATTTAAGTCATCATTTTTTTCATGATTTTTGATTGTTAAACATGTGGATATAAACAAAAAATTAAATTATTCATGATGTGTTAAAAATAGTATTTTTTGTTTCCATGAAATATAATGGTTATGAATAATTTTAATTATTGAAAATATAATTAAATTATTTTAAAATGATTTTTCTATTATTATTGATAATATTTATGAAAAGTATTTTTTTAAAAATCATGTTAATAGGGATAATTAAACTTTTTTCTTTGATAAGAGGATTTTTTGGGAAGCGCAATGTGTTTAAAATTATTAAAATAAAATAAACTATTTTTATATAGATTAAAAACTAGAAATGTGAATGATATTTGGACATAAAATTAAATAGATGATACAAAATTATTTGAATGAGAATGTGAGATTATTGTTAAATTTTTTAATTAGTATGATCAAGTGTAGACCCTAAATTTTTACATTTTTTATGTCAAGGAAATTCTGAAAATAACTATTATATGTCTAAAATTTTAGAAAGTGTTAATAATATTATTTTTATTATTACAAGACACATGAATGTTAGAGGAAATGTAAAATTTAAATTAGTGTCAAAATTAAATAATTATCTATTCTACGAAACATCTTATAATTCTAACATTTTTTTGCGTCTTAATACAATACATGTCACATTATTGATCTTGATTTCATAATCAATGTTAAATTTATTATATTTATTTTCTATGTTATGTATATAAAATATTTTGTGATGATGATTTTTGGGTTGTAGTTGAATTAAAATTATATTGAATATTATATTCTATAGAAGTTTATAGGATTGAATTTATTGATAATCATGATAATGATCCTGGATTACTTGATGGTGACTCATTTACATTTATCACAAAAATAAAATTTTAATTTTTTGTGAGTAAATTAACCTGAAATATGTTTTATTGAAAAATTATACTTATTTTGAGCTAATTAATAGAAAAAATTAATACATATGTAAAATGATGAACAGTGGAATGTTAATTATTTGGGATATAATGGTTAACATTTGATTGTATAATATGAAAAAATAAGTGGAAAATGTGATTTATTATATTTATATAAAAGGATATGATAAAATGATATTAAAATTCTTGAAGGACTTGGTTTTTTTATTTGTATAATTTCTATGTTATACTTATAATTTCATGGATTGAAATAGGAATTCTATATGTTCATAAGCCATAGTTTTATATAAAAAATGTATCAATTTGGTGAGACCAATGGGGTTCAAGATTCCATCACCTAATGTTTGTGGAATTAGAATAGAATGAACATTGATTATGATCAAGATCATTTATAATCCTTTATTCTGATAATATGAATTTATTGGGTGGTGAAATTTTGTTAGAGACAATTCATTTTAAATTCATTATTTTGAATAAAAAAAGTGATGTTATGATTTGGGCATATGAAATGATTTCATTATATTTGAACACATAAAAAATTAGGATAATGGAATGGAGGAAGATTTATCATAGAATATTTTTTTATTAAATTATTAATAATGGGATACCTGATAAAAGTACATTAGGTTATGGGATAATTCATGTTAGAGGAGAATAGATGACCACTTGAATAGAAACATTAGAGAATGATATTAACTTTGTTTAGAAAAAAATACAGAATTGTTGGAAGTAATAAAATTTTTTTTTGAAATGAATAGAGTTATTTAATGATAATATATTATAGAAGGTGCATTGGTAAAAAATAAAACCTCACTTTTACTTCTCACTCAATGAATTATTCCTCAAATGGGGTACTTTAAGAAATCCTCAACAATTTTTTTAACCTTCTACCCTGTGAAATGCATCATATAACTGTTACCTTACTTATTACTCGATACATATTAGTGAGTAACCAATTATAGTTATAGTGGGGAAATTATCTATTTGTTAAGCTCAGGGGTTACCTGAAAAGGTATATTGGTTACTCAATGGTTTTTTTTGAAAACTCTAAAACATTATATTTTTATAATTTATCTATAGGTCTCATACTTAAGAAACATCCTACTTAACTCATAACATCCATAATATTTATAAATAGTAATTTAGGTTTTTTTAAAAGATGAAGGGATATAATTTAAAGTTCCATCCATGGTGGTTGATCTAATATAGTTTTTTTTATTTCAAATTGAATTATAAAGTATTTAAAGTCATTTGAAGTATTATAAAGTAGGATACATAAACTAAGAGAGGAAATAACATAGAGAATAGTCCATTGAAATCAAATAGAAGAGATATGAGATATTTTATTTTTTTATTCATTTAATTAAGTGTGATTATTTGGAGCTGATGATTGGATCCTTGCATGTGATGATGGTGAAAAATTCCATTCTTAATATAGAGTGTCATATGTTTGTTTATGTTTTTTTGAACATGAAATACTTATTTATATATTAGTATATGAAAGATTTTTAGGAAATAATTTATTAGGTTTTCATCTCAAGTAAAAGTTTACTAAATTCTAAAAATGAAGTGAGTCAATAACTAGTAGATGTATATATTTATAAAAATAATTGATTAAATTTATTCTTTATAGATACTCATAATTATTTACAATTCTTATATAGATGATAAATATATAATAAGAGCAGAAAAACATCCTCAATTCTATCTGACATCATTTATATGATTATATATGCGATGGATCATATATAAAATATATAGATGTTGATTTTAATAAGTTTAATGATATAACCTACTAATTGTATTTAATAGATGATACTAGTGGATAATATGAATATTGATTACTCAATTTTTTGAAAATGATGCATTAATTCATTTTCAATAGTAAAACATGTTAAATATTATGTCTATGACTCTTCGATTTACTCACTTCCCATCATATTGAAGAAATAAAATAAACGATTTTAATTCATCTAATTATTATAAAACTCTTTAAGAATTATTTATAAAATATATGTATATTTTTTAATGATTCACTACCTCTTAGTGAAGCCATTATAGGTATTTATAATTTGTTTTTGTGGGACGTATGGGTTAGTATTAGATACATTAAATCTATTTACTTAATTGTTAAGTGCCCGGTATTATTTTTCCATCACACTAAGAGCGGAGTGATTCAGTGTGGTCTATGTTTTAAAAACATTTCTATTATTTATTATCAAAAACTGATAATCCTATTTGGATGATTATATCTCATATGAATCATGTAACATAAATCCACCATATGGAATAAAAAAAGTAAATAGATTACAACACATAGTGTTTTGAAAAACTTCACCCCTAATGTGGGTGACTATGTCTTTTCTATAATCAGGCGAATTCCATGAAAAAAGTTCTTCAACAATGAAATATAGCGAATAAATTATAGAAATTATTATCCTTAATTCCCAAGGAATTTAAATAGGGAAGTTAGCATCATTAATCCCCAAAATTATTACACAATAATAGTATCCTTAAAATGATAATATTGAATACCTATAGTTTATAATTGACCTATAACTTCCCTTTCTTGAACAAGATATTTTAGAATCTCTAGGATGTCACAACATACCAATAGTAGATCATCTTCATCAAAAGTAGGGATTTGAAAACCTTCGAATAAATAAATTCACCAACAAGCATATTGGACTTATTCTCTCAATATTTTGAATTATCAACACAAGAATAAAAAAGTATCACTATTTTATCCTACCCATATAATATATAAATATTCAAAAGATGTATGTAAGTTATTCTCTACTAAATCCTTATATATATCTCAAATCATCTCTGATTTAGAACAACTATGATTCAAAATTGGATCTGATTCAAAATTGTTACTATGTTCGAACCAATAATATTTAAAAAATATATGTAGGCTGATTTTATCACGTCCTACCTCAAATAAAATTATTTTATATAGTATACATGCTATAATACCACTTCTTCCTAAAATTAAATAATCTTTCATAATGTACAGATTATTCTCTCAAGATATCATCAAATAGTTTCATCAATCTTATCACACTCACTAGTTGTTTATTCAAATAAACACTCTTACATTTATAAATGAAATTGAATATGGAGCTTCCATAGAATTTAGAAACTTGTGATTCATGAATTTTTCATTTTCAATTTACCACTTTCTCAATTAAGAAATATTATCATTTAATTCTTAGTCAATATTCTTTTTCTCTTCCTGAAATTTTGGCTTGAAATGAAAATCATCTTAGCCAAATCTCTGTCTTCCTCCTTTAATACTTCATAAAAATATAACTTAAATTACAGATAAATAATTATTATACCTATGTAATAGATAAAAACCCAATAAATTCAAAATTAATTTTCCAATTCAATAATTTATTCTTCCACATCTTCATATTGAACTTCAAAAAACATTGGGTAACTCTTACATTATCTATTTTGATAAAAAAATTAATATTATCAATATTTTGAGTTTGAAAATTTATTCTTCTGTAGCATTAATGAAATTTACAAACATCATAACCAATAAGAACATGCTTCTTCTACTATTATTTTCACTTCCAGTCTTCAACATCATCCTTATTTACTTTTTCCTTTCACTTATAATCATTAATAATAGAATTGTATATACTTCTAATACATGTTACACTTTAATTATTCAATATCATCCTTATTAATTCTATTTATTATTATGATTCTTAAATGTTTTTTTCAACATATTTTGTATCAGTTATTACCACATTCAATATTATGATACTTTTATACTTTAAAATCATCTGAAAAAATCATCACTAGTTGCTTCCACAAAATTCTTATCCATTATATTTATAATTATTAAAGATTTTTCTTCTAAGTCATGATGATTCAATAGAATACTAAACATATGTTTCTTATTCCTCTGAGCTCACCTTCAATAATTTGATGATTTCTCTTCTATTACTCTTCTTCCATGTTTTTTCAATGTTCAGTAAACTTAGGACTTCTCAAATTTATTTTGATGTTGAACCTATTTTATATTATATAACATATTAAATCATAATTTATTCATAAAAAATAATTTTTCAATTCCAAAACTTTTCAAAACTCGTGTTTACCTCTCAAAAACTAGTTTTTCATGTCTATTTATGAATATTTATTTCAAAAATACCTTTTGAACTAGTAGGTGTCTTTAATGTTTATCTCAAACTCGCTATATCATTTAAATGATTAATCTTCTCACCACTACCACTTTCATATAAATTTATTCTAGAAATTACATGTTGTTATACATTTTAACATCATATTAAATTCTTCCAAAACATGTCAATTTTAGTTCATTTTTTTCTGTAGGGAATATCCTGGAACCAATTTGATTCAATCATATCATTACCAATTATTATTATTTTGGACATAATGATTCTCTAATACATATCCAAATACACATATTCCCATATCAGTGAATTAAATTTCAAAATTTTATTATATAGATTTCAATTTTGGATTTTCCAAATTTAATCTTTCATCAAAATCTCAATGAAGTCCACAAAAATAGAATTTTTAATGACTTATAATTACAAGGATGGATTCTAAAAAACATTAGAAATAACATGAATTTGATAATTCTATTATCACACATCAATACTTGTCATTGATTATAACTAATTCTATCTCAACAATTATCATATATATAATCTTGTCCTTTATATCTCATGTGTTTAATAAGAAAATTCTTAATTTTTTAATCCCCATTTATAATAAATTAATAGACCTCTAACACATGAATGGATCTCTTGAAAAAAATAATGGAAGACATTACGGGAACTTTAAGCTATATCTTAAACCAAAGAGTAATTTTATCGGGTATTAGAGAGAAAAACAACACAATATTTGATACCACCTATTGAGAATATATGAACATTATAAGACACATTTTATGACATAACTAAAATAAATCCTCAAAGAATTTCTAAGACTCTTGTGACATCTAAGACCCAATAATCCCATACAGCTTCCATAATCTAGATCTGGTGAATTATAACCATCTGACCTCATACTACTAGAATTTACCATTAAAACCTATAATACAAAATATGTCACCTAAAAGGTTATAAAATTCTATAACACACCCTAGTGGAATGAACGTCTAAAACTAAGGAGACTATACACCCTATCCGACATTTTTATCTACCCACACTCTAATTTCTTTTTATAACTTCATGTCATTTGACAATATCATTCATAAAAAATGAAGAACTAAAAACTAAAATCATAATATAAATAGAAGAAGAAAAACACATAGAAATAACATGGTTAAAAACATTTTTCTTACTCCTTGGGGGAACAAGATGTATCATTAACTAAGGGATAAATTGAGTTATAAGAGAAACCTATATTCTAATAACCCTACCCAACTTGAGTTTTAAGGGACTCTATCTAAAGAAATCAATTTCGAAACCCTTCTCAAAGAACCACAACAACGCCTTCCTAAGATGAAATCCTTTCATAAGTTATATATGTGGAATATCCTCTTTAGAGATGGATTCTGTAACAACCTGATATTTTTTGTTTTTTTTAATTTAAATATATTTTGGGTATTTTTCATTTCGCATGACACTGGAAATGGTTATATATATATATATATATTAAAACAATACGTCAAACTTTCCTTTCACATGAAATACTGAATTGGTTTCCACTACATGGAATACTGACATGGATATATCTACCTGAAATACTGACTTTTCTTGAGCTACACGCAATACTGACTTGTCTTGAACTACACACAATACCCACTTAGTTTGCACTACCCGCAACATTGACATGGCGTACGTTGCACGCAACACCGATGTTTCTACGAAACATCATTTTATTTTTAAATTTTTTTAAATAAGATAATTATAACCTATCCATTAGTAATAACTAGTTTTAAAATATTATTTATTATTATTTTATATAGATAAAAAAATTGATGATGAAATATATGATTTTTGGTAAAGCCCTTATATGTTTACAAATATCATTTTCTCAAATAAACCAATTTTAATAATAAAATTAATTTTAGACACATTTAGAAATTTAATTTAATAAAACAAAAATTCATTTTCGAATTTAGAATATTGAAATTATCTCAGGGTGAATTTTTGAGATTTGTGTGAGAAACTTCCTTTTTTGATGAATAATGAAAAATACAATGTTTTAGTTAATAATAAATTTTTTTAAATAATTAATAATGATAAATTATACTTTATGTTTATTTTAAGGTCACATTAGATCAATTATACATATATTAACACCATTTAGGTAACTATAATCCGTTTCAATTTGAAATTGAATATAAAAACATAAAAAACTTTTGAACATTTTTCTACTTTAAAACCCCATTATTTTGTCTCACCTACTATATTAGAATTAATCTTAATTTTTCATATTCTTTGAATTTAATTTCGAAAAAATAACATACATTATTTTAAGTAGTGTACTATTTAGAGTCTAATAATATCAAATTAAGCTTAATTAGGGTGTAAACCTAAATATTAGGGAAAAATGGCCAAGAAACTTATATAAAACTCATTTTATGGCCATTATTTGTCCATAAACCATCAATTATATTTTAGGTTTGTTTGGTATGAATTTGTTTAGGTAATAACATGTGTATACCTAACTTGTTTTCAAAAATTCTAAGTGAGTCCTTTTCCTTCCCTATAAAGGCCACCACCTATCCCTCTTCTACACACCTCTAAAAAATATTAGGTTTGAAAAATATATACCCAATAAACTTACCAAAATCTCTAACTTCCCCATATAACCCTTCCCTTGGGAAGAAGGGAATACAAGGAATCCTTTTAACACAAACCAAAAGGAGTTACCTGATTAAAAGGTAACGTCTTCTCTCAAGTTCTATCTTTTGTTTTCCTTCTACAACCATACAAATCTATTTATTATATCCTTATATAAAAAAATATCCTCAATATAATATTATGTTGTATGTAAATTTTCTTACCTAAAATTACACAAACCTCCATCTAATGGGTAACAAACATACTGTTTCTTTTTACAGTGAACTACTGCCTCACAAAACGATGATTGTTCATTTTTTCCATTACCACCTACCATGGTGGAAATTATGATGGAAAATATATTTATATTTAGATTATATTATATTTACTATTTATTTAATCTTCTTTATTCCATTTAAAATACACATTTTTTACATTCCATTTGGTGTAATTACAATAATTTCATTTGAGGAAGTATGGACTACCGCCCCCTCAAAGTGATGTGATTCGTTCACACACAATATTGAATGAATTAGGGATGGTTTTAGTGAAATTATATGATATATATAACATTATAATGCTACTATAATTATATTATATACATATAAAATTTTATGTTATTTTCTTTCCTTTCTTTCAATACTACAATTAAAACTGAATCAATGTTCATGCGTATGTACGACTTACCATCTCCATGAACAGTGTATTCCATTTTATACTTATGTATTCTATAGATTATTATAATATAAATATAATTAATATAAATTATATTTATATCATTATTTAAATTTTTTAACAATCATATAAGTATAAGGACTAATGATATAACAAATTAAGACACATGCGAAGAACAAAGCGAATATCACCCTAGTGAAACCTTAACATAGGATTGTTAACAAGTGGGAAATATAAGGTCATAATAAAACTGTCTATGGTGATATGAAAAATAATATGATTCTGTAAAATATTTATAATAACATTATATTTATTATATAGGATTCTTGTATGAGTAAGAAGAGAGTCAAGACACAAGGTAAGGGGATTTCATCTCACTTTTTATTTTCATGAGATTCATGATTTATTCACCACCAACTCCTTTTGTGTGGTGTATATAATGCTCATGTATGTGTTAAATTTTTATTATAGTTAAATTTATGGATATTTACATATCCATTATATGACCTTTATTTTATGGGGTTTAAGTTTCAAAATTTATCAAATCGATAAAATAGTTCTGTCTCAATTTTCATTCTTCCAAAATCATGTTTTGTTAGGTGCCTATATTCATTTTTAGGTTTATATACTTCCATTTTTCATGATATATCATGAATATACATATTTTACAAATATTATAAGCTTCATTTAACTTTATTTTCATACATATAGGGTATGAAACCAAGTTACCAAGTGATAAGAGTTTATTGAAACAATCTCATCACTTTTAAATATTGTTTATATTTATGCTTCCTTAGATGAAATATTATTAACCATATATCAATACATTCATGAATTTTCTTATACTATAGTTAGTAATGATATAATAATGTATTGTTACCATTTTCTACTATTTTTTCCATAAGATAGTTAAGAAAGTGTTTTTATGAAAGCCAGACTTTACCCTCCCTCCTATTGGAAATATATGTTTTACCAAAAGGGTTTACAATAATTTAATATCATTATCCTATAATATTAAAAGTATATTTTTTCTATTTTTTGTATTTTACAAATCTCTTAAAAATAATCTTCTTATCTATTTCAAAACAAGTCATTTATATAACTTTTTTACTATTCAGAAGGAATGTTCTTTTTACCTCATACGACATGTAAATATTTAACAACTGTCATCACTTTGAATATTCATTTTACTGTTTTAAATGATAATCTTTAATAAAATGTTTTTAAAATTAATTTTAAAGGAATTTTTTTTAAATTTTTTCAAGATTATTTTATAAAATTTCTAGGAAAATGTTTTTCAAAAAAAATTTAAGCCTTATTTATAAGTTTTCAAAGTATTTTAAATAAAATGGTTTTTAGAAAATTCTCAAGATTCTTTCATATGTTTTGATTTAAAAATTATTCCAAACCATATTCAAGATCCTTTAATATGATTTTAAAATGTTTTGAATCTTATTTTATAATTTTTCAAGGAAAATGTTTTCAAAATGATTTCAAGCCTTCTTTATAAGTTTTCAAGGTATTTTCTACGAAAATGATTTTTAAATGGTTTTATACATTAAAAATATTTTTTTATAAGAATAAAGTATATTTTACTTAAGAAATGTATTTAAACTTTGTATCAAAATTTTTTCCATCTAAGATGGAATCCGTTGATGTTACTCATGACCTTCTAGTAAATGATCTAAATGTTTCATTCATATCCTTTCTATGAATGAGGTATTCTTAATGTCATGGTCTTTATGAAGCCCATTTCTCTTCCACATGTTATATGTTTATTAAATATGTTTCTCTTAGATGGGATATATTTTTATAAAATCCGTTTATTTTCCATGAGTTATATGCTTTTGAAACCCTATTCTTTTAAAGGGTTATGCTTTTATTAAATGATTATAGAACATATCTATTTTCTATAGGTTATGATGCGATGAAATTTTATTGATACCCATTTAATTTCATATGTTATGATTTTATTTTTATAAAACTCATCTATTTTCCTGGGTCATGATATGATGGATGTTTTGTAGAATATACATGTATGATTTCATTATGTGATGGGTGGGGCCTATCTCTCTCTCTAATGAATTGGGTAATGATAAATATTTTATGAGCTCAAAGGGTACATGGGAGGGAATACCAAGCCTTAAAAAAGAATATAAATGGGAGGAAATACCAAGACCAAAACAAGAGGGTAAATGGGGGGAAATCCCAAGCCCAAAACAAGAAGGTAAATGGGAGGAAATGTTAATCCTAAAACAAGAGGGTTAGTAGGAGGACATACCAAGTCGGAACTAAGAGGGTAAATGAAATAAAATCCCAAGACCAAAACAATAGGGTAAATGGGATGAAATCACAAGCTTAAAACAATAGGGAAAGTGGGAGGACATCCCAATACTGAAACAAGAGGGTAAGCGGGAGGATATCCCAAGCCTGATACAAGAGGGTAAGAAGGAGGACATCCCAATCCTAAAACAAGAGGGTAAAGGAGTGGACATCCCATGAAAGAAACAAGAGGGTACATGGGAGGTAATCCTAATCCCAAAGAAGTTATATGTGTGATTAACCCAACCATAACATGTTATAAAGGTCTTGGTAGGCCACCTTGACATAGTATTTTTGTATGTGTTCACCACCATTCCATGTTCTATTCCTATATTATGCTTTCATGGATTATGTTATTTATTTCCTTATGATTTATGACTTATGAAATTCCAATATTTATTATGATCTCTAATATGTAGGGTATGATCTTTAAATGTTATGCTAAAGCTCTATACTCTTTTTTTATGTTATGATTATTAATTTCCTTTATTTACCCTTACTAAGCATCTGATCTCACCAGTTTCTTATGTTCCCTTTCACCAAGTTATAAAGAAAAGTTTTCAGTAGAATTATTAAAGGTGTATATATTTATGGGAGATGTCCAATATCTTTCACTAGGTTAGAATATTTTGGTTCCAAGTTTCCAAAGAAACTAAACTATTACAGTCCTCGAGCATGTATTATTGAAATGTACTAAATATTCACAAAAAGGTAATATCAATGTATGTTAAGACAAGGTCACTATAATTGGTATCAAAGGAAAGGTTTATTAAACCATTGGAAAGTATAGTGAGAAAAATTAATTGAGACCCCTAGGTATATTTCTTAGTATATTTCTAGGGATGTCTCTAAGGATAATAATAAGGATGAGTTAATGTATAGGAAAATATCCTTAAATTTTGGTCATGGATGGAGTGATTGGTTTCCAAGAAATAAATACTTGTATGGATAATACAAGTGTATGTGGATAACAGATTTACCTTGGGGTAACGAATCCGAAAAGATGTTTTAGGCCGGACTCAGGGTAATCTGGTACATGACAATGAGACATTCTTCACACCTAATTTAACACTCCCTGGGGATATGCTTTGGGAATTCACAAAATCTTCAAGAACCATTATGATGGATTTAAATAGAAGTTTGATATGAATAAAATTGGATAAACCTATAGTTTCATAGATTAAATAAGTAGGATCCATGATTTAGGCACCCTATAAGTAAATTTTTATGATTATATGTATCCCAATATGATAAATGTTTGTCACAATATGAGTTTTCATTTTATTCAATAGAGAGAAACTATAAGGAATATGGTTAACATTTAATGTTTCATATGTGGAAATCATGGGCATTATGTGAATATATTTCCAAAGGATAAATCTCATAAAGAGAATCAAGAATTTGGTATTAGTATTGGTTATACATATGAAGATAATGATGCTAAAAATCACATGTGAAATGTATGTGATATTCTTCCATTACAGTTTACATTAAAAATAAGAAGCATGATTAGATTGAGGTTGAGTAAGATTAATATATGATTTATATTTCATATTATATGAAAGAGGTATTAAGGAATAAGTTGATGAATCATGTGTAATGGTTTAATAATAAAGTTGGATTAAAGAAGTATTTATGTTTTGGATTTCAAATATTATGTTATATGAATCATTAAATGCATAATTATTTTACGTATGAGTTTTCATTAAGGATTTAAAAGGACATTTTGAATGGTAATGAAGACATATAAAAGTGATTTCATCGAAATGTGATATTTTGATTAAGGGAAGAAACCCCTTAATTAATTCCTGAAATTGAAATAATGATCTTTGGATAATGATGTGCTAGATATGAATAAGTAAATAGGATAGTACAGATTAACATGGAACTGATTATTGAAAAAGTGTTCTATGTCATAAAGGCTGAATTTTATGACTTCTTGGATTTAAAGAATATATCCTATAATCCTTGGAATAAAGAAGCCTGCATGTTTTTAAAAAGGATTTATGGTAATTTACCAAGAGGGTATTCACATGTTTGGAATGTGACATCCAAGATCTATTTTGTGATATACGCGGGATCAATGTTAATATGATTTTGTGACTCTCTTTCTATGTTTTGGATTTTGATCTTTCAAAATGGTTAAAAGGTTAACCATTTATGGAAAGATTATGCTAAAATTTCGATGAAGTTTGTGAGAGTAATGTATTATCTTACCACATGAGGATTTATACATATTGAATAACCTATTATAAAAATGTGGTTTTGATGATAACTTATGATAGATGGGATGGAATATCATGGATCTTAGGATCTACTAGTTCTATGGGAATGTAAAATTCACCTTTCTTTTTAGAGAAATATGTTAAGTGGATCAAGGAACAACAAAGGGTCACTACTAGAAATCCTACCTATACCAACACATCTATAACAACAGTTTGTTAAAAACATTTTTATATCCCCCCTTTCCCAAAAGTTTTCCAAAACCATTAGGATATTCCACTTTGAGATCACTTTTACCAATGGTTTGGGAAAACCATTGGGAAAGGGTCCACTTTTCCCAATGGTTTTGGAAAACCATTTGGAAAGGGTAATTTGAGACCACTTTTCCAAATGGTATGGGAAAACCATTGGGAAAGGGTACTTTGAGACCACGTTTCCCAACAGTTTGGGAAAACTATTGGGAAAGGGTTGGAAAATGTGGGTACCTATCCCAACGGTTATCAAAACCATTGGGAAATGCATATCTGAATTATTTTGAGAACCTTTGGGATAAGTACCCTTATTTTGATGAATTATTTTGTGGAATATCATCAAATAAATCAATATATAAATTATATATATATATTTATTTATTTATTTATCCAAATATATTCAAAAAGGTAACTATAGGATAGTGGTAAAGTCATTGATATGTAACGTGTAGTTTGTGGGTTCAAACCTCTGCTGTAACATTTTTTTTCAAATTTACCTATCCCAATGGTTTTCAAACCATTGGGATAGGTCTTTCCTAATATTTTTGAAAACTATTGGGAAAGGGTACATTGAGAAAACTTTTCCCAATATTTTGGCTAAACCGTTGGGATAAGTCTTTCCCAACAGTTTTAAAATCGTTGGGATAGGTCTTTCTCCATGGTTTTCTCTAAACCATTGGGATAAGTTACAATACCACCTATGATATCTTTACCAATGGTTTATATTGGGACCATAGGTTACAATACTATCTATGATATATTTTTCCTGGAGATTATCATTTTTATTGGAAATTTTCAAAAATCATTGATATATTAGAACTACTATATCACTAATATAAAATTTAATGTTATATTATTCATCCAAAATCAAATATATCTTGGTTTCTAGAACTATAATCATATAAATATTTATTGTTTAAAATTTATTCTATATTTAATTTTTAATTTTACATGATGAAATATAAATATATAAATTTCATGAAATAATGAATATAAAATTATTCCTTACTTTATCATTTATTAAAACTTAAATAATATGTATAGAAGTGAAATATTTATAAAACTATTTAATAAATTATTGTCATCTAAAATAATTATTTGTTATTTTATCTATGAATTGATGATAAATTACTACATTTAATCCTTCTATTAATCATAATTTTTTCCATCAAATAATGTTAGTTGATAATGATTCCAACTCTCTAGGGTTCTAATGGGTATATGAGCTACCATAAGATATTTTTCTAACAACTAGTTAATGTTAAGAAAAACATAATACTCGCTATGATACTGATGATTTCCCAAAGTATGGAAGCTCTAATTGGTTGGATAATAAAAGTACTATAAAATTAAAATTAAAATCCCACAAATGAAAAGATAATTTATGAAAACATGTTTCCAAGTAGAACTTAGTTTTTTAGTGAAAAAGAAAATTTAGTCAGAAAATGTATTAAAAAGTTGAAGAAAATATAGGATATGAACATATATGATAAAATAAATAGTATAAAAGTATTTTTTTAAAAATTTATTAAGTGATAACATGAAATGAAAATAAAATGACATAATATTTTTTAATGTTTTTAGAAAATAAATTCCTAGTCCCCTATTTCTCAACAATTTGGATACGCAAATTATTATACTTTAAACATCTTAGTTTTTAACTCAAGGAGACATTAGTATCTTAGATCTAGATCTAGATACTACAAAGTATAATTAGTACCCACTACTAAAAGTCATTATATGTTTTAATTATTGAATTTGATTAAAAAAGAGAACATAGTAAAGATTAAAAACACAAATGTCCTTATTCAATTTTGAAATAATATGTTGTATAATGGAGGGAATAAGGTAAAATATAACTTAAATTAAATTAAAAAAATTATCTTTAAATATATTGGGAGACTATAATATTTATTTGTTACTTATATTGTTTTTTGGATGCTTTTGTTTAATATCTACTTATCGAAGTCAAAATTTAAATATTTATCTTGGTTATCATTACCGCATTTCACTCTAACATTCTCAATACTTGAATTTTACTCCAACTATCAAATATTTTTTTATTTTTCTAAATTAATTTCCTAATTTATTTTCATAAAATTTATCTATTTATGAAATAAATAATTAGGAATTTATCTTAGTATAGATTGACTCTTCAGAAGGAAGTACTCCATTTTTTTGTCATCTATTATTTTCACATTCCATCCTCTACATTTCATGTATCAATCCTTTTATTAGTTTGTTCTTTTCATAAACCTTTTTCATGTTTTAATATATATTTTGATAATGAGTGGAAAATGGTTAAAAATATAAATATCTAGATTCTATTTTTGTAATATGATATGTATCATAATGAATCCAATTTTAAATTTCAGGAGGTACATTATATTTTATATTTTTATATATTTTAAAAATATTTTAAATTCATTGACTGATATCATTATTAAATTATGCATGTGTATATAAAAACCATATATATAAACGTTTTCCTTAAATAAATAACATAAGATAACTCACTTATTATCATAATTTTCAATAAAATACCCCATTCATAAAATTTTTTATAAAATCTATTTAATCATATTATTACTTCATTTAGTTTCTTAAATTCCCAATATCATTATTTTTTGAATTAAATCAATTTAAAAAATAATTGTACTTATCTTTTTCAAAAAATTCACATCATGATAAAAGTTCTATTTAAATACACTTTATAAATTTTCTTTGGAATTTTTTTATTTAATATAAATTTAAAAACTAATCCATTAAGAAAATATTTATAAGTATTTACACCATATCCGGAAGTTTAAATTTAATCCACATTAATTAAAAATTTTAAATCATTAAATCAACATTCTTTTATATTCAAAACAACCTTCATAACATAAGATCATATTATCTTGTGTCATAATTTAATAATTTTGATTCAGATATTTGGGGATTCAAATTTATACCACTAAAAAAATTACATAGTATCCCCAAGCATAACAATATACTCACTAAGATATCAATATATTTTAAACATTTGATTGGGTATCTTAAAATATCACTATATAAGAATAATTTTAATAAACAATTATAAAATATAAAAAATTAACTTTAATAATTTTGAGTTAAATAGAGTACATATCCTATTAGAACTCAGAGTTCTCAAGTAAGTTATGTTGACACCAGTACTTATTTAAGAAATAAATAAATATTTGTTATTAATTTTTTATTAACCATGAATTATTCCCATTATTATTGCACGTCAAGAAAAAAATATAGAATTTTTACCAATGAATCCCATAAAAGAAAAAATATAATATGATACAAATGTGTCTACTCATGATAAATGATACTCAAAATAAATTTTTATCTATGATTTTTAGTTAAAATAAAATATAAATCCAAAATACAAAAGTACAACATATTCTTGACTAATGCTGTTTTCCAAGAATTCCCTCATAAAATTGAGATTCCACTATAAATATATTTATCAAAAATATTTATAGGTTCTCAATTCCCAAACCATTCCAATCTATATCTCTATAAAATAAAAAAAGAATAAAATTTATTTTGATACTATTTTTTAATGACCCGGCTAAGGGTATGTTATAAAAACCATTGGATGATCCATCATAAGGCCTCAATCAATTCCCCCAATCATCACAGTATAGTGATTAATTCTAATCATATTATATTTTCATGGGTAAAAATGTAACCTTTTTATTTAATAAAAAAATTAATAAAGTTACCACACATTAAAGAAAATATAAATGTAAAAAAAACAAAGTTCAAATAATTAAAAAATGTCTACTAAGTCTCATTGGAATCATATATGAATGAATATAAAAGATACTTATTTTATAATTCTTAATATATATTTTACATCATCTGTTTCTTCCTATGAAGAGATATTAAGAGAAATACAGTACAAATAAGTATATATATAGGAAATGATTGGTCCAAATTGTACCTGCAATTTACTATTAGAACTCCTATTTAAGAGAAAATATTGTACTAAAATTTTATGTACCTATATTCTACTAATATATGAATCTATGTCAAAGTAAAAAAAATTTAAATACAAAACATCTATTTAGAGATCAATAACTAACCCAAAGAATATCCCATCATTTAATAGATATACATGTGTATTGTCATGAATATATGAATATGGTGTATCCCAATGCACCCCTTATAATGGAAACACATAAGTAAATAAAACTAAGAAATTAATTACACCAACCATGTGCTAAATAATCCAAAAAATTATCCAATCATGATTCCAGTCATACTTGGAAGAATATATTATTTTTATAGCCTCACTTATAGGGAATATAATTAAATATCATTACTAAAAGGGAAATCAATTTATAAATATCCTTTATTATCTTACCCTAGAATAAAATTCATGAACCACCACTAAGTATGTAAAGTGTTTTACCAGAAGGTAAAGTGTAAGTAGAAATACTCTCTGGATACACATTATAAGAAATTAAATCAAGGGTCTTGATAGATTTTCCATCAGGGTAACACCACGATATTTTGTGAAATATTTTATTTCAAAGTAATTTTATATTTATGATATTTTCCATTACATGAAACACTGAGTTAAACCTATGTTATACACAACAATAATTTAATCTTATGTTACATATAATACAAAGTTAAGCTTATTTAATAAGAAACACAAAGTAAAGATTATGTTACACACAACACTGAGTTAAGATTATGTTATATGAAACACCATGTTCAGCTTACATTACATTCAACATCAAGTTTAGTTTTCATCAAACACAACACTAAGTTTATCTTATGTTACATGCAACACTGAGTTTAAACAAAACATGTCATACTATTAAAATATTATTATATAACAGCCATCACTTAGCCATTGAAATGATAAGTATGAATATAATTAACTAAATTATGAAAATATATATTTTAAAATTATATATAAAATTAATTATCTAGGGAAAAATTACTTAAAAATGAAAATAAGAACCAGTTGAAAATAAAGAATTTTTTTTCTTCTGAAAAACTATTATTTATAAAAATGATGTTTTGCCTAAATAAATTAAAAAAACCACTTTTGTTGAATTATTTTAATGAAATTTATATAGTATATATCTAATAAAATATTTAAAATTTATATTATTTGTTTTCTAGATAATATATAATTATAAAAATCGAAATTTAAGCTAAAAAACTATACTTTTCTAAAAAGAGATTTTTTCATCTTTTTTGGAAAATTATTTTGAAAATTATTTTTGTTAATTTAAGAAATGTATTTGAAAAAATAAAAAATATTTTTTAAAATAATAATTTCAAAATTATCTTATGGTTAATGTTTTATAAATTTCTGAAAAGATTAATTTTCTAATGAATAGTGAAAAATATTGAATTTTAATTGAAAATGCCTTTTCGTTTAAACCATTTATAAAGTTAATTATATTTTAATTTTTGTTAAATTAAAATTAGTTCAATTATATATATAGAAATAAAATTTATGCTATTTTAATAAATTCCATATTGTAATTGGATATAAAAACTTTGTAAGCTTTTGAACACTTTCTATTTCAAAACCCATTTTGTCGTCACGTTTGTGAGATTAATTTTTAAATTAAAATTTACCACTTCTATTAATTGAATTCATAAAAATTAATTAAATATTTAGAATCATTTTAATTTATATTATCTAATAATATCAACATAATTTTTGACCACAATGCATAGTAAAAATAGTAAAAATTATTTAGTATGGTTAAGGTAAAAATGGGTTTACCTGGGGATTAAACTAAGAAGATAAGGGTTGAAAATGAACTAACAAATTTTACAACACCCATTTGATAGAAATATTTCAAAATTATCTCTTTTAGGTTCTATAATGGTCTATTTTTGATCCTGGTGTCATATGAAATACATGGGTACATATTTTTCTTTTAAAAAATTACAATTGTGCCACTCACCTCACTTATAAAAGGACACCCCTATCTTATATTATTAACAAATTAAAACCCTTTTTGGTTAGTAAAATACATACCAAAATAAATTTATATATTCCCTAATATCACCCTAAAAGCATTATTTTGGCATAAATTCAAACTAGGAAGTATTTTAGTGCAAACCTAAGGAGGTCACTAGAAGAAGAGGTAATGTTCTTCAACGAGCGCTTTTATTTTATTTCTTCCTCTACCAAATTAAATTATTATTAAACCATAATTATATAATTAACTCAGTATATTCTATATAATTAAATTTTTTATATTAATGAAATAACCTAAAACCACCTTAACTTCCATCAAAAGGTTTATGAAATCATCATTCGTGTGTACGGCAGACTATCACCTCATGAACCGATATCATTCATTTTTCCTTTACCACCTATCACTATTGGGTATGATGAGGATTATAAATAATATATATGATATTTATAACATTATTATACCTATTTATTAATTATATCATATATAAATTTTTTAATTTCTATTTAGTAGGGGATATGATAACGTCGTTCGTGTGTATGGTAGACTACCGCCTCACGAAGAGTTGTGATTTGTTTTAACTAACAATTTAAATGGAAGATAAAAAGGATAAAGTTAATAAATATATATGATATAAATGAAATAAATTCTATATTAATTAAATATTTATCATTCTAAAAAGATAATATATCATTTTATTTCGTACCTTTTCACTCATTAAAATATTATAACATTGTTCATGAATGTGTCAACTACCGTTTTCATGAAGTGATGTGATGAAATATTTTCATCACCACACCATTTGGATGATATGTATAAGTATATTTAAAGAAATAATATTTTATTTATTATATTATTATAATTCTGGACATATAAAATACAACATTTTTTCTTTCCATAATGATCATTGAAAAATGGAAACATTACTCATGTATACGTACGACCTACCTTCTCCGTGATCGTAACATACTTCATTTATCAAAGCCATCTTTTATGATTGGTACTAAGAGTATAATTGATTTTTAAATTTTATAATTATTTGAATATTATTATTATTATATATAATATATTCATGATCAATTTAAGAGGACCAAAAATAATAAATAAAAAAATATAAAAAAACCAAATCAGATATTACTCGAAATATGACTTTAACATGGAATTGTTAATAAATGGGTAATAAAAAGACATAAGTAAATCATATTTGGTATTATATATATTATTATGTTTATTTAATATATTTATAATAAACTTATATTTATTATACATGATGTTATAATGTGTATGAAGGAATTTGATACTTAAGGTAAGGGATTTCCATCTCACTTATTTTCTTTTGTGATACACATGCCATATTCACCACCCCTTTCTTTTATGTGGTGTTTATACTAAACATGAATGTATTTTATTTTTATTATACTTAAAATTTTGTGGATTTACATATCCATTTTATGATCTCTCTTTAATGGGTTTTACGGTTCAAAAGTTATGAAAGCGGTAAGAGGTATTTTGTCTCAATTTTCTTTCTTTGAGACATATGGTTATGTTATGCACCTATCTTATTTCATTAGGTGTATATTAATCCCCTTTGACATGTAATATAATGAATTTATTTATCCTTATGATATTTTAAGTTTATTATAATTATATTTGTTCATGTTTCTTATATTTCAGAGTTACCAAAGTGGTAACTATTTTATGTTACAATATTATAATTTATCAAGATTGTTTACGACTACATTTCTATTGATCAAATATTATAAACCATATATCAAAAAACTACTAAATATGCTTATCCTATTGTTATTTCATTAGAATAAATGTTCTCCCTTTATTTTCCTCTCTTTATGCACTCAAGAGTTCAAAATTAATTTTTTTTTAATAAAAATCATATTTTTGGTCGAAAAACCTTTGTCTTCAAAAACCATGTTTCCAAAAATGTTTTTACAAATTTTCAAATGATTTATTAAAGAAAATTTTAACCATTTTTTAATTTTTTTAGAGGAATATTCATGTCATTTTTCAAGCATTATTATTTGTCTTTTAACAAAAATGTAAAAGGAATCTTTGTTCTAACGTGTATGACATGAAAATAATTTCCCACTATCATGAAAATTATTTCCTTTTAATATTAATTTATATGTTTTATTTTTTTTAAAAATATTTTCATAATTTTTTATGTTTTAAAAGGCGTTTTTAAAGAAAACATTTTATTTTCTTAAAAAAATTAATTATTTTTAATGATTCTTTTAAAAGTTTTCAAATATTATTTTCATAGGTAAGGATCTTGAAAATATTTATGTTTTTAAAAAATATTTTCAATGTTTAAAGGATATTTTACTTAAGAAATTTTTTAAATGATTCTAATGTTTCCTTTATAATTTTCATGTAATTTTTCAATGAAAAGGATTTCCAAAACTATTTTATGAATTTTTAGTTTTATATTGTTATTTTCAAAGCAAGGTTATTTTTCCTCAAGAAATGTTACATGTAATTTATCTTTCAAAATAATTCTCTATCATAGATGACATCCTTTGCTGTAACCTATGCTTTACTGGGGATCTGAAACAAGGATACCATTAATATTTTTAATCTGAATGGTTTATGATGGCAAGATGATTATGAAACCCATTTCTCTTCCATGGGTTATGCCATGATAAAATTCTTGTGAAACCTACTTAATTTTCTATTGGTTATGGTTGGATGAAATAATGACTTGATTATGAAACCTTTTTATTTTCCATAAGTTGTGTTATGATGAAATGTTTATGAATCCCATTTAATTTCATGGTTTCTAGTATAAGGAATGTTTTATGGATTTATAGCACAAGTATGTATGATTTTAAATATGTGATGGTGGTTACATTATAATTAAAGAAGATGGTTACGTTATAACCAAGGAAAATGGTTCCATTATAACCAAAGATGGGTGGGACCTATACCTCCATCCAATAAGTTGGGTAAATATTTATATATTATGAGATAGAGATGACTAAAATGAGGAGTGAACTCGGTTTAGTATGGGAATATTTCCTCTATGATGAACTTGGGAGTGAAACTTGACTCTATAATTGTTTAGGGAGTGAAACCATTCCACTATAAGGAAAGGGATTCCAATGTAGATGGTGGGGTGTCCTTCCCCTGAGGTGTATCCACCCATGGAGTACACTAATAAGTTTTAGAAATAATCTATGACTATTAAGGAAATTATTCTCTATGATTATGTTTATGTCACAATTCCATGTATTATTCAAATGTTATGCTCTCATGGATTATATTAATTGATTTCCTTATGATTCATGTATTATAAACTACTAATATTTATTCCATGACTCATGATTATAATGTTTTATTTCTAGGGTAATTTTTTCATAATTTATGATCATGATATTATACACTTATTTTAATGTTATTATTATATATCACCCTTATTTACCTTACAGTCATCTGAGATCACCCTTTCTTATGTTTCCTTTCCGGAGGTTACGAATAAAGGTTCTAAGTATTGTATGTTTCTTAAGAGTAATAAAGGGGGAGATCTTTATGGGAGATATTGGATATATTTCACCAAATTGGAAGATTTCATACCTAGTCTGCAAAGAAACTAAACTATTATATTACTCAATTATGTGTTTGTGTAATGTAATTAATATTCATCTAAAAGGTATAATATACTTGTATGAGAAGCCTAAGTCTCTATAGTTGGTATCAGAAGAAATTTTTAATTAACATTTTGGAATTTGGCTGAGAAAACTTTAGTGGTATCCCTAGGGATATTTCTAAGAATATTTCCAGGGATATCTCTAAGTACTAGTCTAGGTATAAGTCAAATTATAAGAAATTGTCCTGGAAGTTTGCTAAAGGATAGAGCAATTCGTTTCCAAGAAATAAAATCCTTTTCTAGATACTAAAAGTGTACGTGGGTCTAGTATAAAGGTACCTATGAGTAATAACTTCAAAAAGAGAATATTGCATTGGAATAAATAGTCACCTAGTGTATGTTAATGGGATTTTCTACACAACTGGTTTGACACTCCTAAGGGACAGTTTTTGGAAATTAAAAAGCAATTTATAAATCATCATAAATGATTTAAATAGTTAATTTCTATGAATTAACTACGATAAACCTAAGGTATCATATATTAAAAATAAGGTATCATAATTTAGACATACTATAATTGATTTTCATGATTATTTGGTTTTACATTATGATTAACATTTCTTAAACTATGTTTTTTGGTTTTAGTAAATGGTGTGAACTTAAAGAAACTATATTAACATTGAATGTGATGGAAAATTTTCTGATGAGAATCCAAATGGGTCAATGAATGGAGTGAATGATATTGTGATTATACCAAATCAGTTATCATAGAATATTATTAACAATGTGAACCTTATGCAACTCACAAAATCCCCAAAGAAGATAGGGATAGAGTTTGATGAGATTTTGGGTAGTGGATACCATAGAGGAAAAAAGATTAAGTTTTCTATATGTTCAGAATGTGGGAATAATCACTCACGGTAATTTATTATAGGAATGATAATATTTTTTGGGTTTCGGAAATCATGACACAAAGCAAGTAAATGCAAAATAAAAATTAAAAGTTTTATTAAAACAATGGAATGGTCTCCGTAAGATATCATATAAAATTTATTATTTCAAATGTGGAAATCATATTCATTTAAAAAATCAATTTCTTAAGGGGAATTCATATAAATAGAATCAACAAGGTTATATGAGTAATGGTTTTTCTGTTTATGATGAAGAGACTATGAATTACATATGAAAGGAAGGAGGTATTAAGGAATTAGTTGATTAATCCTAGTTAATGTATTAAAGATGTGACATAATAATTGAATTATTTATATATTGGAATTCAAAAATTATGTTATATGAATATATATATATATATATAAGGATTGGTTTTTGAAATTTTTCATTAAGTATTTTCAAGAATATGTTAAACAGTACTAATAAACTAGACAAGTGATTTAATGACTGTTATATTTTGATTAAGGGAAGATAACCCTTAATATATTTCGGATGTTGAGATAATAATATTGAGATAATGAGATGTTGAATATGAATAAGTAAATTAAATAGTAAAATTTACCTTGGAACTGATTATTGATTTTTTGACAAAGTGGTTTATTCTATCATTGATGGAGTTTTTAGTATTTTTGTATTCAAAGAATGTATCTGCAATCTATTTTTTATTTATTTAATGAGGAGGTATGTATGTTTTGAATATGTTTTTATGGTAATTCAAGTTATTACTATGTTTCAAGATAATAAATGATAAAGGTATCCATATGATTGGTATGTGATAATCAAGATCTAATTTATGATATATGAGGGATTAATGTTAAGTTGATTTTGATAAATTTAGTGACCTTTTTTAAAAAATAATTTTGGAAGGATTATAAGGTTAACCATTTATTGAATGGTTAAAGTTGAACTATGGATGAGAGTTTAGAGATTAACATATTATTTCATTACATGAAGAATTATTTGTATTGGATAATAGGTGTTAACCATTTTGTTATAATTAGAGATAGAAGTAATAAATTATAATTTTTCTTTAGATCTTGTAACCTTTTAGTGCTTAAAGTATAAAAAATTCAAATTCATTTCATATAGTAAGAGATTAATTGGAAATTCATCAAAGAAAAAAAATGATGAAATTGCTCTTATAATACAAATATATGCTAAGCCCTAGGTATATCAGTACCTTTGAAATTATTGATCATATTGGGATGGTAGAGTATCGACTTTTTCTTCCATGAACCCACTATTAGGTTCAAGATATGTTCCATGTATCTCTGATGATGAATTTCATACTAGATCTATAAAAAGTATTTAACTTAGAGGTCATACTGTTATAACCTGATATTTCTAATGAGAAAAATTGGTAGTGATTCTAGACTGAATTGAGAAATTTCATCAAAACAAGAACACTTACCTGGTAATTTTGTTTTGTGAAACCATCATCTTAAGGAAGCTATGTGGGGATCTGAGAATGTAACGAGTCCTAATTACCCTTGGTTTTTGGTATCGAAGTGATGAATTTCAAGGAAAAAAATCAATTTAAGTGGGGTATAATGCGATACCCCTAGATTTTGTGTAATATTATTTTTCAAAGGAATTTGATCTTTTTGATATTTTGAGTTACATGAAACACCGAGTTGAACTTATATTGCACACAAAAATTGAGTTAAGATTATATTACATGTAACACCAAGTGAAGTTTATAGTACACAAAACAATGAATTAAGCTTATGTTACACACAATCATGAGATAATATTATATTACATGAAACAATAATTTAATCTTACATTATATGGAACACTGATATTTGATTTCATTACATGTAATACTGATTTTATCTTGTGTTGATCACAGCACTAAGTTTAAACGAAACATGTCATATTATTAATATATTATTATAAGATAGTTATCACATAGACATTAGAATGGAAGGTATTAATAATATTAATTAAATTATTAAAATATATGGTTTACAAATGTATATAAAATGAATTCTTTTGTGATCAATAAATTAAAAATAAAAATAAAAATTATTTGAAAATAAATGAAATATTTTTCTGAAAAACCATTTTTATACAAAAAACACATTTTACCTTAACAAATTACACAAACCACATTTGGTTAATGATTTTAATTAAATTTATATATTATATATTCAATTAACTACTTAACCCTCATCTTATGTGTTTTCTAGATAAGAGATAAGAGTAAATATAATTTTATTCTTAAAAACTGTATTTTTGTAAAAATCTTTTTGGTAGCCTTTTTTGAGAAATTGTTTTAAAAATAATTCCAAAAAATTTAATAAACTTTACCTGAAAAAATATACTTCATTTTTTAAATCATAATATAAAAATTATCTTAGGGTTAATTTTTGATAATTTTTTGAAAAGTTTAATTTTCTGATGGATAGTGAAAAATATAGTGTTTTAATTAAAAAATGAATTTTCTTTAAATTATTTATAAAGCTAAATTATATTTTAAATTGGTATAAAAGTAAAATTAATTCCATTATATATATATATTAATCCAATTTAGGTCATTTCAATAAATTCTATATTGAAATTGGGTATAAAATCTTTGTAAACTTTTGAACATTTTCCCTTTGAAAACTCGCTTTCTTGTCACATCTTCGGGATTAGTTTTTAAATTAATTTTTTCCAATTATATGAATTTAATTTTTAAAAATGGATTAAATATTTTTAATCATTAAAATTTATATTATATAATAAGTTAAACATACATTTTTACCAAAATTAATAGTAAAAATTATTTACCACGGTTAATGTAAAGATGTGTTTACAGTGGGTAAAACTAAAAATATAAGGGTTAAAAATGACCTAAAAAATTTTAAAACACAACTTTTATGACCATATATCAACCTTAAATATTATATGTTCATTTTTGGTCCATTTTGGATCCTTTTGGAACGTTAAAACTGTGGTTAAACCTTTTTCATTCAAAAAAATACCAGTACACCACTCATATTACTTATAAAAGGAAACCCTCTATCCTCTCTTATTCATACCTTAAAAACCCTTTGGTTTAGATAATAACTACCCAATTAAATTAAAAGAAATTCCTCTTATCATCTAATAATCCTTATTTTTATAATTAATATATCATATGAAGGCTTTTGGTGTAAACCTAAGGAGTTTACTTGAAGAAGAGACAATGTTCTTCAACGAGCGCTTTTATTTTATTTCTTCCTCCGGCTATTTAAATTCTTATTAAACCATGATGATATAATAAAATCAATATATTACATATATTTATATACTTTTATGTTAATTTAATGACCTATAACCACCTCCAATTCTATAAAATGGATTATGAAAGCATTGTTTGTGTGTACGACAGACTATCGCCTCACAAACTGATGTTATTCATTATTTCATTACAACCTCTCAATTTTGGATATAATGATGAATATAAAGTATATATATTATATTTATATAATTATTATAACTCTTGAGTAATTATATAACATATAACGTTTTTACTTTCCATTCCGTGGGGGATATTATACGGTCGTTCTTGTGTACGATGAACTACCACCTCACGAAGCGATGGGATTCATTTTCTCTAACACTTTACATGGAAGATAATAATAATAAATTTAATTAATATAAATGATATAAATGAAATAATTATGATATTAATTAAATATTTATCACTCTAAAAATATAATATACCATTTTCTTTCTTACCTTTTACACTCATTTAAAGATGATAACATTGTTCGTGTACACATGGACTATTGCCTTCCGGAAGCAATGCGACTCTCTATTTTCATCACCACACCACATAGATGATATTTATAATTATATTTAAAGAAATAATATATTATTTATTATATTATTATCATTTTTAAAAATAAAATATTAATTAACTCTTTTCTATAATGATCGTTGAAAAATGTAAATGTTACTCATGCATACGTATGACTGACTATCTCTATGATCGTAACATACTTCATTTATCAAAAAAATAATTCATTATTGGTATTAATATTATAAATAAATTATGAATATGATAATTATTTAATTATTATCAATCTGGATAAAATTAAACCTTGATCAATGTGATAGTTCCAAAAATAACAAATCAAAACATATACAAAAAACAATACGGTTATCACCCAAAATACGAATTTAACATGGAATTATTAATACTACGGTAATAAAAGGACATATGTAAATAATATATGGTATGATTTATATATTTATATTTCGTAAATAGATATATAATAAACATATATTTTTTATAAAGGATTTTTGAACATGTACGAAGGAATTCGAGACTTAAGGTAATAGATTTTTGTCTCACTTTTTACTTATGTGAGACACATTCCATATTCACAACCTATTTTTTTTTTGTGGTTTATATAATGACCAGGAATTTTTTTTATGAAGTGTTTAATTAAAATTATGTGTATTTACATAACCATTTGAGGATCATTCTTTCACAGGGTTTAAGTTTAAAATTTACCAAAGCGGTAAGGGATTTTTGTCTCAATTTTCTTTCTTTGAGACTTATATTTATGATATACACCAATATTTTTTTAATAGGTCTATATAAATCCCAATTTACATGAAATATCATGAATTCATTTATCATCATCAAATTTTATGTTTATTTTAATGATATTACTTAATGGGGCTTACATTTTAATGTTACTAAAGTGGTAAAAATTTGATGTTGTAATTTCATCATTTATCAGAATTGTTTATGACTATGTTTATGATGATAAACTATTATGATTAATCTCTAAATAAACACATGAAATTTATTCTACTATATTTATTTCATGAAAATAAATATTCTCCCTTCATTTTACTCTCTTCATATACTCAAGACTTCAAAAAGAATGTTTTTAAGAAAGAACTTATTTTTGGTAAAAAAACGTTTTTCGTCCAAGACCATGATTTTTAAAAAAAACTTTAAAAATGTTTTTAAAATTTATCAAAATATTTGTTAAATAGAGTTTTACACATGTTTTAATTTTTAATTTTTTTAAATGAATCTTCATGTCATTTTCCAAACAATTTCCTTTGGTATTTACCCAAAAATATGAAAGGAATCCTTATTTTCACATGTATTTCATGAATATAATTTCCCACCATGATGAAAATTATTTTCTTTGATGTTTAATTTATATGTTTTCAAAGGATATTTTCAAAGGAAATTATTTTGAAAATGATTTATGTTTTTAAAAATTATTTTCAAAGTTGGAAGGATATTTTCATTAAGAAATGTTTTAACTGATTTTTTAAGATTCATTTATCAATTTTAAATTATGTTTTTAAATAAAAATTTTTAATTAATTTTTAATTAATTTTTAATTTTTAAAAGTGATTTCAAAGAACATTTATTTTTCCTTAATAAATATTCCAAGTGATTTATCTTTCAACATCATTTTCAGAATGAGATGACAACCTTTGATGTAACTTATGATTTACTAGGGACATGATACCATGATACCATTCTTATTCTTACTCTAAATGGTTTATAATGAAAATATTTTTATGAAACCCATTTCTCTTCCATGTTTCATTCCGTGAACAAATGCTTATGATACCCAATTATTTTCCATAGTTTATGCTTTGATGAAATGATGAAATGTTAATGAAACTTGTTTCTTTTCCACTGGTTTTGTTATGATGAAATTTTTATGATGCCCATTTAATTTCATGGGTTCTAATATGATTATATTTTATGATCTTATGGAACACATATGTATGATTTTAATTATGTGACAGTGGGCACATTATAATCTATGACAATGATTATGTTATAACCAAGGATGGTGGTTATGTTATAAAAAAATATAGGTGAGACCTATATATCTATAAAATGCATTAGTTAAAGGTTTATCTCTCATGATATAGAGATGAATGGAATGGGGAGTAAACTCAATTCAGTAAGGAACTTTTTCCTCTGATGATCATGGGATTGAACCTTGAATACCATGATGGTTTGGGGAGTGAACCCATTCTACTATGGGTAAAGGGCTTCCATTATAGATAGTGGTGTATCCCTCTTAGGAGGTGTAGTCTCCCATGGAGTGCCCTGATATTTTTTGGTAGTGAACTCGGAATACTAATGAAATTATTTTCAATGCTTGTGTATATTCCTCAATTCCATATCTTATGCCTTTTTATGATTTCATATATCATTTTATTTGATTTCATTATGATTCATGTCATATGAACTACCAATATTTATTATATGAATCAAGAATATGATATTTGATATGTAATGTATGGTTTTCATATGTTATGTTCATGTTATAATACCATTATGTTCATTTTATGCTTAAATATATCACGTTTTGTTTACTCGTTACTAAGCATCTGAGCTCACCCTTTCTTATGATTCCTTTACCTAGGTTATGAAGAATGGTTTTAAGTAGTGTTCATTTGTGAAGAGTACTAAAGGGGAGATATTGATGAAAAATATTGAATATATTTCACCAAATTAGAATATTTTTGTAACTAGTCACCCAAGGCACTAAACTATTATGGTTCTCATGTGTGTTTTTGAGTAATATAATTAATATTAACTAAAAAGGTGTCATATAAATGTATGAGAAGCCCGATTCTCTATAATTAGACCACACGTGGAGGGAAACTTCACATTAAATAGTTTCGTGGGAAACCATTACTCACACCATGTCTAGTTTTATATGTCCATAGTTGATATAAAACATCCATATCATGGGAAATAACAACCATTAAACATATATTAAATACAATAAATCTAGTTGGTCAAAAAAATTATTTATCAATAATAAATTCCATGTGTTGGAAAACAGAAGGAAGTATTAATTTTATCTAATATAAAGCCACAAGTGAACATGATGAACAAAAAGTTATATAAACATTCCCATAATGATAATAAAAAACTAATTAAATAAAAAAACATGCATCAAATAGACCCATTAGTGAATTTTTTTAGTCAGTAGTTTTATCTAACCATTAAATAATTATCCCAAGCTTTACCCTTCTTTCCTTATCTCAACCAATCAGTAACAACCCAATATATGTACTTTAGGATTACTTATAAATTTCTAGATATCTCACCCATTCAGCTGTAAGAGTGAAATTACTAATATAATATACATAAATTACTTTGACTCAAAAAAAATAATTATCTATGTTATAATTGACTAAATGGATTTATTTATAAATATTTAGATGCACAAAATACCTATTTGGGTCCCCTTTTACTAGTTACATTCACACCAACACATAGATCCCAATTTAAAAAATAATATAAGTAATGTCATGATAAATTTACCCAATCAATGTGGATTAAAAAAATGTTACACACTAAACTATGATCAACAAAATAATTTAGAGAAACCTCTAAAATTTTCAAAAAATTATAATTTAGAAAAAAAAATTCTACGTATATAATATACATATTAAAATGTTATTTCTTACATCCTAAATAATTATTTTGTCTTATATCCATTGTTGGATGAAAAAATAGATGAAAAATGAATTTATAATTTCAAGAATATGGGGAGGGACAAGAGGTGAGGAGGAAGAGGCCCCCTTGGTTCAACCTTATATAATAAGAAATGCCCAAAGGGTGTTTTAAAATAACAAAACCCATTAAATAAAAAATTTACCATTCAAAGTTTTCTTTGGATAATCTACTAGAACTTTTATAAACACATATTATAATATTGGTACAACTATTATAACTTTGGTGCATTACCATTAGAAGTTATTTGGTATAAGGATCTATAAAGATCCTCAGTCATTTTTAATAAATCCTTAGTAGACTAAAATCCTAAATATGGTGGGAACATATCTTTAAAGGATCTTTTCCATCCCATAATAATTATAGTTTTCTCATATTGTACTTTATATAAATCATCTTTCAACTTTAAAATTATGCGCTTCAACATCTTTCATCAAAATATATTTTTATTTATATAATCTTTATATAATTGCCTAAAAAAAATATTTACCCCATGAAATTTGTTTTTTGAAAATTAGAGAAAAGGGTTATTAAAATTTGGAATTAGTGAAGATATAATAATAATAATAATAATAATATAAGTGATTTTTGTGTTAGAAAAACTGTTGTAAAATAAATATTTTAGTTATTTTATTAGTATTTGAACTTTAAATGTTGATGGATGTATATTAATGTTATTAGATTATGTTTAAATTATTATAAATAATATTGTGATGTTATAAAGTATTACAAAACAAGATATGTGAAGATATTGGAATGAAATCATAATTGAATATATTATTATCATTATGATTTTGATATTTTCAATGAAACATATAGTGTATGTATAAATATTAAAAAGAAAAAAAGTTTTTGATGTGTTCATATCATTGATATGAATTTATTTAAAGTTTTTAAAATGAAAATTATTTAAATCATTATTTATTTTTGATGATGATTTTTTGTTGTTAAACATGAGGATATAAACAAAAAAAATAAATTATTCATGATGTGTTAAAAATAGTATTTTTGTTTTCATGAAATATAATGGTTATGAATAATTTTAATTGTTTCAAATATTATTAAATTATTTTAAAATGATTTTTTATATTGTGTTTGATAATATTAATGAAATGCATTTTTTTTAAAAATCATGTTAATAGGGATAATTATACATGTTTCCTCGATAAGAGTAATGTTTGGGAAGAGTAATGTGTTTAAAATTAATAAAATAAAATAAACTATTTTTATTTAGATTCACAACTAAAAATGTGAAATGTGAATGGTATTTGGACATAGAATTAAATAGATGAAACAAAATGATTTGAATGAGAATGTGAGATTATTTTTAATTTTTTGATGAGTATGATCTAATGTAAACCCCCAATTTTTTACATTTTTTATGTAAAAAAATATTGAAAATAACTATTATTTGACTAAAGTATTGCAAAGTTATAATAATATTATTTTTATTAATACATGAAACATGAATTCTAAGAAAAATTAAAAATATAAATTAGTTTCTAAATTAAATAATTATCTATTCTACGAAACAATTTATAATTCTAACATTTATTTTTTTTCCTATTAATACAATACATGTCACATTATGGATCTTGATTCTATAATCAATGTTAAATTTATCATATTGATTTTCCATGATGTGTATATAAAATAATTTATGATGATGATGTTTGGGTTGTAAATTGGATTAAAATTATATTAAATATTATATTCTATGGAAGTTTATAGGATTGAATTTATTAATAATCATGATAATGATCCTGGATTACTTGATGGTGACTCATTTGTATTTATCACAAAATTAAAATTTTAATTTTTTTCAAGTAAATTAACCTAAAATATGTTTTATAGAAAATTAGTCCTTCTTTTGAGCTAATTAAAATAAAAAAGAATTTAATGCATAGGTAAAAGGATGAATAATGGCAAGTTAATTATTTGGGAAATAATTGTCAATATTTGAGTATATAAGATGTAAAAATAAATTGAAAATGTGATTTATTATATTTAAATAAAAGGATATGATAAACTAATATTAAAATTCTTGAAGGACTTGGTTTTTTTATTTGTATAATTTCTATGTTATACTTATGATTTCATGCATTGAAATGGGAATTCACTATGTTGATAAGACATTGTTTTAGATAAACAAATTATCTATTTTTTGAGACCAATGGGGTTTATGATGCCATCACCTAATTTTGGTGTCATTAGAATAGAATAAACATTGATTATGATTGAGATAATTTATAATAATTTATTTTGATGATATATTTTTTTTGGGTTGTGAAATTTACTTAGAGATAATTCATTATAAATTAATTCTTTTGAATCAAAAAGTTATATTGTGATTTGGGTATATGAAATGACTTCATTATATTTGAACACATAAAAACTTTGGATAATGGAATTTAGTAATATTTATCATAGAATATTTTTTGTTAAATTATTTATAATGGGATGTTTGATAAAGGTAGATTAGGTTATGGGACAATTCAAGTTAGAGGAGACAAGATGAGCACTAGAATAGGAACATTATAGGACGATATTGACTTTGTTTATAAAAAAATTTAGAATTGTTGGAAGTAATAATTTTTTTTGAAATGAATACAGTTATTTAATGATAATAGATTATCTAATGTGCATTGGTAAAAAATATAACCTCACTTTTACTTATCACTCAATGAAATATTCCTCAAATGGGGGCTTTAAAAAACCCCATCATGTTTTTTTAACCTGCTACATAGTGAAATGCATCATCTTACTTGTAACTTAGTTAATACTTGATACATCTCTTTGAGTAACCAATTATAGTTATAATAGGGAAATTATGTAGTGTTTAAGCTCAGGAGTAACCTGAAAAGGTATAGTGGTTACTCAATGATTTTTTTTTTGAAAACTTTAAAACATTATATTTTAATAATTTAGCTATAGGTTTTACAGTTAAGACACATCCTACTCAACTCATAACAACCATAATACCTATAAATGGTAATTTAGTCATTGTTATAAGATTAAGGGATACAATTTAAAGTTTCATCCATGGTGGTTGATCTAATATATATATTTTTAATTTGAAATTAAATTATAAAGTACGTAATGGAATTTTAAGTATTATATATTGGGATACATAAAATAAGGAGGAAAGAAAATAGATAACAGTCCATTAACATCAAATAAAAGAGATATGAGATAGTTGATTTTTGTATTAATTTTATTAAGTGTTATTATATGGATTTGATGATTGGATCCATACATGTGATGATGGTGACAACTTCAATTTTTAATATATAGAGTCATCTATTTGTTTATGTTTTTTGAAGATGATATACTTATTTATATATTAGTATGTGAAATATTTTTAAGAAATAATTTATTAGGTTTTTACCTCAAGTAAAAGTTCACTAAATTCTAAAAATGAAGTGATTCAATACTAGTAGTAGTATTTATTTATAAAAATAATTTATTAAATTTATCCTTTATATACACTCATAATTATTTATAATTCTTCTATAGATACAAAATATATAATAAGAATAGAAAAAAAATCATCGTTTCTACCGGACATCATTTATGTGATTATATATGTGATTGGTCATATATAAAATATATAGATGTTACATATAATGAGTGTAATGATGTAACCAACTAATTTTATTTAATAGACGATACTAGTGGATAGTATGAATATTGATTACTCCATTTTATAAAAATTATTCATTAATTCATTTTGAATAGTAAAACTTTTTGATGACTATGTCTATGACTTTTTGATTTACTCACTTACTGTCACATTGAAGAAATAAAATAATCTATTTTAATTCATATAATTAGTATAAAAATCTTAAATAATTATTTAAAAAATATATGAATTTTTTTAAGGATTCACTGCCTCTTAGTGAACCCATTGTCTGTATTTATAATTTGTATTTGTGGGAATTCTAGGTTACTATGTGATACATTAAATCTATTTACTTAATTTTTAAGTGACCAGTTGTATTTTTCCAACACACTAAGAGTGGAGTGATTCAATGTGGTCTATCTTTTTTTAAATTGTCAATTCTTTATTATCTCAAACTGATAATCCTATTAGTATGATTATATATGATATAAATCATGCAACACATATCCACCATATGGAATACTAAAAGTAAAGAGATCACAACACATAAATTTTTTAAAAAATTCACCCCTAATGTGGGTGACTATGTCTTTTGTATATTCATGTCAATTCCATGAAAAATGAGACTAAATAATGAAATATAGTTAATAAATTTTGGGAATTTATCATCCTTAATTTTTAAGGAATTTAAATAGAAAATTTATCAGCCTTAATCCAGAAAACTATGACAGAATAACAGAATATTTACTATGATTATACGGAATCCCTATATTTTATAATTGAACTAAAATTTCCACTTCTTGAACAAGATCTTTTAGAATATCTAGTATGTGACAACATCCCAATAGTAGATCATCTTCATCAAAAGTGTGGATTTGAAAACCTTCCAATAAATACATCCACCAAGAAGCATGTTGGCCTTATTCTCTCAATATTTTGAATGATAAACACAAGAATAAAAAAGTATCACTATTTTATCCTCCCCATAAACTATATAAATATTAAAAAGATGTATGTAAGTTATTCTCTACTAAATCCTTTTAGATATTTCAAATAAACTCTGATTTTGAACAACTATGTTTAAAAATTAAATATACTTCAAAATTAGCACTATGTTCGAACCAATAAGATTTAAAAAATATATGTAGGTTGATTTTATCACTTCTTACTTAAACTAAAATTATTTTATATAATATACATGCTATAATATAACTTCTTCTTCAAATTAAATAATCTTTCACAATATACATATTGTTCTCTCAAGTTATCATCAATGAGTTTCATCAATATTATCACACTCATTAGTCATTTATTCAAATAAAAACTCTTCCTTTATTATACCTAACAATGACTATAAAGATTCCATAGAATTTAAAAACCTATGATTCATGAATGTTTCATTTTTATATTCCCACTTTCTTTATTAGGAAATATTATCATTTAATTCTTAGTTAATCTTTTTTATCTGTTCCTGAAATTTTGTCTTGAAAGAGAAATCACCTTAGAAAAATATTTGTCTTCCTCCTTTAAAAATTCATAAAAATATAACATAAATTATGGATAAATAATCATTATACCCAGTTTATAGAGAATAATACAAAAAATTAAAAATTAATTTTCCCATTAAATAATTTATTTTACCACATCTTCATATTGAACTTCAAAAAAAATCGAGTAACTCTTACATTATTTGTTTTAATAATAAAATTAAATTGATTTATCTTTGGAGTTTCTAAATTTATTCTTCTATAGCATTAAAGAAATTTACAAACATCATCATAAATAAGAACATGCTTCTTCTACTACTATTTTCACTTCCACTCTCTAGCATCATCATATCTACTTTTTTCTTTCACTTTTAATCATTAATAATATAATTGAATAAAATTATAATACCTATTAAAATTTAATTCATCAATATCATACTTATTAATTATTCTTATTATTATAATTATTCCATATTCATTTTTCAAAATCTTTTAAATCAGTTATTACTGTATTCAATATTATGATACTTTTATAATTTTAAATCATCCCAAAAAACCATCACTATGTGCTTTCACAATATTCTTATCCATTATATTTCTTATTATTCAATATTTATATTCTAAATAATTATGTTTCAAGAGAATACTAAACATATTTTTCTTATTCCTCTGATATCACCTTCCATAATATGATGATTTAACTTCTCTTATTCTTCTTCCATGTTTTTTTAATGTTATTTAAACTTAGTACTTCTAAAATTTATTCTTGATGTTGAACCTATATAATATTATATAACACTGTAAATCATAATTTATTCATGAAAAATAAATTTTCAATTCCCAAACTTTTCTGAACTCATTTCCCCTCTCATCAAATGGTTTCACATGTCTATTTATGAATATATTTTTTCGAAACCACCTTTTGAATAGTTAGGTGTCTTTAATGTTTATATCAAACTCACTATGTCATCTAAATGCTTCATATTCTCACCACTAAAAATTTCATATACTTTCATTCTAGAAATTACATTCTATTATCCATTTCAACATCAAATTAACTTATTCCAAAACAAATTAATTTTAATTAATTTTTTCTGTTAGGCATCTCCTGGAACTACTTTGAGTTCATCATCTTATTCCCAATTATTCGTATTTTGGACATGATAATTCTATAATACATATCCAAATACACATATTTCTGTATCAATGAATTAAATTTCAAAAATCTAATATATATATATTTCAATTTTGGATTTTCCAACATTAATCCTTTATAAAAATCTCAATAAAGTCCACATAAATAAATTTTTAAATGATTTATAATTGCAAGGATTGATTCTAAAAAACATTAGAAATTACATGATTTTTATAGTTATATTATCATCCATAAATACTTTTCATTTTTTATAACTAATTATAGCTTAACAATCATTATATATATAATCTTCTTCCTTATATCTCAAGTATTTAAGAAGAAACTTATTCATTTTTTCAATCTCTATTTCCAATAAAGGAATAGACTTCCAACACATGAATGGATCTCTTGAAAAAAATAATGGAAGACATCTTGGGAAATATAAGATATATCTTAATCCAAAGAGTAATTATATTAGGTATCAGAGTGAAAAACCACTGTAGATTTGGTACCACTTATTGAGAATATATGAACATTAGAAGACACGTCTTATGACATAACTAAAAAACTCCTGAAATAATTTCCAAGCCTCTTGTGACATCTAATACCCAAGAACCCCATACCAGTTCCATAATCTAGATCTGGTGAATTAAAACCATCCCGCCTCATGCTGCTAGAAGTTACCATTAAAACCTCCAATAAAAAATATGTCACCTAAACGGTTCTAAAATTCCATGACACACCCTAGTGGAATAAACATCAAAAAATAGGGAGACTATACACCCTATCCATCATTTTTATCTACCCATCACTCTAATTTATTTTTATATCTACATGTCATTTGATAATATCATTCATAAAAAATGAATAACTAAAAACTAAACTGAAAATATAAATAGAATAAAAAAAACACATAGAAATAACATGGTTCAAAAAACATTTCTCACTCCATGGGGGAACAATATTTATCATTCATTAAGGGAGAGAATAACTTCTAAGGGAAACATATTTTCTAATAACCCAACCAAAATTGAGTTTTAAGGGACTCTATCTAAAAAATACTTTTGGAAACCCTTCTCAAATAACCACAAAAATTCCATCCCAAGATGAACTCTTGTCGTATGTTATCTATGAGGAAATCCTCCATAGAGATGGATTCTATAAAAACATGATATTTTTTGATTTTTTGAAGTAATTTATATTTTTGATATTTTTCATTTCATGTGACAATGAAAATAGTTCTTTTCATATACATATTTATATACTAAAACACTATGTCAAACATTCCTTTCACATGAAATACCGACTTGGATTGTACTACATGCAATACCGACATGGATTGCTCTACATGAAATACCAACTTGTCTTACACTGCATGGAATATTGTATTGTGTTGCACTAAACATAATACCCACTTGGCTTGCACTACTCGCAACATCGACTTGGCATACATTGGACGCAACACTGATGTTTCTATGAAACATCATTTTATTGTTATATTTTTTGATATAAGATAATTATAACCTAGAAATTAAACAAAGTTATATAAATAATGATAATTAATTTTAAAATTATTATTTATAATTGTTTGATATAGATAAAACATATTTATTGTGAAAGAAATGATTTTTGGTAAAGCCCTTTTAGGTTTACAAATACCGTTTCTCGAATAAACTGATTTTAATAATAAAATTAAATTTAGACACATTTAAAATTTAATTTCATAAAATAAAAATTAATTTTTGAATTTATAATGTCAAAATTATCTCAGGGTTAATTTTTGAGATTTTTGTGAAAAACTTCATTTTTTTGAAGAACAGTGAAAAATACTGCATTTTAGTTAATAACTAACTTTTCGTTTAAATAATTAATAATGTTAAATCGTACTTAAAAAATTTTAAAGTCAAATTAGATCAATTATACATCTATTAATACAATTTAGGTAATTATAATATATTTCACTTTGAAAATTTATATAAAAACATAAAAAACTTTTGAATATTTTTCTACTTTAAAAACCCTTTATTTTATCCCACATGCTGCATTGGAATTAATCAGAATTTTTCAGATTCTGTGAATTGAATTTATAAAAAATGAAATACCCAATTTTAAATATTATAATATTTAGAGTGTAATAATAACAACTTTTTTTACCAACAATATTAGTAAAAGTGATTAAAATTTATCATTGCGATTAAGGTCAAATTAAGCTTAATTAGGGAATAAAACTAAATATTAGGGGGCCAAATGACCATTAAACTTGTCTAAAAACCATTATATGGCCATTATTAATCCATAAACCTTCCATTATTTATTTATGTTGGTTTGGTATGACTTAATTTAGTTAATAACATTTGTACACCTAACTTGTTTTCAAAAATTCAAAGTGAGTCATTTTCCTTCCCTATAAGAGGCCACCACCTCTCCATCTTCTTCACAGCTCTAAAAACTCTTAGGATTTTACAATATCTACCCAATATGATTAAAAAAATCCCTACCTTACTCATATAAGCTTTACCTAGGGCAGAATGATATCTAAGGAAGCCTTTTGGCACAACCCTAAAGGAGTTACGAGATTAAGTGGCAACATCTTCTCTCATGTTCTATATTTTATTTTCCTTCTCCACCCCCTAAAAATATATTAATTATATACTTATATAAAAAAATTATCCTAAATATAAAATTATGTTTTATGTAAATTTTCTTACCTAAACTTACACGGACCTCCATCTAATGGGTAATGAACATACTGTTTCTGAGTACAACGAACTACTGGCTCACAAAATGGTGATTGTTCATTTTTTCCATTACCACCTACCATGGTGGAAATTATGATTAACAATATATTTATATATGGAATATATTATATTTAATATTATATTTAATCTTATTTATTCCTTTTACAACACACATCTTTTTACTTTCCATTTGGTGTAATTATGATAATTTTGTTTGAGGAATTGTGGACTACCACCCTCTCAAAGTGACGTGATTCATTCACACACTATATGGAATGAGTTAAGGATGGTTTTAGTGAAATTATATGATATATATAGAATTATAATTCTAATTTAATGATATTGTATACATATAAACTTTTATGTCATTTTCTTTCCTTTCCTTCAATACGAAAATTAAAACAGAAACAATATTCATGCGTACGTACGACTTACCGTATCCATGAATGGTGCATTCCATTTAGTACCTATTTATGAGATATATTAATATAATATAAATATAATGAATATTCATAATATTTATATAATGATTTAAATTATGGAATCATAATATAATTATAATGACCAATGATATAACAAAATATAATACATGTGAAGAACAAAGAGAATATTACCCAAGTGAAACCTTAACATAGGATTATTAACAAGAAGCTAATATAAGGTCACAGTAAAACCATATATGGATTTATGTATAACAATATTATTATATAATATATTTATAATAAAATTATATTTATTATATAGGAAGCTAGTATGAGTATGAAGAGAGTCAATACACAAGGTAAAGAGATTTAATCTAACTTTTTATTTTTATGAGATACATGCTTTATTCACCACTCACTATTTTTGTGGTGTGTATACTACCCATTTATTTTTTAAATGTTTATTATAGTTAAATTTATGGCTATTTACGTATCTATTATATTACCCTTATTTCATGGGGTTGACGTTTCAAAATTTTCCAAATCGATAAAATAGTTTTGTCACAATTTTCCTTCTTTGAAACTCATGTTTTGTTTGGCTCTTATATTAGTTTTGAGGATTATATACTTCCATATTTCATGATATATCATGAATATACATATTTTCATGATATTATAATCTTATTTTAACTTAATTTTCTAACATGGTGGGTATAACTCCAAGTTACCACGTGATAAGATTTTATTGAAACAATCACATCACTTTTCAATATTGTTTATATTTATGATTAATGTGATGAAATATTATTACCCATATATTAATACATTTTTTACTTTTGTTATACTCTAGTTATTCATGATATAATCATGTTTTGGTAACATTTTCTACTATTTTGTCCATAAGATAGTTATGAAAGTGTTTTTTAAGAAAGCATGACTTTACCCTCCCTTTGGTCTGAAATATATGTTTTCCAAAAAGGGTTTCCAATAATATTATACCATTATAATATAATCGTCAAAAGATAATTTTTCACCTTTTTTCCCAATCTCTTAAAAGGAATTTTCTTGTCACTTTCAGAACAAGTCATTTCTCTAACCTTTTTTCCGTACAAAAGGAATGTTCTTTTTACCTCATAAGACATATACAAATTTACCCACTATCATCACTTTGAAGATTCCTTTTCATTTTTAAAAGGTTAATATTTAATTAAATGTTTTTTAAATTAATTTTAAAGGAAAACTATTTTCAAATTTTTTCAATCTTTTTTTTAAGGAAAATTATTTTTAAAAAATTTTCAAGCCTTATTTACAAGTTCTCAAAGTATTTTAAATAAATTTTTTTTTAAAACATATTCAATATTATTTTATATGTTTTCAAGTAAAAATTATTTGAAAACATTTTTAAGCTTTCTTTATATGTTTTCAATGTTTTATCAAATAATTGTTTTTAAAAATGTGTTGAATCTTATTTTTTATTTTTTCAAGGAAAAATGGTTTCAAAATGATTTCAAGTATTCTTTATAAGTTTTCAAGGTATTTTATAATAAAATTATTGTAAATGGTTTTATAAATTAAAAATAATTTTTCTAAGAATAATGGATATTTTCCTCATGTTTTTTTGAAATATGTATCAAAATTATTTTCCATATAAGATAGAATCTGTTGATGTTATTCATGCCCTTCTAGGAAATTATCTAAAGGTTCCATTCATATCATTCATATGAATGGATTATTCTTAATGTTATGGTCTTTATAAACCCCATTTATCTTCCATGGGTTATATTATAATGAATGATGTTTCTCTTCCACAAGATATATGTTTATGAAATCCATTTCTTTTCGAAGAGTTATATGATTTTGAAACCCATTTATTTTAATTAGATATGATTTGATGAAATGATTATGAAACCTATATATTTTCTATAGGTTATGATGTGATTAAATGTTATTGATACCAATTTTATTTCGTGGGTTATGATTTTATATTTATAGAACCCATATATTTTCATGGGTTATGATATGATAAATGTTTTTTGAAATATGCATTTATGATTTCATTATGTAATGGGTGAGACCTATATCTCTCTCTAATTAATTGGGTAATTATAAATGTTTTATGAGCTCAAAGGGTACAAGGGAGGGAATACCAAGCCCAAAAAAAGAGTATAAATGGGAGGAAATACAAAGACCAAAATAAGAGGGTAAATAGGGTGAAATCCAAATCCCAAAAAAGAGGGTAAATGGGAGGAAATACCAATCCTAAAACAGGAGGTTAAGCAGGAGGAAATCCCAAGATCGAAACAATAGGGTAAGTATAAGGATATCACAAGACCAAAACAAGAGGATAAATAGGAAGAAATCACATGCCTGAAACAAGAGGGTAAGTGGGAGGACATCCCAATCCTGAAACAAGAGCGTAAGAAGGTGGATATCCCAAGCCTGAAACAAGAGGGTAAGCGGAAGGACATCCCAATCCAAAAACAAGAGGGTAAACATGAGGAAATCCCAAGCCCAAAACAAGAGGTTACACGAGAGGGAATCCCAAGCCCAAACAAGGTACATGGGTGATTAAACCTAGAATAACATGTTACAAAGGCCTTGGTAGACCGCCTTGACATAGGGTTTTTATATGTGTTCACAAAAATTCCATGTTCTATTCCTACATTATGATTTCATGGATTATGTTATTTATTTCCTTATGATTAATGTCTTGTTAATTGACAATATTTATTATGATATTTAATATGCAGGGTATGATCTTTAAATGTTATGCTCAAGTTTCATACCCTTTTTTATGTTATACTTATGCATTTCCTTTAATTACCCTTACTGAGCATCTGATCTCACCCATTTCTTATGTTTCCTTTCACCAAGTTATGAAGAAAGGTTTTAGGTAGAAAACTAAAGGTGTATATTTTTATAGGGGATGTTTGAGATCTTTCACTAGGACAGAATATTTTGGTTTCATGTTTCCAAAGACACTAAACTATTACGGTCCTCGAGCATGTATTATTGTAGTGTACTAAAAATTCAAAAAAAATGAGGTAATATCCATGTATGTTAAGCCTAGGTCACTATAGTTGATATCAAAGGAATGTTTTAGTAAACCGTTGGAAAGTAGGGTGAGAAAACTTTAGTGATACCCCTAGGTATATTTATAAGGATATTTCTTGGGATGTCTCTTAGGATAAGTATAAGGATGAGTTAATGTATAGGAAAATATCCTCAAATTTTGGTGAAGGATGGATTTAGTGGTTTCAAATAAATACATCCCTATATGGATACTACAAGTGTATGTGGCTCATAGATATACCTTGGGGTAAAAACTCTGATAATATTTTCCAGGCCCGGCTCAGGGTAATCTGGTACGTGACAACGGGTCTTTCTACACACCTAGTTTGACACGCTCATGGGATATGCTTTGGGAATTCACAAACTCTTAATGAAACATTATGAAGGATTTAAATAGAAGTTTTATATTAATAACATAGGATAAACCTAAGGTTTTAGAGATTAAAGAAGTAGGACCCATGATTTAGGCACCCTATAAGTAAATTTTCATGATTATATGGTATCCCAATATGAATATTTTTTTGTCACACTGTGATTTCTAGTTTTATTCAATAGAGATAAACTATAAGAAACATGGTTAACATTTAATGTTTCATATGTGGAAATAATGAGCATTAAGAGAATCATTTTCCCAATGGGAAATATCATAAAGAAAATCAAGAAGTTGGTATGAGTATTGGTAATACATCTGATGATAATAATACTGAAAGTGATATTTGAAAGGTATGTGATGTTATTCCATTATTGTTTACATTAAAAATAATAATCATGATTAGATTGAGGTTGAGTAACCTTAAGACTTGATTCCTATTTTATATTCTATGAAAGAGGTATTAATGAATAAGTTGATGAATCCTATGTAATGGTTTAAGAATAAAGTTGTATTAATGAAGTATTTATGTTTTGGAATTAAAATATTATGTTATATGAATCATGAAATGAATAATTATTTTAATTATAAGCTTTTATTAAGGATTTAAAAGTACATGTTGAATGGTAATGAAGATATAAAAAATTAATTTCATAGAAATGTGATATATTGATTTAAGTAAGGAAACCCTCAATTAATTCCTAAAATTTAGATAATGTTTTTTGGATAATGATATGTTGGATATGAATAAGTAAATGGGATGGTACCGATTACCCTAGAACTGATTATTGAAAAAGTGTTCTATGTCATCAAGGATGAATTTTATGACTTCTTAGATTTAAATAATATATCCAGTATTCATTGGAATAAGGAAGCATACATGTTTTCCAAAAGGATTTATGGTAATTTACTAAGAGGGTTTTCACATGTTTGGAATGTGACAATCGAGAACTATTTTGTGATATATAGGGGATCAATATTAATATTATTTCACGAATCTCTTTATAAGTTTTTTATTTTCATATTTTAGAAGGGTGATAAGATTAAACATTTTTGGAAAGATTATGCTAAAATTTGGATGAAGTTTGTGAGAATAAAGTATTATCACACCACATGAGGATTTATGAATATTGGATAAACTATTATAAAAACATGGTTTTGATGATAAATGATGATATATGAGATGAAAAATCATGGATATCAATATCTGTTAGTTCTTTGAGAATGAAAAGGTCACCTTTATTTTTGGAGAAATAAGTGTAGTGGATCACAGAACAATAAAGGGTAAGGTTTTCCTAAAATCCTGAAAGATATATTTTCATGAAAATTATTTAACTTTAGGAAAATTATCTTGAAACCAAAAATGTTATCCTAGTTTGTTTTTTCCAGATGAACCAGATTGTCCCTTATTTCATCGCAGATTTATGGCTTTCTGATTGTTAACTTTCTCATGACCTCGTTCTCTATCACTATCCATCAGAACATGATGGTTAAATTTACCTTCTATGTACATGTTTTCACTTTCAACCTATGTTATCACACATGGAAAAATAGTTATATTTTACTTTGGGTAACCGTTGTGGTCCCAAATCTACCTTTTAATGGATGTTTTAGTATCCATTTTATGATGCGGGTTTCTATGAATGAAATTTAAAGTATTAAACCTTTGATAACCTAGATGAATTTCGAGGGATAAATTAATTTTAAGGGGGGGTAGAATGTAACACCCTGAGATTTTGTGTTTTTTTCTCAATTAATTTATCTTTTGGATAATTTTCATTTCATGTGACACTATAAATAGTTCTTTATATATTTATATATATTAAAATACTAAGTCAAACATTCCTTTTGTATGAAATACCGAATTGTCTTGAAGTACATGAAATAAAAAATTGTTATTCACTACATGTAATACTGACTTGGTTTGTGCTACACACAATACTAACTCTAATTTCACTACATGTAATACTAAGTTAGCTTTCCCTACCCACAACCCTTACGTGGAGTACGTTTCATGCAACACCAATGTTTCTACAAAAGATTATTTTATTATTATATATTTTTAAATGAGATAATTAGAACCCATCCATTAAACATAGTTATATTAATAGTAATAACTAATTTTCAAATATTATTTATAATTTTTTTATATAGATAAAACAAATTGATAATGAAAGATATGTTTTTTGTTAAATCCCATCTATGTTTAAAAATACCATTTTCTCGAATGAACCAATTTTAATAATAAAATTAATTTTATACACATTTAAATATTTAATTTTAAAAAATAAAACTGATTTTATAATTTAGAATTTAAAAATTTTATTAGGGTGAATATTTGATATTTTTCTGAGAAACTTCATTTTTTTATGAAAAGTGAAAAATACTGTATTTTAGTTAATAAATGCCTTTTCATTTAAATAATTATTTATGTCAAGTTATAATTTAAATTTATTTTATGGTAACATTTGATAAATTATAAATATTTTAATACCAATTAGGCAATTATAATCAATTTCACTTTGAAATTAAATATAAAAACGTAAGAAAATTTTGAACATTTTTCTACTTTAAAAACACGTTATTTTGTCTTGTCCGTGGGATAAGAATTTATCTTAATTTTTCCACTTTTGTGAATTTATTTCCTTAAAACTGACATAAAACATTATAATAAGTATAATATTTAGATTCTAATAAGATCAACTTAATTATTTTTCCAAAAATATTTGTAAAAGTGATTACAATTAATCAGAATGATTAAGGTCAAATTAAGTTTAATTAGGGAGTAAAACTCAATATTAGGTTCCCAAATGACTTATTAACTTTTCAAAAACCCATTGGATGGAAATTATTATTCCATAAAACTTCCATTATTGATTTATTTTGGTTTGGTATGAATTTTTTAGATAAGAACATGTGTACACCTAACTTGTTTTCAAAAATTCCAAGTGAGTCCTTTTCATTCCCTATAAAGGCCACCAACTACCCCTCTTCTTAAAACCAATAAAACCTATTAGGTTTGGAAAATATATTCCTAATACACTTCCCAAAATCCCTAACTTCTTCCTAGAATAATTACCTTGGGTATAAGGAAATCCAAAGAAGTCTTTTGGCACAAACCAATAGGAGTTACCCAATTAAGAAGCAACGTCTTCTCCCAAGTACTTTATTTTATTTTCCTTCTCCACCCCCTAAAAATAGATTTATTCTGTCATTATATAACAAAAATAGTATCCTAAATATAATAGGATTTTTTTATGTAAATATTTTGACCTAAACTTACACACATCTTTATCTAATGGGTAACAAACTTACTGTTTTTATGTATGATGAACTTCTCTCTCATGAAATGATGATTGTTCATTTTTCCATTACCAGCTACCATGGTGGAAATTATGATGAAAATATGTTTATATATTTCCTATATTATATTTAAAATTTATTTAATCTTATTTATTCCTTTTACAACCCACATATTTTTTACATTCCATTTGGTGTAATTACGATAATTTCGTTTGAGGAAGTGTGGGATACTGCCCACTCAAAGTGATGTGATTTGTTAACACACTACATGGAATGTATTAATGATGGGTTTAGAAAAATTATATGATATATATAACATTATAATTAAAATTTAAAAAAATTATATAAATATAAAATTTTATGTCATTTTCTTTCCTTTTTTCAATACGACAGTTAAAATGAAAACAACATTCATCCGTACATACGACTTGTTGTTTCCATGAATAGTGTATTATATTTTGTACTTCTTTACACTATAGATTATTATAATATACATACAATTTTTATTCATGATAATTATATCATTATATGAATTATTTAATCACGATATAATTATAAGGACCAATGATCTTACAAATGAAGACACATGTGAAGAACAAAGCGAATATTACCCGAAGTGAAACCTTATCATAATATTGTTAACAAGATAGGTAATATAAGGTAATAATAAAATAATATATGGTATTATGTTTAATAATATTATTCTATAAAATATTTATAATAAACTTATATGTATTATACAGTAATCTTTTATACGTATGACATGAGTCAAGACATAAGGTAAGGGGATTTCATCTCACTTTTATTTTAATGAGATACAAGAATTATTCACCACCCACTCTTTTTATGTGGTGTGTATACTTACCATATATGCACTCAATGTTTAATATAGATAAATTTAAGGGTCTTTAAAAATCTATTCTATGACCTTTATTTCATGGGGTTTAAGTTTCACAAGTTACCAAATCGGAAAAATAGTTTTGTCTCAATTTGCCTTCTTCAAAACTCATGTTTTGTTATGCACCTAAATTCTTTTTGAGGTGTATATACTTATATTTTTCATGATATATAATGAATATAAATCTTTTAATAATATTATAATCTTAATTTACTTTCCTTTTCTTACATAGAGGTTATGATCTCAAGTTACCAAGTGATAAGAGTTTATTGAAACAATCTCATCACTTTTCAAGATTGTTTATGTTTGTGCTTCCTTTGATGAAATATTATAACCCATATCTCAATACATTCATGAATTTTATTATACTCTATCTATTTATTATATAATCATGTATTGGTACCAATTTTATACTATTTGGTCTATAATATAGTTAAGAAAGTGTTTCTTGGAAGGCTCGACATTACCCTCCATTCAGCTAGAAATATAGGTTTTCCAAAAAGGGTTTCCAAGAATATTATACCATTATCCTATAATCATTAAAAGAAATTTATAACCTTTTTTTTATTTTACCAATATATTCAAGGTAATATTATAATCATTTTCCAAACAAATCATTTTTCGAAACTTTTTACCGTGCAAAAGGAATGTTCTTTTTACCTCGTACGACATGTATGGATTTACCCGTTGTCATCCCTTTGAAGATTCCTTTTCATTTTTAAAAGGTTAATCTTTAAGAACATGTTTTTAAAAGTAATTTTCAGGGAATTGTTTTTCAAAATATTTTCAATCCTTATTTACAATTTCTAAAATTATTTTCAATGAAATGTTTTTTAACACATTTTCAAGATTCTTGCATATGTTTTCAAGTAAAATGGATTTCAAACAAATTTTAATCTTTCTTTGTATGTTTTCAAATTGTTCTCAAATAAAATGGTATTTAATTTTTTTTGATTTTTATTTTATAATTTTTCAAGGAAAACGGTTTTCAAAATGATTTCAAGTATTATTTATAACTTTTCAAGGATTTTTTTTTGAAAAATATTTTTAAATGGTTTTATGCATAAAAAATAATTTTTCAAAGAAGATAGGATATTTTCCTCTAGAAATGTTTTTGAAAGATGTGTCAAAATTATTTTCAATATAAGATGGAATCCATTCAGGTTACTCATTGCATTCTAGGAAATGATCAAATAGTTAAATTCATATCCTTTCTATGAATGGGCTATGCTTAATGACTTGGTGTTTATGAAACTCATTTCTCTTCTAGTGGTTATATGTTTATAAAATACATTTCTCTTCTAAAGGATATATTTTTATTAAATAGGTTTATTTTTTAAAATTTTTATACTTTTTAAACCCAATTTTGTTCACCGGTTATGATTTGATGAAATTATTATGAAACATATCTTTTTTTATATGTTAGGATGTTATCAAATGTTATTGATACCCATTTCATTTCATGGGATATGATTTGATGTGTATAGAACTCATATTTTTTAATGGGTAATGATATGATTAAAGTTTTTTGGAACTTGAATGTATGATTTCATCATTGACAGGTGGTACCTATATCTACCTCCAATTCATTGGGTAATGATGCATGTTTTATAAGCTCAAAGGGTACATTGGGAGGGTATCCCAATACCAAAATAAGAGGGTAAACATGAGGAAATACTAAGCCCAAAATAATAGGGTAAATGAGAGGAAATACCAAGATTGAAACAAGAGGGTAAATGGGAGGAAATCACAAGCCTGAAATAAGCGGGTAAGCAGGAGGACATCCCAAGACCAAAACAAAAGGTTAAACATAATGAAATATCATGCTTGTATCAAGAGGGAAAACAGGAGGAAATCCCAAGCCTGAAACAAGAGGGAAAGGAGGAGGAAATCCCAATCCTGAAATAAGAGGGTAAGCGGGAGGAAATACCAAGCCAAAAACAAGATGGTAAGTGGGAGGACATCCCATGCCCGAAACAAACGGGTATATAGGAAGACATTGCAAGCCTGAAATAAGAGGGTACATAGGAGGGATTACCAAGATTAAAGCCAGTACATGAGTGGTTAACCCAATCCTAACGTGTTACAAAGGCCTTGGTATGCTGCCTTGACATAAGGTTTTTATATGTGTTTGTCACAATTACATGTTATAATCCTATATTATTATTCCATGTATTATGTTCTTTATTTCCTTATGATTAATGTCTTATGAACATAAAATATTTATTATGATCTCTAATATTCAGGGTATGATCTTCAAATGTTATGCTCTAGTTCCATACCCTTTTGTTTATGTGATGCTTACACATTTCCTTTATTTACATTTACTAAGCATCTGAGATCACCCCTTTCATATGTTCCCTTTTCTAGGTTATGAAGAAAGGTTTTAGGTAGAATTACTAAAGGTTTGGATCTTTATGGGAGATGTTGAAGACCTTTCGTGAGTATAGAAGATTTTGTTTCCAGGTTTCCAAAGAAACTAAACTATTATGGTCCTCAGGCATGTATTATTGAAATGTAATAAATACTCAACTAAAATAATTCAATTTTCATTTATGTTATGACTGGGTTGCTATAGATTCTATCCCATCATACTTACTTATGATCTACTATCAAAACACCTTTAGTTATTTTTACCTCCTCTCATAGAGATTATATTTCTAACCCATACTTAATGGAAAATCTTTACAGATTTTAGTCACTCACATAAAGTTACACTACCTTTTTATCTCTATATTGATTATTCTATTTTGATCTGACCATCATGGAAAACCCTTTACTCAATCAAAAGAAATGGATACCTCAACTGGTCCTTTTAGGGAATTGTATACACTTCCAAAAAATCCATGAGTTTACTGTGACATAACTTTCAATGGTAATCTTTATATAATTCTCATAAACTATAAAAACCATTATAAAAATTATTAATAACCCTTATACTTGTATTTAGCATCTCAAAACTTCTATAAAGATAATATTTTCTATGCTGAAATATCATCTTCCTCTGAATCTTAGTCATACGGAATGTGGTCACTCCTTAAGTGTATTCATCTGGTTATTCATCCTTCCACATTACCACACATTAAAACAACAAATTTTTCTTCTTACAATGAATTTTTAGAACTCAGGTGCTTCTGATTGCCTAAATATAGACATCCATGGTAAATGAGAACCTATCTCCATCTCATTATGGAAAGTTTAATGTTTGGAAACTTAATATCTAAAAGTTACAATACATAGTTCTAAAATTAAATCTAAACAACATCAATCTCTTCCTTTCATTTAAATAAAATATTAATCATGGAATTTATCAATCTCATCATTTATTGAGTTCTTCATCAACACCTAACATAAATTGACATATTGACAGTCATGCATGTTGACCTTTTTTATTAACCCAAAATACAAAAATCACCATCAAAATCCAATGGGATATTCAATCCCCCATTGGATTTATTATCAATATCCTCACATAACATAAATAAGTCAATTTTAAAATCTATTCAACAATTATCCTTTTATCTCCCCCTTATTGTCAATAAATCCAAAGGTTCAAGAGTTAGGGATAATCATAATATCATTAACTGTCATTTTATTCCACTTTATCCTTATTATTTAATATAAAACCTCATTAACATGAGATAAGGTAATAATAAATTTTTATAAGTAAATGATCCACCAATTAACCCACTCTAAAACTATATAAGCTGTGTTATTCTATAAAATAAGAGATATTAATATAGACATTAATGTTGTTCATAAAATATTCAACATGTGATAAAAAGTCAAAAAAAATATTCAAGGTATGTTCAAAAGGATTTTCAAGTAATCTCTTACACACAACCCAATAAATAGAATAAAAACATTCAAACCTATATAGGTTTCTCCCCATTCAGGTCACTTTTCTCTTTTTCATTAAATAATCAATATCTCCCCCTTAAAAAAATAAAATATTTATATAATAGAATAATATAATTTGATTAACATACCTCTTCAATTCCAATTATTTATTTTTCTTAAATTTCAAATTCAAATGAGATAATGATATCTGGTAGCTATTCAACTCATCTACCCCTCTAGGGGTAAACTCCATCCATCTCTTTATTCATGACTGATATGACTTGAAATGTTGTAAGGAGCCAAAGATTTACTCTTTTCAGATCATTACATGATGTAAAATACTAGATGATATGAGATTCAACAATATTGTCATCATTTATCCCTAGGAAAACATTCATCACCTTCAATTCCATGCATTAAATATATGAAAAAATATGGGAATAAGGTGAATTTTCCATTAAGTTGAAGTAAGAGAAACACGGTTGAGAGGTGTTTCTAAACCAACAAACACTTTTTAAATAAGATCAATATTTTTGAAAAATCTTCATGTTTTCTCCTCATTTTATTTTATAATTATGAATTTCCTTGGGAAGAAATTTATTCTTCCTTTCTTTAATATTATAATTATGCATAATAGGTTTTTAAAAATTATCTATCACAAAACAAGAATTATTCTATATTTTATCCATATTCCTTTCTAATTATATCTAGTCTATTCAAAAAACGCTGAATTATTTGAAAAACTACTCAGATTTTTTTAATCTTCAACCTAAATTTTAAATATTGTTTGGGTAACTCTCTTTTGTAAGCATCTCATAAAATTTCAATTATTCTTCACAAATATTTTTCATGAAACAAATCATTTTTATTCTTTATTGTATTAATTTTAATTTTTTATTCCAATTTATATCCTTTATCATTACTAATCATTCCATTCTTATAATTATTCATGATATGGACGTTCCTCCAATAATTTAAAAACTCGTAATTTAGTGTATTGTCTTTATCACTAATCTTCTAGGTTGTGTTTTGTTTAAACTTATCCTTCTTCTTAAAACCCAAAATATTTATTCCAATATTTTTTATTCATATTTAGGGGCCTTATTTATTTAAAAGTAAATGAATCCTTTTTGGTAGGTTTTGAATGATATTCATTATCATTCTGACCACTTTTTTAAAAATTTATATAGAAATTATTAATACATTCAAATCTATATTTAGTGAAAATATTTTTTCCAATATTCTATACACAATTATTCATTCTAGAAGAGTAATTTTATACTCTAGATATTCCCCCCTTATTATAAGTATTTATTTTCACTTAATGATTGATATATTAAACCACCAATCAATGGAATTATGACCAAAATTTTCAGACCACCAACTCTAACACCCTTAGTTTTTGGTATGTGATTTATATATTTTTTGTTGTAATAATTTGGTTCCTTTTTTGGTTAGGTAAGGTTGTGGGTAAGGGGATTTAAGTATGAAGTGTTTGTGAATTATGGTCTTGACCACACAATGGGGATAGTCATGGTCCAGATTATTTTGGCATTGTAGGCATGGGAGCTAACCAGGATGTAAGAACTTCACAACACTATGATGTCTACCATTTTTGTGGGTGTGGTTGGAAGAATAAAACACCCCGTGTATGGGTGTGGTCGATACATAGAGCTAGTCTCGTGTGGTTTTCATCCAAAAAGGTTTGGGATAATTCACCACCCCATAGTCCAAGGCATGTTTCTAGTCAAAGTAAATCATGCAATAACCACCTAAAATAACTTGGTATAATGCCCCACATCATGGTCCAGGTCATGGTGATAGTCATTGTGGTTTTTGAAATGGCTAATTTAGCCACAAAAATTGGGGGTGGTGTGTTTTAGATATACATCAAGGGTAATATATTTGGGGAAATTAAATTAAATTTTAATAATATTTCACCCCTAAATAATAATCATTCCCCCTCTTCTTGATTTGGATATGAATGAGGGAATTATTTGAGGAAATTATAACTTATTCCCCCTTACATTCCCAGATCTTCCTCTTGTCTTTTTCTATTAATTTTTGTTAGAGTTAGGCATATTCTCTATTACTATTCATTTGTGTATAAATAAAAGGCCTTAGTTTTATAAAACTTATACTTGTGATTGTTGATCAGAATTCTTGAAGAAAACTCCCTTATCACTTATAAATAATTCCCTATTTACCAAGGAAGTGACGATTTTATGAAAATAAATAGTAAATCAACAATTTCATAATATTTTTTTTAAATGAGGATTTACACTTTTTCATGATACGGTGTGTATGGAAAGGGACTCATAGAGTTAGACTTAGTCACATAGATAATTTTGGGCTCAATGAATTTTATGGACTTGCGACAACTTGGGTCTATAGGGATGGGTAACACTCAATAGTATGGGATACTTAGTGGGTCATCTTTTACAGGACATGCATTGGGAGTTTGAGTTACATGGTTGGGTATTAATTAATTGGAGGACCTTTGTGGCATGGATTATTTCTCACTAATACTATATTTATATATTTCACAACCTTGTTACACTCTTCTGGTTTTGTTATATATATTATTCATATGACTTGAATTTTTATTTTCTTAGTGGTGCGTTGACCGCGCTGTCATGACATGTAAAATTTATTATGATATTAAGGTTGATTTACATTCTATGGAAGACCCTAGGTCGTCTCTCAAGGAGTGTTGGTGAGTTTAGAGTGTGTGTTTTCAATAAGTACTAAAAGAGGGGTGGTTTTAAAACAGTTTAAAGAAAATGACTTGATTTAAAGAGTTTAATAGTTGATAAATAAAAGTGATGTTTAAGAATTATGAGATAAGGGGATCATTTCAAGTTCACTACACATCTTGGTGGGTTCATCATTCTTAAAAATACACATGTTTTAATGGAATCCTTTGGTTTAGGGTTTTCAAGATCTCAACTTCCCTCTTTCCACATAAATGATGCTCAAAGAGCCACCCCTTAACACAAAAATTGCGTTGTCAAGGTTTGGGTATCAAACATAGAAAATAAATATAATCAAATCATACTGAAATAATATGTATGTGTGGGATAAATAGGACTCTTTTCTTTTCCAATCGGAACAATACAAGATTCCCACTTGAAATCTCAACCTAAGCGGTGTTGAGATAAAAAGCGTTTCACTTAATTATAATGAAATAAATGTATTCAGAGGATAAGTGAATAAAAGTTAAACATAAGTGAAATATTTATCAAAAAAATTAAAGAAAACCAGTAGAACATCAAGTATCGGAACTCCATCCCAAGTATGTGTAGCTCCCTCAAAATGATCGTCCACCGTTTAGCTCGACATCTGGAGGTGGAGGAAGTTCAGGTGGAACTACTTCTTCATCCTTGATCCCCCTATGAGGATAGGGGACACCATAACTTCTATGAAAAGGATAGGAATCCTATGCAACTCTAAATGGTCAGCACTTCACTCCTTGTCTGAACATACAAATGAGGTTCCCATGGTTCCTTTTTATAGAAAAAATGGGACATGGTTTTGAGCACCCTGTTTTTGAGATACAACTTGTGTCTCTATTTTGGAATAGTATAAAGCCATATCATGACTTGACCAAAAGATAATAGTTGTTGGACGACCTCTTGAATGTCTCCATTTCAAATTTGGCAGCCATTAGACAACCCTATTGGGAGATATGGTCAAAATACCTAAACACACTTTTGAATTCTGAAAGATTATATCCCCTAGACATAATGGTTTGAATGGGCCACCAGATGGCCGAGTTCGGCTTTGGGTTTTTAATAATATTTGTATCTCATGATTCTTTTGAGAGTTCCATAAAGTTTCATCCCATTTGGATGTACATAATTTTATTACTATTCAAAACAGTGGACATATGTCCATGGGATGCCATGCAGTTTGGCCCAATTTTCTTCTGGATGATCTTCGGGCCTCCAAATCACCTCCAACTTCAATGAAAATATCAAAAAAAATTATAATTTCCCTTTATAACACTGATAAAAATTAATTCATTGAATAAAAAATTATGTTCAATTTATTATTATATTTTGAATATTCATTACAAAACTAGTTTAAAACAACAGTATAAGGGTGGAATTGAATAGTGAATTACTATGTGATCACACCCCCACATCAAAACATTTTCACTCCTAGGAAAAGTCACATATCCAAAAACAATGATGCATGTATATATTCCTAAAATCATGAGGATTTAATATTTTAGGAAATTTTAATTCATTAAAGTAATGTGATCAATGCACGAATCACACCAATGAGTTCTTCCTAATGAAAATGGAAAAATATGTCTCATAAATCATATCACAATGAAATTGAAAGTGTTTCATGACAACAAATTGGGAAAGGAAATAAAAATTCAATCATTCCCTTAACTCTGCATGTGTGTGTGTGAAAACCATTCCATGATATTATTTCCACTTTCTATCCAATAAATATTGGTTATTTTAACATTATTCAGCTTTAAATGATTTTTTTCACCGAACTTTCCCTACATCCTTTGCAATCATATTTCAAGACCCACTCACTTAAGCATTCCCATAAGTTAAACCATAATCTCCCAACCTAGATATCCCCATATGTTTCACATTTCATCACTCCCCTCATTTACTATTTCTATTTTTTAGAAGTTGAATTTGGAACAAATCTCACATTCATCTCTCAACCCTTGTTTTATCTCATCACGACACTAATTGAAATAGTTATAAAAAGATCAAAGGTTGAGGAGGAGTGGTTTTTGAGCTGACCAATACAAAAACCAATTTTTTTGAGGGCCTAAAATAGTTGGACATTAGGTACACATGCATAGGTCAATTTGGAACAGTAATAAAACAGATTGGATAAGGAACAAACGTATGGAAATATCATTTAAAGCTGAAAAATATTAACCTAAAATATATTTACCTTATATTAAGTAAGAAATATTCACACTTTTTGGTTTGGTGTAAAAATGTGTGGAGATATTAGTGACATAGTTTTCCCAAAAACTACTCACACAAGGGGCATTAACCATCTCAAATGTTTCACAGTGATACAATAATTTTTATCATTGAAAGAAAACTAATTCACTAAAAATCACTCTCTTATGTTAAATTCATACAAAAATTCAATCCAAAATAGAGACATGTTTTTTTATCAAATTTTAAATCAACATAGAATCAAAAACTTCAACATGCATTTTCAGTATGTTCTATGATTTGGTGACCATATGGGGGGGAGTGAAAATACCATAAGGAAGGATAAAGAGAGAAGAAATAAGATAAACAATGAAAATCCTAATGAACCTAGAAAGATGAGGAAATGTGAAAATACCACAAATAATGTGAAAAAGATAATAAATAATAAAGATGATGCAAATACTAATGAACTCAACAAGATATTGAAATGTGAAAATACCATAAAGAAGGCGAAAAAGAGAAGAAAGAAAAAAGATGATGAAAATTTCTATCTAACCCAGGAATGTACATATCCCCCACACCTAGAATGTGCAGTGTCCTCACTATAATAATTGATAAGGTGAGAAGGAAGGATAAAACCTTGTGTGTTTCACTGGTATGTTGCTTATTGAACATAGAGTTCCTCCATCAGGAACTCCAAAATGGATTCATAGAATTGATTTAGCCGTTTCCCATTGACAATAAAGGTTTGTTTGGTTTTTTTATTTTGAACCTGGAAAATACCAAATGGAGAGACATTAGTAATAGTGCATGGTCCAAAACAACAGGAACAAAGCTTAACTAGATGCATCTTCAGCCTTGCATTGTAGAGGAGGACCTTTTTCCCAATGTGGAATCGACGATGAAGGATGAGACAGTCATGGGAAGCCTTGGTTCACTCTTTATAATTCCTATAGTTCTCATATGCATCTCTTCACATTTCATCCTGCTCCTAAATCCACAACTACCTTTGAGCACCTGCACCAGAAAGATTAAAATTGCATTTTTTGATGGCCCAGTAGGACAAATGCTCAATCTCAATAGGGAGGTGACAACTCTCTACAAATACTAGCTGATATGGTGATATGCCAATGGGAGTCTTAAAAGAAGTAGAGTAATCCCAAAATGAATCATCAAGTCTAAGACTAAAATATTTTCTGTTAGGTTGAACAATTTTTTCAAGAATTTGTTTTACCTCTCTATTTGACACCTCGACTTGACCATTAGTCTATGGGTTATATGAAGTAAACACTTGATGACCGACCCCATACCGACGCAAAAGTGATTTCATTGTTCGGTTGTAGAAATGAGAACCCTGGTCACTGATGATGAACCTAGGTAAGACAAAACTACAGAAGATTTGGGTTCTCAAATACTCTAAAACTAACTTAGAGTGATCATTCCTTGTAGCTCGTGCCTCTACCCATTTTGACACATAATCAACTGCCAGAATAATGTACAAGTTTCCAAATTAATTGGGAAATGGCCCCATAAATTCAATACCCCAAACATAAAAAATGTCATGAAAGAGCAACGGTTGTTGTGGAATTTCATTTATTTTATATACATTACCCATTATTTGACAACGAGGACAAAATTTACAAAAATCATGGGCATCTCAAAAAAGTGCTGGCCAAAAGAGACAAGAATCAGGGATTTTGCGATCAGTCCATTGGGGACCAATGTGGCCCCCACAAGAAAGAGTGTGGCTGAATCTAAGGACAGAATGAAACTCATTATCAGGGACACAACCCCTAAGAACATGACCACTACATGTGCGCCATAGGTAGGGGTCATCCCAAATGTACCAACAAGACTCATGATTTAGACGACTGGCTTGGTTTCTATTGAAATTAGTAGGAATGCAAGATACTACCAAATAATTTACAATTTCATCATACCAAGGAAAAACATCTTTCACTCGGTACAATTGCTCATCAAGAAACACTTCATTTATAGGAATACAGGGGGATGAGTCAATGTCTGAGGATAGGGTAATCCTACTGATCTAGCCAACCACCACATTGTCTACTCCTTTTGTATCTCTAATTTCTAGATTAAATTCTTGAAGGAGGAGAATCCAACGAATGAGACGTGGCTTGGCATCCAGTTTCATAATGGGATATCGGAGGGCAGCATGGTCTGAGAACACAATGACTTTAGACCCCAAAGGGTATGACCTGAATTTGTCCAAGGAAAACACAATGGGAAGGAATTATTTTTCAGTTGTGGTGTAGTTTTCTTGGGCAGGTTGCAAAGTATGTGAGGCATATGCAATGACATGTGGAGCTCGATTGACCCTTTGTGACAAGACTTCCCCAAATGCATAGTTAGAGGCATCACACATGAGCTCAAACAGTAAATCCCACCAAGGTGGTTGGATTACCGGGTGTGACGTGGGAATCCATTTTAATTCATTAAAAGCTTCCTCACATTCTTTATCAAAACCAAAAAAAATTTCTTTTTGGAGTAATCAGAAGAGGGGGAGTTCAATTTCACTAAAGTCATGAATGAAACAACATTAAAATCCATCATGATCTAAGAAAGACTGCACATCCCGTACATTTTTGGGGAAGGGTAAAGAAGAAATGACATCCACTTTTTAATTTATATACTTGGATACCATCCCTAGAAATGAAATGCCCCAAAACTATACCTTGTCTCACCCTAAAATGACATTTCTCATAATTTAATACAAGATTATTTTCAATACAGCGACACAGGACTAAAACAAGACTACTCAAACATTCATCAAAAGAGGAGCCATAAATAGTGAAATCATTAATGAAAACTTCCATGAAATTCTCCCAGTAATCCGAAAAAATACTAACCATGCATCACTAGAAAGTACCCAGTGCATTGCACAAACCAAATGGCATCCTCCTATGTGAAAATGTGCCAAAGGGGCAAGTGAAGGTTGTCTTTTTCTGATCCTTGGGGGAAATATAGATCAAAAAGTATCCAGAATACCCATAAAGGAAACAGTAGTTGTAATTACCCTCTATTCTCTCTAGAATTTGGTCAATAGATGTAAAAGGAAAATGAGCCTTCCTAGTGTATTAGTTTATTCGGAGATAGTCTATAAATACACGCCAACTATTCTACACATGATTTGGAACCAGTTCATTGTTTTTCATTTTTGATTACTGTAAGGCCATTTTTTTAGGAACTACTTGAACAGGACTGACCCATTGGCTGTCAGAGTTGGGGTAAATGATTCCAGCAACCAATAATACCGTTACCTCATTTTTCACAACTTCTAGGAGGTTTGGGATCAGTCGACATTGTGCCTTCCTCACTGGTTTAGCATCATCATTTAATAAAATATGATGTGTACACAATGATGGGATAATACCAAGAATATTTTCAAGTGTCCATCCTAATTATTGTTTATAATCATTGTTTCGGACGCTTTTGTTGGGGCATGTGCATTCGTCTATGAGGAAGCGAATATGTTGCCCAGCATTCCCGCTTTCCAAAGGCGGGTAACATCTATTCTTTATTTAGGGATGTTTGCTTCTTGATTGAAACAGAAGGATAGTATGTCAGTTCTTCCTTCTGTGGATTCCTCCTCGGAACTCGTCACCTAGTCCGGGTCTCCCTTGTAAATTAAGTCATGGCTCGTGACTCTCATTTCGTGTGCTATATCTTTGTGGATGCCAGTTAATTACACTACTTTCGTCAGGACATTCCATGGGGTCATGACATGGTAGAAACCTTCGGTCAGAGTAGATGACAACATCAGGAATTTCAAGGCATCTCTTGATGCATGGACATTGGGGATCCTGTATTCTTCCTCATAAGAGGGCATCACAAGGGCACTGAACCTGAGTAATCCCATATCAGTCATGGGGTATCTTATGTCGGAGGCATGTCTCTGAGGTTTTCCTCAGCCTCCCATGTTTAACAAGGGATATGCCTCAAGTCTAATTTCTAGCAGAGATGGTTACACCCAAGGTGTGTATTTTGAGGTTTTCCTCAGGCATCTCATGTTTACCACGAGGTAGGCCACGAGTTTAACATCTTGCGGAGACGAAATGAGGGTGATCAGAACATCCCATAGAGACAGATTGGGTTGGTACATCCCTAGGAGGTAACACCTGGAGGTTTTACTGGGTAGATGGATCAGAACACTCCATATGATTAGACCCAAGAAGTCGTGTCCCATGAAGGGGAGATGTCACACCGAAAATGATGATCTGGACACCACTGAGGGTGGATCAGGGAGTGTGAACCCCAGAATGGGGAAACTCCAAGGATTAACATTGACTGGGATTGAACCTCATAGAGGTTTCCTACGTACCCTGTGTAGATGATAGGGATCAAAACCCACATTGTTCGAAGTGATGATGAAATAGGGTGTACATAGAGGACAACAACCTGAATACATGATGGGGCTTACACATGGATAGCAACCCAAGTACTGTTAGGTGCAACGAAGAGGTGGATGACATGATCTAACCGGGATGTGGCGGCCCAGGTGAGAATCATGATGGATGATGGAGAGTTGAATGGAGTGGAGGGGGAATGAGATGGGACCTTCATAAAGGTGATGGTAGTTTTAGTATTGAGCCTCAAAGAGACTTCCTATATATCCCCATGGTGGGGAATCAAAGTCCGCGTAGTTCGGTGGGATGATGGAGCACCTGAGGAGGCGACCCATGAGAATGGATGCATGGATGGGACCCAGAGGAAGTGGAACCTCCGGGTTGGTGCATGATCTTCCTAAGACACATAGGCTTGAGGGATAGATCAAGATGAGACATGAGTGATGGGATCGAACCTCAGGGAGGCTTCCTACATATCCCCATGGTAGGGAATCAAAGTCCATATAGTTCTTTTGAAGGAGTGGGAACTAACGTGAAGGGGGGTCAGAACCAATGGATGGTGGGATTTAACATTAGGGAGGATTCTTACATACCTTTCCATGACAAGGATCAAAGACCATGTATTTCAGGTGGTGTGTGGGGCTTACACTCTAGGCTGCCCAGGTTGTTGGCGAACCGACGTGAATGGGGTCGGAGCGACCGGTGGGTGGTGGGATTGAACCTCGTGGAGGCTTCCTACATACCTTGCCTTGTCAAGGATCAATGTCTATGTAGTTCAGGGTGGGAACTGATATGATGGTGGTTGGAACCAATGGTTGTTGGGCTTGAACATCATGGAGGCTTCCTACGTACCTTGCCTTGGCAAGGATCAAAGACCACGTAGTTCAAATGGGGCATTGGGCTTACACTCTAAGCTTCCCAAAGTGTTGGGGAACCAACGTAAAGGGGGTTAGAGAGACCAATGGATGGTGGGATTGAACCTCGTGGAGGTTTCCTACATACCTCACCTTAGTAAGGATCAAAGAGATCGTAGTTCCGGATGGGTGTGGGGCTTACACTCTAGGCTACCCAAGTGTGGTGAACCGATGTAAAGGGGGTCTGATCGACTAGTAGGTGTTGGGATTGAACCTCATGGAGGATTCCAACGTACCTTGCCTTGGAAGGGATCAAAGTCCACATAGTTCAGGTTGGGTGTGGGGCTTACACTCTAGGCTACCCAGGGTGTTGGTGAACCGATGTTAATGGGGTCAGAGCAACCAATGGGTGGTGGGCTTGAACCTCGTGGAGGTTTCCTACGTACCTTGCCATAGCAAGGATCAAAGACCTTGTAGTTCGGGAGGAGTGGGAACCGATGTGAAGGGGGGGGGGGGGTTGGAACCAATGGATGGCAGGCTTGAACCTCAGGGAGGATTACTACGTACCTTGTCTTAGCCAGGATCAAAGAACACGTAGTTCAGGTTGGGTGTGGGTATTACACTCTAGGTTGCCTAGGGTGTTGGTGAACTGACATGAATGGCGTTAGAGTGACCAATGGGTGGTGGTCTTGAACCTCGTGGATTTTTCCTATGTACCTTGCCTTAGAAAGGACCAAATACCTCATAGTTTGGGAGTGGCATGTGGGGTTTACACTCTAGGCTTCCCAAATGTTGGATTTCATTGTCGGTGCTTGCTCTAAGACCACATAAGTCATGCTTGGTGTGTGAAACAAGAGGCAGAAAGGTCCCGACGATTAGAGTGGAAAGGTGTGTCCATGAAGGGTGGTGAATGGGGCTTACGCAAGGAAGTTACCCGAGTGCCACTATGGAATGAAAATGGTGCACAGGGCTTACACAAGGCAGCTTCCTGGGTGCCACTATGGAGAGAAAATAGTGGATGGGGCTTATGCAAGGAAGCTGCCCGAGTGTCGCTATGGAGCGAAAATGGTGAACGAGGATTACACAATTAAGCTGCCCGGGTTCCGCTAGGGAGTGGAAATTTTGGATGGGGCTTACGCAAGGATGCTGCTCGGGGTGCCGCAATGGAGCAACAATAGTGGATGAGGCTTACGTAAGGAAGCTTCCTGGGTGCCGCTACGGAGCGACAATGGTGGATGGGGCTTACACAAGGAAGCTTCTCGAGTGCTTCTTTGGAGAAGCAACGGTGAATGGGGCTTACGCATGGAAGCTTCCTGAGTGCCGCTATGGAGCGGCAATGATGACTGGGGCTTATGCAAGGAAGTTTCTCGGGTGGTGTTATGGAGCGGCAACGGTGAATGGGGCTTACGCATGGAAGCTTCCCAGGTGCCGCTATGAAGATGCAATTGTGGACGGGGCTTATGCAAGGATGCTTCCCAGGGTGCTGCTATAGAGTGACAATAGTGGATGGGGCTTACACAAAGAAGCTTCTCGGGTGTGTCTATGGAGGGACAATGGTTGATGATGCTGATACAAGGAAGCTTCCCGGCTGTTGCTATGGAGCAGCAATAGTGGATGGGGATTATGTAGGAATGCTTCTCGGGTGCCGCTATGGAGCGACAATGGTGAATGGGGATTACGCAAGGATGTTGCCCGGGTGCTGCTATGGAGCGGCAACGGTGAATGGGGCTTACAAAAGGAAGCTTCCCGGGTGCCGCTATGGAGCGATAATATTCGATGGGGCTTATGCAGAGAAGTTGTCCGGGTGCCGCTATGGAGTGGCAATGGTGAATGGGGCTTACACAATGAAACTTCTCCAGTGCCGCTATGGTGCAGCGACGGTGAATAGGGCTTATGCGAGGACGCTGCCCGGCTGCCTCTATGAAGCGACAATGGTGAATGGGGCTTACACAAGGAAGCTTCTCAGGTACTTCTATGGAGCGACAATAGTGGATGGGGCTTACGTAGGGAAGCTTCTCGGGTGCCGCTATGGAGCGAGAATGGTTAATGGGCCTTATTCAAGGATGATGCTCGGGTGCCACTATGGAGTGTCAATGGTGAATGGGGCTTATGAAAGGAAGCTACTTGGGTGCGTGGATGGAGCTTACGCAATGAAGCTGCCCGGGTGCTAATATAGAACGACAATGGTGCATGGGCCTCACGCAATGAAGCTGCCCGGGTGCCGCTATGGAGAGGCAATGATGCATGGGGCTTATGCAAGGAAGCTGCCTGGGTGCTGCGACAATGGTGCATGGGGATTATGCAAGGATAATTCCTGGGTGCCGCTATGGAGTGACAATGGTGCATGGGGTGTATGCAAGGAAGCAGCCCGGGTGCCTCTATGAAGTGGCAATGGTGAATGGGGCTTACGAATGGAAGTTGCCCGAGTGCCGCTATGGAGCGGCAATGGTGACTGGGGATTACACAAGGAAGGTGCCCGGGTGCCACTATAGTGAAGAAACAGTGAATGGGGCTTATGCATGGAAGCTTACCAGGTGCCACTATGGAGCGGAAACGGTGCCTGGGGATTACGCAAGGAAGCTGCTCGTAATGTCTTCTCCATGTCTGGTCATGAGGGCATCCCAACCCACTGGTGGGTTGAGGCCTTCACATATGCGCTAGTGCACAAGAGGGATAATTCCAAGGGGTGTTGGAATTAGTCGAAACAATGGGAGATGAAAAGTGTCAATCACATGCCTGACATTCGGAACGCGGTGAGGGTGGCGTGGAGATGAAGGATAACTGTTGACCCTGTTCGAAATATAGGACCAGACTCAAGGTATCATCCAATGTCCTTCGGGGCGTTGGCCTAGGATGGTAGGTGAGCTGATGCGGCATGAGACAAGGCCGTTAGGGGGTCCCTTTAGACATGTAAGGGGATAAAAATCTGAATGAAGGACATGCAAAGTGTGAGGTGGAGTGATTGAATGTTGGAATGGATTCCAATGCTCTTGAAATTACGCCATTGTAATCAAGGCATTAGGAAACCTATGTTTGGAACATAAGGCATCTCTTGTTTAGTGTCAGAGGCATCCTATGTTTGGCGCATAGGGTGTACTACAGTTTATAGTCGTGTAGATAGGACTATTGGCATCTCATGCTTGGAGCATGAGGCATCTCTTATATTGAGTAAGAGGCATCCAATGATAGGAACATAGGGATTACTACAGTTTAAAGTTGTGTAGAAAGGACTTTTGGCATCTTATGATTGGCACATAAGGCATCTATTATTTGGAGAAAGAGGCATCCAATTATTCAATGATAGGGAATGCTACTGTTCAAAGTCATATAGATAAGACTATTGGCATCTCATGCTTAGAGCATAAGGCATCTCTTGTTTGGGGCAAGAGGCATCCTATTATTGAATGATAGGGAGATATAGTTTAAAGTCATGTAGATAGGAATATTAGGAATAAGGTGCCTTTCAATGGTTGGTGTTGGGACTTACGCAAGGGTGGCCCTTTCTAGTTCAACCTGCCATAGGAGTCAGGTGATGGGTTTTGGATGAGTTTCATGAGGGGTGGTTCAACTCAAGGTACTCGGGGAATTGATGAGGAGAATCTCAACTGATGACATGAGAAACAAACCAAGAGGAATATATTGACTCAAGGTGTTTAATGGTGTGTAGAGGAGTATCTCAAATCATGGTATTCCATAGGTGTAAGGCGGTTGTGCATATGGGTGCAATGGAAATTGCTTACGTCCCAGCCCGAAAAGTTCGTGGTGCGACTCTCCATTTTTCATGGGGGTTAGTGACAGTAGTGAGGGGACCGGCCTGGAGGGTTGGGACCGCAGTCCGGAACTGACACCATGCAGGGGTACGAGGAGCGCAAGCCTCGCCGTATGGATCTGCGGGCGCAAAGGTAGAAGCCTCACAAAGGATAGGTTTTCACGAAGTATCTTCGCGGAGAAAAGGGGCTCGTGGAGCATGGGGTCTCGCGAAGCATGGACTAATGAAGAATGGACTTGCGGAGGATCTTCACAAATGATGTTACTCGTGGAGCATGGAATCGCGAATCAGCATTTCAAATGAAGCTGCTCGTGGAGCATGGACTCGCGGAGCAGCATCACGAAGGAAGCTGCTCGCAGAGCATGTGCTCACGGAGCCGCTTTGTGAAGGAAAATGGAGCTCCGCGAACCGGGAGACCGGCTGCCCAAGGGGAGGAGTGACCATCTAGCGAAGGGGTGTGAGCTGGGTATTTATAGGCAAGAGAGGCCACGAAGCAGATCTCGCTCAACGCAAAGTTGGAGCTTGCTCCACAATGGATTGCGAATGTCAAATGGGTTTGCGGAGCCGTCCCGCCCCCTTGCTTCGCGGAGGGTCGCGAACGTCAATGGGGTTCTTGGATCAATCCCACCTCCTTACTTCGCGGTGGGTCACGAACATAAAAGGGGTTCGCAGAGAAATCCTGCCTCCATGCTCAGTGGTAGGTCACAAACATCAAAGGGGTTCGCGGAGCAATCCCGCCTCCATGCTTCATGGCGTGGCGCCGTGATCGTGGAGGGGGGATTCACGAATGGGCTTCAAGAACTAGTTTTCAGCCCAACTTCAAATGTTCATAACTCCTAATCCATAACTATTTTTGGGCTCTACGACCTACCAAATCAATGATTGTGAAATGAGATACAATCTTGGATCATGTATGGAATCATTTAAAAAAACATTTGGATGCATTTTCCGGTGTCAACACTCCCTCAAAAGTTTAATCAGTCGCAATTCATGCTCAGGAGGGAGTGAGCTAGAAATGATGACAAGCAACTTGTATCCATTCTCAATATATGGATATTTTAATTCTCGAGGTAGTTGTTTCAGTTCTAATTCAGGTGTATTTTGCATTGATGGGAGTGTCTGTGAAAGTGAGAGGTCACTAATCTCATCTAACTTCTCAATGGTATCATCCTCAGATGAGTAATGATCTTTTACAAGCTTAGTGATATAATTGATGCTCATTGGATCCTTAGTGTTCAAGAAATTATCAATTAATAAACATGCATGACACTTTTCTAGACCACTACAACAATCAATGCATGATTCATTACCAAAAATTTCATTCAAGGATGAAAAATCAGAAAGGGGATTGGGATAATGATAAGAAGTGTTTTTAGGTGAAGGGAGTACATAAATTAAATTTACTGAGAGAGAGGAATGTTCTTATCAGGGGTGATTCATGGAATCAAGGTTGTTCAAATGAACTACATCACCACCAAATTCCATAGATAATGTACCATTATGGATATTAATTTTGGTTTTGGAAGTTTTCAAAAAGGGTCTCCCCAATATAATTTGGGCATGTCCATTCATCCTATCATCTTCCATTTATAGCACATAAAAATCAGCTGGAAAACATAAATTTTGCACCCTCACAAGAGCATCCTCTAACACACCAGAAGGGTGTACGGTACTCCGATTGGCCTGTTTAACAACAATTACAGGGGGATTTAGTTCCCTAACCTGTAATAAAGAATAAATGGAGTGAGCCATCACATTTATAGAAGCACCTAAATCAAGCATAGCATTGTAAAATGAATACTCCCCAATGGTGTATGGAATCGAGAATGTCCCAGGATCATTGCACTTAGTGGGAAGTGATGGATCTATTAATGCCGAAAGCATTCTTCCCCAATCTCACCTTCTTATCACCATCGCCTTCAGTGTGTACACATCTCCTTTCGAAACATGGTGTATCATGGAATTTTCTTCACGACATCAATCGAGGGGATGTTAACCTGCACTTTTTTTAAAGTTTCCAATATTTTCGTATCAAGTTCAGTTTCCATTTTTTTCTAGTTTGGGTGGCCATTTGTGGAAATGGTAGTGTAATGGTTCAGATAGGGGACTCATCGACATATACACTCTTTCCATTGGATGTACTTCTCTTAGGACAAGTATTTTCTTCTCTTGGATCATTTTTAGTAGTGGTTGGGATGGTGGTTTCCGCCAGAGGGGATGACTCTATTAGAGGGGTCATTTGGATTTGAAGATGAGTTACACTCCTAATGGTGATGTCACTAACATTCCTTTATCTATAGGGTTAACTAGTGGTTGATAGGGTAGTTTACCCGACCCATGAATTTGAATTTCCCCCACCGAGTTAACTAGTTGTCCAAATTGGGGTTTTAGGTCTTGTATGGAATCTTGGGTGGTTCTTTGGAATTAGAGATTGTTGGTAGCCAGTTGTTTAATCAAATCTTCTAGTCTAAGCTTAGGTTTGGGAGGGGCGGTTGGAAAGGCCTTTGGGGTGGTTAAGGATTTCTGGTTGGTGGTGGTGGATGACTAATCTGACCCTGTTGGTTAAATTATTGTTGAGGTTGGTTTGAATACCCCCTTACCTATAGTCTTGGTTTTCTTTCCACCCAGGGTTCGATGGATAGTAAGGTTCTTGCCTAAAGGGTTGGTTATAGGGGAGACCTGAGAAGATTACCTCACAACTCTCAAGAGTTTCCCTCAATTAGGGGTATTGGTTGGAATAATGGGTGTCAGAAGAGTAGATTCCACAATGGATGGGAGGAGGAGATTGATTTTCCCTTAGGAGAGAGCGAGTTGTCATAAAAGGGTAATTTCCTCTTCAAACTTTGTGTCCTCCTACTTCTCAAATTTGATAGATTTCAACTCATGGACACCTCAAATGGGTACACTGAACCTTGTACCAAAATGTTGAGTGTTCTGTTCCATGTTCTCAATTAGAGTTCTTTCAGCAATTTGGGTCTTATCTACTAGCACCCCACCTGTAGCAGCATCAATCATGTTTATATCAATAGGAATTAAACCTTCATAAAACTAATTTATTAGATGTTGATCGCTTATTTTGTGGTGTGGACAACTTGAAAATAATATTTTAAATCTTTCCCAATATTCATGAAGTGTTTCCCCTTGATATTGTCTTATCTCACAAATTTATTTCTTTATTGATGTAGTTCGAGAGGCTATGAAATATTTTTCAAGGAAAAAGCATTTCATTTCTACCCCACCTCTTATTGGTGAATTAACATAGTGCAACCAATCTTTCGCGGTGTCTTCTAAAGAAAATGGGAATGATCTAAAATTTACTTGTTCCTCATCCACATTAGTTGGTTTTAATTTTTAACAAACAATGTGAAATTATTTTAAATGATTATGTGGATCCCCTCTCGGAGGTCCATGTAATCTTGGTAAAAGATGAATTAAACCTGATTTTAGGTCAAAATTGGGTGCCTCACCTTGTAATTGAATGTAAGCGGGTTGGATATCAACATCTGGTGAGGTTAGTTATTTTAGTGTTCTATTGTTTTCAGCCATTTTATTGATGTTAATTTTAGTTTTAATGTGGGTTACCAAAGAATAAGAAAAAGAAGAAGGATCAAGATGAGTGTTGTTGTCTTGTGTGTCCTCCTTCAAAGGGTTCTCTTATGCGTCTCGGGGTCGCTGACGTAAGATCCTCTCCGATTTGGGTTCAAAATTTGGTAAATCTCTAAGATTAGAATGAATCATGCACAAACACTACACAAGAAATAAATCAGAACACAAATATATAGGTAAAAGTATAAGATAAAACAAATAAATATTCACAAAATATTCAAAACATCTTTTCAAAAACATGCACTGAAAACCAAAGCGCTCCCCAACAACGGTGCCAAAACTTGACCACGCTGTCATGACACATCAAATTGATTATGATTTTAAGGTTGATTTATAGTCTAGATAAAACCCTAGGTAATCTCTCCAGGAGCGTTTGTGGGTTTATAGTGTGCGTTTTCAATAAGAAGTACTAAAACAGGGGTGGTTTTAAAACAGTTTAAAGAAAATGAATTGATTTAAAGAGTTTAATAATTGATAAATAAAAGTTATATTTAAGAATTATGAGATAAGGGGATCATTTCAAGTTCACTACACATCTTGGTGATTTCATCATTATGAAAAATACACATAGTTTTATGGAATCCTTTGGTTGAGGGTTGTCAAGATCTCAACTTCCCTCTTGCCTCTTAAATGATGCTCAAAGAACCACCCCTTGAAATAAAAATCTTGTTGTCAAGGATTTGGTATCAAACATAGAAAATAAAGGATCCAAAATCTTACTTAAATCATATGTATGAGGGAGATAAATAGGATTCTTGTCTTTTCCAATCAGAAGAATACAAGATTCCCACTTGAAATCTCAACCCAATCGGTGTTGAGATAAAAAGTGTTTCACTTAATTATAATGAAAGAAATGTATTCAGAGGAGAAGTGAGTCAAAGTTAAAAATAAGTGAAATATTTATCACACAAATTAAAGAAAACCAGTAGAACATCAAGTGTCGTAACTCCCTCCCAAGTATGTGTAGCACCATCAAAATGATCGTCCACCGTTTTTCTCGACATCGGGAGGAGGAAGCTCGGATGGAACTCATTATTCATCCTTAATCCCCCTATGAGGATAAGGGCCTCCAGAAATTATAGGATGAGGATAGGAATACTATATAACTCTAAATAGGTTGAACTTCACTCTTTTTCCGAACTTACAAATGAGGTACCCATGGTGCCTTTTTAGAGCAAAAATGGGTAATGGTTCTGAGCATCCTATTTTTGAAATAAAACCTGTGTCTCAATTTGGGAATAGTATAAATCCATATCACGACTTGAAAAAAAGTGAAGAGTTGTTTAAATACCTCTTGAATGTCTCACTGTTGAATTTGGAATCCATTAGACAAATGTATTGGGCGATATGGTTAAAATATTGAAACACTCTATTAAATTCGGGCAGATTTTATCCCCTGGACAGAATGGTTCAGATGGGCCACCAGATGGCTGAATTCAGATTTGGTTTTTTAATAAGAGTTGTATCCCATTATGTTTTGGAGTGTAAAATAACGTTTCATACAATTTGGATGCACAAAAGTTTTTTATTTTTCAAAACAGTGGATAAATTCCCATGGGAAGCCATGCGGTTTGGCCCAATTTTCTTTTTGATGATATTTGGGCCTCCAAATCACCTCCACCTTCAATGAAAATATCAAAACAAGTATAATTTCCATTTTTAATAGTGATAAAAATTAATTCATTGAATAAAAAATGAAGAAAAATTTATTATTATATTTTGAATATTCATTACAAAACTAGTTCAAAACAGCGGTGTAAGGGTGGAATTGAATAGTGAATCGCTATGCGATCATGCGTGCAGAAATTCTTGTGGATTTCTCACTACATATGTACCTTGGTGCATATGAAAACACTATCTAATATGATATATGTAAGGTGAATATTTCATATTTTTCTAATGGAGTATCTTATGTAGTCATGTTATTTGAGAGTTGGTGCTTGGTGATTATCTAAAGTGGAGTTATCATGGTTCAACATTGGTTTGCTAGAGTCTTTTATGTCATTGGATTTTGTAGACATACTAATATTTTTTTTATAGTTTCTATAATTCTAGTATTATATTTTTCATTGGTATTTTGATGGTTTTATATTATTCATCATGTTTACTTTATCCTGTTACAATAATCTATAAAAAATTGCATTATGTATGTAATGATAAATCATCCCCCATGATTTTTTAATTTTGATGGAAATTATTTCTATCCTTCGATTTCCCAAGGATTTCACCTAATGCTTATGGCATAATGGTTATACCAAAGCCAATGGGTTGGGGTCAGGATGTTGAAGACGTTATCATATTGGTATGATCTATCAGTGGGCTGGTATGTGTTGAGATAGGATGATTCATGACATGAAATCACTACAAAAAATCATCATTTAACAATGTTTAATAAACTACGACTAAAAACACTAAAAAAATAATGATAGTTTTTTAAAAAAACACTGTTAAATATTTTGAATTTTATAAATAACACTTATAACCTATTCTCCATCGAGACCCAATTCCCTCAATCCCTCACCCACACCCTTTTCCCCTCACTGGCGCTCCTCGACCCACCTTGCCTTCACTCCCGAATGAACTAATCTCCCATTACCCATCACCAAAACTACCTAATCCTCCTTGCCTCCACTCCCAACCAATCCCCCTTTCCCGCTCATCACTGTTTAATACCCCCATAACTCCTCAATACCCCTTACAGATCCCCTTTCCCCTTACCATCCTCCCCAACCAAGCTTTCCACCACTCTCGTACCCCTTTCTACCACTCTAAACCAAGACCTCACAGGCTCTCCCCAATCCCTCTCCACAACTTCTCCCAATAGAACGTTTCGACAAACAATTCCCGAATCCATCTAGCCCTCACAGTTCCCTCTCTGATCCTTCATCACCCCTCCCGAAGCCCCCACCACTACCCACTTTCCCTTTCCCCCTTTCTTCCTAGCCACCAAGCCCTCACTACCAAGGCCTCACTATTTAGACCTTGTTGCCAAGACACTAAGCCCTCCCACCACTCATGAGCCCTCTTTATTGACCTCGTGGTCTCTTTTTCCCCCTATTCAGATTTTATGCCCTACTAACTCACCACTTCATCTACCCCCATTATAATGTTATTGATTTTTTTGATGTCTTACCATCACATCTATTTTCAATTTCCATTTCATTAAAAATAATTATAGACAAGATATAATTTTGTGATGGATTATATAAATTTGAATTAAAATCTAAGAAAAATTATGATGTTCAAAAACACAATCAAATTAAAAAGAATAAATAATTTTCTATATTATCGATTTCTAATAAATTTGTAATTGTGTTTTAAATGGCATAATATTTCTTATGTGTTATAATTTTATTTAATGAATTGTATTAACTTTGTGATATATGGATAAAAGATGGATCACATTACTAAGGAACAGACCTCAGTATACTAATGGTTTAGATGACTTTTTAGATTTTTTAATTTCTAATCGATTTGTTCACGAAAAAATGGGATTTTCGTTCCATAAATATAAATTTTCAAGATATTTTAAGAAACATGAAGTTTATGAACACTTTATATTGAAGTAATCCCCTGATCAATATTCATGCAAGATTTGGAATGGGGAATCAAATGTTGTAGAAAGTTTGAGAACATATTTTAGTCAATATAATGAGATTCTAACTTCATCAAAAAATGTACAATGAAATGAAAAACCTTATAAACAATGATTTTAGAATCAAAGTAAGACAAAATCAAAATCATAACACATCATAATAACTAGTAGAGGGTTATTTAAAAATTAACATGATAAATAAAGATTTTATAACTACAGGACAACAGGATCAGGATCATAACATATCATTTCCTCTTTCTCTTGATGATGGGAAGTCTAATTTATTAAGAAATTCATTGAGCAGAGAAATGTGTTTCATGATTTAGTTAACAATGGAAATCAAGAGTTTTATGATGGATGTCTTAAATATTCAAAAATTTATTTTCTACTAAATTTGTACCATATTAAATGATTATGTGATATAAAAAATAAGGCAATTACCATGATATTAGAATTGTTTCATGAAACATTTCCTAAATCTAATATCCCTAATTATTTTTTTTGATATGGAAAAAGTTGTTACCAAGCATGGTATAAATTATAAACAAAAATTCATGCTTGTTCCAATGATTTTATTCTTTATGGGGTAGAGGATTCAAGTATATATGATTTAAAAAATGTTCATATTCTAGATGGTAGTTAATGGGTAATTTTTGAAGTATGTGTCAAAATATTACTATAAAGAAGAATAAAAGGAACAAACTTGTAATTCTTTTCATTACATCCATTTAAAACCATGATTCAAAATATTATTTATGCAATCGAAAACCACCGAGCGCATGAAGTGGGATTATATAGATAATAAAAATGATGGGTTAATGAGACATCTAAAAGATTCAAAATATTGGAATAAATTTGATTCATTATATCTATATTTATCATATGATCCTAGGAATGTGTGATTGGGATGGATATCGATGGATTCAACCCATTTGGGACTTTGATTACCAGTTATAGAATTTTTCCTATTATTTTAATCCTTTAAAATATACATCCATGGATGTGTATGAAACAAAAATATTTTATCATTTTTATGTTATTCATTGAAAAATTAATGGAAATTATATTGATGTATAATTGCATCCTCCAATTGAATAATTATAGGAGTTATGGAGAAATGTTGTTGACACATATAATTCATCTTCTAGAAAAATCTTTAAAATGAACACTACTCTAATATAAACCATTTATGAATTCCCTGGACTTAGAAACTTATCTGGTTGGAACAATTACACGTGTTTGGATTTTCTTATTTTAACTTTTATTTTGATCCTAAATGACTACATTACGTTAAAAAATGGTGCTTCTTGTATCATATATTTTGTTTGAACAAGTCAAAATTCAATGATTCTATTGATTGTAGACCACCTTTAAATTTTTAATAGGTTCTGAAATATTGGGACAACTTTTAAACATTGAAATAGAATTTCGGATGGTGAATAATTTGAATGATAGTGGGAAATGAGTTCAAAGTGTATCATCAATTGAAATAAAAACAAAAAAATGGAAGAAAAAAATGTATATTTTTTAAACTTATGTAATGGAAATTTAAATTTTTGTGAAATAAACTTTTTGTTATGAATATTGAGAATAATGTTTATAACAATTTTATATTTACATTAATTAATGTGAATGGAAAATATAAGGACTATCTTAATGCTTGTATGGTCTTACAAACAATGAATATAAAGTGTGATATATTGCCAAATGAGAATGGAAAGTATGATTCAAAATACTTTATATTGAAAAAATAGGGATAAAGATACATTATTTTGAATTTTAAAACATGTCAATATATCTGATGGGTATTCAGGTAACATCTCATGGTGTGTCGACTTAAATAATAATTGTTTATATAGATTTAAAATTCATGATTTGGATATTTTTTTATAGAAAATACTACCATTGAGATTACATATATTATCACCAGAAAAGGTTAATGTAGTTTTACTCAAAATTTTCACATTCTTCAAACAACTATGTGAAAAAAATACACAAAAAGTTTATCTTGAAAGCTATCAGGATAGATTTTTACTAACACTTTATGCAATGGAGATGATATTTCCTCTGCCATTTTTTACTTTCATGATGCACTTAAGTATACATTTATTTAAGAAAACTAAATTAGTAGGTCTCATACAATATTGATGGATATATATTACTGATAGGTAATTTATTTACATGTTTTTCTTCCTATGTAAACAAATATTGGAAAATTATTAAATACGTAATTATGTTTTATTTCATATATTCCTTAGTCATTTGAAATCATACCTGAAAAATAAATCTCATCCTGGAGGCTCTATTTTTAATGGCTATTTAGAAGAGGAGTTCCTTAACTTTTATTCTATATACTTAGATGAAATTGAGGTAGAATTGAATTAAGTTATAAGTGTTGATGATATATCAACTCAATCTCAACTACACGGGAAATGAAAAATATTTCATACTATTATCCGATTAGTTGGGAAGATCTCAAATATTGCACTAAATGAAATAGAAATATTATGGGCACATATATAAATTCAAATGAATAATGAAATTACATATCCATTTTTTGAAGATCTTAGGATACAAAAAAAGAGATGAATAATAATTCTAACATCAAATGATAATGATATAACAAAAGTTGTTAATAAAGTTCTTGTAAAATGTTTCTCAAATTGTGCAAGTTCATATGAAATAAATTGGAATATTAGGTTAAAAAATATATTTTATGAATCTAATAATGTATATTTATTTTCTTAGATCATGAAAATTGTTAATTGGGATATGTTTTTAAAATATTGGAAGTTTCTAGCACAAGGTCCTCTAAATTAGGATAGAAAGTTTTAAAATTACAATGTGTATGGATTCAATTTTTATAAAGTTGATTAGGAAGAGTGTTTAAAAACATAGAGTAGTGGTATATTTAATGTTTCTTAAATTTGGATACCATATAAAGTTAACTGATATCATCAAAATAAACTACCATAGTCATTTTTAGTTGTTTTATTCAAATAAAAGTGGGTTGATATTACTAGGGGTATTAAAAGTGATTCCGAGAAATCTAATTCTACAAATTTCTCTCCCTTGATGGATGTCGGTGAACATGAATTACATGATCTGTATATCTTCTCATCTCAATAAAAAAATGATATATTATATGGAAGATGTCATAGATGAAGGTTTGTAAGTATTTTTCACATAAAACAAAGATACATGTATGATATAGGTAATGAAGTGGAAGATTTCACCTCTGACATTGAATCTCATAAACAATAAGAAACTCACTTATTTTTCTATTATATAATTGAAAATATTAGTCTTGAAAGGGTGGATGGAGTAGATGAAGTAATAATATAGCATGATAATGATATGATTAAAGGAAAAAATGATTTTATGTGTAGTAATACATTAACTTTTCAACCACCTATGCTATATGTTGTAAATTTCTAGTACTGTGGATCTGTTATCATATTTAAATAGATTTTTATGCATGATTAGTTTAATTCTGAAAAATTAAATGTTATATTTATTTTTATGTGCATTCATTAATTATCATACCTATCTATATTATGTTTATCATTATTGTACATTTGTTATCATTTCTAAATTTCTTTTTCTACATGAATTTTTTGAAGTAAATGTTATCGAGTTATTTTTACTTTTTTAAATGATAGGAATTACAAAGAAAAAATCATTTTAATGATCTCAATCAACCCATAGTTGGCATTACCTTGACCACACAGGTACCTAATGATCCATCAGGCTCCCTCCCTATAGCATCTGGTAAAACCTCCGTCCATGCCCCGTTAGTATTTTATATACCCTCTGTCACCCTCCCATCAATGTCTAGATCACCCAACTTCTGTATCCCATCATAATCTGGTGCATTTTCTCCTGATTCAGTTGGTTCAGCACCCGATGACTCTACACAAATAGAAAAAGTGTTCACTCATGTTTCTTAATAAGTATATTGGAGGGTGACCGTTATAGGTATACATTTTAATATAAATAAATTTATCACAAATTTTTATACTAATAACAATTTTTTCATAAAATATAGAAACAATGTTACTAATGAGACAAAAATTAACAGTTCAAATGTTGAAAATATGAAAGGATTGAACATATTTATAGTATTATATTGTTTTGGGGTCCCCAAAGATAATGATGTATGATTATTTAACAACCCGTTACCCTTTCAATTGTATATTATGATTGGAGGAATATGCCTTAGTCTTGGAAGAATGGAGTATTTTATTCCCAAATAAAAGTAATTTTAATACATTATGTATCATGTAAATTCCCTTATTTAATTAAATTATAGTATTTTTTAAATGAATCTATTTCTATATATGTTATTCCACTTTACCATTGCTTATCTTATCACATAAAAGTGTACGTTGAACAAATTGGGTACAAAATAAAAATATTTTAAATTGAAATTATGGAATAAATTCAATAATACATCATTGAATACTCATAAGTGGTATGATAAGTTACCTGAAGGGGTACTTAGAGAGCATTGGAAGGTGTTTTTTGATAGCCATTTACATGAGAGGCACATGGTATTGAAAAATATATTATTATATTAATCTCATTTAACACATATACATTCATACGATAAGGATATGAAATTTAATACATTACTATTAAATTATATATTATTTATTATAGGATGTTTCAAGAAAAAATGAATCAATTTGGGCTAAAAAATCACCCCCATATACCGCTGCATCAAAGTGTTTTTCAAGAAAAGGATCGATTATGGTAATATTTTTATTAGTTTAAATATTTATAAGATAAAATTATCAGTTTCATATATTAAATTGTTGATTTATATTTTTTAATGTATTCATATAATTTAGGGAACCAAGTCTATCGAACCAAACTTTGGTATGATGTTCATATGAAATACGCTGAGAGTTATGTGAATGACCCTTCTTATGATATTAGAGGCATGGATTCCTTTTTCATTGTAATAATTTATTTTTAGTTGTCACTTTATTAATATTCATCTATTTAAATATGATTGATATTTTATTTATTGGTATAAATAAAAGAAATATGGGATTCCAATCGCATTCAGTCCTTTATCTCCCAGGATGTTCCATTTGGTCAAGTCCTTGGGAAGAAGCATCCTGACCGTGTGTGTATTATGGGTTAAAGACCATTACCATCTAACATATTTGTAAGGTCAATAAGGATTTGAAAACTATCTACTCCTAGTTATAGTCACTCCCAACCTTGATATTCTTAGAGGCAATTTATTTTTATTCAAATCACAATTCATAAATAAGGGTGCATAATCCAACAAGAGGGGGCTCATATATAGATGCATGATGTAAATTTCATAGATTTATAGAAAGAATTGGTTTTATTATATCATAAGATGACTGGATGTGTTCTTAGTGATATTTTATCAGTGTATGGTTTGAGTGAGCAGGTAAACCACACTACTTAATAATCATTAGTACAGAAAATTGTATTAGTTTCAAGTTTAAATATAAATATAAAACATTATTTAATTTTCAAGAAAATTGTTATACAGGTGTCGGTATTAGGGAGTGTAGATGGATATATAAAATGTTTTGATCTTAGTTAATTATGTAGTAATGAGGGTTGAATTTTGATTTGGTGATGGTGATGTGTAACTAAACTCATAAAAGACTAACAAAATGATATGGTGATTTAGAAACCATATTGTGGTTTCAGGTAGGTCCTGAATGTATTTCTATTACATTGAATGAAATATATATTATTAGATGATTTGATATGTTTTCTTGAAAATTTTCTTCAAAATTTTCCCTTATACTCATAATTCTTAGGATCTTTTGGATTATTTTATAATTGATTCCATGTAAATAATTTATTATAGTTTGATGAATTGTTTACTTTACTTAAATGTTATATTAGAGTTGGGATGCATTTATTTTGATTACTATGATGAAAGAAGAGATTTTAGTAGGCTCATTTTAATACAGAGAGTTTGGTTGGACTATATAATGAGGATGTTATAAGTAATTCATGGGTGTATAAGTTTTGGTTTTTATCCATTGTTTCTTATGTTATCATTTTTATGATTGTAGTATTGGGTGTGTTGTGTGGTTTCCAAAATAAAAGTGGGGTTGTGGTAGAATTTAGGGATTGATAGAGGAAATTAATGGGGGAATAGTTTATTATTGTATTTTTTTGTGGAATCCTTATTATGGGAAAATTATTATAGTAATTTATTTCAAGTTAATTTTTGATTTTTGGTGTGTTTGAAGATGTTTGGTGATGATATGGTAATGATTTTTGAAGATGTGTGGTGAAAATGTAAAATAGGTGTGTAATGGATATGCATATGTGGTGATTTTAGGAAATTAAATGTGGGGTTCTATGTATATAGTGGGGTTATGTGATTATATAGCGGTATGTAGTGATGTGGTAATATTGTGGAATGTGGATATATGTAATCATACTTGAAGTGGAAACATGATGATGTTATTGTGTTTTTATTTTACTTTCATTTATTTATTATTTATTTTAGTGGTGTATTTTGGTGTTATGATAAGGACTTTCATTCATTTCCATTTGATCTTTATTTATGATATTTCCAATCCATTGATTTTAGATTTTACTATTAACCTTGTAATTTTTGAAAATTGCTTTTATTTCATTGTATATTTATTTTATTAGGGTTTATATCTTTATAATCCTGAGTTTCTATATACTAGTATCATAGACTTGGTCAAACCTATATTAAAACTATTCATGATGTTATTGTTGATTCTCACTTCATATTATAAATTTTTATATACAAGAATTCATTATCAGTTCTAGAAATGTATATATTTGAATCTGGAATAAATTTTTATCGTATTTTCATAATATTTTAATTAAAACTCTATTTACAATTGGTATGTTATGGTTTTTAGAATAAAAGTATGATTATATTTTGTTTTCATGTATTATCCATTGGTATTGTTATTTGTTTCTGAGACATAAATTTATATAACTTTAATTTTTTTAGTAGTGATATATAGTAGTGGTTTAAACCACTGCTATATATGTTAAAAAATAATAGATGTTTAATCCACATCTAGATATGATAATATTTTTTAGTGTTGGTTTAAACCACTAAGAAATCCTCAGTATTTTTGAGAGGGAAAACTTCCACTAAAAAAATAATCAAAACTAAAAAATCATTCTTCGAAACTTACTAAAAACCTTCACTATATGAGTAAAACTGTTGCGAGTTGGATACCGACACCAGCATTAAGAGTGGTTTTAAAAAATCATCATGGAACCATTTGGTGGTGGTTTAAACCACCACCAATATAAAAAAACTACTATTAGTACCCTATTTTACTGTAGTGAATTTAGAGTATAAAAAGGTTTAGCTAACCTATTTATACTAAATATCAGGTTACCCAGGTGGAACAAATAAAAAAATATGTATAATAAACTTTTAGTTTGTTAAAAATATCATCATCACAGGTTTAGCTAATGGGAGTTCAGTATCATGCATTAGTAAAAATATATACCACTAGGACTACATCATTCATATGATATTTGATGATTTGGTAAATAAAAACATTTATGTAAGTGAAGTTTTAAATTATAGTGGAGTGGTGATTTTTCTATTAAAATAAGAAGATTCTACAAATCATAAGACTAGGGAACCAGTGAAAGGGTACTACTGATAATGTGGTTCTACCTGAACCACAAGTAAATCAGTATCTGGTCAGAAGAATTGTAAAAATCATTCAAGGATTTTGAAAAAGTAAATCAACCTAAGGAACCATATCATGTATATTTCTCACAAGTATTCCAAAGTCAAAACCCCCCAATATTTCACGGTGTCTCTGGATTTATGTTAGTAGAAGTATAGATTGGGAAGATGAATAAAATCTTTGATTTCCTGGGAACCCTATCTAAAATCAAAATGATTATTATTGTGTATATTCTTGAGGATCTGGAATTAAAATTATAGGAACTATCCAATAAATATAATTTAGACCAAGGCCACACTTCATATCAGTTTGGGGAATTTCTTGATAAAATATTATACCTGCATTCATTTAGAGCAATGTGAACAACTAATTTCTGCAAAATGAATCAAGGAAATATCATGGTTATAGAATATGTAGCCTTATTTACCTACCTTTTTAGCGTTTCACTATAATTTGTATCTAGTTAATTAGTCTTGGAATAAATGTTTGAAGTGGATCTATAATTAGAGATTCATTATTAGGTGGTGATTTTTTTTCTTTGAGAAATTCACAAACATGGTGAACAAGGCTATAATGGTCAAAAACAAATATCATTGGTAAGAATCGTGGAGAGAGCACCTTTTAATTTCAATACACATGTAGCTACATTAGTGTTAGGAGTAATATCAAAAGGGATAACTACTCATACGATATTAGAGTATAAAATAATAAATCATTTGGATCAGTTTCCTTTTCCCCACATTACAGTAACCATTCTTTTTTGTTTCCAATGTGTTTTATTGGAGAATATAAAAATGGAATTCTGGAAACTACCTTGGAACTATCATAACTATGATCAGAAAGGCCTTCTTAAGTGATATTAAAGAAATCTACCAATTTCATCTAGTGGTCTGGGTTCTTATATATCACATCAATCTAATGCTCAACTACGATTCTCTTATCAGCTCAATTCTCATCATTATTATCAAGGTACATAGGGTGATTCTTAAAACACCTTGGAACCTCAGTAGGCTTTTCCTCAATAGGGGATAATGAATCAATCAAGGGGAGTGGATCAAAAATTGGTTGAAGCTTAGTAGAGTATGCCGAATAAAGATATAGATCCCTCGACCATGTGAGTCACCATTCTCCTTAACTTTATCCTAATGATTTTTTGTTTGATTCTATTTATTCCAATTATTTTATTTCATCTCACATTGTAAAACAATTGGGATTGTTTATAGAAATGAAATCACATGTTATAAGAATTAAGAAACTTCTTGTACATCAGGAGTAGAAAGAATTTTAATGATCAGTGCAATCCATAAACATTGAATTATTATAGTTTTTATAGGATTTCATTATCTTATAAATTTAAACCTTTGATTTAATCCTAGGAATGGATTAGCTAGTACCATTCACATCATACATTGACTTATATTATCAATGATTAACTATTACACTGCCTGAATGTGTTGCTAGGTTATTAAATGGGGAATGATATGTGAATGTAGGAAGAGAGCGAACATTAGTGATATTGGTAATGATCATATCATATTAATTTATTTTTGATGAACATGGATTCTATACATATAACTATACATAGATATTTTCTTGGAATAATAGACAAATACCATGATGTATTTCAAGAAAACCTCTTTGGTCCAACACCAGTAAGTGAAGTGGAATTATTTATCAAACTGATCTAAATAATGAATCCTATTTCACTTTCATTATATAGAATGATTATAACATAATTTTGAGAGATAACGGTCTAATTGGAAGATTTGGTATGTAAGGGTTTTATAAGACCAAGTAAGTCACCTTGGACTTCTCTAATTCTATTTATTTAGAAATTGAATGGTATACTCTAAATTTTTTTCTATTATCATGAGTTGAACAATGTTATGATAAAGAATAAATATCCTTTTTTTCTAAAATTGATGAAATATTTCATTTATTGAAGGGATAAAAATGGTTCTTTAAAATTAATCTTTGATCATGGTACCTCTAACTCTGAGTTAGGAAAGTGTTTATTCCCAAGAAAAATTTTATAATCTATTATAAGCACTATGAATACTTTTTAATACTCTTTGGTCTCACTAATTTAACAATATTATTTATTGAATTGATGAATTATATCTTACATAGATATCTAGATTCCTTCATTTTTCTTTTTTTTATAACATCTTAGTGTAATCTCACTTCAAATATGATCATATAAGGAACTTAGAGATTAAATTGGGTATATCATGATACCATCATAGTTATTCAAAATTCTATAAATATTACTTCTGGGTAAATTAAGTTGTCTTCCATGGGAATTTTATTTTATAAAAAGGTATATTGGTCATCCCTAATAAAATTTATTCCACTATTTGTTGGAAACTGACAAAGAATTTCATTGAGATATAGATATTCATGGGGTTATAAGTCTATTATCAATGCCTCATTTTTTCTTTCTCACACCACTCCCCTCCTTTAATGTGTTTAAAATTAAGGGTATTCTATTTTTATGGAGTGATAATTGTCAAAAAGCTTTCTAGGAATTCATGGCTCGCTTTATATTGAAAACATATCCTTATCTTTCTAGAACCAGGTATGGGATATAATGAATTCTGAGATTCTTCTATATCTGGATTAGGTTGTGTTATCCTAAAGGAAGATTATGTCTTATCTTATTGATTATGATAACTATATATACATATGAAAAAATATACAACCCTTGATCCTAAACTAGCCACAATAGTCCATGAATTAAAAATATAGTGCCTATATCTCTTTGATAAAATTTTCACTATGTTCATGGATTAAAAAATCATGAAACACATCTTCTCACAATGGGAATTGAACCTAATATAATGATTCTATATGTAATATCCTATGATTTTTTAATTTTAATTGGTTTATATACCATTGAAAAAAATATAGTGGATGATAAATTAAGTTGAAAATCATAAAATGAAGTGGTTAGAGAAGTCCGAGACCAATAAAATTAATGGGGATATTGTATATATGGATTTTTAATGGGATTAAAAGGATGATTTTTTTGTTTTCATTATTGTCACTCTAATTATTGATATGGTTGAATAAGTTAATGAGGCTCAACATTCATACCCTAATTATTTTACTTTAAGGTAGAACATTAATGGAGGGTATACTATAAATTGTTGAAAAAAATATGAGAATTTTGGGTTGTTATTTAGGTATTATATTGTAATTTTATCATCTATCCTAGAAGATTTTTATTTTATATATCACCATTCAAAGTGTTCTATCCAACAGAACAATCAAAAAATATACAAGGTAATTAATCCCCATTTATAGTGTTTGGGTATGAAGTAGAAGATAGATAAATATATTACACAATGTCTCAGATATCAATTGGTCAAGGATAGAAATCAGTGGCCAAAAAGAATGTTACAGTCATTTCTCATACCTGTATGGAAAAGAGAGAAGATTGACATGGATTTTTTCACTAACCTATAGAACAAACTTCAAACTAATGACACTATTTTTGTTATTTTGGACTGATTGATGAAGTCAACACACTTTATTCCAATTTGGGATAAAAATATAGTAAATTTTTTTAAAATGATCTATCTATAGGAATCAGTGAAATTTAATGAATTACAAGTTTCTATTTTCTCTAACTAAGACCCAAGATTTATCTCATGGTTTTGGAAGTTCTTACAACTAGCCCTTGGAACCATGATCATGATAAGTCTTCCTCCACTAAATGTCTAGTCAGAGAATATCATTAATACTTTAAAGGATATTATTAGATCTTATGTGATAGAATTTTGTGGTTTATAGAAATAATATTTTCATTTTATAGAACTTTCCTAAAATAATTGTCACTATTAAACAATAAATATGTTCCCATATACAGAATTGTACGTCCTTCCATGTTGTGGTACAATTTTTTTACTAGATACTAGAGAAAAATCAATGACTGGAATAAGCCTCATGTACAAGACTACTGAGAAAATATATTTTAATAGTAAGAGAATGGAAAATGACCTAAAGATGTTATAAATCTTATATGAATCGTCATTTTAACCATTAACTTTTGAGGAGGATGATCATGTTTTATTGAGAATTCCACCAAAATTGAGGCATAACCATTTGGTAATGTAATGGAATATTGATCCTAAATATATAGGATTATTTGATATTATTTAATGCATTAGTTGTGTTTTCACTTAGTTGGACTTACCACCAAGGTTCAAATATATTCATAATATTTTTCTATTTTTCTCAATTAAATAAGTATCAAACTAACTCTTCCCATGTCATTAGATGTGACCATGTTAATATGGAGTCTGATGTGACATTTATTTATACTCCAGTTCATATTTTGGATAGGCAGGAAAATTTCTTACATGGAATATATGTATCAATGCTATTGGTATTTTAGAAACATCATATGATATAAGAAGAGACTTGGGAATGTGATAATTACATATTAGACCAATGTAAAAAAGAATTTATTAAACAATAATGAATTATTACTTTCTCGGAAAATAAATCCCAATGGTGGGGATAATGCAACACCATCAGATTGAGGAATTTTCTTTTTTATTTTATATTTATTTATGTATTGTGTCAGTTCCTTTTGGGTTAGGGAAGAATTTGAGGTAAGGTGAGTAAAGGATTCCATTTTTGTGATTTCTAGGCTTCACCACAACATGAGATCAGTCTTAGTGAAGGATAGGGTCCCATGCAATTTGGTACAATTGGAATGAGAGATGACTAGGCCATAGGGTCAACATTACTCTATGGATCCTACCTTTTTGGTGGTCGTAGGGGTTGGGAAGCACACCTGTGGGAAATGGGAAGACCAAAATGCCCAGTAGATGGGCATGATGGCTACAGAGTGTTAATATCATGTGGGAACCATCCAAAATGAATTTGGAGAATACACCATGCAATGGTTCATCGAATGGTTCTTATCAAACTATATCATATACAAACTACCTAAACATTATTGGGTGAATTCACCAGGGTGTGATTCTAATTTTCAATGTTTTTTAAACTTCCCATTTTACCACCCAACTTTTTGGGGGGGGGGTGGGGAGGAATGGTATTTAATAGGGAAATAAGTGGCATGATTATTGGGGATATTAGATTTTATTTTCAGCCTCTTTCACCCCTAACTAACAATCATTATACCTCTCCTCAATTTGACTATGGATTTAGGTATTCTCAGAGGAAATTTTAGGTGATTCTCTATTACCGTAGAAGTTATTCCTCTTAACATTTGCGATGGATTTGTGTTATAGGTATGTAGATTATCTATCAATAAAATTTTATAAAGAAATCAAAGGATTTACTTTTGAAAAAAACAATACTTGTTATTTTAGTGAAATAAATTGAACTAAACCTCCTAGATCTTTTAGGAGCATACCCTATGATTCAAGGAATATATGGTTTTCTAAAAATTCATAGTGAATCTAGAATTTCAAGATAAATATATTTAAATATAGATTTACACTTTTGAATGGGGTGTTATTAGTTCATGGTTCACATGTAAAGGTCCTTGTTGGATTAGAATTGATTTTTAGCCTAGTTTAGGGTTCATGGTATTTTACTTCCATGTAAAACCTTAGGTCCGAATAGAAGGGTACCACTCAGGGGTATTAGTTTTTCAATAGGTATACTTTTTTAGGACATGCATTGGGTGTATGAATTACATGGGTGTGCATTCATGACATGGGAGACCTTCATAGTGTTTATTATTTCCCAGTGATACTATATCTATATCATTTCTATCTTTTTACCCCTTTATGGTTTGTTATATATATTAATATTATGATCTAACTTATTATTATCTTAGTGTAATGTGTGGGAAGCCTTGGAGATTACCTATAGGGTTATATTATAAAACCTTCATTGATACTTTGTTAATATTCTTGAAAATTTTACAATGATATAGGGTAAGGGAAGAATTCATAATTTCTTAGTGAATCATACTGATGTTGAAGTCATATCCTTTAGAAGTAGAGGATTATAGATTGTTTACTTGGGAGTCTTCATGATTTCACATTAGTGAACTAAGTTATTTTATGAATTGGGATATTATATACTTTCAATTATTATTTTTAGACTTCTCTAATTTTTGCCTCATTCTATATTTTAGAGTTTGGTTATCTTTTATACCAGTCATCATGTTTACTTTATCCTATTGTAATATCCTATTGTATATTGCATTATGTATGTATGGGAAAATAATCCCTCGTGATTTGGTAATTTTCTTGTCATTTTTTTCTAGCCTTTAGTTTGTAGGGGATAAAAACTAAGGTTAGTGAAATTTTAGTTATTCCTATGATAATGAGATGGGGTTGGAAGATTAAATCAATAGTATCCAATAACCATTAATTTCATCCACTATGAAACAATCTAGATAGTATGAATACCTTGTTATTTTTTATAAAGATACCTTACTTTTGACCTGTTATTAAGGATAAAAAATTTGTGAACCTACTTATATCCAAATTTCATGATGTTGTGGATTTATCAAAATTGCTATCCACCTATATTTTTCCATATTTTGAATTCTGACCGACACTATATAATGAATCAAAATTAATGAAATTTTTTTTCTTGACTAAGGGATACCTTTTTCTTAGAGCTTACATTGAATGAATAAAAATATCAATATCTTATTTCCAATAAGATGATATTATTTTGATTTAATACTTCTATAGAAAAATTCAATGGTAGAACCTATTATTTCAAAATATTGGGAATACACAACTTATGTTACTTGTATATTTCTCATTTATATATCTTGTTAATGATAATTTATGTTAAAGGTATATTTATCATCCTCAGTTTTTCTAAATTTTCCCCATTATCTATTAATATTTTTAGTTTTATCTTCATGAATCTTACTTATTTCTTATAAAAAAATTTCAATAATCTTCACTCTTTCATACTTGATCACCAAGTGAGAATTAATTAAATCAGTGATATTTTATGAGTTTATTCCAATGCATAAATTTTCCCTTCATATATTTTTCATTTCATGGATTAATAATCACTTATCCTTTGAACTCTTACTTTAGTAATCATTGTTTTTTAGCTTCAAAACATTTGATGAGAGTGATTCAATTTTGAAAATATTCTATAAATTATTTTTTATAACATATTCATCCATGTAAACTTGTGTTTTATCATCTTGTAGACATATGATAAACACAAATATTAAAGTGACAATATTAAGTGGGTTATTTAATGAATAATCCTTAATTTCTAAGTAAAAATAACTAATTGTTTTAATTTTCACATAATCTTCAAAGATAATACATGATTATTTAATTGGATAACTATCAAATAATATGAGTGAAATGTTAAAACTCTGATCACCTTCAACTAATGGTGTATCCTTTTTCTTTTTCTTAATAGAAGATAGTTTCATTAACTTTTTAATGACCTTGACCCTATTATCCCGTTGTCAGTGACTTAATTAATTACATTTGTACGAAGAAAAAGAGTTTACATCCCAAAGTACCAAATATTTTAGTATATTTGTAAAACCAGATACATACATAAGTTTTACATTACAACTTTAAAGTAAAAAAACATAGAAACTCCAAAAGAAATAGCCATAAACTCGTAGATTATCCATGCAAGTCATTAATAATATAAATATTCACATCCTGGGGAAAAATAAAACATAATAAAGGGTCTATATTAGATACTTAATAAGGATAATAAATATATCAGAAGATATCATAAATAAACATAAATAATAAGTCATAGAGAATAAGTAAAAAACATGCCATTAAAACATAATCTTGAGCATAATATGGAAGGAATAAACGCTGATTAAATAATTCCATAAATAATCACATGAGAATTAAACATAACCATGGATATGAAACTAGTAAAATAATTTGCATGGATAATTAATTACTAGTATCATAATTTGGTAATACATAATTCTAGCCATTATAAACATACCATCAAGTCCACGACCAAGATATATAAAAAATAAATGGTTAAGGCCTCAACCAAATACATATATTTTTTGTCTCATGATACCCACTAATTCATCAAGGGGTTATGTTGAGACCCTACCATCACTTACTATGTCCAATTAATTTTTAATATGAATGGGGTTAAACATAAACAACATATACATAACTTTCCCCAATTAGTAAACACAATCACTAACCATTATGAGTAATATGGTGAATGGTATTAAGATAGCACATCCATAGTAAAACTAATCATAAACCATTTAATAAAATACCCCATATGATATAATAAATGATAAATACCAATTAATCATAATATCCAACATATTTGTTTTGAAATAAATTAAAATAATCTAATAGAATCATTGAGGAATTCTTGAGAGAAGTACCATTTTTTTACTTTGAAAAGAAGAGTTCTTTTAGAAAGTCATTTGTATTTGTCATAAAATCAGATTGTAAAATATATATCCTAGAATTAAAGTGGGAAAAAGAAATTATATTTTAGGAATAAATTATTTTCAACCTAATTGAAGACATATAAAAATAACAGTTAATAAACTTTAGAAATGAGGCGCTTTAGTGCGGTTTAAGGGAACATACTAAAGATTTTTTAAAACAAAAAGCCTAATTTCTGTATAAAATAGAAAAAAAAATAAATATAGTTTTCATGATAAAATAAGTGATTTTATAAAAACAATGGTGACTTAAAAAAAATATGGATTATATGTGAAAATGGGTAAGAAACCAAGAAGTTCCCTTTAATTGATCTTGTTTATCGAGAATAATTGAGAAGAGAATCCTAATTAAACGTGTATTATAGCATAAAATAGATATTAAATGATCTGGATACATGGTTTTGGAACATACAAATATAATTTAGAATAATCATATAAAATTATTTAATAATTAAATTGGGATAAATAGAGTGAACACTTAACCTGAATGAAAAATAGAGGTTCATGAAGAAACCCTTACGTAATGTCTGAATGTTTTTTGAACATATGATTAATGTTATAGATAATGAAATTATATTTGTTAATAAACTATTTAAAAAACTATTAAACATTTATTTTATTTAATTTTATTTTATTAAGTTCATTTATGGTCTTTTTGAATAGTTATAAAATTCAATTTCATCGTTCAGAAGTGTTCATTTCCTTTGTTTCCATGTTTGGTTCACTTGTATACATGAATAAAAGATCTTGTAAAATGGGAATAGTTATCTACAATTTAAGTTATGTTTTATTAATAAACATATATAATATTAAATATTAATATAATTCATTTGGTTATTTGGGTTGAGGATGAATCATTAGACAATACTTTATTGATAATCGTTTAGATTATTTTTGTGGTTTTTGATCATCACAAATTATTTTTATTTCATTAATTAATATCATGTATATATAATGTTTAAAAATAATTACATATTCTGTAATAAATATATTATAATATTTTTTGACCATTAAAATGGTTTTACTCTTGAAGGTGGTAATGAAAATTGTAAACTCATCATCCTTGAATGCGATAAATCAACACATCACCGACGTTGCTTTCATCTTTAGTAAAAAAGGGGAGGGGAAGAGAAATTATGATGGATTGTTCCATTATCACAATAAAATTAGATTATATTAATTGTATTGGATTTATCATGTCACTTGGATATGGTGAGGTGAGGAGAGAATTAGAAAATAAAATAAAATAAAAGAAATTAAAAAGAGAACGAAAGATGATTTTACCTATGGAATTATTCTCCTTGAGAATCTAATTAAGGAAATTGGTTTTGGTCATTTGTTGAGACCATAAAAAGATAGATATTGGTAATAGGATTGGGAAAAGTATTGGATAGAAATTTTACAAGCTTCAGGTATTAATATTTTTTAGGAGAAGAGGTTGTAAGGGATATTATTTATAGTGGAGGAGAGGAGCGTTTTTTATTATGTTATTTATTAGTTTTTTTATTTTGGAAAAAGACAAGAAATAATGATGATTATAATACTAAATATAGTAAAGAGAGAAGGATAGTTCGATATTATGGTACGGAAATCAGTGATGACTCAATACACAGTGTATTTAACTTATAATGTATATATATTGTAAATTACTGTATTTTAGTATTCACCAAAAAATTAACTATTTTAGAAAAATCCCGAAAAATCACCCTAACCATTTTTTTGATATTTAGAATTAAAAACTAAACTTCATTTTATGAAAAAAAAAATATATTTTTTAATCACTATATTAATTATAAAATTGGAATTAAATATTTATAACTTAAAAAAAATAATAACACTTAATTTATCATTTTTAAAACTTTTATTTACTTATTACATGATATAAATATACCATATTTTAATGTATAAGATACATGAATTTTATTTATAATTTCATAGGTAAAGTCACTATTCTATTGGTCACATTAATACTTCAAATTGTCATATTACTATTCGAACTATCATACTTAATAGTATATTATCGTTTTAAACTCAATGTTTCATGAAGCATAAACTATCAAAGATGATAAATTTTAAAAGATAAATACCATAAGATCTTGGGGTGTCACATTCCCCCCCTCTTAAAAAAATTTGTCTTTGAAATTTCCATAATTTCATCTCATAAAAATATTTGGGTAGTTCATCATCATAAATCCACCTCTTCCCACGCCACCTCTTCGATTTTATGATTTTTCCAAAGTAATTTTAACAGTTGAGTCATCTGATTCCTCAAAAAAAATTCTTTAGTGTCCATAATATAGATAGTCTCTTCAAAGTAAGATAAATCAGGTTTTAAATATATTCCTTCATAAGTGAGGACGTGCATTGGGTCTGGCATGTGCTTTCTTAACAAAGAGATTTGGAACACATTGTGTACTTTAAGAAAAGGATAGGTGTTATTTCTAAATGATAATACAAATATATACATCTCTCCATGGTTTCAAAAGTTAAAATGTACATAGGACTCAATTTCCCTTTCTTTATAAATATTATAATACCCTTCCTTATAGATACCAAGAAGAAGACATGATCTCCCACTTAAAACTCCAAATCTTTCCTCTGGTTATCAGCATATATCTTTTTCTTACTTTTTGATTATTTGATATGTGTTTTAAAACTCCAAATCTTTCCACTTATGAATATTTTTCCATAATTTTGATGTAAATCACATATCACGATCATACATAATTGAAATAGGTCCTCCACGAAGTCTTAAAACATTATTAATATAGATTCATTCAAGGAACTCCAAAGTAAAATCCTTCCTTATGGGGAGGAAATCTACAGATTTGGTAAACTAATAAAAAATTACCCATATCACGTCATTCTTTCTTGGAGATTTTCATAATCTAGTTGAAAAATAGATAGTAATGTCATTCCATTTCCATGTAGGTATAGGAAGAGGTTTCATGACTCATCTAGGATATTGTCTTTCATCCTTCACCTGCCAACAAACTAAACATCTTGATACATAGTTATAAATTTCCTTCTTCATATTATCCCACCAGAAATGTTTCTTCAAATCTCTATATATTTTTGTTCTACCAGGTTTTATAGATAAATTTGAGCTATGTGAATTATCCGATAATTCCATTTTAAGCTTGGGTATAGAGGGAACTCAAAGCCTGTTCCCAAATTTTATAATTCCATCCTCCTACACGATGTCTTCCAACTTCCCATCTTTCACATCTTTAACCTTTGAAAATTATCATCTGCATATTGAGATATTTTATTCATTTCTAATAATGATGGTTGGGAAGCCAATTGAAAAATTAGTGATATTTCACCTTTCCTAATAATTACCATATACATCTTCAAAATATCCATGAATACAAGATCCCTTTCAATCCTCATTTTGTTTAGAACTCCATGATACTTCTTGATCAATGCATCTACCACCTTATTTTCATTCACTGTGTGGTATTGTATTGAACAATCATAATCATTGAGTTGGTCAATTCATCACCCTTACCTCACATTGAGTTATTTCTGTGAGAATATATATTTAAATATCTTGTGATCTATATATATCTCACATCTTTCTCAATAGAGATAGTGTCTCCTTATCTTTGGAGAAAATATTTTGGATTCTTACTCACTATAATGACTTGGAAAGTTGTGCTCATGAGTTTTTAACTACCTTTATGCATATTCAACAACTATATCATTATACATAAGGACACAAACAAGTAGTTTATTTTATATATCACTATAAATTAGAAATCCACCATTTCCCAATGGTAGAGTCAAGATCAGATCATTGAGTAATCTCCTCTAAAACTCTTCAAAACATTATTTTCATTATTTCGTCCATATAAACTTAACCCCTTTATGAGTAAGCTTTGTTAATGGGTTAGCTAATCAAGAATTTTTTTGAATGAAACACGGATAGTAACCTACAAAACGAATGATACTAGGTACACCAGTTATGTTCATTAGTCTAGGCCATTCCCGGTCAACCTTTTTCTTTATAGGATCAACTGAGATTCCATCATTAGAGACAATATAGCCAAGAAAAGAAATTGTTTGAATCCATATTTCTCACTTTCTAAAATTCTTATATAACTATTTTTTTTATAAGTATCGGGAAAAACCCTTAAGTGGTTCTCATGGCTTCATAGCTTTTGGAATATATCAAGATATCATCAATAAATACCACAAAAAAATCAACAAGATATTCCTTGAACACTATGTTCATTAGGTATATAAAAACAGAGGGTACATTAGTTGGTCCAAAACGCAATACTATAAACTCGTAATGTCTATACCTGGTTCAGAATAATGTATTTGGAATATCTTTATTCAACAGAGGAAATTTATGATATCCTGATCAAAGGAAAACATTTAAAAAATATTTATATTCATGAAGTTGATCAAATAAACAATCAATGTGAGGCATAAGATAATTTTTCTTTATTGTAATAGCATTGATTTCCCTATATTTGATGCATAACCTCATGCATCCATCATTCTTCTTGACAAAGTGAATAAGGGATCCCCATGGAGAAACACTATATCGAATAAATCCCTTATCACTCAATTACTATAATATTTTTCTTCAGGTCCACTAATTCCATAATTTCCATTCTATAAAGAGTATTTGATATTGTTCTTGAAACATGAATTAAATAAATAGCGAACTCAACTTCCCACTCTAGAGGATGTATAGGTAAATCATCTAAAAATACACTAATGTATTCCTATATAGTAGGTAGGTACTCAATTCGAATATTTATTTCATCATTAATATATTATTTTTTTATTCTTCCATAAGAATTTCATTTATAAGAGTTACTGGAGGTGGATCCCAATATGACTCAGTTGATGAATTATCTCCTCTCAAGATGAGAAATTCCATACCATCATAATGAATCATAATTTCATTCTATTTATAATAAATCTTTTCATTGTATTTTGTAATACATTCCACACTAATAATTATATCTAAATCAACCATATGTGTGATGATAAAATTAGAAATTAGAGTACGTTTAAGTGTCATAATAGAAATTTATCTTCACATCTTTGTTTCAAAAATGTATTCACTATGAGTATTTACTGATAACTCATTTGTTAATGTGAGTTGGAAATATCTAAGTTTTAAATCTAATGGGGAAGGTATAAAGGAATCAGATGATCCATAATCAAATAAAGCTTTAGATAAATTTGAGAAGATGATTAAAGTACCCACCTCTACATTTTTAGGAACTTCAACCATAGTAGTTGTGATCTTATAATCATGTCCTTGATCACTTTTCCTTTTATATAGAACGTTTCCTTGATGCTCATGATAATCATTTTTATAATTCCCAATATCTTTATAATTATAGAATTGAACATTGCTAGCTTCTTTTTTTCCCTTGAAATCATGCGTTCAGTGGCCTTTTTATTCACAGTTTTAACAAAATCCTTTACCTTTTAAGTAGGCATGAGGGTGTTTCCTTCCACAAGTATTTCAAGTTCAAAAATTACCTTTTTTATTCTTCCCTTTATCCATTCCTCGATCTACCACCATCTTCTCCTCTTGTTTCCCATTAAAGTTATAATACTTATATAATTCTTTCTCTGTCTTAATATCTCATGAGACTAAATCTTTGTATGATGAGAAATTTTGAGAGACTAGTTCCTTTAGAAGGAATGATTTTAAACCATCAAGTAATTGATTTATATTTCTCCTTGGATTATGTATGTAGTCCAAGACATGACTTTATATCATTGTAAAGTTAGATCCAAACTTTGTAAATTTTTTATCCTCTTTCTGTCTTAGACTCAAGAATTGTCTCTCCATATCAACTTATTGTTCTAGAGGGAAATATTTTTCCAAGCAAAGTTCCTTAAAATCCTCCCATTTCATATTTTCAATTTCTTCCTCATCCTTTTTGTTTTGAATCAATTACCACCATAGGAAATTATCCATTACTCAGCTACAAATGGGTTTGTAGTCCCAATGTTTTTATCTCATTAATTAGTCTAACATTGTTCATCTACAATGTAAATCAGGATGCTCTATATGGGTAAGGTTATTTATCATAACGTGAGTTACCTGTCCTAATATAGTTATAAGTTTTTCATCTCCAGTTGTAGCTCCTTCTCTAATATCATTATCTTCCATTGGAGGGAAATCCCTACATGGGATATTCATGTTGATATACTTTACATTCCTTCCACTAGGAGCCAGTTCTAAGTAATGAAATATAATAAATTAGGTTATGAATAATAATGAATAATTTTTAAACTAGAAAAAAGACTTAACATAACCTGAAAATTTATGCAAAACTAATCTCATTATCATAAACATGGTTTATTTGGAGACATTTTTACTTTTAAATCCTTCATAATGGTTTTTAAATAAAATGTGAATTATCATAATCATGTCCCCTAGAAGTTTCAAACTAGATGGGTAGTAAGTCCCGTTTTCATGTATCGTGACACGCTGAGTCAGGCCCAACACACCTTGTCAGAGTTGTTACCCCTATGTACATATGTTCTAGAACCATGTCCAACTGTAGTATCTAGATAGGTATGTATTTATAGGAATACCAAAATAATCTCCACATTACAAAGAGAATAGGATTTTATTTTATGATTATCCTCAATTTATATCTTAGGGTTTCTTCCATAATCTATGTTTTCTAAATCTAGTTTCAAAGGTTTCTACTAAACTTCCTTTGATACCAAATATAAAGACCCCAACCCCAGTAGCCTAGATTAGGTGATTTAAATAATTAAATTAGTACTAAGAATAAGTGTTCATGTCCCAAAGGACCAAATAGTTTTTTATATTTGGAAAACTAGATACATATATAAGTTTTACTTTATAACTTTAAATGACAAAAAACATAGCAACTCCATTTGAAAAAACAATAAAATCCAAGATTATACATGCAATTCATTCATAATATACATCTTCACATCCTGGGGAAAAAATAAAAAATAAGAAAGGGGTGAGATCAGATTCTTAGTAAGGGTAGTAAATAAAGTGGAATCTATCATAAATAAACATAAAAAATAAGGCGTATTGAATAACTAAAAACGCATGCCATTAAAACATAATATTAAGCATAATACGGAAAGAATAAAGGCTGACTAAATAATGACATAAATAATCACATGAGAATGAAACATTACCACGGATATTCTACTAGTTGAATAATCACATGTATAATCCATTACCGGTATCATAATGAGGTAATTCATAATGTCAGACATCATAAAAATACCATCAAGGCCCCGACCAAGACATATGGAAATAAATGGTCAAGGCCTCAGCCAAATCCATATTTGTTTTGTCTCATGAGACCTACCGATGCATCAAGGTGTTATATCGAGACCCAAACATCAATTACTAAGTCAAATTAATTCCTTATATGAATGGGGTGAAACATAAACAACATTTAGATATCTTTTCCTAATCAGTAAACGTAATCACTAACCATTCTGAGTAATATGGGCGATGATATCAAGATAGTACATCCACAATCAAAATAACCATAGACAATTTTATAAAATAAGGTATATAATATCATAAAGGATATATCCCAATTAATAATAAGATTCAAGAGTGGGTTTTTAAATATATGATAATACTCTAATAACGTCATCGAGGAACTCTTGAGAGAAGTACCCCTGTTTACTTTTCAAAGAAGAGCTCTTTTGAAAACACATTTGTATTTTTCATAATATAAGATTGTAACATGTATATCCTGGATAAGAGGGAGGTAGAATGAAATTATATTTTTGGAATACATTATTTCTAATAGAAGTGAAAACATGTAAAAATATCATTTAAGAAACTTTAAAAATGAGCCGCTTTAGTGCAGTTTAAGGGGAAATACTGAAGAGTCTTTAAAAAGAAAAAATGCATAATTTTTTTATAATAATAGAAATTATAAAAATATAGTTTTTAATGAAAAAATGAGTCATTTTATAAAAATAATGGTGACATAAAATAGATTATGTATTGTACATTAAAATGGGAAAGAAATAATGAAGGTCCCTTTAATCAGGTATGCTTATCGGGAAGAATTAAGAAGGGAATCCTTATAAAACATGTGTTTTATCATAAAAAAAATATGAAATTATATAGACACATGATTTTGGAACATATAAATATAATTTAGAATAATTATATCAAATTAATGAATAATTTCATTGGGGTAAAGAGAGATAAATCATAACCCGAATGAAAAATGGAGGTTCGGTAAGAAACCCTTACCTAATGTATGAAAGTGTTTTGAAATTGTGATTAATGTACTAGATAATGAAAATATATTCATTAATAAATTGTTTAATAACCTATTCCATGTTTATTTTATTTATTATAATTGTATTAAGTTCATTTATGGTCTTTTTGATGAGTTATAAGATTCAATTTCATCGTTCAGAAGTGTTCATTTCCTTGGTTTTCACAATTGGTTTACTTGTATACATGTATGAAAGATCATGTAAAATGAGAATAGATATAATAAAATGAAGTTAAATGTTATTAATTAATATATATAATATTAAATTATTATATAATTCATTTGGTTATTAGGGTTGAGGATGAATCATTAGACAATATGTTTGTGATGATCTTTTAAATTGTTTTGGCAGTTTTTGATCATTACAAACTAGTTTTGTTTCATTAATTAATAAAATATATATATAATTCTTAAATGAAATTAAATAGGAATTAATACATATATTATAATCCTTTTTAATAATAAAAATGGTTTTATTACCAGTATTGAAGGCGTTAAAGGAAATTGAAAACTCATCATCCTTGACTGTGACAAATCAACACATCCTGAACGATGCTTTCACCATTAGTAAAAAAAGATAGGGGAAGATAAATTATGATGGGTTATTCCATTAACATGATAAAATTATATTATATAAAACATAGTAGAGTTTTCAGGGCACTTGGATAGGGGTAACTGAGGATAGAATAAGAAAATGAAATAAAATAAAAGAAATTAAAACAGAACAGAATAGGATTTTACCTCTTGAATTCTTTTCCTTGAGAATCTCCTTAGGGAAGTTGGTTTTGTTATTTTTTTGACAGTATAACCTATTATATGTGGATAAGAGGATTGTGAAGTGAATTGAAAAAAAATTGGACACTATTCAAGGCTTAAGAGGTGTGAGGAGAAGAGGTAGTTAGGGGTGGTATTTATAGTGGGGGAGAGGGGTATTTTTTGATTATTTTATTCATTAGTTTATTATTTTATTTCAAGACAAGAAATAGTGATGATTCCATGAAAAAATAATGTAAATAGATATGGTTAGTTATATATTATGGTTCTTACATCTTCAATGACTCATGTAATAGTGTATTTAACTTATAATGTATATATACCATAAATTATCGTATTTTACTGTTCACCAAAAAATCAAATATTTTAGAAAAATAAAAAAAATACACCCTAACCATTTTAAACATGTATAATTCAAAAATGAAATCCATTTTATCAAAACAATTTTCTAAATATGATAAATTTAATTTTTAATTAAAATAATTATTAATTAAAAAATACTGATTTTAAAATTTTAACTGGTTTTATGACACTTTGAAAAAATAATTAAGGTTTCATAAAATTATAATATAATAATAAGACATAAAGATATTAATTTAAGAGTATATTTTATGAAAAAATATTTTCTCCTAAATCATTATGTTAATTATAATATTGGAATTAAATATTTATGACTTACAAAAATAAACACTTAATTTATCATCTTTAAAACATTTATTTAATTATTTCCATGATATAAATATACCATATTTTAATTTATAATATACCTAAATTTTATTTATAATTTAATAATAGAGGTTAATATTCTATTGGTCATATTTGAATTCCTAATGATCACATTACTATTCCAACTATCATATTTAATAGTATATTACCATTTTAAACTTAGTGTTTTGTGAAGCATAAACTATCGAAGATGATAAAATTTAAAAGAGACGTACCATAAGATCTTAGGGTGATAAAAAATTATTAGTTTCACTTTTATTATTATTATTATTTAAATACTTATAATATATAACCTTTAAATTATATCTTATTGGGAACTCAAATATTTCATCAAATATTCACTTCATTCATAATAGATAAAATCAACTAAGAGAACAAGATCCAATTAGAGGTAGAAACATTTTCTCTGATATAGCTTTAAGTGACTAGTAGAATCATACATTCACACTTAGAAGGGGGGGAATCCATGTGATATATATTTTTGAAAAATTCTTCTCACATTATTAACTAGAACCTAAAAACTTATTTGGATAAACCAATCCCACATTAATCATGAAGCATAAACACCCCATTCAAATGAAAAAAATAGAGCACATCACATGATATTTTTACAACATTCACCCCTAATGTGGGATATTATGTATTTATTATGTTTGGGTCATTTACAATACATAAGTTCTCTATTAATGTCATAAAATGAATAAACATGGAGAACATATCATCCTTAACCCCAAAGAAATTAAAATAGTGAAGCTATCATCCTTAAGCCTAAAAACTATTCCCCAATAGCAGTCTCTCGACTATGATTATAATATATTCCTATATTTAACAATAGATATAAAACATATATTAATTGAAAATTATATCATTTAATCTTTCAGATGTCACAACTCACAATAGTATATCTTCTTCCTCAACAGCATGACTTCAACTACTTGTGGTTGAAAAAATTCAGCAACATGCACATCAAACTTGCTCTCTCAATATTTAGAATGATTAACATCAGAATGAGAAAGTATATCCAAATTTTACTCTCCATAAACTATATATATGTTCCATATATATATTTATGTTCTTCTATATTATATTTTTCCATATATTTTGAATCAAATATGATTCTAAACCAAAATTCTTCTAAATTTTCTCTGCATATAAATCAGATCTATAATAAAATTGGATCTACTTTCAAACCTATTGACTTTAAACCCACTTGAAGATGTTTTTTATTTTTTATAAATACATGTGAATGTATTTTGAGTTGATTTGTGTTGAGATATAGTGTTTGAAAAGTCTTGAGAAGATGTATGCTGAAATTTTAGAAATTTTGGATGTAGTATATTTTTTTAGAAAATTGGGAATAAAAAAGTGTATAATCATTGAATTTAATAAGGGTTACTCTATTTTATATAAATTGAATTTTTTTAATCATACGTAGGTATATAAGGGTTCCTATACCTAATATAAATTGATAAATATTTATAGGTACACCATGGTATGTATGTTTTATTATATCTGATAGAAATTGAAAATTGTGTTGTAGGACACCGAAGTATGTAAGAGTTAATGTTCCTAAAATAATTTACCCATATTAAGTTAAGATAATATATTTAAGAGTTTTTATAATTTAGAAATTTATTAAAGTACTTAAGAATTATTGTATGATACATGAAATATCAACATATTGTTAAATTATGAGATCTCTAAAAGATAATTTTTCAGATGAAAAATTCAAAATAAAAATTCAAAATAATGAATAAATTATGATGATGTCAACATGTTATTAAAATAATAAATATCATGTTTTTTATTGAGTAATACATGATTCAAAAAATTGGTTTTAGTGTTATAGTATAGATAATTTGAGTTATTTCACACCATGAAGAATTTTATCACACCGTGAAAAAGTATATAGATGCAATTCAAGTTAAAGTTGCTTTTGATATTTGAGATGCAATCATACTATGATGAATAGAATCATGACATAAAATAGTTTGAGGATAAAATATATGAAATGATGACTCTATTATATTAGTTTAAGTTACCCCATGGTGAGGAGGACATGTTTTTATGTGTGATAAAGAAAATGTCTCAAGAGAGATTCATGATGTGGTATCATACAATGGATGTTAGGAATATCAAAAAAAATCATTTAGTAAAATATTTTACACTATGATAGGAAATATTATGACACAAACCTGGAAAAACATAAGGTATCTATGAAGCGATATATTCCTTCATGCTATGATAGTTTCTTTGTAGTTTAACATGTAGACATGAAATTTAAAAGATTTTGGAAAGTATGGAAGATAAGTTTATTATTTTTATGGATATATCATGGATGTTAAAGACTGATTTAATTTATTTTTAAATAATGAAAATTATGTCAATTTTAAATGATAAGATACGATGGTTTCTATATTAAATACAGGAAAAACATATCTAGGATAACATAAATCATATAATGATAAAAATAAAGGATAATAGAGCGGTTTGACAGCATTGAAATAATTATAAATGAATATAGTGAATTGAGAATAGATCACGAGGAATTATATATAATGTGAGGAGGAATAATATAAAAATATAATATTAGTATATTTTTGGATCATGATTACACCGATTATCTATCTTCAAAGTACTTTTTCTATTTTTGGTTCAGACATGTTGGTTCTGGTTTAGGTTTGGTTGGTTCTAGAATTTATAGTAGGTTGAAGGTTATTCCATTTAATGTAGCTAATTATTGATAATAAAAGGATATTTTAGTGTGTGTTGGATATAAACCAAGATTCATTCGGTATGTAGTCATTCTTATTGGAGGAGATATATGTTAATAAAGTTTCTACATGCCTTTTTATTTTTTTAACATTGAGAGTTATAGATATTTGTGTTTAACAATTGGGAGAGTGGTTGGGATTTTAAATGAATATATCAACACCGATTCAACCCCATATTAGTGTTAATCAAATCTCATGTGATCCTATTAATATGTATCAAATCCCAAGTGTTCAATAATATGATATTATGATAAACTTAAATACATTATAGTGGTAATGAAACTCATGATAATTTCTCTTAAAAAGTTTTATTCCATTATCTAAGTACTTGATGATAGATAGATTAATGATTTCACTATTGGTGAACTTTATAGTGTAATCATCAATTATGAGTGGAGATGAGGATATGTCCTCATAAGAAAATACCAAAAGGAGAAATAAATTTCTTTTAAAGACTTCAAGGATTTAATGATGAAAAATGAGAATATTTGTTCAAATAAATAAGTGACTATGGAATATTATGTTTAGACTCTCTCTCTCTCTAATTTCAAGGAACATCACAAGAGGGATGGTTGATATAGAAGGAAATATCCATTTAAATTATTTAAACATGAAACTTTTTACAATCATTGATGAGGAGTTCCTCCAAATTCATAAATAAAACTGAAGATAATGAAGATGTTATGATTTTAACCAATAAAGGAGGTAAAATAAATAAAAATAAAACTCAATTTAAAGGAAAGAATAATATATCACCCACATTTTTCATAAGGAATTTTATATTTATTAAAAAAGGTAATTCTAATAGTGAGTAAATATGTGATGATGAGGAAAATATTATTGAGGCTTCTCAAAAGGTCCTCATAGATCAAGAAAAATAAGAATATGATTCATTAGAGGATGTATAACAAATTAATATTGATTTTTCAGCTAAAGAAGGAGAATCATACATCTAGTACACCATGATAATGAACATCAAGATGTGCTTAAGAGAGATTTTAAAGATATGATATGAAATTTTACATCTCAAAAAGCACTCTAATAAGAATAATAAAATCCATATTTAGAATGAAATTTTGGCCAAATGAGAGGAAAGATTAAAATGCGATAATGATAAGAGAAGTAATATTATTCATGACAAGAGTTTTACTTTCATATTTGGTAATAATAAGTTATAAATATAAAAATGAATATTTCTTAGGTTTAGAGGTAGAAAGAAAAATTCAAACATGGTTCTAGTAGAGTTTTTATAGGGCATGTTGAGTTTTACATGTATAAAACATTAAGCAATGTTGATGAAAAAGATATTTCCCATGAAAAATTGAAGTCTACCAGTACCACATCTAAAAATAAAATCATGATATTTGAAGGATATTTTGAAAAAAATAATATAGATGGGTGATGAAATATAAGGACAAATAAAAACATGATCATATATGGAGGTTGGAAAATTCTAAAAATGTGTTCACACTACTCTAAATTGCTCAAATAAGATACCCACAAAAGGGCTTGGTGAAATAAACTCACTAGAAGTTTGAAAATGAATTTAAATAGAAAACCATGAAAACTTAATAATTAATAACAATTAAAGATGTTTATAGTGTTTTTTACACAAACCAAACAATTTAATATTTTATTTTACCTAGAATAAAAATCGATCTTGAATTAATGGGGATATAATGACAATATATGAGAAGTAATCACATTCTTCAACAGACTATGGAAAATATTGGAGTAAAAATAGTATAGAGAGTTTTCAAGAAACTTGTGGTAGGTGTGATCAATAAGGACACATATAAAATGAATTTATTACAACTACACCAACCCAATTAAATATCTGTAAAAAATATGAAAATGTTTAGAATGGTTTTTAGTTAAAAGAAAGAAAAAATATAGTTGAAGTATCATTTAAGGTATGCAAATTTGAGAAACCATGGATCATGTAAACGAATATTTCTTATCACATGAAATGCGATTTAAATAAACTAATGTATATTGAATTATATGAAGGAGTATTGTTTAAAGTTGGAGATGATAAATCACAAAAAATCAATGATTTTGGAGTGTCTAAAATTTAGAATAACTAGATAAATCCGAAAAATGTTTTATTTTTTGATGATATGAATCATTATTTTTTGAGTGTATAAAAACTATATGATGATTTAAATGACGTTATCATTAGGAATAATCATTATTTAATATATACTTGAAGATGGAGAAATGATAAAAAGGGATTTAAGAACTCAACATAACCCATTTTTGTTTAGATATTCGAATATAGGTTGGAACATTAGTATGAAATTTGAGAAAAATATGTTATACATAAATCATGGTCACCAAAAACAAAATAACTTGAATAAATTAATCATATAATAGGTTGTGAGAAATATTCAGGTTCTTCAAGAGGAAAATTTTACTAATTGAAAAACATTCTAAAATAAGAAAATGGAGAGTAAAAGTTATAAGGGTGTTGAAATCCAAACTAAAAGACTGTTCAAGCTGCTTCACTCTAATGTTTTTAGACCCATGATAAATAGGTAAATAAGTGAAGGCATTTTTTTAATAACAATAATTGATTAATTTCCTAGATAGATATGAATTATATTTATGTCTCAAAAATCTCAATCCTTGAGCATGATTATTTTTTTAGAAAACTAGCTTTAAATAAAACAGGTTTTACATTATATAAAGTGAGTTCAGATAATGGATCTGAGTTTTGCAACAAATAGGTTTCAAAATATCTTAATAAAAAAAGAATAATTTAAGTGTTTATTGAACCCTAAACTCGTTAATAAAATGTATTTTAATAAATAATAAACATGAGATTTCTAGATATGTCTAGAACCATGCTAATTGAGATTGAAACTTCGAGATATTTATAGTTATAAGAAATAAAAACTATTGGAATAATAAAAAGAAGGTTCTTCCAAATAATAAATTCAAATATGACACCTTATAAAATGTGGTTCAAGAAGAATCCAAATGTAAGAAATTTTATATTGTTTGAGAGTCCATGTTTGATCCATAAAAAATGAATAAGTGGTGTTAAGTTTGAAGAAAAGGTGGAAGATAGAATATTCCTTAGTTATTAACCAAATGTAATCCTCTATAGGTGTTATAATAAAAAATCTACACTACTACAAAACATGACTTTAACTGCGCTAGAAAAAAGCAGTGATAAAGGATACCTTTTATCAATTCTCTTTTTCACGTTGATAAAAGGTACCATTTTTCATCGCTTTATTTTTAGTGTTCATAAAGGGTACCCTTTATCAGTGCTTTATTTTTAGAATTGATAAAGGGTACCATTTATCAGAACTTTTTTAGCTCCCATAAAGGGATCCTTTATTAGTTCTTTTTAGCTCTTATAAACGTTTGTAAATAAATAAAAAATTAAAATGAGTTTATAAAAAAAATATTAAAATTTTTATTAATTAAATAATTATTGATAAAAAATAATAAATTTATTATACTATATATAAATTATAAATACTAAAAATAGTATATATTAAATATATAAATATATATATAATAGTAATTAAACAAATTAAAATTAAAAATAAGTAAATTGAGAAAAATATTAAACATTTAATTAAAAAAATAATTAATGACAATGTTAATAAATATTATATATTATATATCTTTATATGAATGTATATAAATATGATTTATATAATACAAAATATTTATGCTTTACATTAAATAGTAATATATTTCATAAATAACGGTTTATAATTAAAAATTTATATGAATTAAAAATACTAACCAATTGCATCGAGTAATAGACATAATTGAATGTCATTTTACTTTTCAATTTAACATAGATCAGACATGTGTTGTATTTATTTCACATATACACAATTAATACATCTCCATATGCAATTCACACACATAGATATTTACATAATTAATGAAATCTTATATAGAAACACATACACCTAATATTTATGTAATTTATTCAAATTTTAGTATTTATTTTATAATTTCATTTTAAAATGATAGAATTAATATAGCATATCTTTAATAATGGTAAATTTATTTATTTATTTTTAATTATTTTACATCTAAGTATTAATTTATTTTTAATGTGCTATATTTATTATCTTTTATCTTTTATTTTTTGGGAATTTAATGAATTTTATTATTTATTTTATATCTATTTTTTACTATGTTTTAATATGTATTCATCATTATTTCAATATATATCCATATTATTTCAATAAATTATATGTAATGAATATAACTATTCCATTTTTTCTATGTTGTTAAAATGTACGCATTTTTAATTATTCAATTTCACCCATTTTTAATATAAATTCACATAGGATTAAATATTCGTTAATAATGTTAAAAAAAATATTTATAAAAAAATATTTATTAATAAATATATTTATATATGTATATTTACTATATTTATACATTTATATATTTATAATTATAAAAAAATAACTATTTTTTTTTAAAAATCATTTATATAATTATGAATATTTAATTATATATATTTAAATAATTTTAAATTTATTATAAATTTATTTAAATAAGGATTATATTTACTCTATCTATATATATAATGATATAAATATATATAATGATATAAATATTATTTGTTTTAAAATAATTTATATATTTATAAATAAATAGTTATATATTTAAATAATTATAAATTTATAATAAATATATTTAAATAAAGAATATATTTACTATATTTATATTTATATTTATTTATTAAAAGAAACGGAAGTGGCTCGATTCGGCCATTTCGTGAGGTTCTTGGTGGAAGTTGAACTGCGTTCGACTCTAGTTGAAAAGATTATGCTTGCAACAGATGATGATATTATTGAGTTAAATATTGTTTATGAAAAAAAGATAAAATTATGCAAGGAATGTAATGTAATAGGTCATGAATCAGATAATGGTAGACGCTCCAAATTCTACAGCTTTTGCTCCTTGTTGGGTCATGAGAAAAGCAATTGTCTCAGAAAGAAGAAAAATACACCTATTCAGAAGGGTGGTATTCTTACACAGTCGCAGTCAACAGGCACCAATGAGAAAGAATCTCATAGTAATATTGTTGAAGATGTTATCTAGTCATTGGTTGATGATAAGGGTTGTAATCTGAGTGACCCACCTGATAAAAAGATGAAATCTTGGGCTGCCATATTCTCAAAAGAAGCAACGTTTCCCAGCACCAAGCTAGGTAGTGATGATAAATTGACAAAGGTACAAGTTACTGGAGATGAAATCCAAAAAAAGGTTGATCATAAGCTCTCACAAGAAAGGATGGTCGCCCCAGGTGGCTGAAAGGGTAATCAAATTTTAGAATCTGACTCATTGGGTTTTTCTAAAACAGGTCATGCTTCTTCAAAATCTATGGTGGATAGTGAGGGTTTCTAGCTTATCTCATTAATGAAGAAAAATTATCTAGTTGTATCCTCTGTGGTGGTTGAAAAACTGAATGCAGGTAGCTCTCTACCTCTTTCTGATAAAAATGATGTTAGTGCCATTGAGATACAGGAAAATGGGAAAACATATAAAGATATTATTTCTCCGAGTCATATAATGGAGGCCAAGGAGGTGACAACTCCAATGGCAAGAGAAGTATCTTCTGATTCATGCAAGGAGAAGAAATATAGTTCTATTTCAGAAAGCACTAATGTCGAGACTCTACTTAAAAGGATTCAATAAATTCCCCCAAGCAGGGGGAGATCAAGAGGTCGGGGACATGGTTAAGGAATGACTAGATGGCATATAATCTCAGAAGAGGAGAGGATTCTAACAGAGAAATTAAGGAAAATGATAGGCATCTAGTTGTTTTCCTTGGGCACTATGCTTTGTATACTTGCACTCTCTTGGGTTTCCTTTATTTTCTTGCTTTGAATAAAAGAGGCATAACCTCAATCTTTCTCAAAAAAATATATTATATATATATATTTAATTATATAAAAATATTTATGAAATTTTTTATTTATAATTATAATTATAAATCAATTATCAACACCTAAGTAACAAGGGCTGATAGTAGAAAGATTTATCTGTGCTAAAAAAGTGTTGATAAAGATGCCTTTTATCAGTGATAAATAATTTAGCACTCATAAAAGGGATCTTTATCAGGAATTTTTGGAAGAACTAATAAAAGTGTCACAATCTATTTAAATGATCCTAACTATTCTCAAACTCATCACAATATCCAAATCATTAAATGAACTCCAACCTCTATCGTTTCTCCCCAGTGATTCAAAGATCAAATCAATGATCAAATCATGGATCAAGTAATTTAAAGGTTCAAATCTAAGGCACAAATAATTCATGGGTCGAACTAATCTAAGTGTCGAACATTTTACAGGTTTTTGATATCTCTACTTTCTCTTGGAATATTCAAATCTTCAATTAAAAGTATTTTATTTTCTCTCCCTCTTCATCGCTCATTAATTGCTTGTTTGGTGATATATATTTTAGTTTTTTTATCATCATTATTTCTTTACTGTCGGCATATCCCTGTGGTTAACAATTTTTATGGGAATGTTTGGTTGAAAGGAGATAGGTCTATCAGAGCTTGAGTAATAGGTGTGAAGTAGTGTATATCCAAATTTCTTAGCCTCATCTATTGAGTTTCAAGTGATTTTGTGAACAATATTTTAAATATTGATTATTTTATCCCTACATTTGAGTTGGGACATGGATCATCCACATTCACATTATTTATATAGTGAAGTGAATTTTTATATCCATTTTTTATTTTATTGAACATTTGACAGAGATAAGGATCTCGATCAATAGTTTCTTCACCATAAGTCGCCATATTTTCAAGGGAATATGATACTAAAGATATAGACGATTGGGTGGATAAAATTGACAGGATCTTTGACACCCTCAAGATTCTAGCTTCTATTAAGGAGAAATGTGCTACCTTTATGCTTGGATGACCTAGCCAAATATTATGTGAGAATATGGTCTAAGAAAAATGAAATGAAAATTTAGATTGGAAATAACACTTTAGGGAAGGCCCATATTCCTTTGAACCTAAAAATATATCATCTAGATAATCCAATTAAAACTTATGAGTGAGTTAAGATAGAACTCACATTTTAAGATCCCTAGTTACATCAAATGCCCATAACCACCTAATAGAGAATATCAAAGAGGAAGTCTAACTAGGGGTAGTCCAAGGATTGTTTCATTTAAATATCTAATTTATTTTTTTAATTATTAACAATCTCCCCATTCTAATTAGTAAAAATATCTATCAATTTTATCTTTTCATCATAAAAACATCTCAACCCACCCATTTTAAGTTATTATTTGAATATCTCATTATCAAATATGATCAGTTCTTCACTACCAAAACTAAATTTCCCCTTTTAAACACAATTCACCCAAATTTTTACTGACCCCAAATTAGAATATGGTTCGAGTAGTTTTTTAATCCATTGTAAAAATATATTCATCTTTGAAATGATAACCCACATATTAATACTTCTTAAAATCAATTTATTTCCTTTGTCACACATCTAATAAACAGTATGTATGTTTTAATTTAATCTATCTAGAAATATACCATTCTTTAACATTTCCTTTTATTTACAACATATTTCAAATGAAGATAATTTATCTTAAGAGATCCACCATTTCTAGAATAATAAGTACCCTTTTAACTTTTCAAAAATATTTAATTAACTCAATTTATCAGTCATGTGAGATGAAAACCCAATATATAATATGAAAGGATGGTTATTTTGTAAATAATTTAGTGTGACATCAATTATAAATTCTTCTTACATTACATTCTTTTTCATATAACACATTTCTAATAGAGGTTGAACTAGTTTTCATTATAGGCTTGAAAGTATTAAAATTGGGATTTCTCCAATATATATAAATGTTATAGTGGGACTAAATATTCATATATAATATTATGTCCTCATAAAGACCCATTGAATAAGAGAACATAGTTTTTATTCCCCTTAAATATCACCTTTCAGATGTTGTGAGTTAATAACTAGTGTCAACGCTGTGATTCTTAGAAATGGGAGGAACTTTCCCTTTTAGAGAACACAATTCAATACAACTATCATCCTCATCAGTTTCATCTCTAAAACAATTATTTAATTTTGTTTCTTGAGACTTATCCCCCATCTCTTTTTTGTTTCTTGTCCTACTTTGAGCATTATTCATCCCATGGATGACTACTGCTAGAGTATTTTAAGAAACATAGGTACATGCCCACAAGAGATAGAGGACCTGTGTCAAACAACAAAATGAAATTATTAATGTTCAATAGATGAGATAATGAGGATGATATATCTATATAAATTTCTCCTATTGATGAATTCATAGTATAAAACCCACCATAGTGAAGTAATTATTTTTTAAAATTCAATTTCCCATTTTATTCAAAGAATATTGAAATTATTTGAAACAATAAAATGTTGGGATTCCCTTATTAGAATTATCTATAAATTTCACTTTTTATAATTGATATATTATGTGTATTTATTTATTTATTATATAAAATTAATATTTTATAAACCCAATAGGATGGATATGAATCAAAAATAGATTCATGAAAATAGTTTGACAAAATATTATGAAGATAGAGTTAAAGAGTTCATCAAGTTTGAAATAGAGCATGCATATGACTCTTCTCAAATCATTTGTCTATGTTTATGATATTTATATTCAAGAAAAATTTGTCCAGAAGAGTTGGTAAAACATTTGATTTGTCACAGAATAAATGAGAGCTATAAATGTTGTAAAAAACATGGAGAAAAACTAAATGTGTACACCGATTGGAATGATACTATGGTTTATGGATCATTTGATATGAATACCAATGTAAATGATGATTAAGATCTCATGGAATAAATGAAAATGAAAATTGAATATAACATTCATGATTGTCCCAAGTTTTTTGAGAAGTTAAATAGTTGTGATAAAAAACCATTGTATACCGATTGTATGAAATACACAACATTGTTAGCTATATTGAAGTTATATAAATTGAAAGTTGACATCAGATAGAGTAACACCAGCTTTGAAAACCCACTTGGTCTCCTAAATGATATGATACCAGAATAAAATGAAGTACCATGTAAAACATATGAAGTCAAATTAATGCTACATTAATTGGGAAGGATCTCTAAAAAATACATGCTTGTCCAAAAGATTTAATATTTTTTTAAAGGACCATAAATCACTCAAAAATATTCCCTATGTGCGGTGAAAATTGATATGAGAAAAATGAATCAAGTACTTAAAAACATGTATGGTACATTCCTAAAATTACATGGTTTATAAGACTATATGGATGTTAGGAACCCACGAAACAATTGACATGGAATACATACACAAGAATTAAATATGGGAAATAATATCATCTAGTAGATTCTTCTTAGTGGAAGAAAATTGATTATGAGTATATTGAATTTGGAAATGACCTGATAACCATTTATTTTGTGTTATCTATATAAGTAATAGATCCTTTTGGTATAAAAAGTAGTAATCATAGTTCATGGATCGCCATTTTGGTAAATTATAATTTTCTGCCATAGTTATGCATTAAGCACAAATACATTATGTTGTCACTACTTATATCTGGACCAAGGAAACCCAATAATGATATTGATGTCTATTTAGATCCATTGAATGAATATCGGAAATTGTCATGCGATACAAGTGTTAAAATTTTTGAAGCTCCTTTAAGGGAAGAATTCAAATTGAGTTCCATGTTTTATGGGATGATAAATGACTTCCCCTCTTATGGAAATTTATAAAGATATAGTATTAAAGGAATTTTGGGTATCCAATTTGTTACAAGTGCACAAACTATGTTCAGTTGAAACATTCCTTGAAGACAAATTTTTTAGGACAATAGACTTTTTTTCCCTGAAAAGATAAATACTGATCCTAGACGAAAACATTCTCTGGGAATATCGAACAAGGTACAACACTATCTCCAATAACGAGTGGTCAAATGTTTGATAAAGTAAAATATATTTTCACTGTTTTTGGTAAATCACATTAGGAAAACATTATGAAATTAGTTTGGAAGAAGAGATCAATTTTCTTTTAATTACTATATTGTATTTTTTTGTATATCATAAATTTTATTGATGTCATGTGTATTGAAAAAAAAACTATTTGATAGTGTTATTGGAACTTTACTAAATGTTCCTAAAAAATGAAATATGGAATCAAGGCTAGGTTGGAAATGATTTACACCGGGATAAGGGAATATTTGGAATAGGTGAAGGGTAAAGGGAGAAAGTTTTTTCCTCCAGTATCTTATACTCTATCAAGATAGGAAAAGTTTTAGTTTTTTTATTTTCCTTAATAGTGTAAAAGTTCTAGAGAGGTATTCATAAAATATCAAGAATGTTGTGTCAATGAATAATTTAAATTTAAAAGGAATAAAATCATAGTATTGTCATGTTTTGATATAGGATTTGATTCATGTTGCTTCCTATTGTATTATGTCTCAAAATATATGGCATATATTAACCAGACTCCGCTTCTTTTTCAAATACATATGAAATACATTCATATACCCTATAAAGTTTCCAAACACGAATAAAGTGGTTTAATTCATATTTTGTGAATTAGATATGTTCTTTCCACCATCATTCTTTTATATAATGGTCCATCTAATGATTCACTTGGTTAGATAGGTTCAACTATATGGTCTTTTGAATTATATTTGGATGTACCCCATTTCACATTATATGAATATTTTGAAAGGGTATGTCAATAATCAAAGTCATACAGAAGTTTGTATTGTAGAATGATATATTGTTGATAGAGATATTGAATTTTTCATCGATTAACTATTAGATGTTAACAACATCATCCACCCAAAGTCTTGTTATAGTAGATTTCTTATGGGTGAAGGGATTTTTGGAAGATATGTTGTTACAATTACCTTGATAGAGTGGGAGCAAGAACATATTAACATTTTATATAGTAGTGAATATGTTGATCCATACATTGAATCCCATAAAAACAATTATTAGATATTTTAATCCATCAAGGGTTGAAGGATGGATATCAAATACACATAATCAACCATTTATAAGATGGTTCTAAGATCAAATTTATAAGAAGTTATCTAAAAATCCAAATTCAATTGTCAAATGACTTTAATTTCTAGCAAGGAGACAAAATGAACGTGTTATATCTTACAATGGTTTTTTAATCAATGGTTATATGTTCTATACAAAATAACATGATGACTATACTATGATTGTAACATCCTGACCCTAGAAGCCCAGAGCCGATGCATTATTTTAATACATTGGCATGATTACCAGGAATAAAGTTCCAAAGGACCGATCAGTTTAGTAGTCCTGAAAATAAATTATATACATTAACTTTACATTACAATTTCAAACATAAAATACAGCATAGATAGTTCTTTGAGAATGACCTTGTTCCCTTTATCTTAACCCTGCATATCAATCATAATACACTTCTTGGAATCCTAGAAGAAGAAAACATAATAAAGGGGTGAGATCAGATGCTCAGTAAGGGTAAATAATTTAGCAGAAGCTATAAACATTTAAGGAAAGTTGTTTAATAAAAACAATAGCCTTTTAAAACAAAATATTGAACCTGATGTGGAAAAAATGAATCAAACATCACCATATAAACATGCATATAGATATTATACTAGTCAAATAATCACATGTAATAACTAATTTCATAATGAGGGAATGCCTAACGCCAGACATCATTACCACAAAGTCAAGGCCTCATGCCAAGGCTACAAATAAATTTTTTGTCAATGCCTTGTTCAAAGACACTAGTTTGTCTCATGATACCTACTAATGAATCGAGGAGCTATAGAGGGATCCACCTGTCACTTACTAAGTCCACTGCATTCCTCATATGAAAATGTTGAAACATAACATAAACATTCATATTAAAACTAGCATAGGAAATTTCAATACATTAACCATAGACCATGAATGGTATAAAAAATAGTACATTCATAGTTAAAAATATCATAACTCATTAAATTCAATATTTAAGATTGTATTTATAATAAATCAACCTCGATCAAGAATAATATCCAAAAAGGATGTTGACGTAGTTGAAAATGATTAGTAAAACTCTTTGAGATAAATATCCATTTTTCATGAAAACATTTAAAAGTAACACAATTTAGAATGGAAGACATTTAAAGATATTTTTGGATCAAAGTTTCACATACCACTTTTAACTTTTGAAAGTAATTAACATTTTAAAACATTCAGGTCTATATAAATAAATAATTGAAAACCATCTCGAAAATATGGATATTAATGAGAATGATTTAAAAGAATAAATATTCAAACCATTTAAAATGATGATCAAGTTAAAGAGTCCCTTCCATAAAACCTTAAAAGATTCCTTTTGAAAATATTTTTATGAAACATGTACATGGATGATAAATATGTCTCAGTAAATACATACATATAAAAAATCTCGGATAATAATGAGATTGAGGAATTAACCATTACCTTACACTTTCCTTTGGTCGGGGGGGGGGGGGGGGGTTCCCTTAACCTCTAGTATAAGGACTATAGTATGTTATTAAATTACACCAGAACCAAAACTATATTCATATTTATTATTTCATGATTGATTAATTTATGACTTTATACTACTTATTTAATAATAATATCCATGTTAAATTAATATTTCGTGTAATAATCACTTTCATTATCGTATGTGTTTTAACATGTTATTCTTGTTCGTGTCATTTAGATCATGATTTAAATACTTACAGAATATAAACATGATTTATATATATATAATATATATTTAGAATATAAATATGTATAATAGATATATATATGAAATGGAAAACATCATTTATGGGGATGGTAGGTTGTACGTACGCATAAACGTTGTTTCTGTTTTCATATCATATTGAACGGATGTAAGTGAATAAGATATATGTAAGTACACACACACATGCACAGATATATATATTTATATATATATATATATATCCAGTAGCACTATTATGTCATATATTACATACTTATTAATAATATATATTTTTATAATCATTTTTGAATGGTGAACCAGGAAATGAATCTCATCGCGTCGTGGAGACGGTAAGCCGTACGTACACACGAGCGATGATATCATTTACTTAATGATTAAAATGTGTGGAATTGGATGTTATATTAATTTTATAGAGAAATTATCATGTTAGTTTTATTTTTTATATACATATTACTCATTATTATATCCATCCAAATAGCAAAGTGTTGAATAACAAATTACATCACGACGTGGAGACAGTAAGTCATACGTACGAACACATGGTGAAACTATCATTCATATGATGGATAGAAGAATGAATTTGGATATAACATATTTATAATAACATCACAGTATGTAAAAAGTACTGTAGTTATTATTTTGATAGGGAAATAATAAATAAAGAGAAAGTGGAAGAATAAATGAACTTTAAAAGTTGTGATAAAATAATTACCTCTTGTTTGGGTGTTTCCTTTTGATTTGAACAAAAGGGATCCTTAGGTTGGCTTTATGCACATGGGAAGGAATCTAGGTTTAAGTGAGGTAAGTTGGGAGGAGATTTTGGAAGGGGTTGGCCAATCTGGATGGCTTTGGATATGTGAATTTGAGAGAAGGAGAAGTTCCCTTTTATAATAGGGGTGAGGGGCATCTTAGAAGAAACTTGAAATATTATTTTATTATACAATAATATTCGTTTTGTAATGGCTCCAAATAAATTTATTTCGAGAATTAGGCGGTTATAGGTCAAAATCATCTCAACCAATAGGTTTTAGACAAGTTTAGGTTACCATATTAACCCTATCTTTTATATTTAACTCTTAGTTAAATAGTTTAATATTTACCATGTCTCCTTGTATTTTTATCTTATATGGTTAATAAACCTACAATAAATTCAAAGAGAGCCCCAAGTCGTTAATTAATTACATACCTATCATTATATAAGTTCTTTGGATGATCCTTAGATTTTTAATATTATTATATAATTTAATAAAATAGTATTTGTTTTAAAAACTCATTTATGTCAATTTTGACATGATTTAGTATTTTGGTTTTTTTGTAAGTCCTAAAAAATTGATTACTTCTAAATAAATACATTTAATCAACCTTAACATGGATTATTCACCTATAAAACTCTTTTATGTCATCAAAACATTGAAATTATATTTATTTTAATATTTATAATACCATTTATTTGATTCTTTCATTAATAAGGTAAATACTCTATCATCATTGTGTCAAAAATAAATTTAATTATTTAACATATAAAAATTATAAATAAAATAACATAACGTATTAAATCTTTTTATATTTTTAATTAATATTTAATATCAAATTTATATTATGTATAACCCTATATTAAAAATGTTTTATTTATTAAAATTTTAATTTTACACTTTTAACACTTTAAATAAAATAATAATAAATGTCCTAATTTAATTTAAATAGGTCAAAAAGGATAATATTTTATTCCTAAGGTTTGTTATGGTCGAAATACACTTATCTAATAGAATTAGAACATTTTTTAGGGTAATTATAATGTCAATTTTACCTTTAGTTACCATTTTTACTTTTAACCGAGGTAAATAAAAGTCAAAAGTTACTATTTGCCAAAAATTATTTTCATCTTATTGAACCAAATTTTACTTACTAATGTCAACCGTGTCTCTCAGTTTTTTGACATTCAATTCACAGAATCAGTAAAATTATGTTTTATGCAAATTTGCAAATGTGCCTAGAAGGTGGGTAAAAGACGATAAAAAGTTCAATAAAATTTTATAAATCTAATTTTATTATCAAATGACTCCAATGAATTACATTTAACTCATATAGGTATTATATATCTATTTTTATTTAAAATAAATTTAAATAAAATAAATAATTATTTAAATAAAAAGTTGGTTTTAAACAATAAAGTAGTGTTTTTTACTATTCATCAAAAATTAAAAGTTTTTAGAAAAATACCAAAAATTCATCCAAAGATAATTTTGATATTACTAATTAAAAAATGAAGTATATTTTACCAAATTCAAAACATAAATTTTGAATTAATTAATTTAAAATTAATCCCTGTTGTCAAAACCAAAAAGCGGGTTTTTAAAAAGTAAAAAAACTATCAAAAGATTGACATGTGTTTATGTCAAATTTAAATGTGAAATTACTTATAATGAACTAAATTGTATTAAATGATAAATTTATAATCGAATTATACTTCCAAACCATTCAATTGTATAATTTAACACTATAAATTCTTTCAATTGAAAAGTTGTTTTTAATTAAAATTTTATATTTTTCACTATTCATCAAAATATGAAAGTTATCAGAAAGGTACAAAAAATTAATACAAACTAAATTTTTATGTCCCAATTATAAATAAGAATTTAATTTCATTAAATTTAATATATAAAAGTGTAAAATATTAGTTTTAAAAAGTGGGTTTGCCATTAAAAGTTGGTAAAATTGCATTTTTAAAAAAAAATACTTATTTTATCTGGAAAAAATTAATTTGTTCTTATATTATATCTAAGAAATGAATAATATGGAATCTAAAATTATAAGTAGTATATAAAATTCAAAATTCAGTTAATACTATTCATAACCTCTATTTTGAACGGCTAGATTGGTAAGTCTTGGTGTGCTCGAACTTGGTGTTGTGTATAGTGCAAGTTATTGAATTACTTTGAATAGATAACATAATATGAAATCTTGGAATGTTGCATTATTTTCTCCTTCAAGAAATTGTGTTTTCTCAATTTTAAATTTTTATTTGAAAATAAAAGGATAAAATAGAAAAATATATTTGTGGAAAACCCACATCGGAAATTGGGTTAATAAAACTTAGTCTTAATAAGAGGGAAAGGGAAATGAAAAAGTCACCACCAAATTATGATCTCGATTCGGAGAACATTAGTGGAAATTAGAGACACATAATTGGAAGAAAAACATAAATATTTATAGGGTGTGATTGGGGTCATCATTCACAAACAAGTGTAAAATTTGGGGCCTTAAAGCCTTCAATCTATGATGATTTTAAATTTCATCGGTTCAACAAAACATAATGTATTTGGATAACACATTTTTTTTAATTTCACTTCCCTAAACTTTAGGAATTTATTTATTCATAGAAAGAAAAAAAATACTTGGCAAATAGAGTTCCATATATTAACTAATTTTTACCACAAACTCGTCTTTATCTCCAAATGATAATTGAACTAAAAAATATTCTATTAAACCTAATTTTATAGGGTTTCAAAAAAAATATAATTCACCTATTATACCATTTAAAAAAACTACATTATACAAACCAGGACATCACGTAGGCCAGTGGTAGGTGATATAACCTTGTCGCCCTTCGGTTGTGGGTTCAAGTCTCATGGCCTTGCCAGACGTGACGGGTTGTCACCCGACCTCCGGGTTTTCCTTTTTATAACAATCCAAAAATAATCTTAATTTTTTTAATCTTTATAATAGTATCCAATGTCAAAAATAATCCATTATAACCTTTAGACTTATCCAAAATACTTCTTTCTAAACTCAAAGTCCAAAATTTATAAGGAAGGTAAACACAATGAAGATCTCTTTTGCGACGTAATAACATGTGAATACCTTCATCATGCATTCTTTTAAAACATGGTAACACCCTGAATTACCATAAAACCTTATTGATTAAATTAATTCTCCACCATTCCTTATAGATTAATGGATATACTCCTTATATCCAAAAATGTTTTAAACTCCAACAATGATAGAATAAGAAAAAAATTAATTAGTTCCATGGTAGTCAATAATATACAATATACTTTATCCTACTCAATCATATCTTATTAAAAAATCAATACATCAGTATCAGAACTATATTAATGTGTATCTTTCCTTCAACCATGTATTTTCCAAAAATTTTAACTTACTATTGAGTCACTTTTCATAGAATCATATAATCTCAAATCCCCAATGAAATAGTAATGCAGTACAATCCTTATTTACTCTATAATTATTATAACATGTACATCATTAATACAATACTAAAATGACACAATTCATTAATCATTACTCTTCATCTGTGGTAGTACCGTAACTTGATTATTATGTAATAGAATCATTTGGGCATACTTTGATTATTTGTATACTGATTCATTTAGTGTCCCAACTTCTTGCAGATGAAGCATTGTACATTTGAAAACAATTTCCTACCCTTGCAATCACGCACTTGGTGCCCTTTTTCTACACACTTATAACAAACTACCATTCCCTTATAGAATTTACCAAGGTGATTCTTTCCATACATATGGGAAAAATCCTTCTTTCCCCTCTTCCCTTTATCCATATTTCTCACTACCATCCTTTTCTTCTCTTGATTCCATTCAAAGCCATAGGACTCTTAAAATTATTTACATATCTTTTTAACACATGATACTATTTCTTCATATGATGAGAATACATGTGAGACTATTTCCCTTCTAAATTTTGGATTAATACCATGAAATATATGATCCTTCTTAATCTTTGGTCATGCATATTTCTCAAGTTATCATTCCTTCTATTGGGGGAAATTTCTAAACAATAGCATACACTAGGTTAGTTTATGATTCACAATGTATAATTCCAAACTTGTAAAATACCTAATGTAAATTGAAAAGATTATGCATATAATACATATTCATAAAAATGTTTTCATTGAGGAATTATTTACTCTTAAATCCTTCATAATGGTTTGTAAAGAAAATGTAAATTATCATATGAACATCCCCCAGGAGTGTCGTAACCAAGAGTGCAGCAAGGCCCATTGTTGTATACCATGATACCCCGAGTCAAGCCTGAAACTCCTTGTCAGAGTTTTCACTCCTAGGTATATCTTTTCTAGATCCTCCTCTACCTGATCGTTTCCAGATAGAGATGTATTTCTTGGAAAATTCACAAAATATCTACATTACCAAAATTCTAGGATGTTCTTCTATACTAATACAAAAAAATTAACTTGGGGTAAGGTTCTCTAATTAGAGTTTTTCTAAATCAAGTTTCCAAGGTTATTGATAAACTTCATCTGATACCAACTGTAATGCCCCGAACCTAGAAGCCCAAAGCTAGTGCATTATTTTAATACATTGGAATGATTAAAAGTAATCAAGTCTAGAAGGACTAATCAGTTTAGCAGTCTTGGAAAATAGATTATATATATTAACTTTTCATTACAATTTCAAACATAAAATACAGCATATATAGTTCTTTGAGAATGAAATTATTCCCTTTATCTTAACCCTAGTTATCAATCATAGCACACTTCTTGGAATCCTGGGAAAATAAAACATAATAAGGGGTGATCTCAGATGTTTATTAAGGGTAAATAATTTATTGGAAGCTATAAACTTTTAAAGAAAGATGTGTAATAAAAAAATAGCCTTTTTAAACATAATATTGAAAACAACATCACAAAAATAAATCAAACATCTCCATATAAATATGCATATGGATATTCTACTAATCAAATAATTATATGTAATAACTAATTTCATAATGAGTGAATGCCTAACACCAGACATCATTACCACATAGTCAAGGCCTCGTGCCAAGAATATAAAAAGAATTTTTGTCAAGGTCTTGTGCCAAGACACTAATTTTTCTCATGAGACCTACCGATGCATCGAGGACCTATAACAGGATCTACCCCTCACTTACTAAGTCCACTGCATTCCTCATATGAAAATGTTGAAACATAATATAAACATTCGTATTAAAACTGGCATACGAAATGTCAATACATTAACCATAAACCATGAATGATATAAAAAATAGTACATTCACATTCAAACATATCACAACTCACTAAATACAATATTAACGATTTCATTTATAATAAATCAACCTCAATCAAGAATAATATCGGAAAAGGATGTTGATATAGTTAAAAATGATTAGTTAAACTCTTTGAGAGAAATATCCCTTTTTATGAAAACATTTAAAAGTCACACAATTTAGAAAGGAATACATTTAAATAAATTTTTTGAATCAAATTGTCTCATACCACTTTGAAACGTTTGAAATTTATTAACATTTTAAAACATTCATGTCCATATAAATAAATCATTAAAACCCATTTTGAAAACATGGACATTAATTAGAATGATTTAAAAGAATAAATATTTAACCATTTAAATTGATGATCTAGTTAATGATTCCCTTCCATAAAACCTTAAAATATTTCTTTTGAAAACATTTTTATGAAACATGGACATGGATGATAAATATGTCTCAGTACATACATACATATAAAAAATCTCGGATAATAATGAGATTGAGTAATTAGCCCTTACCTTGCACTTTCCTTTGGTAGAGGGTACATTTAACCTCATGTATAATGAACATAATATGTTATTAAATTATACCAGAACCATATTCATATTTATTATTTCATACTTGATTAATTTATGACTTTATACTACCTATTTAATAATAATATCCATGTTAAATTAACATTTCGAGTAATAATCACTTTCTTTATCAAACGTGTTTTCACTTGTTATTCTTGCTCGTGTCATTTAGATCATGATTTAAATAATTACAGAATATAAAACATGATATATATATATATAATATTTAGAATAAAAATATGTATAATAGATAGATATATGAAATGGAAAACATTGTTTATGGAGATGGTAGGCCGTACGTACTCATAAACATTGTTTCAATTTTCATATCGTATTGAACGAATGTAAGTGAATAAGATATACGTAAGTATATATATAGTATATTTATTATTTCATATATTACATAATTATTAATAATATATATTTTTATAATCATTGTTGAATGGTGAACCTGGAAATGAATCTCATCGCATCATGGAGATGGTAAGCCATACATACACACGAGCGATGATATCATTTCTTTAATGATTAAAACGTGTAGAATTGGATGGTATATTAACTTTATATATAAATTATCATGTTATTTTTATTATTTATATACATATTACTCATTATTATATCCATCCAAATAACGTAGTTTTGAATAACAAATTACACCACTGCGTGGAGACGGTAAGCCATACGCACACACGCAAGGTGACATTATCATTCATAGGATGGATAAAATAATGGATTTAAATGTACCATATTTATAATAAAATCATAGTATGTAAAAGTTACTGGAGTTATTATTTTGGTAAGGAAATAAGAAAGAAATATAAAGTGGAATAAGAAATGAACTTTGAAAGTGGTGATAAAATAATTACCTCTTCTTTGGTTGTTTCATTTTGATTTGAACAAAAGGGATCCTTAAGTTGTCTTTATGCTCAAGGTAAAGCCTGTAGGTTTAATTTATGAGAATTTTTTAGGAGAGTTTGGTAGGGGTTGGCAGAGCCAAATGGCATTGGAGGTGTGAATTTGAGAGAAGGAGAAGTTACCTTTTATAATAGGGGTGAGGGACACCTTAGAAAAAACATGAAATATTATTTTATTATACAATCATATTCAGTTTCTAATGGCTCCAAATGAATTTATTTAGAGACTTAGGAGGTTATGGGTCGAAATACTCTCGACCAATAGGTTTTAGAAAAGTTTATGTTACCATATTAATCATATCTTTTATATTTAACTCTTAGTTAAATAGTTTAACATTTACCATGTCTCCTTTTATTTTTATATTATATGGTTAATAAACCAAATATAAAATTCCAGGAGAACACCAAGTGGTTAATTAATGACATATCTATCATTATATAAGTTCTTTAGATGATCCTTATATTTTTACAATTATTATATAATTTAATAAAATAGTATTTGTTTTAAAAACTCTTTTATGTCAATTTTGACACTATTTAGTATTTGGTTTCTGCGAAAGTCAAAAAAACTTTATTACTTAATAAAAAATACATTTAATCAACCCTAACATGTCATATTCACCTAGAAAATTCTTGGATGTCATCAAATCATTGAAATTATATTTATTTTAATATTTATAATACCATTTTTTGATTCTTTCATTAATAAGGTAATTACTCCATCATCATTGTGTCATAAATAAATTTAATTATTTAACGTCTAAAAATTATAAATAAAATACCATAATGTAGGAAAAAATTTTAAATTTCTAAGGAATATTTATATTTGAATTTATCTTAGGTATAACCTTATATTAAAAATGTTTTAGTTATTTAAATTTAAATTTTACACTTTTAACTCTTTAAATAAAATAATAATAAATATCCTAATCTAATCCAAATAGGTCAAAAGGATAATATGTTATTCCTATGGTTTTTTATGTCCTAAATACACTTATCAAATAGAATTATAACATGTTTTAGGGTAATTATAATATCATTTTTACCTTGAATTACCCTATTTACTGTTAAATGTGGTAAATAAAAGTCAAAATTTACAATTCACCAAAAATTATTTTAATCTTATTGAACCAAATTTTACTTAATGATTTCAACCGTATCTCTCGGATTTTTAAAATTCAATTCATATAAGTAGTAAAATTATGTTTCATGCAAATTTGCAAATATGCCTAGAAGCTGGGTAAAAGACGTTAAAACGTACAATAAAATTTTATACATCTAATTTTATTATCGAATTAATCCGATGAATTACATTGAAATTATGTATTAATTATGTATATATGTTTACCTAAAATAAATTTAAATAAAATAAATAATTATATAAATAAAAAATCAGTTTTAAACAATAACGAAGTGTTTTCTTAATTCATCATAAATTAAATGTTTTCAGAAAAATAAAAAAAATTCACACTAAGATAATATTGATATTAATAATTAAAAAATGATGTCTATTTTAACATATTCAAAACATAAAAGTTGAATTAATTAATTTAAAATTAATTCACGTTGTCAAAACCAAAAAAGCGGGTTTTTAAAAAGTAAAAAAACTATCAAAATATTGACTTCTATTTATGTCAAATTTAAATGTGAAATTTCTTATAATGACCTAAATTGTATTAAATTATAAAAATATAATATAATTATACTTCCAAACAATTCAAATTCATAATTTAACACTATAAATTATTTCGTTTAAAAAAGTTGTTTTCAATTAAAATTTAGTATTTTCACTATTCATCAAAATATGAAAGTTATCGGAAAAGTACCAAAATTTATCCTAAATATATTTTTATGTCCAAAACCAAAATAATAATTTAATTTCATTAAATTGAATATACAAAAGTGTCAAATATTAGTTTTTAAAAAAAGTATTTTCCATTAAAAGGCGGTAAAATTTCCTTTTATGAAAAATACTTCTTCTATCTGAAAAAAATGAATTTGTTCTTATATTATGTCTAAGAAATACATAATATGGAATATATAACTATAAAGAATATATAAAAGTCAAAATTCAGTTGAGACTATTCATAACCACTTTTTGAATGGCTAGTTTGGTAAGTTGTGTTGTGCTCGAACTCGGTGTTGCGTGTAGTGCAAGTTATTAAATTACTTTGAAGAGATAACATACTATGAAATCTTGGGGTGTTATAATGATAAAAAATAGTGGTGTTATGATTGTGGATGAAGCGATACACATATCTATTTCCACGGATAGAAATAAAAGTTTTTCAATATGTCATATTTAAGAACTATTAATCATATATATGATTTGGATTATAAAAAATTTCAAGTGCTGATTTTCCATTGCAAATGGGTTGAAAATATGAGTGTAGTGAGAGTTGATGAATTGGGATTTGAGAAAGTGAAATTTATTGTGGAAGGGGAAAAAGAATTTTTGTTCATAATGGCATCAAACGTTTTGAAATTATTTTATATCTTTGATCCAACAAACAAGAATTGGTTGATTTTCCTTCTAGAGACTAAAAAAATATCGGATCCGATGGAAATTCAATCAAGGAGGGCCCATTCATTTAGATATCACAATTAGTTCATGTCAGTCCCAATGTAATAAATGTGTTGTACGTTAGAGGGTACCATAAAGAGGGGGTTTGGATTCTTGATAGAAAACCCATGTCCTTCAAATTTTTTTAAAAATTAATTAGAGTTCAATGAAAAGGCAATTTTTCTAAATATAATATATTTTCCCTCATAATAGTATATGTTATCTACTACATTAACATAATATAAATTTAATGTTTTACTACCCATGAAGGCAATGTATTCCACACATGATGATCTTACCAATCCCCTAGAAGAACAAACTATAATGAAGTGAACCCTTTAGAAATATGTAAACATAATATTATGGTATAATTTCTCTATTTTACAAAAATATTATATAATGAAATGTTGATTTAATTTCATTATTCCTTGTAGATTTTATTTATTTTTGAATATTTCTATCCATATTTCATTCCTTTCTACACCAAAACATCTACAAACTTCTTCTTCCTCAAAACCTTTTCACCACTATAGTGTTTCATTTATCACTTTCCTTCAAGTTCCCTCCATTAACATTATAGGAAGAGAAACGACACTACCTCTACTCAATCATAAAGGTAATATTTATGTTTTCATAGTAAAATAATATTCCATATAATTAATTTATTCTTTCATATTTATGTTTAATTTATTTATTATTATTATTACTCCCATTTGAATTTTTTTTATTATATAGGTTAATTTTTTTGTTTGATTTTGGGTGTTCTGTCCATATTTCATGCCTTTCTACACCAAAACTTCCATAGACTTCTTCTCCTTTAAAATATTTGCATCCCTATAGTTTTAGAATTTATCACTCTCCTTCAAGTTCCCTCCATTTCTTAATCATAGATGTAATCTTGATGTTTTCACAGTAAAATAATTGCCTATAGAAATAATGTATTTTTCAGATTTATGTTTAATTAATTTATTTTTATTATTACTCATATAATAATATTTTTCTTATAAAGGTGTATTATTTTATTCAAGTTGTGGCAGTTTGTTTAAATCATCTCATGTTCATGAGATATTGGACTTCAAACTTACAACTAAGATAATTAAAACTAGGAAACACATCAAGAATGCATACCAACATCATGAAAAAGTTGAATTACTTCTACTTATTTAGCTATTTATTTCATCATTTATCTAATATTTGTATGTTAATTTCCTTATCATTTTTATCTAATACTTATTTTGTTTTTTCACATATCTTTTGGGAAGTTTTATTTTCCTTTCTGCCAATTTTAACATGCTTTCTATTTCCTATTTTTAATTTCAATCACTACATATTGAGTTGATGTTCTTAGCCAAAAAATCATTCTTGTTTTTGGAATATATAAGAGTAGAGGAATATCAGGTGCCCATTTTGGTGACTTATCATGATATAATGGGCACATGAGCTTTCTAAACTCTTATAGGTTTCAAAAAATGTGAAATGTTTTTCCTCTAAGAACATAGAGTCAATATGTAGTTTTTTTAGTCTGAAAAATAAAAGCAATGAAAATCAGGGTGATATGGGAATTTATGATTTTATTGAGACTCAGTGAGATATAGGAATCCACTGCACCATAATCCAACACATGGTGTGGAATATATGACTAATTAATTATTTTTATTTAAAATTGACATTAATTTTAGTAAAAAAGACAACTGACATACTAAAAACTGAGAAAAAATATCCATATTATTTTGATACTTTAAGCCAACTATCTATAATTAATTTTTTACACATAGTAATTAGACTCACATTAATATAATGCATGATGTTCCATGTGTGATAGGAAGTATCTGTTATCACTTTAAAGTGAACATTTTTGTTCAAAAAGTGCCAATCATGGAAAACTAGTAATTTGTTTTTGAATTTACTTAATAATTTATGAAATAAATTAAAAAATAATTTAAGGAATGTATGAATTAGTCTGAGATCAAAATGGTACACGATGTAATCAGTAAGAGTCAAAGTGAATATTTCTAGTTTAAAATGTAATTTTAATAAAAAAGGAAATCCATGTACTCAAAACAGATAAAATGCATTAATATTATTTTTATAATTTTTCAATATGATACCTAGGTCATTTTAGTCTTGTTAGAATTATCCACACCTCAATCCAATACACGATGAGATTAATATGACTCCACATGCATCTTTTTATTTAAAATTGACGTCAATTTTAGTAAAAGGGACAACTAACCTACTCAAAACTGATAAAATACATTAATATTGTTTTGATACATTAGTAAAATTATCCAAACTCAATTGTTATGTGTATTAATCAAACTCACCTCAATCTGATACACAATGTTCCTAGTATGACTAAAAGTGATCCATATCACTTTAAAATCGATATTTTAGTTCAAAAAGTGTGACTCAATGAAAACTGAGAAAAAAAAATTGGATTGTCTTTATAATTAAGGAAAAATATTTATAATTAATTTTTTATGTGTGTAAATTAGTTTGACATCAAACATAGATATGATGTGACTGGTATGAGTCAAAGTGTGTTTATCTAGTTTAAAATGACATTTTAGTAAAAGGAAAAGTGACATAATCAAAACCAATAAAATTCATTAATATTGTTTTATAATTTAGTAAAATTATCCATTTTTTATTTTAGATGAGTTAGAATTAGCCTCACCTCAATCTGACATACAGTGTGACAAGTATGACTCAAAGTGTGTCTTTTTATTTTAAATTGAAATCAATTTTGGTAAAAAGGAAAACTAACCTACTCAAAACCAAGAAAACACATTCATATTATTTTGAAACTTTAGGAAAAAAAATTTATAAGTCATTTTTTGATGTGTATAAATCATCCAAACCTCAATCTAATACATGACGTTCCCGGTATGACTCAGCGTGTCTGTTATTAATTTAAAATAGATATTTTAGTTTAAGAAGTTTCACTCACTAAAAACTGATAAATCATGACTGGATTGTCTTAATAATTTATTAAAATGATTAATAATTCATTTTTGGCATATATGAATTGGTCTCATATCAAACTAAGATACAATGTGACCGATATGAGTCAAAGTGCATATTTTCATTTTCAAAAGACAATTTAGGAAAAAAGACAAGTTACATAATAAAAACCCATAAAATTAATTCATATTGTTTTGATAGTTTCTTTAAAATATATTTATGTCATTTTGGATGTTTTGGAATCAGCCTCGGCTCAATCCGATGCATGATGAGATCGGTATGACTCCAAGTTCATCTTTTTATTTAAAATTGACATCAATTTTAGTAAGAAGGATAGCTAGACAACTAAAAACCAGGAAAAAACATCTGGATTGTTTTTATAATTTATTAAAATGATCCTTAATTCATTTTTATGTTTAGGAATTATCCTAACCTCAATTTGATATATGATGTTCCCAGTATGACTCAATGTATTTTTTATCATTTTAAAATCAACATTTTAGTTAAAAAAGTGTCACACATTAAAATCTTAGAAAATGTGATAGGATTGTCCTGATAATTTTTGAAAATTACTCATAATAAATTTTTGATTTGTAGGAAAAAGTTTCATATAAAACTGAGACACGATGCGACTGGTACGAGTCAATGTGTACGTTTCTAGTTTAAAATGACATTTTTGTAAAAAAGACAAGCAGCATGCTCAAAACCAAGACAAAGTATTAGGATTGTTTTGATACTTCAGTAAAATGATAAATAAGTCATTTGAGACATTTTGGTATTAGATTCATCTCAATATGATTTACGGTGTGACCATTAGGACTCCAAGTGTGTATTTTTATTTAAAATTGACATTAATTTGAGTAAAAAAATGAAAACTACCTTACTCAAAACTGAGAAAATATATTTGGATTGTTTTGATACTTTAAGAAAATGATAAATAAGTCATTATTTATGTGTATTAATAAACCTTGCCTCAATACTATATATTAGGTTCTTGTTATGACTCCATGTGTTTCTTATCAGTTTAAAATCGACATTTTAGTTCTAAAAGTGTCACTCACTAAAAACTAAGAAAACGTGTTTGGATTGTCTTAATAATTTAGGAAAATGATTCATAGATCATTTGTGATTGTAGAAATTAGTCAAATATCTAACCAAGATACAATGTGAATGTTATGAGTTAAAGTGAATATTTCCATTTTAAAATTACATTTTAGTAAAAAGACAAGTGACGTACTCAATATTGATAAGAAACATTAATTTTTTTATACTTTAAAAAAACAATCAATACGTCATTTGAGGTTTTTGAATTATCCTAACATCAATATGATACACACTCTTACCAGTATGACTCCAATTACATCTTTTCAATATATATGCTTCATTTTAGTTTAAAACGCACTTCAAATGCCAAAACTGAAAAAACAAGTCTGGATTGTTTTCTCATCATTATATATGATATTAATTAATTTATTTCCATATTATTTTTATCTTATACTTATCTATATTACATCATTCATGTGAGGGGAATAAAAAAATGAAAACCTGCCTAAATGCGCATGAGGGGGCTCGAAACCGAGACCTCCCAAACACCACCATAGGACACAACCACTAGTCTACGCCTATGGGGATTCATATTATAATTATTTAACTAATTTTCATCGATATAATTCTTCAATAAAAATAATAAATGGTGTGATGTGTAATAATCAACCACAACTCAATCCCATACACAATGTTCTTGGCATGAATCAAAGTTTAGTTTTAAATTAAAACCTTCTCTTAATTTATTTCTTTATAATATTACTCACATAATATTTTTTTTCTTATATAGGGGCATTATTTTTCTTGATATGGTTTAGTTTTTTTAGAAATAGGATGATTTGGGGATAGGATTTAAAGAAAAAGGAACATTGATGTTTTTGAATTTATTTAATAATTTTAACTTATGTAATTGTATAAAACAATGTTTGAAATGTCTATAATATAGTTTTTTTCTTGTATTTGTGTATAAATTTATTTTAATTTAAATTCTGTATTGGTACTTGTTTTGTTGATACATGGTGTGCTTTTGGTACTATAGTGTGTTGTTACAGCACATTTCATTAGTGTTGTAGTGTGCTATTACAACACACTGCAGTATGGCCTTTTATTAGTGCTTTTAAAAGCATTGATAAAGGATCCATTTATGAGAGCTAATAAAGGAACCCTTTATCAACACTTCTATAAGATCCCATTAAGGTCCCCTTTATCTATGCTAAATAAAAGTGTTGATAAAATACTAAGGATTTTACTCTTTCTCTATTAGTTAGTGCTTCTCTAGCTCCGATAAATGCCATTTTTAGTAATGTTAAAGACTTATTTTTTAGTAGTGATTACAAGATTATATATTTTAATGGTGTGATAGTCATTGATAATTAAGATGATATAATAATTTAGTCATTTTGGATGATGAAGATGATGTTTTTAATCATGAACCTACCAAATAAAATGATGAAAAAACCTTGTTGAAGGATGGGGAATATGATTCTACTTACTCTAATGATAGTTATAAATATTTTAATACCAAAAGGACAAATAAAAGAAAAAATAGACATGTTGATGATGATAATATAATTAGGGATCAAAAATAAAAGAGTAAAAAAAAGAAAAAATTTCAAAGAAAGTTGTCATACCATTTTTCTTTAAAATATTAAACCCTAAGCAGTTGATAATAGTTATGAGCACAAAGTATATATTTATTACATGGATGAATTACTAGATGAAAATAAATAGAATAAAAAATGGAAGCTTGTTATTAGGCCCAAGTTGAAGAAAATAATTGCAAAAAAATGGGATTTCACACACAATTTAAATGATAAAGGTAAATATATTTGAAACAATGATGGACTTGTGTAAAAGAGGCTCTCACATATTTATGGAAATAATTTTGTTGAATATTTTCTCCATTTTCCAAGATTGAGTCAATCCCAATTTCCCTAGAAATTATAGCTAAAATTAGATTCAGTTTTTTAAATATAACAAAAAATATATTTCTGAATGGTGACCTAAATAAAGAAGCTTATATAGTGAAACCTGAGTGTTTTATGGTTGATATAGAAGAAAAAAAGTTATGAAAATGGAAGAAGGATATTTATGGGTTAAAACAATACCCAATATCATTTTATTTCAATCTATTTAAATATTGGAGAAGTATGCATTTTTGAAATGTAAAGGTGGATGATAATCTATATATAATGAATATTAATTTCAAATCCCTCATTGTGATTGTATATGCTGATGGTATTATATTTTATTATGAAAAAAATCCATATGAATAATTTTCTATAAATATTAATAAGACGATTGAGATGTATTTATTTTGGGTGATGAATTTTTTATTAGGTTTATAGGTTAAAAAAACTACTGATCATATATTTATTTCCCAAGAAAAATATTTCAAGGATTTGTTGAATAGGTATGATATGGATGAATCAAGAAGAGTATCAATGAACATTCAATATCGTACTAAGTTATTTAAATATAACCATGGTAAGAGTGTCAATATAATTGAATTTCGAATATTGATTGTAAATATCTTGTATGAGACTACATCAGACTATATATATTTTATTCTTTTATCCTTTGTGTTATATATCAATAAAATCCAAAAGTGTCACATATCTTGATAGAAAAGTTAATTATTAGAAAAATTACAATAAAATTTGATTATTGTTTGTTTTAAGAGAAGGTAAATGGGTTATACATAGAAGGACTCAATAATTATGACTGGGATGGAAATATTGTTGATAGAAAGTTCATATCTATAGGATAATTATTTCTTGGTATAGAATGCACGACATTGAATTATAAAAATAAACTATCTATTACATTAATTTCCAATGAATCTCAATATATGTTTTCATCTTAGCTAACTAATCAGATGATTTGGATAAAGTCACAACTTGAGGATATATATGTTCTAGCTAAATATCCATTGGTTATTGTATTTCTTAACTAATATGCAAACCATTTTTCCAAAAATATTCTAAAATATTCAAATTAAAAACACATTGATATTAAATATAAAATTTTTAATATAAAATGGTTAAATTTATCATAAAGATTTAATTTTTTCCATCTAAAAAGAAAATTACTGACATTATTACAAAACCACTTCCAATTAAGTTGTTTTAGAAGTTGAGTTAGAAAATGGGAATTCACACCATTCCCCAATAACATAAAGTTTTGTTTTTGAGTTTCCTATACTATTTTAATTGTTATTACTTTTATATTTAGGGGGATAATTAGTTTTAATTGAAATAATTTTGATTATTTTTAAAATAATTTATTATTTTTACTCAGCGAGTGTAAGAAATGATTGAAATTAAGTTGTTTAATTTCTTGACTGAAGACTCTAACTTATAATTACTTGTTTACTAGTTCTTAGACATCTCTCATGTCTCAGTTAATCACACCTATTTTCTATATAAATATATGTCAAGTAGAATTAGATTTTTTTAGATTATGAATCATTTTATTGAATAATTTAATACCACCCCTTATGAAAACTCTCTTTGTCTTTATTATCTCTACAGGGGAGAACAAAGGTTTCACATTTCAGTTGATTTGAATAGATTAAAGAGGATAATGTTTAAGATTTTTTATTAAATTAAAATATATAGTATTCAAAGAAAATCCATAGAGGTAGATATTCGAACACACTTGGGGATAATGTTTCATTTGATACCAATAAATGTGAACAATTATTTATTTTATATAGAGTGGTTGAGAAGTTATAAGAGGATGATTGAGGAAAAACTATAAATTTTTGAAGAAAAAGGTTTTTAATAATATTATAAAAAGGGAAATTCCTTATGGAATCCTCCTTGTAGTACCTAAGGTTTACCGTATTTGAAAAACAATTTATGAATTGTTGAATAACTATCACACCCCTAATTTTAATTTATTTTAATTTATTATTTCAGGGATTCGGTCAACGGCGTCGAGGTACAGGTCTAATGTTTTTGAGGATTAATATTTTTAGCGGGTTTCTAACTCTTTCACGGTCACCGCATAGTGTGTGGTTGCGACATTTTCAGCCCGGGTGCTAGCACAAATGCCTAACAATTAAAATAAATAAAGTTTATTTTGAATTGGGTGAAGCATTTAAATTAATCTCGTGATTTAAAAAGAAATGAGTAAAATTATAATTTTGATTAATTTTAATTTTTATTTTCATTTTTGATATTCTTTTATTATTATTATTATTATTATTATTATTAATTGAAAAGAAACAAAATCTAACCCTAATCTACCCTGGCATCCCCCCCTCCAACCCCTTCCCCTTTCGTGAACCATCCCCCTCCTACCCCTTCCCCATTCACAAACCCGGCCCCTGCTACTCTCCGAACAACCACTCACTCGTTCCCCAGCCTCCGCACCGCCCTTCACCGGTGCCCCCTCCGCGCACCCCAGCTGACCTACCTCTCATGCCCGAGCCTTCTCAATGCTGCTCTGACCTTCGGCAACCCGCGGACAGCTGCTCCAGCTGCCTCCCACCACTCAAACACTAGCAGGTTGCCATCCCACCCTGGCCTCGCCCTCGCATGCCAACACCAGCCTCGTCTCACTCTCTCAACCAAGGTCGCATCACCCTCGCTGTCTCCAGCTGCCCGCACTCTGGCCACGATGCCATCTCCAATGAACTCGACCTTTTGACAAGCTCCCTTTCTGATGCACGCCCCAGCTTGCAACCCTCAACATAGGTTTATTTGATTTCCTTTCCTCTTTGGGTGTGTTTATTCTTGTTGGAAAACCCTAACATCTTGGTTGTTGTGTTCGTGCGTTCTTGCCACTATTTTAGGTGTGTGTTTGGTCTGAAGGGAGTTTTTTTACCTTCCGTCGAAGTTTAGTCGCGTCCGTGTTTGATTTGAGGTAGGAAAATCCACATTTTTCTTTCAAATTAAGCCCATTTAATTCTTGAGTGATTTAATTAAATCTTTAATGTGATTTTCACCTTCACAATATATTTAGTTATTCCTTTATAGTGTTTCCAAGCTATTTAATTTTGTCAAAAAAAAGAAGTTTTTAAGTATTCCCCCTGATTATATTTTTATGTTTTTGTGGACATCATGTTCTTTTGATGTCAAAAGTTATATTAGTAGTGTATCAAACATGACTCGCACCTTCGTGACACTCTTTAATAGTCTTTCATAGTGTTTTATTTTTGGTTTATGAAATTTGTTTGAGAAGTTTATTGAATTGTTTATAAACTACTTAACGGGATTATAAAATTTCTAAAAAATTGGATGGTATGATTATATAATTCTTTATAAGTTTTTTTTTCTATTTACATAATTTTTGATGAATTGTTTGGTATGTTTCACTAGTTGCTTGTTTTCTAAAAATAAATGAATTTAGAGATATTCTGGTCAAATGTACTTTTGGTTTGGCGTGTTTGGTTTGAAAATGTTGTATCATGGAAATTGTGTTAAAAATGTTTTGAAAATGGGCTTATGGATTTAAGGGGGATTGTTTTGTGTTCTCTTAATGTTGAAAATTGTTGGTTTTGATTTCAACGAAAATTGATTCCTTGTGTAAATATTATAGAAATGCCACTTTGGTTTTTGTTGAGACATTGGATGTTGGCACATCCATGGGTGCACTAGGTGCACATATGGATTTACCCTCAAAGGAAGATGAAACCTTCAAAATAATGTCTTCTTAAAACTTTGGTTTCTAAATAGATTTATTTCCTAAATAAGGTTTCGTTCTTTATGTGGATTTTATGAAAGTTTGAAATTTAGTCTCAAAGGGTGTGCTCATTCAGCCTTTAGTGTGTGTTTTGATGAATGTTATTATGAAGGGGCCATTTTTTCATTTCACAAGATTGTGTATTTTTCATTTAGAGTTTGAAATGTTTTACTAAAAATGCATTGGAGACTTTGGACTTAAAGACCTGTTTGGAACATTCATCTTTAGAGTAATGTTTGTGTTGATTATTTGAAATGACGATGTTTTGATTAACATATCCCATTTAACAACTTTAGTATTTTGAAAATGGTTTCAAATGGTTTTAATGATTTTCATGGAATGACGACCTAGTTGGGACTTTGTTAATGTGAGATGATTGAATGTGTATATGAGGCACTCTTGTCTGGTGTAACCCTTTATGGGTGAACGTATAGAAAGCATCCGTTTTTAGGAAAGGAAAGTGTAGTGAGATGATTCACGTATGCGAGGGCCTTCCTACCTACACAACATTATTATAACCACCATGGTTTTCTGGGCGTCTTATAGTTGATCGTATGATGGTTGTTGATCAGCCCTGATTAGAGGGGTTGGTACCCACAGATAGGTGTATAGGCCAGACGGGGAGTGCCGCTAGTTTCTATTGTTGTGAGGGTGGCCAGTTGGTTATAGACTTAAGAGTTTCACCATACGCCGGTAAGTGGTTCTGAACTGAGTACGTCTAGGGGTATTCTAGGGATGATCAGGATCACCCATAGTTACTTAATTAATTTCATTGTTTTTTTACTTTATGTTTTACTAGTTTGTTCCAGCTTGTTTTGTTTCACCTTCTTCCCTTGTAGCACATTCTTGATCTATCTACCCTGGTTTTGTATATGAAATGAAAAATGGTTTTGAAAATGGTATATAGTGTGTGTTGGATCTTCAAATGGAAAAAGTATGGCTGATTTTAAATAGTGACAACCCTACTTTTATAATTTTATTTCAAACTTGTGTTATTCTAATTTTTTGGGAAAGGGAATACTTGGATTTTGTGGTTATATATAGAATCCCTATTGAGCATCTCGGTGCTCACACCTACCATATTTTTCAGTTGAAGGTTCAGTTCTTGTTCAGGTTCCCGGTTCATCTGCTAAGTGTTGGAGTAGGCTTGAGTCTGAGTTGGGTGGTGACCTAGATGGTCACAAGGGGGTATGTTCGATTTTATTTTATTTTCTTCTTCCAGAGTTCAGTTTTATTATTCTGGTTATTATTGTTTATTTATTTATCTCTATGGTCCAAATCATTCCCAGGGTTTAAATTTTGATGCCCAACACTGGTTTCTAGCCCGTGGGGATCGGGAACGCCCTTTGGTCCATACCGTGGACCGGCTAAAATGACCAGTTCAGGGTTGACCTAGGTTGGTTGATGACAAAATTGTATCAGAGGAGGCCCTTTCTATTTGGGTTGTTCGGTGGATGCATATTAGGACTGTCAGGACTCGGGAGGTATGTATAGTAAGGGTATCATGGACCCTTGCTTATTCAAAACCTCAAGTTATTTGGGTCAGTCCAGATTTTGAGTCTTCTACTTTTGTTTTGGGATTGAGGAATGATAATAGAGGCAGACCTGTGTCATGTCATGACCTCACATGGAGTAGTGACCCACGTGGAGTCCGGTTAAATGGTTAAGCTTCTCTTAGTCATTTACACTGGCTTGGGGCATGGCTCACTACCATGTCTCCAAGTTAAATGTAACTTCTAGTTCCTCGTCCTGATGGTTTGTTGTAAGTTGGGTTTTGTTTTTTTTTTATTTATGTAAGCATGTTTTCTAAGATGAAAAAGGGAATTGATTTTTGGAAAATTGAATTTGTTTTGAACAATTGGTTTGGTATTTGCGAAGTAGCCTTGAAAGAAGACGGTTTTGAAATCTAAAATGAAAATGATGAATTTTGGGCTGTCTTTGTATTTTTTTTTGTTTTTGAGTTGGCTATTTTTGGATAAAATCACTTTTGTTGATGTTTCTTTGGTATGATGTTGGTTTTGGATTTGTATTTTATACGTTGTTCAGAAAATTATATCCAGAACGGTCCTCAAGGTTTCTAATAAGTCATGCCTAGTTTTTGGTACTTCCTGGACGATACCCATCCTTCACGATGATCAGAGTCTGTTAGAGGTAGCACAGTGGCTTAAAGAGGTCGAACGTATCTTCAGGGTATTGGGAACTTTTGAAGATGTCAGAGTGCATTCTGTTTTGGATCTGTTTGAAGGTTCGACTTTGGATGAATGGGAGTTGTTCTCCCCACTATCACTAAAATTTGGGATGATGTGGGATGTCTTTAAATCTATCTTTGTTCGATGGTTTATACCTGAAGAGGTGAATACAAAGAAAAGGTATGTTCTCATGCATATCCCACAAGGCCAATGGATGATGAATGAATATGTTGACCATTTCAAGGAACTCGTGTTATTTTCTCTGGAGGTAGCATCGATTTATTTGATGAAGACTTATCTCTTCATCGGGGGACTTTTTCCAGAGATCAAGGGGTGGGTACTACCTTATAGGGACCATCGTTTTGATAAGCTAGTGTATGAGGCATTCCCAGCTGAGTTGGTATCTGGAACGTAGATGGTTGAAAATCCAGCGTATCAAGTTGCTCGTGAATGTTCCCCATCTGGCGATCAGGGTGTGCTAGAGGGACCTATTTCAAAAGAGTCCTCTACAGTGGTTCTGGATTCTAGTTTGTCATACCATTCAGTGGTGTACCACCAGTGTGGATGGTTCAGGCATGTGAAGTCATCATGTCGCATCCCTCCAAAGATGTGTCATCATTACGGCTATCTGGGTCATCTAGAGAAGGTTTTCCGGAAGCATCACCTGATGAATATGTTGTGACTGGAGAAATTCTAGTGCCCGACTATGAGGTAGGGGATGCTTCAGCCAACATAGCCCCAGCCATAGGTCTTGGGGTGAAGCTCTCACATGGTCTGGAGTTGCTGGGGGTGTGATTCCTCCGTTCGAGTTTTGTGTTCTGTTTTGGTAGTGGAACATTAAAAGTCGTTTAGTTCTTGTTTTTCTGCTGTAAAAGTTTTGACGTAGTTGTAAGTTCATTTTTTTGTCATGGAGTTATGACATATATGTTCTATTGTAACTGAAACTGTTTTGTTTGTCTGATTATGGTTTTTTGGATCGTGCATTTTCCTTAAAAGTGGGTTTGAACCCTGTGTGGGTTAATCTCGATTTGGCTGTGTTCATTTGAAGATGTAAGTGTCTGTAGAGGAATTGATGTTTCTGGTTATGCTCAGATTCACTATTTCGGTAATGTTTTTCTTAGAGTTTTTTCTCTAGTGTTTGGGGTTTTTTTCTTTTTTGAGAGTTCCAAGTTTCAGCGGGGGTGTTGTTTCACTCATGCTATAGAATTTAGTTTAGATCTGTTAGAAGTTTCCGCCTCGATCTCCCCTTTATGGGGTTGTATGGTTGAGTGTTAAACTTTGGAACTAGTTGAGTTCTTGTGGTGGGTAGAACCATCTCGTGTTCTCTCATTCTCTTGTGTTATGGTTTCTTTTTGGTTTCAATTGGGCATGAACTCGAGTTTCAGTTAACCTTTGGTTTGGTGACATTCTAAGGGAAGAAAGTGTCTGTGGTGGGGAGAATTCTCACACCCCGACTTTTAATTTATTTTTATTTTATTATTTCATGGCTTTGATCATCTGTGTCGAGGTGCAGGTCTAATATTTTTTAGGATTAATATTTTTAGTGGGTTTCAGACTCTTGAAAGGTCACCGCACATTGCACGGTAGCCGCGTGGTCAGCTTGAGTTCCCACACAAATGCCTAAAAATTAAAATAAATACAGTTTTATTTCTAATTGAGTGAAGCATTTAAATTAATCTAATGATTTAAAAAGAAATGAGTAAAATTATAATTTTGATTAATTTTATTTTTTTATTGTCAATATCGATATTCTTTTATTATTATTATTATTATTATTATTAAATGAAAATAAAAAAATATAACCCTAATCTACTAGTGGCATCCCCATCCTACGCCTTCCCTGTTCGCAAACCAGCCCCTACCCCTTACCCATTCATAAACCACCCCCCTGCTGCTCCCCGGCCAGCCACCCGCTCGCGCCCCGGCCTCTACATTGCCCCTCACCGGCGCCCCCTCATCCTACCTTGGCTGACCTCCCGATCACGCCGCGGCCTCTGCACTGCCGCTCTGACCTCTGGCCACCTATGGACCACCACTCTGGCCGCCTCCGGCCACTCCGACCCTAGCAGGACACCATACCACCCTGACCTCGCCCTCACGAACCCGACCTTTCGACGATCTTCCTTTCTGTCACACACTGTAACACCCCAAGCTTCTACGGTACACTTCTCTTTGAATAATACAGTAACATGTGTTGTACACAACTTCGAGTTCTAACCCACCACAACCAATCAAACTAGCTGTTATGAATAGTAATACCCACTTTTTGAAATTCTATAAATTTTATCTTTCAAAATGGACTTAATTTTTGGATTCGGAGTATCGAAATTAGCTTAGGGTGCATTTTTGGTATTTTTCTGAAAACTTCCAATTTTTGATGAATATTGAAAAGCACTGAGTTATAGTTTAAAACCAAATTTTTATTTAATTTTTTTTATTTTATTTAAATTTATTTTCGGTCAAAATAGACACATAATACCTATATAAGTTCAATTTAATTCATTGGATCCAATTTATAATAATTTTAGAAATATTAAACTTTCATAGAACTTTTCACCGTCTTTTACCCACCTCTTAAGAGAATTTGCAAATTCACATAGAACATAATTTTACCGCTTCTATGAGTGGAATCTCGAAAACCAGAGAGACATGGTTAATATCAAGGAGTAAAATGTGGGTCAATGAGATAAAAAATTTTTTTGGTGAATAGTAACTTTTTACATTTATTTACCACGGTTAAAAGTAAATAGGGTAATTAAGGGTAAAAATGTTATTAATATTACCTTAACACATGTACTAATTCTATTGTAAAAGTCTATCTTGACAAAAAACAAGCTTAGAAATAAAATATTATCATTTAGGTCCACTTGTATTAGATTAGGACATTTATTATTATTTAATTCAAAGAAGAGTTAAAATCAAAGTTTAATTACTAAAACATTTTTAATATAGGGTTATATATAATATAAATTCGACTATAAATATTAATTAGAAATATAAAAATATTTCCTACACAATGGTATTTTATTTATAATTTTTTAGACATTAAATAATTTAATTTATTTATGACACAATGGTGATGTAGTAATTACTTAATTAATGAAATATTAAAATAATTGATATTATAAATATCCAAATAAATGTAATTTGAGACCTTTTATGACTTCCAATAATTTTATTGGTTAATATGACATATTATGACTGGTTATATGAATTGTATTCTTAGTAATAATGTTTTTATGAATTTATCAAAAACAAAATACCCAATAGTGTCAAAATTTACATAAAAGAGTTTTTAAAACAAATATTATATTATTAATTGATATTCTATTCCTAGAAATCTAAGGTTCAGCAAAAGGACTTATATCACGATATGTGTATCATTACTGGACCACTTGGGGGTCTCTTGGAAGTTTATAGTATGTTTATTAACCATATAATATAAAAAAACAAAGAGACGTGGTAAATGTAAAACTAATTAACTAAGAGTAAAAACTAAAAGATATGGTTAATAAAGTGACCCAAACCTGTATAAAACCTATTGGTTGAGTGGATTTAGACCCATCCCCACCTTATCCTATAAATAAATCAATTTTTATCCATTATAAACAGAATATGATTTTATTATAAAATAATATTTTATGTTTTTCCTAAGGTGCCCCTCACCCCTCTTATAAAAGGGAACCCCCCCCCCCCCTTCTCTCTAATTCACACCTTCAAATACTTTTGGCTCGGCCAAACCCTGCCCAAATATTCTATCAACATCACTAAATTCAACCTAGAGTCCTTAGTTTCATCAGAAAGCCAACCTATGGAGCCCTTTTGATCAAATCAAAAGGAAGAACCTGAAGAAGAGGTAATGTTTTCACCACCCTCTTTCAGGTTCCTTTCTTCTTCATCTTCTTCTTTCTTTGTTATTTTAATTATAAAATAATAACTCCAATATCTTCTATATACTATTATGTTATTATAAATATGTTACAACCATATTCAGTATTCTATCCATCCTTTGAATGACATGTCACCGTACGTGCGTACGTACGGCTTACCGTTTCCACGTAGTGGTGTAATTGTTATTTAAAACATTATTATTTGGATGGGTATAATAATGATGTGTAATTCATGTAAATAATAAATATAAAATGATAATTATTCTGTATATATTATACACCATCCAATTATATATTCTTTTAATATCAAAATAATGATATTGTCGCTCGTGCGTACGTACGGACTACCGTCTCCACGAACGCGATGAGGTTCATTCCCCATCGTATCCATTAAAGAATAATTATAATTTTATTATTAAAAATAATGTTTAAGGACTTGATATAATTCTGGATAAGAATAAGATACAACCTATCTATAACAAACACGTCTTTCATAACAAATCATATAAAGGAAAACAAATTAGTTAACACCCGAAACAAAGATAATACTAAGATATTATTAACAAAGAAATGTTAAAAGATCATATATGATATCATAATTACTGTATATGATTCTTGTATAATTTAATAAAAATTATTTCACCATTATACAGGAGGTTAACCTACCCTCATCCAAGGAAAAGTACAAGGTAAGGGTTTATTTCACAATCTCTTCATTATCCGAGGTTGTTTATACGTAATTATCTACTGGGACCTCTTTATCACCCACATCCATGTTTCATAAAAATGTATTTCAAAACATTCTTACTATTTTATAGAATATGGGTTAAATTAATTTATACCCTTGTTTTCCTTTTTATAATATGTTTCTAATGGAATCTTTTGTTCATTTTCCAAACAAGGTCCTTTTTAACCTTTTCGATAGAATTAAGGTAAGAATGTCTTTTTTTAACTTATATGGCGGGTGTAGCTAATTTCCACCATTATAAAATCTTAGAAGCTTCCCTTACAAGATTATAAGAATATTTTCAAATTAAATGTTTTCTTTTATAATTATGTGACTTTTAAATGATTTAAAAAAAGAGATATTTCTCTCAAAAAGTTTTGATTTCATCTATGTCAACATCCTTTGATAGATTTTAAGCTTATTTGAAGTTGATTTATTATGATACAAAACTTCTATATTGTATTTAAGGTTTTGTGATATGTTTGACTGTGGATGTGTTATTTTTATACCATTCATGGTTTATGGAGAAAGTATTTACATTTCGTATGCTAGTTTTAATACGAATATTTATGTTATGTTTAAACCTATTCATATGAGGAATGCATTGGACTTAATAAGTGACGAGTGGAGCCCTCTATAGCTCCTCGATGAATTGGTAGGTCTCATGAGACAAACTAGTGTCTTGGCACAAGGCCTTGACAAAATCTTAGTTGTATTCTTGGCACAAGGCCTTGACTATGTAGTTATGATAGTCTGACATTATGCATTCCATCATTATAAAGTGGTTATTGATATTTTATGTGATTATTCAACTACTAGAATATCAATGTGAATAAGTAAATGGAATTATTTCATTTTATATTGGAAATATTATGCTGAATTTTAAGTTTAAAAGTATTTTTTTGTTATACATCTACTATGTCTACTAATTCTGGCTTTCCAAATTATACGTGTCTATCAACATCTCTTCCATGTCATAATTCTCTTACGTGTCGCACCAACAGAGCTCCACGACTCCCCTCCTCACGTAATCTCCAATTTCTGACCCCCTTCCCACCCCATGATTCCAAACATTTCCTCTGCCTCCTGGTACCGCTGCCGACTGGAACCTCGCGAGTCTGAATCTTTCGATCCCTCGAACATCCCCTCTTTCATCGTCCAAATCCTGCTTTACCGGCTGTCCTTCTTCGATAATTTCCTCTGCCTCCTTCTATTGCTCCCAACTGGAACCTCGCGACTGTGGACCTATCGATCCCTCGAACGCCCCCTCTTTCAATGACCGACTCCTGGTCTACCAGCTATCCTTTGCCGACCATCTCGTCCCGATTTCAACTGCAGTCTCCTCATTTTTTGCCTTTCCTGGTTTTGGTCAGGGAAAGTATATTGATGACCTAGGGTTCCAGTTGACTCCCCACGCGGCCATCATCTACCTCTTGAATATCTTGTAGACCATCATCATCGCACTTCGTCTTCCTCCTTGCACCGGGTTTAGCTCCTGATTTCAACTTCAACTTCCACGCGTATCGCCTCCGACCATATTCTCCAGCAATCGACTATAGTGTCGACGTTTTATGCCTTTCCCGTTTGTGGTCATCTCTAATATATTCCCGAGCTATGGTTCCCGCAGACTCCCCAATCTGTCATCATCTACCTCCAGGATTTCTTCAAGAGCGATGTCCTCGCACTTCGTATTCTTCACTGCACCAGCTGCAGCATATTCTACCAAATACGTAGTCAGACTTCTAAACTTCATGACCGGTTATCTATAAATGTGTACTGAATTGATTTAATTTTTTTTTCTTTTATGTTAACTTACTCTGATTTTTATCTTTTTTTGGTTTTCAATGTCTGGATTATATTTATTTCGAGAGATTTTTTCACATCGAATATCTTGTTTTCTCCTGGGAAAGTGTTGGTTCATATAAAGGTGGTACTTGGAGATTCTGCTAGGGAAGTCACTAAATTCTATGAATTCTCATTAAATCATCATGATTGATCTTAATGGTATATTATATTTGTGAACAATGATTAATTGCCTTATCATTTGAATAAGTACTATGTGTGTCTCCTTTTGGCCTATTGGGAAGAAGACGAGGCATTCATGGTTTCCCCTTCTCCCTTTCTTCAACTTCATTTTATTTTAGTTCTGGTCTAATATTTTCAGATCTATGTTTTTAATTTTTTTTAACCATCACAGTAAAACAGTACTACGATTGACAATTAATGTGATTTTAGACCATATGTTTGATCATATGAAGCTGGTACTTGGAGATTCTGTTGGGACTATCACTATATTATGGTATAAACCTATCTTTTATTTGTTCCTATTCAATTAATATTTTTAGGTCTATGTTTTGAATTTGGTTTACTAACCATCACAGTGAAATAATACTGCAGTTGACAATTACTGTGATTTTAGACCATCTATTTTATCATATGAAGCTGGTACTTAGAGATTCTGCTGGGACCGTCACTGTATTCTAGTATAAACCTATATTTTATTTGTTCCTATTTTATTGTCTAAATGCATAATGGAAATTTTGATACATTTGTTCTCAGTTGTCGACTTAATGAGACTTCATACTTCATCAACATTACTTTTTTTGGATTTAGTTTATTTAAGGAGATGGGTTTGCATCAAATAAAATTTTTAGGCATGTTAAAGTGACGGTTCAGTAAAAGTTGAATCCTCACAATCCTACACTACTTTCAGTGGAACCTTCTCAAAGCATTGTAATTCTTATTTCTCTATTTCTTTTGGTATTCCATTAAACCATCTTATTCCTTTAATTTTTCATTCATTTTTCTAGGCTTATGATCATTCAATAGGATAAATATTATAATTATTACTGAATATTATATCTTTTAATTTTACCATCGATGATCTAATTAAGAATAATAATAAATAAATCTATATATAATTTTGTATCTTCAATACCAATAAAGATTATATCACTTTGAATTTATTTAGTTTTTCAAAATGAATAATATATTAATGGATAGATGTCACTTTTTGATTAACTATATAATGATTAAACAGAATTATAGGATGCGTACCTTACTTTATTTGATGTCTATGATATAAAGATTATCATGGGCAGTTATGTTGTAAGTTATTTTATGGTTTTGAATTATTTTCTTTGCTGATTCTCTATAATTCAATGCATGAGAAGGGGGTGTGCACCTAGAAGAGCTGATGAGAGATAGAAACATTACACTGGATAAGATTATCTCTCTCTCCATCTATATCTCACAATATAAAACATCCATTGTCCATGTATACATATATATTTATTTGGTTTAATTTAATGATTTGGAATTACAGGCAATAAAAGTGATCTCTGAAGGGGAAAGGACTAATATAAGTTGTGTTTGGTTAGAAGATATCTCTCTATTTTAAATCAGTCATCAAAGTATCTCCTTTACAAAACATATCATCAATCTGACACGAGAAAAGTTTAATTCATGTTCTAATATTGTCTCATAAATTTAATTTAATTTTGACTTTGAGGCATTATTTCCCATAAATATTATTTGATGTTGTTTTCTGTGTTATTCTTTCTTATGTTACTCTATTTCTTTTGGATTTATAATGTGATGATGTGGTGTATTCTCTTACAGTTCAAGATGAGGTCAATGGATTTTAATCTTGGCGTTACATGGAAAGAGGGGGTTGGTATATCCTTCCCATTTTTTTCTGACTTCATATGAGTACATAAAGAATTGAAAATATGGTTTATTAACAACATTCCAGTAGTTTCTAATACTAAAGTAGCACATCAACCAAGTGTATTGTAAGACTCCCAGTCTACAATGTTATACTAAAATCATTTGTGAATTGTTTTGACTTGCATTCCATAAAATCACTACCATTGTAAAATTAATTGATTCTCTGCAATCACATTACATGAATCCTTCCCGGCAACCCTTCATAGTTTTGTAGGATAAGAGAATTTTATTACTAGGAAAATGTTAAAAAGTGGTTTATTTTACTTAAGATTTCAACATATTATTAGGACTTATATTTTTACTGTGGTTTGTGTTTGTTGGGTGGGTGTCCTCATTTTCCAAATTTGGTTACTACTTCTCCCCTCATCATGAATCCCCATACCATCTCTTCTTATCTGGAGATTGGTAAGGACATGATCAATCAAGGGAGGGCTGACCAGTTTCACATCTATCTTTCCAGGTACATGTGAAATTACAAGTTGCAGGACATGGGTTTTTTTATGGAAGTGGGAGACTTGTTCATGGCCTTTAAAATGCTACAACCAAGAGACTTCATTGGGAGGAAGGTAAGGTATGTCAAACAGGGGATATGGATTTGATGGAATGTCCATATTGAAGGGTTAACTTTAATTGGGTATTGTTGTTACTTAGTAGGGCATATATGTGGTGGTAGGACAGATGTGGTTTGGTGGTATTGGGGTTCAATGCATCCTTTTATGCTGGGTATTATCTTGAAGCATAAGAGAGGGTACAAACTGGTATGTTTTCTATTAAAATTTGTTTTGTATTATAGTGAGTTATTAATCTGAATTTTTTTACTGTTTTTTTGGGAATCCTTAATAATGTAATGGAATTTTCTAACAGGTTTCATTACCTTACCAAGATAGGGTCTGCAACCTAATTAGTTAAGGTCATGACACAAAACACTCATTTATGTTCATACTAATTGAAAAATCACTATAAGAGGTTATGGACGACTGAAAAATTAAGTTTAGAATGATTGACAATTTCTGTTCACACTGATAGAAAATTTCTGTTATTTGGGATGTCTGAACAGAACTGAGACATTTATGTTTCCCAATGGTTGTCACAAGGGTTATAGATTTAACGGTTATTGTAATGTTGAAACATGTATGTTTCTCTTTAGTGATTGACAGGGGTTCCAAATCTGTTTCATGATGTTCCCTTTGGTGGTTACAAAGGTTCCATATTTGATAGCTAAGTTGCTAAAACATGTATGTTTTTTGTTATATTCTGTGTTGTATTATAGTTATTTGTCAATCAACTTTTTTAATTTTATTTGGGTTTCCAGTTTACTATAATGGACTGTTATTTTACCTCCTATCAAATTTCTCCTTTCCCTTTTCCTCCTCCCCCTTCTGATTCTTCTCTTTTGTATTACAATTCTGATGTTCTTCTTATACGAAGTTATATTTTTATCTATTTTTTCAAGAATGCATCAAATTCCAGTTAATCCCATGCCAATATGGCATCATTTACTATTGTAAATAATTATGTTATTCTTATTTTATAAAATTAAACTAATTGGAGGCTATTGTAGATATGGAATGTTTTCCTTGAACAAAAATACATTTTCAGTTTTCCAGTTCATTATAGGTTGTCCCATGCCTTTATCTACTTTACCATTTTTTAATTTCCCCCTTTCTATCCTGGATGTCCAAAAACATGAAGCGCCACAACAGACCTACTACTAATCCACCGCCAGTTTACCTCCATCGCTCATTGGTCCTCTGTCCTACCCATCCGCGCTTGACCCAACATCAAGCTCATAAAGTGGTGTTCTGGAACTCAACTGTAACATGGTGTGCTTATCAGGCCCTACTGCTCACCCAGGCCATCAATCATTTCCCAGGAAGAAACCAACATCCATCCACACAATCAGCATCAGGCATATAGGCCCCATGGTTCTCCTCAGTCCTTTCGGCCACATAGGTTATCTTTGTACCCCCTACAGCTTCTTTAATCTCTTCAACATGCATATCTGACCTCCTGTCCCGCTGTCCATTGGCCTCTATGATTTTCAGCACCATGTAATATCTCTCATTCAAGTTTTCCAGATTCCCCAGACAATACATATGGTGATGAAACATGTGATGGAATTATCAGTGCTCTAATTTCTAATAGTTTAGCTGTTGAAAACAAAACATTACTGTCCTAAGAAAGCGTTGATTTTTTGTTCTTGCATGTTGTATTATTTCTGTATACATGTGTGTTTTAATGAACATAAACACATAAATATTTATTATCAATTTTTATTCTATACCATATTAATTCTGATTTAATTTGACCTTTTGTTTCTTTACTGCTTGTAGGAAAAATATAGACTTAAGGAGAAGAAGAAATATGCAGCCAATATACTCTTAAGGCGCCCTTCTGTTCGAAGGTAACATTTTGGCGTGTTCATTTATTTCTTATTACCATACTAAAACTTTTATATTGAGAGGTGTCTTTTCTCATTATTAATTCCTGTGGTTTTCCATGTTGAAATTCCTATTAAATATGTTCATACCTATATCTGGATTAAAAACTTTGAAATGACATATTTCATTTTTACTTTTTATTTGTGGTTCGCAATTAAAAATTTCATTCATTAAGCTTATTTGGATGGTTGTCAACCAATAATTCATGTCTTTAACATTTTTTATTTATGAAATCTTATCCACATGACTCTTATTTTTTGTAATATCTTATTAAAAATTTAAGTTTCAGTTGATTATTATATAAGAACTATCACTTAAGTAGTCTGGTTGATGCTAAGGGGGTGTATACCGGGAATAGCTACTGAGAGGTCTTAATGGACATCGTATTGACTTCACTCAAGTTGAATTTAAAGAGGAACTACAATAAACATTCAATATAAACAAGATTTGGTGGTTCCTACTCTGAAGACCACACCCACTAATGGACTGGGGTTGACTTGCTGGAATTGTCCAGTTGTGGACAGGTTAACAACAACACCTGTTCGGGGTTCGAAACCTATAAATTCTTTTCCCTTTTCTTTTCTTTTATTTCAATTAGTTATTTTACTATTTAATAACATTTTTCTTATGTTTAATGGGTAGGAAAAAAAGCTGGACAGTACCTTATGCACCTCTTGAAGATCAAATCATACTGTTGTTTGAAGAATAAACAAACATCAAGGTTTGTGTTTCTACATTGTTTACAATTTTTTTTATGTTTTCCCACTTCAGGTAAATATCTCACATAAAATTTGTTGCCGCTGATGCTTCCATCGAAGGCATTAGGTATCCCTACCTCCATTAGCACTACAACCCACCCCAAGAGACCCTTAACTCATCCTCCAATTTTCAGACGGTATGATTTGTTTCATTCAATTTATCATCTTCATTATTTTCATATCTCCTTCCTGATCTTCGTGCCTTTTTCTTGGTATTTTTAAATAGTTTTGGATGATGGTAACATTAAATTTGGAAATGGTGAATGTGGATCCATAGGTTTCGGCGTCTGCGGAGTATATGGAGAAGACTAACCAGCTTAAACATGCATTTATTATTGCGACGACGGTAGCCATTTCTGATGATGTTTCTTGAACTTTAACCTCACCCCTTGATGTTTTCAAGATAAGATTCTAGATCTGACTATAAATCCATGATTTTCATTTTTTTACAACTGCATTCCTAACAGAAGATTATATTCTATGAATACAATACTAGATGTTTGGGATATTGTCTATGTATCTGTATTATTTCTTTTAGTTATTTTACTATTGTATAACATTTTTTTGTGTTTTCTGGGTAGGAAAAAAGATGGACAGCACCTCACGTACCTGTTGAAGATTGAATCATACTATTTTTGGAAGCATAAAAAAATATTTAGGTTCATGTTTTTACTTTTTTTCAATGTTTTTGATGATTTCCACCATCCTCTTCAAACTGTATGCGGTACATTTCCCATTTAATGTGCAGGTTTATCTAAAATAAATTTTATATGCAGGCTTCAAGATTCAGAAGAAATACAAACATGTATTGATCTTATCATTTCTTATTGTCACTCATTTCCCTTTTCCATTATCTTACCCCCTGGGAACCGGAAAAATATGTACAATTAGGTATGGATCTTAACATCTTTTACTCTGGAAATCTTAATTAATGTTCTTTTATTTTATAAATCCCTTCAAGTTTCTACCTTTATTCCTTTTATTTCTTGGTGATTTTTTTCACCTAAGACTTGAATTATATGATAATACAAAATAATTAAGTTCCTGTGTTTTTTTTGTTGTATAATAGCCATAGAACATATACTAAAACATCTTATTTCTTCTATGGAGATATTTTTTGGATAATATTAATAGGATCCGTTGATATTAGATCACAATGTTTTGTTTATTCTTGGGTTAGTTGGAAGGATCATGAGGCAGTAGACAAGGCATCCAGTGCATGATTATTAATGGTGGTAGAATAAAATTTGTTGCATTCTTGGTCAAGGCATTCACATGTTGTTTTTTGGTGGTCAATTAACCAGTTTGAAATTTTCAATTTACCTTCTACAAATATCCACAGCAGGTGCATTTCCTTCTATTCTTCCCTTTTATCTTCATTTTATTATTCATTTTAAAAATCCATTATTATATGAATATTCCTAATCTATAGATTATATTTGAGTAATTCCTATTCTATATGCTATATATTTTTCAATGAATATTTCATATCCACCACATGCATATTACATATTCATCATTGAAAATATATTCATTTTAATTTTTATCGATATCATAATTCAGACTCAATGTTCTCACATTTTCTTTATATAATATGTATTCTAACTCGCTAAATCGTTCAACACAGTTTTTTATTGGTTCTACACATCGATAATATTTTTCATTGTCTTCCATTAGTTCTATCATACTTACCATTTTCTATACATTACCTTTTCTTCTCCACTTTTATAAATATTAATCCCTTATTAAAAGAAAAACCATTAATCAAATACATCGTGCAATAGCATGGGTGAGTACTAGTTTCTTTAAATGTTTATGCTAATTTATGAAAGTTTATGCTATATTGTTATCCTTACTGGGCATCTGAGATCACCCCTTTCTATGTTTTATTTTTTCTAGGACGTGAAGAAGTATTTTATGAATGACCTGCAGGGATAGTATGAGGGGAAATGAGTGTGGTCTATGGAGACAAGATGTTGTTGTAGTTTTTTCACTTTATGATGTAATGTAAACTTTATGAATGTATCTAGTGATTCCAAGGCTACTAAACTAATATTTCTTTCGAGAATTAATCATTTTTTATCATGCCAATGTTATGTAATAATGCACCGACTCTGGGTAATAGGGGTCGGGGCATTACACACACCCCTACTCATGACCTCAGCATAGGTTTATTTGATTTCATTTCCTCTTTGTGTGTGTTTATTCATTTTGGATAAAACCTAACATCTCGGGTGTTGTGTTTGCGTGTTTTTGCCTCTGTTTTTGGTGTACGGTTGGTCCATAGGGAGTTGTTTTACCTTTCATCGAAGTTCAGTCGCATCCACAATTGATTTGAGGTAGGAAAATCAACATTTTCCGTCTAGATTAATCCCATTTAATGTTTCAGTGATATAATTAAATCTTTAATGTGATTTTCACCATCGCAATATATAGTTATTCAAATATAGTGTTTCCAAGCTATTTGATTCTGTAAAAAAAAGTTTTGAAGTATTCCCCCTGATTATATTTTTATGTGTTTTTGGACATTTTGTTCTTTTGATGTCAAAAGTTGTATTAGTAGTGTATTAAACATGACACTCTCTTTCGTGAAACTCTTCAATAGTATTTCATGGTTTTTTATTTTTGGTTTGTGAAATTTTTTTGATCTGTTTATGGAATTTCTTATAAACTATTTGAATAGATTATAAAATTGCTAATAAATTGGTTGGGTTGATTTTATAATTGTTTATAAGTTGTTTTGTCTGTTTACATAATTTTTGATGGATTGTTTGGTATGTTTCACAAGTTTCTTGTTTTTCGGAAATAGGGGAATTTAGTGATATTCTGGTCAAATGAACTTTTGTCTTGTCCTGTTTGGTTTGACAATGTTGTATCTTGGAAATTGTGTTAAAAATGTTTTTAAAAGGGGTTTATGCATTTAAGGGGGATTTTTCTTGTGTTCTCTTAATTTTGGAAATTGTTGGTTTTGATTTCAAGGAAAATTGAGTCCTTGTGGAAATGGTTTAGAAATGTCACTTTGGTTGTTTTTGAGCCATTGTATGTTGGCACATCCATGGGTGCACTAGGTGAACACATGGATATGCCCTTAAATGAAGATTAAACTTAAAAGATAATTTTTTTCTTAAAACATTGGTTTTGTAAATAGATTTTTTCCTAAATAAGTTTTGGTTCTTTAGGTGGGTTTTATGAAAGGTTTGAAATATAGTCGCAAAGGGTGAGCTCTTTCGGCTTTTAGTGTGTGTTTTGATGAATTTATGCTCAAGGGGACGTTTGGACATTTCAAAAGATAGTGTGTTTTTTATTTAGAGTTTGAAATGTTTTACTAAAAATTAATTGGAAACTTTGGACATAAAGGCCCATTTGGGACTTTCATCTTTAGTGTGATGTTTGTGTTGATTCTTTGAAATGATGATGTTTTGATTACTGTATGCCCATTTAACAAATTTAGTATTTTTAAAAGGGTTTCAAATAGTTTTAACGATTTGAATGGAATGATAACCCGGTTGGTATTTTTTAATGTGAGGTGATTGAATGTGTATATGAGGCGCTCCTATCTAGTGTAACCCTTTATGGGTGAACGTATAGGAAGCATCTGTGTTTGGGGAAGGAAAGTGTGGTGAGATGAGTCACTCATGCGAGGGCCTTCCTACTTATAAAACATTATTATAAACACCATGGGTTTCTGGGCATATTATAGTCGATTGAGTGATGGTTTCTTATCAGCCCCGATTAGACGGGTTGGTACCTACTCGTAGGTGTACTGGCAATATGAGGAGTGTTGTTGGTTTCTATTGTTGTTAGAGCGGCCAATTGGTTATAGACTTGGGAGTTTCACCATACACCGATAGGTCATTTCGAACCGAGTACGTCTAGGTGTCTTCTCGAGATGTTCAGGATCACCCATGGTTAATTAATTAATTTCATTGTTTGTTTACATTATTTTGTACTAGGTTGTTCCAGCTTGTTTTGTTACACATGCTCCCCTTAGAGAACATTCTTGATCTGTTTTCCTTGGTTTTGTATATGAAATGAAAAATGGTTTTGAAAACTTTATATAGCATGTGTTGGATTTTCAAATTGAAAAAGTATTGCTTATTTTAAAAAGTAAAAACCCTACTTTTATAATTATATTTCAAACTTTTGTTATTGGACTGTTTTGGGAAAATGAATACTTAGATTCTGTTTTTATATTTGGCATACCTACTGAGCACCTCAGTGCTTACGCCTATTATATTTTTTCAATTGTTGGTTCAGTTATTGTTGAGGATCCTAGTTCAGCTGCTCAGTATTGGAGTAGGCTTGAGTCTGAGTTGGGTGGTGACCTAGAAGGTCACATGGAGGTATGTTCAGTTTTATTTTATTTTTCACTACCAGAGTTCAGTTTTATTGTTCTACTTATTCGTATATCTTTATTTATCTTTATGGGAAAAATCGTTCCCAATGATTAAATTTTGATTCCTGCCACTGGTTTCTAGCCCGTGCCGATCGGGAACGCCCTTCAGACCATGCCGCAGACCGGCTTGGGTGACTGGTTCAGGGTCAACCCAGGTTGGTTCAATACAATAACATTATATGAGGGTTCCTCTAGAGGAATTAAATCCATGAATTGTTATAATTAAATTGAGGTATATAACGATTACACTATATTATAGACATTAAAAAAGTATAGAAGTGCACTAATATACATAAGGAATCACCTAAAAGATAAAATATGAAAAGTGTTAAGTTTTACTAAGATACGTATGAGTTTCAAGAATTGAGAAATTTTGAAAAGTAATCTAGTCTCAATTAATTGTATATGTAGGTTTAACAGTTTTTTAAAATATGATATCTACATATGTCACATTTCATAAAGAAGAATTTAGAAGAAGGAATAAATTATTATGGTATTTTCATGTTCATCAATGAATAAATATCACTTAGATTTTTTTAGTAAGTAGTTATTAAAGAAAATTATTTTTGTGATGAAGAATAGAAAATTTGTGTTATTTCATTCCATACAGAATATGATCATTCCATGAATAGGTCTTTGGATGTTATTCAATCCAAATATAGTTCTAATATTTCATATATATCCACACCTTAAATAGAAGTATCAAGCCTAAGAGTATTGTGAGGATGAAATAAAATACAATATGGATATGTTATATGAGATGAATTCAAGTTGTGAATATAAGGTTATTTTAAAATTTATGATGAAGAGAGAGACAATAGAGAGATATTTACATTTTAGTCCCATGTCATGTTAGTTAGAAACAACATAGAAAATAGTTATTGAAAATTTTCATGTCTTTATACGAGATGAAATGAAATAGTCATGAAACCAATAATGATTGAATGGAATTATAAATATCTTCAGGCCATGAAAACTTTTCTACAAGATAACATGATGAAATAAAAATTAAAGGATTCCAGTTATTATGGTTAGGGAAATCCAACATTTTTTTGTATATCACATAGAAGTTAATCATTAGTTTAAAGGGTTTTAAAGATAAAAATATAGAGGATTTTTAATGTAATTATTGAAGGATTTTAATATTAAATATATGAATATCAAATCTATGATAGACTTAGGTATATAAGGATAAAACAAATATAGAAGATAGTTATTTGATAATTACATAAAAACTCTAAAGTCATATTGTAAATTAATAACATTTGATGAGGAATATTTTATTAATATAGAAGGATGATGATTAATATTAGAGATAATTCCATTTGTTACTTATGATTAAACTGGTGATCTATCATCAAAGGGGTGTTTTTGTTATTGGTTGAAAAAATTTTGTTCTTTTTTAAGTCTAGTTGGTGATAATATTTACTGAAGGTTCAAGGTAATTCCCTTTATAATTTCTTATTCTTGATAATAAAAGGCATGTTGCGAGCGAATGTGATAAAAAACACAATGCATCAGGGGATACAGTAATATTTATTGGAGGAAAAACAAATTAAGAAAAAAATTTGTGTTATTTTTTATTTTATTTCCCTTGAGAGTTAATGATATCTATGATGCATATTTTTTAGAGTGGTTGGGATTTTAAAGAAAAATATCACACTAATTTACCCCCTCTTAGTGTTAATCACATTCCATGTGATCTTATCTATAACACCCAAAGATTTATAATTAAATTTAATATTGAAAGCATGAAACACTAAGTCTCTACAAAACACCACTTTGTTATAACTAATACAGTAAACATAATTTTTTCATCTCTGTGATTTGAATTTTGGAAAACTAAAATACATGATTGTGTTTAGTATGATATTTAGAATCTGGTAAGACAAACATAATTTTTGGTGAATAAAAACTTACCTTTATGAATAGTAACTCACCCTTATGAATATTAATATGACCAATGTAGTACTAACCTCACCTAAGAAAGTATAAATATTTTTTTTGTTCCATCATTTCTGTTTTGAGTTTGGTTTTTCTTAAAAATATGACAAATTTGGTAAATTGATTTTTCAGGTAAAAATCATACATTTCAGAGAGATTTAAATTATTATATAAATATAAGGTTTTATCAATCTTTATAATAATGAACTTTTTTCATCAAAATAGTCATCTTTAATTACAAATGATAAAATAATTTTATTTTTTTAAGTGTTGAAAACATTACTATGCATTTTATGTCCGCTATTATTTTTAATACATAAGTATTTTCATAGGTAAAAGATAAAATTTTCATATTTGGAGTATTATTGTGATAAAATAAATTTCATTTTTGAATTCATAACGTCGATATTAGGTTATGCTGAATTTATGATAATTTTATAAAATACTTTAGTTTTTTATGAATAGTAAAAATATAGTTTTTAGTTTTGGGTATGTTTAATGATATCATTAATGATGTAATCATGATGTAAAAATGTTGTTTAACTCTTGAGTAATAAAATATGATATCATGTGTCCCAATTGGCCAATACTATTGGAAAATACCTCGGTAAAGCCCATGGTTTTGAAAATACAACTAATGAGGTGCCCTTAGAAATAAATAAAAAACTCCCTGTCTTTTACTATAAATACCCTCTCATTCCTTAATTTTATTTCTTTCAAAATTCATCATCCTCAAAGATCTAGTAGTTTTACCTCCCTAGGAGTCGTCCCAATGTTTCCTCAATCCCCCAAGGTCCCAACATTCATGTTTTAGGAGTTACTCTACATGGTAAGGGAATCTATCACCCTTCTCTTTTTTCAAGCACCCTTTTTATGTTTTTCTCTTTTAATTTCAATTGGATTATGTTGGGATATCTCATTATATATCCCCATTACTTATATATTATTTAATAATTATTAGGGACCCATTTACTCTCATCAAAATATTTTATGAATTTCTAGGTGACGTCATTAGGCTACTGAATTTTCGTAAGGGATTTCTCAACTTTTCATTCTATTTATAGTTCCTTTCTTTTTTTCTCTTTACTCACCTCCTTTAATCCAAATATTGTGATAACTACAGTACCTTACATATACTGATTTTTTTCATAATGGAATAATTCATCATCATTTCTCATTTACCTTCTTTTATACTAGAAATGAAAACACCATCTGATATGTGTTAATTTATAACATTCTAGGATGACAGATTTTCAATTTCTATTACCTTCTTCAATTATGGTCATAAAACCATTTTGATGTTGAAACAGAATATAATATATGTATTATAACTTATTTAAGGTTCTTGAATTTATTTTTCACATTATATTAATTTATAAATCAAAATGAGTTTGTTGTGATCCCAAACAGCCAATTAACCCAAACAATTATCATTACAGTTTTATATAATGATTCATCTTCACTCCCAATAACCAAATTAATTATATAAACATAAAATCATATGCATGTTAAAAAATAAAATACAAATTCCATTCTGGATAACCATTCTCATCTTACATTTTTATCCTTACATGTTTATAATTAAACTAGTCATGAATACCAAGGAAGAAAATGCTCCCAAACAATAAAATTGAACCTCCTAAACCCATAAAGAAGGCCATGAATGAAATTAATTTGGCCATACTAAATTAATTACATAAAAATAGGTTCTAGAAATATTAATCAATGAATTTAATTTGTTTATCTTGGACACTAAGATCAAGTTAAGAACCCCATCAGACTTATGGTAAGGGTTTCCTCATCTCACTTCCATTTTTGTGATACATTCCTTATTCACTAATATTACTTGTGTATGGTGTATTTATACTGCCAATTGATGTATCATATCATTAATATATTTAATTTCATGGTATTCAATTTATCATTTGATTATTATTAGTTTTGGGGAGTATCATTCGATTGATTAGAAAGTGGCAAGGGACTTCTACCCGAACCTCCATTTTCATTCGGGTTACTCTTATTATCTACTTACCTCAATGAAATTATTATTTATTATTATATAGTCCTCATAAATCCTGTTTTAATTTTCTAAATATTTTTACCAATTATAAACATTTTTTATGGGGAGTTATATGTTTGAAAAGGATCTTTCATTAAATTCTTCCTAATAAACAACCTCGTTTCAAGGGAACTTCTCGAATTATTACCTATTTTAAAGTGAACTATGTAATATATTTTAATACATTGTTGTTTTTTTTAAATCACACATTGTATCATGAAAAAACATCTTGGTTCATTTATGTTCTTATGAAATCAAAAATTCCTTTCCTTTTGAAAATCTCTTTAATATTTTCCTAAAATTGCACTAAAATGTTTTATTTCTGAAGTTTATTTAAAAACTAATTTGACATGATTTCACTTTAGTGGGATAACATTTATGCCTAAAATATGATTTCACTATTATTTCCTCTTCTTTTATAATATATAAATTTTTACAAATCTAATTTCATGACAAATACAAAAGAACTATTCTTTCTAAAGTAAAGAATAATTTTCCCCATCTCACTTTAACTTTTATGAGATATACACCTTGTTCACCACTAATTCCTTTCATGTGGTGTATGTAATAAACTTTGGTATATAATATCAAGAGTCCATGTATTGTAATTATAATCTAAGGGATTATTATTTGAATGTTTTAATGTGGTATGAGACACTTTGGATTGTTTAAGGATTATTTCCTCAAGAAATTATCAATGGTATCATTGAAAAATATCTTATATATGTCAACATCTTTGTTGAATATTGAAATTTATTGATGTGTATCACTTACAATATCATCCACAATATTTTTTTAAGGGTTTCTGACTAGTTTTATTTTGGTTATTCTATCTTGATACCATTCACCACATTACTCTGAATGGTTAGTGTTTATATTTAATGATTGAGGAAAGTATTTACATTTCATATGTTAGTATATGTTGATTACATTCACCTCATTCACACGAGGAATGTATTAGAATTATTATGTGATGGGTGGGGCCTGCTATAGCCCCTCAATGCATTGGTAGGTCTCATGAGACAAACTATAGTCTTAGAACGAGGCATTGACAAAATTGTTATTTATGGTCCTGCCATTAGGCCTTGAAAGTATGGTTATGATGTCCCACGTTATGCATTCCCTCATTATGAAACTGGTAATTGAAATTTCATGTGGTTATTAAACTAGTAGAATACCAATGATAGTGATTTATTATAGTATTATTTATTCAACTCTTATTACTTCCATAATGTGTTCAAGTTTATTTTTAAGGTCACATTTTTTTAGTTATGCTTCATGCCTAATTTTTATGTTTCTGATATGTTACATTGTATTGTTTACCCTTACTGATCATCTGAGATCACCCGTTTCGCATGTTTTATTTTCCCCATGTTTTTTAAAAGTATATTATGTTTGGCGTGTAGGGATAACCTAGGAGTTTTGGGTGTCTTCAAAGCAATTTTTATTTCATTTTCCATTTCATGTTGTAATCCTAAACTTATATATGTTTCTAGTTTTCCAAAACTACTAAACCTTTAGTTCTATCAGGATTTGATTCCTCGTAATCATTCCAATGTAATAAATTAATGCACCAACTCTAGGAAAATGGGTTCGGGGCATTATAGTTTGTACCAAAGGAAGTTTACTAGAAAACATAGAAGCTAGATTTAGAAAATGTAGATTAGGAAAAAAACCCTAAGATATAATTGATGATACAAATACAATAATATCCTATAATTTTGTAAATGAATATATTATTTGGATCTTCCTAGAAAATAAATCCGTATCTAGATACTACAAGTGGATGTGGTTCTAGCATAGATGTACCTATGAGTAAAAACTATGACAAGGTGTTTCGGGATTGACCTAGGGTAACTTGGTACTCGAAAATGGGCCTTAATACGCACCTGGTTTGACACTCCTGAGGGATATTCTTAGGATAATTCACATTTTTATTATAATCCATTATAAATGATTTGTGCCCCTAAAGTAACCATAGTATATGGGTCTAGGATTTGTGTTGAATAAATTTTTGTTATGTGTAATATCATGTTTAGATTTATATAGAGTTCATAATTTTATGGGCTAATATAGTATATATAATTGATTAGAAATGGAGCCTAACTGAAGAAATGAGAACTTCACTGATTCACATGATGTAAGGAGTAAGAAGCATCATATCTCTTATGGTATTAAGACACCATTTTGAAGGAAGATAGTCTCCTAGGTATCCTCATCATATGAGGAGATAATATCACATGTTAACAAGGTATATAAATAGTTATATGAGACCTATGGATTTGAAGGGAAGAAAGAGAAGAAGAGAGTGGCAGAGTAAAGAATGGATAAAGGGAAGACTAAAAAGGGTAGTTTTCCAACATGTAGTACTTGTGGAAGGAAACACCCCAGAGCCATCTTCAAAGGAAAAGGAGTCTCTTACAAGTGTAGAGAAAAGTTCCACCAAGTTCATGATTTCAAGGGTAAGAAAATTGTTTTCAATGTACAATGCTTAAACATTAAGGAAATGGGACACTATGAAAATCAATGTCCTAAGCGTTAAAAGAATATACCCCAAATGATGTTAATGGTTAATTATCAAGTCATGATACTACCATAGATAAAGTGGAATGATTAATATTCCTCTTAAATAATCATTTTATTTCAGTATTTTATCAGCAATGTTATGGTTATAAGAATTATGGAATATATGAGGATTGTACTATAGTAATATTTCATTAAGTATTTGAGGTCATATAATGAAATGTAACAAGGATACGTGACTCAATATAAAGTTATTATATCAGGAAAGTATATTGTTTAGGGAAATAAAACCCAAAATATATTCCTGATGATTAAGATAATGATGAATAAATTATTGATTTGGATAAGAACTTACTACCACAAAACTGATTGTTGATTTTTCGACAAGTGGCCTATGCTTTCATTGATGGAGTTTACAACATTCTTGGATATAAAGAATATATTCAATATTATGTGTAGGGATTAATTCATGTTTCCAATAATTATTTATGGTAATTTCAGTTATTAGCATATTTTAATAGGAAACATGATGAGGATATTCACATGTTTTGAATGTGAAAATTTAGGGCTTATTCATATTGATTAAAGGTAAATAAGGTAGCAGATGCATTGATCATGATAGATCAGGTAGTTCTAAACAAATGAGGATTGATAAGGACCCCATTTACATGGATCTAGAAAGAATGAATATGAAAATTAATCTAAAGTATTGTATCATGATATTTTTTAAAGTTAAAACATTTATGAAATTGTTTAAGTAGATCGTTATATGCGGTTTTAGAGTTTAATGTCACCACATGATGCAACTTGTGCTAAGAGATAAAGTATAGATAGTTCAAGGAACAAACAAAGGATAAAATCATCTTTATGAAATAGAAACATATATTTATACTCTTATAGAGTGGAATAATTCATCAACTCTATGAAAAATTCTTAAACAAAAAATTTGTCCTATTAATATATTTTTTTCATGATATCAATGAAAATTTTCATAACTGTAGTTTATGGTTTTGTGGTAAGGATCTTTTATCTGGGCATGATCTCTATTACTTTCCATTAGAACATGATGGTTTGATTTTTCTTCTATGACCATGTTATCTAATTAGAATGCATAGTTTTGTAGTAACTGATGAACTTCTTTTCCCTTCTTATTAAGAGGATATTTTAACCATATTCTAGATGTGGGTTTCCCATAAAGGAATTTTCATGTATCAACTATTAACTTTTGAAATTCAACTTCAAATTTTGAGGACGGAATTTTTGTAAGGAGGGGAGAATGTAACGCCCCAAGGATTTATAAATAAATTTAATATTGAAAGCATGAAACACCGAGTCTCTACAAAACACCACTTTTTTATAAACTATCCAATAAATATAACTTTTCTACCTCTGTGATTTGAATTTTGAAAAACTAACATATAGGGTTTCATTCAATAAGATACTTAGAGTCTGATAAGACAAAATTAATTTTTGTTGAATAGTAACTTACCCATATGAAGGGTAACTTACCCTTATGAATAGTAATATGGCCAATGGAGTAGTAACACCACCTAAGAATGTATAAATAAATTTATTGTTCCATCATTTCTGTTTGAGTTTAGTTTTTCTTAAACATATGATGAGTTTTATAGATTGATTTTCAGTTAAAAATTAATCATTTCAGAGAGATTTAAATTATTATATTAAACTAATTTTTTATTAATGTTTATAATAATGAAATAGTATTATCAAAACACTCTTCTTTAATTACAACTGATTAAATAATTTTATTTTTTTAAGTGTTGAAAATTTTACTATGCATTTTACTATGCATTTTATATCCGCTATTATTTTTTAATAAATAAATATTTTCATATATAAAATTTAAAATTTTCATATTTGGAGAATTTTTATGATAAAATAAATTTCATTTTTGAATTTATAATGTCGATATTAGGTTATGCTGAATTTATGAGAATTTTAAAAAAATACTTTAGTTTTCATGAATAGTAAAAATACAATTTTGAGTTTTTAGTATGTTTAATGATATGCTTAATGATGTAATCATGATGTAATAATTCTTGTAGACTCTTGAGTAATAAAATATTATATCAGGTGTCCCAAGTGGCCAATAACATGGGAAAATACCATGAGAATTACAATGGTTTTAAAAATACAACTAATGAGGTGTCCTTGGAAATTAATAAAAAAAACTCCCTCTCCTTCACTATAAATATCCACCCATTCCTTCGTTTTAGTTCATTATAAATTCATAATCCTCAAGTGTATGGTAGTTTTACCTCCCTATGAGTCTTCCTGAGGAGTCCTCAGGCCCCCAAGGTCTCAAACTTCATGTTTTAGTAGTTACTCTTCAAGGTAAGGGAATCTATCACCCTTCCCCTTTTCAAGCACTCTTTTTATGTTTTTTTAAGGTGACATGGATTGGTTTCCCAATCCATGCCAATAGAATTTTATTAAAACAAAAAAGGGTCAAAGTACACACGAGGTGTAGTAAGCCTACACCAGCAAAAGCCAAAATACAGCCCACAAGAATGAATAATTAAACAACCTAGGCTGACAAGAACCAACCAAACACACTCCAACAAGAATATCCCACCCAGCAATCCAGAAAACCAGTCCCAAACCGTCCGAGCTATGCAATACAGGTGGGCCAAAGTCTGTCAATAAGCTTTAAACAAGAACAGGAAATCCAGCTCTAGCATCATGATCTCCCAACAATTCATTCTAGAAGAGGAAACCTGCTCCAAATCACGCTCACAAAACATGTCAAACTATGAAATGATTAAACAGATTCTCTATATAGCGCATGAGAAATACATGAACATCCAGACATAGATGCTCAGACATTTGTCGATGCAAAAATATAGGGAATTCCTTCAAAACAGAGTTGCAGAATCACAAGACTGAAGCTTCAAACAAAGACAGCATGCCTGCAGTTCATCAAAGTGAACAAGTCTCCAGAAAAACAGAAGAACAGAGATGAAACTAGCCAGATTCAATCAAACCCTTAGATAAGGCTCCTCAAAACATCCAAAGAAAACCACTAACTGTACCAACCAGGAGATCTTCAAGGAAATAAAAAAACAACATTTAAATGCCAAACATCCAAGATCAGCAGATAGACCACAGCAAGTCTGATCAGAGAACTCCAACCGCATCAAAGATATATAATCAGCTTTAGAGGAACACAGATCAGCTAGAACAGCAATAAGTTGTGACCAGTAAACCAGAAACAAAGACCACATAGAATTTCTACAAAAAAACATCAAGAAAGTGGTGCTTTCAACTTCAATTTCTCAAAGTAAATGAATTTCATAGCATTCTCGAATTGATCCTCATTGATAATCCCTTTTTGTCTCTCCTGTTTCAACAAATCTTGTTGCTTTCTCGTATGAGAAAGCCACCCTTGCATTTCCTCTTCCGTGAATTGAAATGAGAAGTAATATAAAACAACGCTGGATTTCTCGCAAATTAATTATCTTTGCTCTTTTCCGGGGTAAACCATTTTATTAGCCTCAGTCAACATAGTGGTGATGGTTCTTTCCACTTGAGAGTAATCCTTACGTCTTCTAGTCTTTTTTGGGTTTGGGGTGATGAAACCATCAGCATCTACCACTGATTTTTTTCCTTTCCTAGCCATGGTTTTCAGGTATTCTTCTTCTAATTGTCTAGGCTTATCCGCCTCTTCAGATGATGATCCACTACAAATGGATCCATCTTTTTGAACCTTTTCAGCAACTTCTTGATCTGTGTTAACAGAAACAGGGTTCTCTTGCTGTTTGGAGACATCAAGACCATCCTGAACGAATTATGAAGGCTGACATTCAGGTGCTTGCAACTTCAAACCCATTTTATCAACATCCTCTCCGTCCTTGCAAACATCTTTATAGGGCCCAGACACAACTATTTGCTTTCCTTTATCCTTTTCTATCCTCAATGAATGCAGTTCACCCATGCAAATAGGAGGGTGGGCAGTGACTTCAAGAACAGAGTTAACATAATCGGAAGTTAGATTATCTTCAACTTGTAAATTATTCAATTCAGTATTCAAACTAGGTTCTGCCAGATTCTTATAGCCAGAAGAACCAGCAATAGCCTTGTGACCTTGCATCTCTTTTTCAACCCAAACATTTTTCCTGATTTTAGAGTTAGCAGAATCCTTTACACAGTTTTCCATTGAATGTCCGAGTCTAAAACAACTATAACAGTAATCAGGTAGTCTTTCATAGAGAACATCTTGTGTAAAACCGAAATCTCCATTCTAAATCCAAATTTGGTCTGGCAGATGATGAGAAACATCTATTTCAATACAGATTCTCGCTACAGAGGGTCTAGATAAGAGCTTTGTGGCTGAGTCTAACTTCAGAGGACATCCAATCAAACTAGCTATTGGAAATAAATCTTCTTTCTTAAACAAGTGCAAAGGCAATTCAGGGAAATTAACCCATATAGGCACAATTGGGGATTCAGCATACGGGTCAAAAGCAGGGGTCCATTTCAAAATTTTCATATAACATCCTCCAAAAGACCAGGATCTCTTCATCCATAGCCTATAGTAATCTTCTTCTGAGACAAACCGAAAGATAATATGATGCGAATTAAGGAGACCCAAACTAAAACCCGTAAAACCTATTGATTCCAGAGTCATTCTAAGAAAACTCAAAGAAGGCCGACGATTTGTGCATTTACCAACTAAAACAAGCCGAAGATCAGAAGATAAACAGTTTACCTCATCCTCGGTAAAAGAAATCGCGAGCTGACCTCGATGACGAAACTGTTTAGGTTTGATCTGGATTTCAGTGCAAGCATCGACGAAAACATCTCCTGATTTATCCACAACAACATCTGATTTACCCGCAACAACCTCTGCATAAGATCGATGATCTGATTTAGGGTTAGAAGTCCGCGTCGGGTGGCTCTGGTGCGCGCTTCGAGTCTTCATCCTCTCTATCACTCTTTTTATGTTATTCTCTTTTAATTTCAATTGGATTATGTTGGGATATGTCATTACATATCCCCCTTACTGTACATATTATGTAAGAATTATTAAATACCACTTTTCTCTCATAAATATATTTTATTAATTTTTAAGTGACGTCATTATGCTGCCGAATTTTCGTAAGGGATTTCTCAACTTTATTTTATTTCAAGTTCCTTTCTTTTCTTTTTCATTCCTCACCTCCTTTCATCCAAATGTAATTATAACTCCAGGACCTTACATGTAATATAATATTATTGTGATCATGGAATAATTCATTATCATCTCTCTTTTCCCCATATTTTATACTAGAAATGAAAACACCATCCGAGATGTGTCAATTTATCACATTCAAGGACGACGAGTTTTCAATTTATATTACCGTCTTCAATTCTAGTCATGAAACCGTTTTGATGGTTGAAAAAGACTATAATATATGTATTATAACTTATTTAAGATTTTGGAATCTATGTTTTCACATGATATTAATTTATAAATTAAAATGAGTTCATTGTAATAAAAACCCGCCAATTAACCCAAACAATTATCATTAATGTTTTATACAATGATTAATAGTCACCCACAATGACCAAATAAATTATATAAACATTAAATATTAGGTATTTTAAAAAATAAAATACAAATTCAATTATTTATAACCATTCTCATCTAATATGTTTATCCTTACATTTATATAAGTAAACCGATCATGAATAACGAGGAAGAAAACACTCCCAAACAATAAAATTTTACCTCTTAAACCCATCAAAATGCCATGAATAAACTTAATAAGGATATAATAAATCAATTAAATAAATAATAGGTTTTATAAATATTAATTAATGATTTTTATTTGATTTTCCAGAACACTATGATCAAGTGAAGAACACCACTAGACTTATGGTAAGGGTTTCCTCATATCACTTCCATTTTTGTGAGACATTCCTTATTCACTAATATTACTTGTGTATAGTGTATATATAAATTCCATTTATTTATCATATTATTAATATATTTAATTTAATGGTATTAAATGTATCATTTGATGATTATTTGTTTTGGGTCATATGATTTGATTGATTACAAAGTGGTAATGGATTTCTACCCGAACTTCCATTTTTTTGGGTTACTATTATTCTCTACTTACCTAAAATAAATTCTTATTTATTCTTCTATACTCGTCATAAATTATGTGTTAATATTATATATAGGTTTACAAATAATAATCCTTCTTTATTTTATGTTGAGTTATATGTTCTAAAAGGACCTTTCAAAAAATTCTTCCTGATAAACAACCTCATTTTAAAGGAGATTCTTGAATTCTTACCTATTTTAATGTGAACTATGTAATCTATTTTAAGCCATTATTATTTTTTAAAATAAAAATTTTTATCACGAAAAAACTTATTGGTTCATTTACGGTCTTATGAAAGAAAACACACCTTTCCTTTTTAAAATCTCTTTAATATTTTCTTAAAATCACACAAAAATGTTTTATGTCTAATGTTTCTTTAAAAACTCTTTTTACAGGATTTCAATTTAGTGGGATAATATTTATGCCTCAAATATAGTTTCAATGTTCTTACCTTTCTTTTTGGAATATAAATGTTTACAAATCTGATTTCATGACAAATACAAAATAACTCTTGTTTCCAAATTAAAAAAGGTTATTTCTCGTCTAGCATCAACTTTTATGAGATATACACTTTGTTCACTAATTATTACTTGCATGTAGTGTATGTACTTACATTTTTTATAACATATCAAGAGTCTCTTTATTCTCATGATATTCTAATGGATTATGATTAGAATGTTTCAAGGTGATATGAGACACTATGGAATGATTAAGTATTATTTCCTCAAGAAATTTTCAATGGTATCATATAAAAGTATCTTATATATGTCAACATACTTGTTGGATATTTTACTTCATTGAGGTTTATCTATTATGATATCATCTACAATATATTTTTGAATAGTTTCTAATTAGTTTTATTATGGATGTTCTATCTTGATACCATTCACCACGTTACTCTGAATGGTTAGTGTTTACCTTTAATTATTAGGGAAATTATTTACATTTCATATGTTAGTATCTGTTGATTATGTTCATACCATTCATATGAGGAATGAACTAGAATTATTAAGTGATGGGTGGGGGCTTCTATAGCCCCTTGATACATCACTAGGTCTCATGAGACAAACTACAGTCTTGACACGAGGCCTTGACAAAATGGTTATTTATGGTCTTGGCATGAGGCTTTGACAGTATGGTTATGATGTCACATCTTATGTATTCCATCATTATAAAACTAGTAATTGAAAGTTTATGTGGTTATTAAACTAGTAGAATACCCATTATACTTCTTTATTATGTTATTATTTATTTATACCTTATTCCTTCCATAATGTGTTCAATTTTATTTTTAAAGGAATTTGTTTTTAGTTTTCATCATGCCTAATATTTATATTTATGATATCTTACACTATATTTTTTAGCCTTACTGAGCATCTAAGATCACCCCTTTTACATGTTTTATTTTTCTCTAGGTTGTTAAGATGTATATTATGATTTACATGTACGGATAACCTAGGATTTGTGGTTATTTTCTAAGAAATTTTTATTTTATTTTACCTTTCAAGTTATAATCCTAAACTTATGTATGTTTCTGGTTTTCCAAAACTACTGAAAATTTTGTTCCTTCAGGATTTGATTCCTTGTAATCATGCGAAAGTAATAAATTAATGCACCAGATTTGGGAAACTGGGGTCAGGGACTTACACTATCAATTGATATAAATAGTATTTAGTTTGATTTTCTCACTTCCTTCTTTGATTAAAATGATCTTCAATAATATGTCGGTCGGACTATCACTTCTTTCATGACTCAAATTATCTTTTAAAATATATTGACCCATCTCTCAATCTCTTATCAAAGAGTCTCTTCTATCCCCTCACACTCATTTGTCTCTTATTATACTATTTACTCATCCTTTTATACCTAGTGTGAAGCATGAAACCTCTATGAAAAGAAGTAGTGTAGGATCTGCAGATTTCTTACATTAAATTTATGTCTTACTCAAATATGAAATATTCTCATTTAATTATCAATAAATATTTTTATCTCTTCTATAAATTTATTCTTTAATTATAAATCTTCATATATAATTGTCGATCTTCTTCCTTTAACTCCTAAAAATATTTACTCTATTCTGACTTAAGAGTCCTGATATTTTATTCATGATTAACATCATATAATCATAAAAATTAATTAAAAAATCAAACATTATTTTTTTCATGTTTAGGTTGACATTTGAAAATTTTGGCATACTCTTACACAACCTTTATTACTTCCAGAGTTAAAATGAAAAATCTTCTCAGTTTTGGGAGTTCTGATTCAATAGCATCAACACGTTGTATAAACTCGATCAACATCAAAACATACTTCTCCCCCTTCTATTTCTGCTCTCAGTCATCAAAATAAACCTTATCATATTATTCCTTCACATATATTTCTCAAAAATATCCTTCCTTATAACTCTAATTTTACTTCCAATTTTATTATTCAATATTACCCTTCTCAATTCATCTACTTCTGCTTCTACCTTCAGCTCTTATACATCATAAAAAATATCCATTACCACTTTTAATACTCTGATACTTTTTTAAATTCACATCATTCAAAAAATTCATCATCACTAAAAACTTCCATTGAATTTATCCCCATTCAATTTCTTAGGCATCCAGAAGTACATTTTGAATCATGATTCTTTAATAGAATCCTTAACATATGTTGCTTCTACCTCTAGTTTCACCCATTCAAACTTTATTCCACCCTCTTCCATTATTCTAATTTTTACTTTTTTTAATGTTATTAAAACATAAGACTTCTCAAATTTTTTATGATATAAAAAATATTTAACATCATGTAACATAATAAATCATAGGCGATTTCAACATGAGTGTTTTTGATTACTTATACTTCTCCAAACTATTTTGTGTTCTTCTCATTTGCTGGTTATATATTCCAGATTATAGAACAACATTTTTTTGGAATTTATTTGTTCACTATTATGTTCCTTTCCCAATTATCTCAAACAACCTATTTCTTCTAAATACCTCATCTTCTCACTACTTCTATTTTTCTATAAATTACTATTAGAACATCCATTTTTTATACATTCCATCTCACTCAGAACAATTAACATCTTATTCTATTTGGTACTCCAAGTCATCTTCCAGAACATTTACTTTGAACTCTTTATCTCATTATCAATTATTCCTCTTCTGGGAATGGTTCTTACTAAATAGACTTAAAAATACATATAGGTATTTATCGATGAATTAACTTTTTTATGTGTATCGTTTTTACTGTAAAACATAACACCTTTAATATCATAAAATCATGATTAATAAACAAAAACAGTATTTTCATAAAATTAGACAAGAACATGTTGAGAACTATACTCGTATCAATGATAAAAAAAATTATTTGGATTAAACGATGTTTGTATCAAAAATAATAAAACGTAAAATTTTCCTCCACATATATCATGTCTTAATATAGAAAATTATTCCTTTTTTGAATCTTAATTTTCAATATAAGAATATATATCCAATACATTAATGGGTCTCTAATAACATATATAATGGTAGATAGAATGGGAGCTTCAATATATATATATAAAAAGAGAACTCTAATATCCCCCATTCCCTAAAATAATTATCTGTTGACGCTCCTTTCGTCACGGAATCTAAAGTTCGGAAAAGGGAATATCTGAGCTCAAAGTGATTAATCCTTTGAAGAAACATCAAAAATCGACAAAGGGATGGAAAAGGAGAACATTGCCCATGTATCGCGCAAGTTCCCTCTTGGTCGCGCAAGTACACTTGCGCGCCGCCTCAATACTTGCGCGACCCCTCATGGTCGTGCAAGGGACTTGCGCGAAAGATCTGGTAACCGCCCAGTAACCGCCCGGGGTCTTCTTTTGCCTATAAATAGACCCTGTGGGCCCCCCATTCGAGGAGATCTCTTCCCAGAAACTCGGATCAAAGCTCCCGACGCCCAAGTCTCTTCTCAAAGCTTCCGGAACACTTCTAAGGTAATCTTTTACCTAGAACGGAAGATCTAAAGAGAAGAAGGAAGGCCCAAGTGTTGAAACTTATCAAACACTTGCGCGCCGACTTAATTCCTTCAATATAACTTGCGCGTCCCTTCTCTGGAAGAAACTCAAGAGGATTATAAAGGGTTTAAAAAAGAGTCGCTCAAGTATTTTAACTCTGGTTGAAAATCGCGCAAGTATCCCTCATGTCGCGCAAGTATACTTGCGCGACCAATACTTGCGCGCCGCCGCAGGACTTGCGCGACCTTCAATACTTGCGCGCCCCTATTTTTTTTGGGTGCCCATCTTGCCCATTTTTACCCCTCTTAAGCCATTTCACCCTTCCTATTCAAGATTCAGTCTTCAAGATACTCTTCAAAGCCATTTATGGCCTGATTTCTTGATTTGACATCCTTATCTGAAAGGAATTCTGTGAAATATCTCTCAAAACCTAGTGATTTAAACATCTTTATGTCACCAAAGATTGAGAGTTCATTCATTCAACCTCATCCTTTAAGATGAGAGAATCCTAACCTGGGTCTCCTTTTCAGGAATAAGACTCAGTCATAACCTTGGGCTTCCTTTTCAGGAGTAAGCCCCAAGTCCCCTAACCTGGGTCTCCTTTTCAGGAATAAGACTCAGTCATAACTTTGGGCTTCCTTTTCAGGAGTAAGCCCCAAGTCCCCTAACCTGGGTCTCCTTTTCAGGAATAAGACTCAGTCATAACCTTGGGCTTCCTTTTCAGGAGTAAGCCCCAAGTCCCCTAACCTGGGTCTCCTTTTCAGGAATAAGACTCAGTCATAACCTTGGGCATCCTTCTTAGGAGTAAGCCCCATGTCTCTTAAAATTTCTCTTAACCAGTCATAATTTACCTTTGATTTGGGTTTCCTTTTCAGGAATAAAACCCAATCATAAGTCCCCTCCTAACTTGGGCATCCTCCTTAGGAGTAAGCCCCAAGATTAGAGTATTCAAATCTCCATAAAACACAAATACCTTTATGGACCCTGTTCATGGATTTTCTCCCTAAAAGTAAATCCTAAACCTTCATCTATCTGGGCAGTCATCTATACATAAGCCCCAAACAAATTCTTATGATTGCATCTTTCATGGCACAATTGTCTAAATTTTACCAATACCTCTTGTTTCTCACACCGAGCATGACTCACGTGAGCTTAGAGTGTAAAAGTAATTATGACATTCATCTTTGAGCCATCAATCATAAACATCATACCCCATTCCTCGAACTACGTGGGTTCTGATTCCTTTTTTTTAAAACAAAGGATACGTTGGTAGCCCATTTATGGGTTCGATCCCCAACTTTGAAATAATCTATGTCCTTCTGAATGATGATAAACTTCAAGTGCCCCACTGAGTGGCTTTAAAACCAGCTTGGTCATCAAAATGACCAAGAGACTTTTATATAAATGTTTTGAAGGATACCATTGACCAATAATCTCTAAACAAATATAGATGATTCTCTATTGATGAAGAACCTCGAATACATATAAAAGATTCTCTAAATTTCTTGCATACTTGATCATTGATTGTTAAAATTAAAGGAAAACTCATTTTATACTTGGTAATATAATAAGGATTCACGAACATAACTTAAATCTATAAAGAGAGTCCCGGTGTAGACAATAATTCCCCTCAAAAAGGTGTGATGAGTCCGACCTCCCATCCTCTCGACCAATGCAAATTCCCAAGCCTCATTAGCCCACAAGTTAATGAGAGCCTGCCTTTGGAAAGTAGGTCCAAACGGATGTGGAATCATTGGATGTTTCCGGTTCTACGAACAAACCCGTTAGAAACCGATCGGAACGTTTGAATCTCCCGTCCGGGAGGTCATCCCCGGATTCCGCGCGAAACAAAAAATGGTGAACCCGACGTGAATCCTTAACCAAGTTAAAGTGATGTTCTTCTTATCTGTTAGGCCCTTTGGGCCAACAAGGCAATCATTGACATATGATCATCCAAAAGATGCAGTAGCCGGATTCATCTTGATTATGTCTGTTATATGGAACAGGCACTCTTTTTTCAAGATCTTCTACAAAAAATGGCTTTCCTTAAATTCACCCCTGTGAATACTGCTGCTGGGAACACCTCTACTGTGAGGTCTGCTGCCGTGAAAACCAATGCTGCTACTCCTGCTGGAACGTCATCCGCTCTGAGGATGACATCACCAACTCAGCGTCTTCAACGCTGTGTTTCAAATGCACTGGTTAAGGAGTACCGTCGTAACGGTACTATCCCAACTCTGGAGGCCGCTCGTCAAGCCCTCCAAGTTAACAATTCTACCTGGTCGTCCGGACAACGGCGACCAGCAATCAAGAAGCAGGCGGTGCTGACTACCGTCTCCAACCGTTTCGGGTCGTTATCCCCGGAACGCAATTTCCATTCACTCCCTTATTCTGAGGAAGTGAATGAGCAGGTCCCGCAGGACCTTAATTCAAAGAGACAGGAGTCCTTCTCAAGGGCTCCCATCAACAATCGCCGCCAGACTCGTGCGGTAGTGCGCCCTCAACATGATGAGGGTACCGGCTCCAGGCATTCAGCTCAGGTTCCTCGAACCCGAGCAGGCAAGATGAATCACCAGAGACGGAATCCGGTTAATAATAGGCAGGTTGTCATCCCTGCCATCTCCGGAGAAGTCCACCAACCTAACTTGGTGGCAAACAACGAGCAGGCACACACACCTGCCCGTTTTAATTCAGCTGTCCAGCAGACTCGTCTGGCAGCATCAAGCCGATCCCGCCAGGCAATTCCGGCGGAGTACCATAGGCAGGAAAATAAACCTGCTTATACATCAGCAGTTAGTCAGCAGGCTCGTCTGACTACATATGATGGATCTCGTCAACCGCGTTTGGCGAAGTGTAATCAGCAGGCACATACACCTGCTAATACTAATCAAGCCTACCAACAGTCTCGCTTGGTAGCGCACGGAGAAGTCAGTCGGAAAGCCCCGACGACAAACAGGAGGCAGACTAAACTCTCTGCCTCCACACTTGAGTACTGTCAGAATTCACTGACAGGAAAAGGAGGACAGGAGCAGGCACATACACCTACTCCAAGCCCGGAATGGACATATATCCCTGTTCCGGCGGCTGAAGTCACCAAGCATATTTTATCAATGGTGAAAGAGCAGAAGCAAATTCCTGCTCATATTCTGGATGCTTGCCAGGATATCATAACATCTTCAGCATCATCTCAGGGACAGACACATAAATCTATCCCTAGCAGTGGAGTGACACATCAACAATTCACTCCGGAACAGACACACACATCTGTTCCAGTCCAAGAGGGTTGTGGGGCCTACTCCCCCATATCATATGGACAACCAAGTCAGGCACATACACCTGATTTGAGCGATGATCGTCAGCCTAACCTGACCATCTTTCCTGATCAGGCACATACACCTGCTCAGAGCAATCACTTTCGTCATCAAGTGATTTCTAAAGCGAGTAAGAAGGCATCTAAGAAAAAGATCCGCCCAGCACAGTCAGGAGATCAAAGGCCAATCTGCAACAAGGCCTTGCTCGATGCTGGAGTTCTTGAAGCCCTCAGACATTTATCTGTCGGAATTCAAGATTCTACTCCCTCAGTTCCCAATAACAGGAACATTAATCCCGAAGGTCTTCAACAGACACTTCCTCATGAAGACTTTCTTCATGAAAATTCGGTCAATCTTGAAGTTTCTTCTTCAGATGAGAACCACAGGAACCCTCTGTGTGGTCAGAAGACCAAGGAGCAAGAGATCTCATCTTTTGCTGTAACCCATCATGAAGGTCCTCCTCATGGTGATGAACTTCGCTGCGAAAGTCCTCTCCGCAGTAGTGATTCACATTGTCTCGAAAATTCTTCAGAAGACAATGTAGTGATGAGAAAGCCCTCCTATCTCGAGGCACTTGCAAACGTAAAACCAGTCATGTCTGAAGTTTTACTATCGGCAGGTGAAACTCTTTCTCCATCAGAAGATAGCTTGGGGTTCAGGTTATTCTCCGAACCTTCCCTGGGTAATTCATCTTCCAGCATGAATAGTGATTCCTCTACCAATCTTGTTGAATCCGATGAAGCAACAAGGAAACACCAACTCTGGTCCAAACAGGTAGAAGAATCTTCATTTAATGATAAAGAGGAAATGCTGAACATGAGGAAAAAACTGGCAAAAGGTGAAGTACCAGTCATGTTTTGGCCTTTGGCTGATTCACAGTATGACATTCCAAAGATGTTGACGGATGATGGAATCCATGATATTCGTCTTAACATATGGAAAACTCTTTGTCAATTAAAGAAGAAGGTATTATCTTACGATGAATATGAAAATCATCTTAAGATAATAGAAGGGTTACAACGCCAGATTGATTTGGCATCTCTATCAGTCTCTCGGTATCCGAAGGCTGAAAAGCAACAGAGAACCCTTCAACGTTCATGCCTTGGCGCGCTGAGAAAATTGCACCAGTTAATTTCCAATGCTCCATCTAATGTTCATATCAGAGGATGGGGTGTTCACGGAGCACTACATTTCACAGTGCTTTCCGGTCAGCAAAGCCCGCCGAAAATGGTCTCATGCAATGTTGTTGCCCATGGCCGGCCACAGTCAATGGGCTTTGTTCGTAATCAAAATCTTGCTCGAGATCAAGCTTCAACTAGTTCCTCTCAAAATCAAGTATATAGAGAACAGGTTGTTGAATTGCTCCTACATCAAGCAGGCGAGAATATTGCACAAGCCTCTCGTCTGGAGCAAACACGTCATCAAATGACAGAAGTTTCGGAAATCATCCAACGGTCTGTTGAACCAGGTGATAAAAGTGGATACAGGTTAATGCATCCAGCTAATTTCCGAACTAAGATTCGCAAGATCAAGAGAGATTTTAAAAAGATCTCAGACATAGCATGTCAAGAGACACCCCAGCTTGCCAGACTGGGGACTTCTCTAACCCAACCCTCAGAATCAACGAATGGGATTCGAGGGGTTGAGCGGAAGCAACAGGAACACCCCCAGTCCACCGGACTGGGGACTTTTTCAAATCTTCAATCCCTCCCTCAGAGAAAGTCAGTATTCTCTCGATTAGGGAAGAAGCCTCAAGAGGAACGAAGAGCCAAGCTATCAGGAGATTCTCTCCAAGTGACGGTTCACAAAGAAATTCCTGAGGGATCAAGTCAACGGAATGCCATGTCTTATCATGGACATAAAAGGAGACAATATCACAGAAATGCTGATAGAAAGGATTCCATGAAATATGCATCCATTAATGTCATCACCGCTGTTGCTGCTGATTCACCAGATGAGGCTCAATCAGAGGGATCAGACGAAGAGGTTCCTGCTCAAGAAGTTGCGCACACAGACCTAAATGAAGAAGGTGTGCGCACACGTAATCAAAGGCTTACCCAAAATCTGGGTATTCCTTCAAGTAACCCACTTCCCCCTCTCCGAAAAGGATCCAATAAGGGGAAAGGAAAGAATCAGGTTACTTCTCACCCTTCCTCTGAAGGAGGTCAATCGCTCTCATTAGAGCAAAGGCTTGCACAACAGGAGGAAGAAATGAAAGAATTAAGAAGGTTGAATGCAGAACTACTTCAGAGTAGTCTTCTTCTTAAGAATGCTGAAGTCCGACAGCCGAAGGAATTTGTTGTAACTATTGAGATGGATCAGGAATATCCTCCTTTGTCAGTACACCCACAGAGGTCTAATCCTACGGGTCAAACGCAACAACGGTTGGCAGCACTATCATTATGTGCAGCACCAACCTCCACGGCTGTCCAAGCTCCATTCATTGCACCTACCCAAAACCAAGTTCAACCTGACATTTCTCAAAAGATAATAACTACTATTGAGTCACTAACAGCTCGGTTAGAAACTATGGAAGGGAAACGGGCGCAAGTTCAACCTGAAAAGAAAGTTTACCCTAAATGGGTAGATTCAATTTCTCCTCCATCCAGTTTTGGAAACCCTATTTTCCCTACTTTCAATGGATCAGGCGACCCTGAACAACATTTGACGCATTACGTGTCTTGTTGTGATCCTATGATGGGAACTCCAGAACAACAGGAAGCAGTGAAACTCAGATGCTTCGTGCGAACCTTGTAAGGACCAGCTTTTGTCTGGTATACAAGCTTGCAATCCCGGTCAGTCATCGGATGGGAGGATCTTCGTCAAAAATTCCTTCTTCAGTTCAGCTCAACTTTGCCAAAAACGACAGTTTTCGATCTTACAAACTGCAAGCAAAGGGAGAATGAAAGAGTCTCTGATTTCATTTCTCGTTGGAAGGGATTAACGTATTCCTTGAGTTTATCACTCCCTCAGGAGGAATTATTGCCAATCTGTGTGGCAAATTTGCGTGACGAATTACGCACGCCATTGATCCCTGTGAAATACACAGGAGGGTTTCGAGACCTTACTTCAATCGCTCAACAGATTGAAGATTCCCTTATACAGGCTAAGGTTAAATCTTGTGTAATTCCATCAGCTCCAGGAAGAAGAATGGGTAAAGCAGAAACTGCTACAGTTATGCTTAAACAGGCACCTGTACCTATTTCTACTTCAAAACCTTCATCTTCTCGAAGGGCTCCACCTCCTGAACGCCAACAACAAAGGCTGTTTCGTCCAAATGATCAAAAAGATCAACGACGAAAACAATTTGAGGATATGAAGAGTAAAACATACTCTTTCCGAAGTGAGCAAGTTCCTGGTTACTTCATTTCAGCTCTGGAAAATAATTTGGTTCAATTACCAGTGCCGAAGAGACCAAACAAGGAAGGAGATGAAGACCGTCCCAATTATTGTCCCTTTCATCAAATGTTGGGACATCCCATCCAGGAGTGTTTTGTCTTTAAAGACCTCCTGCAAAAGATGGTCGACTTGGGACAAGTCAAATTGAAGGGTTCTTCAGCCCATGTAGCGTGTATTACCGCTACAGATCCAGAGGAAGGAGGCGAGTGGCAGGAAGTCAAAAGCAAAACTGGGAAAAAATATGATGATTGGATGGTCAGAAAGACAATCAATCGGACCCATTCCATTTTGCGAACACAATTGAAGAAGCCAATTGTGTCTCCTACAAAAGCTGCAGTAAAGCCTACATCAAAGGATAAATCCTCAAAAGGGCAGAGCAATTCAAAGAAGAAAGAGGAATCAGAAGAAGATGAGTATGTATCAAAGCCTAAATTGTCTTTGACTCTGGCAGATTTCATGCCATCTACTTCAAAGCAGCGGGCACCGTCCCACCAAACGGCACAGCCTAAACAGGCCAACCAGGCAGAGTCTTTATCAGACGAAGAATTGATCTTTGGTTCTGTTAATATGATTCAATTAACAGATTCATATTCCAGTCTTGATGAGCCTGAATTCCCTATATCAAATAAAGGAACCCGAGGAAGTTCTAGAGGTTCAGGATATAGGGGAAGACGTGGATCTTTCCGAAGCCACTACTCTAATTCTACCCCTGCTAGCACTGTATATGCAGCAGAAACTCGTGGTAGAGCCCTTCAGCGAGCTCAAAATGAACAAGCAAGTTCTTCTGCCAATGGCCAACTCAGCTTCGGCACAATTATTTTGGAAGACCGATTAAAGGTTCCATCTTCTTTATCTCAGCAAGCAAATGGATCTAATCAGTCTAATTTTCCAAAACCAAAGATGTTGCCAACTTCAATACAAGATGCATCAGCTTCCAAAGCATCTGCTTCCAAGGTACCTGCTAAACCACATATTCCTATTGGGAAACGCAGGCCTCTAGATCAAAAGTATGATATATTGAAACACTTGGCCCAAGTACCAGCCAAATTATCAATTTTGGATGCTTTGAATCTATCAAGAGATCTTCGGGAAGCACTCATCGAAGCTTTGTCAAGTCCTCAAGAGTTTGAAGCTGAGATTGCTGCAGCTGAAATTTATCACATAGAGAATAATCCTGCAGAATGCCATGCAGTGATATCTTTTACTGATAAAGATGAGGATGATGTTGTGCATGGGCACATAAAACCTTTGTACTTATCGGGCAAAGTCAATGGTATAGATGTTCGAAGAGCTTTCATTGACAATGGTTCAGGAGTAAACCCCATGCCCATTCGCACACTTCGTCGATTGGGCCTCACAGAATCTGATTTATCTCCTTCTACCATGATGTTGCAAGGATATGATAAAAATGAACAAGAACCACTGGGAGAAGTTACGCTCAGAACTCAGTTTGGAGATCTTGTTTCCAATTCAGATTTCATGATTGTTGATCAAGACTCAGCTTTCAATATCTTGCTTGGAAGACCCTGGCTACATCAGCATGCAGCTATTCCATCGTCATACCATCAATGTCTCAAATACTGTTTCGATGGTCAAGTTGGAACATTGTATGGTGATAAGGCCCCATTCAAGACATGTGAGTCTCAATACATTGAGGCGGAATTTTATCACATGAAGGGAAGAGAAAAATCTACAATGAAGGAAATTACCAAAGTTAATGCTCCATATGGTCTGGAAAAAATTCCAATAAATCCATTTTCACATGTGAGTACAGATTATGTGTTACCTATCAGTCAAATTGACAAAATAGGCCCAAATCAAAATACTCATATGGAAAGATCCACAATGTCAATTACGGCAATCGAGCCAGACAACATGGGAGAAATTGGTAACTTACCAAGCAGTGATGAAGGCATAAGTGGTGACGTTTTCATTTCGTCTGCTGAAATCCAACAAGTCTATACTTCGCTAATCAGGCCAGAAGAAGTTATAGCAACACCAGAGGTGAATATTGATGTCGATTCTCAATCCATCATCTCCTCTTTGATTCCCAAAGAAGACCTTTTATCATCAATAGGGTCGGAAATGGAAGCTTCTTCTTCAAAATGTGAAAATTTTGACATCTCTTATGATCATGAGAATTTCATTTTTTCATCTACTTTGCAAGTAGAAACAGAAGAAATAACACATGATGAAGAGGAAGAGGAAGATCTTAGAGATGCTCCTCCAGCATTTGAAGAGGGTATCTCTACCACTGTGGATGAACTCAGAGAAGTAAATCTGGGTACAGAGAAAGATCCACGCCCCACTTTAATTAGTGCGGCCATGAACCTTGAAGAACAAGAGATGTATATTTCTTTTCTAAAGCAAAATAAAGATATTTTTGCTTGGAATTATACAGAGATGCCTGGCCTTGATCCTGATGTTGCCACCCATCATTTGGGTTTGCCAAAAGAACATCGAGGATTCAAGCAAGCCGCAAGAAGAACACACCCGACCTATGCTTCCAAAATTGAGGCTGAAGTGGATAAGCTTATCAAAGCTAACTTCGTCAGAGAAGTTCAATATCCCAAGTGGTTGGCTAATATTGTCCCTGTAAAGAAGAAGAATGGACAAATTAGGGTTTTCATCGATTTCAGAGATCTTAATCGGTATTGTCCTAAAGATGATTTCCCAGTTCCGATTACAGAACTCTTAATTGATGCGACGGCTGGCTATGAAGTACTTTCTTTCATGGATGGATATTCTGGATATAATCAGATCCGAATGGCCCCAGAAGATGAGGAATATACAGCCTTCAGAGCTCCTCAAGGTGTGTTTTGTTACCGAGTGATGCCCTTTGGTTTAAAGAATGCAGGTGCAACATATCAACGCGCCATGCATCGTATCTTCAAACCTTTTCTAGGGAAGTTTGTTGAATGCTATGTAGATGATTTGGTGGTTAAATCCAAACAACGTTTTGATCACTTGGCTGATTTGGAAGTCGTATTCCACAAGCTTCGACAACATAATTTGAAGATGAACCCCTTAAAATGTGCTTTTGGGGTAACCTCAGGAAAATTCCTCGGCTTTGTTGTACGCCATCGTGGTATTGAAGTCGATCCTGAGAAGACCAAATCAATCCTTGGTATGTCACCTCCTCAGAATTTGAAAGAATTAAGAGGACTTCAAGGACACTTAGCCTATATTCGGCGTTTCATCGCCAATTTGGCAGGCAAAAGTTTACCATTTACCAAATTATTGAAGAAAGGAGTCACTTACCACTGGACTGAAGAATGTCAAGAAGCATTTGATGTTCTCAAGAAATATCTCTTGAGTCCACCAGTACTCATGCCACCTGTTGAGGGTAGACCTCTTATCCTCTATGTGACAACTTTAGAGCGATCATTGGGTGCCTTTCTTGCTCAAAAGAATGATGCTGGGAATGAAAATAGTCTCTACTATCTCAGTAGAACTATGATTGAAGCAGAAACCCGGTATTCAACTATTGAAAAGTGTTGCCTGGCATTAATCTTTGCAGTTCAGAAACTGAGACACTACCTGCAACATCACGAGGTCCAATTGGTATCTCGTAATAATCCACTCAAATTCATCCTTAGTCGTCCAATGCTTACAGGACGTCTGGCAAGGTGGGCAGTTATTCTACAGCAGTTCGACATCCAGTATGTGTCTCAAAAGGCAATTAAAGGCCAAGCTCTGGCTGATTTCCTGGCTGAACATCCTTCAGTGGAAGACACGTATTCAGATATCGAACTCCCTGATGAGGAAGTTTTCTCTATTCAAGAGAGTCCTCAAACATGGGAAATGTATTTTGATGGTGCTTCTAGAAGTCCAACAGGGAAGAAAATGGAAAATCCTAAATTCAACAAAGTTGGTTTAGGAATTGTGCTCATTTCTCCAGATAAGGCAGTGTTACCTTATTCCTTTTTGTTATGGGAAGGTGGTACCAATAATGAAGCTGAATACCAAGCTCTCATTACAGGCTTGGAGTTAGCACTTCAAGCGCAAGTGAATCACTTAAAGGTAAAAGGTGATTCAGACCTGGTAATCAAACAAGTCAATGGGGATTATGCCATCAGAAAAGAAGAATTAATCCCTTTGTATGATTACGTCAGAGAGTTAATGTCGGAATTCTCTTCAGAACCGACATTTTCTTATGTCCCAAGATCACAAAATGCTCAAGCAGATGCACTGGCTAATATAGCCACAGCTTTAGCAGATCCAAATCGGGACGAGACAACCATCTGTATTGCCCACCGTCGTGCAATTTCACCTTATGTTCAAGTCAGAACAGAGGAAATTAATGAAATTAGTCCCATTCCTGAACCATATGGTCATACTACAGGATGGATGTCACCTATCAGGGAATACCTTCAAAATGGAACACTTCCACCTGATAGAGCTGAGAAAGAACAAATTCGGCGACGTGTGGTCAATTTTACTCTTTATGATGGTCCAAACCACCTCGAGAAAATTCTCTACAAACGTGGTTTTGATGGAGTTCTCTTCAGATGTATTGATGGTGAAGAGACAATGGCTGTCATAAAAGAAGTGCATGCAGGAGTCTGTGGTGCCCACCAGTCTGGACATAGATTGTCTGATCAAATTCGAAGACTTGGATACTTCTGGCCTTCAATGATACACGATTGTGTCAATTTCACAAGGAAGTGTCATTCATGCCAAGTATATTCCAACTTCATTCATCAACCTCCAGAGTTGCTTCATACAGCTAAATACTCATGGCCATTTTCCACATGGGGAATGGATGTGGTGGGACCTTACCCTTCAGCTACAGCCAAACAGTTTAAGTACATTCTTACTGCTACTGATTTCTTTTCCAAATGGGCAGAGGCAGTACCTCTCAAAGAAGTCAGTTCTAAATGCATTGTTAGCTTCATCAAGTCTAACATCATTACTAGATTTGGTGTCCCTCATACCATATTGACAGACAACGGCACCAACTTCTGTTCTGCTGAGGTAAAGAGATTGTATCAAGAATACAACATTAAGTCCAATCATTCATCTCGATATCATGCAGCGGCTAATGGCCAGATAGAGGCCTTCAACAAGACTCTTTCAAATATACTGCAAAAGATGGTGGATAAAGATAAGAGGTCATGGCCTGATAAACTCTATCATGCTTTATGGGCTTATCGGACTACCACTCGCAATTCAACGTGGTCTACTCCATATTCATTGGTATATGGAACAGAAGCAGTCTTGCCAATTGAAGTTCAATTTCCCTCACTCAGAATAGCCATTTGTGATCAGTTATCGACAGATGAGCAATCCCAAAAGCGTTTGAATGAATTGGAACAGTTAGATGAGAAGAGATTGTGCACTTTGCACCACTTGGAAATCTATCAGAATCGGATAGCACGAGCGTTTAACAAAAAAGTTCGTCTTCGTTCATTCATTCAGGGAGAATTGGTATTGGTTCTTAAAGCACCAATGATACCAGGAAAGAAACCTCCCAAGCTTGAACCAAAATGGGAAGGACCTTATTCAGTACATAAGGTCTACTCCAATGGAGCGTATTCTCTGATTTCAATGGATGGAGAACACATCACGACTCCAACTAATGCCAGATTTCTGAAGAAGTATTTTGTATAAACGCAAAATATTGTTCCCAGAACCAAGACTTACAATTGGTTCATACAGAAAAGGTCCGGTATGACCTTAAACTACACAAAGGTCCGGTATGACCTTAAACTACAACTTCGTCCAACATGACGTTAAACTGTGTCACCTTCAATGTCCGAGATGACATTTAAACTAAATTTTGTCCCTGCAACATGACATTAAACTATGCAGCACCAATAGTCCTAACTGCAAGACTTTAAACTGCATAGTCCCTGATTTTGTCCTACATGACAATAAACTGTATAGAAGTTCCTATATTTTGTCCGAGATGACATTAAACTATATTTTGTCCTAGCAACATGACATTAAACTGTGTGGCACTTTCATCGTCCAACATGACGTTAAACTGTGTTAAGTCCCTTATTGTCCTACATGACACTAAACTGTATTCTATCCGAGATGACATTAAACTATATTTTGTCCTAGCAACATGACATTAAACTGTGTGGCACTTCCAACGTCCAGCATGACGATAAACTGTAAAAAGATCAGAACTGATATCCTCATATTGGTTCACCTTAGTCCTAGCTACATGACTTTAAACTGTACAGCACAAGTTCGTCCTTGCTATATGACGTTAAACTATACAGCAATGGTCCAGTATGACATTAAACTGCATCATCCCTGGTCCATGTATATGACCATAAACTATTTGCAAATCCCTTATGTCCAGCAAGACGTTAAACTGTGACGTCCTAAATTACATGACGCTAAACTGTATAAAAGTCCCTCACGTCCGGAAAGACGTTAAACTATATAATCATCAAAGGTCCAACATGACATTAAACTGCACCATCCATGGTCCATGCATATGACCTTAAACTATTCGCACTTTCGTCCGACATGACGTTAAAATGGTACACTCCCTTGTCCTTACTGCATGACATTAAACTGCACAGTCCCCCTTTTCGTCCAATATGACGTTAAACTATATTGTCCCCATCGTCCTAACTACATGACGCTAAACTGTACAGAAAGTCATTGATATGTCCTACATGACATTAAACTGTATTTTGTCCCTGCTACATGACACTAAACTGTGCAGCACCAATAGTCCTAACTGCAAGACTTTAAACTGCATAGTCCCTTTTTTTTTATGTCCTACATGACATTAAACTGTACATCGTTAAGGTTGTTATTACCTCTTGTTTCTCACACCGAGTATGACTCACGTGAGCTTAGAGCGAACATCAACCATAACACTCCCTTTGGGCCACTAACCATGTGTAAGTCCCAACAATATTTTTTATTAGATCATTGTCCACAAGAACAACTTGATCAATTGATTCATTCTTTAATTGAACTACACGGACTTTGATCCTTGCCCTCTAGGCTGGGTATGTAGGCAACCTCCCAAGGTTCAAGCCCAAAAACAATCTCTTCACATAGGTTCACCACCATCTCATATGATGATGATTTGTGAAACCGCCCCTGGAATCAATATCTTTACATTGATTCACTTTCGTCCTTGTTATATGACGTTAAACTATACAACACTTTTGTCTGGTACGACAATAAACTACAATATTCTTTTATTTCCTCATTTGAGAAGGAACCATTATTAACATTGATTCTTTTTCAATCATGGTTTTCATTTTCAAAAGACTACGTACATACATGGTAATGCCTAATCTTTTTTTCTTAGGTTAAAACCAACATTGCACTAAAGTCCCCTTTCACCCTTCACATGTACGAACCAAATTTGTACAAAGGGTAGTTCTAGAACTACGTGGACTTGATTCCCATCCTTATGGGATACGTAGGAACATTCGAGTGTCCCTCGAATCCAGTCCCAAGTCTTTTGGGCCTAACCCCAAATTTCACTTTCAGTCCCTTGGCTGAAAAGTCCTCATGAAAACACACACTGTGTATTCATTATTATGTTCCGAATTCTATGACCCTAAACTAAAGATCACTCATCCTTTCGTCCTGCACGACGTTAAACTGCATTTCAAGAACTACGTATGGCTTGATTCTCATTCTTATGAGATACGTAGTGAAGTCCAAAATCTCAATTCAGGACCCAGCCACAACATGATTATGGTTTTCATTGACCTATGTATCTCTATATACATTGGACAGTACCCATCTTTATGTGTTATAATCCTAACCTTAAAATATTTTCAGATCTTCATAACCCTTTTCATGACTTCTAGTCACAAAAATGTCAAACTTCTGAGAATTCTTTTGCCTGACTATGCAGCACGTGCCCATAGGTGGCCTTGCATAAACAGTCCACATAACAGACTTGTCAGCCAAGAGATGCTATTTTATTTGACCATGCAGCCAATGCCCATAGGTGGCCCTGCATGTTTTCAACCCCCTAACGGGTTTGTTAAATAATAGTAACTTCATTCTTGGGAAGAATGCCTCTTTTGTTCTTATTTGTCTTAAACGACAGTATGTAGGGATCCGCAAAAATAGCCATCCTTAACATATTTGTCCCATATCCTTTTTCATGATCTGAAAGTATTCAAGTCTATGGTTTATTCTTCTTCCCTACGTTTGGGTCAGACCTTCGTAGGAGTGATTTTCATCCAGTTCTTCGATATTCTTGTTCGGAAATATCCTTTCCATATTCAAGTACCTCTTTCCATACAACAAACTCTATGCTTTAGAAAATTTGAATCTCCGTAAACTTTCACTGGCTTTTAGCACTAGGAAAGTAAATTTCTGAGAGTTCTTTTGCCTGACTATGCAGCACGTGCCCATAGGTGGCCTTGCATAAACAGTCCACATAACAGCCTTGTCAGCCAAAAGATGCTATTTTATTTGACTATGCAGCCAATGCCCATAGGTGGCCCTGCATATTTCAACCCCCTAACGGGTTTTGTTAAATAATAGTAACTTCATTCTTGGAAACTATTTTTTCTAAATGCCTTCTAGCTCTTTTTCATATCATTCCTCAGATTCAAATATTCTTAAGCCATAGTTTACATATTTTCTCTCATACTTGAGTATGGTAATTTGTTTTCAGATAAATTATCAAGGAATTGAATCCATTTTAATCCTTTTTTCGGTCAAAGCTATTTCGACCTTAAACATTAGCCCCTTTATGTCCGGCTTGCATGACTTTAAACTGCCCACACAAAAGACAGAGGAACTATGAATAAAAGTCAAGTTCCAGCTCACTAAATATACATTTTTTGTATGATTTAGGTAATATTGAGCAGTTAAAAGATTCAAAGTTTGTAGGGTTATTTGTAGTAATCCTAGTAAAAATCAAACTATGCTTACTAAGCCCATTGGCTTAAGTAAATTTGAAGCAGGTAATGGAAGAATGCAAGTACAAATGATTGAAGACAAAAGTGTTTTTCATTGATACACAAGAGTTAGAAGGACATCCACAGATTGGAATCTCTTCTCTTTTTCAAGAAATTACAGGAGATTGTCAACAAAAGTCTTCATTTGATGTATAGCATCCTGAGCCTTATCAACAGTTGCTTGAAGCTTGTGCACTTGACCAGCTTCACTCTTTTCAGCTTGCTGAAGTGCCTTCTTAGCATCTGCAATGGCTTTCATACCATTTATATGAGTTTCATCCAATGACTCATTAAGCTGATCAAGTTCCCCAGTAACAGCATCTAACTGTTGCTGGAGTTGCACCTGCTGGACGACCTTTTCTTTGATTTTTTGCTTCAGATCCTTCATCTTGACAACATAATCAGCTTCAGCCTGGGATATCGCAGCCTCAAATTCGCCTATGTTGACTGACAATTTCACTCTGGTCAAATCTTCGCGACTTGTCTGCATTTGCTCCCTCCTGAAGATAATACGTTTCACTGCAGCATGGATCTTTTCATACCCAAAACCACCAAGTCCCATTATAACAAATTGGGATGACAATCGGGAGATTTTTGATGGTAGCTCTTCTAAGGGCACCCCCGATATGATGTTCCATATATTGTTCCACGCCTTACGTCGTGAAAAGATGAATGCTTTGAGCATCTCTGGATCTGATTCAACATCTTCGTCAGAAGGGGGTATGTAATCTGGAATTAACATGCTTAAGGAAGTGCCTCGTTCTGCTCTTTCCCCCCTGACTTGTGCTCCTTCACTTTCAATTCCCGTTGGGACAGAGGCTGAGGCCTCATCTTCGGGTCTATTCATTGCAGTTGATGGTCCTGCATGATTAATTGAAAGATTTTAGTTGAATCTTAAAGGATAACAAAAGAATGGATTGTCTTGAAAATAAAGTACAATCACAAATATTGTTATCCCTTACCCAATGGTGGTTCAGCAACATGAGAAGACTTCTCCCCATCTTTCCCGGTTTCAACAGGATTTTCAGGATGGGTCTCAGGAGAGTTTATTGGATTTAGCTCTACTTGAGCTAATGTTTCTGCAATGATAGGGTTGACATTAGTGTCCACACCCTCTTCAGGCATTGGCAGTTCAGCAGCTTCTACGGAAGAAACTGCATATTATTTTACATCATGGTTAGAAATATTTTCTTTTAAAAGAAAAATTTGGGCGAAGGGTAACACTCATGCCCAAGGTCTTCTAAATCACATGACAATCTAGCATGATCATAAAATTCTTCAAAAGTCATTCCTTGATTCATCATTTCATCCAATGATACTTCAGAATCTTGGTTAGTCTCACCAGTGGGAGCATTTTCTATGTCTTCTTGCTGACTTATGTCCTGCAACCCCTGACCCTGGACAGCATCTTCAGTAGTGGGAGGGATACTGGGAATGGATGGTAGCTCTTCTCCAGGAGCTACCAAGTCAGCTTGAGTCTGTGGTTGTTCTACAGCACCCTCCACGGCCTTTGAAGAAGGATCAGTCCCTTCCCTCAAGGGGGAAATTGAAGAAGCCCCTGCAATCCCCAGAAATATGAGTAACCATATGATTATGGGTATAAAATCATGATTGTTCGAAGGACTTACCACTGCTAATGAAACGTTTAGCTAAGGATTTCCTCCTTCGTTGCCTTGGCTTCTTTTGCTTTTTTGGAGTTTCAGCTGTCTCCTTTATTGGCACTTGGATTGGCGAATGAAAGGCTATGTCCAGTGCCTCATTCATGGCCTGCTGGCCTGGAGATATCTCGCCTGGTTCGTGAGGAGAATCAGCAGCAGCCCCAACAGCGGTACCACCAGGGCTATATTGTGGTGAAGGAACCCCGGTCCCTTTCTTTGCAAGCTGCAAGATGAAGAAAATAACTTCCTTAAGTAACAAAGCTTCAACTGAAATCAAGTTGCAAAGAAAATAAGGAAGGAAAACTTACATCTTCAGGAGCCACGTACTCCTGCCACTCCTCATCTCCAGAACCACCAGCCCCCTTAGTGGTGCCACGATCAATCATTTCCTTCACCCGCCTGGTGATAGGAACCGAATTATCAGTGGCATATATGAGCGTTTTCAGCTCTCTGATGTAAGCCCGCACTTCATTGGGGTTATCTCCGTATTGAAGGTCTTTGGAATCTAGAAGATATCCTATCCCAGGAAGTTGTAGGCCCTCACACAAATCCAGCCAGGCGGTTTCAGTATCACAGTATAAGCTCTGCCATAGCTGAACAGCCTCTGGTCTCAGATATAAAGACTGTGAGGAAGGTCCTACAATTTTTGATTTTAATTTCTTCCCAACTCCTGCAACTACAGATAGAGAATAAGAAAGTGAGACTTATTACTTTATAAAGTAGCAGTGATTGAAGTTATTACAATCAAATAACTCACTAGGAGCTGATGGAGTGGGTCTTTTAACTCTGGCCGGAGGATTATATCGGGCACGAAACCGCTTTGCTGCCGGTTGTGCCTCATCATCCCCATCATGATAATCCGAGGAATCAGTTCTAGAGGAGGAGTCTGTTGAACCTATTTCAGGAGGAGAAGCATCACCTTCATGAGGAAGAGTTTCTTTCTCTACAGTCCTCTTCCTCTTTCCCACTTGATATACAGGATGATTCAATATCCCTTTGGGGTATGATGCTATCCAGTGTTCGGCATAAAATGTAGTCAGATAATGTGCCGCTTTTTCAACTGGTAGATCAAATACTGCCCCAGTCTTCTCTCTTGATGTCAGCAACCATAGTTGTCGAGCAACCATCGGATGTTTCTCTAACCTGACATGTACTGGAGGGGATACAACAATCTGTTGCAAACATTTGAATTGGCGTGCAAATCTATATGGAGCATAGGCCTCGCATATGATTTCTCCATCAATCCTGGCTACTAACACGCCATCCCTGCAAGCTAGCATGTATGCCCTCAAATCCAAAGGGGCTTTCCCATAATCAACAAACCGCCCAGATGGCGGACTTCCATAAGGAAGGAAGTTGAATTCCTTATACATGCTTAGTCTTACTTTTATGTCATAACCATTGACATCTAATGGAGCAATTCCAGAGAATGCTTGCACTGACGGTCTGAAGGAACTTCCAGGAATTTGTAACCCATTCTGTACATTGTAAGTCCTGAAGTGAGTGGCGATCCATCCCCACAAAACCTGGAATGGTCCCACTATTCTTAAAGGAGATTTACCCTGGAAGACGTGAAGTAAACTCCTGTGGATCTTTGCTAAAATGGGGGTAGCTAACCCAACCATTTTTCCCTCAGCCAACTTGGCCGCAATAACGAAGGTCCCTGGCCTAACGCCTCCCTTCGAATCCCTGACCGGCAAGAGATAAATACTGAGCCACATTGCCAAGAAACCCGTCAGACGAGTTTTCTTTGGAATTCTTTGATTCACTTCATAGCCCCATTTTTCAAACTCTCCTGCTTCTAGAGTTGGCCAGAATGTGCCAGGAGCTCCTCTCTTCTCAGGTTTTGGGCAAGTGGTAGGACGTCTGGGCCGGGTATCCTTGGATTTCTTTTTCTTGGATCCTTTTTCCTTTGGCTCCATCCCTTTCTTCTCAGTAAGAAACACCTTCATCCATTCTTCCGGATGGATATATTTTCTGAAATGAGTTAATGAGGTCTCTGAACTCTTGAGCTTGTGAAAGATTTTGAATAATTCTCGAGCCAAAACAGGAGTCTTCTCTGGATCATTCCAAGTCACCTTGGGAGGAATGAATTCATCATACATATCGCCCAAGATTGGAGCTCCTGAAATCTTGTGGACATCCCACAAACTGATACCTACTTCTCCATGAGTCAAGTGGAAAGAATTAGTCGCTGGACTCCAGTGACTGAGTATCTCTGGCACGAAGATATCATGTCTGTAAATATATGTCTGCCCAACCCAAACAGCTTCATATATTGCAGCTCTCTTCAGATCCTCAATAAACTCTGCGCAAGTCTGTCGCACCCAGTATGCCCACATCCAAGTTGGCTTCACACCTCCCCCAGGGCGGAAATCCCAACTTTTCTTCCAGCCTTTGGACTGATCCATCTGAGCATCTCGGAAGATTGAAGGATGACAATGTGGTTGAAGCTCAGGTGTATGTTTTTTCAGATCTGGTGTGCAAGGGCTATGATGTATCACATACGCCTTCTCTACTGTTCCAGCAGTTTGAAATACTCCTCCGCCTGAGATATTTGCTGAAGCAAAATTGGTATAATTCTGAAACCAAGAAAATGGAAGATAATTCTTTACTTCTGGAATAATGACTTCTTGCAGATGACCATGACCATACAAAGGTAGATAAGTGCAGTGAGGAAAGTCGTGATGATATTTCTTCAGATACTTAGCCAAATCTGGAAGAGTGCTGTTTTTGACAGTATAGTAATCAGGGCCAATGATATTCATCATATCATCTATCCGCTTGCTAGCCAGTTCATCAAGTAATCCAGGTCTAAGAGCCATTGAATCTGCACAGGAGTTGAATAAATTAAACTCTTAAATGGGTTTTATTTTTCATAAAATTTGTGAAAGAATTTGAAAAAATGGCTAAGGCATTAAGGCGCGCAAGTATGGAGAAGTCGCGCAAGTGGTACATGTGCCGCGCAAGTTTTGGTCGCGCAAGTATTACCGCGCAAGCCCTATTACCTTGAGAGTAGCGCGGCAGCGAAGAAACAGCGAAAACAAGAGACTTGCGCGGCGAGAGCTCGAGAAATCCGGAACTTCAGATGCCATCTACGGCCGGAAGCCGTGTATTTATAGGCCAGGGGGCCTATCTGCGCGCCGCATCCAGATTGCTCAATACCTGCGCGACGAAGACTTGCGCGCCGACTTCTGTGCATTGAAGACTTGCGCGCCGCCCTTTTCCTTTAGAGGGATTCGATTTCCTCAGAGTCAAATCCTCATTTTTTCTCCGGATCCAACTCTGAGTGGGGACTTTTGTTGACGCTCCTTTCGTCACAGAATCTAAAGTTCGGAAAAGGGAATATCTGAGCTCAAAGTGATTAATCCTTTTAAGAAACATCAAAAATCGACAAAGGGATGGAAAAGGAGAACATTGCCCATGTATCGCGCAAGTTCCCTCTTGGTCGCGCAAGTACACTTGCGCGCCGCCTCAATACTTGCGCGACCCCTCATGGTCGTGCAAGGGACTTGCGCGACAGATCTGGTAACCGCCCAGTAACAGCCCGGGGTCTTCTTTTGCCTATAAATAGACCCTGTGGGCCCCCCATTCGAGGAGATCTCTTCCCAGAAACTCGGATCAAAGCTCCCGACGCCCAAGTCTCTTCTCAAAGCTTCCGGAACACTTCTAAGGTAATCTTTTACCTAGAACAGAAGATCTAAAGAGGAGAAGGAAGGCCCAAGTGTTGAAACTTATCAAACACTTGCGCGCCGACTTAATTCCTTCAATATAACTTGCGCGTCCCTTCTCTGGAAGAAACTCAAGAGGATTATAAAGGGTTTAAAAAAGAGTCGCTCAAGTATTTTAACTCTGGTTGAAAATCGCGCAAGTATCCCTCATGTCGCGCAAGTATACTTGCGCGACCAATACTTGCGCGCCGCCGCAGGACTTGCGCGACCTTCAATACTTGCGCGCCCCTATTTTTTTTGGGTGCCCATCTTGCCCATTTTTACCCCTCTTAAGCCATTTCACCCTTCCTATTCAAGATTCAGTCTTCAAGATACTCTTCAAAGCCATTTATGGCCTGATTTCTTGATTTGACATCCTTATCTGAAAGGAATTCTGTGAAATATCTCTCAAAACCTAGTGATTTAAACATCTTTATGTCACCAAAGATTGAGAGTTCATTCATTCAACCTCATCCTTTAAGATGAGAGAATCCTAACCTGGGTCTCCTTTTCAGGAATAAGACTCAGTCATAACCTTGGGCTTCCTTTTCAGGAGTAAGCCCCAAGTCCCCTAACCTGGGTCTCCTTTTCAGGAATAAGACTCAGTCATAACCTTGGGCTTCCTTTTCAGGAGTAAGCCCCAAGTCCCCTAACCTGGGTCTCCTTTTCAGGAATAAGACTCAGTCATAACCTTGGGCTTCCTTTTCAGGAGTAAGCCCCAAGTCCCCTAACCTGGGTCTCCTTTTCAGGAATAAGACTCAGTCATAACCTTGGGCATCCTTCTTAGGAGTAAGCCCCAAGTCTCTTAAAATTTCTCTTAACCAGTCATAATTTACCTTTGATTTGGGTTTCCTTTTCAGGAATAAAACCCAATCATAAGTCCCCTCCTAACTTGGGCATCCTCCTTAGGAGTAAGCCCCAAGATTAGAGTATTCAAATCTCCATAAAGCACAAATACCTTTATGGACCCTGTTCATGGATTTTCTCCCTAAAAGTAAATCCTAAACCTTCATCTATCTGGGCAGTCATCCATACATAAGCCCCAAACAAATTCTTATGATTGCATCTTTCATGGCACAATTGTCTAAATTTTACCAATACCTCTTGTTTCTCACACCGAGCATGACTCACGTGAGCTTAGAGTGTAAAAGTAATTATGACATTCATCTTTGAGCCATCAATCATAAACATCAAACCCCATTCCTCGAACTACGTGGGTTCTGATTCCTTTTTTTTAAAACAAAGGATACGTAGGTAGCCCATTTATGGGTTCGATCCCCAACTTTGAAATAATCTATGTCCTTCTGAATGACGATAAACTTCAAGTGCCCCACTGAGTGGCTTTAAAACCAGCTTGGTCATCATAATGACCAAGAGACTTTTATATAAATGTTTTGAAGGATACCATTGACCAAGAATCTCTAAACAAATATAGATGATTCTCTATTGATGAAGAACCTCGAATACATATAAAAGATTCTCTAAATTTCTTGCATACTTGATCATTGATTGTTAAAATTAAAGGAAAACTCATTTTATACTTGGTAATATAATAAGGATTCACGAACATAACTTAAATCTATAAAGAGAGTCCCGGAGTAGACAATAATTCCCCTCAAAAAGGTGTGATGAGTCCGACCTCCCATCCTCTCGACCAATGCAAATTCCCAAGCCTCATTAGCCCACAAGTTAATGAGCGCCTGCCTTTGGAAAGTAGGTCCAAACGGATGTGGAATCATTGGATGTTTCCGGTTCTACGAACAAACCCGTTAGAAACCGATCGGAACGTTTGAATCTCCCGTCCGGGAGGTCATCCCCGGATTCCGCGCGAAACATTATCTAATCATAATGTTCTTCAATCTCTTTATTTAATGGGTTATTCATTAATTCCCAATATATATTGACATATTTATATTCATACCTATTGGACTTACTTAATAACAATAAATACAATCATCATCATAACAATCCATTGGGTTATTCAAATTTTGGTATATTTTTTGAAAAAAAATAATATTTACTAAATTCAATATTATCAATGGATCATATCAATTTATTATATAGAAAATGAATTACTATAATTTATGTAAATAACTATCATAGATAAATATAAAGGGTACTACATTAATTTTTCTTAATTATCATAATGTGTTGGATATTGTCACTGATGGATATTATTTTATTATAAAAATGTATTTTAATGACTACTATTTATTGAATAAATGTTAAGGATGATGGTAGAGTGAGAAACACAATCTTTAGTTAACATTTGTAAAAATAATTTAAGAAGGTCATTGGAATCCAAACTAGAAAAGGAATGTAGTACAAGATAAAAAAGTATAAAATAGAGGGATACAATAATAAATGAAGATGATCTATAAATTTAGAAATCTATATTTAAATATATTCACATGGTTGGTAACATATTAGTAGAATATTTACATGCATAAATTACATATTAAGTTCTATAATATGATTTTTTAGGCAATATAAGATTACACAATTGTTAATAAAATTTTCTACATAATTCCATATAGATTTGATGTAAATGTTTTAGTATATGGATACCATGGACTATATTCGTCTCCACTAGATAACATTTAAAACATGTTAATTACTTATGATATGAGGAAATTTATTACAACTAAGAATAAAAATAAGTCTAATAAAGACATTTATTTTAAGGATATATAAATTAAGAAGAATCACAAGGATTTTAATGTTATAGAAAATTGAGATTAAAATGAAAATATTGTATTTATATTTTACATGATTATGTAACCCATCTATAGAAATATCAAAATAAGAAAATAAAAGTAAAATGGTATTTTTTGCATTAACATTCTTTAATTGTGGAGTTATTGTTCATTTTTCTATAAATTTTCAAAAATAATAAAGAATATATATCTAATTTTAAATATCCTTTTCATTAAAAATTCAATAGAAAAACATTTAAATTTAGAAAGAATAAGAATAATTTAAATGGTAAAAAAAGAAAATTCTAATGTATGAATACCAAAAATTTAGTATCAAAATTGGATAAATAATATAGTGTTGAAAGTTGGTTCAATTAATCTAAATCAAGTGATAAAGATGATAAACTATTGATTATAAAAGTAAAATATTAAGATTTTATTATTGAAAAAGATGAATGTAATGATAATGAAGAATGATAATTATTAGTCTAATCAGTGTTTGAAACATAAATTTTATATGTTTATTTAAAATATCTCAATGTTATATAAGTAGAATAAAAATTTAATAAATCTCCACATATTCAAATTTTAATTTATTCTTTCCACTTTGAAATGTAATCAATATCATTAAAAGAAACTAAAATTTTGAATGTTTCATTTTCCTAGGAGTATTTAACAAATTATGAATTATAAAATAAGCCTAACATAATGTTAAAAGGAACTTATAATCAGTCAAAAATGGTTTTTAGAGACCAGGAACTATACAAATAAATTGAATTTCAATTTTTGAAAATACATTCAAGAAATTAAATAATGTATAAATAGAAATTATAGAGTATATGAATCATCCAATAAACTTGATGAAAGATCAAACTATAAATGAGATAATTTAATGGGTAAAGAATAGTCAAATTTTTATAATATAATATTGAATTTTTGTTTATGAAAATTATAGATAAATTTTTGAAATCTAAAAAAAATTAAAGTAATCATTTATATCTAGAAATTATAAATTCAATTGGAACATTTATAATAATGAAAAATAGAAAATATAATCAAAAGGGTTAAATTTCATTGGAATAGGATTATAAAATACCATAATTTAGGTTGATAAAATAAAACCCTGTATAGTTTTCAAAAAAACAAATTTGAAAGTGTTACCGACTAGATAATGAGATAATTTTAAATAAAATTATTTTTTTTATGTTTATTATTAGTGTTATAGTCGCTTATAAACATTGAAAGATATTTTTTGTTACTTATTCAATGATTTTAGAGGTATGGTTTGATGGGGATAAAATCCACTAAATGAGTAGGATCTTTAAAATAAACTGAACTTTTGAAAATGAAACAAAAAAATTTATTTTATTAATTTTATTAGTTATATGAAATGTGTGAAAACTAATATAATTATGCTTATAATTGTATTACTATAATTCCATCTAAATTAATGATGAATAACACCACTAAATGTTTTCATAATAAAAAATAATTATAGGTTCTAAGATATATAATATATGTTTTGTTAAAATCATCACAAAATATTGTCCATGGATATTTTATAATAATTGTTCATATCATATAGTATGAGTTATGAATCTTATAAAATAATTTAAAAATTAAAATTATAGTTTGTTACATTTAAAAATAATGGATCTACCACAATCAAATGTTTTAACCAAATAGAAATTAAATACAACAGTATTAAACCAAATAATACATTATTTATTGATGAATTTTTTATTATATAAATATGATGGAGGAATAATTGTGGGTGTTGACTGAGGTGAATTTTTCTACGGCAGAATGAGAGTGAGATTCTCACACTATTATTATGATTCCAATAAATTATGTTATATTTTGAATATTACATTAATGTAATATTTTTATAGATATAATGGATCACTAAATGAGGATATTTTAATTAAGAGTAGATTATTTTACTAGAGATGATTTTCCATTTAAGGTGGATTCATTGATGAAAAAAATGAACATTTGATTCTAGATTATGGGTCATTAATGGTGAAACTATTGATGATAATGATAAATTTTAGGAGATATAATGTATTATTAATGGTGAAATTATTAATTGAATTTATGTGAGTCTATTTTCTGAAAATATATTTTTACATATATCAACTTATTTTTTTATTAATATTGACCACATTGGGTTTGTGGAGTAAATAATATATGGTAAAGTGTCTCATATAAATTATATTTCAAATAATATTAAATAATTAATTATAATACATTATTTTGGTTTTAGATTTCTTAAATTAAAAAATTTGAAAATTTATTGAATGAGAAAACACTTGACATGGTTATAAAATATCATGAAGATTTAAAATATATTGAAGACATAGTGGAATATTTTTCTAATATAATGGTGAATGAAGTTGAAAATAATATTTAAAAAGTTATTTTTCATAGAAGATTTATAAGAATAAAATATATGTCTAAAAGAGTTTTAAACATGAGGAATGAAATTATAAAATTTATTCAAGAGTAAAGGAATATAATAAGATAATCAAAATTAAATACTTAATATAATTTTTTTTCTAATATGGTTTCTATTTAACAAAGATGGTGTTTTTTATAATACTTTTTAATGATAAAAAAATAACTCTCCTAATAGTGATTTTTTTATATTTTTTTATAAAGGAAAAGGCATCAGATATAAGAAATTGATTTATAAATTCTAGATACAAAAGTGAATTGTTTTTTAGTATTTATGATGTTTATATTTAGTTCTTTATATCTGATATGAACAAACCCACAAGGTCCTGCCTAAGTAGTGGTAAACCAAGTGTTCCACCCCAATCCCTACTCTAATAGGAAGGTGGTTGGTGACTAGCACCATGTAAGAATATCACACATATGGGGGACCTTATACTAATGCACCTATATACACACACAAATTTTTCCAAGAACACCATATTAATATAAAAGAGTAAAAAATGGAATGATAAATTGATGATCAAATTTTAACATCCCATAACTGAATATGATAATACATAATCAAGGTAATAATGGTAAAATAAAGGCCCAAAAACTATAAGGAAGGTTCAACCTGACCACATGAGAGAATATAATCTTAGAAAAAAAACCTTTAGTTTGAAAATAGTTCAACTACCATAACCTCTAAGATCTATAACTATGAAACCCCACGCTGTTATGTGTTTTTATTTTCAAAGGAAGTTTAATTTTTTTGAAACCTAGTGGATAGTCTATTTTGGAAACCAATAATCAAATTGATAATCTGCGATTTTAAGCATCATGAGATGATATTTTTTGATATTTTTTGTGATCCTAGAGTTTCCTTAGGTTCATAGGTGAGTCTTGGGAGCTTCAGGTTAATTGTTTTCTGTTTTTGGTGGATTAGTATTAGATTGAATTATTTAGTGGGAATGATTTAGTTTAAACCATGCAACATCTGGAGCATGATGAGATTTTCAGTTCAATTTTTATAGAACATTATTGATTTTCACAATCATCACATTATTGAGTGTTAATCATGTGGGACATCAGAGAAAATCATATGATATTGGTTGGACTTGGGGCTTGGTGGAAGGTTTTCACATGGTCGTAGAAAAATTTTATGAAATGTTTAAAACTTAGGAAGTTTTGATTTTCATAGTTGGAACATGATTTGGAAAACCATGCAACTCGACCATTCAAGATGAGTGTACTTAGATATTTCCTACCATATGATTAGTGCATATTTTGGTAAACCTTGTGACCAACCTATTTGACTCAATAAAAGTGTATTTTTGCAATTATTACCCTATGATTCTTTAAACCCATCCAACTCCCCCACTCATCACATGCACATGGGAAAAATGACCTCCTCCCCTCTTTCGCTTTGGTTCCTTCTCTATTTGGGATGATTTTAGGTGTGATTATATTGAATTTATGGTGTGATTCATCACCTATTGCCTTTTTCTTAGTTTTCCTTTTCTTTCCCACTGATTTTATTTCCTCAGTTTTGGTATTTGGTGCTGATTCCACTAGATCATGGTGGAATCATATAATTTTGATGTGGGGTTTTGTCCAAATCGTGTAGAGGAGGTCTCTCATGATGGAATCTTCATTTTGTTACTCGGCGATTTTATGAAGGTACATCATTGTATTGTTAATCTAATAATTTTGGTAAAATATTAAATAAAATTAATTATATAATTGTTATTTTTTGTCAGGTATTTGGAACTATATTACACTAAGAGTGCATCATGGACATGTCATGTGCCTTTGGTTGTGATTGGAGTACGATAGAGATGATTGGTGAGTTGTCAAAGATAGTCCCATTAAATGATGTTATAAATCAAATATAATTTTCTTTAACTGAGTTTTATAATTAATTATAATTGAATATAACTAATTATTATACCTTTTTATGCAATCTAGGTGTTATGGGTATGATGTGAGGCATTAAATAACTACGATTGAGCTACAAAACTATGAACTTAAAGTAGGTTTCACTTTAATAAATGGAAGACAGTCCTTATATATCTACCCTACGGTAATTTATTTCAATTAATATTTTTTAGAATGTGATATGAGTACACACCACCAAGGTAGTTTGGATTTTTCATTTTAAATAAATTGTTTAATTAAAAATGAATGCAAAGGTTTAAAATAGACAAAGTTCCATGAGGGACCCTTATTCTATAGATTAATTGCCTCTGCTATTCAAGGTTGAGGCCTAGTTTATAAATGGATTTCCTTATATCATATAAGGACTGAAGTAAATACACTAAATGATATAAAATGAATGAAAAAAATTATTCCTATTGATAGTTTCCCTTGATACCTCCTTTTTGAGGTAAGTGCAGGACTAAGAGTATTTTCCACAAGTTTTCTAGAATGTGTTTCTTAGATACCTCATAGCCATTTAGAAATATAGATGGTCATGGGGTGAGTTTTTCTCCCCCACTGAGATATTATCATTTTGGTGGATCAGCTTTGGGTAGTGCAATGATATATTGGGTGTTTATACCGACATTGGGATGTAATGAGTAATTGGAAGTGTCTTGAGCCTTTTCTTAGAGAGGTGATAATACGACTTTTCCTAGGAGGCCATGTAGGCCTTGGAATTATATGATGATATTGGAAGATTTGTTTCCCTCTAAGAAATAGGTGTTGACCTGAGAGACATATTTTGATAATAGGACCCTAGTGGGGCATCGTGAATGAGATGAGATCTAGGGGACCCTATTGGGTTCCCCAATGATATGTTAACCCTAGTGAGACGGTGTTCTTGGTAAATGTGTAGTGATGATTATGAGTGTCACCTTAAAACCCAAATCAATGGTTTGAGCATGTAGTGGTTGTGATGATGGTAGGTCATTCACTAGAGAGATAGACTATGTTTATGTAAGATGGAATTCGGTGAATATCCAACCTTATAGTATATTATGGGAGGAATTAATGCCCTCCAAAATGTATATAAACATAGGGGATCCAATGGTATGGGATGATACCCCCACATTGATTGGGATTCCATTGAAATGCTCTTTGGGTCTGTGGGTAGGGGATACGACCCACCACATAGTTTTGGGTACTATAGAATTCCTTAATTGGGAATCAACCAATGAAACTATATAATAAGAGGATAATTCATATGTGTTTATCTCATGTATATCATGTTAGTTATCCCTGAGTTTTTATCTCATGAATACCTGGCAGGTTATCCCCTCAGTGTTAATCTCATTTATAACATTTCTATTATCCTTGGGTGTTTATGTTGTCTATATTGGGTGGTTCATCCCCTGAGTGTTTATATCATGTATATTAAGAGTATTATCCCTATGTGTTTATCACATATATAGTAGGTGGGAGATCTCATAGGTGATTATCTAATTTATAGTGTGTGGTTAATCCCCTAAAGGTGTATCTCATGTTTACTGGGAGCTCATCCCCTATGTGTGTATCAATAATATACCAAGTTGAGTAAGATCCCCTAGTTATTATGATGGTTAGAGCGATTACATGACATGATCATAGACAATTTGGAATTTGATGAAATAGGTTTTGTAGTGGATACTAGTTATAGGGTAGGACTTGGCCCCCCTATGTGGTTATCTATGGCTAGAACAATTACATGATGAGGTCAGAGACACTCTGACATTGGTCTAAGTAGACATTACTAGCCTCATGTGTCACTAAGGAATCGAAGGGATATAAGTGATTTATTATCCTTATTCTAAAGTTTATTTATTTATTTGATCATGTTACACAAACTCACATTTCATTTACTAGTTGTGTATATGACCATGTTGTTAGTTAATTACTATGTTATATACTCACACCCAACTTGGATGACTATGGAATTTGGGTCCCCAAGATTCTCTTCAATTTTTAGGAGTTTAGGTTGGGTAAATGCTAAGGATAAGATCATTCATATAGATATCTTGTATGGATTTTGAAGACCAGATGATGTGAGTATCTAGGATTTTTTTATATCCTCCTATATTTTCATTCTATCTTTTATTTTTTATATTTTATCGACCTGGTAGTCAGTCATTATTTTATGATTTTATTCCTATGCCTCATCACTATTATTGCTTATGAAGTTTATTTATTGATACATGCTATGTTGGTTTATTATTGGGAATGATGTTTAGTTTTTTTTATGTGAAATCTAATATGGGGGTATAGTATCCTTATGATAATACCTCATATCCCCATAGCTAGTTAGCATCTTGTGGAATATGGGTAGACAAGCTTGAGTTCTAGTCACCCTAGATCTATTTACTGTCCGAAGTGAGATGGGTTAGGATGTAACAATGTGTTATTAAAGAATTTATGTGGATTGTATCATAGGTTTATCTATGATTATTTTCTTACTGTTTGGGGATATTGTAGGCAAGATACATAGTAATGTGTTGGATCATGTTATGGAACTTGTACTGGTGTATAGTGAACACCTTTTCTAGTGGAATTCCAATTTACCTAAAATATCAGATATCTATTATTGGCCTCTAATATTATAGTTACTTTATTTTCACCAATCATGAGGCACATGTGTTAGATAATTTATGATTTATAAGTTATTTGGTCATTAACTATTATTCTAATTTCACGAGGTTAATAGGATTCACATGACATTTACATACATGTGTGTGATTGATATCACTATCAATGGAGGGTTTAGTAGTTTAAAATTTTAATAACAAATTATATGTTATTTTCCCATATAACATGGAATGTGATTCTACTAAATTTAACCACGATTTATTTTCTTTTGATTATAGTTCATGTGGATCTATGACAAGGTTCTTAATGATGAAGAGTATGGAGTCTCTTCATGTAAGGGATGTATGATAACCCTTAGTAAGATGTAATGGGTAGTTGATTCCCAAGTGATAATTCTTGAAAATAAAATATTTTAATTTATTGAAAGAATAAACAACATTCTATATAGTATTGACAGGCCTTCAGGAAATCATTAAATCCTTCATCCGAATAAATTTAGAAATTTATAGTAACCCGAACTACAAAAACTACTAGAACATAGAATAGTGGTAAGATTAAGTTGATACCATGAAAAAAAAGGGTTATACGATTCAATAGTTATGAATTTTTTTCATGATGTTCTAAGAATTGAATTTACTAAACTATCTTGAGGTGTGGAGTGTACTAACACAAAATATAAACAAGGATTGAGAGGGGGTGAATTCAGGAATAATTTTTCATAAATGGTAACTCATTTTTTTATGATAATAATCATTTAAATTATCTAAAATAATTCTTTGAGTATCTAGCATAGCCTTTTAGTGTCAACTTGATCTACATAGTATAACCAATCCCTCTGTAAGGGTAATTTAAAAACCACCCTAAGTGCATAAAGGTTAATCTATTAAATGAAGGATAAATAATAGTCTGCTCTTTCTCTCCCAATCCACTCAATTAAAATGGGTTTATTCCACAAGGATCTTAACTATCAAAATATTCCTAGAGATAGTGATTAAGAAAAATCACACAAATTAATATTAAATTAAATTATGAAACCCCAAAAGTAAAGAAAAATTAATTAGGTACACATTCCTCTCATCCATGTAACCCCTCTGTTAACTCCTAGCTACTCATACCTTCTCATAAAAACCTGAAATAATTAGAAATCATGGAAGGTGGAATAGAAAAGTTATCTCTAAAATAAACACACCATGTAATAATGAAAACATACTTGCATCACTTTTAAAACCAATATATTAATTCAGAGGTAAAAATCAGAAAGATTAAAATAATGGCATGTAGAATCATGGTTTAAGATGACCCACATACCCTCTAACTTCATATGTAAGATGGATTTCATCCAATTTTCCTCTAACATTATAATCCTACACTAATATATGGATCTACACATTTAAATAATAAAAAGTATGGTCTCTCTGAGTCTCTTCACACACTATCTATGGTTCACTATTTATTATGGGAATTTTCTCAAATCAAATATAAAATAACCCTCATATCCTATGAATGAATATACTATATCTTATTTGATAAGACTACATTATCTTTATTTGAAAATATATCATTAGTTTTTAATGATAGATGTTGGCCAATTCTTCTAATATATATTTTTTTAAAATATATTTTTGAATATTTTAATTACATATTGGCCTTATCTCTTTATTTTTTGGGATCCTTTGAACTCCTTAAGAGTAAACAAATACCATGAACATTTCTCCTCTTTAAAAACCATGAAGATAAACCTATATTTTATGTGTTGGGAGTGATATTATGGTGTTCAAAAGAAACAAACTCTATGGGGTGGGAATAACATCTATAGTGTATCCTCCATCTATCTATAATCCTCCATGTATAGCCATGAGATAGCATGTGTAAACTGGAAGTATCCCTCCTACTTAATAATTTCCTTAACACAACTATTTTAGGCTTCTCCATGATGTCTTGAAAACTCTATGGTGTAAACCTTTCAATTTATTTTTATTCTTCATTCTCCCCATGTTACAACACTCACATAATTTTGGAAACCCCGCATCTATGTAGCACTATCCATGACACAATGATATTAATGATTGTGAAACTCATTCTTTCCAACCTCAGGGTGATAGGGATATGGTGCAACATACGAGTGATGGTGCAACCTCTTCCTCATAGGATTATGTTCTTTGGTTGACTACACTACATAGTTATAGAATTTATGTAATGATTCTCTAAACTCAAGTCGCATCGATATCCTCATCAGTTGACTATGATAGTTCCATGGGGGTGTGGTTATCATCTAAGGCATAGTGGGTGTCTGAGGAAGAATCCTTGTGATTTGGCTCGAATCACAACATTTCAATTAAGTGCATAATATAATCATGAATCTGTATAACACTTCAGATGATCCCATTATTCAACTCTGCTATATAATATAATCCATTCCACTTGTCAAGAATCAAGAAGAATGGGGGTTGAAGGACCCCTAATGTCATCGTGCACCACGCCACGCTAGTGAGACCCTCTCCCATTATAGCATAGACCTGAACACCATGGGTCTTTGATGCTCCACTCTCGTTCATTCCATATATGACATGTGCATCCCCTCTCCTACATATATCCATACTTCCCCATATTTTTCTTGGCCAATTACCGACCATGAAGTGGCCATGTGGATTACTCACATAGGTTGAGGTCTAAACTATGTTGGGAAATTTTTTACCCTGAACACATAAAATGACTTAGTAATGTATGTAACATCAAATAGAAAATTAATTTAATTCATTTATATTTGATTTCCAAAAATACCATCCAAAAATATAAAATACCCAGAAAAGATGATTAAAATTTAAAAAATGGATATAAATAATTAAAAATAAATGAAATTAATCAAATGAAATAAAAAAAATTATACATAAACATTAGATCATCAAATAAACCACACTTAAACCATGATTTCGATCAGGCATTTATGTCCACTAAAATTATAAAATGATTCCCTATGATACCAATATTTAAAATTAAAAATTAATTAACTAAAAAATTATCAATGTGGGAAAATAATTTTCAACCGTCATAAGAAAATAAAACCAACTCCTCAATATAAAACAGCATATTTGATTTTCACCTAAAAAAATGACAAATCCTATCCTCTCTTCTATTTAATTCTATTAATCTATTATTATTAAACATGGAAAGTTTTAATTTAAATCTGCATGCTATTTTTTCTTTGTAATCATTCAAGGTAAAATATATATGGATTTTTCCTCATACCTTGATTACATGTGCAAAGCATTAAACTTTAAAATGATCTTTATTATCCACTTTTAGAGAAAAAAATCAAAATAAATCATGAGGGATTTAAAAATTATAATAATATGACTTTGTTGTTAAAGGATGGTAAGTGATTTATGAATAAAAGAATTAAATCTCAAAATTTATGTTTATCTATAAGTATAGTGCATGATAATTAATGTAAATTATAATAAAAATATCCTCTAAAAAGGTGACGGAATCCACTTCACCAATATCAAAGTAAATCCATGAACAATGAAATCATAATAAATGATTTAACCATCATGATTTTTCTTTATTTTTTTCAATTTTATTAATGTTTATCTAGGAAAAGTATCACATCTATTACCCAACCCCAAATAATAAAAATCATCGGTCAAGTGATGGTGATTTTTGACCCTCCGAAACTCAACCCAATTTTTTCATTTTTTTATTTTTTTATAATGGGAAAAATAATAAATACAGTTAAGTATAATAACATGATCCTTTTCCAACCCCCAAGTAAACACCCATTTTTTTACTTTCAATAAATTAGATAATTTTTTCACCAAGAACTGCCTATCCTGCACACTTGGACTTTGATAATCATGAAAAATACAAGAGTATATGTAAAAATGGATATAATTGGATTTTAATGTGGCCCATTCCTATCAAATTACATTAATGGTCTCTAAGTGAGTATGTGGGACCAATGAAAAAGTTGGGTCTCAAGGATAATGAATAAATCAATAAAATTTAATCAATCGTGATAATAGTGAATTTGTGAAATCATCACTTTGATAGAGCCAAATACAATTCCTAGTATGTAGTATGTCCCAAGTTATATCATGAAATTTACAAATAAGGATTGGAAAAATTTCGTCTAAGAACCTCTTAGGAATGGGATCATATGATTTTTAAGACAATCATTCATGAATTGTGTAATAAAAATAAATTAATCCACCTGAAATTTTGAAATTAAAATCATGCTAAATTGAAGGTAAAATTTTATATACATGTGAATAAAAATTAAAATCACCATTCATCAAATCCAAATTCATATGATTAACTCTATAGATTGAATTTACCTATATTACTCAATGAAATACATTATCATGAAAATGAAAACATAGAATCATGGGATTCCTATAAAATATCAAGTGTCATTGATCAAATAAATAAAAAACCTAAGTGTAGGTATGTTTTTTTATATTTAAAAGAAAAATATACTATGAAAATAGGGGAGTACCAGTGAATGATAAAATTTAATGTTTATTCCCCTGTGACTTCGAAGCTATTTTTTTCTGTTTCTATATTTTTTCTTTATAGACCTACAAGAAAATAAAAATTGTGAAAGAATAAGATACTTGAAATTAAAGATCAAATATAATGGGTGGGGGAGGTTTCACAACATCCTAAAATAAAATACCTAAGTCCTAGGAAAGAAAATAAATAAAAACTTGGGTTCCCAATTATAAATCACTTCGGTTATGGTCAATAAGCTCAACCTTACCTTGTTGATCACATGATAGGAGTAGGGTACAGATCCAACCATCCTATATTGAACCAATTATGGATTTGATAACTGTATGATTTATCTCTTCTAACTTTACTATTCTATAATATTATTTTATCACTTGGTGGAGAGTTATAAATAGTTGAGAAACCAAATTATTGGATTAAAATTTATTGGTTAGTACATACTATATAACACTCCACAATTTCATCCTTTTCTTTCTGTGCTTCTTCAATTTTTTTTTCTTAGATATTTTTGTACCACAACCCCTCTTTATTATTATTATTTTATAGGTATCTATTCAATAAGATCCATAGTATAACTCTATATTTAAGTAGATCATAACTCTTCCCCTTTATCTTGTTCTTATTGTTTAGCAGTGGATAGTTCTCCTTCTTCACAACCCTAGTGCCTCTCGATTCCTATGGACAAAACTCGGTAAAAATAATCCTTAGATTATTTCCTTCACCATCTAGAATTAACATATCTTAGGTTCCTTAGTGAATACTGATTTTCTGGTAAAATAAATGATTCATCATAAAGCCTCATTAGTTGCAGTGCTAAATCAAAAACAAAATACCTCTAAAATTTATTAGTTTTCTCAGAAAATTGTTCTCTAAGAATTCATGAATGGGGATACTTATTATCTACATATCTAGGTTTTTTTGAAGAACTGAATCTATATAGAGCACATGGATGATTCCAACCAACACTTATTGGTCAAGGTTATTTTTGTATTCACATTTTTCTTATATCTTTTGTTTATGTGAAATATAGTGCCTCAGAGAGAGAGTTTCTTTATCATGATTTAGATTCCTTTAATATGGGAAATTCCTTGTGTTTTCTGGGAGGGAATCTCAACACTATGTTAGAACCATACAATAACAATATGGAGGGTCCTATCCTTGTATGGATACAAATGTCTTCTAAATTTTTAGTTACAGTAATGGCCTAATGGATATAGGGTTCACTGGTGATATTTTCACATGGTGTAATAATTAGAAAGGGAGTTATTGCATATGGATCTTGTTGGAATGATTTTTTTCTAATCTCTAGGTTGTTTCCTCCTTTCCTAATGTAATCTTTTCTCACCTGTTTAGTCCATCTTTAACCATTCTAATATTATTGTAAAACTAGTTTCTATAGGTGCTACCAATAGGCACTTATTCCTCTCCAATCGATGGAAAAAAGACCCTAATTTCCTCATGGAAGTACATATGTATTATTCTAAACCCATAAAGGATAGATTATGGGTTGGATTTCATAATAATATCTGGAGGTTAAAGCAGGACACAAAAATATATAACTACAATCCGGAACCCTGACGCCTAGAGATTGATTCCATCAATAATGAAATTGAATGAGTTGAGGAGAGTCTCAAAACATATGGGATGAAAACTTCTTCAGTTAACCAATTCTAAAAAGAACACATGTCTGAAATAATTTTATAAGATGAATAGGTCACTCGTGAATGGTCTAGGGATTTGTGGTTGAAGGTGGGGGTAAATAACTTGTCTTAATTCCATTTTTGAATCAAAGAGAAGACCTGAAATTATATTTAGAAATATTCATATGGATGATGGTTCATTAACTAGAAGCCTAAAGATCACGGAAGGTATGGATGAGTCTCATTTTATGGCCATTCTTGATGATTCTAATCCTTACATAGAGATAGGGTATCCTAGGGTAAATATAGACATTTTTTATTTTATTTCCAATGTGGTTTATGAATCTGTCTGTTTATTTCTTGTGAGCATGCTGAAGGAGAAATATATTTGGGTTTTTATTATCTCTCTCAAATCTAAAAGTGCAATATGTCCTAATGGATTCTTAGGTTATTTTTGAATGCATGCATGGGAGCTTATTAAGATGGACTTGGTATAAATCATTTAATATTTTTTATGGGGTGAATCTCTTCATAGGGTGGCATGTGTGAATACATTGGTTTTTATTTTGAAATTTAAAGTCCCTTATTCACTCATAAAATTCCAAAACATTAGCATGTGAAATTTTCCTTACAAAATCCTTGAAATAATTATCAATCTAAGGCTTGTTAATTTTTTTCATAGTTGGGTTTTAGAGGATCAAAATAGATTCTTCAAAGTAATATCTACCAAAGAGTATATTGGCTTGGCTCAAGAAATGATCGGTGAAAATAACATGAAATATACTAGTTCCAATATTATAATCAAAGTTTATATGGACAAGGAATACAATATTATTGAGTGGAGTTACATTATCAATGTCGTGTATTTAAAGGGTGTCTCTGCATGGGTGGTTGACCTTGTTTTCTGGTGTTTCAACTCTCTTATTCTCTTTATCATTTTTAAGGGAAGAAATGTGGTTTTTTTAATTTAGTTTTGGTGATTAGATTGATAGATCCCTTATCACCAAGAATCTTCATTCTGTTTTAGGACTCTCTTAGTAGACACATTATTTGGTTCATTTCCAATGGTAGTGTTATTCCTTTCAAATACAAGCCCAATTTCAATGGTATTTATCATAGTTTTTTCATTGATGACATGATCCTTTTTTTCAAAATAAATAATATATATATTTGTAATCATAATAGAATTTTGGAGGAATATAGTAAATCGAGAGGATATATTATTAACTGTGGAAAATGCAATATATTCATTTCTAATAATTGTCCAGAGAGAAGAGGGAAAATTTTAAAAACCAATCATGGAATTCCAAAATGAAATTTCCCAATGAAATAATTGGGTTATGTAATATCTCTAGTTAGGGTGATGTTTCGACATTTTGAAGGGTTGTTTGATAAAATTTCTAACCGTATCAACAATTGGAAAATTTAGTTCCTCTCTTTTGGGGGTTTGATAACTCTTTTCAACCGCATTATTTCGTATGTATCCATACACATGTTTTTGGACTTAAGGTCCCCAATACAATATTGAATAAAATTGAAAAAAACCATGGTTTCTTTAATATGGGATTAAAATTATGATGGTCGTTATCACTGGGCCTCATGGGGGAGGCTTGCGTGGATGACAGAGGATGGTGGTATTAATCTAGGGAACATTGAAGATGAAATTCCCTCTATGCAAGAAAAAATGGTTTGGGAAGCCTTGAAAGGATGATCCTTATGGGATGGTTTAATAAATCATAAATATGGTCTTAATGTGAATGATTCAAGTGTTCATATCTAATGTCTCTAGAAAATGATCCAAAAACATATTATAGTTCTCAAATTTTACTCAAGATGGACCATCAAACATGGGGACATTAATTTCTAGAATCAAAATTAGAGGGGGGATACTAAGATTTTTGGGGTTTCTGAATCCTATAATATTCTTTTTCTAAGAAAGCATGAACCCATATTATATTAGTGTCATGATGGATCACCATTAGATCAACCTCTTCAGGTATATATTGATGAATAATGAGAAGGATAGACCCGTTCTAATGAGCGCACCATCTAGTTGGTTTTTTTCCAAATCATACCATCTAATTAAGAAAGAGGATACGATGTGGGGTGATAGGGGGAGTAATCTTGGGGGTAAGGAAATACCAATGAAGTTAAACTACTAGATCTATATAATCAGATATTTTTACATCTATATATATGAGGGGATCAAGCATAAGGGTATTTATCTTGCCTATAAATGAATGTGTTGTAGGAACTCCAATGAGGAATCAGCCTTCCACTATTTCTGACAAGGTTACTAGGTGGAGGAAGTTTGGGGAAACCTTGGTGAACTCTTTGGTTTTATTTTCAAGATTCCAAAACCTAGATATTTCCTAGTTAATTGGTTTTATGGAGTGAGTGATAATAAACAGGAATTGAAAACAAGGACAATCTTCATGGTCGTAGGTTGTTGGTGTATCTTGAATGCCATGAATAAATCCCACCATGAGGGATCTTGTAGTATGCATCAATATTTGGTGTCCAATTCTCATAGCTTGGTAGTTGAATAAGGGATCATCTTCAAGAAATGGGATAAATCTCCCTCCCTAAGGATGGGTATGGCTAATAGGAGTCATGTTACATTTTTTCACATTATATCTCTTCAAGGTAGATGTATTAAATAGAACCCCCAGACAGAGGCCTCATGATAAATTCTAATGGTTCATGCATTCAGGAAATCATATAGGGGGTGTGGGTGGTTAGATTCACTAAAGGTTTGGTGGTTGTTGCTTTCATCAGCTCCTTTGGTCATGAAGATTCCATTCTCACAGTGGACAACATGCTTTTCAAAGGGATCCAGGTTTTTATTGAGTATAATATTATTCTAGAGTCAGTTGTAAATGATTATTTGCTTCTCCATGAATCCCTTCATGGTCATATTTCTACACCATGATCAATTTTCTATCTAATACGGAGATGCGATACCCTTATTGGAAACATGGTATAAGGTCTCCACACATGGCATGAAGGACAGAAAGTGGCGGATCTACATTCTTCTTGGGGTTCACTAGATTCCCCTTTTAAAAAATTCTCCGAACATGGTTCTTTTCCACTTCATGTGCTGATCTTGTTAGGGGTGATTCTCTTGGGATACATTAATTTCATCCCTATTATCCTTGTCTGGATCTTTATGGATGTTTGTTTTCTATAAAATTTTAAGGTTGATGATGATAATGCATTAGAGTGATTATTTCATAATTAGGTTTAGTTATGGTTCCCATGGTTGGTCTTGAAGATATCATCCTTAGATTTGGATTTCCCTATTTTTTGTTCAATTTTATATGAGATGTGTGATAATGTTATTTAAAATTGTATGTTTTCCTTGATCTTTCTTATTATTATGATGAAATCCCAAAAAAACCCAACATGTAAAATTGAACAAGAATAATAAATATCCAATGATGTAATCACAAATCAAAAAAGTGAGTGGGGGAGGTTAAAGTATTGTTTAACGATTGACTTTATAAATAAATTTTCCCAACAATGACATCAAAAATTGATGTGACTAGAGTGTGTCTTTAAATATTTCAATTGAATCAATTTATAAACATTTAGTAACCCGAAATACACTAACTAGTAGAGCATAGAATTTTAGAAAGATAAGGTCAATGCCCTGAGGAAAATGGTTATATGATTCAATAGTTTCAACTTTTTTCATGATTTTATAAAATTAAAATTTACTAAACTATCTTGTGGTGTAGAGTGGAATGACATAAAGGAGAAAAAATGATGAAGAGTTGGGAGAGTGAATTCATGGATGGTGGTTAATGAATGATAAAGAAAATTTATTTATGAGGATAATCACATCAATTAGATTCAAGAATTCTTAGAGTATCAAACTTATCCATTCATTGTTAAATATATCTAACTAGGATGGTTTAACCCTCTCTTATGGTAAGTATATAACCACCCTAAGTTCATTAAGGTTAATCTCTAAAGTTGAAGGAAAAGTAATGGTTGAATTTCACTCCCCCAATCCCCTAAATTACAATATATTTCTTCCTTAGTAACTTCACTCCCACTAGACTCCTAGATAATGTGATCAAGAAAAACTCACAATGTAATAATAAATTGAATTATGAAACCCCAAAAAACAAACATTAATTAGGTACAAATCTCTTTTATCAAACCCACCCCTTCCCTCTTTTCTAAGCAACTCATACCCACTCTCACGAACAAGAATTAATGGGAAACTGAGGAAAAGAGGATGTAAAAGTTAGATATAAAATATATGTTCCATGAAAAAATGAAAATGTACTTGAATCACATTTATAACCAATATATGAATTCAATGTTACAAAGTGAAGAGATAAAAAAAGATAAAATCATAGCTTTGTGTCATCATGGTTTAAGATTACTCTCCTCCTCCACTCTCATTTTAGATTTCATATGCAGTTCTTATACTATGAATCCAATAATAAAATACTAGAATAACATCTAAATCTTCTTCTCTATATCATAGAAAGTTTGGTCTCTGTGTCTCTATTAATACATAAACTATAATTTTCTATTTATAGAGATAATTGTCTCATATAAAATTTCAAATCTCCCTGATATCCTCTATTTGAATTTATGTTATCTTATTTGATAAGACTGACTCATATATATTTGAAAATACCTCACTATTCTTTAAATGGATAGGATGGACAAGTCTTATCAATAGTTTTATTCAATTATATTTATTAAAATTTTAATTATATCTCGATCTCATCTCCTTATTTTCTATGATCCTTTGAACTCACTGCATGTAAGTGAAATCGCATGCATGTGTATCCCCTTTAAAATACTTAAATCTTGGCTAATATTTTGTGTGTGGGAGAGATATATTCTATAATTCAGAAGAAATAAACCCTATGATATGGGTAAAACTTATGTGGAACAACCTCCATCGTGTCTAATCCTCTATTCATGGTTATGTCTTAGCATGATTACCATGACTGCAGACCTCCTTCTTCCCTAATTCCTCGACACTACCATTTTGGACCTCTCTACAATTTATTGAAACCCTACGACATAGGATTTTTTTTTATCTTTCTTCCTATTTCTCCCAATGTATCAACACTTTCACAATTCCCCAACCTCCATATCTATGTAGCATTGTCCATTACACTATGGTTTTAACATTGGTACAACTCATTCTTTCCAACCGTGGGCTAACATGCCTTTATTTCAATGTAAGGGTGATGGTAAGACCTCTTCATCATCAGTTAAAACTCTAGGGACCACTAGGACACATAACCATGGATGTGAAGTATCTATTATCTAAACTCTATTGGCATTGATAACCTCATCAACCATCCATTTCGGTTCCGTGGTGCAGTGGGTGTTGTCTATGGTAAAATGGGTGTCTGAGGAAGAATGCGTAAATCCTCACTCGAAATGTAGTGTTTTATTTAAGTACATATTATCTATATGAATCTATATCCCAAAGTCAAGTATCCCATGGTTATTCTATTATATAGAACAAAATCCAATCCTATTATTGGGAATCAATCTAGATGGGGGTCAAAGGACCTCTAACACTACCATGAAACACCCCGTGCTTGTGAGACCCTCCTCCCACCACCTCGTGGATTCGAACCCTATGTGATAGTGATAATATATTTATATGCATGCCATTAATTACATGTACATACCCTCTACTACATTCAGCTGACCTTCCCTAGGGGATACTCAGCTAGCTACCACTCAGGGAGTTGGCATGTGGTTTTCTAGGATGTGTTGAGGGCTGGTTTATATTGGCCAATTTTTTACCCTAAAAACATATAAAAGACTTATTAAAAAATATATAACTTAAAAAATACATTTTATTTAATTATTTTTACATATTTTCCAAATATTTCATCCTAAAATATAAAATATCCACAAATCATGAAAAAAGATTAAAAAATGGGATTGAAATTTTAAAGAATATATATATTTATCAAATAAAATTTTAAAACCCATAAATTAAAATTATATCATCAAATCCCTACACTTAACCCATGATTTCTCTCAACCACGTATCTTTGATAAAAATGATAAATGATCCCCAATTCTACCTATATTTAAAATTAAAAATTAATTAACTAAAATATTATCAATGGGGGAAAATAATTTTCAAGTGTCGTAAAAGAAAAATGAAACCAACTCCACACTATACAATAATATATATGATTTTACCCTTGAAAAATGATGGATTCACTCCTCTATTCCATTAAATCCTATAAATCTTTCATGATTAAACATTACAAGTTGTGATTTACCTAAAAATTATATTTTTCTTATATTATCACTCAATGTAAAATATATAGGGAGTTTTCCACATTACTTGAGTACACGAAATAGAATTTGAACTATAAAGGGGACTACATTATACACTTTAAAGAGCTAAAAATCACTAGAAATAATAATAGATTTAAAAATTTTGAACATAAAAATCTATGTTTAAATAAAGGAAGGTGATTGATAGATTAAATGAATTAAAGTTAAAATGGAGGTTTATCTCTAAGTATAGTTCATGATAATCAACATAAATTCTAGTTACATTCTCCTCTCAAAAATTGACAACACCCATTTCCCTAATCTCAATTTAAGGCCCTGAAAAATGAAAGCATAATGAAAGAGTTAGCCCAATGATGTTTTAATTCCCTTTTCTTTTCAAGTGATGGTAATTTTAGAACCTCTAAAACTCAAAGTATTTGGTTTTATTTTTTTATTTTTTCATAGTGGGGAAAAAATAAATACCATGAAATATAATTATATGATCCTTATCCAACACCCATGGAAACACCAAAAAAATTTCCTTCTATTAAAGAAGATCACTTTTTCACCATGAACTCCCTCTCTCCACACACTAAAACTTTGATAATGATGGAAAACATTATATTATGGATTGTAATAGACATAATTAGATTGTAATGTACTCCATTAATGGTTTTTAGTGGAATAAGTAGGATCAATGAAAAAGGTGGGTATCAAGGATAATGGATAAATCAATAAAAAAAATTCAATCATGTTAACAGTGAATTTGTGAAACAATCATTTTGACAAGGTCAAATGTAATTTGTTGAAGGAAAAATTCCCCAATTTATCTTAATAAAATTATTAATAAAGATTAATAAAATGGTTTTAAAACCTCTTAGGAATGGGATAATATGATTTTAAATAAATTCACTCATCGCATGTGTAATAAAAAAGATTAATACACATGAAATCTTGAAATTAAAATCATGAAAAATGGAATAGAAAATTTCATCTATATATAACTAAAAATAAAAAATAATGATTCAGTGAATTTAAATTACTATGCTTAACTATATTCATTCAATATATCTATCATACTTATTCAATTAAATCCATATAAAAATTGAAACATGTCATAATGAGGTTCTTGAAAATTTATAAGTGTCATTGATAAAAAAACAAATTCCTAAGTGTGGTAATGCCTTTTTTCTTTTTAAAAAACATATTATGAAAATAAAGGAGCATAAGTGAATGTTGAAATTTAATTTTTTTTCTCCCCTTTGACTTTGAAGCTCATTATTTTCTCTTTCTACCTTTTTTCTTTATGAACCTATAAAAAAAATCAAAAAAAATCAAAGCACAAGTTCAATGAAATTAAATTTTAAAAATAATTGGTGGGGGAGGTTTGACAACATACTTAGACTAATGTAATATGTACTAAGAAAGAAAATAAATAAAAAATAGTTTTCCTCTAGAAAATCACTTTATTTTTTTCACTAACATCAACCTTACCTAATTTATTATATGATTGGTGTTGAGTATATATCCAACCATTTCATATTTAATGAATTTTAATTTTGATAATTTTATAGTATAGATCTTATATACTTTCCCCTATTTAAGAATATTTTCTCAATTTGTGGAGATTTATCAATGGTGGAAAATCCAAATTATTGGATTTAATGTTCATGGGTTGTGAAAACTATGTTACACTCCCCATTTTATTTCTATGGTCCCTATGATTCTTTATATTCTACACTTAGCTTTTCATGCTTAACATGCACTATTTGGTCTCCTTTTTTGGATTATTTTCCATAATATCCATAGTATAATTCCATATTTAAACAACATAAATTTTTTATTCTTAATTATGGTCTTGTTTTTCAATAGTGTAGGGTTTCACTTCTTATTCCTTCTCAACATTTAAGTAGGTTTACTCCATAGAAAATTCAGAACAATCGTCAAAATAGAAACATACCACAGACTGTACCTTGGGATTCGTTTTTCATCCAAATAGATCATAAATTTTAGCCTCATCCTCGATTCCTTCCTCTAATTCCATATCTTCATTATCCATGTTTTCTAAGAGTATCACTCCACTCTTGAACTATGATTCCATGAATATGAGTGATTATATCAGTAGAAAGTACAGTTGTGGTTCACATGGTTAGTCTTGAAGCTCCCATCCTTGACTTTGAGTTTCCCTATTTTATTGTTCAATTATCTATGATATGTTTGATAATTTGATCACTGATTTTATATTTGAGTTCATCTCATTAATTCCAGAGATCAAAAACCAAAAACACGTAGAACATTAAATATAACAAAAATGAAAAACAACCTAAGCTAAAATCAGAAAAAATAAAAGTGGGGTATTAATGTTTTTTATAAATATCTAATTTATAGATCATTTTCCCTATAAATGACCCTAGAAATTCACATTCCCATAGGACATAATTAAATAATTTTGAAAAATAAATTTAGAAATTTATAGTAACTCATACAACACTAAATATTAGAACATAGAATAGTGATAAGATGGGGTTGACCCCCCGAGGGAATGAGTTATATGATTCAATAGCTTAAACATTTTCCATGATTTTCTAAAACTAAAATTAACTAAAATATCTTGAGGTGTGGGGTGGAATAACAAAAAATAAAAACAAGGATGAAGGGACGGGGTAGAGATTTCATTGATGGTGGTTCATGAAAGTTAACTCAATTTTATTTATGAGAAAAATCATGTCAATTATCCACAATAATTATTTGAGTATCCCGCCTATCCTTTCAGAGATAACTAGATCTACCAAAAATGGTAGATCCTTCAATAAAGGTAAGTCTATAACCACCATAAGTTCATAAAGTTTAATATATTAAGTATATGGTGAAGTAATGGTCTTCTCTCACTCCTCATAGTCTATTAAATTATTGTGGGTCCATTCCCCAAGGATCTTTACTCTAACTAGATTCACAGATAATGTTACTACGAAATAACTCAGAAAGTAATGCTAAATTGAATTAAAAAACCATTAAAGTAAAATATAATTTTATTATCTACACATCCCCTTTAGAAAACTCACCCCTCCCTCAACTCCAAGACTCTCATACCTACTCTCACAAACATGAATTAATTATAAACCGAGGAAGGGGAATATAAAATTAAAATCTAAAATAAATTCACAATTAAATAGTGAAAATGTAATTGCATCATATTCACATCCAACATATGAATTTATAGTTAAAATAAAAAATATAAAAATAAGATAAAATCCAAAATTCGAATCTTTATGGTTGAAGATGAACCTCCTCCTCCACTCTCAATTTGGATGTCAGATGGTGTTCTACCACTTTTACCCCTACATTAGTATCCTATACTAATAATTGAATCCCCCTAGTAGATTAAAGAGATTCCATGATCTCTAACTATATTTTTACCAAATATATCCTTCACTATTTATAAATATAATTATCTCATATCAAATTTCAAATCTCTCTCATCTCCCTTACTTGAATTTATCATATGTTTCTTCATAATACTCCCTCATCTTTATTTAAAAATATCTCATTATTTATTAATGAGATAGGTTGGATGAGTCTTATCATATATTTCCTTAAAATATATTTTTGAATATGTTAATTCTGTATCGACCTCTAATCCTTGTTTTTTGGGATTCTTAAAACTCATTATGTGTAAGAGACATCCCATGCATGTGTCTCCTCTTTAAAATCCCCAAATTCGGACCTTCATTTTTTCCATGGGGATTGATATTTGAGAGTTCTATAGAAAAAAACCTTATATAATGGGAATAAAATATAAAATCCATCATCAATATTTGGGTAATCCTTCATGAATGGATACAATATATTAAGTGTACCATGAAAAAAAAATATCCTTCTTCCTTATTTCATCCCACTACCATTTTGGGCCTCTCTATGACATCATAAAAACCCTATTGTGTATCCCTTTCAATTTATATGTATTCCACTCTCTCCCCATGGTGAAACCATTACGCGACACCAAAAACAATATCTCTAGGTAGTTACATCCACGATACAACAATTTTAATTATGGCATAACTCATTATTTAGAACATCATGCCAAAAGGTATATGATGAAACATATGGGTGATGGCATAACATTTTCTTCATATTTTCAAGATCTAGGGATGACTACACCGCATGTAAGTGGATATGGAATAGTGATTTTTCAAAACCTAGTGGTTTTGATCTCCTCATTATTCTTCCATGTAGGTTCCATGGTGAAGAAAGCATTGTATATGACACAAAAGGTGTCTAAGAAAGAAGTTCGGAGGCCTGGCTTAAAACGTAATATTTCAATTAAGTGCACAGTACCCACATGAATTTACATCCCAAATAGGAATATCCCATAGTCTCACTCCACTATATAATATAATCCATTATTCTTTCAAGACATCAAGATGGATGGGAGTCAGAGGACCCCAAAAACCCCCATGCACTACCCTGTGTCAGTGAGATTCTCCTCTCACCATCACATGATGTAAATCCTTGTGCATATCTAATAGTTTGTTCCCATTGGTTCCATGCATAAACTATACATCCCCTCTTCCATACATCACTAGACTTCCCTGTGTATTTCTTGGGTTGATTCTCCTCTTGGGGAGACCATGTGTCTTGCTCCCATGGGTTAAGGGCTAGCCTATGTTGGCCAATTTTTTACCCTAAACACATAAAAAGACTTAGTCAAAAATATAACTTGATAAAGACATATAATATTTTTATTTATTTTAAAAAAATGTCATCCTAATATATAAAATATCCACAATAGATGATTAAAAATTAAAAAATTCTAATAAAAAATTAGAAACAAATTAAATTTATTAAATAAAATTTAATAATTTATACATAAAACTAGATCATCCGGTATTTTCCCATAAAGGTTATTTGGGGAATTATAATTTACTAAATGAAATCACTATGATTCATTTGATATGGTTCATCTCTGAGAATGAATTTATATATATGGATATGGATGTGACTTTATCCTCAGTGAAGTATTCTGGTATGTAGATGCTCATAGAGAGAGGGTCCTCAGTTGTGGTTGATGATTTTTACATGTGATGATGGTTATATAGATGTGATAACCCAATATGGGTGTGTCAGAACAAAATTTATGGTTATATTTTGGAAGGGTTCATGAATGACACTTCATGATTTGTGATTTATGTCATGCCAGATTTATGGGCTATATGAGCCACCCTAGTGACCTTTGAGACACAACATAGGTATTTAGTGATTCGACGAGATGTGATATGTGAGGGTAACACTCAATAGGTATTAGATTAGTCTTATTAGTGTATTTAAAGTGAGATTCATAGTTATATACATGTGTTTTAAATTGATGCATGAGGTGTTCTATTAGCCTGTGGTTTGGGTAGGAATATTCTTAGAGGATGATTGAATGGGAAGGGTTTTCCTAAGTTATGTGATTTGGATTTATCATGGGATTACCCAAGGATGTCGACATCCATTGATGGGTTTGAGGAAAAGAAATTGGATTCCTTGAGTTACTTTAGTATCAAAGTTGGGGGTTTCATGGGTGGGACTAGTGGAGTACCTAGCCCTAGTAATTCTGGATGTGATTTTGAGAATGGTTAGATCATGTGTAGACAATTTTGTTTTTGGAACAACATTTATTGGTATAAGGACATGTCATTTACCATAGAATAGGTGAGATACCAAATTATGAAGTGTCATGTTGAGGTTACTTCTGGTTTAATGATATTGACCTATGTGTCAGCATGTTTTTTGTTTGAGGAACATGCACATAATTTCGTTGCAATGATACTCTTGGGAGTGTGATTCAGATTTTAGGATTGTGTGGTGAAGACTGGAAGGTATGTTATATTTATAGGTAATTAAGGTGGAATGCGGTGGCTATACACATTTCCATATGAATTATGAATCAATGAGTGACCATGTGTGATATAAAGATAGATGGTTTTGATGAGATACTTGCGGGAATGGAAACCTATGGTATTGGATAATAATGAAAAAATTTACCTACAAATAATTATGATGTATTTTATTACATGATTTCATGGGTTCATATTAGATGATCATGGATCGGGAGGATAAACACACATTTGATGATGGAACCTATCAAGGTTTCACTCAAGGTGTTATATAATGTGGCGTATATGGTAGGGAGTGTACCATTGGTTATGGAAGGTGTGACCCTTGATAAATATTGAATTAATGCATTCCAAGGGTTATGTTTCATTGAGATAGGGAAAATTGGTGATTTATATTTCATGATGTCACCCGACTATGAGTGGGATGGTCACATCCAGTCATTATATGAAGTAATTGATGGAGTGTGGGCCATGAGGGTATGACCCTCATGCTGGAAGGATAATAGATTTGATAATATAAATTGTTAGATGGTTGATATAAAACTATATCGATGATAATATGGATAATTCAATTGATTATTCCCATGTCAATACCATATTTTAGATTCAGATGTGAGTTTAAAAAGAGTTTGTACATTGGAATCAGACTCATGATGTAAATTCAGTGTTTCTACTATGATTCTAATCATTACTACATTGGTTATCATGGTACAAAATTGAGGAAGATTTTACTATTGATGATCCATCCATGTAATTTCATCAGTATCTATTTTTGGACTTTGATGTGCATGTTTTTTATTAAGAGATGTCTCCAAGATTTAAGGTATCCTAATCGGGTAAATAGATAGTACATTAGTTTATGAAGATGATCTTTTTTAGAAAAATTCATCAAAATAAGGTCTAACTATTATTTTCATGTGTGATTGTATATGGTGGGTGGGAAACAACGTCAGGTACATTTATTCAATCATGATGAGAGCGTTTTGGGGTTTGTCCATAGATTTTCAAATAATAGTTGTTATGTTCTGATTTATTGTATAAACAACAGAGACTTGACTGATTCAGTTCAGAATCATAAACTATGATTGTTAATAGTGTTTTAACAACATTATCATGTTTTATTGGTGGGGTGTGGAGTTTTAAACTACACCAATTGGGTCATTGGACCACTTAGGAAGCATTTTTAGCAGGAAATACCAATGGTGGGGAGCACTGTGGATTATAATGGGCCTTTATGAGATAAGGCCTATGGTGGGGAGCACCATAAAATTAATGATGAATGGATGATCTATGTAAGTCAATAACAATTTTTAGATGATTGAGGTGACTTATTGGGGATGAGATGCATTAAGGAGGGGTGTTTATAAAACCATAGTCCTTTATGAGTTTTTATTTTTAGAGGAACTTTAAATTTTTGTAAATCTAGTGGATGATCCATTTTTTGAACCATGATTTAGATAAAAAAAATATGAGAATTCAAGCATTACGAGATACTTTTATTAGACATATTTTGTGGGCCAAGTGGTTCCTTAGGTAATTAAGAGAGTCTCAGGAGGTTTAGTATTATTTTCATGAGTTTTTGGAGGATTCTACCTAGGGTGAATGGTTTGGTGTGCACTATTTTAGATAAACCATGTAGCACCTTAATCTTTTAGAGGTTTTCAGTTCAATTTTTATAGAACACAGTTAATTTTTATTACCAGGGAATGAAAAAAGTATAAATGAGTGAGATTTTAGAGTCAAACATGCACACTTGGTTACAAATGGGTATTGGTACAGGGTTTTTGTGTGAATTTGGAAATTTTTTTTGAAATATTTTAGACATTAGTAGTGATAATTTTCATGGTTGGTATGTATTTTGGTAAAAAAATTTCCCAACTATGTGATAGGGGTGTACTTGGAATGTGTCTACTTCATGGTGAACATATGGTTTGGAAAACCATTTTTCAAAATTTTGGGACTCAGTAAAAGTGTGGTTTTATGGATTTTCCCTTTGATTCCTTAAACCCTATCCCCCTTTACCTCCCTTAATGCACACATGAGACAATATACCTCTTTCCCTATTACTCATTGGTTTCTCCACCATTTGATATGATTTAAAGGTTGATTCTTTCACATTTAAGGTGATATTCATCCCTCATTACCATAATTTTTTTTACTTTGATTAACTCTTTATTTTGTTTCTAGATTTAGGTATTTTGTGTTTTTTCCACCTGTTCATGGTGAAATCATCCAATTTTGATGATGAGTTTTTCTCACTCATATAGAGGAGGTCCCATGGGGAATCTTCACACCATTACTCTATGGTTTGAAAAATGTATTTATTCAAACCTATTTTCTAAGTTTTTTAGTTAAAAATTAAATTAATTTAATTTTCTAATTGATGTTGTGTGTTAGGTATTTGGCCCAAGATGACACTGAGAGTGTTTTATGGACCTGTCACATGCCTTTGTTTGTGATTTGAGTTTGACAGATATTTTCAATGTGTATTTGGTGGTTAATCCATTTAAATTAAGTTATAAATCAATTATATTTTTTTATAGTTGACTTGTATAATTAACATAATTGATTATAATTAATTATTGGACCTTATGATGTGATATAGGTGTTTGGGGTGTGAGGAGAGGCATTGAAAATCCACGACAGAACTTCCAGGATTTATAATTAAAGCCGTTTTTTGCTTCAGTAAAAGGTAGGTGGTCCTTATGCATCAACCCTATATTAGTTTCTTTTATTTAATCTTGTTGTAATGTTATATGAGGTCTTTACACCTTGGTATATTAATCAATTCATTTTAAATAACTATTTGTTTTAATGAATGCATGTGATTAAAATGGACAAAGTGCGAAGGGACGTATGTGATCATTAGACATAAGTTTGATTGCCTTAGCCGCCAATAGATGAGTATTGGATTATAAATCTTCATCCTTATGACTTAAAAACCATGACAATCATACACTAAGTGATATAAAATTAATGAAATGTAGAGGACCTAGTGATTGAGTTCACTTGATACCTCATTATTGATGTGAGTGTTAGACAAAAATTATATGGGAAAAGTTATGAAGGATGGGTTTATGAGATACCTCAAATCTATTTTTCAAGAGATATGGAAATTTGGTTAGTATTAAACCCCCTTTGAGACATTATTACATAGGTGGATGATCCTCTGTAAATTAATGATAGGCCAGGCATTTAGACTGACCTTGGGATGACTTGGGTACTTGTAAGGTCCTTGAGCCTTCTCTTTGAGAGGTGCCTATATGGTTATTCTTAGGAGGACAATGAGTCCTTGGGATGTTGTGATGATACTGAGGGGAAATTTTTTCTCCGAGTAATGGGTAATATCCCAAGAGGCATATTTAGAAAAGAGTACCCTGGTGGGGCTTCCTAACTAAGATGCGGAAAAGGGGGCCCAGTGGGTTCCCCAATGACATGTTGATCATAGTGAGTGGTGTTCCAAAAAACTGGTTGTGATTATTACATGTGTGAGCTTAGATACCAAATTAATGATTTGAGCCTACTATAGATGTGATAAGGCAGGTCGTGCACTAGATAGGTTGACCTTGTTTATGAAAGATGATCTTGGGTATATGGCCTTCCCTAATGAGATATTATAGGAGAAAGTAATACCATCCTCAATGTATGTATACATAGGGGATCCATGGGTAAGGGATGCAACCCCCCACCCTTCCCATGTTTATAATCCTTATACATGTTCCTTAGATTCATAGCTAATTTATGTGTCCCTCCTATAGATTTGGGTGCTATTAAATGACATTACTGGGAGTCAACCATTGATCCCATATACTAGTTAAATTAGACCTTGGTTTTTATCTCATGAATACCAGCTGAGTTATCCCTAGGTGTTTATCTCATGTATACTTGGTGGGTAATCCCTTGAGAGTTTATCTCATTTATAATATATGTGTTATCCCCATGTTTTTATCTCATGTACGCTGCATGGGTCACCCCTTGGTGATTATCTCATGTATATCGATTAGGTTAGCCCAAAGTTTTTATCTTATACATACTGGGTAGGTCAGTACATATGTGTTTATCTCACATATACTAGGTGGGTTACCATTGAGTGCATATCTCATATATATCAGGGGTATCAACAGCCAAGTGTTTATCTCATTTATAAAAGGTGGTTCAGCCCCTCGGGTGTTTATCACAAGTATACCAGGTGGTTTGGCCCCTATGTGATTATCTTCTATATACTAGGGTGAGTCAGACACTCGATTTATTACGTATGTTGACAGGATTACATGATGTTCTCTAATACACTCTCATATTTTCTGAAGAAGGTATATTAGATGATGTTGGTTCTAGGGTAGGACTTAGTCCCACTATGTGGTTACATATGTTTGGAATGATCATGCTACAAACTCACAGTAAATATGGAATTATCCAAATATGGTATGACCAAAGAACTCGAGGGTTGGTAGTGTTTTATCATCTACGTTCTACTATTTATTTATTTATCTGATTATGTCATATGCTCTTCCATTTAATTTATTGGTTATGTAAGAGACCACATTGGTAGTTCCAAATAACCATGAAAATTGAGTACCTAAGAAGATCTTCATTATTCACTAGTTTAGGTTGGGCAGAGTCCTGGGATGAGATCATTCATCTAGATAGCTTGAATTGAGTTTGGAGATTGGATGAGGTGAGTCTCTACGATTTTAGTCATGCCTCCTAATTTTAATTTGGTATTCTATTTTTATATTTGATCGGCCCAATGACTGATCCTTATTTTATGAAATTATGCCTCTAAATTATCATGATTATTAGTTAGGATGTTTATTTATTCCAACATACTTTGATGATTTATTATTATACATGATGTTTGGTTTATTTTACTATTATTCTTCACTCTGATATGGTGGTATGGTTTCCCCATGAAACTACATCAGACCCTTGATTCTAGTCAGTAGCCACTGGAATATGAGGAGGTACACCTAAGGTCTAATTTCCCTTAATTCAATTATTGTTCAAAGTGAGCCATGTCTCGATGTGACAACTACGTATTGCCTTTACCAGGTCTACCATGATCTCTATTGAACAACCTATCATCTACATAAGACATGAGACATGAAAGCATAGCCCATCCAGGAGTAAATATATACATACCTAATAGGACACCATGAAATCACCATGTTTAAAATCCAAGGAAAGAGTTTCATCTCATAACTAAAACTAGGAGGGTAAAAAGGAAGAACTAAGATATACCCAAACAAGTACTCAAGTCATAGAGTATGGTCTTAGTTTTCACAGTCAGCCAACGTAATTTTTTAAGCTTCCTAACAATTTATATACTACACATGTAACATAATATGAATCATAATGGAGGACTTACACCTTATTTATTGACATATTAGTCTAGGGATTAGTGAATCTAGTGGAGAACCTGAACCCCATAGGATCTCTTAGACGAGGTAGTTCTAACTCCACAAATAGAGAACCCGCACCCAAGGATTGTATAACGAAAAAGGTCCAGCCAGAGACAAAGTCTCTGGCCATTTATTAAAATAACCAAAAAGTATAGCAAACGAACACAAGAAACAAGCGCAAACAGTTACAAATCAGAAGCCATACGCATCACCAAATCCATCGCCATCACCCGGGTCAAACGCCTCATCCGCGGTAGCCGATTCCCATTCCGAACTTTCATACTGCTTCAGTATCTTCGCGTACTTTCTTCTGAGATTTAACTTCTCTAAACACACCAACTCCTCAGAAGAAATCATACCTTTTCTTTTACTTAACGAGGACCGGGTGGACATTGGCTTTGGCATGGAGGAGTAATCCTTCCGCTGCCTTCTTCTTGGTGATGCAGACACAACATCCCCATTTCATGCTACTGTCTTCTTCCCATGCTGCACCACATCACTAAAGGAAGCACGGCTTCGATCACCATTTTCTTTTTCACTGTCAGAAATATCCCCCCATTTTCCAGGAAGAATCACATTCTGAAGACTGCTGTTCTCACCCTTCTCCTGCCCAGTATGACTAGAACTGTAAAGTGTTGCCATGCACTGTGACTGCCCAGAATCTGCATCTTGCATATGCAATTCACCCGGCAGCTTCTCTCCATCAGTCCAAACACCAACTCAGATGATCACACCTAAACCCTCTCTCTGACTAATAGTTTCTAGGGGAAATTATTTTTTACACCAACCCACCTCACATATCTAGTATCGCAAATATTCTCACCATCACTTCATAATCATAATTATTATTGAAAGTGTCTACTCATGTGTTTATTTATGAACCCAATAAAAAAGTTATAAAAGGTATGTCACACAAGGTAGAGTACATGACATATATTTTTGGGGTACATTATGGGTAACACTACTCAGGGTCCTAGTCATGTGCTTGTTACACACTAAGTCTAGTTTTCTGGTGAATAACTACGTGAATTTTAATCCAAATGGAATGTTGGTTTACCCAAGGTCTTGAGTGTGTTCTCTCGGTACATGATGATCTAACTAGTGGGGGTTCACATGGAAGGTTTGTGTGTGTGGGTATGTGTGTGTGTGGGGGGGGGGGTAGCCCCATAAAAAGTATTATGTAATGAAAACCAAAAAACTAAACATCACATAGATTATGAAACATGATATGTGTTCTTCAGAACTAATTTCTATATAGTTGGTCCATTCCCAAACATGTCACCTTCTACTGATTGCTTCACCGCAACCATCACATTCATTGGGATTTCTGCTATGATATCCACACGACATATTTTCTGACATCAATCCCGTGTAGTAAAATATTTTCTAAAAACAATTTTTTGGAAGATAAGAATCTCATCACATCCTCGATTATTTCCCATGTGAAGCATTCATCATCTGTGTCCCCGTCCAATTTCCCTAAATATCATCAACCATCCTTCACATTGAAATCCTCGAATATTCATCTATAATAAAAATCTATAACACCAAAAATGATCACTCAACAACATAACATGATCTCAATCATGAATCTATCATTTATTTAATTAGTAGATAAAGGTAAAATAGCTAAAAAAAATAGAATACCAGTGATGAATGCCTAAATAAAGGAGGGAGAAATACATAAAATGAAAAAGGTGAGTATTAAATGATGGATTAATTTGATATGGCCATAGTTGACTGGAATAAAATATAGAATCAAGGAAGTAAAAAAACTTTATATGAATAAATTCAAAATTCAAAATTCTAGTAAAAGAATAAATTTTTAGGGCTATTGTTTGTTCATCCTAAGAATATATTTTTATAAGAAATAATACATAAACACAAAGGTAAAACAATACAGGAATAAATCAATAAAATAATACCCCTACCTCAATGGTGTATTTATCATAGATAAATAATTAATATTCCTCGATGTTGATGATGAATTTCTTGGATCTTGATCATCGATCCATGAACCTTCCTTATTCTTCATCAAATTCTCACCACATAGAGGCTCTCTCTAACTCCCACCACCTAGTGTTATACAGCTAACCGTAGATAATGGATATAGAAGGGATTATATAGAATTTATTTTAGGTTAGAAATTTAATATATAATATTACCTTAATTATTTAATTTAATTAATTTAATTCCTCTAATATCTACTATGACTTTTCACCGACCATAGGCCAATTTAGAACAAACCTTATATTGATTATAGGGTAAATATAAAATTATAGATTTACTGGAGGTCTTACTTCCTATCACTAAGTCTCCATTTTATAGGAAATCCATTATTTCCTAAATTATACATGCATGTGAGTTAATATATTTAATATTTTTCATTTTTCAGCATCAGGGCTATATGAAACCTGAAACTCCATTCAAACTCATTAATTAGATCAATTAATAGTATTTAAAATATACAAAGGGTATAATCAAAAAAATAGAACCATTACACTCTCCCAAACTTCATGTTTTTCATCATGAAAAGTATTAAATACTCAAACATGTGACGGTAATGAGGTTGTATCTTATTCACCCACTCCCTTTAGCTCTCCTAAAGCATCATGTGCCGCTAGAGAACATGTACAAAGGGTATCACCCACCCATAAATGATCTTATCCTTCCGATCCATGATTTACATAGAGTACTCTAAAAAGGTGGTCATGTGCTCAATGTCTAACTCTCCATAGTCAATAACATCCAATGGATTGTGCATGTAACTCCTTAGCTGCGACACATGGAATATGTCATGAACATAGTCCAATAGTGGAGGAAATCTAGGTGATATGAAACATCAAAGATCCTATAAGGAATATAAAATGGACTAATTAACATATGATATAGCTTTCCACATAAGACAAAGCTTTAGAAAGCTCATCAAGGTGAGACATTTAGAAACACATGGTCTCTCTCACTATACACCAAAAGCCTTTTTCATCATTCCATAGAGGAATTTTGATAGATATAATTTTTCCTCATCAACTCTCAAATGATTTTTACTTTATCTCTCATAGCTTTTACTAACACTATCACCTTAAGTACTGATTACCCAAACTCTGACTATCATAATGGTGACATATAAGGTCTCCCACATAGGGCCTAAAAAGACTCATACCAATAGTAGAGTGATGGCTATTGTTTTATAAAAACTCTACTTTAGGTATTTCATCCTCCCAACATTGTCCAAAGGATAACATGAAATCCCATAACATTTCACTAAAGACTTGAATATTCTACCCTATCTTTCCATCTGTCTAGGGTTGAAAAACGTGATTATCTAAAATTGGGTTTTGAAAGAATCTTGAAAACTCTTCTACAACCATGAAATAAAATGAGTATCATGGTTTGTGAAAATTGATAATTTAATTCCAAGAATTCAAATAATATCTTATATATAAGCATTACAATATTTCCATCAAAATCTATTCTCTTTTAGAAATAAAGTTTTCTAACATCGTGATTTGATCAATGACCACCAAGATAACCTTATAATATCTCATATTACTGAGAAATACCATAAAAAATCCATTGATACACAACCCCACCTCAATTATAGTTCCTCAAGGGGCTGGGCTAACCCTGCTAGAACATTACCCCTATAATTTTCCTATTGATGAGTGAGGCATTAAGATATGAATTCTATAATATTTCTCCCCATCCATGGCCAAAAAATTGAAATCAAAGGCCCAAATACATATTTTACACTCCTAGATTCACCGCTATGGGAGATGAAAGAAACCATCTCATCAACTCCTCTATAAACATGGATGGAACCATAGTCCATTATTGGAAGAGTATTATTACTCCCTACCTTTAGATAAGTAATTGGGATCATTTATTCTAAATAAATAGTCGTGTGATACATAATAATCAATATATTACCATTTTAATTTCCTCATGCAATATATTAGAAGGTGGGTCACAACCATTAATCATATGTATAAGTATCCTTCCTCATCCATTAAGGATAAATGTAACAAGTTAAACTAATCTAAAACCTCACCTAGAAACTAGGAATGCAATTTAAAACAGATATCATATGATACTAAATTCAATTTTCCTATAGTAATGGAAATATATAATTCATAGTCATGTAGGAACTCTATCCATAACCCATGTCTTAAGTTGAGATATCTCATGGTGAATATGTACCTGAGAATATTTTGGTTATATTAGACAAAAATATACTCACTAAGAAAGCATCGTCTCTAAATATTTAGGGTGAACATTACAATAAGAGACTCTAAATCATTGGTTGAAAAGTTTTGCTTATGGGGTATTAGGTTCCTAGACTCCTAATATATCACTTCCTACCTTTACATCAATACAAACCTAAGACTAGCTACATAGGCATCATAGAACACTACATACTTGATGGAAAAAAAATACACTTGGTTGTTTATAATGCTTCTTTTTGTAAATAACTACCTCAGTGTTGGTGTTGTGTAGAAGTGATGATTCATGGAGGGTTGTTTTAGATTCAATATATCCTTAATACTTGGTTTCTATGGATGTAGAACTCTGTATGGAAAAAATAATGCATTCCAAAGACCTTATCTTGTGTTATGTATGTTTTTGGTAAGAGATTCCTACATCGTAAGACAACCTTATACACTATAAAAGATACCATAGCAGGCTATATAAAGGTATTTAAATTGGAAATCTATAGGTTTCTATGTCATAAATGGTTTGTTTAACTGATGTAAAGTATGGTGGACATGAAAAATATGGTTAAACCCACCCAATTATAGCTTTAATGCATACTCTGTATATGTTTCTAGATGATCTCAAGAACTAAATAGCCTAGAAGACTGATATGGAAAGGCATATATGCCCCCATGTATGCATAAACTTGTATGTGTGAAGGCAGTCCATTCCCCTAAGGGGGACCATGAGTAGGGGTGTTTAGCCTCTCATGTGTGGGTTGAAATAGGAGGCTATAGGCGATTACTAGTACCAGTCAGACTCAAATGATCTATTGGGATGTGTCTGTATTTATTATCTATGATTTTTTTGGAGGAAAGTCAAATATATGATTTAATATTTATGGGATTCACCGCAACCAAATTCCTACACTATAGTGCTCATCATAAGGTAGTTTTGATGAATTTCAATTTCCCTAAAATATTTAGGATTATTTCCCCATAGAGATCGGGCTACACCCTATAATTTTTAGGAATAAATTCCCACGTCATACCTACTTCTTGTGTCATAGAGGGTATGAATTTTTTAGAAATGGTGATTTTGGTGGTATAAAATCATATAGGATCCTACACCATAGCAATGATGACAATTTCATTGGATGTTATATGTTATTGATATAAATTAAAATATATCATGAAAAGATCATAAGTGAATTTAATTTAAGCAAGATTTTATAGATCCGGTTCACTACAGGAGGCCACACCACATAATAGTGGAGTAAAACTATAAAAAGATATTATATCCCTCTTCTGCTCTATAGTTCATGAGGATACACTATGTTTAAGCTTTGAAAGGAGAAGGATATGATATAAAATATTGAATCCTACCACATCCTAGAAGTTACAATAAAATATTATAAGTTTGATAGGTAAATTAGGCTCGAGTTTTAATGCATTTAATGTGATATTAATGGTACTTAATAAGAAAATTTAAGTGGGAAGGATACATGGAATGATCCTATGATGGAAGAGGGATCGTTGATTTATTCCATCCCTTGGATCCAACTAGAGAGGTTGTATTATCCACAACTACAGACATCAATTTGAGAGAGTTAGAAAAATATGATTATAAAGAGGTTTTCCATAAGTTCTCATAGGCAGAATGGAGAAGAGGTTTTCCACACATTATGGGAAATTAAAAGTGAATAATTATGAGGAAATTACATAAGAATTATCTTGGTAGACCATAATTATATTGGGTATAATTTACACACCATTAAAATTTTATAACCACATTTTTATCTCATGAATATGATCAAGGATTTCATGGACGGATTAGTGATTTCCTCCTTATGCCAAGAGGCAGTGATCTTTTCAATTTGTTCGATCTGGGAGTTTTGATGGCCAGTGAGATAGATATATTTTATAAAACAAACAATAGTAGTGTTCATTAATGTTTTTAGAGCATAGGAATATGAATGTGCATGATCCTCAGGCAATCCAAGTTATGGTGATCTAAGTAAAATCATATTCATGATTTTCTAATTTCAGTCACTTATAAATAGATAATAATATAGATAAATGAGTGTTACTCACATGAAAAGAATAAGATCATAATTAATGTGTTTATGTTTTAAAATATGCATTACCCTAATTTACCCATCTCTCAGGGATATCTCCTTGATAATGAACTAAATATTACTATAAAATAGAATTATTTTGGTTCTGAAATTTTCATTCAATGAATCATAGAGGAAATAATAGTGTATAATCATGAAATAATCCTAATTTTAAAATGAAACAATTTAATATTATGGAATAATATGATACAATACTATTTTGGGTACTTGTTAATGGAATTGTACTCAACACTTATTCATGATATTAAACAAATATGGAAATTTGAGTGTTATTAGGAAGATACCATAAGACATTGTATGTAGATGAAAAGGAAATCAATTCTTTAGGCGGAGAATTGGAAAAATTTATCAACACCAAAGTACTATCCTAAAAAACCTCTCATTATACAAGGGGAAAATATTGAATATTTATGATGGTAATCCTAATTTTCGATAGGAAAATATAAAATTAATGTGTAATAAATATGAAAACATGAGGATGATATGGATTGAAATAGTAAAAGAATCTACTGATAATTTATGTTCTCTTATAGAAGACATGTGTGGTCTTGGTGAAAATATTGAATATGCAATAATTTTAAAAATAATCTTCATGAAACTACCATGGAGTTTCAATCATAATGTATCCATTCTAGAGGAAAAGATTCCAAAAGAATTATCATTAGATAGACTTTAGAGTACACTTTTCACAAGTGAAATGGGAAATAGAAACAGTGAGGCCAGGATGAATGAGAAATCATAGGAGGAGACATTCACGACATTAAAGAAACCTTATGTTAAATAAAATATAAACCATGATCTGGTCAATAGGGTGATGTATTTTCTTTCCTCTAACGTTAATTGGAGAAAAGTAAAATTCAAGGCAAGATTACAATTTCTTGTTTATGATGTGATAAGGTAGGATATCTCACTAGTAAGTTATTTAAAAAATTTGAAGATGAATAAGATGAAGATTCTATAAAGAAACCTTAAAAAAGGTGAAAAAAACTAGGGAAAACCCCATGAAGAATTCTTTAAGAGGTGAAATATTCTCTCTCATGAATAAAAAATATTAGATGTGTTATAATTAGAGGAAGTCAAGGATTGTAGGGTTGTTAAAGAAAATTAATTTTTATCCATCATTTATAGGATACAATCCATTGAATGTGTTGCTAAAAATGTGAATTTGTTGGTAGAGTTGATCATGAAGTAGAACATAAACAATATGAAAAATTTATGGATAAATCTAAGAAGTAAAATTTAGTTGTTCTTAAATCAAAGTTGAATATAAAAAAGGAGGGTGAGAATTTAGAACTGAAAGAAGATATTGAAATAGTGAAATCTAAAATTTTTGGAAACTTAGAAAAGGAAGTGGATCTCAAGATCAAAGTTGGGGAATAGGTTCAGGTCATAGATTTCCTAACCAATACCATGAAAGAAGGGGTTAAATTAATTAAATATCATGAAGAATAATTCATGGTTTGATAATGAAAATTTGAGGATCGAGAAAGAATACTCATGTTTAGAATGGTACCAGGTTTCTGTAAGGTACTAACCCCATTTAAATCTATATAATACCCTGGTGTAAATAATTAAGATAATTTTTCCATCCCAAAAGTTTATCAATTTAAAAAAAATGCAATTCTATAGTTGAGCGTGATCATAAAGTGTATACATTCATGAGTCATGCTAGACCTCAATCATGAAACCCTATGGGGAATGTATAAGATCACAAGGCCATTGATATATTTTAAATTGATGTAAAAATGAAATACAAAATTATGTGTTATTGCTGTGGAAAATTGGGAACCATTTAATATGCATGACCCATTTCAATTTTTTCCTAGCGTATAGTCATTAAATACATGAAAGCATTTTTCTATCTACTTTTTAGGAATTTATTAGTTATTTATTTTGGTGTGAAAATTTTGGGCACAAATAATCCCATTGTTCTTCAAGGTTATAATAGTAAGTGACTCATAACACTCATAACGGAGGAAAAAACAGCATATTACTTTAATAAATGTTGTGGAAAATGAATATTGATTCTCAATTTTGTAAGATCAAGAAAAAAATTTTGAACCAATGGAGAATCGGGCATATGAATTATCTAGAGAAAATCCTCAATGTTCATGGGAGAATAAAAAAAGGTATGATAAGAGAAAAATTACAATAATTTCTTGGAGACAAATACAAGGGTCTGGTTTATGAGTTCTAGACTACAGGTGTACCTCACACATGACTGAAAATTAATATATTCCAACTGGAATAAGATATAAAAATGGTAGAGTAGTTAAATTTGGTAATGATGAGGGACTAAAAGTAATTCGATTTTAGAAGCCCAGAGTTAGTGGAAAGGATCTTAGGAAGACATATGTTCTCTTTGATGAAATAGTTAACACAAATTTCTTAAGTGTAATATTTTTATATAACTCAAAACATGCTATGTAATTTGGAAAGAATGGGAGAGCTATTAAAGTGGTAGATAGTTAACTTTTTTAAAAATGAATATTTTCCAAGGAAAAAATTTATCTTTTTGGTGATTAAAACTGGTTCATGTTGTACAAGGAAGATGAAAATAGTATTTTCCACAAGAAACTTAGGAATTTGAGCTGAATATCATTAGAAAATATGGTGAAGAATGATAGAGTGAGTTATCTCCCTAAGATCACACGTGAAAATATATATACATGTGAATATTTTTAAAATGGAAAGTATATTCTAAAGAATTAAAAGAATATGAAAAGAAAATCATGAATATTATTGGAACTCGTTAATGTGTAGTTTTTCATGAAAATAAATCCTAAATTATTTTATAAATAAATTTATTTTGTATTGTTTGTTGATGATTTTAGTAGGATGGATTGGTTGATGGTGATTACTCATAAAAATAAAGTGTACAACTGCATCATCCAATACATAAGAGAAGATTAAAAAATTCATGGTGTTAGAATTCAAAAGATTCACTCTCAAAATTTAATGGAGATAACAAAAAAACAAATTGGGGGAATATTATAAAAATATTAGGATTCAACATAGAGTGTCAGTGATGATAAATCCTCAAAATAATGGAATTTTTGGGAGAATAAATTTGACCATAAATAACATAAATATTAATAAAATCATTAAAAAATCATTACTAGAGAAGAATTGGATATAATCATTTCGTACAATGATATATATTTCCAATTACACATTGTTTTGTCTAAAAGAAGATAAGAATCTCTATGAAATTTGACATGTAAATAATCCCACACTAAAATACTTATGGGTGTTTGTAAGTATTTTTTTCATTATGAAAAAGAATTTGAAGAATAGAAATTTGAAATCATATGGAGATAAAATAAATTTTCTTAGATATAAATATAGGAGAAAATCATACCAATGTTATAAGAACAAACTGGATAAAATGGTGGAAAATCATGATATGACTGTGACTTAAAGTGAGAAGAATTTGGAATCAAATACGAATAATTCAAATAAAAATATCTTAGTTTTGGAGGATAGTTATGAATATGATTTCGGCTCCGAGGGGGGGAGGGTTAGGGGCTATGAAAAAAAATTGATAATAGCTTTGATGCTAAAGAAAACACTACAGGGACATTAAGTACAAATAGAATACCTATCATATCATAAATCACCGATAATAATATGTTTGGTGATTAGATAGATTCTATGAAAACAGGACGAATGAAAGAATATCAACAATCATCTTTTTTATCTCTGGTGGAACCAAAATCATTATATGACACTTCCATGGAAGCAAGTCGAGTCAAATCTATGAATGAGAAGCTTGAATAGATTGACTAAAACAAAACATGAAAAATTGTTTCAATGATAAAAAATAAAAATGTGATCAGAACCAAATGGGTTCTCCAAAACTAACTCAATGAACATTTTATTGTGAAAAGGAATAAGGCACATCTAGTGTGTATAAGATATTTTCATAGTGATTGATTTGGTGGTGATGAAACATTTTTTCCACTTGACCAACTTAAAATGATCATATTAGTTTTAGATTGGAATGTGAAAAAGGATTTAAAATTTTATCAGATAGACATCGTATCATCATTTCAGAATTATATCCTTTAAGAGTATGTCTATATTTGGTAGACAGATGGATTTATAATTCATGATGATGAGCTAAAATCTTTCTATCTTAAGAAATCATTGTATAGGATGAAGTAGAAACCAATATCTTGGTACTCATGACTATATATGTACCTATGGAAGCTATATTAATATATATTTAGTCTTTATAACCACATCTATATCAATAAGGATCAAGGGTAGTGGATGATGGTTCTTATATATGTTGCTGAAATCATCTTTGGAGGCTCAGGTGAAACCCAATGCAACTGGTCTTTAGAATTAATGAAGTGTGAATTTAAGAAGTCACTAATCAGTGAATTATAAATTTGAATTGGTTTGAAAGAGATTCATTGAAAGGATACTAAATTTATCTCCAAAACCAAGTATGCTAAGGAGGTTTCTAATAGGTTTCATATGGATAATTCTAGACTAATGGCTACTCTGGTAGATATTAGGATAAAATTTTCAAAGGATGGTAAAGGTATTTATATTAATAAAACTCTTTATATGAAAATTCATGGTTGTTTTATTTACTTGATATCCACATACCCTAAAATTTTGTTTTCCACATATCATTATTGTGGATATCATAGTTGTCTGAATGAAAGTCAAATGAAAGATATGAGGCATATACAATGTTATATCAAAAAAATAGTTTAATTTGGGATATATTATTTCATAAATTCATAGTAGTATTTAGTGTGCTTTATGGATAGTGATTCAGAAATTTTGGTTGATGACTAAAAATAAAATTTTGGATATGTTTCATATATTATGAACTCTTTTATGTCTTGGTAATGTTAAAAATAAATAATTAATTTCACTAAGAATCATAATGGTTGAATATGTCCCAGTGACCCAAGAATATACTTAGTTGATATGGATGCAATAACAACTTGAAGATATTTCCATTAAAGTGGTATCTCCTATTCCAATCATGTGTGACTAGTCAAATGAGACCAAAATTAGTAATAAAATTATTCAACAGTCGATAAATAAGTACATTGACATTAAATATCATTTCATAAAGGTGAAAGTGGATCAATAGGTTTCTAATGTTGAGTATGTATCAACCCAAAGTCTAGTACAATATATCCTTAAAAATTTGTTACCCAAGTTATATTTCAAATAACATCATTTTTCTCATGGATTACAACCAAATCCTTCTCTTTAGATGGAATTGGAAATATGCCCCCACTCCTTATGGACATTGTTTTTTGAGATAAGTAAGTTTTCTTTCCTTAATAACATTATAATCTATTTAACTCTCTCTTATGAATATTCAATTAAGTTCTCCTTTGATCCATCGATAAAGGTGTATAATTTTGTATGGGGGAGAAGGAGAGAACATACTTAGGGAGAAGTTGGGTAAGGGAGCATCCACAAAGGGGGAGGGGTTTTTTCACTTATTTAGGGGTTGTAGGTTTGAAAGGTTGATTCATGTAGTGAAACAATTTTTTATAAGATAATTTTATTAATTTTATAAACATTTTTCTCATATTAATCCTTGAATAATGTGATATTATAGTTTATAATTGATGAATTGGTTATGCACTATTTTGATGGTAAGAGTAGAAATAAGTATCTTTGGTGTGTTTTGTTTTAAAACAATATATACATAGTGAAAGATAGGTGATAACTATTGAATTTCTATGGAATCATCAACAATCAAAAAGGGGGATATTATTAGAAAAATCACTTCAGAAGTTCATTGTTCTTGTGTTTGTTAACAATTAACTAAGTGTTGGTGTTATAAAGAAGTTATAATTCTTGGAGGGTTTTTATTTAATAAATTCATAAGACTTGGTGTTTCTAGAAGTAGAACTATATCTAGGAGACTGAATCCATAACCATAGACCCTATCTTGCATTGTGGATGTTTGTGGAAATAGAATCCTACACCATAGGATAACTATCCACACAATATAGGTGATCATGGTAGGAAATGTAAAGGTATTTACATTAGAAATATATAGGTTTCCGCACTAAAGGATTATTATTTCATTGTAGTAATGGTTTGAATATATGAAAAATATGGGTGAGCCTACTCAATGTCGGCACCTGAGTAGCCTCCAGACATGCTAGTGGTAGAGATTAGGCCCCACATAGGTGAGAATACCAGTAGGTATGTGCATGTGAGAACTAATGGGTATAGGCATAGTTACATGTGAATGAATAAAATGATACAAGGGAAACTATGAGAATGGGTGATTCTACTATCATATGTATTTCATCATAGAAGGATATAGGTGAGCACAAGCACTATTGATAGTTGAATGAGATATTGATAGGAATCTGGACTTAGGAAGTGTGGAGTCTATGCAAGAAAGTTAGATATTGGATTCAACATTCATGGACTACAATATAAACAAGTTCATATTGTACATTTTCATCAAGATATAATTTCAATCATTTTAAATTCCTCTAGAAGATTCAAGGTTCATTATCCATTGAGATAAAGATTTTTTATAGCTTTATTGGGGAAGATATTCACATGCTACTGTAATAACTTTCATTATAGAGGGTATAAATTCTCCTAAAATGGGGATTTTCGTGATCTCAAGTACTATAGTTTCCTACACCGAACTAAGGAGGATCACCCTATTGGATGTCATGTCTATTAGAAAAAAAATTAAGGAGATCATGAAGATATCATTGGTTCTTTAAATTTAAACTGTATTTTTTTGGATCTGGTAATCTATAGGAGGCCACATCATAGAGTAGGAGACCGAGACAATAGAAATTGAATTCATCCCTCTTATTCATGATAATGTAAGAATATATGAAATGGTGAATATCTGGAAAGATAATACTGTATTATATGAGGCTCATTCAAACCACATTAGATCAGTTACAATCAAATACTGAAAGTTTTAAATGTAATTTATGCTCAGATTTTGAGGCCATTAATGTGAAGTTAATGGTCCTTAATCACCAAATTAATGTGTGAAGGACCCATGGAATGATCCTATAGTATAGGAGGATCTATTTATTGAACCCGACCCTTGGATCAAACCAAAGAGTTTTTATTTTCCATAACTACATATATATATTCAAGAGAGTTGAACAAACAAGATACCATAGAGATTTTTTAAAGGATATTATAGAAAGAAAAGAGAATAATTTTTCAACACATATTAATAAATTAAAAGTGAAGGAGGAGAAGGAAATTGCATGAGATTTATCTCATTGGAATATCATCATATTGGGCATAAGTGATAAAAAAATTAGGTGTATTTCAATATAATCAAATCTTGAAGAAGATAAAGGTTTTCATGGAAGATGTAGTGAGTTCCTCTTTGGGATGAGAAGTGGTGAGATTTTAAAGTTTTATGAAAAGTGAGTTTAAAATTTTATTTAGATAACTAAATTATGTAAACCAAACAATAGTAGTTCTCTCTAGTATTTTTGTTGCATATTAGTATTAACTTTGTATACTTCTTGGAAATGCTCAGTTAGGGTGAACCAAGTAAAAGTTTATGTGTGATTTGTATCTTTTAGTCACTTTTAAATAGAAAATAAGGTAGTGAAAGGAGTATTCCTAACATAGAGAGAAAAATAACATAATTAAGTGACTTATGTTTTAAAATCCTCATTACCTTGATTCACCCCCCCCCCAAGGGTAATCTCCTTGATAATGGAAAAAAAAGTAATAAACCATCTCTTTTATAAAAATTGGGCGTACTTGTTAAATTCTACCATAAATACTAAAAGTCATAGTGTAACTTCTTCAAATAGATAAAAATATTACCCTTTGTGGTTAATGTATTCAATGGAGTTACAATCCTAGATAAATTTGGAATGAATTACCACTAATAGCTAGACAACCTAAGGAAACACTACACCTTTGACATGCTCTTGTGTGGATCTCAAGATAAAACCATGTCAATATTCACTTGGTCCATATAAATTCCCTCCTATGAGATAACATGTTCTAGAAAGTGAAAATTTTAATCCATAATGGAAACTTCAAGATTTTTCTATAGAAATGATGTTGTAAATTTATTCCCTGGACTATCCTCAAATGCTATGCATACGCAACCTCCAATATAAAGTATAAGAGAATTTCATTGATAAATAACACTAAAAATATATCCATGTAAGGACAAAATACCTAATTCATGAGTCCCATAATCACTAATGGGATGTTAATCACACCAAATGGAGTCACTAGGTAATCATAATAATTATAGTAACATTGGAATTCCATCTTAAGTATATCCTCCTCATATATATGCATATGTTGATATCTTAGCCTAAGGTCGCTATTCAAGAACCAATTTTCCCCATTCATCTGATCGAAGAGGTATTTAATTTTATATAGTAGCTACTTATTCTTGATAGTTACATGGTTTAGGTGATTCTATTCAATGAAAAACTCAATCTAACATTCTTCTTCTTTGTGAACAATATTGGAGTTACCAAGGAGGACTCACTTGGACTAATAATACCATTACACTGAAGGCCCTCTAACTATACACTTAGCTCTTAAAGATTTGTGAAGGGTATCTGATATACTTATGAAGATATAATAACATTCCTAGGGTTCAATTAAATATATAATTAAAACTCTGGATGAGGAGTTAAACTAGTTAATTTCTAAGGGGAGACATCTGGGTACTCCTCTACCATTACAAAAATTCGATCATCCAATGAGTGTACTGAACCAAGGTTCAAGATATAAAATGATGGAAAATTAGTTATAAAATCATAAATATGTTACCAAATTTCCCTATGTAAAATTTATTATCACCTGTGAAGGAAACTATTTATCGATCAACCTGAGTACATTATATCCTCTATAAAAAAATTAATCCTAGGGTGGATATTAGATATCCAGTATATACAAATAATTACATCATATGATATAATTTCAACTAAAAAGTGATCCTAATATAATTTATCTCCTATAATATCTAAGTCACGCTACTGTTAGAGAAGTTTTATAAAACAGATATCCTCTAATAGGTGTCTCTAGTCATAAATCTTTGGTTATAGGCTCTATTGGAATATCTGTTTCTCAAAAAAGGGATAAGGCAAGAAAGGAATTTATCACTCCTATGTCTATTAAAATCGATGATCGGTTAGAGAAGACATAGATCATACCTAAAATATTTTTGGGAGCCTCTATGTTATAATATTTAATAACCTAAAATTAAACGCATCACTGGCCGCTAGATCCCTAAGCCTAACATAGACCAATTTGAGGTGTTTGTGGCAGTTTTAGTTCATAGAATCAACCACCTCCTATAACCTTTCTAGATACTTTTCCATAACCTCAGGCCTATGTATCTCCCTTCCAATGTCACTTCCTTGAATCAGTATCCCATATACTACTTTCTTATCAACCTTTTCATGGTGGTATAGGAATTCCATCAAGATATAATCTCACTCGTTATAAGAAACACATTACAAATCCCCTAGAAGACTATAAATCCTCTGAGAGAATTTAGCTATTAATCTTTTAGGATGAGTCTGAGCATGGTGATACCTCCTACACCAGGGTTTTTACACCTAACTTCTATCATTGGTGGTTGATGACTCTCAACCATGGTGGTAGATGACTCCAACAAACACCTTATAATGCTCATCCAAAAAGTTTTCTACTATCGGTTCTTGCTCCAACACCCTCATGTTTATTGAAATGAATATGAGAACTAATCCATCTTGAATATCTCATCGAACTCCATGATTTAAATTCTATGATCAAATGAATCCATCATGAACTGCGACAAGAGTGTATAATGTGATATTGATAAAACTTGAGTATACTCTATGACTGAAATACTACCCTATTATAGCTCAATAATATCATGGATATGTACTTAACATATTGTTAGTGGGAAGTAATCCTATGGAAATAAATTCTCATACTTAGTCCATAGCAGGTTTTCCTCTGAGTAACCAATTTACAACAAAATCCAACTCAGTCATGGATAAGATTATCTGTAAGAACCCCAGTATGCCTAGAATTTGTTAGAACCAGACAGAATACCTGGATCATTCCCTCTATCTAGTCTTCAATAACCTATCGTTCTAACTTACCCCAAAATCTGGGTGTTCTATACCTCTAGAAATCATAAAGCACACTCAGCCGATGTCTTTAATCATCATATACTACTAGAATTATCTAATTACCGTCACAAAGAAAAATATTGGATTGTTCTACATGGATAAGATATGTTTGTTTCTAAATATGTGGATGTTTTTCCAATTTCCCACATGAAAAAGAACCTCCTAAGTCGACCCCTAAACTAAGGCCTCATTGCTTAGCTAATTTTCATCGCAATGCTATAGAAGAATACTTACAAGATGTATTTATAGAGGAATCCTAAAATAGTCAATATATACATTTTTTGAAAGATCATATACGAGAATATGACTCAGAAAGGATATGGAAACCACAAATCCATTCATATATGATGCATGTAATATTGTCTTCCATGAAACCAATGTATTGGTGTTCTAAGATGACAAGTGGGTTATTAGGATCCTATAGAATGAATAAAAAGGCACTACACCATCACTGGGGGTCCCTGGTCTGAGTGATAAAATTAATACACACTAACATAATTTCTCTAAAACCCTAATCAATCCCCACAATTATTATGTATCCAAACTTTGAAATAGGATACAATAGGGTATCATACCACTCTAACATGACCTGGTCTAGTGGATCCTACTGATTGGTAGTAATCTAAGCATACTACCCCAAGTAAATCTCAAATAGGCTAGGGGTTGGTGACTATTTTTAAGTAAGAATATAACAATTATGGGAGGCCTTATCCTAATATATCTAAACACAAACAACTCCAAAAACACTAGAGTAATGTAGAAGAGTAAACAATTGGGAAATGAAATGTATAAAAAACCACTAAACTTCCACAGAAAAAACCACAACATTACATAATAAAATAAAATTAGGAAAAATGAAAGGATAAAAACTAGAAGGTTGTTCCATCCTAACCACAAGAGATAATTCGATCTCAACAAAAAACCTACAATATGACAATAGTCCAACTACCATAGTCACCAATACCCACTACGAACCACCCACACAAGGGCCACCAAGATTAATGTCGAATAGCCAAGATTCTATATAAGATAAGACATGTTTGGGTAGAGTCCATGTAGGGGTGAGTGTATAAATACCTAATAGGACACCCTAAAATCACTGAGTAGTAAAGAATCAAAAAGAGAGTCAAATCAAAACCATAACCACATTGTTAATATGGTAGAATGCAGATATGACTAAATAAGCACTGAATTCATAGAGTATGATACCAGTCCTCATATCCATCCAAATTAATTCTATAATATTATTCATAGTTTCTGTACAACCTATATAACCTCACAAGATTCAAATTGGAGGTACCACACCTCGCTGATGGACATCTAATACAAGGGAGTAATGAATCCAAAGGAGGACCTGCACCTTTCCAGAGCTATTAAAAAAGTGAGTAAAAAATTATCTAAAGTCAAACCACACCCTTTGAGCATATGGGGGAGTATTGACCCTACATGTATATAGGATATGTGAGACCCTCAGCCACACATAATCTTTCACTTGTTCCGAGAACCATTCTTCCCCCATGATAATCTTCTATGTATCATTTCAATTTTATTGGATGTATTTTAAGATAAAAAACCTAATTATTTATTATTATATATATTAATACATATTTTTAATTCTTTAAATATGTATTCATTAATATATACAATTAAAAATTTTAATTATATTAATTATATCATTAAAATTATGTCTTTATCAATGCTTTGTTAGCACTCATAAAAAATAATTTTTATCTGTGCTAAAAAAGAACTAATAAAACAAGTCTTTATCAGTTCTAGAATTTAGCACAGATAAATATAAATTTTGTTGGAACTTTTTTAGTGTTGATAAAGATTATATTTATTAATGCTTACTATTTTAGCACTGATTAGAATACTCTTTATCAAAACTTTTTTGGAAGCATTGATTAAAACCTTTTTGGTCTTTTAAGTATACCCTAATAGAGTCATCCTCACTCACATAATTCATGATATTGCAGAACTAACTCACTTCCTCCACTATTCTTCGATCTTATTGGACTAATATATCCTCCCAAAAGCTAATATATTTGATTATTTTTACTCCTCTTTATTATCAATCCTTGAACTTTCCCTTGCTGATTTTTTTAACACCTGAAGATCCACTACTCAACGCATAACACCACCCTACTCACATTTTACCAACCTAGTCGAGCCCCTCCCTTAAAAAGAGAGTGTAGAACTTGGCCTACCACTAGTACAGTGATCCACAAACACTTCCATCGTCAGTATCCCACCCTCCGTCTTGCAATGAAAATTTATTTGGGATGATAAACACAGTTTGATAAGGACTGTCATTTTATCCTTATTCTCCCTATATAATCATGAATAAAATGTTTTTATAAGAAGAACCATTATTAGAATAGAATTAGAGCCACTAGAAATTTTTATAGTGATAATTTTTTGGCATCCCCTTCTACAATTTTGATGGACACCACCTCTTTTACTGCTAATATGGTAGGGAGTTCTAAGTTCCAAGGGAGTGAATGAAACAATGGAATGTTTTAGGTTTATATACGAAGTGATGATGTGGTAGACAATTCAATCCATGTTATTTATGTAAAATATGATATGATTATTTATTTTAATAAAAAACATGGTATGAAATAACTGATGAAGGGGGTGCAGTAGAGCTATTGGAAGCAACTATTATGGAGCATGGAAATGGCCCTATTGTTGTTTACGAAAATGTGGACACATTTAGTCAATATAATTTGGAACTTTATTTTAAAGAGGAGGTGGATAGGGAAATGAAATGGTAATATTATATGGATAAGGGGAAAGGAATTGATACACTAGAAAAACCTCTGGTTGATCAGGAAGGAAATCAATTTCCACTCCCAAAAATAAAAGATATCTTACCAAATGATGAGGTTTTTTATCTATTCACCAATATGAAAGTTGGTTTTATACCCCCATAAAAGCTTAGGCCAATACAAATTCAGGATGAGGAATTATAGGTTAATAGTTGTGGACATACAACTAGCCTTGAACCCCCCCAATATAGGGTGAGACAACCATCTCACCATGCAGTATAGAGGCGGGTGAGGGAACAAAAAAGTATGAAGATGGCCTTGAGGATGCAGTGGGACCTCAATCTTCTGGTGTTACACCGGAATGGAAGGTGGAACTTGATAATTTTCTTAGATTTTTGTACATTCTACGTATGTCTAATAAAAAGAAAAACTTCCATAACGAATTTGGCAATGTTAATGGATTTTTTGGAGTTAAAGGACAAACCTCAGGGTAAGGAATAAAGCCTTAGGATGAGAAATAAGAATCATCATGAATGGATGACCATAATGACAGAAGAAAATATCATAGGTAGTATAAGAGAGTCAGGCACCCGATAGGTCAGGGTGGATCTTGAGAAAGGGATGGAAGGCATAAAAATAGATAACTTCTAAATGTTTTTTTGTGAAATTTATGACACATTTCATCATTGAAACCCATTTTTCTTCTTTGAATTTTACTTTATTTATAATAATGTGTTTTTTGGAATTATGGTTATTAATCAATGGTTCATACCATTCCGAGTAGAATTTGAATTCATAATTTTTATATTAATATATCTTAAACATATTATAATTGAAATTTTTAAGTGACTACCACGTTTCCTTTTCTTTTAAATGTTTGTAAGTGTTTTATTAATGTATATTTATACTTTTCATATATATATATATATGAATTTTATGATTTCCATGTATAGTAATTTTGAAAATTTTTTATTTTTAGTGAAAAGGATACTTAAATTCTTTATTAAATGATTCTTAGTATACAATGAATTTTTTAAAAGAAAATTTTGAAGTTGGTTATTACTTGATTAAAGTTATAAATTGTATATTTAAAGTGAGGAAAAGTAATTATTATCGAATAAATTCTCATATCCATATATTAAATGGATAATTATTTTCATATATACATAAATTTGCATCTAATTGGTATTTGTTTTCCTTATGAAGTGTTTATAAATTAAATATTTGGATTCATTTATTGTTTAGGAAGTTAAAGTTAGAATACAAATCTGGTAAGACTTATAAGGATGAAAAATTCTTTTTTTATTTTGTTTAAAGGTTTTCTTGAAAATAAATGAGTTTTCATATATTTTAAGATACAAATGTGATTATTCTTGACCCATTTTTGGTGTAATTTCCTGTTTGGGTGAGTATATATTTTTTTAAGAAAAAAATTTCATAATAATATACTTTTAAGATCCTTTTATTTTGGGTTAATATAATTGGGTTATGATTTTTTTGGTTATAAGAAAATGGTTTTGGTTATGATTTAAGTTATTATGAAAGTGTTTTGTTTTGTTAATTATTTTTATTAGGTATGATGAATATTTGAGTTAGAATATTTTTAGTTTATTGAATTTAGTATAGAAATTATTATATTAAATTAGTTATCTGATGTTTGATGGGTATAGTGAAAGGTTTTTTATGGGTTCTCTCAAATGATGTGTGATTTTTTAGTATTTTAGTTGTAGCAGAGTGGATGACCAAAGTCATCTCTCAAAGGATGAGGTAATTAAAACAATATATTAATAGTATTTTTAAAATAAAATTAAATAAAATAAACACATTACATGAAAGGATAGGGTTTTTTTATCATTTATAAAACAACAATAAGTATGATGGAATAATATATTTTTTTTAAATAAGATTGGAAAAATACAATGAGAAGATGTTTTTTAGAAAATATATTTAGAAGGAAAAAATATGTAACTGTAATTATTCACTTAATTATTAATAATTAACATTAAAATTAAAATCCACTTAATTATGATCCCGTAATTTTTTATCTCATTAAACCAATAATAATTAACTTAAACACCAAGATGAAAATTATTAAACCATAACATAGCTTGGGAATATAAAATCATAGCACCCTAATTTGATTATTGGTATAAGGATATATTATTCTCAATGTTTAATTAAAAAACATATAAATTATGTAAATTAGTATTAATTCAATTTTGGGATTTTTTTGAACTCTAAAAATTCATCTTGTATCGTTTATTCTACCAATTTAGATTGTACTCTCACAATTCACACATTACTCGATCTCACATGTTTTTGTGTTAATTATTAAATTTCCTTCATAGTTTATATTAAATTAAAAAATAAATTAATATATAATATTATGTTAATTATATTATTTCATTGATTCAAAATAAATAAATTAACAAGATAATGGTTAAATTGATTACTAATAAAACCACTCTTTCAGGGGCAGAGTAGTTGTCCTATTAAGGAATTGCATTCACAAAGGTTGCAAAAGGGTATAACCCAATAACATTTATACACCAAAGTTATATCCCAAATAAATATAATAAAGAAGAATAAAAATGAAAATAATATAAGAAATGGGAAATAAATAGAGAATTTATTATAAGAACAACAACATTACAACAAAGAAGAGGAAAAGAATAGCATTTTAGAGGAGATCCTAGCTTGAGAGATTCCCTCATCAAATGGTGTATTAAAAATGTAAATAAACCACTTATAATATTTTTAAAATCATATGACTAATTTATAAACCCCACCAAATGATAAAAACACACAATTATAGAGTGGTGGACGAGGCTAAGGTTTCAAGACTTTTTAAGTATGAATGGGAAATTCATCCAAATATTTTAATCCAAATAACACTGATTATTTAACCTTAAAAAGGCATAAAATATCTATAGTTATAGAAGTGATATTTTTTCAAATTACGTTTTGTATATTCTATCCAAATTTGGGCCAAATACAACCATTGATGAAGAAGTTATGGCCCGAATATGGAAGTCCTCTACAATCTGGAGAGTCCAGTCCATATTTTAATTCATGGACTATTTAATCCAAAAAAAATCATGCTCCATATCAGATTTCCTAAATTAATTTTTTATACCATTTATTTGGGAACATGTTTTAAAAGGTTTAAGTTTAAATAATTCACAAAAAAAATTATGGTCGAAATATTATAGTAAACTTTTAAGTGGAAAAATTAAAATTTTAATAAACCATTTAAATAGATGATATAATCCTGAATATTCTATAATTGAACTTATTTAACACCATGTGGAGGCAATTATGTCATTTATTATCAATGAAATATTAAATAAAATTGTGTTTTATCAATTCCACCACACTTAAACTTTTTCACTCTTGTGAAAAGTCACCTGTCTTTTATTCCAGAAAATTGTGACAAGATATGCATATTCATATTTCACAATATATAGTGAAAATATTGGAAAATTAATAATCTCATGAAGAAGTCAATCTATATAAATTTGAAATTCATTTTCTCATAAATTTTATCAAAACAAAATCAAATTATATTAATGAAACTAATCAATGAGAAATAATTTATGGGTCTATCATGACATTAATTCCACACATATGTGTGTACCAACCATTTCAAGATCATATATTCCCCCTTTATTCAGTATATTGAGGTCAAGTAAAACATTTATTCTTACATATTTTAACTCAACTGAACTTATTCTATATTCCTTTGAAATAAAATTTCAAGACCCACTCACTTAATAATTCCTGAAAGTCAAACCTTAAGCTACCAACCTAGATATTCCCACATGTTGTTAATTTCGTCAGTCCCCTCTTTATTAAGATGGCATTTTTTGTTTTTTAATTTTATTTTTAGGGTACAAAACTGTTTGATATTAGGTACACATGAATAGGTAAATTTATTATAACAATGAAACTGATCGAAATAGAAAAACGTCTATGGAAAAACCACTGTTATAAGATTATTGTTTTACCTAGCTTGGCTATACCTTCAGTTGAGTAGGTAAAATTTCATAAGTAATGGTTGCATGATAATATTTTTGGAGAAATAAATGACATTATTTACCATGAAAAAATATCATAGAGAATGGTTTCAAAATATAAAAGGTTTTATAATGACACGACCAATCATATCATCGACAACATCCATTTCTATAAACATTGACCCTTAATAATGGAATATTTCTCGTGATTATCTTACTACCAATGAATTTTAAAAACATGAATTTTCTATATGTTCCACATCTAAATGATCATGTTACATGATGTTTTTTTGTGTGTTTTTTTAATTTTAACAAAAATCCAAATAGAAAACACGCACAAAACACACAAATGAGATTCCTAAATAGCTACACAATACATTTTACCCTCCCAAAAACATAAAATATTACATTTTTTTCAATTTTAACATATGAGATGATATGTGAACATGAAATTTATAATTTTATATAGGAAAAATAATCCTAACCATCTAGAATAAATCTTATCAGGCATCGACTTCTGTCTTGAACTGTAGAGTAAAACCTTCTACCCTATATAAAACTACCTTTTTCAATAATTATATCATGATATACTTTTTATCTTTCCTTATAGATCTATGAGTTCTCATATGAAAGAAAATCTAATTTCCTCAAGATCTTGAATTTGTAACTTCCTTTGAATTACAACTTGGGGAAAATCCATTCAACATTTATTTATATCCCAATATGCCTAATGTTATACCTCCATGAGAAGATGACATTATTTCACAAATACTATAAAATATGGGGCATACCAATGTGAGTTTTTTTAATTCCATTCTATAATCACATAGCTAATCACCAAAGCACTTTATAAAATCCTTCTTATTCAATTGCACAATTTTCTCCAAAATTTCTTTCAACTCCTGATTTGAAACCTTAACATAACCGTTTTTTTAGGGTGTTATGGTGTTGATGTTTTGTGTGTCACCCCATAATTTTTAATGATGGAAGCTAAATTTTTGTTGCAAAAGTGTGACCCTGGTCACTAATGAAATCCTTTGATACTCCTAACCTACAAAAAATTTGAGACTTAACAAACACCACTGCAACATGAGATTCATCAGTATTTGTGATATTGGGACTTAGAACATTTACTAACATAATAAATAGTGATTACAATGTATAATAAAAAATATATATTGGAAATTAACCCATAAAATCAATTCCCCATAAATAAAAAATATCGAAAACTAATATGGGTTGTTGGGGAATTTCATGTCTCCTCGAGATGTTCCCATTGTGTTTTCAATAAGATAATGACTTACAAAAAACATGGGCATTATGAAAAACGGTAGCCCAATATAATTCAGAGTCTAATACCTTTCTAGGTTTCTTTATTAAGTCCAAAGTGTCCACCACAAGAAAGTGTATTAAAAATTCAAAAATAGACTCAAAATCATGATCGGGCACACACCTCCTAATAACTTAGTCACTACACATACGCTGATGGTAGTGATCATCCCACACATAAATCCTGGACTCACTAATTAATTTTTTGAATTGACGTTTCTTTAAATTTGTAGGAATTTTAGATTCAACAAATTAGTTTACTAAATCTACATACTAAGGATGTGTACCTAAGATGACATAGAGATTCTCCTTAGGGAAAGTGTTCTGAAGTGGTATTTGGTCCAATGTGTAATACTCTAATATGTGAGTAATCCTACTCATTAATTCCACCACTAATTTCCCTACAACCTTATTTTCCTTTATCTAAATATCAAAATATTGAATAAGGAGAATCCATTGGATTAGTCTAGGCTTTATATCTGGCTTCTTCAAGAGGTACCTAACAGCTGTAAGGTTAGAAAAAAACTACTTTAGAGCCCAATAAATATGAATAAAATTTATCTAAATAAAATATAAAAACAATATTTTTTACGTTATGGTGTAATTATATTTGTCTAGATCCAATTTACTTGATGCATAAGAAATCACATGGGACTTCTCTTCTACACTTTGAGATAAGGCATCTCCAACTGTGAAGTTTGTTGTGTCACACATAAGCTCGAAAGGAAGATCCCACCATGGGGGTTGTATGATCGGTGGAGTGGGCAGAAACTTCTTTATCTCATCAAATTATAACATTAATGAATCATCAAAAAATATGTCAATGTATTTTTAAAACAATCAAGATAATGTCATATCTATCTTATTAAAATCTATGATTAATCATCGATAAAAACCAGTGTTTCCAAGGAAAGATTGAACATCATGAACCCATGTAGGATATGGAAATGATGAAACAATATCTAACATAGATCTATCAACCTCAATACCATGTCGTGACACTACATGACCTAGTAAAATTACTTTCTCTACCATGAAATGACACTTTTTAGAGTTTAAAACCAGATTTTTTTTAATGAAACGATAAAACACTTTACCAAGACTCGATAGACACTCATTAAATGAAGAACCATACATATTAAGTCAATCCATAAATTCCTTGATGAAATTTTGAATTAAATTATAAAATATATTTATTATGCATTTATGGATGTTACTTGTGGTTTTACAAAGTCCAAACAACATCATTTGATAAGAAAATGTACCGAATGGATAGGTGAATGTTGTCTTCTTCTTGTCCTATGTTGCAATGAGAACCTGAAAATAGCCATAAAACCAACCAAAAAAATAGTGTTTCATACCTAAAATTCTCTCAATAATATAGTTAATTAATGTATGAATAAATAGTCCTTATGAGGAGATTACTTTGGTTTCATATAATATATGCACACTCACCAACTATTTTGTACTCTCATGGGAAATAACTCATCATTTTAATTCTTTATAACTCTGGACCTGGTTTTCTTGGGTATGACCTGGAAAGGGATGAACCACAGATAGTCTGAGATGGGGTAAATGATACTAGCCTATTGAAACTTTTTCACAAATTTTTTCATAACTTATAATAATTTGGGATTAAGTTTCCTTTGTGGTTTTCCGACCGATTTAGTCACATCCTCTAAAAGAATAGTATGCATAAAAATAGAGGGGCTAATACCCAGTATGTCTGCTAAGGTCTGTACAATTACCCTAATATTATACCTTAAAATATTTAATTTTTTTTCTTATTCAGGTAGGATATTATTATCAATTATCATATGAAATTCTAATCATTCAACAGGTGTAAATATTTTAAGTTTGGTGGTAATGGTTTGAGTTCAAGTTTGGGTGGGTTATGTATTGATGTAAATGATATGGGAATTAATATATGTTCATAATGAATGTTTGGGTATGAATATAAATCCTCAAAATTAGTTAATAGTGTATCAAATCCACCTAAAAAATCAATATTCATGTAACAATTTGAAAGTACATACTCATAATCAGAAAAAGAATCCATGAATGAATCATAAATGAGTTTGGATTGATCACGAGAAATATGTGTGGAATTATTTTTGAGACATAAAAGTAGAACCAATCATCATGATATATATAATAAAGTAATGATTCCAATTTGAAAAATATTTAAACTTAAAATTGGGTGATTCATTACAATATGGGGCAGAATGGGAGATGAAGAAAGCATAATAGTCCTCTGAGGGGTACTTCATGACTGACTAAAAAATAAATTTTTATTATTAAAAAACTTTTATGGAAAATATTTGCAACTTTTGAGTTAACAAAAAGTCATCTATCATCAAAACATGTCAAAAAATTATTAAAATAAAGTTTGAGTTTACCATAAGAGTAATCCCTATATAAACCCCATTAGAGAACATGGACTTTTTTACCAGGGTAATCCTAGAGTAGATCATAAAAATGGTAGGATATCTTGTCCCATATTTGAAGGTACTCTTAAATATTTATCTTCCTTTCATTTAAATAGTGTATCTAGATAATATCCTTCTTGTCGATCCACCCACATTGCTCTTGATTTGCAGGAACTTGAACTATTCTATTGTACATCATATTAGAATCCTCTTGTGAAGTGTTAATATAGAGATAATCCTCTAGTATTACTTCCTTAGAGTATATGATACATTACCATGTCATATCACTATTTTTTCCTCTTTAACTACTTATTGGTTCAAGACATCGAGCTCCTCCTTAGTGGTAACCGCCAAATCAGTGTTGGGAATAGTGGGAGAGACTTATGAAACCATAATATTGCCATGAATTTGGATTTTTACTTCCCTAAAATCATTATAATGGTCACCATAAGTGTTCACATCATCCATATCTTTGGACCTTAACTTCTTGGATGACTTATTCTCCATCAGTTTGGGTAGGTGTGAGTAATCTCTACGTCCTGTTGATTTCTTCCCCTTAATAAAGATGCAATTCCCCAAATCCCTATTTCCCTTTTCCCACTCATTATATTGGGGTTGTGGAGTCTTCTTTAATTTTTTCCATCACCACTATTAACTAAGAATAATCTATATTTATCATCTCCTGACTCATCCTCACATGTTCCTTACCCTTCATCATGATTATCCACTAGTTATGGGCTTTGGACACCCAACATTTGTAGAATTGAACCTTGATGCTCCTAGACTAGAACTTCTAATTCCAAGATTTCAAAAAATATTGGTAGAGTAAATAGGTCGATTGGACCTTCTGGAACTCGACATATTCTTTATATTCACCCATTCTTCATCCTTATCCATCATTCCCTGCTCTGAGTCTCTAATTTCAATATAGCTAGTTTGATGCTCTTCTCTTTCCTTATGTACCTAGACTGAACCATCGCCTGCTCGAACTGCCTCAGCATAGGATGTGGGCTTTGGTGAATTGATACATGGGTTCAAGGGGCCACTGAATTCCCCCTCAATATCCCCCAGTACTGAACAGACATGATTTTCAAAACTGGTTCCAAACAAATCCCATCTCAATATTACGAATATAGTTATAACCTTCAGGTCTCGATTCGAGGCTCTTTAATCTTTCGAGGTGAGATAAGTGTAGGGTAAAACCTCATTTCCCAGTTGAACAACAACAGGTGTACCTAAATGGTCATGCTAGAGAATATAATGATGAATATCATATTTTCAGCCTTGTTAGGATATAGAAACAATATTTCCAAGTTTTTTACATGACAAATAGATGTTTGCCCAAGACTTAAAGAAAACCGCTTGTTTGTAGCATAATTCATCCCCTACCACAATCCAAACCCACTCAACTAGCGGCTTGGACACATTGACTTCTACCCAAGTATGAGGATAAATCGGATGACAAAATGAATTTTTTCAGCTATCAAAGAATAAATAATGACCAACAAGATTCACAAGCTTATGAATAATGGAAGGATTTTCAAATGTCAAAGGAAGATATGGGAACCTTATCCACAAAGTTATTGAAGGAGAGACATGATTCATGTGAAAATCATATGAACAATAGAACATGAAGAATCAGTATCTATTGTACAACTAGGGAGCACTAGACTGGGAAAGGAACAAGATATTCACTGAAGAAAATTGGATCATTATATGTCATCTGTCAATGACGACAACTATCACTCAATCCTGATGACCATAGGAACCAAAAATGAACCTGTTGAATGAATCAACCAAAGGATGATGATGGGGAAATCATAAATTACCTAATCATCCTCCATGTTCTGCATGTATAAATCCATAGAAAATAACATATCTCTTACCTGAAGAAATACTTCCTTGATGACTCCCATAAGGTATGTTGTGTCCCTATTCTCTAGTTGCACCATCAAACTTATTGTCTTCATCTATCCAACCTGAAATTAAGAGAAAACAAAGTGATACATGACATTAATAGAGTCACCCAAATCACATAAAACATCAAATAAATGAAAACCCCCTATGGTGCTTGGAATGGTGAATTTTTTAGGGCCCTTGAACTTTTTAGGCATTTCTAAGGTTGGCGCGATGAGTGATAATACATTCCTCCCAATTTTGATCTACTCATTTCCATTATCCCTCTTCTATTTGTACACATCACTTTCAAAAACATAGCATGGTATGGAATTTTCTTTATTGCTTCAAGTAGAGGGATGTTGATCTCAATGTGCTTGAATGAATACAAAACATTTTTTACATCACATCTTCAGTCATATTCTTGGTTTATACAACACTATTTGTGAATGGAAGGGGTTTATAAGGAACATTATCCATATTTTTCTTACATTTTTCTTTCCCCCTAGGCTTCTCATCAGTTGGACTTGAATGAGGCTTCTTCGGGGTCATGGTGAATCCCGATGGAATGATATGTGTTGATGCATCAGTCTTTTTCTCCCCACTTCTCAATTTTATGGAATATAAATTCCCCATGGGATTTGGATTAGGTTAAGAATGAAGATTTACAGAGTTCTTAATTACCATTTCAGGGAGTTCGATGTCAATATGGCTTATTTGTGTCTTCAACACCCTCAAATATGAACCTTTAAACATCAAATCAATATATTGATTAATAAAAATTTGTTTCAAAAATTCATTAATATTAGAATTTACCTTTGTTTGAGAATTCACTTATTGTTGACTTTTTGATACTTGGGATTCAAATCTCTTTTGGGGTTTTTGAAAACCATGTTAGTAAAGTGGAGGCTGATGGAAGTTTTGTTGAAAAGGGTGACTTTGTTATTGTCAAGATCCATACCACATATTTTATTTACCTTTCCATACTTGGTTGTATTTTTGTGAAAATGAATTATTTTTATTCTAGGGATATGGCTATTGTTGTTGATGATATAGTCTCCCATGGAATACATCTACGCAATCCTTTGTCCCTTGTAGTGTGATAAATAGTCAGTTGGGTGGTCTGTTTTAGTGAATATTCTACAAGGTCTAATATGAGTGGGTTGGGATGTCTTTTTACCCAAATCAATTTATCTCACTATATTCATTAATTCATCCAAATTGGTATCAATTAAATTATTTTCAAGAGAATAAGGGATTACATGTTGTACTTGTCTACCATGGCGCGTACCATGATCACCAAAGTGTTGGGAGTTTTGTTCCATGTTTTCATTCAATGGACATGAAGCTACTGGTGTTTTTTAAACCAATTACCCTCTATATAAAACATCCACCACACTTCACTACATAGGCATGATACCTTCATAAAAGTATTGGATGCGTAGTTGCTCACTAATTTGGTGATTTGGGAATCTTTTACACAACTTCTTGATTAGATCCTAGTACTCATACATTGACTCCCCTTTTTCTTGATTGATCCCTAAGATCACTTTTTGAATGGAAGTGGTCCTTGATGTTGGAAAAAAATATCTAAAAGATAAGACACTTCAAATCATTCCAATATGTTATGTCTTCAGGTTGTAAATAATGCATCAAATATCTTGTAGTTCCATAAAGTGATAATGGGAATTCTCTTAGTTTGATTTGATATTATGGGAAATTTATTGTTTTGGGGGTTGATAAAACCACATTAAATTATTTTAAATGTTGGTTAGGATACTTACCATAGAGGCCATGAAATAATGGAAGATGGTTTATCAATCCATATTTTAATTTAAAGTCTGATTCAAGGTTTGGGCATGCAATATAATTTGGTTGATATTTAATGTATTGTACATAAAATTATAAAATGGTTCTATTAAGTTAATTATTATTATTTTCAGTCATTGGTTTTGGATTTAACTCTGATTGATAAGTGTTTCTAATTTCAAAGTTCCCAGAATAGAGGAATTCACCATCTAGTTGAATGTTGAAACTTCTAGTATAATGAGACTGTCTGATTTGAGTCCTAAGGCTATATTAAATATTAGGGTCTTTCTAGATACCCGAAGCTTAACGTACATGGAGATTACATTACTTTTTCGGAATACTTAGTACATAACAAAAACACACACACAAGGACCGTAATAGTTTAGTGTCTTTGGAAACTCGTAATATAATCTTCTAATCGTGGTGAAAGATCTTCAACATATCCCATAAAGATCTTCCCTTTTTTTCTTACCTAAAACCTTTCTTTATATCCTGGGGAAAATAAAACATAAAAGGGTGAGCTCAAATGCTCAGTAAGGGTAAACAAAAGAAATATCAATCACATCATATTCATAAGAACATAAAATTTTGGAAATCTTAACCTGTAAAAGAGATCATAATATCATAACATGGAATAAATCATAGTAGTGAAATGTAATCCCAATAATCATAACATAAAACATGAAACTTTGTGACATACACACATAATCATATAGATTCATTTCTTATTAGTAAAGACTCATTGACAAGACTATCTTAGTGGGCAAAGTCCATTTCTGAACTGAGTTCACTCCTCATTTCAGTCCTGTTTCACTGAACCGGTTTAAACTACCGTTCCAGCCATGTCTATCTCATGAGATATAAAATCTTTACACAATGAATTGGAGGGAGATATAGGTAACACCCATCTCATAATGAAACCATTCTTATGTGTGCCACAAAATCATAAATCATACATCATTGCATAACCCATGTAATAAAAATGGGAATCTTAAACATCATGACATCATAAAACAATTCATATAAGATAAAAGAATTCATAAAAATATTTCCATCACAACATAATCAAATCCATGTAATAATAGGGATAAAAACCGAACCCTATATTATCTTAGATGGAAAATTATTTTGATAAAACTCTTGAACTCCATTCTTGAGGAAAATATCCTTTCTACTTCAAAAACATTTTCCTTTCTTAACATGTCATAAAATTTTAAACTAAAAGAAGTTGAATAAAAATAAACTTGAAAACTTGTAAAGGAATATTCTTGGAAATAATGTTTTAAAAATCCATTCATTCCATATAAGTTAAAAAAACATTCTTCTCTTACGTTTGTCGGAAAAGTCAAAAAGTACCTTGTACGAAAAACGAAAAAAGATTCCTTTAATATCATTTACAAAAAACTCACCGAAGGGTAAAATTGGGTATAAATTATTTTATATGGATATAAATATTACAAATTAAGGAAACATGGATGTGGATGATAAAATACACCCCAGTAAATACCAAAGTATAAACAATCTCGGATAAAAATGAGATTGTGATATTTTCTCTTACCTTAGATCTGATTTGCTTCATAAGTATCTGAACATCCTGTGTAATGATTTAAATAATGTTATTGAATTATTACAGAATCATACGTATTTTTATGATTTCATATATGTTTAAATTATGACTTTATTTTACCCGTTCTTTTGTAAATTCCATGTTAATGAGCGTTTTAGGTAAAATCGTTTCATTTGTCGTCCGTGTTTTGACTTGTAATTACTCATATGATTACTTAGATCATGATTACTTAATTAAAGAATATAAAACATGATTTATATATAATATATATTCATAATATACATATATATAATAGATCAATAAATGGAAATAAATACACCATTCATGGAGACAGTAGGTCGTACGTACGCATGAACGTTGTTTTCGTTTCCTTATTGAGTTGAATGAAATTAAATAGATGACATACATATATATATATACATAAATCCAGTATCATTATTATGTCATATATTTCATTATTATTCATTATATATACTTTATAATCATTCTTGAATGGTTAATCATGGAAAATGAATGTCATCGTGTTCGTGGAGACGGTAGTCCATACGTACGCACGAGTGATGATATCGTTCTCATGATCGTGGAATTGTATTGGAGTGTATGTATACTATTTAAGAATCAATATAAATTTACAATAATCATATATAGTTATTATGTACACCATTATACCCATCCAAGTAATGTGGTGGTGGAAAAAAGATTACACCACGGCGTGGAGACGATATTCCATACGTACGCACACGCGGTGATTTTGTTTTCCGTAGGATGGATAGATGGTGAAATAGAGTTGTTTCATACTTATAATAACATATCATTATATGAGTGATACTGATTTTATTACTTCATAATGAAACAACTAAAGAAGAATAAGTGGAATAAGAAATAAAGATGAAAGAATCGGTAATGGACATTACCTCTTCTTTGAAGTGATTCTTTGAGACCTCCTTTTAGGGAACTAAAATTGGTCTTTGAAGATGACCAGGACCTCTAAGATGTTTGTAGGGAAGTGGAGAGGAGAAATTGGCAGGGTTTGGCCGAGCTTGAAGGCTCAAAGTGGTGTGAGGAAGAGGGGGAGGAGGTGCCTTTTTATAAGGGAGGAGAGGGGCTCCTTTGGAAAAACTAAATATATTATTTTATTATAAATTCAAGTTCGGTTTTAAATAGCTCCAAATTGATTTATTTAGAAGCTAATGTGGGGATGGGTCGAACTAATTTCATCCAATAAAATTTAGACAAGTTTAGGTTCCTATTTTAACCTTATCATTTAGATTTAACATTAAGTTAAATAATTTTACTTTTACTATGTCTCCTTGTGTTCTTATACTATAAGGTTAATAAACTTACTATAACAAGCCAAACGAACCCCAAGTTGTTTATTATTAATATATATAACCTTATCTAAGTCATTTGGCCGAAACTTAGATTTTTAGGAATAAACGAACAATTAATAATATGATATTTGTTTTAAAAACTATTTTATCTCAATTTTGACACTATTTAGTAATTGATTTTTTTGAAAATTATAACAGAATTATTAGTTCGACAAAAGTTAATTAAATCAATAATAACATGTAATAGTAACCTAAAAAATTAGTGTAATTCATAAAAAGTCTCAAATTACATTTATTTGGGTATTTATAACATCAATTATGTCAATATTTCATTAATAAGATAATTACTGCATCATCTTTGTGTCATAAATAAATTAACTTATTTAAAGTCTAAAAATTAAAAATAAAATATTATTATGTAGTAAAGCTTTTTATATTTCTAATGAATATTTATAGTATAATTTATCTTATGTATAACCTTATATTAAAAATGATATACTTATTAAACTTTGATTTTAACTATTTTAACCCTTCTTTAAATAAATTAATAATAAATGTCCTAATCTAATCCAAGTGGGCCTAAATGGTCATATTTTATTCCTAAGGTTGTTTTTGGTAGAATTACACTTATCCAATAGAATTAAGACATGTGTTAGGGTAATAATAATATCATTTTTACCCTTAATTACCCTATTTACTTTTAACTGTGGTAAATAAAAGTAAAAAGTTACTATTCACCAAAAATTATTTTCATCTCATTGAACCACATTTTACTTAATGAAATCAAACATGTCTCTCGGATTTATGAGATTCCACACACAGAAGCGGTAAAATTATGTTTTATGAAAAATTCTGTTTTTTTAACTACCACTTAGTGGTTTCACTATTCATCAAAAATTGAAAGTTTTAAGAAAAATACCAAAATTTCACCCTAGGATAATTTTGATATTCCGAATCCAAAAATGAAGTCCATTTTGAAAAATAAAATTTAAAAAATTTAAAAAAGTGGTTATTACTATTCATAATGGCTAGTTTTAATAATATTTTAATAGCATATTGTTGTTTAGTGAAACTTGGTATTGCGTACGACGCAAGCTATCGAGGAAGGTCGTGATTGCATGTAAATCAAGACAAGAAAGTGATGTGTGTAGTGAAATATTCTTTTGATGATTTATATAACATAAAAACAAAATATTTCTCATAAAAGTCTCGGGTGTTACATTCTACCCCCCTTAAAAGGAATTTCGCCCTCGAAATTCGTCACTTTGTAACAAACAGATGAGGATACTTATCCCTCATCATATCCTCAAGCTCCCATTTAGCTTCTTCTAATTGGTGGTTCCTCCATAAAACTTTCACCAAACGAGTGGTCTTATTTTGTAGGAATTTTTCGCTACGATCCAGAATCTCTATCGGCTGTTCTTTATAAGAAAGATCTTGCTCCAGCGGTACAACTTCTGAGATGAGTACATGTGAAGGATCAGGTATGTACTTTCTCAAGAGAGATACATGGAACACATCGTGAACTTGAGAGAGATTCGGTGGAAGCGCCCATCGGTAAGATACCTTCCCAACACGATCCATTATTTCAAAAGGACTGATATATCTAGGGCTCAACTTCCCCTTCTTTCCAAATCTCATAACCCTCTTCTAGGGAGATATTCGTAAGAACACTTTATCACCCACTTCAAACTCTAGGTCTTTTCTTCGGTTGTTGGCCTAACTTTTTTGTCGACTCTGAGTTTCTCTTATGTGTTGTTGAATAGATCGGACCTTTTCTTCCATTTCATTAACGAGATCAGGTCCTAATATATTTCTTTCCCCAACTTCATCCCATCAAGTTGGAGTCCTGCATTTCTTTCCATAGAGAGCTTCATAAGGAGCCATCTGAATACTGGAGTGAAAGATATTATTATAAGAAAATTCCACCAAAGGTAGGTGTTGATCCCAACCACCTTTGAAATCCATAGAGCAGGCTCTCAACATATCTTCTAGAGTTTGAACTGTTCTCTCAGACTGACCATCTGTCTGTGGATGATAAGCAGTGCTGAAACTCAACTCTGTATCCAGAGTATGCTGAAGACTTTTCCAGAACATTGAGGTAAACCTCGGATCCCGATAAGATATAATAGAAAGTTGTACTCCATGAAATATTACAACTTCCTTCACATATATCCGGGCAAGATGATCCAGAGAGAAATCCTCTCTAATAACGATGAAGTGTGCAGACTTTGTAAGACGATCAACTATGACCCAGATAGCATTATTGCCTTTGGATGTTTTAGGAAGTCCGGTGACAAAGTCCATAGTGATGTTTTAACATTTCCATTCGGGTATGGGTAATGGTTGTAACATCCCCTTAGACTTCTGTCTCTCAGCTTTAACTTGCGGACAAACCAAGCATCGAGAGAAATATTCAGCAACATCTCTTTTCATGCCATCCCACTAGAAGTACTCTTTCAGGCCCCTATACAACTCTGTGCTTCCTGAATGAATAGAGAATGTAGAACTATGAGCCTCATCCAGCAGCTCCTTCTTTAATTCAGGGATGGGAGGAACACAAACCCGATTCCTGAACTTTATTATCTCATCACAATCAAGGTTGAATTCAGGAACATTTCTCACCTTCTTTTGTAACTCGACATCTTCTTTCTGTGCCTCTTTAATCTTCACATGTATAGATGGTTGAACATTCATTTCAGAAAGATACAATTTCCCCCCTTCCATTATAATTACAACATCCATCCTTTGTAAATCCATAAATATTGGATCTTTTGTGATCCTCATCACGGATAAACTGGCATAGTCTTGTCGACTTAATGCATCTGCCACCTTGTTTGCTTTCCCAGGGTGGTAATGGATTGAGCAGTTATAATCCTTAATCAGCTCCAACCATATTCTTTGGAAAATATTCAGCTCCTTTTGTTTGAAAATATACTTTAAACTTTTATGATCAGTATAAATGTCACACTTTTCTCCATAAAGATAATGCCTCCAAATCTTTAATGCAAAGATTACCGCAGCTAACTCCAAATCATGAGTTGGGTAATTTTGCTCATGTATTTTCAACTTTCGTGAGGCATAAGCTATCACCATGTCATTTTGCATAAGAAAACACCCCAATCCCTTATTGGATGCATCACTGTAGATCACAAACCTTTCTCCACTACAAGGCAGTGTGAGCACATGTGCACTGGATAACCTTCTTTTCAACTCCTTGAAATTATCTTCACATTCCTCCATCCAGACAAACTTAACTCCTTTCCGAGTCAACTTGGTGAGTGGATTAGATAATCGTGAAAAATATTTCACAAAACGTCGATAATATCCATCCAAACCAAGAAAACATTGTATCTCAGTCACTGTTTTTGGTCTCGACCATCTTCCGATAACCTCTATTTTTGCTGGATCCACAGATATCCCCTCTTTTGAGATTATGTGACCCAAAAATGAAACTTTTTGGAGCCAAAATTCACACTTGGTGAATTTGGTATAAAGCTTCTCCTTTCTCAGGGTCTTCAATATAATTCTCAAGTGATATTCATGTTCTTCCTTGCTCTTTGAATATACCAGAATATCGTCTATAAATACTACCACAAACTGATCAAGATAGTCTCTAAAGACTCTATTCATCAGATCCATGAAGATATCAGGGGAATTAGTAAGACCAAATGGCATCACTATAAATTCATAGTTTCCATACATTGTACGGAAAGCCGTGTTTGGTATATCCTCCCTTTTGACCCTTAATTGATGATACCTTGAACAAAGATCAATCTTGGAAAAGTATTGAGCTCTGTGTAGTTGGTCAAATAAGTCATCAATGCGTGGGAGAGGATATTTGTTCTTGATAGTGATCTTGTTAAGTTCTCGATAATCAATGCAATGTCTCATTGATCCATCTTTCTACTTAACAAACAGAACACGTGCTCCCCAAGGTGATGCACTAGGTCATATGAATGCCTTATCAAGATTTTCTTGGAGTTTCTTCCTCAATTCCTGAAACTCAATTGGGGCCATTCTATAAGGTGTCTTTGAAATAGGCAAAGCACCTGGTACGCGTTCTATTGAAAACTCAACTTCACGATTTGGTGGAAGACCTGGTAATTCCTCTGGAAATACATCATCAAACTCTCGTACAATGGGAATATTCCTAATCATGAGTTTCTAACCAACCATTTGAGATAAATAACCTTTATTTAGTGGAATAAAGACCCATAAGATGGAAGAAATTTCCACTGGAAGGTTATGTTCATCCTTGTATTGATAGATGATCATAGATTGATCTGGAATATGAAATGTGACTTCCCTTCTTTGTAAATTGATATGAGCTCCATATAAAGAAAGACAATCCATGCCAAGAATCACATAAAATTCCACTATAGGAAGGATAACAAGATTTGCAGGAAGCACTTTCCCACAAACTTCAATCGGAGAAGAATTATAAACTTTTGATGCGACTGTTGTGCCATTAGAAGTTGTCACAGATAACTCAACATCTAATTGTTGAGGTAATACGGTGATACCCTTAGAAAATTCTTCAGAAATAAAAGATTGGGTGGAACCAGAATCAAATAAAACATTTGCTACTTTATAGTGGATGGAAAGTGTACCTTTCACCACATCATTATCGTACTCCACATCACTGATAGAAATTGCATGTGACTTTCCTTTGTATTTGTCCTTAAGAGTTTGTTGACGTCAACCATCATCATCAACCCTTGGATTTGGGCATTGATTGGAATAATGCCCCATCTCCTTGCACTTGAAACATTGTTGTGTATTAGGTTCATTCTGTGTATCCTTTCCTTTGTTTGCATCATTAGACATCTTCTTCCCATCATTGTGGCATTCAAATGCTCGATGACCTTCCTTTCCACATTTGAAACATTTACTTGTCCCTTTAAGACAACTCCCTCCATGTTTCTTTCCACACTTTGAGCATAAGGGAAATCTCATATTATTTTCAGTGTGCTCTTTATATTTTCCTTTGAATTCCATTTTCCTCTTCTTATCAAACCCATATGATGATGCGTTACTCCAATCTCCATCTCGACTTTGAGAGCACATCGAACGATTTCCTCATATCTATTGAAGTCCCTTATGGATAACGCCTTTCGAAGACTTGGTTTTAAGACACTAAAGAATCGATCGATCTTACTCTCAGGTTGGATAATAATACCAGAAGCGTACCTTGCAACTCTTGTAAAATTTGCTTCATAGGTACCAACAGATTCATCATCCTTTTGCTTTAGTTCAAGAAAATCCTCCATCTTTGTTCATAGAATACGAGGGAAGTACTTATTGAAAAATAAGTTCTTGAACTCATCCCATTCCATGGACTCAATTTAATCCCTTTGCCTCGTATTCTTAATAAGATTCCACCATTGATCAGCATCACCTTCCAAATGATACACTGCTAAGATGACTTTATCATGTTGAGAACATTGAAGAACTGAAAATATCTTTTCAGTAGTACTAATTCATTGTTCAGTAACTAATGGATCAGTAGACCCACTGAATGAAGGTGGACACTGCCTCATGAAGGATTCAACAGAATGTTGCTCTTTACTTTTCTCGTTTGGAAGTCATGCATGATTCATAGCTTGAGAAAGTTGTGTGATCATGGCTACAAGATTTTTCATTCTAGCTCCCATAACTTTTCGTTGCTCAAGGGGACAATCATTGCATTTCCCGTTACATTCCGCATTAACACGGTTCCTTCGGGTTCTAGCAATCGACTAAAACCAAGAAGAATAGTGTGAGATACACTAATTATAATAGGAAAACCACACAATCAAGAATAAAATTTCACACTTAAGGTCTTATCCTAGGTTATTCATGGCCATTTCTAAAACACTAATATTGTGTTCTATGCTTAGACTTATCCTTAGGGATCTTACTAATGATTTCACATCCTAGTTTCCAAAGGTTGACAATACCTTTCCTATGATACCAACTGTAGAGACCCAAAGCTTAACGTACATGGACATTACATTACTTTTGCGGAATACTTAGTACATAACAAAAACACACACACAAGGACCATAATAGTTTAGTGTCTTTGGAAACTCGGAATATAATCTTCTAATCGTGGTGAAAGATCTTCAACATCTCCCATAAAGATCTTCCTTTTTTTCTTACCTAAAACCTTTCTTTATATCCTGGGGAAAAGAAAACATAAAAGGGTGAGCTCAAATGCTCAGTAAGGGTAAACAAAAGAAATATCAATCACGTCATATTCATAAGAACATAACATTTTGGAAATCTTAACCTGCAAAAGAGATCATAATATCATAACATGGAATAAATCATAGTAGTGAAATGTAATCCCAATAATCATAACATAAAACATGAAACTTTGTGACATACACACATAATCATAGAGAATCATTTCTTATTATTCAAGACTCATTGCCAAGACTATCTTAGTGGACAAAGTCCATTTCTGAACCGAGTTCACTCCTCGTTTCAGTCCTATTTCACTGAACCGGTTTAACCTGCCGTTCCAGCCATGTCTATCTCATGAGATATAAACTCTTTACCCAATGCATTGGAGGGAGATATAGGTCACACCCATCTCATAATGAAACCATTCTTATGTGTTCCACAAAATCGTAAATCATACATCATTGCATAACCCATGTAATAAAAATGGGAATCTTAAACATCATGACATCATAAAAAAATTCATATAAGATAAAGGAATTCATAAAAATATTTCCATCACAACATAATCAAATCCATGTAATAATAGGGATAGAAACAGAACCCTATATTATCTTAGATGGAAAATAATTTTGATAAAACTCTTGAACTCCATTCTTGAGGAAAATATCCTTTCTACTTCAAAAACATTTTCCTTTCTTAACATGTCATACAATTTTAAACTAAAAGAAGTTGATTAAATATAAACTTGAGAACTTGTAAAGGAAGCTTCTTGGAAATAATGTTTTAAAACTCCATTCATTCCGTATAAGTTTAAAAAAACCTTCTTTTCATACTTTTTTCAGAAAAGTCAAAAAGTACCTCGTACAAAAAACGACAAAAGATTCCTTTCATATCCTTTAAAAAAAACTCACCGAAGGGTAAAATTGGGTATAAAATATTTTAGAAGGATATAAATTTTAAAAATTAATGAAACATGGATGTGTATGATAAAATACACCCCAGTAAATACCAAAGTATAAACAATCTCGGATAAAAATGAGATTGTGATATTTTCCCTTACCTTAGGTCTCATTTGCTTCGTAAGTGTCCGAACCTCCTGTATAATGATTTAAATAATGTTATTGGCTTATTCCAGAATCATAATTATTTTTATGATATCATATATGGTTCACTTATGACTTTATTTTACCCATTCTTTTGTAAATTCCATGTTAAAGAGCATTTTGGGAAAAATCGTTTCATTTGTCGTCCGTGTTTTGACTTGTAATTATTCATATGATTACTTAGATCATGATTACTTAATTACAGAATATAAAAATGATTTATATATAATATATATTCATAATATACATATATATAATAGATCGATAAATTGAAAGAAATACACCATTCATGGAGACGGTAGGCCGTACGTACGCGTGAATGTTGTTTTCATTTCCTTATTGAGTTGAATGAAATTAAATAGATGACATACATATATATATATATACATAAATCTAGTATCATTATTATTTCATATATTTCATTATTATTCATTATATATAATTTATAATCATTCTTGAATGGTTAATCATGGAAAATGAATGTCATCGCGTTCGTGGAGACGGTAGTCCGTACGTACGCACGAGCGATGATATCGTTCTCATGATCGTGGAATTGTATTGGAGTGTATTTATACTATTTCAGAATCAATATCACTTTACAATAATCATATATAGTTATTATTTACTCCAGTATACCCATCCATGTAAGGTGGTGGTGGAAAATAGATTACACCACGGCGTGGAGACGGTATTCCGTACGTACGCACGCGCGGTGATTTCGTTTTCCGTAGGATGGATAGATGGTGAAATAGGGTTGTTTCATAATTATAATAACATATCATTATATTAATGATACTTATGTTATTACTTCATAATGAAACAACTAAATAAGAAGAAGTGGAAGAAGAAATAAAGATGAAAGAATCGGTAATGGACATTACCTCTTCTTTGAAGTGATTCTTTGAGACCTCCTTTTAGGAAACTAAAATTGGTCTTTGAAGAAGACCAGGACCTATAGGATGTTTTTAGGGAAGTTTAGAGGAGCAATTGGGAGGGTTTTGCTGAGCTTGAAGGCTCAAAGTGGTGTGAGGAAGAGGGGGAGGAGGTGCCCTTTTATAAGGGAGGAGAGGGGCTCCTTTTGGAAAAAATAAAAAATATTATTTTATTATAAAGTCAAGTTCGATTTTAAATAGCTCCAAATTTATTTATTTAGAAGATAAGGTGGTTATGGGTCTAAATAATCTCATAAAATAGAATTTAGACAAGTTTAGGTTCCTATTTTAACCTTATCATTTAGATTTAACATTAAGTTAAATAATTTTACTTTTACCATGTCTTCTTGTGTTCTTATACTATAAGGTTAATAAACTTACTATAACAATACAAACGAACCAAAAGTTGTTTATTATTAATATATATAACCTTATCTGAGTCAGTTTTCCGAACCTTAGATTTTTAAGAATAAAATAACAATTAATAATCTAATATTTGTTTTAAAAACTATTTTATGTCAATTTTGACACTATTTAGTAATTGATTATTGTGAAAATCATAACAGAATTATTAGTTCAAAAAAAATTATTAAATGAATACTGACATGTCATATTAACCTATAAAATTAGTGGAATTCATAAAAAGTCTCAAATTACATTTATTTGGGTATTTATAACATCAATTATGTCAATATTTCATTAATAAGATAATTACTGCATCATCTTTGTGTCATAAATAAATTAACTTATTTAAAGTCCAAAAATTACAAATAAAATATAATTATGTAGTAAATATATTTATATTTCTAATGAATAATTATAGTCTATTTTATCTTATGTATAACCCTATATTAAAAATGATATACTTATTTAACTTTGATTTTAACTATTTTAACCCTTCTTTAAATAAATTAATAATAAATGTCCTAATCTAATCCAAGTGGGACTAAATGGTCATATTTTATTCCTAACGTTGTTTTTGGTCGAATTACACTTATCCAATAGAATTAAGACATGTGTTATGGTAATAATAATATCATTTTTACCCTTAATTACCCTATTTATTTTTAACCGTGGTAAATAAAAGTAAAAAGCTACTATTCGCCAAAAATTATTTTCATCTCATTGAACCACATTTTACTTACTGACATCAACCATGTCTCTCGGATTTTTGAGATTCCACTCACAGAAGCGGTAAAATTAAGTTTTATGAAAAATTCTGTTTTTTTAACTACCACTTAGTGGTTACACTATTCATCAAAAATTTAAAGTTTTCAGAAAAATACCAAAATTTCACCCTAGGCTAATTTCGATATTCCGAATCCAAAAATGAAGTCCATTTTGAAAAATAAAATTTAAAAAATTTCAAAAACTGGTTATTACTATTCATAACGGCTAGTTTTAATAATATTTTAATAGCATATTGTTTTTTAGTGAAACTTGGTATTGCGTACGATGCAAGCTATCAAGGAAGGTCGTGATTGCGTGTAAAGCAAGCCAAGCAAGTGATGTGTGTAGTGAAAGATTCCTTTGATGATTTATATAACATAAAAACAAAATATTTCTCATAAAAGTATCGGGTGTTACAGTCTTGATCTAATAGATCCTCAAGATTAGTTCATATCATAAATAAAATAAAAATGAAATGACGAAAATTGGACCCTAATAAAAAGATAACATGATTGACTTGATGTTATAAAAAGAAATGAAAGAAACAGAAAAAATGAGATAGGGGAATTTAGGATGAAAGAAGAGAAATAATTTTTAAAAAAATACCTCTAATTAGTTAAAATATGTACCTTCCTCATGAGTAATGGAATAAATTTCAAAGGCACTGTTGTGGGTACCCTCAAATGATGTGTGGTTTCTTGGTTATTTTAGGCACAATAGAGTGGGAAACCAAGGTCATATATCAAAAACAGGAAGTAATTAAAACAACATATTAAAGTTATTTTGAAAATAAAATAAAATAAAATAAACACATTACTTGAAATGATGGATGGTTTTTTATCATTATTAAAACAATTAGAAGTATGTTGGAAGAAGATTGTATTTTTGTTTTGAAATGTGATTGAGAAAACGCAACGAGACGATGTTTTTTTAGAAAATATTTTTAGAAGTCAAAATTGGAATAACTCTACTTCTTCACTTAATTATTAACAATTTTCATAAAAATTAAAATCCGATTAATTATTATCCCCTAATTTTTATCCCTCTAACACTATGAGAATTAACATAACCACCAACAATGAAATTAATTAAACCCACGACTGTCTTTGAAACATGCATTTCTAGAACCCTATTTGATTTTTGTTATAAGACTGGATTATGTTCAGTGGTACATTAAGAAACATATCCATTCTATAAATTTGGATTAATTGATATTTAGTATTGTTTTTTAACTCTAAAAATTGATATCATGTCATTTGTTTTACCGATTAAGATCTTGATCACAAAATTCATACATTACTCGACCTCACGTGCTTTCATTTTAATAATTCAATTACTTGATTAGTTTATTTTAAATTAAAAACTAAATTTATATATCATATTAATTTTATTACAATAGATCATTTATTCAAAATAAAATAATTAATAAGGTAAGAGGTAGATTGATTGCTAATAAAACTACTCTTCCATAAGCGGTGTAGTCATCATAGAAACGAATTGTATTCGAAAAGGTTTAGAAAGGGTATAAACCAATCACATTTATACTTGTGATTTCGATACCAAATAAATTAGATAAATAAGAGTAAAATTAAAATAACATAAGAAATGGGGGAAAATAGATATTTTATTACAAGAAGAGCAATTTTATAACAAAGAGTGAGAAAAGAATATCATTTTGGTGGAGATCCTATATTGAGAGCTCCCCTCCTCCAATGGTGTATTGAAAATAGAAAAGTACCACTTATACTATGTTTCTAATACTCTAAGCCATGTAAAAAACCCATAAAAATGATAAAAACACGCATTTCTAAAGTGGAAGGGGGCTAGGGTTTTCAGATTTTTCAAATATGAATGGGAAATTAGGATAAATATTTTAATCCAAACTGTACCATTTGTTTGACATTCAAAATACATGAATCAGCTTTCCCGAAAGAAGGTTTATTTGTGAAAAAAATTTCCTTCTACCTTATCTCCAAATTTGGGCCCAATCCAATCTCATATTAAGATGCTATGTCCCAAATAAGGAATTGATTACAAATCTAATGAGTCCAGACCTTCTTTGATTTCATTCCAAATTTACTCTAATAAAATGCATGATCTAGATCCAATGTCCTAAAATAAAATTATATCCCATTGAGTGAGGAACACTTTTACAAAACATTAAGTTAAAATAATTCATAAAAAAATATTTTTGGCCTAAATATTACAATAAACTTTAACGGAGAAAATTTTAATTTTTATCAAATTTTTAAATGGATGGTCTATTACCAAATATTTTATAAATGAAAATATTTAACACCATGTGAGGAAATTATGTCATTTATTATCAAAATATATTCAAAAAGGTTTTGTCTTATCATATATATTCGTTCAAGTGTCATGTGAATTTAAAATTGATAATTCAGGTTTGGACCATATGTAATATGCTTAAATGGTTTTATTGGGTATGGGTTTGATTTACTTTGATTATAAATTATGAAAATGGAATATTTAATTTTTTAATTTCCATGAAATTCAAGATGTTTTATAAATAAACAAGTTATTTAATGAGTATAAATCCTTAAAAATGTTTTTATATGATAACTCACACCTCAAATAGGTGAATTTTAGTGTGTAAAGTGTCACACGAAAGTTTAAAGTTAGAATTATGAAATACAGGAATCAACTGAGGTTTTATAGTAGATGTGTGGTATTCTAGAAAAACATTCATGGTTAGTTTACATTATTTATTTGGATTAATTCATGTACATGATATTATTATTATTATTATCCATTGTGTATCATTAGGAATTGTTTGAGTGTCACCCATGAAAAGTTCTAATTTAAAATACATTTATATTGGATACATACATGATTATAAGATAGTGGAATAATTTTATAAATAATTCTACAATCTCCCCTAACCATACACATGGTATGAATTTTATTAAGAATTAGTGTCCTCTATTGGATATACCTATGAGTATTTTGACTAATAGATGTGGGAGATAACTTATAGTGATTTATGTCATTGTTAGATGTGAAATCAGTATGTTTTGGATCTCAATGATGTTAAATCCATGATAACTAAATTTTTTTATAAATATTATTAATGGAAATTATTATTTGTATTTAACGGAAATTGAATAGAGGTTTTGGATAGTGTAGGATATGTTAAATATACATAAGATTAATAATTCACCTTTTTTGAAATAGGGGTTTGTTATTATGTTATAGTATAAATATATTTTTTGGTATTCCTATAATACATGATCTAGAATAATCTATAGAAAATTGGATTAACATGGAATCTGAATTCACATTTTTCAACAACAATAGTTTCATGCATTCATTTCATGAGATTTAAATCTCTTTAAACCCATGTAAAAATAATGTGATTACATAACCTTTTATGTTCCAGGGAAATATATTTTTATAGAAATTTAGAAATCTATATCTCAATTAAATGAAAAGAAAGAACAATAATTTTTAAGGGAAGTCTACCATCCAATAATAAATAATTTTTTTACCAATATATTTATTATCACATTCTTACCACACAACATCAAATCGATAACCTGGACCAACGTTTGTATTTTTACCCCAGGTTTTTTTCATGTCACCCTTATGTCAAATGATAATTTTTCAGGAATCATTACCCATAACATTCAAATATTGGGTTACCCTTATTATAATTACCTGTAAATTTCTCATCTGATTAAGTATATCTTATGTGGATTTATTTATGTTTTGGAGAAAATGAATATTTTATGAACCTAATAAGATGAATAGTTTAAAAAATGGGTGTATTCTATTCATATGAAAAAATATTATAGATATTGAGTTAAAGAATTTATCATGTTTGTAACAGATCATGCATATGACCCTTTTCAAATCCTTTTTCCATGTTTATTTTTTTTATTCAAGAAAAATTAGTCTGGAGGAGTTGGATGAACATTATTTTTCTATATAATAGATCATAGGAATAAATATATGACTAAACATGAGGAAAAACTAAATGTGCACATCAATTGGGATGATAATATGGTTTATGGATCATTTTATATTAATAATAATGTTAATGGTGATTGTGATCATATGGAATAAATTATAATGGAAATCTAAGATGAATTTCATGACTTTCCAATGTTTTTTGAGAAGTTAAACAGCTATTCTAAGAGACCATTATATACCGATTGTACTAAATATGCATCATTTTTAGGTATATTGAAATGATATAATTTCAATACTGATTATACTAGAATACAATGAACTTATTTTAGATCATATGATGTTAAAATAATTCTACATTCAATGGTGATAATCTATAACAAAACTAAATGATTATCTAAATGGTTGCATATTTTTTCTCAAATACCATGAATCACTCATAAAATGTCTTACGTGTGGCACGAATCAATACAAGAAATAGGGATTAGGTCTTTTAAATATTTATTTTATTTTCCAATAATTCTATGGTTTAGAAGACTATATGTATGTTGAGAAACTATGAGACAATTGACATGGCATGCAGATACAAGTATAAAATATGGGAAACTACGTCATCTAGTAGATTCTTCTCAGTGGAATAAAATTGATTATGAGTATCCTAAATTTTTAAATGAGTCGAGAAACTTATGTCTTGCATCAACTATATATTGAATATATCCTTTTTTGTGTACAATGTAGTACTCATGGTACATGGCTAGTTATGCTGGTAAATAATAATTTTAATCTATGGTTATGTATGAAGAAAAAATACATTATGTTGTATCTACTTATATATGGACCAAAACAACCTCATAAAGATATTGATGTCTATTTTTATCCATTGATCAAAGATATAAAATTGATATGGGATATATGTGTTACAATGTATGATTCAAAAATAAGTGAAGAATTCACACTGTGGGCCTTTTTGTATGGGGTGATAAATGACTTTCCTACTTATGGAAATTTTTCAGGCTATAACATTAAAATAATGTTGGGGATTCCTGTTTAAGAAGAACTCACACACTCAGTTTGATAGAAACATTCCTTGGAGACTATGTTTTTCAGGCATCAAGAATTTTTACCTCGATGACATAAATACCGATCATGGATGAAAACATTTTATGGGAATGTAGAAAAAGGTTAAAACCCATCTCTACTAATGGTTGATCAATTTTTCAATAAAGTAAAATATATTGAAACTATTTTTGGTTAATAATTTTTTAAAACCCATGTGAAATTAGGTTGAAAAAAGAGATCCATTTTCTTTGAATTTATGTACTGGAATTGTTTGTACGTCAAACATTTACTTGATGTCATGCATGTTAAAAAATGTATTTGATAATTTTATTGTCATGTTACTAAATGTTCCTTGAAAAATAAAATATGTCATAAATTATATGTTAGAAATGATTTACATGGGGATAAGGGAAGATTTGTCTCTAGGGAAGGGTAAAAGTTTGACTTTTCTTTCTCCATCATCTTACACATTATCCAGACATGAAAAATTGAAAATTTTCATTTTCCTTAATGGTGTTAAAGTTCTAGAGGATTATTCATAAAATATCAATAATGTCATTTTGTTGACTAATTTAAAGTTACAGGGAATAAAATCACATGAATACCATGTTTTGATGCAAGGTTTCATACTTGTTTCTTTATATTGCATTCTACCTAAAAATTTTCGACATGTGTTAACTAGACACTTAATATTTTTCAAACCCACATGTATTAAATTTATAGACCTATAAAAGTTTCCAATCATGAATAATGAGGTTTAAATCATATTATATGAATTATAGATGTTCTTTCCACTACAATTCTTTGATATAATGGTCCACCTAATGGTTTAATTGGTTAGAGAGGTTCAAATATGTAGTCCTATCTATTAGATATGGATATACCCCATTGAACAGTATATGAATATTTTCAAAGGGTACATCATGAATCATAGTCATCCCGAAGGTTATATTTCATAATGATATATTGTTGAAGAAGATGTTGAATTCTGTACTGATTACCTATCAGTTGTTGATAAAATTGGTCTCCCAAAGTCTCATCATAGTGGAAGTCTTATGGGCGAAGAGGTTTTTGGAAGAGATGTTTCTACAATTACCATCATAGAGCAGTAGAAATATCACCTTTACCTCCAACATAATATTAAAGATGTTTATCTATATGTTGAATCCTAGAAATGAATTATTATATATTTGAATTCATAATGGTATAAGGGATGGATGTAAAATACACATAATTAAAATTTTACGCAATGGTTTTGAGATCATAATTATTAGAAGTTATCTGAAAATATGAATTCAATTTCTAAATGACTTTAATAGATATATAGGGGAACAAATTCAATGTTATATCTTACACTATTTTTTTAATTATTGGTTATACGTTATATAAAAATAACATGATAATCGTAGTATGATGAAAAATAGTGGCATTATTCATTTGAAAATAGTAATGAAAATATCTAGTTCCATGTATAGAAATCCAATTTATGAGAGTTTTTCATACTTCGGAATCAAAAAACTGATATATGAGTTGGATTATAGAAAATTTCAAGTGATACTTTTCTGTTTCAATGAGTTGAAAATAAGAGTGAAGTAAAAGTTTATAAAATGGTATTTTTGAAGGTGAATTTTAGTGTTGAAGGGGAAAAGGATGTGTTGTTCATAATGGAATAACATGTAGTGCGTGTATTTTATGTATCATATTCAGTAAATAAGAATTGTCTAATTTTCCTTCTAGTGACTAAAGAAATTGTAGGGTTAGATGAAAATTAAATTGAGGATAACCCTTTCATTAGGAGATCATAATCATTTCATGGAATTCCAAATGCAGGAAATGTATTGTAAGTTAGAAGAAATTTGGATTCTCAATAAAGGATCCAAATCCCTCCAACATTTAAATAAAAGAAATAGAGTTCAATGAGATGAATAATGTGATTTTAAATATATTATGATTTTACTCATAAAATTATGTGCTTTATACTGTATTAACATAATCTAAATTAATTTTTTTACTACTCATTTAGATAATAACCTCTCTAAATGGCTATTTTACCAATATTGGGGAAGCATAGGCATTTGATGTGGAAACTGAAAAACTAATAGGGGATCGACAACATGTTTATTAAAAAAAGAATGATATAACATCACTATGTTGACTAAAATTATAAATGAAAGAAGCAAGGATATAAAATTTTAGGTTGGATGGAATCAACATGGCCAACCATTTGATCCTAATATGTCAATTTTCACTACTTATGATGGGATCACAAAGAGAATGAATGTTCCAATTAATATAGAATTGTGGCACCATTTACAGGTTTTAATAAAGGAAAACCTTTGGGAAGATATTAAGTTAATGTTATGATTTACTCTCTATTTTACCAAAAAATTATATAATGAAAAATTGATTTAATTTTCATTCTCGCTAATAGAGTTATTTTAATTTAGAATATTTCCATAATAAATTTTTCTTAATGTTTGCAGAAAAATCACATAGAGGATTACAGAATCTTATTACCAAGTTTAATATTACGAATACTAAGGGGAAAGTGAATCCCCACACACTAGTTACTTATGCACACATTATAAAGTAGGAAACATGAAATTTTTTCATCAATCATCATGATGAAAAATCATTTCAAGTTCATTGTACTCGATAATATATTATAAGACATTATTTAATTTTCTAATTTGATTTAAATTTGTTAATTTATGAAACAAAAAAGGAATACTACAAATAAACAACATGAATCAAAATCATCGTACCCCTATCACAAAGAAAATATGGGGTACGCTTCACTAGAGAATAAAACGGTATGTATTTAAAAAAACAATAAAAGTTTTAGGTGATATGAAACAACATGTATTCATTTTTTTATATGCAGATTAATGAATCAATATCTAAAGCCGCTTCCATCCCATGTTATGTGTTATGAAAGGAGGCTCGTATAAATAAAGAGGGTAAACTAGTTGATAAAAAAACAAAATAAGTATGGTAAATATGTGTTAGTATCAAATAATAGTAACTCATTATGATTTCTAATAGTATTACATACAAATATATATTTATGTTCATATGTTTTTTACATAGTTTAGACTCAAAAATATATAATGACCATACTAGAAGAAAAACTACTTTTATTATATTTGATGAGGTCTGAACAATATGGTCACGTTATATGTGTTGGTTTTTGAGTGTCTCATAAAATGTATTTTGAGTAGAAAAACCCGAAATAATATACACATCATATGATGAAAGGATTTTAGGCACAAATAGATGTTTGCAATATATTATTTTTTAGTCTGGTTTAGGAGACTGATATATGTGATTACAAATGTAGTTAGTCTCAAGAGTATATATAATATTCTCAAGTGTGATTGGTTGGGAGTCTCAATTATGAATACATAAATAAGGTACATTTTTAAAATAAATTATTCCAAAAAAATGATCTAATATGTTCATTAATGTTAATAACTATTCATATTTTCTATAGGCATTTATATTACTACTATATAAAGGGAAAACCTATGAATCACACTTTGTATTAATTTATCTCTTTATCATTTCTACAGGTAAAATTCCATTAGAGTTAGAAGAAATTAATAAGAAAGAAGATGAGCTAAAAAGTCGTCTGAGAAGAAAATAACAGATGACGACCTCTTTTTGATGCCTACAATGCAGGTGTAAAACTCTACAATATGATCATATAAAATATATTTTTATTTTTTTCATTACTTATTTTTTTGGAAGCACTGGATACTGGTCGTAATCAATTTGGATAACCTAAATAATTATTTTTTGGATCTAATGCAAGGATTTCCATTAAAATGACCACATATGATGTTTATTGTGAATTTGTAATGCACTAAAAATAGGATAAATCATGGTATGAGGTTGGTGACTGAAAATAAGAGGCCTATGTATTAATTCAAATGGAAACATATTATGGAAAATGTAGAAAAATTTGACTATCATAACAAATCTGAAAACAATTTACTTATTTTGCTCAATTTTTCTATACTGTAAAAAGAAAGATAACAATAATGATTATGGGTGTTAAGTTTAAAATTTTATAAAAGATGTTATATACCATAAAAAATAACAGAATCCCCTCATTATCTGAAATTTTGTATACATGTTAGATACATTTATTTAAGTTTTATTCTTGATTTACTTTATAATAAACTAGGTTTTGGTTTGTTTTTGAAGGAATTAAAAAATTTGGATTCAAAGGAAGAAATGATGGAGATCAAAAAAATCTTTAGACATCATGTACCACATACACGATGTGTAAAACTCATTCACAACATACCTATAATGTTACATACAAACCTAGCAAGTACTTGCATGATGTGAAGATAGTACAAGTTGTGTAACGTAATTACACGATGTGAATATTTCAAAGATTATATACCCACTAAATATGAATACCATACATAGAATGAAGAAATTTCATGACATGAAATGTTTAAAAGTTTGACCAGTGAAAGATGAAAATTGATTCTTTGATGGAAAATGTGGATCTCAAGTACATGGTGAGTAAAAAACTTAAATGATGTGTATATATTAGGAATAATGTTGCTTAATATAGTATATGACATGATTGACTTACACATTATTTACTGCTCAAGCCTATAAATTTTTTGAGCACCCTCTACATACAGAATGTCTTCCACATTTATTTCTCTCTAACATTTATTCCACTATTTCTTATATTTTTTCATCTATTTTCATTCTTAACTAAATTTCATTCATTCATTTAATTTTTTTGTTTATTCCTTTTGATTTTTTAATGATTATTCTCATTTGATTCATCCATTATAATCATGTTTAAATTCCCAACATATGTTTTAATGGCACATTCTATTATTCATCAAAGCTTGTTCCATTTTTCAAAATTTCTTTATTTGTAGTGAGTTCTTGATTGTTTCTTATTTTTTTTATTTTAGATTACTTGTTGTTCATTTTTTTTAATGTGAAAAGTCAATTTTTAATTATATTTAAATTTTTTCAATTAATCAACATTGATTATTTATTATTTTAATTGTGGATTTCCTCTCTTGAAAATGTTTTATGATTATGCATAGCATGATTAATATTTACTTGTTTTTATACCATCACCTCCATGCATGGCTAATCCACTTAGGGTTAGGGTTTGAGGGTAGGGGTTTTTTAAACCTAATGAATTCTAAAGATCAAAATTGGGTAACCCTATGGATAGTAACTAGGTTTAGAATAATTTCCAATATCATTCTTTTTCATTATCCCTAAACATCGTTTGTTCAATTCGAATGACCATGACCTAGTTGGAGAGGATCAGGGTTGGATATATAGCTTGTAATTATTTATAATTAAACACTAAAATATTCATGATTAGGTTGTTAATTAATATGGACCATGGATTATTTTATATCTTAGGTTGATCCAATTGTTTGTACTAAGGTAAATTGGTGTTCTTTGTACTGTTTCATAGCCTAAGTTATAGGTCTATCCTAAGATATATTTTGCATTACCCCTTTGATTATACCCTGAAATTTACCCTGATACCTTCCTTTATCATAATTAATCTTTAAACTTCCTATATTTACTAAACACCAAACATGAATATTGAATATGAGTAATCCTTTCAAGGGTTTGGTTTGATTGGTTGATGAACTTCCAGTCATCCTAGTGGGATTGACTCTGCACTACCACTTTAATACAGCAATGTAGTAAGTGTAGTTTGTGACTATAAATTTATAATCTGACCATAGGCCACAAAAATTCAATAAATAATACAAGAGAGTTAAATTTTCTCTTTGTTTCCAGGGATTACTATTACTCAGACATAGTGACCATCATATCAAACCTCAGATTACCTCACCCTCCCCCTTTCTTCTTTTTTCGTTCCCCTTTTCCTTTTTTACATTCTTATCATTCGGGTGCACCTACATCGTATATATTTCTATCTTTATTTCTTATATTCTTGGCTAGTGTATGTGCTAGAGGCCCTTGACTCGATTAAGAATCCTAGAAGCACGAGAACAACTTTTCTTAGATCCTGATATTAATAGAAAAATTGTTGCATGTCACCACTTCATAATGAAATAGTGTAATAATCTTGCCCCACCACACATTCAATACCCCAAATTTATTCCACATTCCAATCATGGAGAGAGACCAGAAATTCAAGAGTGAACCATCATGGACTATGGATTTCCATCCATTAGTGGTGCTACGCCTAACATTTTTCCCCTACCAATTTAGGAGAACACTTTTGAAATTAATCATTGATTCAATCACATGTTCCAGAACATGGGGTAGTTCAATGGGATTCAAAGTGAAGACCTCAATGATAAAATCTCGAACTTTTTTAATGTTTTTGACACCTTTTATAGCCAAGGTGTATCATCAGACACTATTAAATTAAGAGTTTTCCAATTTTACTTGAACGATATAGTCATGGATTGGATAAAAAGTCAATATCCCAAGTTAATCATGACTTGGTATGAATTAGAAAAGTATTTCCTAGAAAAATACTTCCCACTAATCTGGACATGGAATCTCCAGAACAAAATTCAAAAATTTTCCAAGGAAAATGAATAATTGTTCTGGGAAGCATGGTATAGATTCAAGGATTTGACCCAGAAATTACCACACCACAGACTAGATGTGTGGCTATAACTTCAGATGTTCTAGGAATTTATCATGGTACAAAAACTGTTGTAAACACCACTGTTAATGGGGGACTCATTCTCAAAACAACATAAGTCTTCCAAAAAAATCTAGATGAATTTTATCACATTTATAGTCTATGGAAAATCACATAGGACCACCTCGACATGGAATTCATCTGGTGTAAGAGACCACCTTCCTCACAGAAAAAGTAGGGGCTCCGAAAAAGTAGCTTGAGTCATTTTAGTTACCAACTATGCCACCACTCCCTCCTTCTCTAGTAAATGAAATTCAATCCTTCAAGATGTGTAGATGCCCACATTCATAGCAGGACTGTATTTCATACATAGAGGAACCTCAATTTAAATATTGTAATTACATCAATTACAATCAACAAGGCCATGAGTATGAGTAGAAAAAATATCAACAACACAAAAACTACCAACAAAGGTTAACTTAGAAATAGCCGCCTAAAATCCAAGATTTTTTTTAGCATCAGAGTGGAAAGGTACCAACAAGAAATTAGAGATCACTTGGATATTCACCAAAACTTCTAGATCCTTAACCACAACAACAATCCCAATAACCTTTTCCTATAGCTAAACAGTTTCCAATTGTACAACATCATCAATTCCAAAAATATTCACCAATACCATAATATAAATCCCAACCCCTCTAGAATAATCTTTAAAACCTTCTCATTGTCTTTGAGTAGAAATAATATCAAAGTATAAAAAAATTGAATATATGGAGATGAAAAACCATAAGGATGCACTATGAAACTTCGATCATAAAACATGGAAGGTATCTAAGAACTTATCTGATTAGCTACCAAGTATTTTTCATGGTAATACCAAATCTCATATGAGAGAAGAATATAAATCTATAGTTATTAAATGAGAAAATGTTCTATATTTTCAGCAACGATGATGAGTTTAGAAAAACCATTTGAAAGAATCTATTGAATCTAATTGGGGGGAATCCCAAGAGATAGAACCATATAAGAAATATCCATTTGAGGAATAACTTAAAAAGGAAAATCACTACATGGCACCACTAATATACACACCACCTCTCCCTATTATTGAATAGATGTAATAATGAAAAAATGAAGGATAATATTAAAAATTCCTGGAATGGTTTAAGCAATTACATATGAATATCCCCTTTGTAGAGGAAATTACACAAGTACCTACTTATGAACAATCCATTAAGGGATTTATCTCAAGTAAAAAAGAAAATTTAATATATTAGAATCATCTCTCTAATTTAAGAATGCTTTGTAGTGTCCAGCGAAAATTACCTCTAAAAATGAGTTTCCCTGGAAGTTTCTAAATTCCTTGAAACATTGGGGCATGTAATTTTGAAAAAACTTTGTGATATATAGATGAAAGTATCTATGTAATGTACATAAGTGTTTAAAAAAAACTAGGTCTCAAACAAGTGAAATCAATTAGAGTGGAACACTAAATCACTGACCATTCGGTTAAGAATCATCAAGAATTTCTGAAGGAAATCTTAGTAAAAGTTAAAAAATACATTTTCACTACCGATTTCTTCCTGCTAGATATAGAAGAGGAATGTAACATCTCTCTCATCCTATGAAGACTGTTTCTTTCCAATGAAAATTTGTTGATTAATGTTAACCTAAGAAGATTTATTTTTATAGTTAGAGAAGGACAAGATTTATTTGATATAGATAAGGTAGTTAATAAAATATATGTGTCAAAAAAATTGTCAAACCATCTCTCATGATAATAAAAAAGAGGATAATATAGAAAGTGAAGATAATAATAAGAAATCACCTTCTATTTAAATGGGATATAGTATTCTCAATAATAGAAATTTCACTGCACCTCTTACAAGAGAGGCTATTCCACCTATTGTCCCTTATGTTTTCAAGAATCATTTTAAAATGGATATCAAATCAAGGTTAAATTATTATGCTTCAAAAAATGTAACTCTAGATAATAAATAAACAATTGAATGGAAGGAACCCTAGGTAAGGCTTGGTAGGCTAGGGTAGGGTAGTTTAATATTTATGACTACTTAGATTGTGTTGAAATTTTATTTGGAGGACCTATCCAATTGGGGTATAAAATTCAACAATGGACACCATGTGAGGTATACACAGTGTGTAAAAGTCGGGCGATTGAATTTTTTTCAAAATCATGATTTATTTTTCAAGTATTCAATACATAGAGTGTAAATTTCTTGGTCAGTTTTTGAAACCCATGAAACTAGGGTTCACCCACCCCCCCATCGATCCTCCTCTCCTGTGCACCATCAACCTCCCTATCGTGACACTTACCCTCCTACAAGTTCCCTCTCCTAAAGCCTCACCCTCTCTAGTCATCCTTCTATCCTTTCCACTGACCCCACTCTTCATCCTTAACTATCACACACCTTTAACTTTATATGAAATGGGAAAAACAAAAATTGTTTTCCCCATTCCCACTGATCGCATGATCGATCATGAGGACACACCTCCACTACCCAAGTGGCAGTGGGTCACACCTCCTCCACCACCTAGAGATCTATCATCCTCATCTTCTTATTCCTCTACTACATTTACTTCCACTTCATGGGATTCACGATAATACTTTAGTGGATCTTAGGTCCCTACATGACCTCATTTTCATCCCCACCTCCATTTTTCCAACCCTTCGCACCAGGTTCACTTAGTCCATCTCCATGCCAAGCTAATTTGAATGAACAAGACATTGGCCCTCACCATTCTGGAGGGCATCTACATTCACCATGACGTTCTTCTCCTCATGGACATCCTAAACTTGGCCCCGATCATAAAAATGTGAGAGGAGACTTAAAATGATTTATTCCTTGATTTCCTTTCCACCTTTGAACAGGGCATCAACTTTGTTTTCTTCTGACTTGGAGGTATACCTTGGGGGATCACCCTTGGAAATGTTTTAGTTGGCCACAACATCTATTCAATTGAGTTCATCACCTCCCTCATTATCCTGACATTTTAGCTCGATCTTAACAAGGTTTAGGATGTATAAATTTAGTCTATGATTTCCAGATACTACAAGATAATTTATGATCCTCGCACTATGAAGAGCATCATGCTCCAAGGTGCCGCCCACCGGATCCTACACAAGGCCCTCACTCATGCTTGGCTAGCTCATAATGATGCTCGTGGAGGGTTCATATAGATCAAGGTCCTCATTATCATGTTATACATGGGTGGCCCATCCATTAACATGAATATGTAGATAGGAATGTTCTATATGACCCTATCAGAGAGGAATTATGACACTTTGACTGGTGGATCATTCATCACCAATTTGTCCAGGAATCTCAGGGCCTTTAAGGCCACCCATCCCCACACATCCCCTAACCCTATGGAAGGAATCACTCTTCTCTTGCTCCATAATATGGGTCAACTCATAGATGACAATGACATCTATTGATGGGAACCTGAATATTTAAAGGATGCTGATGAGGCCCCTACTCAGCATGTGGCTGACTTAGCCACAACATCCTCCCCTACTCATGCCCCTGCTATAACCAATACCACCACAGCCTCCTCCCATGTCACCTCTTTCATACCACTTGCTATCATTCCCCATGCTCCTATTTTTACAACCATCACCACTAGACCTAACATACCTACATCCACCTCAACAAAACCATCTCACTTATGTCTAGTTATCCTGTGTATACTAGAGAACCATCATCGGGACCACCATTGCCTCGATGTTCCATTCGATGAGTTCTATCTTGTCACTACCAATCCCCACCACCAGCCACTTTAACATCCCACCCAATGACTTCTACCATCCCTTCTTCTACATCCATCCCTCCCACCTTCAACTCCCCAACTGAACTACCTCAGATCTCATAGATCCTACAAACTAGCAGGCTTTTCTAACAGAGAAATACCACCAAGGTTAGGGCACATCAATTCCCCCATCCATATATGTACTTTTCATTTACCCCACTACCAGACACACGACCACCCTCGGGACCAGTAACTTGGCACCAAATTCCTTTTTGATCGCTTCCAGTACCTTGACACCCACCACTACAGTTGATACTCCAGCACCTTCCTCCATCGCTGATATGAATAGGGAGAGCCAGCTACATGCACCCTTTGATTAGGAGGGGGATCTAGATATAGAACTCAACGATGTTTATTTTACTAATTAGTTATATCCTAGTCCCCTCTTCCGTTTTTTAATATATTTGGGACACATTTTTTATACTATTTGTATTCCATTTCACACTCATGTATTATTGGTCTATATATACATGGGATATTATTTTTTCATTCACTGTCATTTCAGTTATTTTCATTTCGTTATTTTTTTACATTATCCATTTAAATGTTTTCTACCTCATTCATGGCCATTTATGCACCTATTCCACCACCATTTCCCCTCCTTCGGATGACATGACATCTAGTTGACGTCGAAGGCCAACTAGAGGAGATTTCATTAGAGATCTATGCTAAGTAGGGATCACCACCATGATGATCATAGATGTTATTCATACAACATGATATTTATACTTATTACATTTATGTGGTAGTAAAACCCCACAAAGAATCCCCGTGATCTTGATGACATAATCACCATTTCTTGTTGGTGGCAGTAGACTTCTGAGCAGATGGATGATACTACCTGATACTTTTGTCTATCTATTTGCATGTTGACATCATTTTTAGTGATTTATAAGAGGAAACCCATAATTTTTCTTAATTTTAATTAATTTTTATAGGATAAATGTTTTATTTTTAGTATTTTTTTAATTCACAGGTCATTCTTAAACTTCAGAATACCCACATATCTTCATTTATATGGGTGGATTTTCATTACTATTCATTTTTTGAACCTACCCATTTCCCTAATTTCATCTTATTTAAACCATTTAGACTAATGTTTTATCTATTTTAGATTTTTTATTTCAAACAAATTATACTAGTATCCCAATTTTATATCGCAAATCCACCATGTTTCCCCATGGAATAACAATCATCATAGGGAGCTCTTAATTGCTTAATTTCAATTTAAAATTTCCATTTCATTTTTTCTGTGATATATATTTGATATCCCTTCCATGATACTTTCAAGGATACTGAGGAGACATTATCATTTTAAGTGTGGTGGTTCTTTCTTGAGCTTTATTGTCGATACACTGGGATTATTTCTGGTTTTCACTTATCTAAGAGACATTTTTCACTAGAAATCATGCTTTAAACTGAAAAAAACATTACTCCCAATTACATAAAATAAAGAGTTATATTGGAAATTATTAAAATCATTGTTTTAATATAGTTTATATTTTTATCATGATTTTTGAGTTTAGTAGTTTAATTCAAATTCAAAATTTTTGAAATTGATTTTGATTAAATTGTTATTAGATTTTATACCCTGATTAATTGGAAATTAATTTTGCATACTCCATTATCGAGAGGATTCTAGAACCATGATTTCATATTCTTTTCTAATACTATTTCTTGAGAGACACCTAGGGAAATTAAACCTATCAAAACTTGTATTGAGATCTTATTTAGGCTATGATTTAATAAATACACTTTTTATATGATTGAAGTAATCTTTGGGAGCCACATTTTTCTAAGACTCGCCATACATTTTTCTTCTTTATCCCACAGTAACAATGAATAACCATTTTAGAATGTATTTGTTCCTATATGATTATCCCTTCCAACCCTACTCTTGGTATTATGCATGACTTCAATTTGAACAAGTGTGGAGAAAGTATCATTGATACGGGACACAAGATTTTATTATTGAGGATTTGTACTATGAAGTTTTCACTAGAATAATATGATGTGGTTCATGATTAATTTTGGAATTTTCTCCATTTACAATGTTCCTTTGAAAAATATATAGAAATAAAAAAAATAAAGACATTGTGTTTGGTATTAGTACGGTCAAAAATCAATATTTCTAGACTGATGAATCCCATGATGGATCATATGTGGTTAGAGGACGGATGTGAGATCTAGCATGAACATGAATTTCGAAAAAGTAATAAAAAAATTAAGGAATATGAAGCATTTTTATACTTACTTGTTATATTCATGGATCCAATTTGATATGTTGGATCATAGATACCATCTGATCTTAGAAGAGTCGCTTTATTGCATTGTTTATGTTCATGATGCATTATACTATAGAGATTACCCTCCTTTTGAGGTTGAGTTTTTTACTTTTCACCCACTACCCCTCTTCCTCAGATTCATTTGATCCTTTTTTATTGAATCCATCACAATTGATTTTGTATTTTTCTTTACAAAGTGAACATGATAGAACCAATGCAATTCTATGGTTAGGAACATGTATTCAAGGTATGAGAATAAATCCAATTAAATTTTACCCAAAGTGATCATAGAAAATTCATTGTGAGGTAAATTGAAAAGGGGTTATATAATTTATTTAACAATTATGAAATTGAAATTAAAAGAATAAATAATCTGAATAAGAACTAAACTATGTGGAATGATTGATATTCTCTATATGATTGATTCTGGAGGACTAACTTTTTCTACTTATATTAGTTTTATTTTCTTGGTTGAAACGATTGTTTCTTGATTTAAAAATTTTTTTATTTTAGAATCCATGTTATGTTGTTTTTTTCTTGGGGATAAGAAATTGTTCTTGTGTGGACGGATTTGATTGTTGGGAATGTATTGTCTTAACATTACTCTATAAATCTTATTGATTTTTATGCTCACAAATACCCTTGTTTGTTTTACGAATGATATTAATTTAAGAGTTTTTTAGGAAATTAATATTATTTTAAATATTTATTCTAGAATTATATTCAAGGTATTAATCTCCAAGGATTATTCATAAAAACATTGGGAATACATTTTTATGTTTTTGGAAACACTGTTCGTACCCTACATTTAGAGTAGACCATAAGGAATGAACCCTACATTGGTAAATGTAGAATAAGGAATGAAACCTAGATTTAGAATAGTATGTATGGATCATCAAACCTACTTTTTCATAAAAGTATGGTTAAATAACCTATTGTTTGGATATAACCTTATGTTTGTTAAGTGAAGAAAGTATTGTTAAGAAACCCTATATAATTAAGGAACCCTATGTTTGAGAAATAAATGAACTGTTAATGAACCTTAGATTTTTTGATCAACCTTATATTATCAAACTTATGTTCGAAGAATGAATTATACACAGTTGAACCCTATGTTGGATATTTTTATTTTATGAAGGAATATTATGTTTGAAAATTCAATGTCGAAGATTTAAATTCGTGACTTTATCCAATATTTTTACAACGATCTTGACATAAATAAAATATCGATTGAAATATCATTTACAACCATTTTAAAGGATCATTTTGATTGATTAAAAGAACTGTATTGATTAGTAAAAATCAGTCATATTCTTAAGGGAAGTTATGACTCCCCTACTTATTTTTTATTTTAATATTTATGATCTATCAAGCGATTTTCTTGGATCTGGAATACCGAAGAAATATATATACTCTATATATTCTATCTCAATTTATTTTTAAATAAATATACATAAATATACATATGAATGTTTTCCTGGTAATATGTTTTACAATACTGATATAATGAACAATAGACTTGATAATATTTGAAAGTGGATCCACTTTGGAGGTATACATTTATAACCTCTTACAACTATATGATTCTAATAGTTGATTGTTGCTATTAAAATTAAAGATTATTTGCAACTAGGATCACTTTAGAGTTATTATTTCTTGATGTAATTATTTTATGAAGAAGAAGATACATCTACCATTAGTTGTTTCTTATTCAATTGTGAAGTTCAACCTAAATTACCATCAAATCAAACCTTTTTTATTTATTAGAGTTTTGACTGCTCAAACTCAGTCGTAGATGAAGTGTCATCTTCTTACACTAAGATGTGGATAAGTGGTTCCCTATAAATGAACCATCTTGATTTATTTATCCTTGTTGTAAAGGTGTCAACTACCTACACTCAGTTTTGGATTTGATGCTCTAATGATAATAGTACATTTATATTGAAATTCACCAAGCTTGCAGAGAGAATTGGTGGAGTGGATTGGAGGATATTTATGCCCTATACCACTATAAACTTTTTGTGTTCATTCTTTTTGTTTATCCACTGCACATACTCATTATAAAAGAGAATGTTTCATATTTTCATAAATTTCAAAGAGAGTTAAAATTCAGAATCTATAAAGATTATCAAAAAGAAACAATTCACCCCCCCCCCTCTTGTGTATATTCATATTTTTATGCTCAAAAACTTTATATCATAGGTTTGATTTGTTGATAATGCACTATCAAGATTAAAAGAATAAAATATATACAAATCAAATGTCAATGGATGATCTGAAAGAAGGGATGTTTATGGTATGTTCCCTATATTTTAATGGTGAAAACTATAGATGTTGGAAATAATGAATGATTATCTACTTGAAGAATCTAGGTTTCATAATGTATTTGAATATTATCACTCCTTATGAGATTTATATGAATCTAGAAACTTGGGATGCTGTAATAGAAACTGAATATGATATCAACTCAAAGGAGATGAATGCTATTATTTGTGATCATGGACCTGATGAATTCAATTGATAATCACAATGCCCTGCTTCGTATGATATGTGGTATATAGTCATAGTTTCTTATAAAGGAATAGACAATATCAGACAAATGAGGTATGTTACTTGAAAATTAATGTTTGACACCTTTAGAATGTTTGATGGTGAAAGCATCACAAAAATTAATGGACGATTGATAGAGATTGTCAATAATAATACTGAATTGGGAGATCCCCTCAGTCAATCTGATCAAGCGCTTAAGGTACTTAGAGTACTACCTTTAAAATTGAATGGCATATCTATAGCTATTCAACAATCATCACCTATCAAGAATTTAACTGTAAAGGAACTGATTTGAACATTTATGATGTATGAAGCAAAAAAATAAATTTGAAGCAGAAGACCATATATTGGTAAAAAGGGAAAATACTTACGTTAAATTGAATTCTCTGAAGAATGAATGAAATTCAAAAAAAACGTCAAATCAAAAAAAAATTCAGAATCCTAGGATTCTAAAATGGAACTGGCATAGAGAGTAAGAAAATTCTGAAAATTCTACATGAAAAATAAAGAAATAATAAAATTATTTAAGAAGTTTGAAAAGGAACAAAGATAAGTGAGATTCTATGAATGAAAAAATTTGGGACACATCAGACATGATTTCCCCCAATTGAAAATGAAAGAATAATGAATGAAAATAAATATAGTAAGAATATGGATAATGAGGAAAAAAGGGAAAAGTTATATGAAATCTAGGAAGACTATATCTGAAGACTCCATATGCTCTTCAAAATCTGATTCAAAAAGACATCCCCACAATCTCAAATCCAACATGTGATTTATGGATAAGTAAGAAGAAGAGATGCAATCATATTACTCTTCTGATTCTGATATTGGTAGTTTCTCAAATGATAAATTAGCTACCTATTATACAATGCTAGAAGAGAAATAAGATTATTTAATAAAGAAACATAAATCATTAAAAAATATTCACAATTTTGTTTTAGGTGAAAGAGACACTATACTAAAACCACATCATGATATGATTTAAAAAATCAACTCATCTACATCAAACTGTATTGATCATGAAAAAAGGATAAAAGTATTACAGGATGAAGGATAATATTATAAAAGTTCTGAAATTAATTTTAATAAAGGATAAAAAATATAAATTAGATTCTTGGAAATAATGTTATTAAAAGATAAAAATTTGGAATAGAAAGCAAGGGTGAAAAATAAAAATTATAAAAAAATTAATTTCTTCCCAATTATAAAATTGCTACCTTCTGTTATTGTGGAATAAATGGTCATTTCACTAATAATTTTTATTTGAGAATCATCAAATTAGTGTTATTAAAAATTATTTTAATTATAAAAATATATCTCAAGAGTGGGATATGAATTATGGAAAGATAAGGTAGATTTGGATTACCAGATCTTTGATCACTCAAACTGCTAGACCCAAAAAAATATCGGTACTAAAACAAAAAAAATGTTTAATTTATTTTGAAAAAAAGTCATAAGAATAGAAAATCCATATAGACTATAGATACTAGATTCTCTAGAAACATGATTGTAGAATCATAAAATTTCCATATGTTGACCCAAATAAATAGAGGTCTAGTAACTTTTGGTGATAATACAAAAGTATTTTTTTGAGTTGTAACTATTGGAGATCCAAATAATACATCAATAAAAAAGGGATAAAACACGCCATGATAATTATCTCTCAAATTTGTGATGATGGATATTATATTGATTTCTATAATAATTCTTTCTTGGTTTTTAAAGATAAACTTCTTAAATTTGGAGCACCTATAACTGAGAATGTTTATACTTTTAATTTTAATTTTTTATGTAAACAAAAAAGTAAACTGTTTAACTTCTAAGAAAAATGATTCATTTATCAAACACATAAGACTTGGAAATTTCAATATATATTCTTTATATAAATTATCTAATAAACAATTAGTTTCTAATTTATCATGTCATAAGTTTGAAAATGATAGATTCTGTGATGCATTCCAAATCAGAAAACATCATAAATCATCTTTCAAATACATTTAAAAAATTTATACATCTAATACATTAGAACTTTTATATATTGATTTGATAGGAAAATCTAGGTTATCATGTTTGGATGGTAAATTATATGTTTATGTTTTAGTTGATAATTTTTCTGGATTTACTTGGGTTTATTTTCTAAAACTCAAAATTGAAGTATTAATTGTTTTTTAATGATTTTGAAAAATTGTTCAAAATGAAAAAGAGTTTAAAATAATTTAATTAATAAGTTATCATGGGGGATAATTTTATAATCAATAATGTAATTATTTTTCTCAAATCTCGGTATTAAACTCACCTTCTATTTAACTAGAACACCCCCAACAAAATGGAATTGTTGAAAGAAGAAATATAACTATTCAAGAAATGACAAGAACTATGCTAAATGAATATAGTCTTCCAACTTATTTCTGGAAAAAAGATGTAATCACGTCTTTCTATATCATGAATACATTTTTAATAAGAACAATTATTAAAAATAAACCCTGTGAACTTTGGAATAAAAGAAATCCTAAAGAAAAATAACTTAATGTTTTTTGGTGTAAGGTATATATATTGAATACTAATGAAAACCATTGTAAATTTTCTCCAAAATCTGAAGAAGGAATATTTCTAGGTTATTATTCTACTTCTAAATCCAATAAAGTTTTTAATTAAATGTAAATATTTTTTTATGAATTAATTAATGTAAATTTTGATGAAACATGCCCTTTTAATAAAGAGAATGATCAAACATATGAAAATAATAATTATTTTGACAACATGAGACTTGATTCTCCTCATTCTTATTTTGGAAATGATATAAATAATATTTATTTCAGTTTATAAGAACATGAAACTGAGGAACCTCAAGGTGTATTACCTAGACAATCTATAATCTTAATGAACCATCCTTTAGAAGCTGTTATAAGAGACGTAGATAGAGGAATTATAACTATCATAAATATAGGAAACCTAGTTGAATTCTATGCATTTCTATCTCAGTTAGAACCTAAGTCTATTACATAAGATTTGGAATATGAGAGTTGTATGTTAGCAATACAAGAAGAACTAAACCAATTCAAAAGAAACGATGTTTGGGATTTAGTCAAAAGACCATCCCATTATCTAGTAATAGGAACCAAATGGGTTTTTAGAAATAAATAGGATTATTAAGGTATTATAAATAGAAAAAAATATAGATTAATGGATAAAGGATAAAATCAAGAAGAAGTTATAGATTATGATGAATCCTTTTCATCTATAACTAGATTACTGGCAGACTAAAAATTAATTTTTTTTATTGAAACATAAGCCCCTTTTAAGGGGTGAGGTGGAACCCAACAAGACTTCAAGACTTAAAAACCATCAAACCTATACAGTACAAAATCCAAAGGCCCATTCCAGGTCAAGACAACAAAGAAACACTCCTCCCCAGAATGAAAAAATAATAGTACCAATTTCCATCTTCTCATTGCTTCTCGAAAAGCTATCCCGTGCAAGGATTCATGGGCCTGGTACCGATGGAAATTAGCATACCCTCCCAAACATCCAAATCTGAAAGCAATGATCATTTGAAAACTCGCTACTCTGAACCCCTTTTGAATCAACCCCTTGAATTTGAACTAGAATATCCCCTTAAATCACAAACTGCAGGGCCACAAAACTCAATCTCTCCAAGTCATCAATGGAATAATTCAACAAAAATAAACAAAAAAAAACATCAGAGAACCTATATCACACACTTCACTCCAAAGATGATGAACCGCTACTGTAACCAAAGCAACCCCGCCACACCCAAAGGCACACTCAAACTCCACAACTACATCAACCCTAAAAGGAAGACGAACCAAGGAGTATGAAACCAAGTCAACGTCACCAAGGACAAGATAACCTGAAATCACGTCAAGGGACCATCGTTATCGAGGGGATCCGAGCAGGACTAACCCAGTAATTCCACTCTGGGCTAGAGCCGGACAGAACCAAATCGCAGATGAACCCCCATATGTTTCCAAAACAGGTGAACCACAAGAAGCGGGAGGTGCCAACGAGGGATAGGGAAACCCCGCCAATAGCGATTCCGCAAGAACACAAATGAATCCTCCAACATCAAAAACTTTAGATCGTACCCAAAACCTTCAAAAAAACTCATGGAAATGCCGAAATCCAGAACCATCCCCCTCTGAGCCGCTCCAGATCCATCAATGAGACACACTAGAAGTGAATCTAGAGCCGTCACCAAGCCACACCTTGTCACTGAGATCAAGAATCCAATGTCATGCTGAGCCACGCTGATCCAAGCCTGAAATTCAATGCCACACTAAGCCATGTCATCACCGAGGTTGAAGTCGGTGACAAAGTCACACCGAGCCACATGCCACCAAGCCACTCCGTCGATGAGATGATCCGTAGGAAGCCGACGTCGAGATCAAGCTACACTAGAGGAAGGAGGAAATCAAAATCGAAGGAAAACCCTACTTCCATGAGAGAAAAACGACACCACTCAGAGGCCTCTTTTCAATCCTCATTTAGAAATATCCAACCAATAACTATATTAGAATACATTATAATCCTTTTAGTTTATACATCTCATATAAATATTAAATTATATCATATGGATGATAACTTTTCCTTTCTAAATGGTTATTTAATGGAGGAACTTTATGTGGAACAACCACTACATATTGAAAACCCTCATTTATCAAATACTATTTTTAAACTTACCAAAGATATTTATGTCCTTAAACAATAACCTCTAGACTGGTATGAAATATTAATTGCCTTTTTGTTTTGGAAATTATATTTTTAGTGGGGTTAATAGTTCGTGCTATTTTTAATAATACTGTTTTTTCTAAAAAAATTAATACAATTTTTTTGATGATGTTATTTTCGGTTTGACTAACAAAATGTTTTTTGATGATTTTTCAAATATAATGCAAAAATAATTTGAAATGATTATGATGGGAGAAGAGGATTTCTTTTTAGGATTTCAAATTTATCAAAAATATTATAGAATCATTTTAAATCAAAGTAAATATATTATTGATTTATTGAAAATTTTTGGACTTGAAAACATTAATACTTATACAACTCCCATGTGTAAAAATATAAAACTTTATTTGGATGAAGTTGGAAAACCGGTTGAAAACAAGTAATATAGAGGTATAATTATTGGATTACAATACCTTACTGTAAGTAGACAAAACATAATGTTTTAGGTATGCCTATATTCTATATTTCAGTCAAATCCAACTGAATCTTATCTTACTGTTGTTAAAATAATTTTTAAATATTTAAAAGGAACTATTTTTCAATCTATTATTTACCCCAAAGCTTCTGATATTAATTTAATTACATATTCAGATTTTGAGTTTGGAGGTTGTAGATTAGATAGAAAATGATATTTAGGAACCTATCACTTTTTAGGAAAATCTTTAGTATCATAGTCGAGTAAGAAACAATACTCAATTTTTCTGTCAGCATTCGAGGCAAAATATGTGTCTACTTGCAGTTTTTTTTCACAAGTGTTATGGATGGAACACACTCTAGTGGAATTTGGACTAAATTTTTATAATATACCTATTTTATGTTTTTACAATAGTTATGTAAATATTTCAAAAAGTCTTATAAGTCCTTCTATGACTAAGAATATTGATATAAGGCGTCATTTTATAAGGGATAATGTTCTTAAAAATTATATATCTTTAGAATTTGTAAATACAGAATATCAATTAGCTGATATTTTTACTAAACCACTTCTCATTATAAGATTTCATTTTATTATGGGGATTTATGTTTATTTAATTTTAAATAAATGTTTATAAATTTACATTGGTTTTTTTATCGTTATTATTCATTTTTTATCTAATTTATTTTAATGTGTTAATTTCACTTTCATTTTTTTTCATTTATCTGTTTAATAAATTTTTCTTGTTTTTTAGTTTTTAAACCGCATGTTTTCAAAAACTAAAAATTTAATTATTACCCTACATAATTGGCCTATGAAACCCGACCATGTCATCATCCATCATAAAACCCTTTCACATTCCTTACCCTTTTATTTTCAAACCATTTTTCCTACCAGAACACTCATCTTTCTTCCAAGCCCTTGAATCCAAAAACATTCATCCCTCTAATTCATAAAAATGTTGAAGCGAAATTCAATAGATGAAGGTGAAACAAGAAATCCAAAGCATCAGTATTTCCCCATAAAGATGTTTCTTCATTGAAAAGTTATATATTTTGAATGTTTTTATGAGAAAAATATCTTACTCAAGTAAGCTCTTGCGTTTCAAGGATTGTAAATTTTATTTAATAAGGGAAATATAGATTTTATTTATGAAATGGAAGTGAATAATTTTTATATCATTTTTTAGTTTATATTTGGGGAAATAAAAGCTACAATATCTTCTTAGATAAAAGATAATGAATTTTCAATCTCCTCAGTTGAAATTGCTCAAATTTTAAAATTCCCTCAGGATGTAGAAATTCATTTTGATCTTCGATCAATTGGAAATAAATATGAAAAATTAGATGATACCATGTTATTTCTTTTTGTTCAAATAAATATTCAGAAAATGATTGTAAATGATCTTTAGGAAGACCGGAAAAAATTAGAAAATTTTATTTAAAATGATAACGCTCCTAGGGTTGTTGAGATATCGAATATTTTGTATCCAAAAATGTATATTATGTTTATATTTATCAGTGAAATCATGTTATAATTTCCCATATATATGATGAGGTATCTGAGTTATTGTTTTGATTCAGAGGCAATGATTTCCTTTTATCCTTATGGACAGTTTCTTTCTATTTTTTTCTTCATGAAAAAATTGATTCTTTGTTTTGGTTCTTGAGTTAGATGTCACCACATAAATGTTTTTAATGTTGGTAATCTAATAAAATTTGGTTTATTTTGGAGTATATTAAAAGGTAAACTAATGCCTATTTTTGTAGATGACAAACAAAAATCTGGATCTTTGGTTCAATAGGATCTAGTAAACCTCAAATTTGTAGGTTCAGCTCGATTAAGAAATTAAGAAGTTGGAGAATCCAAAATAGAAGGTATTACTCAACCTACCAAAATAAATATTTTATATGATGATACCTATATTTTTTAAGAAGGTTTATAAGAAGGAAACCAAGAGGAACTTGTCTAAGATGGAGGATCATATAAGAACCCCAACATGAGGATTTAATGTTAGGATCTTGAGATGTGACTCATTCAGTGCATTTGGAAGAACTTGATCATGATGAGGATCAACAAGAAGAAATTAACACTCAATAACTTTAGTTTGCTCCTCAACCAGATCTACAAAAAGAAAATTGTCAAGAAGATCATCATGTTCAGAAATTAGTAACTAAAACCATTAATATTTTTTAGCTTTAAGTTATCTCTACTATTGGTCAATCCATAGAAAGAAAAAAAAATATCTCTGGATAAAGGATAGAGTTCCTTGATGGTATGTATTTTTCAAGTGCGGAGATTTTAGATAAGTTTTTATATAATCCATTAGATGTTTTGGAAGTGTCCCCTCAGTCAAACAATCATGATGAGGGACCATCCAATTCTCTGACAAATCAAATTGAAGATCTTTTCATAAAGTTTAACAAAGTTCAAGAGGATAACTATATTCTTTAACAAGAATTAGAAGATAAAATAAAATATTTTTAAGAAACTAATTTATTATAAGGATGGAATTAGAGTCTATTTAGACTCGGCATTAAGAATTTAGATAAAATTCTATTTCAAAAAGATATTTTGATGTGTTTAAGAGATAGGTTTTAGATCAGTTTGGCATAATGAAATCATAATCTGTTTCTAATATAAATTTTTCATGTTTTAAATGGTATTTTGGATGTAAATTTGAATTCATAATGGGGATTATCTATCATTCTATATCTTCTACCTTTGCACCTCCAACATCACCAGATCTGATTAAAATATTTTAAGTTATCACATCAGCAATGGCTTATATGAATGAAAGGATTCAATCGCTTTAGTGTAATAGTGAACCTTTTTCATTTATATTGGATAATAAAAAATATATTTTTAATAAATTCAATTCAAGTGAACCTAGAATCAGGATACTGCTTAATAGTTCAAAAATAATCTATCTCAGTTTTTGTAGGTATAAGAGAATATGCATGAATTTTTTATAGTCAATTTCAATGAAAATTTTAAACTAAGTCAAGGTTAAAGAATTTTGATAAGGAAATTTGTAGATAATCATTAGGAAAGATTAAAAGGTCATATATTAGAGTTGAAAGAAGTTTTTCAGGCTTCTTGGGCTTTACCAGAACTAGAAACCGCTCCTGATCAAAACTATTCACCATCTACCAGTCCCGTTGTTTAAACTTTTTTTCCCACCAAAATCCACTCGAGTATTTGTATAGTTTTTATAATAAAACTTCCAATGTTTTTTTTTTATATTATGTGATTATTTTTTATATTTTATTATATGTTTATCTCCACTGACAGAACCCATGTCTTATTTATCAAAACTATACAAATAACCATTCATTTAGTATTCTATGAAAAATTGAAAATCTTTAAATCCTTTTTCTTATACATAATTTTTTATATAACAAAAAGGGGAAGAAAATTGGGTAAAAAAATATTAAAATATTTTTTCATCGAAAGAGTTTTGTGAAATCAAAATATTAGTTTAATAAAATTATTATTTAAAGCAAAAATTTATTTCCTTAAAATATTATTTCTTTAGTGTTTAAAAAAACCTATATTTGTTTCTTTAAATTATTTTATGGTTTTTTATCATCAAAATGGTGGATATTAATCTCTAATTATTATTCCTCATAACATTTGGAACACATTTTTATGTTTTATGGAAATATTGTCTAAACCCTACATTCAGAACAACGTGTAAGGAATGGACCCTACATTCATAAAAGTAGTGTAAGGAATGAACCATACATTAAGAATATTACGTATGGATCATCAAACCTATGCTTTCAAAAAAGTATGGTAAAAAACCATATGTTTAGACGTAACCTTACATTTTTTAAGAGAATAAAGTATGGTCAAGGAACCCTATGTAATTAAGGTACCCTATGTTTGAAAAAAATGTATGTTTTTTCAACCTTTCTTTTATAATCAACCTTATGTTTTCAACCATAAATTTGGAGGGTGAATTCTATATAGTTGAACCCTATGTTTGGTATTTTTTTATTTTATAAAGGAACCCTATGTTTGAATATTAGACGCCATAGATTTAAATGTATTAATCTCTAATTATTATTCCTCATAACATTTGGAACACATTTTTATGTTTTATGGAAATATTGTCTAAACCCTACATTCTGAACAACGTGTAAGGAATGGACCCTACATTCATAAAAGTAGTGTAAGGAATGAACCATACATTAAGAATATTACGTATGGATCATCAATCCTATGCTTTCAAACAATTATGGTAAAAAACCATATGTTTAGATGTAACCTTACATTTTTTAAGAGAATAAAGTATGTTCAAGGAACCCTATGTAATTAAGGTACCCTATGTTTGAAAAAAAATGTATGTTTTTTCAACCTTTCTATTATAATCAACCTTATGTTTTCAACCATAAATTTGGAGGGTGAATTCTATATAGTTGAACCCTATGTTTGGTATTTTTTCATTTTATAAAGGAACCCTATGTTTGAATATTCGACACCATAGATTTAAATTCATGATTTTATTCAAGATTTATACTAGGGTCATGCCAGAAATAAAAGATCGATTGAAAACTCACTTATGACCATTTAAAAGGCTCATGTTGATCAATTCAAAAAACATTATTCATCTGTAAAAATCACTCCTATTGTTATGGTAACTTACAACCCCTTGATTATTTTTTATTTGAATATTCGTGATCTATTAGGATATTTTATTTGATTTGAAATACCAAAGAAAGCTATCTTCTCTATATATTCGATCACAATTTTTTTTAAAATAAATAAATATATACAACTGTATACCTTTTAATATCTTTTAAAATGCAACTACAATGAATGATTGAATATGTTATTTTCAAAAGAGGTTACAGTTTTGATATATACATTTTTATCCTCGTACTACTATAATATTACTATTGTTATTTGTTGCTATTCAAATTAAGGATCATTTGCAACCAAGATCACTTAAAATTTATTCTTTCTTGAATTAATTATTTTCTAAAGAATGAGATCTATCTACTTCCAATTATTGTTTTTTCAATTGTGAAGTTCAACCTGAACCATCACCAAATTAAACCATTTTGATTTAGGAGAGTTCCAACTACTCAGACTCAATCGTGGATGAAGTGGCAGCTTATTATACAAAGTTGTAGATAACAAGTTCCTTATAAAAGAAACATATGTATCTATTTATATTTGTTATAAATGTGTCAACTACCTGCACTTGGTTGTGGATTTTATGTTCTAGTAATGAGATGACCATTCTAGTGAAATTCAGAAATCTTGCAGAGTGAGTGTTGGTGGAGTGGACTAGAGGATATTTGTGCACCAGACCACTATAAACCTGTTATGTTCATTCTTTCTATTTATCAACTACTTATACTCATTACATAAGATAACAATGTATATCTTTAAAAATATTTAAGAGATTTAAAATCCACAATTTTTCAATATTATCGAACATATTCTGTTCACCCCCCTCTTGTGTATATTTGTATTATTCTGACCTAACATTGATAAGATGAAATTATGTATACATATTGGACACATTTATTAAGTTTTATTCCTGATTTACTCAATAATTCACAAGGTTTTGGTTTATTTTTTTGGGAAATAGGAAATTTGGATTAAAATGAAGAAATGATAGAAATTTTCAAAAATAATATTTAAATATCATGTGTCACATACACGATGTGTTAAACTCATTAAAAGCATACCTTAAAGACCACAGATAAACCCTTTAAGAAATTGCATGATTTGAAGACAGAATACATTGTGTAACATCATTACACAATATGAAAATTTCAATGATCATAATCCCACCAAAAGTGAATCCTAAAGATGAGTTGCAGAGATTGTATGACGTGATAAGTTTGAAGGTCCACACCTTCAAACATAAAAACTGATTCTTCAATGGGAAATACATATCTCATGTACACAGAGTGTAGAAAACTTTAATGATGTGTAGATTTGAGGACCAGTGTCACTTAAGTCGTTACATAAAGTTCATGACTTACACATTATGTACTAATAAAACCTATTAATATTTTGAGTTCCCTTTGCATATAGATCTTCATCCACTTTTATTTATCTCATATTTTTCTTCGATTATTTTTTCAATTTTCTCATCCATTTTTATTCTGAAATAAATTCCATTCATTCATTTAATTTTTTTATTTAATAATTTTGAGTTATTAATTATTCTTCACTTGTCCTTCATTAATATCATTCCTATTTCCATTCCCAACATCAATTTTATTTCCAAACACCATTCTTCATAAAGTGTTGTGTCATTTATAAATGTTTCTTTATCCACAGTGAGTTATTGATTGTTTCTTATTGTTTTTTATTCCATATTACTCGTTCTTCAATTTTTCAACATGCAAAGTTGGTTTTTTGATTAAATTTTCTTTTCATTCAATTAATTAATATTGATTATTTCTTTTTTAAATCATGGATTACCACTTTTTCAACTGTTTTATGATTATTCATAGCATGCTTAATATTTTATTTATTTTGATCATTCCCACAATGTGAGGAAAATCTACTTAGGGTTAGGGGTCGACAGTATGGGTGGTTTGAACCTAATGAATATCTAAGGATCGAAACGGGGTTACCCTATGGATAATAACCAGATTTAGAACAATTATTAATATCATTATTTTGAATTATACCTAACCCTAAGAGGTTTAGTTCAAACAACCATGTCCTTGTTAGAGAATATTAGGGTAAGACTAATAGACTATAATTATTTCTTATTAGAATCTAATATCCTTATTCTTAGGTTGTTAATACCTCTATATCAATGATTCATTTTCATCTTAGGATGATCCAATTATTTAGACCAAGTTCAATTGGTGTTCTTGCACCACTTTATAAACTAATAAATAGTTTTATCCCAAGATAGATTTAGGATTACCTCTTTTCCAATACCCTAATATTAACCTCGATCCCTTCCTTTATTATCTAAATTAAACTCCAAACTACCTAGATTTAGTAAACAAAAAACCTGAAGAGTAAACATGAGGAATCCTTCTAAGTGTTTTTTGATTGGTCGTTGATCTGGTAGTAGTCTTCATGGGATCAACCATGCACTGCCACTTTATTACACCATTATAATAAGTATAGTTTGGGACTATAATTTTTTTATCCGACATCCCACACATATTCAACGATACACGCGGGAAATCCAATCCCTATGTTTTTAATTTCATATGGTAGTTACAATTTCATTAAAACATATTTCTTAATCATTTATTTATATATATTTTCTCAATACTATAATTATTTTCAAAAATCTACTTACTCAAAATATTAAGTAATTTTTTAGATAATATTGGGAAGTGTATATGGTGTTGCAATGTTTTCCAACATCAAATTTTGGTGATTACTTACTATGATTGTGATATAGTATGGGCAATGATCTTGTAATTTTTTTTATATAAATAATTAGTATCAGAATTCTTATATATTATTTTTGATTAATTTCTCAAGGAGAAGTATAATAAAGAAAATAAATTTGGTTAGAAATTAATGGGCATAATACATCATGTTAAAATGTATATAGACATCATAAAGAGGTGACTTTCTTCTAATTATTTAGTTAATTTTCTTATTATTTTATTTATTTTTTAGTTAATTTACTTATCATTTTTATCTGATACTTATTTTTTTTAATTAACACATTATTTTAAAACACAAATCACATTCTCAAAACAAAGAAAACAAATTTGTATTTTTTTAATACTTTAGGAAATTTAACTGTAATCTATTTTTGACATTTAATAATTAACCACACATTAATATAAAACATTATGTGGTATGTATGACTCAAAGTTCATGTTTTCAATAAAAAAGTGTGATTTTATTATGAAACATGTTTCACATAGACAAAACCAAGAAAACAAGCTCAAATTATTTTAAAACATTAGAAAAATGATCCATAAATCATTTTTCAAATGTTGGAATTGAATGCATGAAAATCCGACAGATTATTTGGTTGGTAAATCCTAGATGATTTGTTTTTAGTATAAAAATTTCATTTTAGTTTAAAACAAGAATCACATTGTCAAAAATGAGAAAATGAGATCTGATTATTTTCAAACATTATAAAAACCAATACATAATTAATTTATAACATGTAGGAGTTACCCACATCTGAATATGACACCTGATTTGGTTAGTGTGACTCAAAGTATGTGTTTTCAATACAAAAGTGTCATTTTATTTTAAAACACACATCAAATAGCCAAAAATAAGAAAAAGAAATCATATTGATTTTAAACTTTATAAAAAATGCTCTATAATTTATTTTTGATGTTTATAAATTGATTTTACATCAATCTGAGACATGATGTGATCAATAAGACTCAAAGTGTGTGATTTTAATAGAATGGTGACATTTTAGTTTAAAATGAACGTCAAATATCCAAAACAAAGAAAATAAGACCATATTGTCTTTAAAATCTAGAAAAATGTTCCATAATTCATTTTTCACATGTAGGAAATGACCATATGCTGAAATAACACTCGATGTGATCGATATGACTCAAATTATAGGTTTCAAATATAGAATTTTCATTTTTAGTTTAAAAAGTATCACATATACAAATCCAAGCAAACAAGATTAGATTATTTTCAAACTTTATGAAAATAGTCAATAATTAATTTGTTTCATGTAGGAATAAAAAACATGTCAGTCGGACACCTGATGTGGTCGGAATGACTTCAAGTGTTTGTTTTCAATACAAAAGATTCATTTCAATTTAAAACATTCATTATATATACAAAACAAGTAGTTGTGCTTGGATTATTTCCAAAATTTATGACAACTGTCCATAATTCTTTTTTGATGTGTATGAATCAGCAACATATAAATCTAAGACATGATGTTATAGATATGACTCCAAGTGCATGTTTTCAATATAAAGGTATCATTTTAGTTTAAAATGAGTGAAACATATCCAAACTGAGAGAATGAGCTCATATTGTTTTCAAACATTAATAAAATGATCCATAATTCATTTTTCACATGTAGGAGTTGACCAAATTCCAATCTGACACATGATGTGGTCGATATGACTCGAAGTACATCTTTTCAATATAAAAGTTTAATTTTATTTTAAAACGCATCATATATCCAAAATTGAAAAAAAAATATTAGATTATTTAAACACATTAGGTAAATGACCAATAATTCATTGGAGACCTGTAGGAATTGACCACACATCAATTCAACACTCGATGTGGTTGGTATGACTCAAATTGTTTTTTTTAGATAAAAAAATTTCATTTTAGTTTAAAACACGCATCAAATAGCCAAAACTTTGAAAATGAGTTAATATTATTTTAAAACATTAGTAAAATGGTCTATAATTCAATTGTGACAAATAATAATCAACTACATGTCAATATGACACATAATGTGACTGATGTGACTGAAAGTTCATGTTTTCAACAAAAAGGTTCTATTTTAGTTTAAAAAATGTTTCACATCATCAAAACTAAGGAAATTATCTTGGATTGTTTTCAAACATTATTAAAATGATCTATAATTTATTTTAAAATGTAGGATTTGACTGCATTCCAATATGACACATGATGTGGTTGATATGAATCAAAGTGCGTATTTTTATTCTAAAATTGTTATTTTTGTTTAAAATGAATCACATAGACCAAAGTGATAAAATGATGTAATATTATTTTTAAATTTTTTGAAAATTGTCTATAATTAATTTGTGTCCTATAAAAATTTATCAAACATCAATCTGATACCTGATGTGGTCGGTATGACTCAAAGTGTGTGTTTTCAATATAAAGGTGTCATTTTATTTTAAAAGAGGCATCAAATATCCAAAACCAAGAAAATGAACTCATATTTCATTAAAACTCTAGGAAAATAGTCTAGAATTCCATTTTGATGTGTAATAATTTACCACACATCAAACTAAAACATGATGTGATCAATATGACTCAAAGTTTGTGTTTTTAATAGAAATGTTTCATTTTAGTTTAAAATGCATGTCACATCACCAAAACCAACAAAATGAGGTCATATTGTTTTCATTATTTAGGAAAATGATCCATAATTCATTTTTCACATGTAGGAATTGAAATCACATTAATACAACACATGATTTTGTTGATATGACTCAAAGTGCGTGTTTTCAATAGAAAATTGCAATTTTAGTTTAAAACAGACAACAAATACCCAAAACTGAGAAAATGAGCTCATATTATTTTTAAAATTTAGGAAAAAAATCGATAATTCATTTTTCACATGTTGAAATTGACCACAAATTAATCTGATCCATGATGTGGTTGATATTACTCACAGTGCAAGTTTTTGATATAAAAAATGATTTTAGTTTAAAACTGAAATCAAATAGCCAAAACTAAGAAAATGAACTTGGATTATTTTAAAAATTTAGAAAAATAATATATAATTCATTTTTCACATGTAGGAATTGACAAGATATCAATCTGACACATGATGTGGTCGATATCACTCAATGTGTGTGTTTTCAATAAAAAAGTGTCATTTTAGTTTAAAACACACATCAAATATACAAAACCAAGAAAAATAGATTAGATTATTTTCAATCTTTAGGAAAATGGTCTATAATTAATTTTGTTATGTGTGAAAATTGACTAAACATCAATCTGACATACGATGTGACTGATATGATCAAAAGTGTGTGTTCTAAATATAAAGGTTTCATTTTAGTTTAAAATTCACATCACTATACACAACTGATAAAACAATATCATATTGTTTTAAAACTTTAGTAAAACGATCCATAATTCATTTTTGACTGATAAAAATAAAGCTCACATCAACCTGAAACATGATGTGGTCGATGTTACTCGAAGTACATGTTTTCAATATATAAGTTCCATTTTAGTTTAAAATATGTATCACATCACCAAAAATGAGAAAAGGAGCTTACATTGTTTTCTCATCATTTTATCTACTATTAATTATTTAATTTTCTTATAATTTATCTTATATTTATTTTGTTAATTTTCACAGCGATAATTCTTGAAGACGAACAAGAAATGGTTAGACAGTAGAAGGCTTGTTCTAAAAAAGAAAGTCCTCTTGAATTGGATCCCTCAAGTGGTGATTTCATATCACTATAGATGAGAGATAATTCAAGATCGCCTACTTCTGAGAACAATAATATGTGACATGTAAGAATCAACCGTAACTCAATGGGATACATGATGTTCCTTGTATGACTCAAAGTACATGATAATTGACACTTTGTGTTTAATTTATTTCTTTATAGTATTACAAACATAAGAATTGTTTTCTTATATTGGTGAATTATTTTTCTTGAGATGATGGGGTTTGTTCAACTACTAATATCATGGTTAAGGGTTGGGGAACTAATAAAAAAGAAACATTGATGTTTTTAAATGTTTGTTATAATTTTTACTTACCCATGTAATTGTACAAAAGAATTTTTGAAATTTATATAATATTGTCTTTTTCCATGTATTTTTTTTGTAAATTTTAGTTCAATTAAATTATGTATTTCTCCTATATTTTATTCTTTGTTTTCTCCTGAATTTTCTCCAATATTTGTTTGTTATTTTAGTTTAGTGTGCTAAAATTTTATCAGAACACTACAGCAGTATGCCCTTTATCAACACCCACCTTTATCAGATTTATTAAAAGTGATGATAAATAGATTCTTTATTGGTTATTTTTTTAGTGATGATAAAGGGACACTTTATCAAAACTAAATAAAAGAGATGATAAATGTGTTTATTTATTATAACTTAAAGAAGAACTGATAAAGGTTTCCTTTATTAGTTCTTTTTTTAGTGTTGATAAAAAAATCCCTTTATCAACACTTTTCTACCACTGATAAAATCCGAAGGATTCTAATCATTCTCTAATTGTTAGAACTTTTTTTTCACAAAAAAAAATACCTATTCTATTATGGGTAAAGGCCTTATTTGTAGTAGTGAGGATTACTAATAACCAATTAAGAGATAAAGTATGGTATTAAAGATAATAAATTCCTACCATCGATATCTTTCATGTTTTCCACACTGTTTCTATCAATAGATTTAGTATGAACATTCATACCTATATGAAAAATTTGATCAAGCCTCTTTAAAAGATAAAATGAAACCTTTTAAGTTTAAAAAGAGGGACCAACTCATAGAGAGTAAAGGATTTTAGGATATTAGAATACTCCATCTAACATAAAACAAAATTGGTTTATTATTCTCACTGGAAATCTATAATATGATAGAATACATGTTAACTAGTCTTGGATATTAGGATTTATTATGATAGGATATGACATAGGTTACTCTCTTGGCTCAACTCTTTTGTATGATTCATTATCCTCAGTGAATGATTATGCTTCTTGGTCACTTTTAAGACTTTTGGTTGGTTTATGAATGTACAAAGACTTTGAATAATTCTATATAAAGAGTTTTAGAAGATATTTATGTAAATACATATGGGATCTAGCTACCTCACTCAGCTGATAAGTTGGTTCCCAAATATATGGAAGTTCCTTAAACAATTTTCTGAATACTATTACTAGTAACTGAAATATGATCTTTCAAAGTTGTTAGTGAAGGATCTAGAAGCCCCCCCCCCCAATGAAATCCCTACCTCTTCTATCACATTAAAGGTTTTTCTTAGTGCAAATTAAATCATAACCTGGTGTGTGTCCAAGAGAATATCCATGGGGAAGGCTAACTTCTATGATCTGTAGGAACTAGAGGTTAACTTGGTATCCAATAACTATATACGTTGAAATAAATCTTAAGTAGATATATACCACATTATGGGAGGATCTTAGGAATTCCCAAATTTCATCACCCCCCATTCATCAGCATTATCTCCCTCCTCTTCTTTACTTTTGGGAACCACTTCTAATTCAGAGCCATCATTTTCCAGGGTTTCCTTTATGTTAGATGCACCCATTCAAGGAAGCATCGAGACTTGATCAATGATCTACCCCATCACCTATAGTGTTGAATATCAACTTAAAAATATCAATAATATACATGGTAACGATGGCCCTATAGTGAATAATTCAATTCTTATTAGGGAGCTAACATTCTAGATATTATAAAGTTTTATCATGTTCAAAACATGGCCACAGTGAACTCTGAAACCATGACTTCAATAAAAAAAATCCTATATTTTAACAAATTTGGATATGTAGTATTTCTTAGAATATCTAAAAATGGTGAAGTGTTCCTAATTTTTTTTAATTATTAATAATACCAACATCATTTTCATGCACTTCCCACACATTCAGTGACACGCTTAAAGATCTATTCTGAAGGATTCTTTTAGGTTACCATTTTTTTCAATGGTTTATTAATAATCTAATGCTATAATAAGTACAAAAATATCTTTCAGTAGAGTCATATGTTTCCCATGTTGATTTCCTTCACCCAATGGATGAATAATAGGATGATCCTTACTCTCTTCCTTGTGACTATGGTCCTCAAATGGTAGCCTTATGATAGGTGTAACTCAAAGCCAAGGAAACAACTACTTCAATATAAATTAATCTATATTAGGGAATAATTACGAAATAAGATAGTGGAAACATCAATGGTTGTAAATGATATTTCTCTAGTACCTTCATGTGCTATTATCTGCAAAAACTATCACATGATCATGGAGTTTCATTCCTCATAAATACTACAGTGGGGTAATAAATTCATCCTTTATATACACCTAAACTATTGAGAAATCCATATTAATATGAATAGAAATATACAAAAAATGGATTGTGATACAAATATCACATTGAACTATCATTTCAATTTAAAATTTACATACAAAATATATATATTAATTTCATATTTACAATTAATCTAGAAAATTATAACCTATATACAAAATCAAAACTATCCTACTTTTTCTAATGATCAACCTCCATACAAAATCATTTCCCTGTAATAAAACCAATATTTATTTTAGTAACCATAAATAAAAAAAATTAATTTTGATGTTATATAATACACATATAAAAAATTATATTCTTAATCACTATATATATTAATGATATTATCAATTAATTGTGTGTTGGATTGATGTGAGGTCAATTACTTCACATCAAAAATAATTTATGGATCATTTTACTAAAGTTTGAAAACAATATGAGATCATTTTAACATTTTTTTTCTATGTGATATGTGTTTTAAACTAATATGGAACATTTATATTGAAAACACACACTTTCAGTTATACTGACAACATCATGTGTCAGATTTTCATGAATTCAATTCCTAAATGTTAAAATAAATTATGTATCATTGTCCTAATTTTTTAAAACAATATGAGCTCATTTTATTAGTTTTGGATATGCGTCACACATTTTAAACTAAAATGACAATTTTATTCTGAAAACACATACTTTGAGATATATTGAACATATATTGTGTTTGATTGACATGTGGTTGATTCCTACATGGAATAAATTAATTATGGATTGTTTTCCAAAAATTTAAAAATAATTTAAGTATTTTTTCTTATTTTTTGATAGAGGAAAACATTTTATACGAAAATGATAATTTTATTCTGAAAACATGTACTTTAATTCATAATGGACACATTGTGTGTTAGATTTATATGAGGTTAATTGCTAAAGATAAAAAATAAATTATGGGTTATTTTACTAAAGTTTCATTTGCTCAGTTTTAACTATGTGATCAGCATTTCAATCTAAAATAGAAATTTTATATTGAAAACACACACTTCGATTCATACCAGACATATTGTGTGTCGAATTGATGTGTGGTAAATTCCTAGACATAAAAAATAAATTATTGAGAATTTTCCAAAATTTTGAAAACAATATAGGCTCATTTTCTTGTTTTCCCCTACTGACATGCATTTTAAACTAAAATTACACTTTTATATTAAACACATGCACTTCAAGTCATACCATCAACATCGTGCATCAGATTGATGTGTAGTCAATTCCTACATTTAAATAATGAATTATGGATATTTTCCAAATGTTTTAGAACAATATGATCTTGTTTGGTAGTTTTTGGTTATGTGATGTATGTTTTAAATGAAAATGACACTTATATTGAAACACATGCACTTTGAGTCATATTGACCACATAGTTTGTTATATTAATGTGTGGTTAATTCCTATACATCACAAATGGATTTTGAAATTTTTTTATAAATTTTTAAGAAAATTTGAGCTCATTCACTTGGTTTTTCTTCTATGATGCGCATTGTAAATTAAAATAATAATTTTATATTGAAAGAACTCACTTTGAGTCATACCGACCACATCATGTGTCCTATTGATCTATAGTCGATTACTATATATCACAGATGAATTATGTATCTCTTTCTTAATATTTAAAAACAATTCAATCTTATTTACTTATTTTTTACTATGTAACATGCATTTTAAACTAAAAAGGAACTTTTATATTGAAAACATGTGCCTTAAGTCATACCTAACACATCATCTATCATATTTCTATATAGTTGATTCTTATACATCAAAAATTAACTATAGACAATTTTTATAAAAGTTTGAAAACAATATGATTTAATTTTCTTAGTTTTATCTATGTGATGTGTTTTAAACTAAAATAACAATTTTATATTGAAACCACGTACTTTGAGTCATACCGACCACATTGTTTATAAGCTTGATGTTCTGTTGATTCATAAATATAAAAAATGAATTATGGATTGTTGTACTAATGTTCGAAAACAATTTGATCTTATTTTATTGTTTTTGTCTTTGTGACACACATTTTAAACTAAAATGGAACTTATATTGAAAAAACACACAACGCATCATACCGACCACATTGTGTATTGGATTGATGTGTGGTCTATTTCTACATGTCACAAAATAATTATTTATTTTTTCCTAACATTTTAAAACAATATGATCTCATTTTATCATTTATTTCTTGTGGTGTATGTTTTAAACTAAAATAATGCTTTAATATTGAAAACTCACACTTCGAGTTATATCTTCCGCATCATCTGTAGAATTGTTGTATCATCACTTATAACATGTCATGAATGAATTATTGACCATTGACCTAATTTTTGAAAACAATATGATCTAATTTTCTGAATTTGGATATGTGATTCATGTTTTAAACAAAAATATAACTTTTATATTGAAAACTTTCACTTAGAGTCATATCAACCACATCGTATATCGAATTGGAATGTGGTCAATTAATACATGTCACAAATGAATTATGGATAATTTTCTTAAATTTTGAAAATATAAACAGTTTATTTTCTCAATTTGGGATAGTGATGTGCATTTTAAACTAAAATAAGATTTTTATATTGAAAATAAGCACTAATAGTCATACTGGACAGATTGTAGTTCACATTGATGTGTTTTTGATTAATACATGTTACAAATGAACCATGGATTTTTTTTCTAATTTTTAAAAGTAATTGAAGATAATTTGATCAGTTTTTTCTATGTGACATACATTTTAATCTAAAACGGCACTTTTATATTTAAAACAAGCACATAAATTCTTTCTAACCAAATCGTGTGTCTGATAATTGTGAGATTGATTCCTATATGTCAAAAATGAATTGTGGATAATTATCCTAATGTTTGAGAAAAATACAAGCTCATTTTATCTGTTTTGTCTATATGATGTGTGTTTTAAACTAAAATGTCATTTTTATATTGAAAACATGCAATTTGATTCATACCGACCACATCATGTGTCAGATTGACATGCGGTCAATTCATACCAATTAAAAATGAATTATGGATCATTGTCTTAAATTTGGAAAATAATAAAATCTTATTTACTTGGTTTTGTCTACGTGACACATGTTTTAAACTAAAATAGAACTTTAATATTAAAAAACATGGACTTTGAGTCATACTTTAAACATTGTATATCAGATTGACTTACAGTAAATTACTACATATCAAAAATGAATTATGGATCATTATAGTACTTTTTGAAAACAATTTGAGATCATTATTCAGTTTTGGATATGTGGTGCATTTAAAACTAAAATGACACTTTTAAATTGAAAACACGTACTTCAAGTCATACCGACCACATCATGGGTCATATTGACATGTGATTAATTCTTACACATTAAAAATGAATTATCAATTATTTTACCAAATATTTAAAACAAAACAATTTTTTTCCTAGTTTTATCTATGTGATGCATATTATAAACTTAAATGGATCTTCTATATTGAAAGCATTCACTTCGAGTCATACTAGTCACATCGTGTGTTGGATTTATATGCAGTCAATTCCTATATATCAAAAATAACTTATGGATCATTTTACAAAATCATAAAATCAATATGAATGTGTTTTTTTATATTTTAGTATGTGGCATGTGTATTGAACTAAAATGTCGATTTTAAACTGAAAACATTCATTTCAAGTCATACTGGTCACACAGTTTATCATATTGAGGTGAAGTTGATTCCTATATGTCAAAAATGACTTATGGATCATTTACATAAAGTATAAAAACAATTTAAATGTTTTTATTAGTTTCTAATATGTCAAATGTGTCTTAAACTAAAATTTCAATTTTAAATTAAAAACATACACTTGAAGTCATACCGGGAACACCGTGTGTTAGATTTTAGGTGCAGTTTATTACTACATATCACAAATGAACTATGGATCATTTTCTTAAATTATTAAAACAATATAAATGGGTTTGATTGATTTTGAGTTTTTGATGTGTGTTTTGAACTAAAATGTCAATTTTAAACTAAAAACATACACTTCGAGTCATATCATGTACATCGTATATTGTATTGAGGAATGGTTTATTATTACACATAACAAATGAATTATGGATTGTTTTCATAAAGTTACAAAATAATATGAATTTTTTTGATAATTTTTTATTATGTGACATGTGACATGTGTTTTTGGCTAATGTGTCAATTTTAAACTAAAAATATATACTCTGAGTCATACCAGGAAACTATGTATTAGATTGATGTGAGGTTTATTCCTACACATAAAACTATTTATTATTCTTCTCAAAATTAGGTGTTCTTGAATTGTATTACACCCATGGTGATAAGAAAATATTACCATGTATGTGATCTAATTCAATAGAATATTATTTTGAGAGAAAAACACCTTCAATTGTCACACAATTTCTTTTTCATCTAGAAGAATTATCTTTATGAAAATTAACTAAATAAAGATTGGGAATTAACTTATTCATGAATTATGTGTAAATTCTCGACCCATTTCCATATATCTATTATATTAGTTTCATCCTCAATTTCCAATCTCTCATGATCAAGAGAATCTTTGGATGTGTTACTAGCTCTATCAGAATCCATTGAGAAAAACCCTCTACTATAATTCTCCGAGGAAAAAATGTCAAAAATATTATAGAATATTTATTATATTAATTCTTCACATACAAAATATTTCTCTAAGGTTATAGCATGTACTAGATCACAAACATAATTGTTAATCACCTAAATTTAATGTCTTCAAACATTTTGACACCATGTACTCCTCCCTCGCATATTTGACCAAATTTACTTCTTCTTTTTTGGATATAGATTATTGGAAGTCTTGGTAGTACTGATAAAATTTAGAAAAAAATTATTAACAAATAACTTTAATGATATTTTAATTACCTTCAAAAATTACATGTTTGAGGATGCTAGTCTTTTGATGGTATATGATATATTTCATAAATTTTCAAACGTAATATCCACAATAATTGTCATTATTTTTCTTTGTACACTGTATAAATATTTAACAAAATGTTTAAATTTTTTTATGTATGTTTTAATAGTTAAAAATTACTATATATACCTTAATATATTTCTATTTTAATAAATCTATAGGCTTCTTCTGTTTAGTCATCGACATCATACCATGATTTAGCCTATATTTATATTTCACTATATTATAACAAAAATCTTGTTAGTACCCAAATTGAAACATATAATTATAATTTTATCTATAAAATATTGATTTTAATGAATTAAAAATTCACAATAGATGTCATGTGTAGTTGGTTTGATGGAAATCCACGTATTGGATCTAAAAAAATAAACATTTCTGATATTCAAATGTATTGTGATGTGCATCCAATGATTTCTAAAAAACATAAAGAAATAAGTAATGAAAAAAAATATATATTGTATATGATTAGATTTTATATTTTTACCCCTGAATTATAGGCATCAATAAGGTTCTATTTTCTATTTTTTCCTCAAAGTCCTCGATTGGTGCATCTTTTTTCATTTCAATTTCTTCCAATTCTAAAGAAAGTTCATGCATAGAAATTACACATGGATTAATGGTTGTAATTTTTTCTTCATAGGGTTTTCCCTCAATATAGTATTAATATATATTCCTACAGAAAATATGAATATTAATTTACTATAATGAACATAGTAGATCATTTTTCGGACAGATGGGTTATGAAAATATACCTCATGTACGTATTCACAACTAAGACTCCTAACCATTCAAACATGATAATCTCATTTATAATATCTAGAAAAATCGTGTATGTAATGAAATATCTAGATATTTATTCTTAATATTTAATATAGAACATATTTCCATCTTTAAATGGTATTTCTATATGAGATTTTAATAGTAATATATGAAGCAGTGAAATTTCAAGTGATTAGGCACTCCTAGAAGGTCATTTTGGTTTCTTGGTTAATTTAATGGATTTTCTTGATCTGACCTTCCATTACCCTATGATTTTATCCTTCTATAACATCATACCTCATTTCATAAATTTTTCATGAAATATTAAAGGCTTTCATTTGAAATAAAAATTAAGGAATTACCTCATGTTTCTTTATAAGATTAGACAACCATGCATTAAAAGTCATAATAGCATTTTTGATAATAAAAACATCAAAATCATTAAGCAAAACATTAAACTCTAAAATTTTATCATGATATATCTCAATACCCACTCCCATGTGATATTTTGGGAGTTTTTTATTGTGTATCATGTCTCCTGTGATATTATACATCGTACCCCTCATAGTAAGGCAATGGGTGGGTGTTGATAGATATAAATTACATAAAACTTCACCCAATAGAATTCTAGTAATATAATTATATTGTAAATTTGTTTGTTCAAATTTAGGATAAAGATTAATAAAAAATTGATTACCTTATATAAGTTAAGTGATTAAGGGGAATATCTAGCCTCAAATATAGTAGGGTCATTTGGCTCTTCATATACTAATATGTGTTCCATTATCAATTCAATTTGATCCTTTTTTCATATATTGGTCTACCAAACTAGACCAGACGATAATATCATTCAAATAATCTATCTGTATCTTAATTCCTATTATCATCTCATTTTTATATCCATGTATATTTTTTCTCTTGAATTATGTTCAAGGTGACACTCTAAAACCTATATCTGTAATGTGACCATATTGTTTTGGCTGCATCGAATCTACTAAAAGTAGTTTTTATTCAAGTACATTCAATGTTTATTTTTGTTTCTAAAATGTATAAAAAACATAAATACATAAATAAATATTTTTATGAAGTACTGTTATAAAAATAAAAAATTAAAATTATGTAATACTTACACATGATTCTTGCACTACTTGTGTGTTTTCATAAACTATTTTACCCTATTTTTTTACACGAGCCTCATTCTATAGCACGTGATGTGGGATATAATTAGATTCAAGTTATTATTTTTCAATATACATATAAAAAAAGTAAACAATGTTGTTTCATATCACATGAAAATTTTATCATAGATTTAAAATACATACCATTTTATTTTCAAGCGAAGCATACCCATATTTGATTTATGGTACAGTTACATTGGATTTGTTTCATATTTTTAATTTTCATCACTCCTTTTTAGTTTTTTAAATTAAATATTATGAATCAAGGTGTAAAAATAAATATTTTCAAATAAAATATTATCGACTACATTTCACCTAAAATTATTTCTCATTGCGATGACTAATGAAATATTCTGATGTATTCTATTTTATAATTTTTGAATACATAACTGGTGGGTGGTATTTTACATCCCCCTCAATATACCTAAGACTATGCTTTGTATGAAGTGTTTTAAAGGCTCTCTGAGATTTTCCAGTGACCATTAAGACATATTTTTTTGGAAATCATCTAAAATTAACGAATTCTACAATGTATAATGAAAATTAAATAAAAATTTCATTCTATAATACTTTGGTAAAATATAGAAAGTATATATTAAGATTATATTAATATATTACAAAGGGGATTCCTTCAATCCGAGAAATACAAGGTCCCATGTGTCTATTGTAATTCACACCTGAATTCATGTTGTGATCCCAATATAACTAATAAACATTGATTTTTTAGGGCCAACATGTTAGATGTGTTGATTCCATCCAACCTCAAAGTTTTATGAACTTTATTTTTCCCTGATAATTTATTTAACACATTGATTATATTTCTTTCTTTTTTCATCAACATGTTGTTTATCCCCTAATAGTCCTACATTTTCAACATTAATAAATTGTTATTCCTTGGGATTAGTAACATCATCATGTGAAAAATTCATAATCATCATGATTAGTCAAAAATTTTGTTTAGATTATATTAATGAATTTTAGAGAACATAATATCATGAGTAAAATCATAGTATATTAAAAAAAATCTTGATCATTGAACTCTATTTTTTCTTCAAAGTTTGAATGAATTTGGATCCTCTATTGAGTATCCAGATCCCCTCTTTATGGCTCCATTTAATTTACAAGGCATTGTCTACATTGGGACCGTCATGAAAATATTATGATCTACCCATGAAAGGGTCAACCTCAATTGAATTTTCATTAGACCTTATAGTTGTTTTAGTTTCTAATTGGATAATTGACTGACTCATGTGTTATGTATCTAAGTCATAAAATACTCTAACTTCTTATGATGTCATTATGAATGGATCATGCTTATAACGTTCTTCCCTTAAATTCACCTTGGCGAAGTCCAATTAATCAACTTTTACTTTACTTCTATTTTCGAACCATGTTCAGTGGAAAATCAGCACGTGAAAGTTTGTATAATCCAACTCATATATCTATTCATTGATGTCAAAATATGACATATTCACATAAATTGGATTACTATCCTTGGAACTGGATACATGAATTGATTCATCCATAATCATAAATCCACTTATTTTAATCATAAAATATTAATCTTAATCCTTTCTATATAATGTATAACCATTAATTACAAAACCAAAGTAAGATATTACATTTACATTTGGTTCCCTGGATATCCATCAAAGTCATTTGGAAATTGAATTCAAATTTTTAGATAACTCCTTAAAAATATGAAATTCAAACCATCCTATAAACTATTTATTATGTGTATTTAATATCCATCCTTCAACTCTTTATAGATTCAAATGTTTAAGAACTAATTTGTTTTCTTTAATTTATGAAGAAACCTATGCACTATTATGTAAAATGTTAAGGTGAGATTTCTCCTGATATGTGATTGTAATTATAACGACATGTCTTTCAGAATTCCCTTCACCCATAAGGAATCCTTTATAGCAATACTTTGGGAGACCGATGTTATCAACATAATATAGGTAATATATACATAATTCAATAGTTTCTTCAAAAATATTTCATTATGAAATAAAACTTTATTATCAACTTCGATTCTTGATATACCCTTTGAAATCTTCATATTTTGTTTAGTAGGGTACATCCATATATATTGGACAAGAACGTATAGTTGAACCTCTCTAACCAAGTGAACCATTCAGTGGAACATTATATCGAATAATGATGGTGTGAAGAACATCCCTAATTCACATAATATGACTGAGGACTCCTTATTCATGATTGTAAAATTCTTTAGTTCTATAACATTATTGTATATGGGTTTGAATAAAATATAGTATGGTTATTTTTTATTGTAAATTTATAGAAAGAATGAAACATAAAGCGATGGGAATCAAATCTTTCATCAAAACATGAAAATCATGTTATTTTAGACCTTTTGAATTCAAATTATTCATTGAAATGACATTCTTGATAATTAATTAATACCCCTCTGGAACCTTTACACCATTAATGAAATTTAAGATTTTAAATTTTTCTTGCCTGGATAGAGTGTAAACTACTAGAGGAAGAAAATATGCCTTTCACCCAGCATCGGTGAAAATTCATGCTCTATCCCCATATCAATCATGTACAACCTTGCCTTGATTCTGTTTTTTTCAAGAATATTTAGTTACATGAAAATAACACTATCAAATAATTTTTTTTCTACATGCATGAAATAAAAAAAATGTATGACGTACAAAAAATTATAGTATGTAAATTCAAATAAAATTGATATCTTTTTCAAAATTTATTTTTTAAGGTTTTTTAAAAAAATTACAAAAACATTATCAATATATTATACTCTCTCGAAAAGTTTCTCATGTGTTGGTGGAGATAATTTTGTACTTTGTTCTATATTCTCATCAAATGATTTTTCCTAGGATCAATATTTATGTCATCTAGTTAAATTTTATGATATCCTAAAAACATAGTCTTTGTGTAATGTTTCAACCGATTTGATTGTGTTCATTCTTCACAAATTGGATATCCTAAAATTACTTTAATGTTATATCCAGACAAATTTCCATATGCAGAAAAGTTATTTATCATCATGTACAACATGGTTATCATTGCTAATTCTTCACTTATATAAGTATGATAAAAGTTAACACTTTTATTCCACATCAATTTCAAATCATTGATCAATGGAACCAAATAGACATCAATATCATTATTATGTTGTTTTGGTCCAGATATATGTGGAGAAACCAAAATGTATTTTCACTTCATGAATAACCATGGTGGATATTTATAATTTACCAACATAACTATCCATGTACTATAAGTATTACTCTATATATTGATAGGATTTATTCCATCTATAGATAAGGAAAGATTGAGGTTTCTCTGATTATTTCCAAATTTAGGATACTAAAATTCAATTATATTCCACTAAGAAGACTCTTCTGGGTGATGTAGTTTCCCATTTTTTATTATTTTATATATGTTCAATTTCAATTATCTAGCAGTTTCCGAACATCCATATAGTCTTCTAAAATGTGCAATGAGAGGAAAGTACCATACAAATTTTAAAGGAATTGATTCATATTTCTTTTAATGATTCACACCATGCTTAGGGAATTTTCTAAGTGATTTATGCTCCTTGAGAAACAATATGATATTATTTTGAATAAAATGTATTTTCTTCATAGATCAGTCCCATTAAACATATATTTTTTTTGTATCATACATTCAACAAGGAAGCTCATTTTCTTCAAGTATCATATCATTCAAAAGACCAATTAGTTCTGTAAAGATGGATTTTCTCCATCTTCTACCAGCTATCAAATTATATACCTTCAATACAACTAAAAATGTTGTATATTTAGTACAATTAGTAAACAATGGTCTCTTAGAACATCTATTTAACTTCTCAAACAAATTTCAAAAATCACCAAGTTCATCTTCAATTTCCATTGTCATTTCTTCCATAAAATATCTATTATCATTTACATTAGTATTTATATCAAATGATACATAAATCATAGTATCATCTTAATGAATATGTATATTTAGTTTCTCCTTGTGTTTGGTCCATCATTTATAGCTTAGATATATTCCCTAAAAAATAAAATATTCTTCCAACTCTTTCAAACTAATATATCTTGAATTATAACAATGTAAGAATGACCAAAAGATTTTATAAGGGTCATCTGCATGATCCATTGAAAACTTGGTGAAATATTTAATTTCATCCTCATACTCTTTTGTTATATGATTAGAACCCACCAATTTTTTATTTATATCCATCCTATTAGGTACATGAAATATTTATTTTATACAAAAAAATACACATAAGGTATTCATAGTCAAAGGATAAAGTTATAGATAGTTTTAATAAGGGTAACACAACATTTTGATGTTATTATTGATGATTCCTAAAAAGTTATTATTTTTCTTTGGGGTGGAATAAAATGAAAACAAAATTGTTTTAAACATGTGGTTGTTGGTCTTGGTTTTTTATTTAATGTTTTTTAAGAAAAAAAGTTGGAAATTTTAAAATGTTTTCTATAAATTCTCTAGGTGGGACTCCAACAAGAGGGAGCAGTTGATGTTTATTCATTTATTAACTTGGTATGTGTCAAATCAGGTGGTGTTTCAGTGACAAGGTTCTTAGGAACTGATGTTGATGATCTTTTATCAAATGATGAAATAATCAACTTTAATAAAAGTTGAAACATTTTCCCATTAGAATCATTATAAATCCTCATATCAAACTTATTATAGGAGAATAATCCCAACTACATTGGATCACTTGAAAATACTCAACCTCAGAAGAACAAATTGAGAGAATAAAATCTAGGAAAATATCAGAGTGGAAACTTGGAGTGGGGTTTAAACAATATAGAAGCGTTTTGAATGGAGTCAATAGGGAGAAGAAACTACTATGAGTAAAAATTTATAGAACTAGGTCACTATGAATAAAAAGTAGGTGAATTAACCTAATTAATAATGATCTAAAACCTTCTATTGTGTACCCTCACTCTTTGTATCATTCTTTCAAGAAGTAATTTGTTATCTGAACTTACGGTTGGTAGTCCTTGTTGCAAAATGCCTATCTAGAAGTTTATAATAATAAAACTATTAAAAGGATCACAATTATTTTTCTTGTAAATGGAAAAAATGAGTATAATTTTTTGATTTTAATCAATGAGTGAGGGAAGGATACTTGTAACATAGATTTGTATCCCTCATGGTTGAAGTTTGATCCATTTCCTTTATCAAAAATTACCTTTGGATGTGTAATGAGTGGGAAAGTTCGGATGACCCACACTTATAAGCAGTCAAATGTCATGTATCATTAATTTCAACATATCTCATATGATTTTACATAAAATATCTAGAAAAGTTGTGAGAAATTTAAATCATATTTGGAATTTTTTCATTGAAAAGTATCGGTCACCCAGACATGAAATACAAAATAAAATAGTGATCCTGAGAAGAATCAAGCAGACTGACCGAAGCGTGAGTTTGGTGGTGAACCTAGTGACAACCTCACTTGATGAGGATGTTTTTAGGGCTACATGAAGTAATGTGTGATGGTTGTACCATATTAGTTATGTGCAAGGGAGGTGACACTTGTTGATGAAGCCATCATAATGATAAAAACAATGATATAAGAGAATAGGTAATGTTGAACAAAGATATAGATTTTTAAATAAAGTTTATATATAAATATAAATCAATTTACATGAATTTATAAAAAAATATAATTATAAAATATTCACAAATGTTATTCTCATTAATTGGTAAAAAATAAGATCTCCAAATATATTTTAGGTATGGGGTATTTTTTTAAAAATGATTTAAATAAGAAAATATTACCATATACATTTCTTATGAAATTAATCAGCATGATTTTAAAAAATAATCATAATCCTATTTTAAGGTGAACTATATATAAGTTAGAAAATTTTAAATTTAAAATTACTTTATATATTGTTTGATGGGGTAATCCATTAATATTTTAACTAGTATAAATTAAATTGATTTGATAAATTAAATATTTCGAAATATTTCTAAAAATGATTAATATTTAATTTGTTCTTAGATTTTTTTTAAATATAAATATATCAGTAGTTAATGTATATAGTAATATAATAAAGAAACAAAAATAATTTTCTAATTTTAAGGTGGATTCGTATAAATTAATGGATTGGGGATGGAGGGTATGGGGATTTTAGTGAATGGAGGTAGTATATATGAACCTATGATAAGGGAAGGAAAAATATTCTCAATCATGCCCCACACATAGTTTTTAACTTCTTTGGTAAAATATAATATATTAGAATTCCTAAAAATGAAAATCAAATATAAAAAATCCTCTAACCATAGCGTTTCAAGATTGTAGATACGTATATTTTAAAACAAACAACTCCAAAATCAAGACTTTACTCATTTATAGTTTTTATACCATAGTCATAAAAATACCAATCATACATAAAAAACCTTGAACAAACCATATAATATAATTTATAATGAATTCAAAACCACCCCAAAAACAAAATGTAAAATATAGATTCCATCCCCAAGAAATAGTTCAAAATAGACTTTTCATTATATTCCCTTGTCTAAGATAGATTTATGCAACCTACTCCATTTTTCAAGAAAACAAAATCAAAAAACAATTTAATATAAAACGCAGTTCATTTATGCTTTATAGTACACTTTGAGTGAAAATTTCATCACATCAAACTCATAGAAAAAATTATTGATTTTCAGTTTTCATTTTAAATTTAGGACAACCAGATTTCAAAAAAATGCAAATGTACTCCTCTTGAAAATTTGATAGATCAATTGAAAATGTTGAACTAAATAGATTTAGAAGGTTATAGAAAAATAATTTATAAATATAGAATATATTTAAACTGTTGTAAAATCAGATAGAAACATTAAATAATAGAACGTTTGTAAACATCCTAATTTGATATACCAACAACATGTACAATAATGGATTGAAACAAAACATAGCTTCATTTAAAAATAATAGTTAATAAACATGAGGTCAAGGGAGAGGGTGAATCAACAATGGCCCTAGGTGAGGGATATTGGGTGGAGAATTAGGGAGGTAGATCGCGGTAACATAAGATCGATCGTGCACACTATTTAAATCCTTTGGGAAAATTAAAAACACCCAAAGAATAACAAAAACATTTGAAAAAATGAAATAGATTGAACGGAGGTTTAAAATACACATAATGTGGGTTTTGGAAGTATTTATTTTCCAAGGAATTTGTGGTAGAGGGGTGGCAAAGTTTTGGTTTCATGAGAGTTTGCATGGGTCAGTAATTGAGTTCTCTATTAGGGTTATATTTAACAAATCATAAAAGTTTTATTAGCAATTTATAAAAATCATGATAAAGATTGACATTTCTCAGTGATAAAATACAAAACACTAATAAATATGTGTCTTTATCAGAGCATTATATTTTAGAAATTACAAAACCTATGTTTATTAGAGCTCTTTGGAAAGAACTGAAAAAAACTATATAAAATAAATTAAAAATTATTAAGCAAATAAATAATAAAAATAAATAAATAATAATATGGTAATAATTAATTAACATTACTAAATAATATGCAATATTCGATGCATGAATGTTATAAATGAGTGAAATTTAATAACAAAAAATGAACAGAATTCAAAAATATTAAAAAAATAGTGAGCATTATTAATTATATAAATAATTTAAGACATTAAAATTTAATATATATTAAAATGAAATGAATAAATATTAAATATATATATATCAACCATATTAAAAACCTGAAATGTTAATGAATAAATATGTATAAATAAATATTAAAAATGAATAAATTACAGAAAGATTAAAAGAATAAATATTAAAAATAAATAAATTATAAAGAAAGGTTAAAAATAAGTAACATTATTAGTGAATAAATAATAATTAATAAATTAAATGAATGAATTTTAAAAAAGAGTAAAATTAAAAAAAAATAGTAGATATCAAAAATATTAAAAAAATGAACAAGTTTTTTTAATAATATAAATTGTTAAAAAAGTGAGAAAGTAATATATGTTAAAATAAAAAATGAATACATATTAATTATATAAATTACAACAATATTAAGAACATTAAATGTTAACGAATAAATAAGTATAAATAAATATTAAAAATGGATAAAATTATAAAAATATTTAACAATGAAAAAATGAAAATGAATAAATTACAAAAATATTAAAAACATTTAAGATTATTAATGAATAAATAATATTAAAAATGAATAAAATTTTAAAAAAATAAAATGTAATAAATAGTACATATTAAATAAAAATATAAAAAATGAATAAAATTACACTATTAGAAACATAATATATATATAAAATATATTATGTTAATAAATATAATTCTAAAATATATATTAAAAATTTAATAAATTACATAAATATTCTGTGTTTGTATGTTCTATATAAAAAAACCTTAATTATTCATATTTAGGTGTGAAATTATTGTAACACATGTTTGATATATGTTAAATAGAAATAAAGAAAATGAAATTTATTTAAGAATCCATTACTTAATAAAATTAATCAATATTTATAATTAATATTAATTTTTAATTATAAACCACTTTTTCACTAAATATATGACTTATTTAATGTTGATATACATATTTTGAATTATATAAATCATATTTAAGGAAATATTATATATATTGATATATATATATATTAAAAATATTAAAAATATTAACAAATACTTATCTTTAAAAAAATTAAAAATGAATATATTAAAAAAAATTAAATGAACAATTATTTAAAATATATATATCAAAAAAGAAAAAAAAACACTCAACATTATTAATGAATAAATAATAAAATGAAATCATGTAAAAAATGAGTGAAATTTTATTAAAAGATGAATAAACTGAAATAATATTAAGAAAATGAATAAGAGATTAATTATAGAAAATCTTTTAAAAATAAAAATGAATATATATTTAAAAAATCCTTATATATTAATTATGTAAATTACAACTATGTTGGGAACATTAAATTTTAATCAATAATTATAAATAAATATTTAAATGAATAAAATTTGAAAAAATAAACAAATAAAACTAAAAAAGAATAAGTTACAAAAATATTAATAAAATTAATGAAATAATTGTGAATAAAAATGAATAAATTTAATATATATATACATATTAATTATAAATTGTAATAAATAGTTTATATTTAATATAACTATAGAAAATAAATAAAATGTAAAAATTAAAACATATTATATCAAATATAAAATATTAAATATTAATAAATAAAAATATAAAATGATAATATTAACAACTTATATTATTTTTCTATGTTTGTCTCTATAAAATTGAATTAATTTCATATATGTATACGTGAAAAACTGTTGTATTAATTATTCAGTGTAACATATTTAGCCAATTTTTTAATTAATAATTAAATATTTATTTTTTTATATATTTTTCAAATTGATAAAATAAATGAGATTTATAAAATAAGATGTCTTAATTAGTATATTTTTTTATTAATATTAAATATTTCTAATTAAATTGATAAACATTTTTTTGAAAGATATATTACATATAAATTTATACGATTTATGATAAATATTTCTTAGTATATAAATAATATTTTAAAAATTATATATATAAATATATATAATTTTTATTGTATATGATATTTATAACTAAATATCATATATATATCAAGTTAAAATGTATATTTACTCATATATAAATCATATTTGATAAAATATATTATATTTTTATCAATATAAATATATTTATATATTAATATATGATCTTTAATTATATAATTTTTATTGTGAATACACCCTTTATCAGCGCTTTTATCAAGAAATGATAAAGACTACCACTTTTTAATGCATATTTTATAGAAATATAATAAGTAAAATCTATTATTCTCTAGGAACGATGACTAATGTGATTTGGGACTAGAAACAAGTGATGTTAGATGGAAAACTAAGAAGATCATACCACCTTATGTAACCCAATCCTCTTGATTTTTGTCTCAAATTATTAAAAACATTATTGGTCCTATAAGGCCTCATCTGATTCCATTAGAATGTTTCTACCTGGATACATATCCTAACAAGAACTGAAACCTCTCCTTTGGTCAATGATATATGATCTTAAAATGGTGTAGTAGTTGGGAATCTCAATATCTCATTTATGATTTTCATAAGTAAATGTTTTTAGATGACACAGGAGGCTAAAAAATTTCAATCATATCTCTCATTGATAATATGGCCACTGGGATAAATATTTTCCTATTTGTGACTTGAAAAAAACAAAACCACACCGTCTATGGATTAATTCCAATGATTGGGTTGGAAGTTTCATCTAACAAGTAAAATCAATACAATGGGAGCCAGTCAAAGAATAATAAATATGTAAGTTTTTCTGTAAGAATTCTTTCCAACATTTGATGTATTCAAATGTGATTATAGGACTGTTACATGGAAAACTTTTTGACCATAGAGGTATCCCTATCATGGGTTCTTTAAGTGAAAGAATGCGATTAATTTGAATCCATTTACTATATCAAGGAAAAAATGGGATCATATGTTATAAAAATGTGAAACATAGAATAATTTCAAAAATTGTGGGATGTTCATAAGTGAGTGTACCTTTAGGGAAGTCCAATATTGTTCGTGCAAGTGGTTCCTAAATGAGGACACTTAATTTTAAAATATTCAAAATCTATGGAATCACTTCCATGAGAGAGTCAAAAAAACTATGAGTATAGATACATGATGAAGTTTTTTTTGGAAATAATTACACATGTACAGAGTGTTTGAGCTATAAGAAATTCAAAATTATTGTCCCATAACACATGAAAATGGAAATATGTGCCCACTTATTTTATAATTATATCTTTTTTATACTAAAAAAACCCAATTATGAGGAAGATAATTTATGGACATTGAAAAAAAACTGACTTGAAAATAAAATTCAAATAATCATGATAAAAAATGTTTGTTTTTAGGGACACAAAAAAAGACATCTTACTATATGAAAATATACTTTTAAACACACAATAAAGGATGGTTAAGTGGGTTTGAGAAGTAGTTGAATTCATAATTCATGAACACCACTATATCTAATATGGATATCTTCAACCATGTAATGATATTCATGTTAGAACCAGTTCCATGCTCCAAAGGCACTAAATAGCCACCATTGCGCAAATATAATAGAATCTACCATGAAAATCAAGGTTGGTGTAAAGGATTTCATAAGAAATTCAATTCCTTATCATGATAACTATCTTCATTGGCTTGATGACTTCCACTAAATTCCTTGAACTCTACACACACACAAAATATTCTACAATCATGGGTCATTAACTATAAATATCTAATTATTTCCTCATTCATAAATTTTTTGAAGAATTTGTAGTCAGTCAAATAAGTAATAATTCCCATAGTATGTGAGAGTCATTATTTCCTTACAAAGACTTCCCCACATTATCTCTATCAAACCCCGCAATCACAAACTTCTCTATTAGGGGCATATTTCTTCCAAAATAAAATTAAAATCTAGAAAAACATGCACACCATGTACTTTTCACAAGTTCTCTATGTGGTACTTGTGCGCAATCCCTATTCAATGATGAATTTAAGTACCAATGATCAAGGAATCCAAGGATCTAAAAATTTAGGAACTTAAAAAATATATAAACTTATTATCCCTATGAATATGAAAAAACTTTAGCCTTACTTTCATGCATTGTGACCAAGTTCCATAGCACGAGACACTACATTTTATACAAAAAGTTTCTATCAACTAGGAAAAACATGTGTGTAAATGATTAATGTGAAGGGATTCCTTATAGTATAATACCCTTATTTCATATAATTAATCAAAACCTTATTATATTCATGAATTCTCATTTACCAAAGTTATGTTATCGCTTTCATGGGATCTCTCTAGCCATTGTCTATAACCTATGAAATAAAGAGTTCTCCAAGTCATTTCTGAGTAGGTTACCAACCTTTTTTTAAGCTCACAAATATTCCCTAAAATTCAGGTTTCTTTTATATAATCCATACGATTTTTATATGTTCACCATAAATATTTTATTAACATATACCTATCACTAATTGAAGTCTAATGAACATTTGTAATTTTATAAAAAATTCTTAATCACGATACGTGGTGTTCACATACTTACCTATATTTATGAAACTCCCAGTACCTAGATTAAGTACATGGAATGGTCTATCAATCTATTATAACCCTTATGAATATCATTGTCATGAAAATATTCTAGTATCTGTGGGTATTTCTTGGTATAAATCCTAATTCATATATCTGTAGGACCCCGGGACACCCTGAGAGGGGAGGGGTGAATCAGGGTGGCAACTTTTTCTTCTTTTAGTTGTGGATCTTGTTCCCACGTTGGTAGGAACTACTTAAACCTGTATGATGGATATGATCAGCAATTAAACATTCACATGCAGAGACAGATGACACAGCTATTTTTACTTGGTTCACCACTAAGGGCTACGTCCAAGGAGTATACGCCGACAGGTTTCCGGTCGTACCTAAATCCACTATGCTTCACTAGCTGCGGATACAAATGTTCGGGTACAGCCACTCTGTCCCAGGCTCACTGCCTTTACAATTGTTTAGGGATAGCTCACTGCGTCCCTCGGGTCACTCCCGTTGACTCCCCCTGGCTCACTCCCGGTGGTGAAGTCTCACTCAGTTTATAGACGTGAAGGTCTCTTCAATAGATATGCATTGAAGTCTTTGTCTCCTGTTCAGCATGAGACTTTGCTTGCATCAGAGTCCTGAGTTGATGCTCTTTTTAAATAAATCTCCTACTTTAGTGCAATACCTGAATGCACTAAATCTCCTTCTCTTCCTTCAATTCCCAATTCTGACACCTGAGTGTATCGATATATTTCTCTCTCTGTGCAGATCAGATTTTGGTTGCACGATCGTTCTTCTTCTCTTCGCAAAGCAGATTTGAGAGTGCTAAGCACCTGTCAAAAGGCCTGCGGGACCCCCAAATTTTCCGTGCACCCTTCCCAGGGGCTTGCACGTAAAATTCAAACCTTGCGCATAAAAATAACTTTTGTCGCGTAAAAGGCTTTTCGCGCTACTCTTCTTTTTCGCGCAAAACTTCCCTTTTTCGCGCAACGACTTCTTTTTCGCGCAACCCTCTGTACCTTAATTTTTCAGCGCGCCGGAGCACAGGATTTGTCTAAGTGTCGAGCCTCTCGGAATGAGAGGGGATCAGCTCATATTTATAGGCGTTTTTGAGCCTGCGCGTAAAACCTCTTCTTGCGCGTAAAACTGTGTCTCAGTTCTTTGAGTTACGCGCATCTTCCATTTATTCTCGCGCACCGCCTTGGTTTTTCACGCATATCATTACTTCTACATTTTTCATCATTCTGAACAGGAATCCTCTCTTGCGCGTAAGACTTCAAACCCATATTTTGCGCACAACCAACTTTACGCGCAGCAGTTTGATTTTCGGCGCACATGGTGCGAACATCTCCGATTTTTCGCACGCCTCTTGCCTTTGCCGATTTTCAGTATTTCTGATTCGATACGCTGATTGCGCGAAAAATTCACCCAGCTATTCTGCGCACAACATTTTTCGCGCACATTCCCATTTTTCCGCGCACAGCTCTGGTTTTTCGCGCAGCCCATGCCTTTCCCATTTTTCAACGTTCTGATTCTGAAACATTGTTTGCGTGAAAAACTATTTCGCGCATCCCGCTGTTTTCCACGCCCAACTTAAGTATTTTGCGCAAGCCTCTTATATTCCGCGCACCACTTCCTCTTTGTGCGCACCTCCTTTTGCAGACAATCCATGTCTTCATTTTCCGATTTTGAGCCCCTGAAATTTGGCAAACACTGGAAAACGGCGCCATCTTGTATCTGCTCTTTTTGTACCGCATCCAGATCATCCATTCCTCTGTCGATGTTCTTGAATAAACCATAGTTCGTTGACCACAACTCTTGAACTCGACATGTCACCAGGGAATCTCCTTTGTCAACAAATTTGTATGTCGTTTGTTTGCTTTGTCGACAAGCACGATCACCTCAACAACACTTCTTCTTGGTGATCTGTATCCTTCAGCAATTCTTTTTCTTTTATCACAAACTCCACCATTGTGATATGTATTCTTTTAAGGAACAACTTTAGTACCATCATCTTCTATGACAGCGTGATGTGCATGGCCATTTCATAAGTCAGCACATTGGCACATTGCCTCCTTCATCAACCGTCATAGAAGTCTCTAGCATGGTTCTCACGCAATCATGAGTAATTGCATGGTCTTCATCAAAACCCATTGTTCTCATGCAATAATGAAGAATTGCATGGTCTTCATCAAAGCCCATGGTCTTCATCCAAAAACACCATCCTGCCTTAATCATCCTTGTATGGATTACTCCTCACAATATTCATTGTTGTAAACAATGTATCACCTTTGACACATGTTCTTTGAACTTACGAACAGTACAACAATCATCTGAATCACCACTCCTCTACTTCATCGGAGTATTTCATGATCACCTTCATTTTGATCTGCATTGACAACTATTGACAACAAATATAACCTTATACACAGAGTGGTTCCAACAATCTCCCCCTTTGTATTTTGTTGTCAATACCTTAAACATCTTCTGAAATGAACCTGTCAATGTCAAAATGAGAATCTTCTGCATTTCACTTTCTCTCCCCCTTATTGACAAGAAATACAAAGAGCATGGTAGGGAGGGTATCAATCCTCACTTAAGCAAAGTTTCATTAATCATTTCACTCTAAGTCTACTTGAGCAATGCTCGATGTAGAAAACAAGAGGATTTGATTAACTCAACAAGGTTGTCCATTATCCACAGATCATGATACCAACATGAGATGATAACTCATTTATCTTGTCTTCAAGGGTTTACCACTTTTATTCCATGTAGAAGAAGATCAACTATGATAGATAATAATCAACCTGAAACTCATGCACTCACTTCAGCAAATAGATCAAAAACATTCAAGTGCAATCGACAGGATAAGTGACCTCAGGGCACTTCCATTCTCTTTATGTCACTGATCAATTCAGTTACTCCCCCTTTGTAAAATAATATTTAATCTGAGAAACCAAGGGATAGATATTGAGAAATGACATACCTTCTCCATTGGTGTGTTCTTCAAGAAATTCACAGAATAACTGCTTTTGAGTCCACCTGGAGTTGATATTGATTGAAACAGTGATTATGGAAGCTTCTTCATTTTTCTCCCTCTCAAGGGAAACACTCCTCATCATCTTCATCAAGAGTGATCCTTCATCATCATAATCCTTGAATATCAAGAGTTGACAGCATTCACTACTTCTCAAGTTCTCCCCCTGAGAGTATGCTTCACCTTCAATTCCCTGTATTGTTAGCACAAATACAATACACAAATGATTACGGGAATAAGGTGGATGTTTCTTGATTCATCAAGAAGACTTGCTTGGTTGAGGTTCTTTTCTCAACCAAGTTCCTCTGTTCATTCCAGTCTTCATGCATGCTCCTCTGAACATATGTTCTGACATCTGTTGGTGTGGCATGGCTCTCTTCACACTCTCTTCTACTTTGTGTGAGGAATTGTACTGCTTAGCAGCTAACATGTAAGATAACTTCTTACTCCTCTTAATGACTGCTTCTTGCTCTGGTATTAAGGTTAGGCAACCTTTTCCAATATGACCAGATTTATTGAATCTCTCACACAGAACTTCTTTGACACATGCATTTTTCTTTGTTTGCAATCTCTCCTGCACTGTGCCTTCATCATGTGAAAGTTTTCCTTTTCCTTTGTCACCAGCCTTGGCCTTCTCATCTTCAAATTTCCTTATTCTTTTCAAATCTTCTGGCCAGATGACCAATATGTCATGTGGAACTTTTGCAGCTGGTTTAGGTCTTCCACATGGGTTCATCCGAGATTCATCCTACTTAGTGTTTCTTTTGGATGAATGACCCTTCAATTTCATGGATCTAAAATCTTGGGTCTTCTCAGCTTGCCTACTTGATATCTTCTTGGGGAGTGATGTGTTCTCCATATTCTTTTGATTTCTTCCCAAGGTACTTTCTTCATACTTAGATGGATTGTGTGGTCTTCTGTTCTTATCAGCTCTGGATATCTGTTGACCTAGGCATGCACCATTCTTATGACCACTGCCGTTGCATACATCACAGATGTTATCAAGCATTCCAAATCTATTTGCTGTAAATAGATGCTTCTGGACCTGTGGATGTTGCTTCTTCTTCTCTGCCTTCCTCCCCTTTGATAAAGGCTTTCCCTGTGCTTTTCCATGAAAGGGATTATAAAAACAATCCAGTGCACAGTGCCCAAATCTATTGCAGCACCAACATTGGCCCACAAATCTTTTCTTCTTTGTTTCTTCAGTATTAAGTTGTTGGGCCATCTGCTTTATCGTTTGTGCTCTATTTGAGGAAGAATCTTCCTCCTTTTTCTTCCTATCCACCCTAGTCATGGTGGTAGGTTTATTCTTCTCACCTATCCTCATCCATACTTGTTTAGAGCTTTTCTTCCCACCTGCACTGATTGTCGGAGTGTATTTAGAAACATGAGTACAAGATGGTCTGGATGGTACCTTCACTTTCTCAGTTGCCTGTGATAGATCAATGAGCGAAGTCATGATCTTCTTATCACATGTTGGAGGTATTTTGACAATAGAATCCTCCATTGAGCATTGAGTACCGGCAGCAACTGATTCTTGATGTGGATAATCAAGAGTTGTCATAATCTTCTTGTCACATGTTGGAGGCATTTCAGCTTTAGACTCCTCCAACGAACATTGAGTGCAAGCATCACTCATTTCATTCTTTTGTGAAGTCTCAATATGTGTGTTCTCAATCTTGGTCAATTGATCTTCCAATTTTTGACCCACAATATTGAGGATGATCTTCTGATCTTCAATCGTGATCATCTTCTCTTCACAATTCTTCTTCAACCTTTCAACCTCATCTTCATGCATCTTAACTTTGTTTTGTAACAAAGAGTCAAGTTCCCTGAATTTAATGGACGTTTCTTCCAGACAAAAATTCTTGACTTCATTGTTCTTCTTCATCTCAGCTTCAAGTGCATGGATCCGTTCTTCTAGAGTATTGCTGACTTCACCTTTTTCTTCAAGGGCTTTCACCCGTTTGGTGAGCTTCATACTTTCCATAATTTTTCCTTCCAGCCCCTTTTCCATATTGTCCGCTTCCCTTTCAAGTCTAGTGATCTCAACCTGCATAGATTGAAATAGGCTACAGATAATAACAACCCTTTCTTCTGGAATATCATGCAGATATGTTTTGAGTTTTTCTTGAAAGCATGAATTGGGGGTGTCATCCTTTCCTCTGGAAGAATTCTGAGTCACCTGCTCGATACTTTCCATGCCTGATGTTTCTTCATTTTTTGAATGGCATGGAGAACAAGACATTGCATATTCTTTGGATATGAGGGACTTCTTCAGCTGCTTTTTCTCTTTCTTTTTCCTGTTTGTCATGGTCTTGCTAGATGTAGACGTCTCCCCAAAAACTTCATCAGGACTGCTCTTCATTGTTGACTTTAGGAAAGAAACTCAAATCCTCTTCTCAATATAATTACTGGAGAATATCCAAAATACGTTAACCTGGCTCTGATACCACTTGTAGGACCCCGGGACACCCTGAGAGGGGAGGGGTGAATCAGGGTGGCAACTTTTTCTTCTTTTAGTTGTGGATCTTGTTCCCACGTTGGTAGGAACTACTTAAACCTGTATGATGGATATGATCAGCAATTAAACATTCACATGAAGAGACAGATGACACAGCTATTTTTACTTGGTTCACCACTAAGGGCTACGTCCAAGGAGTATACGCCGACAGGTTGCCGGTCGTACCTAAATCCACTATGCTTCACTAGCTGCGGATACAAATGTTCGGGTACAGCCACTTCGTCCCAGGCTCACTGCCTTTACAATTGTTTAGGGATAGCTCACTGCGTCCCTCGGGTCACTCCCGTTGACTCCCCCTGGCTCACTGCCGGTGGTGAAGTCTCACTCAGTTTATAGACGTGAAGGTCTCTTCAATAGATATGCATTGATGTCTTTGTCTCCTGTTCAGCATGAGACTTTGCTTGCATCAGAGTCCTGAGATGATGCTCTTTTGAAATCAATCTCCTACTTCAGTGCAATACCTGAATGCACTAAATCTCCTTCTCTTCCTTCAATTCCCAATTCTGACACCTGAGTGTATCGATATATTTCTCTCTCTGTGCAGATCAGATTTTGGTTGCACGATCGTTCTTCTTCTCTTTGCAAAGAAGATTTGAGAGTGCTAAGCACCTGTCAAAAGGCCTGCGGGACCCCCAAATTTTTCGTGCACCCTTCCCAAGGGCTTGCGCGTAAAATTAAAACCTTGCGCGTAAAAATAACTTTTGTCGCGTAAAAGGCTTTTCGCGCTACTCTTCTTTTTCGCGCAAAACTTCCCTTTTTCGCGCAATGACTTCTTTTTCGCGCAACCCTCTGTACCTTAATTTTTCAGCGCGTTGGAGGTCAGGATTTGTCTAAGTGTCGAGCCTCTCGGAATGAGAGGGGATCAGCTCATATTTATAGGCGTTTTTGATCCTGCGCGTAAAACCTCTTCCTGCGCGTAAAACTGTGTCTCAGTTCTTTGAGTTACGCGCATCTTCCATTTATTCTCGCGCACCGCCTTGGTTTTTCGCGCATCTCATTACTTCTACATTTTTCATCATTCTGAATAGGAATCCTCTCTTGCACGTAAGACTTCAAACCCATATTTTGCGCACAACCAACTTTACGCGCAGCAGTTTGATTTTCCGCGCACATGGTGCGAACATCTCAGATTTTTCGCACGCCTCTTGCCTTTGCCGATTTTCAGTATTTCTGATTCGATACGCTGATTGCACAAAAAATTCACCCAGCTATTCTACACACAACATTTTTCACGCACATTCCCATTTTTCTGCGCACAGCTCTGGTTTTTCGTGTAGCCCATGCCTTTCCCATTTTTCAACGTTCTGATTCTGAAACACTGTTTGCGCGAAAAACCATTTCGCGCATCCCGCTGTTTTCCGCGCCCAACTTAAGTATTTTGCGCAAGCCTCTTATATTCCGTGCACCACTTCCTCTTTGTGCGCACCTCCTTTTGCAGACAATCCATGTCTTCATTTTCCGATTTTGAGCCCCTGAAATTTGGCAAACACCGGAAAACGGCGCCACCTTGTATCTGCTCTTTTTGTACCGCATCCAGATCATCCATTCCTCTGTCGATGTTCTTGAATAAACCATAGTTCGTTGACCACAACTCTTGAACTCGACATGTCACCAGGGAATCTCCTTTCTCAACAAATTTGTATGTCGTTTGTTTGATTTGTCGACAAGCACGATCACCTCAACAACACTTCTTCTTGGTGATCTGTATCCTTCAGCAATTCTTTTGCTTTTATCACAAACTCCACCATTGTGATATGTATTCTTTTAAGGAACAACTTTAGTACCATCATCTTCTATGACAGCGTGATGTGCATGGCCATTTCATAAGTCAGAACATTGGCACATTGCCTCCTTCATCAACCGTCATAGAAGTCTCTAGCATGGTTCTCACGCAATCATGAGTAATTGCATGGTCTTCATCAAAACCCATTGTTCTCATGCAATAATGAGGAATTGCATGGTCTTCATCAAAGCCCATGGTCTTCATCCAAAAACACCATCCTACCTTAATCATCCTTGGATGGATTACTCCTCACAATATTCATTGTTGTAAACAATGTATCACCTTTGACACATGTTCTTTGAACTTACGAACAGTACAACAATCATCTGAATCACCACTCCTCTACTTCATCGGAGTATTTCATGATCACCTTCATTTTGATCTGCATTGACAACTATTGACAACAAATATAACCTTATACACAGAGTGGTTCCAACAATCTCCCCCTTTGTATTTTGTTGTCAATACCTTAAACATCTTCTGAAATGAACCCGTCAATGTCAAAATGAGAATCTTCTGCATTTCACTTTCTCTCCCCCTTATTGACAAGAAATACAAAGAGCATGGTAGGGAGGGTATCAATCCTCACTTAAGCAAAGTTTCATTAATCATTTCACTCTAAGTCTACTTGAGCAATGCTCGATGTAGAAAACAAGAGGATTTGATTAACTCAACAAGGTTGTCCATTATCCACAGATCATGATACCAACATGAGATGATAACTCATTTATCTTGTCTTCAAGGGTTTACCACTTTTATTCCAGGTAGAAGAAGATCAACTATGATAGATAATAATCAACCTGAAACTCATGCACTCACTTCAGCAAATAGATCAAAAACATTCAAGTGCAATCGACAGGATAAGTCACCTCGGGGCACTTCCATTCTCTTTATGTCACTGATCAATTCAGTTACTCCCCCTTTGTAAAATAATATTTAATCTGAGAAACCAAGGGATAGAGATTGAGAAATGACATACCTTCTCCATTGGTGTGTTCTTCAAGAAATTCACAGAATAACTGCTTTTGAGTCCACCTGGAGTTGATATTGATTGAAACAGTGATTATGGAAGCTTCTTCATTTTTCTCCCTCTCAAGGGAAACACTCCTCATAATCTTCATCAAGAGTGATCCTTCATCATCATAATCCTTGAATATCAAGAGTTGACAGCATTCACTACTTCTCAGGTTCTCCCCCTGAGAGTATGCTTCACCTTCAATTCCCTGCATTGTTAGCACAAATACAATACACAAATGATTACGGGAATAAGGTGGATCTTTCTTGCTTCATCAAGAAGACTTGCTTGGTTGAGGTTCTTTTCTCAACCAAGTTCCTCTGTTCATTCCAGTCTTCATGCCTGCTCCTCTGAACATATGTTCTGACATCTGTTGGTGTGGCATGGCTCTCTTCACACTCTCTTCTACTTTGTGTGAGGAATTGTACTGCTTAGCAGCTAACATGTAAGATAACTTCTTACTCCTCTTAATGACTGCTTCTTGCTCTGGTATTAAGGTTAGGCAACCTTTTCCAATATGACCAGATTTATTGCATCTCTCACACAGAACTTCTTTGACACGTGCATTTTTCTTTGTTTGCAATCTCTCCTGCACTGTGCCTTCATCATGTGAAAGTTTTCCTTTTCCTTTGTCACCAGCCTTGGCCTTCTCATCTTCAAATTTCCTTATTCTTTTCAAATCTTCTGGCCAAATGACCAATATGTCATGTGGAACTTTTGCAGCTGGTTTAGGTCTTCCACATGGGTTCATCCGAGATTCATCCTACTTAGTGTTTCTTTTGGATGAATGACCCTTCAATTTCATGGATCTAAAATCTTGGGTCTTCTCAGCTTGCCTACTTGATATCTTCTTGGGGAGTGATGTGTTCTCCATATTCTTTTGATTTCTTCCCAAGGTACTTTCTTCATACTTAGATGGATTGTGTGGTATTCTGTTCTTATCAGCTCTGGATATCTTTTGACCTAGGCATGCACCATTCTTATGACCACTGCCGTTGCATACACCATAGATGTTATCAAGCATTCCAAATCTATTTGCTGTAAATAGATGCTTCTGGACCTGTGGATGTTGCTTCTTCTTCTCTGCCTTCCTCCCCTTTGATAAAGGCTTTCCTTGTGCTTTTCCATGAAAGGGATTATAAAAACAATCTAGTGCACAGTGCCCAAATCTATTACAGCCCCAACATTGGCCCACAAATCTTTTCTTCTTTGTTTCTTCAGTATTAAGTTGTTGGGCCATCTGCTTTATCGTTTGTGCTCTATTTGAGGAAGAAGCTTCCTCCTTTTTCTTCCTATCCACCCTAGTCATGGTGGTAGGTTTATTCTTCTCACCTATCCTCATCCATACTTGTTTAGAGCTTTTCTTCCCACCTGCACTGATTGTCGGAGTGTATTTAGAAACATGAGTACAAGATGGTCTGGATGGTACCTTCACTTTCTCAGTTTCCTGTGATAGATCAATGAGCGAAGTCATGATCTTCTTATCACATGTTGAAGGTCTTTTGACAATAGAATCCTCCATTGAGCATTGAGTACCGGCAGCAACTGATTCTTGATGTGGATAATCAAGATTTTTCATAATCTTCTTGTCACATGTTGGAGGCATTTCAGCTTTAGACTCCTCCAACGAACAATGACTGCAAGAATCACTCATTTCATTCTTTTGTGAAGTCTCAATATGTGTGTTCTCAATCTTGGTCAATTGATCTTCCAATTTGTGACCCACAATATTGAGGACGATCTTCTGATCTTCAATCGTGATCATCTTCTCTTCACAATTCTTCTTCAACCTTTCAACCTCATCTTCATGCATCTTAACTTTGTTTTGTAACAAAGAGTCAAGTTCCCTGAATTTAATGGATGTTTCTTCCAGACAAAAATTCTTGACTTCATTGTTCTTCTTCAGCTCAGCTTCAAGTGCATAGATCCGTTCTTCTAGAGTATTGCTGACTTCACCTTTTTCTTCAAGGGCTTTCACCCGTTTGGTGAGCTTCATACTTTCCATAATTTTTCCTTCCAACCCCTTTTCCATATTGTCCGCTTCCCTTTCAAGTCTAGTGATCTCAACCTGCATAGATTGAAATAGGCTACAGATAATAACAACCCTTTCTTCTGGAATATCATGCAGATATGTTTTGAGTTTTTCTTGAAAGCATGAATTGGGGGTGTCATCCTTTCCTCTTGAAGAATTCTGAGTCACCTGCTCGATACTTTCCATGCCTGATGTTTCTTCATTTTTTGAATGGCATGGAGAACAAGACATTGCATCTTCTTTGGATATGAGGGACTTCTTCAGCTGCTTTTTCTCTTTCTTTTTCCTGTTTTTCATGGTCTTTCTAGATGTAGACGTCTGCCCAAAAACTTAATCAAGACTGCTCTTCATTGTTGACTTTAGGAAAGAAACTCAAATCCTCTTCTCAATAGAATTACTGGAGAATATCCAAAATACGTTAACCTGGCTCTGATACCACTTGTAGGACCCCGGGACACCCTGAGAGGGGAGGGGTGAATCAGGGTGGCAACTTTTTCTTCTTTTAGTTGTGGATCTTGTTCCCACGTTGGTAGGAACTACTTAAACCTGTATGATGGATATGATCAGCAATTAAACATTCACATGCAGAGACAGATGACACAACTATTTTTACTTGGTTCACCACTAAGGGCTACGTCCAAGGAGTATACGCCGACAGGTTGCCGGTCGTACCTAAATCCACTATGCTTCACTAGCTGCGGATACAAATGTTCGGGTACAGCCACTCTGTCCCAGGCTCACTGCCTTTACAATTGTTTAGGGATAGCTCACTGCGTCCCTTGGGTCACTCCCGTTGACTCCCCCTGGCTCACTGCCGGTGGTGAAGTCTCACTCAGTTTATAGACGTGAAGGTCTCTTCAATAGATATGCATTGAAGTCTTTGTCTCCTGTTCAGCATGAGACTTTGCTTGCATCAGAGTCCTGAGATGATGCTCTTTTGAAATCAATCTCCTACTTCAGTGCAATACCTGAATGCACTAAATCTCCTTCTCTTCCTTCAATTCCCAATTCTGACACCTGAGTGTATCGATATATTTCTCTCTCTGTGCAGATCAGATTTTGGTTGCACGATCGTTCTTCTTCTCTTCGCAAAGCAGATTTGAGAGTGCTAAGCACCTGCCAAAAGGCCTGCGGGACCCCCCAAATTTTTCGTGCACCCTTCCCAGGGGCTTGCACGTAAAATTCAAACCTTGCGCGTAAAAATAACTTTTGTCGCGTAAAAGGCTTTTCGCGCTACTCTTCTTTTTCGGGCAAAACTTCCCTTTTTCGCGCAACGACTTCTTTTTCGCGCAACCCTCTGTACCTTAATTTTTCAGCGCGCCGGAGCTCAGGATTTGTCTAAGTGTCGAGCCTCTCGGAATGAGAGGGGATCAGCTCATATTTATAGGCGTTTTTGATCCTGCGCGTAAAACCTCTTCCTGCGCGTAAAACTGTGTCTCAGTTCTTTGAGTTACGTGCATCTTCCATTTATTCTCGCGCACCGCCTTGGTTTTTCGCTCATCTCATTACTTCTACATTTTTCATCATTCTGAACAGGAATCCTCTCTTGCGCGTAAGACTTCAAACCCATATTTTGCGCACAACCAACTTTACGCGCAGCAGTTTGATTTTCCGCGCACATGGTGCGAACATCTCCGATTTTTCGCACGCCTCTTGCCTTTGCCGATTTTCAGTATTTCTGATTCGATACGCTGATTGCGCAAAAAATTCACCCAGCTATTCTGCGCACAACATTTTTCGCGCACATTCCCATTTTTCTGCGCACAGCTCTGGTTTTTCGCGTAGCCCATGCCTTTCCCATTTTTCAACGTTCTGATTCTGAAACACTGTTTGCGCGAAAAACCATTTCGCGCATCCCGCTGTTTTCCGCGCCCAACTTAAGTATTTCGCGCAAGCCTCTTATATTCCGCGCACCACTTCCTCTTTGTGCGCACCTCCTTTTGCAGACAATCCATGTCTTCATTTTCCGATTTTGAGCCCCTGAAATTTGGAAAACACTGGAAAACGGCGCCACCTGGTATCTGCTCTTTTTGTACCGCATCCAGATCATCCATTCCTCTGTCGATGTTCTTGAATAAACCATAGTTCGTTGACCACAACTCTTGAACTCGACATGTCACCAGGGAATCTCCTTTGTCAACAAATTTGTATGTCGTTTGTTTGCTTTGTCGACAAGCACGATCACCTCAACAACACTTATTCTTGGTGATCTATATCCTTCAGCAATTCTTTTGCTTTTATCACAAACTCCACCATTGTGATATGTATTCTTTTAAGGAACAACTTTAGTACCATCATCTTCTATGACAGCGTGATGTGCATGGCCATTTCATAAGTCAGCACATTGGCACATTGCCTCCTTCATCAACCGTCATAGAAGTCTCTAGCATGGTTCTCACGCAATCATGAGTAATTGCATGGTCTTCATCAAAACCCATTGTTCTCATGCAATAATGAGGAATTTCATGGTCTTCATCAAAGCCCATGGTATTCATCCAAAAACACCATCCTGCCTTAATCATCCTTGGATGGATTACTCCTCACAATATTCATTGTTGTAAACAATGTATCACCTTTGACACATGTTATTTGAACTTACGAACAGTACAACAATCATCTGAATCACCACTCCTCTACTTCATCGGAGTATTTCATGATCACCTTCATTTTGATCTTCATTGACAACTATTGACAACAAATATAACCTTATACACATAGTGGTTCCAACAATCTCCCCCTTTGTATTTTGTTGTCAATACCTTAAACATCTTCTGAAATGAACCCGTCAATGTCAAAATGAGAATCTTCTGCATTTCACTTTCTCTCCCCCTTATTGACAAGAAATACAAAGAGCATGGTAGGGAGGGTATCAATCCTCACTTAAGCAAAGTTTCATTAATCATTTCACTCTAAATCTACTTGAGCAATGCTCGATGTAGAAAACAAGAGGATTTGATTAACTCAACAAGGTTGTTCATTATCCACAGATCATGATACCAACATCAGATGATAACTCATTTATCTTGTCTTCAAGGGTTTACCACTTTTATTCCATGTAGAAGAAGATCAACTATGATAGATAATAATCAACCTGAAACTCATGCACTCACTTCAGCAAATAGATCAAAAACATTCAAGTGCAATCGACAGGATAAGTGACCTCGGGGCACTTCCATTCTCTTTATGTCACTGATCAATTCAGTTAATCCCCCTTTGTAAAATAATATTTAATCTGAGAAACCAAGGGATAGAGATTGAGAAATGACATACCTTCTCCATTGGTGTGTTCTTCAAGAAATTCACAGAATAACTGCTTTTGAGTCCACCTGGAGTTGATATTGATTGAAACAGTGATTATGGAAGCTTCTTCATTTTTCTCCCTCTCAAGGGAAACACTCCTCATCATCTTCATCAAGAGTGATCCTTCATCATCATAATCCATGAATATCAAGAGTTGACAGCATTCACTACTTCTCAGGTTCTCCCCCTGAGAGTATGCTTCACCTTCAATTCCCTGCATTGTTAGCACAAATACAATACACAAATGATTACGGGAATAAGGTGGATGTTTCTTGCTTCATCAAGAAGACTTGCTTGGTTGAGGTTCTTTTCTCAACCAAGTTCCTCTGTTCATTCCAGTCTTCATGCCTGCTCCTCTGAACATATGTTCTGACATCTGTTGGTGTGGCATGGCTCTCTTCACACTCTCTTCTACTTTGTGTGAGGAATTGTACTGCTTAGCAGCTAACATGTAAGATAACTTCTTACTCCTCTTAATGACTGCTTCTTGCTCTGGTATTAAGGTTAGGCAACCTTTTCCAATATGACCAGATTTATTGAATCTCTCACACAGAACTTCTTTGACACGTGCATTTTTCTTTGTTTGCAATCTCTCCTGCAATGTGCCTTCATCATGTGAAAGTTTTCCTTTTCCTTTGTCACCAGCCTTGGCCTTCTCATCTTCAAATTTCCTTATTCTTTTCAAATCATCTTGCCAGATGACCAATATGTCATGTGGAACTTTTTCAGCTGGTTTAGGTCTTCCACATGGGTTCATCCGAGATTCATCCTACTTAGTGTTTCTTTTGGATGAATGACCCTTCAATTTCATGGATCTAAAATCTTGGGTCTTCTCAGCTTGCCTACTTGATATCTTCTTGGGGAGTGATGTGTTCTCCATATTCTTTTGATTTCTTCCCAAGGTACTTTCTTCATACTTAGATGGATTGTGTGGTCTTCTGTTCTTATCAGCTCTGGATATCTGTTGACCTAGGCATGCACCATTCTTATGACCACTGCCGTTGCATACATCACAGATGTTATCAAGCATTCCAAATCTATTTGCTGTAAATAGATGCTTCTGGACCTGTGGATGTTGTTTCTTCTTCTCTGCCTTCCTCCCCTTTGATAAAGGCTTTCCCTGTGCTTTTCCATGAAAGGGATTATAAAAACAATCCAGTGCACAGTGCCCAAATCTATTGCAGCACCAACATTGGCCCATAAATCTTTTCTTCTTTGTTTCTTCAGTATTAAGTTGTTGGGCCATCTGCTTTATCGTTTGTGCTCTATTTGAGGAAGAAGCTTCCTCTTTTTTCTTCTTATCCACCCTAGTCATGGTGGTAGGTTTATTCTTCTCACCTATCCTCATCCATACTTTTTTAGAGCTTTTCTTCCCACCTGCACTGATTGTCGGAGTGTATTTAGAAACATGAGTACAAGATGGTCTGGATGGTACCTTCACTTTCTCAGTTGCCTGTGATAGATCAATGAGCGAAGTCATGATCTTCTTATCACATGTTGGAGGTATTTTGACAATAGAATCCTCCATTGAGCATTGAGTACCGGCAGTAACTGATTCTTGATGTGGATAATCAAGAGTTGTCATAATCTTCTTGTCACATGTTGGAGGCATTTCAGCTTTAGACTCCTCCAACGAACATTGAGTGCAAGCATCACTCATTTCATTCTTTTGTGAAGTCTCAATATGTGTGTTCTCAATCTTGGTCAATTGAGCTTCCAATTTTTGACCCACAATATTGAGGATGATCTTCTGATCTTCAATCGTGATCATCTTCTCTTCACAATTCTTCTTCAACCTTTCAACCTCATCTTCATGCATCTTAACTTTGTTTTGTAACAAAGAGTCAAGTTCCCTGAATTTAATGGACGTTTCTTCCAGACAAAAATTCTTGACTTCATTGTTCTTCTTCAGCTCAGCTTCAAGTGCGTGGATCCGTTCTTCTAGAGTATTGCTGACTTCACCTTTTTCTTCAAGGGCTTTCACCCGTTTGGTGAGCTTCATACTTTCCATAATTTTTCCTTCCAGCCCATTTTCCATATTGTCCGCTTCCCTTTCAAGTCTAGTGATCTCAACCTGCATAGATTGAAATAGGCTACAGATAATAACAACCCTTTCTTCTGGAATATCATGCAGATATGTTTTGAGTTTTTCTTGAAAGCATGAATTGGGGGTGTCATCCTTTCCTCTGGAAGAATTCTGAGTCACCTGCTCGATACTTTCCATGCCTGATGTTTCTTCATTTTTTTGAATGGCATGGAGAACAAGACATTGCATCTTCTTTGGATATGAGGGACTTCTTCAGCTGCTTTTTCTCTTTCTTTTTCCTATTTGTCATGGTCTTGCTAGATGTAGACGTCTGCCCAAAAACTTCATCAAGACTGCTCTTCATTGTTGACTTTAGGAAAGAAACTCAAATCCTCTTCTCAATAGAATTACTGGAGAATATCCAAAATACGTTAACCTGGCTCTGATACCACTTGTAGGACCCCGGGACACCCTGAGAGGGGAGGGGTGAATCAGGGTGGCAACTTTTTCTTCTTTTAGTTGTGGATCTTGTTCCCACGTTGGTAGGAACTACTTAAACCTGTATGATGGATATGATCAGCAATTAAACATTCACATGCAGAGACAGATGACACAGCTATTTTTACTTGGTTCACCACTAAGGGCTACGTCCAAGGAGTATACGCCGACAGGTTGCCGGTCGTACCTAAATCCACTATGCTTCACTAGCTGCAGATACAAATGTTCGGGTACAGCCACTATGTCCCAGGCTCACTGCCTTTACAATTGTTTAGGGATAGCTCACTACGTCCCTCGGGTCACTCCCGTTGACTCCCCCTGGCTCACTGCCGGTGGTGAAGTCTCACTCAGTTTATAGACGTGAAGGTCTCTTCAATAGATATGCATTGAAGTCTTTGTCTCCTGTTCAGCATGAGACTTTGCTTGCATCAGAGTCCTGAGATGATGCTCTTTTGAAATCAATCTCCTACTTCAGTGCAATACCTGAATGCACTAAATCTCCTTCTCTTCCTTCAATTCCCAATTCTGACACCTGAGTGTATCGATATATTTCTCTCTCTGTGCAGATCAGATTTTGGTTGCACGATCGTTCTTCTTCTCTTCGCAAAGCATATTTGAGAGTGCTAAGCACCTGTCAAAAGGCCTGCGGGACCCCCAAATTTTTCGTGCACCCTTCCCAGGGGCTTGCGCGTAAAATTCAAACCTTGCGCGTAAAAATAACTTTTGTCGCGTAAAAGGCTTTTCGCGCTACTCTTCTTTTTCGCGCAAAACTTCCCTTTTTCGCGCAACGACTTCTTTTTCGCGCAACCCTCTGTACCTTAATTTTTCAGCGCGCCGGAGCTCAGGATTTGTCTAAGTGTCGAGCCTCTCGGAATGAGAGGGGATCAGCTCATATTTATAGGCGTTTTTGATCCTGCGCGTAAAACCTCTTCCTGCGCGTAAAACTGTGTCTCAGTTCTTTGAGTTACGCGCATCTTCCATTTATTCTCGCGCACCGCCTTGGTTTTTCGCGCATCTCATTACTTCTACATTTTTCATCATTCTAAACAGGAATCCTCTCTTGCGCGTAAGACTTCAAACCCATATTTTGCGTACAACCAACTTTACGTGCAGCAGTTTGATTTTCCGCGCACATGGTGCGAACATCTCCGATTTTTCGCACGCCTCTTGCCTTTGCCGATTTTCAGTATTTCTGATTCGATACGCTGATTGCGCAAAAAATTCACCCAGCTATTCTGCGCACAACATTTTTCGCGCACATTCCCATTTTTCTACGCACAGCTCTGGTTTTTCGCGTAGCCCATGCCTTTCCCATTTTTCAACGTTCTGATTCTGAAACACTGTTTGCGCGAAAAACCATTTCGCGCATCCCGCTGTTTTCCGCGCCCAACTTAAGTATTTCGCGCAAGCCTCTTATATTCCGCGCACCACTTCCTCTTTGTACGCACCTCCTTTTGCAGACAATCCATGTCTTCATTTTCCGATTTTGAGCCCCTGAAATTTGGCAAACACTGGAAAACGGCGCCACCTTGTATCTGCTCTTTTTGTACCGCATCCAGATCATCCATTCCTCTGTCGATGTTCTTGAATAAACCATAGTTCGTTGACCACAACTCTTGAACTCGACATGTCACCAGGGAATCTCCTTTGTCAACAAATTTGTATGTCGTTTGTTTGCTTTTTCGACAAGCACGATCACCTCAACAACACTTCTTCTTGGTGATCTGTATCCTTCAGCAATTCTTTTGCTTTTATCACAAACTCCACCATTGTGATATGTATTCTTTTAAGGAACAACTTTAGTACCATCATCTTCTATGACAGCGTGATGTGCATGGCCATTTCATAAGTCAGCACATTGGCACATTGCCTCCTTCATCAACCGGCATAGAAGTCTCTAGCATGGTTCTCACGCAATCATGCGTAATTGCATGGTCTTCATCAAAACCCATTGTTCTCATGCAATAATGAGGAATTGCATGGTCTTCATCAAAGCCCATGGTCTTCATCCAAAAACACCATCCTGCCTTAATCATCCTTGGATGGATTACTCCTCACAATATTCATTGTTGTAAACAATGTATCACCTTTGACACATGTTCTTTGAACTTACGAACAGTACAACAATCATCTGAATCACCACTCCTCTACTTCATCGGAGTATTTCATGATCACCTTCATTTTGATCTGCATTGACAACTATTGACAACAAATACAACCTTATACACAGAGTGGTTCCAACAATATCCATAGAGGCCGATGATAACTCCCTCGACTTAGATCTTGATCCACCATAAGAGAAATATTAATACCATTTTTTTCTACCTCATATAAATCCATTCATCCTTCCACCTTCTTAGTTACCAACAAGGAAGAGGTGAATAAAAATGGGAAATAATTTAAATTCCCCATGGCTTGCAACCTAGTATAAGACCCATAACTTCACATGACTAAACTTTTCAAGAACTAAACATTCCTATAAAATCCCAAACCCTGATTCCACTCACCATTTCCCTAAGCCCAGTTGGCCAGATGGCCTCAAGAGCATCTCCCCAAATTTCAGAGGCTGTCGACTGGCATTGAGGGCCTAGGTGATTCCATGGGAATATTATTTCATCATCACCAAATTTGAATGCAATTTAAATAAAAATACATACAATTAGAGGAAGAAGTAATAATAATCTGACAATAGATAAATATAATGAATAAATAATGATATCAAATGGAAGATTGTCTATAATGATAATGATGATACATGTCATATGCCTCTACAAAACAACAAAAATAGGTATACATGGAATCAATACAATACATGGAATTAAAGTACAAAAATTCCAAAATATATCTAGCTAGCATCATGAGCCTCAGCTCGGTCCCATGCTCCCTTGTTTCTAAGTAGAAATCAGTAAACCTATAGTATGGTGATTTTCCCTTTCCATACCTCCAATCATATAGTCTATTCGAGTACCCATCAGCGGCCCGAATGGGGTGTGAGATACAATTCTAGTAGGAAAACACCCAATGTTATAATTCCATCCAGTTAGTGAATATATAATAATAACAGTCTGTAGATAGTAATAGAATATTTAAGAAAGTGCTAAAAGTAAAAAACCTATAAAGGTTCGTGTTCCTATGGACAATCATCCTCTACTACCTGTTTTGGCCTTACTAGAGTAGTCTCTAAATATCAGTTAGTCCTATATCATTTTAAAATCAAGTTCATTTAATCATTTAATAACCTTTAATGAATAAGTCTCAAGACCTAGAACATAGCCCAACATACCATTTGAAGATATGTGATTAATGATGCCTAACTATATCATTAATAAGGTCTATATCTCTAACTGAATCCAAGATTGTACTTTGGCATGGAAGAAGGATCATATAAATCATTTCATTAATTAACCTTTGAAGAACCCGATCCTATCCTTGGAATTCATAATTTGGAATCTAGGTATTTCTCTAGATGCATCATAAACCAAGAACCTTACAAGCTCATCCTAGGAATTCCTCATGGGAATACTGATATTGCTCTGGGTGTGGAATAACATCACTACCATTTGAGTCCGTCTTTGGTGGTTTACTAAGGGAGCCCAAGTGTCACCCATGGAAAATATAATCAACTACCCCTTGAGTATATCATTTAAAATCCATAAGTATTTCATGTATCTCTCATCTTGTAATAGTCATCCCACATGAGAATGTCCTTGGTAATCTGTATAAGGAGTCCAAGTGTCACTTGAGTGTAAGCAAGGTAGAAGATAAATGAGTCTTTCCATGGAATTATGATATGAACACATGTATCACAAAATTATTATAATAATTCAATCTATATCATGTAATTAAATCAAAGGTCATCACCGTATTCAATTCAATTCAAAATCACCTAAAAAGGTGGATCAAGTCATGGACAATCTTAGAAGGCTTGCCTCTCAATTACTCACATGGGAATTTCATTTTAATGGAATCTCATACTTAATCAACCAATACCTGGAATTATTCTAGGTATATAGATTTAATTACCTTTTCTTTATAAAATAATATTTCAATTCAAATTACAAATCAAACTATAATTCATTTCATTGACAATTGACAATTTACTATTAAACATCCCATGGAAAGGGGTCAAAAGTCACACCCTAAGGAATCCAAATTCAATAGAAACCCATGGTTTTCCAATTAAATAAACAACACACAAAATGGGTGGTTCCAATTCAATGTTATTAACCTCTATCCATTTATCAATAGTTTCCATTAATTACATAGGTCATACCTATGAATTAAAATCAAGGATTGAAATCCATTTCAAGGGTGTCGCTCAGAGAATTGGGAACACATAATAATGAAATATATATATATATATATATAAACACCTTGTATTAAAGGTAAAATTATAATAACACCTACTATTGGTTCTTAGGGGATAGCTCATCCGGTATCAGCTCCTCATTCGACTTAGATTTGGAGAAAATTGAAGAACAAACAAAGAACCTATAAATAGGGAATATTAGCTTCCACCAAAATAGTAGAGATGATACCAAACCAAATGAGGAATAGATAAAAAAAATTGAGATATTACCAAGATGGATCCAATGAGAAAAATATTTTTGATTCTTAGCTCAGATTAATGATCAATGACAAATCCTAGAATAGATTCCAAATAGGGCTCTCTAAAGGTGATTTTTCTGTGAGGGAGGAGAAATGATTGAATTAATTAAGGAAAAATTGGAAAATTCATCAAAATACCTGGGTCACATAATTTTTCTACACATTTGTCCAAAATATGCACCAACCATTCACCCATTATTGTTAGAAAGGGCACACCACATGGTTTGTACGCACAGTTTGACTAACTGTGTGGAAACCGTAAAAAACATCACAATCATAATTTTAAACATTCATGCACTACAGTACACCCCAAATTGAAAGGTTCATCAAACCGTGCAGCATGCATCCTCCCACTATCCAGCATTTCATAGTTAGAAATAATCATGTGACATGCCCCTCTCTATTTCTTCTAACCGTGTATTGGGCCTATTTAACCCAAAGATGGGTTCTGGGGTTTGAACCCACCCTTGAAACCACCCCAATACTTCTATAACCTCAATGGGAATTCATATTAGGCCATATTTAAACATTTAAACTAAAAATTGATGAAATGAAAAGGATCCATGCCTTAAGAAATAAATGGGTTCTTACAAACTTCCCTCTATTAAAAAACTTCATCCCTAAATTTCCCTCTTAAGGGTGGTCAAGAATATCTTAGAATAAATTTGGAAACTGTGATCGTACATTGGCCTCCGCTCCCAAGTCTTGTCTTGTACCCAGTCATGCTTCCATAGAAATCATACTAAAGAAACTGACCATCTTTGTAGAACCATTGTGCTACAATCCACAATATGTATAATATGATCCTCAAAGGACGCATCTACATATAAATCAACCTCATCATACTAAAATGCATGAGATGGGTATGAATTATAGTGGTGCATTTGAGATACATGGTAATGTTGGGCATGGATCAATACCTATGAGGTAACTATAAACGATATACTACCAACCTGAATCTCTCCAGAATCTCAAAAGGACTGACATATTACAGTGAAAGCTTATCCTATCTCCAGATACTCCTATTTCCCAACCTCGATAAGATAAGTAAAAAGTCATGATCCCCGACCACGAACTCTAAAGGTCCTCTACGGGGATAGACGTCTGATTTATGTCGATGATACATAGTATCCATCCACTTCTAACTCAACTGCACATGTTATGTGGTCTCCTAAACTAGACAAGGTCTAAGAATAGATGTCTCTACTACCTCTAACTAATATAGGGGTGATCAACATGGAATACCATAAAAAGCCTCATAAGGAACCATTGAATAGTAGCCTAAAATCTATTGGTGTAGGAAAATTTAATCAGGGCTATATGCCTCTCCCAAGAGCCCCTAAAATCTAGGATGCATGCTCATAAAATTTCCTCAAGCACCTGAATCATGTACTCTGACAGGACATTTTCTGAGGTTGATATGTTGTGCTTAGAAGAACTTATATACCCAAATCCCTCTATATCCCTTGCTAGAACTATGATGTAAACTGGGAATCCCATTTTAAAATGATAGTATGAAGGAACTCATGAAGTTGTACTATCTCTCAGATATACAACCTTACATGCTCATCTACACTGAAGGTTTCCTTGATTAGTAAGAAATATAAAACCTTCATGATCTTATCAATAATAACCCAGGAAGAATCATTACCTCAAGGAGACCTCGATAAACCTATCATGAAATCCAACATGGCATCATTCCATTTCCTCTCAGGAATAGGAAGCTTATATAGATGTATGGATGGCCATTGGTGTTTCTCCATTACTTACTGATAGGTGAAACATCTTATGAAAAAACCAGTTGCACATCCCTCCATACCCTACCACTAGTATTGGTGATGTAAATCCCAATACATCTAAGTGATGCTATGGTGAACATCGCAAGTTTAAGAATGAAAGTCTCACATAATCTCCTCGCACATGTCTTTTGAAACCAATGAATGGGCATATACTCGCAGAATTTCATCCTCTCTTATGGTTTAACTAGGATGGGGTCCTCACCTACCACACATTCCCATAGGACTAGTCCCTTTGAGTCCAATAGATTCATCATCCTCACTCTACCCAGAATGGTATAGGTAACAACTAAGGATGATAGATAAGTCTATCATTGATTATCCTGCACCTCCAACTGAATCTCAAAGAAAAAAGCCATAAACATCCACTCTCTACTGGCCAGCTAAAATGCATGTATCTGAGTCCTCCAACTTAGTGAATCATAGGTGTGTAGGTAAGATCAAAGTCAAAAAATTATATGTATTCAAACCACATACACTACCTTAGATTTAGATCACACTAAGTAAATATGTACTTGAGGGTTTTTGGTTCCATGTGCACCAAAAAATTATCTCTATGTATGTAATGTCTCCGAAATCACAATTCATGAACAACTACAGATAACTCAAGGTTGTGCATCCAGTAACTCCTCTTGTGTGGCCTCAACTATCGAGACTCATATAACATGACTCTATCCCCCTACATAAGAACTTATCCAAGCCTAATACCTGATGTATTATAGTAAATAGTGTAACTCCTATATAGATCTTGAAAAATCAGTATCGGTGTTGAATTCAATTTTCCTTTCAACTGATAAAGGAGGAATCACAGGCATCTGAACATAAAAATTTCACACCCTTTTTAGTCAATCCCATAAGAGCTGTTGCTAGGAATGAGAAGTCATGTATTAAATTCCTATAGTAACTATTTATCCCTCATAAAATCTATACCTAAAATACATTCTTGGGATTTTCCCATGAAACTAAAACTCTCACCTTCTCTAGGTTAACTAATACTCCTTTATTTGAGATAATGTGACCCAAGAAGTGAATTTGATCCATCTAGAATTGTCACTTTGTGAGATTAGCATATAAATGATACTCTCTAAGATTATTCAAAACTTTCTCAAGATGTTTAGCATTGTTGTGTCAAGTTTGAGAATACACCAAGATATAATCCATGAAAACCACAAAAAATGAATCCAGATAAGGATTAAAGACTTGGTTCATTAGTTCCATGAAGAACATTAGTATGTTAATGAGACTTAATGACATAACCAAATAATCATATAGATCATACCTGCTATAAAAGGATGTTTGAGGTATATATGATGGTATAACATGAACCTAATGATAACCAGATCTCAAATCAATTTTTGAGAAAACTCAAGATCCTCAGAGTTGATCAAAGAAATAATCTATCCATGGTAGAAGATACCAGTTCTTATGCATTAGTGGGTTCAATTTATAGTAATCCACACATAGTCTATGGGTATCATTCACCTTTTAAAAAAAGGATCGTGAACCCCATGGAGAAGTATTGGGTTAAATAAGCCCCTTTGAATATAAATCCTCTTGCTACCTCTTTAGAATCTTCATCTCAGTAGTAGTCTTCTTGTAAGTTGGAATAGATGTTGGTGAGCTTATGGAACTAGCTCGATAGATAAATCTACCTATATCGCTATATCTGAACCTAAAAATTCATCCAAAAATACGTCCTTGAAATAATAAACCACTGGGGGAAATCTGTCTGAAATTTTACTTGATCATCCAGGTATAAAATTGCAATCTTGGATGTCATAACTCCCATCCCATGATGCTCAAGTCCAGCTCGAATCACCTAGACATCCCATTCACCCTTGAAAATAAAATCTCCACCCTATAGTGATGTAAAGGTCACCCTACAGTGATAGAAGTCAATGAAATCATGTAAGGAACCAACTATTCCATCCCAATAATGATGTAAAAACCTATCATCTCAAGGAAAAAGAGGTACCATATCAAGTGACACCCACCAATCATAAGGGGTAACTCCCTGTACAGACGTACCTCCACTATTATAATCCCCAATAGAGTTTCATGCATCTGAACGCCATCATATCACTGAACACTAATCCCAAGTCTCTCCAAAATATTCAAAGATATAAATCTATGAGAAGCACCTATATCGAAAAGATAAAACGATAAAATAGAGGATACTAGAATAGTACCTCTCACTATAGAAGGTATGACATCCTACTCTTCAGGTGTCGATTTAACTATATATTTTTTTTTATCCATAGCCTTGTGATATCTCCTAACTACCCTGAGCAGATCCATTCTAATAATACTAAAAAATAGGGGTATAACTACCACAACCAGGACCACCACCTCAGCCTTACCAAATTATTGTACTCCAGCTCCATACCTGATGAGAAGCTGTTGACCCCGCTCCTATACATGGAGTCTATGCTAACCATATCTCACTAGATTTTGGAGAAAATCTCTATGAAAGTACTGTATTTGACCCATCTTTTCACAGGATCGACACTTGATTGGGACTCTCGTGCACTGAGGCCTCATATGTCCTAGTCTACTGTACTAGTGGAACCTCACCCTAATACCTGAGAATGTTCTCTGGATACTAATATCACCATGTGGAAGCTACATATGATTCTTCCTACTACTAATTTATGTAGAGACAATTATATATATCAAACCACCCTGGCTTTCACCCCCATCCCCTCTCAGGTTCAGTTATTTGATAAGCATCTGATTGACTATTTCATAAATAGTAGTCATCCAAAAGACATTCACCTACGATCAGATGCCATACCTAAGACCATCCTCAAATCTTCTGGCTTTAGATAACTTGTCACCCATAATAATAGGTTTGAATATCTAGAGTTTAGTAAACTAGGCTGAATAATCCATAATTGATAACATTCTTTCTCTAGATGGATGAACTCTCAATCTATATCATCCCTAACCATCTTGGGATTAAAGTAGTCATTGAAGTCCATATGAAAATACCTTCACACCATATCCCTGTGGTGATCTATCTGAGTAATAACATCTTGCCATCTCTTAGAGAAATCACGCAGCATATACATAGTGATCTTTACCATCCTCTTAGGAGGAATCTCTAGATTCGTGTAGATAGTTATCACGGCCTCTATTCATGACTCTATAGCCAGTGGTCCTTCATCCCCCAAAAATATGGGCAGATGTTGCTACTAGAACTCACGTGTTAACCCTTCCATAGTCGGGGAAATTTGCAATGCTCTGTGAATGGTCTACATGAATCACAAGAATCCCTCATAGAATTTTTCCTCATAACCTATGTCTGGTACTACTACTGATGCTAAAAATGTCACTACTAGAGGATCTACTAGTAGCCCATGGCCCACCGCCTCCAGAGAGTGATCATCACCACCCTCTTAGTGTACGACTGGAGGACATCATGGTGGATTACCTCTACAATCCTATCCACATTCCTCAGTTCCAAATCATTATCAAATTTCACTGCTCAAAGTGAAAAAACATAAAGAGGATAAGTACAAGGCTTCTAATATAAGAACACACCCCTTTATCTTCTCCATGATTCAGGTTCGGGAGACATATAGATCATATTAAATCTATAGATACTTCTTAATTACACTACTAAGGTCTGGTCTGGGTCAATATCTCTTCTATAATCAATTATAGTTTTAATTTCATTTTCACATTAAATTTCATTTTCATTTGAGTTTATACGCATTTCACATTTGTATATCACAACTCAATTTAAAAGGTTGAACCAATGGTTAACTAAATTCTTATCCATAAGGGAATATACACCTCATGAATAAAAATGTGGTGCCCACTTAATCAGCACCATAACACGTTCCATAATACTTATCACAACAATAGGTATATATATCATGGGACCTATAACAAAAAAATGCAACAAGTGATGCATCCTAAATGGAATGGGAATTAATTTAAAGTGCATAAAATGATACATGAGATAGAATACCATCATATCAATGGGTTGAAATGGAATAGAACCCATATTAATATCAATAATAACATCATAAATCCATTGCATCACCTAACGGTGAAATAAAATAAACTGTAATAGTAAAATCCAAAAAACAACAATTTCATTCAAGTAAATTTTGTTTGTTCCTATACGTAGGATATCTATGCCCAGGAGAAAATCATTACCAAATTCCAATTCCTTAATATCTCTTTCTATTGTCTCCAAATAGTAATGAAAATTATAAAAGATCTCCAATAATACTTTGTAATGTCCCAGACCCAGATGTCATTCAATAGTGCCCCGAACCTGATTGTTCATGGTCACATAACCTTAAAATACACTACATTGGCCATTATCGCGTGATCTTAAAATGTATAAAATTCCTTGTTATATGAAACTAAACTATATGAGTTTTTATTCCCTTCAAGGGGGTATATAGAAATCCCTTCTTATGGTAACAATCTGAACAACACTGTACCTCCTACTAGTGATGAGCTAAGGAATATATTTTTGTGCCCTCTTAAGCCTTCTTATATAATATGAAACTCTATTTTACCCTCTTAAACATACCTTGATGACATGAAACTATATAGTGACCTATTATTTCTCTAAATATTTTTTGAACACTCTGAAATACCATATTAAACTAAGTATAAACATTATACCTTCCTAGTAAAAATTGAATCTACAACATACCTTATGTGTCTCAAATCCTCCCTGTGGGGTACCTAATCTATGCCTGTATAATGGTAATGATTCAATGGATTAATTGACTAAAAATGATCAAATAAACTTCCAATATACTTGATGATGATCTATTAGAACCAAATGACACCCTGGAAAACATTAAAATCTAGATCACCCTTCAACACATCTTTAAACTAAAAAATTCTGCCACACACATAAATTTCCTTGTAAAATGATATTGAGATGAGCCACTCCATTTAAACATTATTATTTACTTTAAATTTCATTTTCCTTTCATTATCAGTGTCAATTAACCCTTTTAATGATAGGTTTTTCCCTGTTTAGGTGGAAAATGATTCAAAACAAACCAATATTGTTCCTGGGAAGTATTTAGAAAAAATATAATTAAATATATAAAATATCCTTATATTAAGTAAAAATATCCTTATTGTAATGAACATACCTCTAATCCACTCAGTTTTAATTCCAATTCCATGAAACTCAAGTGTAGAAACATGAAAACAAAACAATCTCCTAAATAAAGAAAGTTGCCATTTATTCACTGTCATTTAGTTAAAACATGATCATAATTTAAACACTTAACAAAGTATAAATCATTTAAAAAAATCACATAATTTATTTCATCACAAATTTGATTTATATTAATAAAGTTTTTCTTCAACTTGTCAATATAAATTGTATTTTTGGACTTCAATACAATTTTTAAAATTTCTATTTTGCATGCTCCTTTAATTTTGAGTGACCCATCATTAAAAAATGACATTGAACCTTCCTTGCACTTTCCAATATATTTGAGAAGCTTAAAATCACATACCATATGATATAAAAACCCGCTCTCTAAAACCTAAGGATTTTCTATTTGTGGATAATTTATTGTAACTTCATCTATAAGCGATTTTTATTTACAAATTTTTATTATAATCTTTTTCAGTATTATTGTTAATACACAATTGAGTAGGAAAAATAGTGAGAAGATTCTTGAAGAAATACATGGTTGGTCACACCTTCTATACAGCTCTTTCAATAACCAAAATCGATTTTCCACCTATACTAATATTGATCTCTACTTTTTTATAAACTTGTATCCTTTAAGGAGGATGAATCCCCCACAAATCCTACCTTAAAAATATACTATTTTTATAAAAACCCCTTCATTAAATTGTAATATCCTTGTAATATATCTCAAGAAATAGAAAAACCAGTAAAAAACAAAATGATTATGTATTTCTATAACTAGATTTTTATCCAAACCGAGTTCAATGTTGTACATTATCATTTATCCTTAGATTTTAGAACCATTTTTTCAAAAAAATTAGATACTTTAAATAATTTATTATTATCATTGAATTTCTTCCTTAAATCTTTCAATGTGTGATATATTGTAAAATTTTCATTCAAATATAATTTATATATTTTTTATGTTTGTTTTATTTCTTTTAGTTTTCGACAATATTTTCTACCTTTTTATTTTGTTTCAAATAAAACCTATCTTCCATATATCAATGAAATTTTATTCATTTTTAGTGAGGTATTTAATTATTATAATTATCATAACTTCTCTTTTAGGTTTCATCACCCTTAACTCTTCCTTTATAAAAATGTTTAACTGATTGAATGGAATTATAAAAGTTAAAAATGAACTTATCCACTCAATTGTATGCTTACAATAAATTTTCCTGATCTCATTAAAGTTCCTTTTCTTTTTATTTTACCTTATATTCTATAAATTCCTATAGAATCTTATCCTCAGTGACTAACACATTTAATTCAACAATATTCTTTTGAAAAATTTTATTACTTTTCAACATGTTTTGAATACACATTATTATATATTTGAGAATATTTCTTCAAATTTATAGTCTATTTATTCATAATTGAGATATTTTAATGACACTCCTTAAACTCAAACTTTATAATGAACTTTTTCTCATTTTATTTTTATTTTTCATCACATTTATAATAATCATGAATGAAATCATCAGTATTAACTTTAGTCATCAAAAAATTCTCTTCTACTTTGATTAACATTTTGACATTAAGTTTATCTTAAAATATTATTTATCAATCATATTAGAAAATAGATTTTTCTATTCTTATTTTTTGAAATTATGACTTTTTTACTTTGGATATAAACCTATTTTGTTTTAATTTAGATGTTTCATTTCATAAGAATCCTATTGAAAACTCATCTTCCTCATAAACCTCTCATTCCATTAATTTTAAAAAAAATTAATAATTTTTTTAATAGATCCACATTTGAAACATTTCAGTGGAATATTTACTATTTACTTTAATTTACCCATTTTAAAACATCTCAAGATAATCGAAATTAAATTATCAAACATCATCTCCACCACTTCATGTTTCTTATAATTTTATACTTCAATTTCAAAACAAAGGACACTTCATAGTCAAACTTCAAACAACTTTCAATTTTTGAAGGGAATCTAGAACAATGATTTGGTACTAATTTTGGGGGAATAATTACATGATAATATGTACTAGAAACCTAACCAATAAACTAAGAGTGTTTATGAATAATAATATCAATTTATTTTATATTCATTCACTAAATAACCTTTTTCACATATTAAATTGATTGGATAGACTACTAGAATATCTTTATTCATTATATATTACTAAAATTAAATGGAATTAATCAATTGTATCAATAACCACACAGCCAAACACAAAAATAATAGAGATTTTAATGTATTTACATGGTCCTATATTAAAAATAGATGCAAACATCCTTGGAAGGATTTGGAAAATTCTATGATCACATGATCCACTAGAATCACAATCATGGATAAAACAATAAATGTTTACCAATGAACTTGTGTTATATACATATATCACCCAAATGATTTAAAATTATACTTTTTTATAGATGAGTTCCACCATCACTATTCTCCTTCAAACATTGAATATATCAAAAAACAATAAATGATCACAATATTAAAAAAACAACACAATATCCACTTCTTCATTAAGTAAACTTGAAAAAATTTCATTAAATATACTAAAATTAATAATAATAAACTAGGAACATTATTATACATACCAAATAAACCTTCATTTTATTCAATAGTATCCACAATATTCATATCCAAGTATTCCTAATTCAATACATGATTTGATAAAAATAATATATAATTCTTCCTCATATTGGGTGTTTTATTCTTTGAGGGTCTCCGTGTTATGTATCATTGGATTTTTCCACATGAGTATTGGATAGAGATTACATGGTTATTCTATATTTGGTATTATTTCACCAAGGTGAATAGTGTTACACTATGATGTGTTCATAAGGTGTTATAATTTTTAATATTGATTCTGATGATTAATCTATGAACCATATAGATCTATGAATTGTATAATAAAATATATAGTTACATTGTGTCCTATTTTTTTATCAAATTTAAGAGGTTTTACTCCCCATGATTTAGTGGTGATAGTGTTAGGAATTCAGGATCAGGACACCATTATAGTGGTACCCTACCCATCTCATTGTGATCTTATGCTTATATTTTCTTAATATAAATTAAACTTTCTACATGAATTCTATTCACTTATTTTAGCCTTACCCAAACCTTAGGAACTTGTTGGTTCTTATTTAGATATTTTTTCATCCTTTTGGGGGTTTTGACCGTTAGCTTTAAGAAGTCAATATATTTCGATCCAAGGTTCCCATTCTTCCTATAAACTTATATTCCTTATTTTTACTCACTTTTCTAGATAAAATTTCAATGGGTTAGTTTTATTTTGGTTTATGTATGGTGATTTTTTGAAAAGGTAACAGAGGTGACTGTGTGTTGTGGTGAATTACTTTGAGTTTTTTAGTGGTTGATTCTCAATTCCTTCTCACTCTTGTATTGAATTTGTTGAAGATTATAATAAGGCATGGGATTCATAAATTTTTTTATTTATATTTGTGTTTGAATATGTAATTATCATATCTATTCTTTTATTGTATATATAGTTAATATTATCCTAATAAATATAATGAATCTGTTAAAGGAAATTGAGTAGGGAAAGATGATTCACCTGTAAGTCATGTAAACTTTAAAGATATTGCAACTACATGATTAATTGATTGATTTTATCCATTTTAAAACCCTTTTTTCTAATATTGATATACCCTATCACCTTTCATAATGGTATAATCACTTAATGTTGGAAATGAAATGGGATATTTGTGATTTTGAAATTTATGTTTCTCTTTTTTATGCATAAGGTCTGAAATGAATATGGGATTTTCATTAAGTAATTTTATTTGATATATATTTAAATTTTATTTTTAGTTATCTTATTTTATGTTTTGGATTATTCTTATTTCAGTTAGAGTAGTTTTTTCTGGTCATTTTCACTAGTTTTGGGGATAGGATGTGTATCTTTTTTATAGTGATCCTATGGTTCGTTGACGTGGAAAAGGGATGATATTATAACTATGGTGGAATGTTGTGGTGGATTTTTTTCATGGTATGGTATGTATTTTGATGTGATATGTTCTTAGGTTGATGTTCCTATGTTTTAATTTCTTAGTAATATAGAAATTTGAATGACCCAAACATTTCTAAATGAAAATTTCCATCTTAATATATATGTGTATCACATTTATATATAATATATAGTATAAAAAAAATCAACCAATAATAGAAATGAAAATAATTTTATTTGTTAAATATATATCTTAACATATGAAGGATAAATATTTTATTTACCATAGTTTTTTAAAATTTAGATTTACTAAAATTTTGAGTTTTAGAGCCATAGGACCTCACCATGGGTAAACCGGTAAATTTAATCTAGCAAAAAACCTCATAAAAATTTTATTAAGTTCTTATTGATTTTTTGGTGTGGTTTTTAACACTAGTATAATTTAGAATGAAATTTTGTGCATATTAGATCCTTTATAAAAATATATTAATTATAAAAATATTATTTTGAGCCTCTGTTAACATATTCTTGAGAATTGTGCTCTTCCTCTTAAACAGAGCATCAGATATGAATCATTACACTACTGTTACATCTAAAAAATGTTTTAACCATTTAGATATAAAACTTATTCCAATTACGGGCTCCCAGGGTATTTCTGTCATAGGAAAAGAAATTATATTATAAAAAAGGATAATTTTATAATATTGATTATTAAATTAATGGTGATGAAAACATCAAACCCAAATATTCTATCTATATAAATATATATATATATATATATATATATATATATATATTTGTATGGTTATATGTGTGAAACCTATTAATTAAGAGTTCTAATAGAGGATACATTGGTAGATATCGAAGAAATTTTACATGGGTTCTATGAAAACATCAAATGTAAAGACAACGCTCATCAACAAGTGATATATTTCCAAGGTATGGATTCATGATTTCTTATGCTTCATTCATCATGGAATTTAAATTTTAAATGTTTATAAATATTGGGTCTTATCTTTTATTCATTTATTTTTTATGTTTAAATATTTTAATAAAGGTTTGAATTTCATCATTCTTGAAAACCTAAATCTTGTTCCTTGGATTCCTCTTTTAGGTTATATGTATTTTATCTACAAAATTAATTTTTATTTTGAATATTCATTGATGAATGATAAATAGTGGAATGAAAGAAATATTCTCTATCATATATTCCCTCTATTCAACCTCTCCTCTTATCTCTTCTCATATAGATATTGATAGTGAAGGTAGAGAGGATGGCAGCTCGGATGATTGGTTTTCGTCCCTAGTGGGGGCTAGTGGTAGCGAGGTATTAAACTCAGGCACAAGTGGATTTACATAAGGGAGAAATAGAATGATGGGGAGTTTTCGGGATAGTGAATTTAGGTGAGGATTGTGTGGTTTTTATGAAAATATAAGGTTATCCATGAAATGTGGAAATCATGGAGTGAAATGGAAGTTGACCACAACAGTGGTGGAATGCAATGACAGTTGACCAAAACATTATTGTGTGTCCCAAGTTGATAATTTCATGTTGTACCATGAGACATGGGGGAAGGCTAACTGGTTCCCCATGCTCCCATTTGTTGTATCCCAATGGGATAAGTTGGAGGTTCACCTACCACATGAAAGGTATGCAGGCTGAGTGAGCTAGACAGCCAGCCCAGCCTAGCTCAACCAGTCCGGGTCAGGTCCACCCCAAGCTAACATGGGGTAAGTGAAAGATTCCCAGTTTACATGGGTAAATAATGCCCGTTATCTATACCATGTACCCATTTAATCATGGCCACCCACCCCCCATCATGCCATTTGGAATCCCTGGTCTACTCCATGTGGCTCGCTCCTACTTCAAGGGTGTTTTTAGTGAGATATTCATCATGTATCTATAGACAAAAAATAAATAGAATATCCTTAGTATTTTTTATATATATCATAATGGTGTAATCTATTCTTCTATCCAAATGAATTTAAAAGGTGATATTGGTGGATTTAATATTTGGATATGAAGGGTTGATAATAGGGTTTGGGCGAAGATGGGAGCGTGCGGGAAGTTCGATTCGAAAGCAGCCTTCTTGGATCGACATCAAATTGAGATCTAGTTTCGATCCTGTGAAATGGAATCATTTAACCCTAACTGGGAGTTACCTATTCCTCCATGCAAAATGAGTGTGAATTCATCGGGTATGAAAGCTCAGGAAAATAGTGGAATTTCTTTTGGTGAGGCACTTGCGGGGTCTTCTCATCTTGAGAATATCTAGATCAATCCGCCAATGGTTAAGAGGACTGGAGAGGGGGAAATCATTATTACTACAGACCCTGATGTTGTCAAGCAGTAATTAGAGGTATGAAAATATTCTGTTCTTGGACGAATTTCTTATGAGAAGGGAACGAAGCCTTGGACTTACAGTGATCTTAAGCAGAGAATCTCGACTTGTTGGAATTTCTCTTGCTGATGATTAATTCCAATTGGAAGAGTTGTTTTCCATATTATTCTACAGGAACAGGATGATCTGAATCAAGTCTGGCAAATTGGATCTCTCAATTTGAAGCCAGGCTTCTTTCACCTCTCTTAATGGGATCCAAACTTTAACCCATTCACACAGAAGCAGATAATTGCTCAGGTTTGGACAAAAATCCATGGCCTTCCTTGGATTTGCTGGCATCCAAAAATCCTGAATGATAATTCTTCAGGAATTGGAATGCCCTTGAAAATTGATCATAGGACTATTGATGGAGATGTCATCTTCATTGCCAGAGTGTTGATTGAAATTGACATGGAGTCTTTGCCTCCTAAACGTGGTCTACTGGATGTTAACGATCATTTCATTAACATCTTCCTTGAATTTGAGAATATTCCAAAGTTTTGTGAACATTTCAGGAAGGTAGTACATTTTATTGATCAATGTCGTAATGTTCAAAGACCCACAAAGGTAGCTTCAATCAAGAATGTCTGGAAGGATGCTCCTAGAAATAAACCTGCTCCTACCAAACAATATGTTAATAATGACTCTAATACTGTCAAGAAGGTATTTACACAGAATGCAGGACCCAGCAAGGCCTGGGCTGACATGGCTGCAAAGGAAAGTTGTCCTAATCCACTAGAAAATAAATTGGATGCTGGAGGCTCTACCCAGTTACAGGATGTGGATAGAAATGCCCAGGAAGAAGAGCTTGAATTCTCGAATGATATGTTTAACACTGTTGTTAACCTGTAATTTGAGTAAATGACTCTTGATATGATCAATTTAAGGATCCTTGATGTTTTGGACTTTTTTCAATCTGAGCTATAGAATATTTCTTTATCCTCTGATCAAATTCCGGACACTTCCCTAATTGAAATCGAACCTGATCAAACTGCAAGGGGAAATTCTCCGAATGAATTTACTCTGAGAAATCAAGACATTTAACTCCTGTCTAAGCAGAATTTAAAGCAGGTTGAGGATATCTCATTTCATTCCAAGCATAATTCTGAGTAGGATGACTCTCAGATCTACTCAGATATGCACATGGCTACAAAACCCAGAGGAGACCCTCTTAATGTTTCTATAATTCATGATGAAATCACTCCAAAAAAGTCTGCTTCAACAAGTACCTCTGAAAGCATCGAACCAAGAAGACCCCTTAGGATCACGGTTGGTGATAGCCTGCAGAAAAATGGGTTTAACCCCAATAAAAATCTATAATGAGGACTCCTTTCTAGAACTCCCAGGGCATATACAACTATGGCACTTTGATTTACCTTTGGCTTCTTGTGGCTAAACACAAACCTGAAGTCATTGGACTAGCTGAACCAAAGACAAAGGATATAAGTGATGTTTCTCTCCTAGATAAATTTGGTTATAATCTGTTCCATTCTGTACATGATGACCATCATGATCGGATCTGGATCCTGGTGCATAGCAGAGTTGCCAATTTCACTCTTGTATCTGTCCATGTACAGATTATTACCTTCAAATTTTCTTTCCAGGCTCAAGATTTATTCTGCTCAATTTTTTATTCTTCCAATAACTATATGGTCAGAAGAGACTTAGGGAAACATATTTCTAATCTGTCACACAACATTGGTGACACATGGATGATCATAGGGGACTTTAATGTTATTCTTTAGGCTGATGAAAAGCTGGGACACTCTCCTATCATCTCTGCAATGGATGACTTTCGGCTATGTGTTGAAAAATCAAACCTGACTGAGGTTAATCAGCTTGGATCCAAATACACCTAGTATAGGTAACATCTAAATGGAATGAGGGCAAGTAGAATTGATCGTGCCTTTGTCAATGATAAAGTGCTGGAAAACTGAAGGAAAATTTCATGTGTGACTCTTTCCAAACATAATTCTGATCATCATCCAATCATGTATAATTTTACTGGAAAATGTGAGAGACTCCCTCTCCTATTCAGGTTTAACAATTCTTAGACTACTCTCTCTGAATGTTCCACACTGGTAAGAGACACTTGGAGTATGGAATAAAATAATCATCCTTTATCTTGTGTTTTTAAGCTTCAATGTCTCAAGATAAAAATGAAACTTTAGAGAAAAGACAAATTCAGCCTCCTGGACCAGGAAATTGATTTTCATGAGAATTCCTTACATGGAATTCAGTAATCAATGACTGACTCTGATTTCTCATGCCTTGGTGGATAGGAAGCTAAGATCTCCTTGGACCTAAAAAATATGCTCACTCTTAGGGATAATATTCAAAAATAGGTGTATAAAGTTAAGTGTCTTATAGATGGTGATAGAAATAATAAGTTTTTTAATGCCTTACAGAGGAGTAAAAAATCTTACAGTCCACTCTCTCTTCTCAAATATGGAGATGTTATTCTTTATGATCATTAAAGTCTCTCTAATCACATTGTATCTTTCTATCAGAACCTCTTCAATGGTCCAAAATGAAATGGGGAACTTCTAGATGGCATTATACCTACCCTTGTTAGTGATTATGAAAACGCAATGCTAATCAGAGTACCCTATGATATTGAAATAAAGAATGTTGTTTTTGGGCATAAAAAAGACAACTCTCTTGGGCCTGATGGATTCAAAAATCACTTCTTCCAATGCTACTGGGATATTATACAGGTTGATGTTTGTAGGCTGGTCAAGTATTTCTTTACTAATGGATCATAAGTTCATGGAATCAATGCACAATTCATTTCTCTAATTCCAAAGGTTGTCAATTCTAGTGATATTAATCAATTCAGACATGTCACCCTGATCAATACTATTCAGAAAATTCTCACGAAGATCTTGGCTAATAGGCTTGCCTGTATCTCATATAAAATAATTTCCCGGACTCATTTTGGTTATGTTAAAGGGAGAAGAATACAAGACTGTCTATTCAATGCATCTGAATGTGTGAATCTTCTTCAAAAACCCACAAGAGGAGGGAGTATTGCCCTTAAATTGGACATCATAAAGGCTTTTGACACTATTGATTGGGACTTCATTGGTAACATTATGTACATGTTTGGTTTTCATACGACTTTTATTCAGTGGTCTTACACCCTGATTAGCTCAGCCTATGTTTCCATTATTATCAACGGATCACCTGAATGATTTTTTAAGTGATCTAGAGGGGTAAGGAAAGAAGACCCCTTGTCTGCCATTATCTTTGCCATTGCAGAGGATTACCTCATCCGACTGATTACTTACATTGTAGATAGGGGAAATCTGAAAGTTCTTCAAGCTAACAGAGGTAACTATGCCCCCTCACATCTTCTCTTTCCTGATGAAATTATTATTTTTACTCAAGGGGGTAAAAGAAACATTCAGAATCTAAAATCCATCCTCCATCACTATGAGCGTGTCTTTGGACAAGAGGTTAGCTAGAATAAATCCTTCATTTTCTTTGGGAAAAACATTTTAGATTCTAGGAGTTGTTGTATGATTCAAAGCCTTGGTATCAAAGAAGGATCCTTCCCTTTCACATATCTTGGAGTCCCAATGTTTTTAGGTAGTCCGAGATCCACCTATTTTAAAGAAGTGGTTTTTCAAGTTAGAAGAACTCTATCCAATTGGAAAGGAAAAGCTCTCTCTATAGCGGGAAGAATCTTCTTAGTTAAACAAGTGATCATTTCCAAAATTGTTTATTCTTTTAGGGTGTACTCCTGGACAGCTTCTATATTTAAGATTCTTAACTCCCTTATGAGGAATTTTGTTTGGAGTGGCAGTATTCTAGAAAGGAAAATTATCACTGCTCCATGGACCAAATGTTGTTTACCTCTCACTATGGGGGGACTTGGGATTAAGAATATCGATCTCTTCAATCATTCCCTTCAAGATCAATTAATTTGGAGACTTATTAATGGAAAATCGTCATCTCTTGACTTTCTTAGAACAAGAATCCTTACTAGACTGATTGCTATAAAGTTTTCATACATGCACTCTTCTATATGGCCTGGTTTGAAAAAGATTTATCAAAAGATCAATAATCATTCCTATTGGTTGGTGAATGACTCCTCCAAGCTGAAACTCTGGAGAGATAACTGGACATGGACACCTATAATTGAGGGTATAAATGCTGATTCTTTGGATGTTGATCTTGATGCCTCTATTTGTGATCAACTTGAGCTGAGCAACAATCTACCTACTCATATTCTGGTAATTGTTAACTCATATGATTTTATAAACTCTGATGATATCATGGTATGGGAACCAACTGCAAATGGAATGCTTGACTCTAAAATTTTCTACTATCATTCTATATAGGGAACTCACTCCAATGTTGCCCAAAATTTCAGAATATGGATACAACCCTCTCATTTTACCCTTCTTTGGATAATTCAAATGAAAAAACTTCTAGTGGATAGCAATCTTCAAAAAGTTGGTATCTCTCTTTGCTCAAGATTTGACTTGTGCCACCAACATAGAGATGACCTGGATCATTTATTCCTCTCTTGTAAAACCGCTTCATCAATCTGGATATTTATCTTTGACCTCTTCGACATATCAATACCACATGTTGATAACATAGCAGATTTTCTGCACTTTATTTCAGCAGAACAGCTCTCCAAGAAGATCCACATCCTCTTCCTTATTGCATGTGCTGAAACTTTCCACATTCTTTGGAGAGGTAGGAAAAATTCTAGGCATGACAGGTCCACTTTCAATCACAATGTTTCCATTTCCAGAATTCTTGCAATGACTCAAAATGGAAATCAGTTTCACACTGGACAAAGTCACAATTCCATCAAAGACGTTGCAGTCTTGAAAAAGCTTCATCTATCGGGTAATTTTCCCAAACCTATGGTCACTATAGTAATTTTCTAGATCCCTCCCTTTGCATTTTGGATCAAACGAAATCTTAATGGTGCCTCAAAGGGTAATCCTAGACCAGCTGATTATGGATTTGTTTTCCAAGACTACAATAGTGACTTTGCTTGAAGGTTCTTACAGCTCTTGTGGTCATGCCACTTCCCTTGAAGATGAGATGATGGCTCTTATAAATGTAGTGGAAATGGCTCACCAAAAAAATTGGAATAATCTATGGTTCAAAAGTGATTCCTCTACTATTGTGCAAGCTATTAGAAAGAATCATATTCACCTTTCCTAGAAACTTACCTTGAAATGGATCAAATGCCTTGACATTCTTGCCTCTAAGAGCTTTATAATCACACGTGTCTACCATGAAGCCAACTCTATTGCTGACAGACTTGAAAATAAAGGTATTTTTGAAGCCTCTGGAGTGCATTTGACCACACTTGATGAGGATTTGATTAGTTTACTTAATAGAGACAAATGTAAAATTCCCTCCTTCAGACTCTTGTAATTTTCCATATTTATTTGAGACTTTCCTGGTATCTTTTTTTTAAAAAAAATAGGGTTTGGGGATGATGATTAGTAAATTTTATATATATGGGTAAACCTATTGATAGGGTCAGGTATTCCCCCCATATACCTAGGTATTGGGATCCTATATATCATTCTATAGGTATTATAATGTATTCAACCATTACCCTAGGGTGGGGTATCCAATATATATGGGTTGTTTAATAGATAGGGTTATGTATTTACCCAATATACCTGAAGTATGGGATCCTTTGTCACATCTTATAGGTATGGTTAGGTATTCTCCTCATAACCCTGATGTGTAGGATTTTTTTCTATAAGTTTATTTATAGATAGGGTCTGGTATTCCACCCATATACCCAGGGCATAGGATCCCTAATCTCATCATAAGAGTCGTTTTAGGTATTCTTCCTATATATATGAAGTATGAGATCCTTTATCTTTAATTTTTTTATTTTTTCCTTGACTTAGCTATCTTATAGATATGAACTTTTCCGCCAACACAGTTCAAGTGTGGTTTCATGGGTTAAAGGATCCTTCACCAAAGTTCCTATGAGGATACATTGGTTTTTTGGATTTCATAGTTTGAATGTATGATAAGTGGTATGGTATTAATGAATGGAGGTTTTGGTACTCCCTCAGAAAATGATCATGTTTTACTGATAATTTGGTACCCCTTTATAGATTTTAATGGTAGATTAGTTTTTGGAAAGGTTGTACAGTGAATATTTCTTCAGGACTTCTGACACCTCAACACTCTCTAGGTTGTCTTTGAGATACCATTTATAGATAACTATCAACTTCAGGTTTTGTGGAATATTTCGTGTCATGATATCCCATGTTTTCTTATAAGGTATGAAATTTGAGGATTGGAGATGAGATGATTGGGACCTTCCTTAAGTCCTTAAGAATTATAGTTTTGTAGAATATCTATATTTTTTATCTTTGATTACTTCCTATTTACCACCTTATACTAGGAACTTTGAGATGACCTATTTTTCCAAATATTATTTTTGGTTTCTAGGTAATCCAACTAAATATATTTACAATCACCCATTAATGTGATTTATTCTCATAAATGTTGTGTCTATAAAGAATATGAATTGTTTTTCATATGGTCTTGGTGGGAATGGAGATGGTTTTTATTTTTTGGAGCTAACATATAATGATGCATTGTGGTACATGATGAATAATTCTAGTTTATGATAGTGGAACTGACTATTGTAGCCAGAGATAAAACTAGGAGTACACATAACATGTAGGAGATTCTCAGTGCCTCGGGTATTTCAAATTTTGAGACTTATAGGATGTATATTGTTTTTAGTATTATCCTATATGGACATTTACTTTTATTTTTTTCATGTGTATGTGTAACATATAGTTCTGTCATTTACATATTTTCTTTTCATTTTATGTATTTTTTATGCATCAATGATATGTTTCTATTATAGGTTCATATAGAATAAGGCCTCCAACACTATATTAGTTTCCTACTTGGTGATAGTTACTAGCCTTTTTTCCTATTGGAGGTAGGCTTAGGGTGACACTTTTGGATTACTGTAAGCCTAAGAAAGGTGGTAGTAAGTTGGGTTAGGTTAGAGTTTTATATAAGTCTGATTACACTAGGGATAGTGATTGGATTTTTTAGTTATATGGGAAGTATTTTTGGAATTTAGGGTGATAATGTTATATGGGTTTTGAATTCAACTATCAAACTAAGGAACATATATTAGGTGTGGAAGCTAATATATCTATTCACTATGAAACTGATAACCTATTAGTCAACACATATCTCTAGTACATCATTACATGGTAGAAGTATATCAGTACAAGAACCAAATAGAAGTAAGTTATGATTTTTCCATGTCATTCTTGTGTAAACTTCCCTAAATATACTATAATCCTTATTGGGTCAAGTTATTGAATGGAGGGTGATACCTGCTGATATCTATATAGTGTATAGAGGTAGGTTCATGATGATCTTGTGTCTATATTTATTCCTCTCACCATCATTTAGAGAGAAATAACAAATATTTTTTGTGATACTTGGTTTAGATACATTCACCCCTTAGATTTTAGGTAGTTTATCTCTCATTTATAATTAATAAATATATTTATTATAGAGTGGATGGTAGTTACCACTGAGTTATATAAGACTTCCAGTAGACTGGTAATGTTTCATGAGTTATGAAGATGGATGCCTTATTAGTTTGTAAGGATCTATTGATAATTATGTGACAATTGTTTGGCCAGAGTATAAGACTTGTGTATTAATTTGGTTAGGAATTATACTAACTAGATGATGATTCTTATATTGAGATCCATACACAACATAGTGAGTTTTTAGTGGATTATTTTTTTCTTAAACTCATTATGCGAAGCCTCTAACTTTGTTGTAGTTTTGAGATATTTCTTATGGAATAGTTTTATTTAGGAATTTTATACCCTTCATAGGGTATCATGACTGTGTATGGTAAGTGTTGTGGCCCTCATACCTCATGGGGTGTTTACTGAGCAGGTTTTAAGGTGGAATGTTTTGGTATTAGCAGTTTTGGAGAGGACTCTAAAGGATGGATTATTTATTTTAGGTTTTTTTTTCATGATGAAGTATCTATTCTAGGGCCCCCCATATGAACACTAGTATATTGAGGATTCTTGGTAGAGATGAACACTATTTGTGGTAATGGGTCCACATTTTACCTGAGTGTAACACCCCAATATTTTAAAATTGTAAAATCATGTTCGATAATATGTATGACATGTAACACCAAGATTATAAGAGAATATAATAACCTGAGACTTTATGATATAATTTGTTTAAAATAAATTCAATCTATTTTATACCTTTTGAAGCATGCAACACCAGGTTTAAACGAAATGTGACACTCTATTAAAATATTATTTAAACATGAAAATTATAACCTATCCTTAAAGTTAGTGAGTATTAATAGGGAGAACTAAGTTAAAAAAATTATGGTTATCTATTTATTATAAATACAATAAGAATCATTTTAAAGAAATTAAATGTTTTCTGAAATATTGTATTGTTCTAAAAGGTGGTTTAGTCGTGTTTTTCAAACATAATTTAAATTTAATTTATAAAAAAAATTAAAATTAATTTGTTAAAATTAATTTCATTTTTTAAATCATCATATACAAATTATATTTGGGTGATTTCTTTGTATTTTTCTAAAAAAATCATTTTTGGATGAATAGTTAAAATATTGATTTTTTATTGAAAACTACATTTTCCTTTAAATTATTTACAAAGTTACCTTATATTTTAAATTATTTTTAATGTAAAATTATTTAAATAATATTATAATAAATATAATTTATATTATTGGAATCAATTTAATATTTAATTTTTATATTAAACCCATCTATACTAATGAGAATTTTCTCTTTGGAAGCCCTTTTTTCGTCATGCCAGCAATTATAATTTTAAATTGTATTTTTAAAATTATGTTAATTTAATTTGGAAAAATGGATCTTGTAAAAACCCAGTTTTTTCTGGGAAAGACTTTAAGATATTCTTGAAGTTATTCCCGAGCAGCGCCTTCAGACGGTGTGCAATTCTAAGCCCCATAGTGGTTGGAATTAAATTTCCAGTGCGTTCACACTGGGAATGCCAAATAAATGGGATAAATCCTAAACAGTGATTCGGATCAGAGATCCGAGTGCACTGCTGGGTCCGGAATGGGGTGTTTACCCTAGGAACGAAATAAAACTTATCGGCGCAGGACGTTTGGACCCCTCGCCCATTTTCAGAACGTTAAACGGGTAATTGAATTAATTAATTTATTCGGTTAACATCTTAACTCAGGTATCTCTTAGACGGTGGCTTGGATTGGAAAATGAGGGCACCATTGAGTTCAGAGCATGCCGTTTACCCTAGGAGGGGTATAAGTTTCATGGGCGAGGGTCGTCTGTGAAAAATGGACCCAGGGGCCTTTTCGTAATTTGGCGGCTTTGGGCGTTCAATTTTATAACTTTTTAACGGGGCCTCGGATTAAAATTCTGAGACCGCCATTGCGTTCAGAGCGTGGTTTTTAGCCTAGGGGAGGCTTAATCTCGACCCCGTCGGGAGTTCGGGTTCGGGCCGACGGGCGGGTGGGTGGTTAAGTGTTTTATATTTAAACACTTAACTCACACCTCCCTCTTCTTCTTCTTCATCTGGATAGTAGTAGGTGGCAGCCCTCCCTCTCCTCCTCTACTCCGGTGAGGCGGCTCCGACAAGGCATCGGCGCGGCAGCGGACCCTTCGGGAAGCGTCGGGCGAAGCCCAACGAGGTAGCAGGTTTTGTTCCGTTTTAAATTTCTGCACCTACTTTAAACTAGTATTTTTAGTGTTGAAGTGTTTCCCGATCTTTGATACAATCCCATAGTCACATAGAATATGTTCTGATCTTTCCGATGCTACTTCCGGAATTGAATTCCAAGCTCCAAGGAGGCCGCAGTGGTCTGGCGAAGTTTGCTGGAATATCGAAAGTTCTGAGGGTTTTCCGGCGGTCTGGCAAGGCTCAGGCTGCGGTAGCGGCTTCAGGATGGCGGCGGTCCGGTGAGGCTTTCGGCGGCGGCGGCGGGCGCTTTAGGCAGTGGCGTCGGCAGAGGTTGGTGCGGCGGTGATCCCTTCCGTTAGGCGGCGGGCGCCGACGGTGCAGGGTGGCGTAGCCGGACCGGCCAAGGGTGCCGGTCGAGGGTGCCGGTGAGGGGGACAGCCGGGGTCGTAGGCGCGCGACCCCGCGGGGAGACCAGGACCCGTCGACGGTGGGTCTCCGCGTGGACGCGACTGGCCAGCTGGTCGGTCGGTGGAGGAGGCTGCGCAGACGCGCAGGCCTCACGGGAGGCGGCAGGCCGCGGTGCGGCGGCCTGCGGGTCCGGCGGGACCGGGCCCAGCGGCTGGGCCGCGGTTCCGCGGGCCGACCGGAGCGGGACGGACTGGCTGGACCGGGGCAGTCCGGCCCAGGGGTAATCCCCCTTAAAATTTTTGGATGCTCGTATTTTGAGCTACGGGCGTTCGTTTTGCTCGCCGTCTGTGGCGGCGCGGACCTAACATCGAGGCAGACTTTTTGATGTGGTTTCGGGAGTTTTAACTTCCGAGATGAGGGGATCGTGGGCACGGCACGTGCGTAAAGAAACTTAGCGGGCTTCCCGGGAATTCTTATTTTGGACGGCGCGGACGCGTCCGGAATCCGTTTTGAGCGCCGTCAGCGGTGTTGCGACCCTGGCACCGAGGCGGAGTTTTCCAGTGTGGTATTGGGAGTTGATACCAAAGTTGAGGCGTGGGCCCCACGGCCCATCTCTTGAGCTGCGAGCTGCGTTTAGCGACTTTTTCTTTGGTCGTCCGTTTGGGGCGTGCGAGCAGTCGTTTTTAGGTGTTTTTCCAAGGGGATTGCAACGGTGCAATCTTCCTGCTCTAATTTCGGCATGATGGTGCGGGCTGCAAGAGGTTCGTTTGGGCGTTGATGGTGATTTTCCATCTCTATCACCGGGAAACCGTTTTGGACAAATGAATAGTCCATTTCGTGTACTTTTTCAAGAGGATCGCAACAGTGTGATCCGTTCTTTGTGTTTCGGGACCTGGATGCGGGTCCCACGTAGCACCGCTCGTGCGCAGTGCGCTGGAATGCATCTTTTTCCCCGGATATCTGTTGCACTCAAGTGAGCAGTCTTTTTGACGTGTTTTCCCGAGGGTATGGCAATGGTACGATGCACCCGACTGTTTTTGGGGCCGAGGCTCGGGATCACGGGACGTCGTTCGGGCGTAAAGCGGTGTTGGCAAATTTTCCGTTGGATATCCATTGGAGGTGAGTAAGTAGTCTATCTCGCGTGTTTTTCCACGAGGATTACAACGGTGTAATATGTTCAGGAAGAAATAGCCTCTTACCTGATCTTATTAAATGTGTAAATATGAAGGTGCCCTAGTGGAGGTTCTTCTACCGTGTTTGTAATAGACCCTTGGTGTGTGATCGCGTGCGCTCCCATGTGAGTGATGTAAATTCTTGAAGAGATGTGGTTGGTTGTGCCTCAACCGTTGAGGTGGAAAGTTGGAGTTGTTATGTTACGCCTTCGCGTTGACGTTGGGTGTCGTGTGAATGATAGGCTTTGGGCTGGAGACGTGGTATACTCTAGGAGTATACGGGAACGCTGGGAGGTACATATGGATGTTGGTACCGGAAAATGTTTTTTGTCTTAGTTGGGGTTGACTTGGGGTCGCACATGAGGTGGGTCCCATGTGTTTGTCGTGTTCTGCTTTACGTACTTTTGACCTCTCACGACGTAGAGGGTTCCTCGGTTCTCGACTTTTGACCAGTAGGGTTGAGTCTTCCCCTGGCTCTATGCTCATTTGTTTGACCAGCAGGGTTGAGTTTTTCTCCTGGTTCTGTTCTCGATGGTTTTGGCCGGCAGAGATGGTCTGGTTCCTATGTTTCTTCAACTGTAAGGGGTTTCAGTACCATGTCCCTTTCACCAGACTACAGCACCGTTTACGACTACGGTTTTTTGTATAGTGTGGGTGTTATACCCACTTTATGGAATGAGTTATCTCAATCTGCTTTGACAATGACTCAGCAGATTGGAGCGTGATCGCCCTGAGGGGCCTGGGGAGTTCTCCCATCACTCTGTGTTCCCAGGTAGAGTTCATGTGGATTCGTTGTGACCAACACTTTACGCAGGCATCGATCCTCTACCCAGGAGTTTATTTCCAGTAGGGCTGAGGTTGTTTCCAGCAGGGATGAGGTTGTATCGAGCAGGGCTCACCAGTGGGTTACCATCCAGCAGGAATGGCCAGTACAGTAGTGTTCACCGACCAGTACCATCTAGCAGGGATGGCCAGAGCAGTTCCAGGTTTACCTCCAATGGGGCTGGGCAGTGGTCCCCGATGCCGGGTTTACCTCCAACAGGGCTGGGCAGTGGTCCCCGATGCCGGGCTTACCTCCAGCTGGGCTGGACAGTGTTCCCCGATGTCGGGTTACCTCCAGCTGGGGTGGGCATTGGTCCCGTCACCGACTTTATCCGGGTCTCCCTCCAGTTGATTACCCTGTTACGGGACTGGGCAGTGTGGCACCTGTCGACTCTTACCGGGTCTCCCTATAGTGGGAACCTGTCGACTTCCAGGGACCCTCCAGCAGGGTTGGGCAGGGGTCTTTTGTCGACTTTGAGGAGACCTCTCGACCGCGGGGCACTGACGAGGTGTGGTTTGACGTTCCCCCAGAACTCTCAAGTACGAGGGGTGATTTCCACACCAAGATGAATCCTTGCAACGCGACCTAAAACCGTGCAGGTGAGTCAGTGCTGCCCAAAGTGGATAGTTTCGAGGTGCGGTGATTTAAGCCCTTGACTTGCAGTTCGGGGAAGACGTGAGGGATGTTGGGCATTGATGGGGTTTACTTCTAGGACTGTTGGATACTCAATTTATTGGTCTGAGCTACGGGATAGAGATCCCCTTACGACCTTGTTCGGTCTTCTTGTTGAGCATATGTATATGTATATACCCTTTTCCAGTACCCAGTTCTTGGGCTTGGTTACTCTCCCTCCAGGAGAGGAAAAGACGCGCGGGGTATGCCACATGCTTTCCGTGTTTAGCTTCTCGTAGTTGGAAGAGTCTACTCTCCTGCTATAGGTAGCGAAGACTCGACGAGAATTTAATCTTCTCACCGTTTCCAGATTCTTGTGTTTGGACGAGTCTACTTCCTTTCTCTTGTTGGGTTGAGCTAAAAAATTTACTGCAATTTCAGTTGTACTCTTCTACTTTCCCCTGTTCGATCTATTTCTCACCCTTCGGTACCTCCTTTGTTGCTCCCTCGAGCCTTCGGGGTATCCTACTGAGTATTTTTATACTCACCCCTGCTTGGGCTTTTCCCGCACTTGGTGTGCCCTTTTAGACGATGAACAGGTTGGTCGTGACTTCAGCGGAGCTTAGGAGTTCGGGAGCTTGGACCACGTGTGGTGGTTGGACTCGGGTTCCAGGTGGGGGACCCTTCCAGCTATTTTCCTTTTGTTTACCTATTGCCGGGTTGTGGCACTTTTCTGGTTGGGCGCGTGTTTTACCCCTTTTATTTTTCAGTTACTTTCAGCACTTTCTTTGTACTGTTAGAGTCTGATGCACTTTGTGGTTTTTTTATAGCAGTTTCTATTTACTTTACTTGTCTTTTCTCTTTTACTCTACACTTTTCCATTGAGTGTGTTGTGTGTGTGTGTGTGTGTGTGTGTGTGTGTGTGTGTGTGTGTATAGGTACTTAGGAAAAGGCCTCCCTGATTTATTGTACCTTCGATGCTGGTCGTCAACCCCTGGCCTATGGAGGCGGGCTTGGGGTAGTTGCGGCTCGAGCCCGGGTAGGGTCGGGTCGTGACAGATCTCATGTCCAGAATTATAAAACTTTATATTATCTAATAAGTTCAACTTAATTTTTTACCATAATGAATAGTGGAATATGAAATATTAATTACCGCGGTTAAGGTAAAATGGGTTTATCTAGGGTTAAACTAAAAAGATATTGGTTAAACATACATAATAAAATTTTAAAACAACAATTTGATGTGAATATTTCAAAATTATAACTAATAAGGTTTGATAATTAAACATTTTGGGGAATTTTTACATGAGAAAAATGTGTGTGTGATTTATTCTATTCAAAGATGCCAAGTGTGTCATATCTCACACTTATAAAAGGTCACCCCATATACTCCCATTTTAACAAACCCAAATCCATTTTATTTAAAAAATACCCACCCAAATACTTTTCTTACTTAACTCCTCATATCATAGTGGAATTTGTTTTATTATTAATCCCTCCTAGGAAGGCTTTAGGTATGATCCTAAAGTGGCTCTCTGAATATAAGATGTAAAATTTTTAAAGGTGCATATTTTTATTGATTCTTATTCCAACTAAATCAAAACTCAACTATGAAAAAATAATAAAAATAGTATCTCATATATTTTTAGATGTTATTATGTTAATTTTATGAACCATATCCTTCTACACTTCCATCAAATTCTAAATTAAACCATTGATTGTGTGTACAATGGACTACCACCTCGCAAACTGATGTAATTTGTTTTCTATAAACAACTTTCAAGGATATATATAATGATTGATTTAATATATTTATATTATATATATGAAACTATTATACTTCTATAATTATTATATCACAATACATTCTTACTTTCCATTCTGTAGGGGTATTATAATATTGCTCATGTGTATTGTGGACTACCGCCTTGTGAAGAGATGAGATTTATTTGTCGCTTACAATTTACATGAAAGATATAATTGATAAATTTAATGAATATATGTTATATATATGACTAATAAATACTTATATAAATATAATATCACTTTTATATTTTTATATTCTAATCATTTTGGAAAATAATAACGTCACTCGTTTGTACGTGTGGACTATTGCCTCCACGTAGCGATGTGAAATGTTTTTCATTTTACTTTTACATGGATTGTAATAAGAATATATTTTATTAATTTAAATGATATATATAACATAATATTGTCTCTATAATGGTGGATTGATAATTATTTTCGATTTGTTTTATCCATTGATAAAAATGGAAACAACATTCATGCATACGTACGCCATTCCATCTCAATTAATGGTGTAATCAATTTTCTATCTATAGAATTTTTATATTAATATTAATAAATACACAATAAATATATATGATATTTATATCATGATTAAAATTCTATAAATTATTTAACCATGATCAAATTAAAAATACCAAAATTACTAAAATAAAACATACATGAAAAAAGAAGCAATTATCACCCAAAATATTGATTTTAACTGAGAATTATTAATAAATAGTTTATTAAAGACAATAAGTAAATCATATATGGAATGAGATATATGATTATGGTTTTTAAATATATGAATAATAAACCTATATTTATTATACAGGAGGTTCATACATATATGAAAGAATTTGAACAAGTGGTTAAGGTTTCTCATCTCACTTTTACTTTCGTGGAACATATGCAATATTCACCACTTATTTATTTTGTATGGTTTATATAATTCCCATTTTGTATGTTATATCATTACTTAATTCATATTAATGTCATTTAAAGTTTAATTTTAAATTATTTCTTTCATGGGGCTAATGATTCATATGTTACCAAAGTGGTAAGGGTTTATTTCACAATCTCATCATTATATGGGATTGTTTATGTTTACATATCCCATAGGGAAAATATTTGTTATTATTATCTTAAAACCAATATATTTTCTTATCATAAAGTTATTCATTAAATTTTGAAGTAATTTTACCATTTTCACACTCTTTGTTACATAAAATTATTGAGAAACTATTTTTAAGAGAATCAAACTTTATATCTCTCTTCGGTAGAAAGTTATTTTTCATCAAAATCAATTTTTAAAAGAATAATTTACATAATTTTTTTAACATTTTAAAAATTAATTTCTAAATTGATTTTTATCTATTTTTACTTTTTTCAAAAAAAATCCAAAGTAATATTCTTTTTGTTTTCAAGAAAAGGCTTGTTCCGTTTTTATCGAAAATGTGAAAGGAATCTTTATTTTAACGTGTACAACATAAACAACATTTTCAACCATACTGACCACTAAATTATTATATCTTATTTTAAAAAAATTAAAATTTTATTTTTCAAATTAAATTATTTTCAAAAAAAATTGAACTTTTTCTTTTTAAATTTTATTTTCAAAGTTTAAAGGATATTTTCTTTAAGAATGTTCTTAACAAACTTTTATGGTATTTCTATTCATCAATGACATCAAGCCTTTATTGCACATATGATCCAACAATTATATTTTATACTTATATCATTATTATTCTTTATTTCTTTATTTTATGATCATTTTTGACTGAGGATATACAATTTTATTACCATTCACCATATTATTCTGCATGGTTTGTGATTATATTTTTTATTGGGGTAAGTATTAACATTTAGTATGTTAGTTTTTTAATAAAAACATTTATGTTGATTATGTTTCACCTTGTTAATATTGGGAATGAATTAAAAGTGGTAGGTTATGGGTGGGGCCCAGTTATAGATAGCCCCTCGATGCACCGACAGGTCTCATGAGACAAATTAGTTGGTCAAATTAGATGGGTTTCTACCCATAGATTTAAACTGTCTTGTGAAAGGTCTCGACTGTTTTAGATTTCCATAAATATAAATTACCTCATTATGAGATCATTTATTTATGTACATATGATTATTCTATTAGTTATAATTTCTATGAATAATTTTCAAGCTCATGGGATTGTTTATATGGATTTATTTGATCATCATTTATTCCTACCATATTTTCCTCAAGTTATTTTTTAAATGGAATGTACTTCAGTTATTCAACTTTCTATATTGATAATACTTATTTATTTATGATATATTTTATTGAGAACTTATCCTTACAAATAATCTAAGAACACCCATTTCTTATGTTTTATTTTCTCCAAGTTTCCAAGAAGTGTTCTATGATTTATATGTATGGATATGCTATGAGGAATAATGGTGTTCTCAAAGAATTTTTATTTTAATTTCATGTTATTAATTGTATCGTGAATTTCAAGTATGTATCTAGTTTACCAAGACTACTAAACGTTTTGGTCATTTGGGATTTTATTCCTTTTATCCCATATAAATTTAATAAAGTAATCACTGGATATGGATTACTGGGGTCGGGGTCTTTATAGTTGGTATCAGTGCAAGTCTAGAAGAAACATTGGGAACTAGATTTAGGAAAACATAAATTAGGATATATAACCCTATAAATGACTTTAAGGATAAGTCTAATTATATGATAAAGTATTAATGTTTTCATAAATTAGATATTATGGGTTTTTTACTAGAAATATATTCATGTATAGATACTACAAGTGGACGTTGTTCTGGAATAGATTTACCTAGAGGGAATAACTTCAAAAAAGGTGTGTCAAGATTTACTTGAGTGTCACCTAGTTCAAGAAAATGATCCTTACTTCAAACCAAGTTTTACCCTTCTGAGGGATATGTTGTGGTTAATTCACATTTTTTGTATGAACCATTATTAAGGATTTGAAAATAATTTTATGATTTAAAAAATTCCGTAAATAAATCATGTTCATGATTATGATATTAGCCATGCATAAATTTTTCAATTTATGTTAAGTGCTTCACTAGTTTCAGGATTACACATTATAATACATAATGTTATGATATAATATATGGTTTTATATTTTTTATAAATGGAACCTATAGGAATTAATGTGAACCATATCAATTCATGTAATCCGAAAAGTAATAATGGTTATTTATTTAATGATATTAAGCCAATATATCGAAGGGAACTAGTATTAAAAAATTATGATCATAGAAGGATATAATATCATGAGATATAAAGGAAGATAAATAATCCTATGAGTATTATGGATTCAAAGGGAATTAATATAATTAAAGGAAAATAGAGAATAAAATGAATAAATGGAAGAAGGGAAAGAATGATTTTCCCACATGTAATAATTATGGAATGAAACACCATGGTACCTTCTTGAAGGGACTGAGAGTTTGATTCATGTGTGAAGAAAATTCCATTAGGAATATGAATTTAATGTTAATAAATAAACCTTTGATGTTAACTTTTTAAACTATAAGATGATGGGAAACTATGAAAATGAATACCCCAATCATTAAGGGAAGGCACCTCAAAATAAGTAAGGGGATCAAGGTCAATATTATGTTATTACGATAGAAACAATGTAATGAATAATATGATTTTTTTCATATTAAATAATTATTTTATAGGATTATTCAAGATTATGTTATTACGATAGAAACAATGTAATGAATAATGTGATTTTTTTCAGATTAAATAATTATTTTATAGGATTATTTTATCAATGATATATTGATTATAAGAATTATGAAATGTATAAATATTATACATTACTATTTTTTATTTAAGGATTTGAGATCATATGTTGAATAGTTTCAATGACCAAGAAAATTGATTTAGTGGAAAGTTTAACTTCTTGTAAAACACATGATTAAGGGAAGATAACATTGAATATGTGCTATATGTTGAGATAATAATGATAAAGGGATGTTTATGGGATAGTATTAGTGACCTTTAAATTGTTAAGTGATTTGATAGTTTATCTTAACATTAATGGAATTTACTGTATGTTTGGATTTATGGAATATATTCAATAGCCTAAAATTTTATTTTCAAAAACTTGAATGTTTTCAATAATTTTTTATGGTGATCAAGGTATTCACATATTTTTAATGTAACATTAAGAGCCACTTCATATTGTTTGGGGAATATAATGTTGATTTTGTGAGCTCCCTTCATAATTTTTATACATTGAGTTTGGTCAGATATATTTTGGATAAGTCTTAAGGTTAACTATTTATGGAATGCACCAAGTTGAACTTTCGGTATTATTGGATAACTTTTACTAACCGTTTTTTTTGGAAATTTATAGAGTAATAACCTAACATTATTTTTATAATGATCTGTAAAATATTAATTTTACTTCTTGAGACATAAAAAAATTCATAATGGATATTCATTTATTAGAGTAAGTGATTAAGTATGATAAAAATGGAAAAAGGGTGAAATTGAGCCTATGAAATATAAAGATATCATGTAATTATATTTCATTTTTTTTTTCAATATAGATGGTAAAGGAATTACTCAACTCTAAGAAAATGATATTTAAACAAAAGTGTTATTCTAATACCTTAATTTCTATTGAACCATTGGTTTTTTTATCCATCATAGATTTATGGATTTTTTTGCAATTAAATTGTCTAGATCATTCACTTTCTTTTGATCAATGATCACTAACACTCTCTCTAGTTATTTATTCTTTTCATCCATGGTCATATCTTCACCTTCCGCCAATGTTCTACTATTTGGATAAATAGTTATTTATTATTTTGGATGACTTGTATATTTCCATTTTCCTATTTTAATTGGATTTTTTATAAACCCTTTTTATAATGTTGGTTACCAACAAAGGTATTTTCAAATATCAAACCCTTTATTACTGAGATCAAGATTAAATTATGAGAATGTAATTTATTTAAGGGGACAGAATGTAACACCCGGAGAATCTAAAATAGGAACATAATGTTTGATATCATTTGTGACATGAAACACCAAGATTATAAGATAATATAACACCCTCATACTTTATAATATATTTATTTTTAAATAAATTCAATCTCTTTGATAGCTTGTGATACACGAAACAACAAGTTTAAAAAAACGTGATACTATTTTAAAATATTTCTTAAACATGGCCTTTACAACATATCCATTACTTTTTTCGGTATGAATAGTACTAACTAAAGTTTGATAAATATGGTTATTTATTTATTATAAATAAAACAATAATAATTTGAAATAAAAAGTAATTTTTTTTGAAAAATCAAAATTTTCTAAAAGGCGGTTCAGTCATGCTTTATGCACAAATGTAAATTTATTTTATGCCAATTTTAGAAACTTTATTTGATATAATTAACTTGTTTTTTAAAGAAATCATAAAAAAATTTATCTTAAGATGACTTTTTAGAACTTTTATAAAAGGTTTCATTTTTTGATCAATATTAAAAATACTGATTTTTTATTAAAAAATGCCTTTATGTTTAACTTATTTACAACATTAGATTATATTTTAAATTATTTTTAAAGTAAAATTAATTACACTATATTATAATAAATAAAATTCAGGTTAGTGGAATCAATTTCATGTTGAATTTTTATATTAAAACCATCTAAACTTATGAGAATTGTTTATTTGGAAACCCGCTTTTTTGTCGCGTTTGCGAGTATAATTTTAAATTGGATTATTCCACTTTTATGAATTTATTTTAGAAAAATTAATTCCGTATTTATAATAATAATAATTTATATTAACTAATAAATTCAACTTAATTTTTTACTATGATGAATAGTGAAAATACTAAAAATTAATTATCACTGTTAAGATAAAAATGGGTTTAGTAGGGGTTACATAAAAAAGGTAAGAGTTAAAATGAACTACCAACTTGTCCAAAACCCATTATATGGCCATATTATGACTTTATCACCTCTATGTTTCATTAATTTCCCATTTTTTAGTATTTTTAATGATAAAAACGTGGGTGTAGTGGATTCTTTTCAAAAATATCAAGTGTATCATATATTACACTTATAAAAGGCCACCTCATCTTCTCCTCTCTTTACTCTCCCAAAGATATTTGATTCATCCAATACATACCAAAATAACTTCATTAATTCCCTCCCTAAAATAGGAAACAAAACTGTCAATTGTGTTAATGGAGGACTATCGGATCTCTAACCACTGTAATTTTTTTCCATCACCACATTTCAAGGATAGATATGATGACTGATTTAACATATGTGTATGATATTTATGAAATTATTATACTTATGTAATTATTCTATCACATATACCTTCTTACTTTCCATTCCATGTGGGATATGATGACATCACTCGTGTATACGGTGGAATTATTTTGTATTCTTATATCAGTTTCGCACTCTGAGCTTTCATTTGATGTTATTTATTTTATGGGACTTTAGATTCAAAATTTACGAAAGTGGTAAGTGTTTATTTCATTATCTCATCATGATTCAGGATTTTTTATGTTTACGTTTCCCTTGGGGAATTATTTAGTATTCTTATATTAAAAACAATATATTTAATTATCCTCTAGATATTTAGGAAAATTTAAATAAATATTACCAATTTTCCACTATTTGGTACTTAAAATGATTGATAATTGTTTAGAAGAAAATATTCTTTTATTTCCCTCTTCAGTAAAAAATTATCTTTAATTAAAATCCATGTTTTCTAAAAATGATTTCAAAAATGTTTTTTAAATTTTATAAATAATTTATTAATTTTTTACCTATTTATAATTTTACAAAAAAATAAATAAATATTCATTTTTATTTCAAAACAATTCCCTTTTGGATTTTACCAAAAATGTAAAAGGATTTTTTGTTTTTACGTGTACGACATGAATGGTATTTTCCACCATCATGACCAATCAGTTTTTAAATGTTTATTTTTCAAGTTTTAAAATGATATTTTAAAATTAAATCATTTTTTAAAAAAATGTGTTCTTTTTATTTTAAAATATGATTTTCAAAGTACAAAGGATATTTCTTTCAAGAATGTTTTAATGAAATTTTTATAGTATTTATATTCAATGAAAACATAAACCCTTTATTTTAATTATAATCCTCTGGGAATATGCTGCATTAATATCATACTTATTAATTCATTGGATTTTTTATGATAAATTTGATTGGTGCTGTAAAATTTTATTACCATTCACCATATTACTTCATATGGTTAATATTAGGTTTATTTTATTAGGGTAAGTATTCGCATTTTGTGTGTTATTTTTTCAATACAAATGTTTATTTTGATTATTTTTCACCCCTTTTATATGATTAATTCATTATATTTAGTAAGTTATAGGTGGGTCCCTGTTATAGATATCCCCTCGATGCATCGACAGGTTAAAATCCTAATGCTTTGGTAAATTCAATATTATATGGGTTTTCCTTGAAATATATCTTTTTATGGATACTGTAATTTGATTTGGTTTAGGAACATATGTACCTATGGGTAATAACTCTAAAAAAGTGCATCATGATTTAATCAAGAGTTTCCAAATACATGAAAATTGGACTTTCTGTGAACCTAGTTTGACACCCTCAGGGGATATGTTTTGGTTAATTCACATTTTATTTATGAAGGATTTGAAAATAATATTATGATTTGGAATCCTTCCCAAAGAAACTATGTTCGTGGTTATGAGATTAGATGTTCATAAAATTTTCAATTTATGTTAATTTTTTCACTAGTTTTAGGATTATAAATTTTGATACATAATATTATGATGAAATAATTTTGGAAATTTATTATTTATAAATGGTTCTTAGTAGAATTAATGAGAACCATATCAATGAATGTATTCTAAAACGAAATATTGAGTATTTTGTTTATGAGTATAACTCAATATTTTGAAGGAAACTAGGCTCCCAAATATTCTCATTATATGAGAACATAGTATCATGTGATATCAATATAGTGAAAGAATTATCTAAGTATTATGTCTTTAAAAGGAATCAATAGAAGAAGAGGATAACATAAAAATGGATTAAAGGAAGAAGGGAAAGAAATATTTTCCCACATGTAATAATTGTGGAAATAAACTCCCTCATACTTTATTGAAGAGAATGGGAGTTTACTTAAATTATAAAGAAAGGTTCAAGATTAATTTTAAATAAAGGGTAAAAAATAATCCTTTTATATTCATTGTTTCTACTGTAAGGAGATGGGTCACTACACAAATGAATTCCCTAAGTGTCAAGGGAATGTAACTAAGAAAAATCTAATGGATCAACGTCAATATTATGCTATTATTAAAAACAAAAGGGAATGATTAATTTTCTTGTATCCATATTCAACAATTATGTTATAGGAGTATTTTATCAATGATATTTTTAATATAATAATTATAAATTCTATTATACTACAGTAATTTTTTTAAGGATTTTGAGCATATGTTTAATGGTACCAATGAACATGAAAATTGATTCAATGTAAAGTTGAACTTATTGGAAAACACATGATTAATGTAAGAAAACCCTTAATATGTTATATATGTTGAGATAAAAATGATCAGGATATATTTATGGGATAGTATAGGTGACCTTGAAATTGTTTAGTGATTTGATAGTTTATCTTATCTTTACAGAAGTTTATTGTATGTTTGGATTAATGGACTATATTTGAAAACCATTTTTTTTTGAAATCATGGTTGTTTTTATTAAATTTTTATGGTTATTAAGGCATAAAATTATTTTTAATGTGATATTAAGAGCCACTTTATGTTGTATGGGGGATATAGTGATGATTTAGTGACCTAACTCCTAAATTTTTGGACTTTTAGTTTGGTCATACATATTTTGGAAAAGTATTAAGGTTAATTATTTATGGAATGGGTCAGGTGAGACTTTGGGTATTATTGGATAACTTTTACTAACCATTTTTGTTTTGGAAAATATCTAGATGTATGAATTGTCATTATTTTCTAATGATCAGTTAAATGTTAATATTAGTGTTTCAGTTATAAAATAATTCCTATTGTATATTAATTTCCTAGAGTAAGATATGAAGTAAGAATTGATTAAAAAACCAAAGGATTAAATTGTGCCTATGAAATAGAAACATATCAAGTAAATATATTTCCTTATATTTTCATTATATATGGTAAAGGAATTACTCAACTCTAGGAAAAGGAAATTGAAAAAAAAGTGTTATCATAATACATTAATATATGTTGAACTGATGGTCTTTTCAACCATCGTAAATTTAATGGATTTTTGGTGGTTAAATTTTCTAGATCATTCAATTTATTATGATCTATGATCTTTATCACTCTCCATAATTATTTATGATTTTCTTCCATGTCCATATCTTCACTTACCACTAATTCTATCCTATTTGAATACCGAATTATGTGTTATTAAAAATGACCTCCATATTTTCCTTTCCCTCTTTTAATATTTTATTTTTAACCCTTTTTATGATGTGGTTTATCAACAAAGGTGTTTTCAAATATTAAACTCTTGATTACTGAAATCAATATTTAATTGCGAGGATATAATTTATTTAAGGGAAGTAAAATATAACAACCCAAGATTTTAAAATAGGAATAACATGTTAGATATAATATATGAAATTAAACTATAAGATTAAAATAGAATATAACCCCCTCAGAATTTATGATATATTTCTTTAAAAAATCAATCTTGTTGATATCTTGTAATGCACACAACATGGGGTTTAAACGAAACGATATACTCTATTAAAGTATTATTTAAACAGGACCCTTATAACCTTTTCATTTATTTTTGGAGTATTAATAGGAATAAATAAATTATAAAAATTATGTTTATCTATTAATTAGAGTTGAAATAAGAATCATTTGAATGAAAAAAAAATTATTTCTAAAAATTTTATTTTTCGAAAAAGGCGGTTTAGCCACGCATTGCGTGGATAAGTTAACATTAATTTTTAATAATTTTAAAAAATTTATTTGATAAAATTAACTTCATTTTAAAAATAATTAAATCTAAATTATATTAGGTTGAATTTTTTGGATTTTTCAAAAAAGCTACATTTTCTATTGAATAGTAAACAATACTGATTTTTTTTATTAAAACTCCATTTTCATTTAAATTATTTACAAAGTTAAATTATATTTTAAATTGTTTTCCGAGAAAAAAATCAATTTTATTATTAATAGTACAATTTATTTCATTTTAATCAATTTCATATTGAATTTTATATGAAAATGATCTATATCTATGAGAATATTCTCTTTAGAAACTCACTTTTTCATCGCATGTGTGGATATAATTTTAAATTAGATTCTGGAAATTATGTGAGTTGAATTTGAAAAAAAGGATACAATATTTGGAATATGTATAATATATATTATATAATAATTTCAACTGAATTTTTGACCCTAATGGATAGTGAAAATTGTAAAATTTAATTATTGTGGTTATGATAAAAATGGGTTTACTAAGAGTTAAACTAAAACGATAAGGGTTAAAATGAGCTACCAACTTGTAAAATTCTCATTTTTACCATATTTAAACCTTATAAAAGATTTAGTTCAATAATGACCTATTTTACAATCTGTGGGATTGATATAAATGTGGGTGTAATTGATTCTTTTCAAAAATACCAAGTATGTCCTCTCCCACGCTTTTAAAAAGACACTCCCTCGCCTCCCTTCTTCACACTCCAAAATCCATTTGGATCATCAAAAAGCAACCAAATTCCATTACTTAATTACCTACATATTTCCTAGATTCATTATATTGATTAATAATAACTTTTAATAAGGATTTATGTATAATCCTAAAGTAGATCTCTAAAGAAGAGGCGATATTCTTAAATGTGCGTATTTATTTTGTTTCTTCTTCCACCTCCTTAATTATTTACTAAAATATGAAAATATAATTAAACCATTATATAATATATACTTGGATGTTATTATGTTAATTTCAATAACCATTTCTATCTCCACTTCCATGAAATGGGAAATAAAACCATCGATCATGTGTATAATGGACTACCGCCTCGCTAACTGATGTAATTTATTTTCCATATCCACCTTTCAAGGTTGGATATAATAATTTATTTAAAAATTTATATGATATTTATTAAATAAATATACTTATATAATTATTATATTACATATACCTTCTTACTTTCCATTCTGTGTGGGATATGATAACGTCACACATGTGTACAGCAGACTACCGCCTCCTGAAGCAACATGATTCATTTCTCTCTTATGCTTCACATGGAATTTATCAAGGATAACTTTACTGAATATATATGATATATATGACCCAAAAATAATTATGTAAATATAATATCACAAAAAACTTTTTACCTTTTAATCTATTGGAAAAAAATAAAGTCGGTCATGCATATATGTGGGTTACCGCCTCTACATAGCAATGTGAAATGTTTTTCATTTTATTTTTACATTGATGGTAATAAGGATGGATTTTATTTATTTAAATCATATATATACCATAATAATTTTTCTTTAAATGTTAATTAATATTTATTTTCATTTTTTTCATCCATCAAGAAAAATGGAAACAGGGTTCATGCGTAAGTACGACATAACATCTCCATGAATGGTGTAATTCATTTTCTATCTAAAACATTTATATATTAATATAAATAAATATTTTATGAATATATATTATATTTATATTATTTATAAAATTATGGATATTATTTATCCCTGAACAAATTAAAAGGACCAAAATTAACGTACTAAAACATACATGAAAAATAACGAAATTATCACCTGAAACAATGATTTTAACAAAGAATTGTTAATAAACAGGAGATATAAAACTATAATTAAATAATATATGCTATGATATATATTATTATGGTTATATAATAGATATATAAAAAACCAATATTTATTATACAGGTGGTTTGGACACATATGAAGGAAGTTAGAAAAGTGGTAAGGGTTTCTCATCTCACTTTTACTTTCGTGAGATATTTTCCATATTCACCACTTATTTCTTTTGTTAGGTTTATATATTTATACCATTTTGTATTTTATATCATTAATTAACTTATATTCAGGGTATTTAATGTTTCATTTAATGTTATTCTGTTCATGGGGCTTATGATTGAAAGGTTACCGAAGTGGTAATGGTCTATTTCACAATCACATCATTGTTCCAAATTGTTTATTTTTATGTATCCCTTGGGGGAATTATTTAGTATTACTATATAAAAACAAATATATTTTATTTTACTATTGTTATTAAGGAAATTGTTAGGTAATAGTACCAATTTTCAACTCTTAGGTACTTAAAATAATTGAGAAAATATTTATAATAAAATATGACCTTATTTATCTATTCATTCGAATATCCATTTTCATCAAAATCATAATTTTCTAAAAATGTTTTAAAATATCTTTTTAAATTTTTAAAATTATTTTTAAATAAATTTTTATCTATTTTGATTTTTTATAAAAAAAATAAAGTAACTTTAATGACATTTTCAAAACAAGGCGTGTTTGGATTTTACCAAAAATGTGAAAGGAATATTTGTTTTAATGTGTTTGGAATGAACGAAATTTTTTTCCATCATGAAAACTCAGTATTTAACATATTATTTTACAATTTTTAAATTGTTATTTTTAAATAAAAGTTTTTTCAAAAAAAATTATGGACTTTTTGTTTTAAAATGTGATTTTCAAAGTGAAAACGATGTTTTCCTCAAGAATGGTCTTAATGACATTTTTAAGGTATTTCTATTCAAATACGATATCAACCCTTTATTTAACTTATGATCCACTGGGGATATATTGTATTGATATCATCCTTATTTATTATTTTTATTTTTTATGATCAGTTTGACTAGGGATGTTCAATTTTATTACCATTTACCAAATTATTCTAGATGGTTTATGATTATTTTTATTTGATTATTGTAAGTATTAACATTTCATATGTTATTTTTTCAATATTAATATTTATACTTATTATGTTTCACTCATTTCATATAAATAAATCATTGAAATTAGTAAGTTATGGGTGGGGATCCATTATAGGTATCCTCTTGATGCATCAACAGGTATTATGAGAAACATTAGTTGGCCAAACTAGATGGCTTTATACCCACAAATTTAAACTGTATTGTGAAAGATATTGAGATCAATTATTGATTTACATGTGATTATTTGATTATTTAGAATATACATAGATAATTTTAAAACTATTGTGATTATTTATATGGATTTATTTGATCATAATTTATTCTTACCATATTATGCTCAGGTTATTTTTTAAATGGAAAGTGTTCTAATTATTCCCCTTACTATATTGATTATTATAATTTATTAATGATACTTATGATGTATTCTTTCCCTTACTGAGCATTTGATAAAACTCATTTATTATGTTTTATTTTCCCCAGGGTACCAGGACGTGTTTTTAGATTGATATGAAAGGATATTCTAGAGGGATAATGGTGTTCTCAAGGAAAACAATTTGTGTATTTTATGTTTTCAATTGTAATGTGAATTTCAAGTATTTATCTATTTTTATATGAATAATAAATTATTTAGTCCTTATTGAAGTTTTTTCTTGTATATTATTCCAACTTAATAAAGTAACCACTGGATCTGGACTACTTTGGTTGGGGTATTTACACTAAGGATATCTATAGTGGTGTCATAGAAGGATCTTTATGTTAGATATGGAACATAGATTATAGATTTTCTTATTTAAGATAGTGTCCTTATAGGGAGATATTTATTTTAGGAAGTGTATAGTGTATTAGTGGATGGATATGTATGATTATAATATTCCCTCTCATCAATCACCGCCCTTGGATAGTTCCTACCTGGAATGGTGTGTTGATGGTCAGAGATACAGGAAAATCAGTGCAATGGATGGTGATGGTTGGTTTTAAATATATGTAGTTTGGATTAATATTTATATCCTATTTTTAAGGACACTCACACTATATATAATTGTAGAAAGTTATAATTTTTATATAAAATGTTTTAGAGTTTTAGATTCTATAAAAAACCTAAGTAGAACCTTTTTATCTAGAGAGTATCCACTGATGGTGACTATTTTTTACTCACCCATTCTAGTAAAGTGAGATCATCAAATTCAAGGATAGAAATAGAGATCCATGGTTTAGTTGAGTTTTAAATTACAAAGTTGATTAGATTAATAAGGCATGTAATTTACTTTATGGTAGAGATCCACTAAGGTTTTTAGTAGTAATTTACTCCTTAATGGTGTGATGAGTAGATCCAATACTATTAAATAAGAATTTATAAACCCTTGAGATGGTATGGATAGATTTATGTGCTATTTCATTAGATGATAATTAAAATTCTAGTGATTTTGGTGGAACATATGAATAATGATGAAGGCTGACCCATGGTTACTCCTCAATGGGAGACCTATATATGCATTAGTTTTCACATTTGTTATGACATTCAAGAATTTTCATAGTATAGTTATGAACTGAATCCTTCCTTGTATTTATTCATATACGGTATTTTTAGGTATTTTATAAAATTTTCCCTTATCTTACCATGAGAGTGCCAAATTTTTAGTAAACTCTAAAAGTATTTTATCAGGATAATTGGAGTAGTATATTCCTCTATAAAGTTGATGTTTTGGTTCTAAATTAGTTCTTAATGGTGTAGTAAGGGTATGGTAATTGACATTTATGATATATGGTATTGTGTGTGGATTATGGAGGAGGCACTAGAGAAATTAGTTTCATATTCTTATATTTATGGAATGGATAGGGTGATTTCACTAAGTTTTTATTAACCATGGTTTCCCCATACACTCCCATGGAGTGGCTAAGGCCCCCTATGGAGATCTCTATGAAGTGGTTTAATGTGAAGCGATGTCCCTATATGATGATCCTGAAGTTTTTTTCTGATGGAAAGGATCATTTCATCCCACCTAAGGTTGAATGTGGTAATCATTGGGTAACTATATTAAATATTTTAATAGATATCATAATTTGATACTAATAAATTATAAAGAGACATTCAATGTGGTATTTCATATGGGTATGATAGAGTAGCATCATCCGAATAGTTAGGGTCACCCACTTTTAATTTTTGTTTATTGGGCCAACCAAAGAGCAATGGTGTGTTGTTGAGAAGTTTTATGAGGTTGATGTTGTTCTTCATTTTCTCATTGGTATCTTATAACAAATTGTGAATAAAACATAGCTAAGTTATATTCAATCATGGGTGAGATTATATTGGATATTGGGATGTATATGGAGTATTTACATGGATGGCTATAAAGAAATTAGGAATGAAGGTCCATGTTTCTTTAAAGACAAGAGCTAAAAACACTAGTGCCTATGCATGGATCACAACAAATGGAATAGGAGTTAACATTCATTTGAAGGAGAATATTTCCTTGAATCTCGTTTGATGTTAGTTAGTAATCTAGTAAGGTTTTTAGTTTTAGAGAGCGGTGTAGATGTATTTTTATTAGGAAAAAACCATTTTGGACACTCATTAAAGGTGGGGAGAAATGTTCTTCCATCAGGGGAAGCCTCGATAACAAAACATTCTAAGATGGATTTCATTGTTTTTGGATTTAATTTTTTCCCATATAGAAGAATGACCTTTGGATGGGAATGGTTTTGGGTGAAGACTCCCGTAAAGACTCACCTAGTACCGAAGAACATTTCCATTATGGTTTTTCTTTAAGACACGCTGGATCGATGGTATTAGTGATGGGAAAGGTAATTATTTTCCTAGTCATTTTAGTAATGATTTCTCTTAGAGATCGGACCTCTATAGAAAAAAGGAATTCCATGCAATTGTGAATTCCACATGGGTTTATTTTATGAGATTTGTTAAGGATATCTAGTTGTTTCATTTTTTGGAATAAAAGGATTAAATGTGGAAAAGAATTAATAACCTCAATATTTCCTAATCGATACTTTATAAAAACTTTAGTTTCATAGTCTTTAAACCTCTCAAGGGGTAAGATAATATAGAATTAAGGGTGCAGAAGAACCTTTGTTAAAATATATTATGCATCAAAATGTTATTTTTTCTCTCACATGAACATTATCATGAATAATTATTCTCATCTTAGATAGAGAATTAGATATGAATTCTAACACCATGGTTTTATGTAAATTATGTGATTTACCATAGGGGTGGTATTATTATCATTCGTATTTCGAACTGGGGGTTTAGTTATAAGATATGGATGAATTATATTATGAAAATGAAAACATTTATAATATTTATGATTAAATTAATGGATATTAAAACACTAAACCAAGATATTATATCGATTTAAACATATTTATTTCAATTACAAGAGTTAGTTGCATGAACCATAGGAATTTATAGTGACAATAAAGGATATTTTTGGAGGAATAGAAGAAATTATACTTGGGATTGATGATGAAAATAGATACAGACACAACCCTAATAAAAGAGAGATCCATTTCTTAATTAGAAACTTTTCATATATTGTACTATTTTAATTATGTAATTTCAATTTGAAATATTAAAAAACATTGGGTTTCTTAAATTATTCTTATAATTTTTATGTTTTAATTTTTTAAAAATATTTTGATATTATCCATTTATGAAAAATTAAATCAAATTCCTTGGATTTATTTTATATTATATATATTTTATCCCTAACTTTATTTTTATTTTTTGAATTCATTAATGACTGGTGAATAAGTAGATGACTAGATATTTCTCTCTCATATCTTTAATCACCCCTCCACTATTCACTATATTATCCCTCTTATCTTCTCTCTTCATGTGAAAATGGTTATAATGATAGTTGAGAGGATGGAATCTCATATGATGGAACTTCATCCATAGTTGTGGCTAACAGTAGTGAGAAGGTAATGATCAAGGACATGGATCACTTTCGATGAGGGGGAGGTAATGTTATGGGAAGAAATGGTGAATATGAATCCATGAAAGAAGGGTGAGGTGGTGATGTAGCTTGAAGGTCATCCATGAAATTCATTTGGTGCGGTGTGTGATGGAAACTAGACACAAAAGTGACTGGTGGCCTGGGAAGAGCATGCCACAATGACAACCATATAATGAAGCAACACATGAGGTAAAATTTACCTCTTCCCTAACTTCCATTCATATTATACCTATTGTATTCGATAGTGGACAACCAAGAATATAATTGGAAAGTGGTTTGAGTGATTCATACAGTCATCCATCCCAACCTAGCCAATCTAGGTTATGTCTACTACCCGAGTTGAGGTGGGTGATTTACAAGTGGAAAACATGCAATGAATGTTGTCACCATGATCCCACACAACCAAAATCTCATTTGGCCCTGACCACCCACCCCGAGTGCACTGCATGGCATTTATGGGGCCCACCCTATGGTTCATTCCTACCCAGGTGTGTTTTAGTAAAATAATCACTGGTTGTTCATTTTAGAGAAATAAATATCATATTATAAGTCTTTTATGCATATATTTAATGGTGTGGTACTTATATCCATCTAATTGTTTTATGTTATATAGGTATATTTATGTTTTTATCTTCATGGGACTGACAGTGGGGTTGGGGCATAATGATCTGTGTATTCCCATCCCTCATATGCACTAAGGTTCCACAACATACCCTAGGGTAGGAGATGCTGTATTTTGGGATGGTTTATTTATAGAGTCAAGTATTTACCCCTAATAAATAGGGCATAAGATCCTCTATCTCATCCTATAGATATGGTTAGATATTCCCCTTATATATCTATTAATAAGGATCCTCTATCTCAACTAAAAATTAGGTCTAGGAATTCCATCCATTAACCTAGGTCATGAGATCCTCTAAATGTTGATTTGTTATAGAATGGTATAGGTATTCTCCCCATATAACCGGAATATAGGATCCTATATCACATCCTACATGTTGGTTCAATAATACTCAAGTCATGAGATCATCTATATGTGGAGTTAGTATTCCCCCCTGAACTAAGGTGTATTCCAAAAAGGCATGATTTACACTACTATAGTTTAACTGAGATTTTGTAGGTTATGAAATACTCTACTAGAGTTCCTATAAGGTAATAATTGTTTCTTTTCATTGGTAATTCTGATAATTAATTGGTGGCGTAGTATTAATGAATGGATGGTGTGGTACTCCCACAACTAAAGATAATTCTTCAATAATGAGAAACCTCCACTTCATCTTTTCTCATGGAAGATTGGTGGTTCTAATGTTTGGGACGTTAATATTTCTTCAAAAATTGTGATTATTTATAACCCCATGGGATGACTTTAAGATTTGGTTTATAAATGGGTATTGAAATCAGTATTTTTAGACTCTTTTGTGTTCAGGGCTCCCCATTTTTCTTATATGGTATAACTTTCAAAGATTGGAGTTGAGATGATTGGGACCTTCCTTAAGTCATTAGGAATTCTAGTTATGATGCATACCTAGATTACCTTATCTTTTACTAACACACAGTTATCCCATCATACTATACGGTTTGAGATGACTTATTCATATGTATTTTCTTTCTGGGTTTATGGGAATCATATTGATTATGTTTATACTCACCCCAAAATGGGATTTATGCCCACACATGTTATGTTTGTGTAAATGGTAAATAATTTCTGAGATGGTCTTGGTGGATGTGGAACTAGTATGGCCTATTCATAGTTGGTTCCTAGTAAAGCTTGGCGGTCCATGATAGGGAATTATGGTTTATAATGGTGGTGGTGATTTTTTATACTAGAGATTGGTCCAAGAGTACACACAATACGTAAAATATTCCCAGTTTTTTGTGCCTAACATAATTAGAGACTTATGATATGTACAATTATTTTTGTATTTTCTTTTATGGAATTGTACTTGAATATAATATCACATGAATCTATTACACACATTTTAGTTATTTATATATTTTCTTTTGAAGTTATTGACTGTTATTATGTACAAAAGATATGTATTTGATGATGGTTTATATATGTTAATTCCACCCATATTATGTGATTTTTTCTACTCAGTTATATTCTTTATCCCTTGGCATAGTAGAGGTGGGCTTGGGTCGGAATTCCCAAATTAATGATGACCTAGGTGGGGCCTATTCAATCAAGTCATGTCAAATGTACTCTATAATATTGAAAATGGAGCAATGTGGTAATAAACAAAAGTAAATAACAAAACTAAAATTTATAATTCTGTTGTTCTGTAGTCTCCGAAAATATGAACACCTATAAAAAATTTTAAAAAAATAATACATTATAAATATTATTGAAATTTTATATATAAAAAATGAGATATTTGAGAGTAATTATTATGAATGATGAATGTAGGGAATGATATATATTTATAGGAAGTATAAACCTAATATGATTGTTAGAATACTAATATGACCATTAGAATAGTAACATGATCAATAAAATAGTAACATAATCATTAGAATAGTATAATGAATTAAAAATAATATTTACCATGAAAAAAATAATGAAATATAAATATTATAATATCCAAAAATAAATTCAAAAAATATATAACTCAATATATGTATAAGCGTAAATTTTAATATATGTATTTTTTCAAATTTAGTAAAAATAATAACTATTATGTTACAATATATATATTAAAATTACCTAAGTTGAAATTTTTTTATAAAATAAATATCATTTTTAGAATATTCACTTATAAATTTTCTTCAGGTGAATTTTTATTATTTTTCTAAAAAAGTTAAAAAAATTTGAATAGTAAAAAAATATTATTTTTCCATATTTCCTAAGTTTTATGGCATCATAATGATAACAACATGACTAAATAATTTATAAAACATTTTTCATGACTTAATATGGATTTAATTAGTAAAATAAAATATTTGAAAAATAATAATTTCAATCTATAAACATATATTTTAAATATTAAAACCCGAATTATATTTTCTTCTAATAAAAAACTATTTTAGATTCATTACATTAAATAAAATATTCCAATGATACCATTAATTTTTTAAAGTGTTTAAATGATATATATATATATATATATTATAGTCAAACTCTATTATTATTCATGAGAATCACCATTATCTATAGTCAAGCTAAAATAATAAAATACTTTATTTTATTCAAAAAAATCCCCTCTTTCGCCAATAAATACTTCACTCTTCCACTAATTCCTCTTTTCATCCAAAATATCTCTCAAAAAAATATAAACAAAAATACATCTTAAAACATCCCTCACAATGTTATATATGTTTTTTTCTAATAAAAAACTACTCTGAGAAGCCTTAAGGTGTAGTCCAAGGAAGAGTCCCTAGTAAAGCTAAATTTTCTCACCATGATTCTTTAAATTTTTAATTTTATTCTTAACCTCCTAAACCCTATAGTGAAAATATAATAATATGATTTTATTATTATAATTCTAAAATAACATACTACATCAATAAATACTTGATTGTTTTTCTTCTCTTTACTTTATTCGTAAAAACACTTCTCACACCATGGTGCTTTTATACTACCTATGTGAGTAATGATGTTTTTCATCACTACCATTTTATTCAGGTTTTTAAAATGGTTTTAAAGGAAAATGATGATATTAATAATGAAATTAAGTCATATTTAAGATTCTCAAATTATACAATAACCAATATATTAATAATATTAAATATAAAACTTCTATGTTTGTAAAATTGTATAAAAATAGAAGTTTATTTATAAACACATTATCATTTGAATCTATTTTGAGTATCTACATAACTATCAATAAATTTTACAATATGGATGACATAGATATTTAATTTGAAAATATTTGAACTCATGAAACCAAGGGGTGAGTGTTGATGACCAATGTCATCCTATTTATGCAAACATGGAACCACGAAATAAACATATTGATGATCAATAAAAAACCACATAATAAATAATAAGATAATAGTTAATGAATAAAAATCATTAAAAATATTGAAAAAAATATAAATTATTTCAACATAAATAAATTAATTATATTAACTTTATTATTCATAAGGTTAAATAAATTACTCAAATTGTGTTAAAATCAGTGTAAGGGGATCCTTACAAGTCTTCATTCTTGTTAAATTTTTGTTTACCTTATTGAAATTATCTCTACTATTCTTCGTATATATTATATTAATTCCATTATACATTCTTCTTTTACTCATTATTTTTTGTAGTGAATAATTTTCTTATTCCCATCCTTCTTTTTCTTAAAATAACATTTGATATTATATGTAAAACAGTTCAAATTTCTTTCTTCCTCCCCTTAATGATTATATGTTATTTATATAATATTTTTCATATATCCATGATCTATAATCTTTTAATCTATATTTACTCTAAAAATGAATATATAATATGAAATATTTTCTCTTATATTGGATAAATATGTAATTTATCAATTTATTAGGCATTATAACACTAATATGTAACCCATTTTCTTTTTGTGGGTTTATTTTATGTTAAATCTTGATGATTGATTTAAGTCTACAAGTGGAAAAAATATGCATGATATGTTATAATGTGATGGATGGGCCTAGAATTATATATCCCCCAAATCAATTTGGTAATGCTTTCATCATATGTGAAACCATGTTTGATGAATGGAAAATTAGCCTTTGATATTATGTTATGTTGTCAGGGTCATGAGCTTAAAATTATGTTAATGACTTGTTATATAATGTTACAATTTCTCATGTTTCTTATAATTATTATTTTCTTATGAATCCATTACTTACATTACCTTCTTCTATGTGACTACTTATGATTCATCTCTTTTATGATCCCGCTAGTGATGATATCTCACCCTCATATTTATTTTGATTACCCCTTACTCGACTTTTATGCTCACCCCTTATTTATATATGTCCTTAGGGTATCCCATGAAATGATAGGAGTATGTTGATATATAGGGGTGAATAATGAATATGGAAAAGAAATACTATGTAGTTTGTTTTAAGAACTTGTATCTAATCTCTAAAAGACATATACAACTAGATATTTGGGCATATTTTATGGAATTTATGATAAAAATGATATAATATTATGTTTATGAGTTGTGGTATGTTATAGTTAGTATCATATAATGGTATATTTATTTTTTGTATTATGTAAGATAACCAAATAGTAAATACACCATAAATTAAATAGATTGAAACATAAAATTCATAATTTTATATATATATAAGTTATTTATGAGTAAATCAAAATAATTTAATTATTTTCCTTTTATATGGTTAAAATTTGAGTATTATCAAAATTAATATTCCAATGTTTTTTTAAATAGACCAAAATATGAATAACCATGATAATAACCAATAATATGTTGAATGTAATGATTTCTTTAATGAATTTCCTAATATAATGGGATCATGATTTGAGATCCTCATGGAAGTAAATACTTAAGTGACCCAAGTTATGAATAATATCTTGGTCCATGTCTAGAACCCTATTTATACTGAGAGAAAAAGTTTCATTTCAGTCATTTATATGGAAAATACTTCCCTTTTGGATTGACGTTTTTATCCCCTAATAATTGAGAAACCAATTTGTTCCATTGAGAAAATATTTTATGTCCTCTAATGCTCTAAGAAGGGAATGTTATGTTGGTTACATATTTCCTAGAGGGATTAATTGATCAATGGTGGACACTGATCAATAATATGAATCCCAATTAAGACATCAAATCAATTTAATGAGAAGTATTCAAGAAAATAATTTTTACCAAATATTTTACTTGCACGGTCCATATAAAAATTGAGAGATAATTTCTTGGATTTAAGTAAAGGGAGTATGGATTAATTGGGTATAATAAGGAAAATCATAAGTGTTTCATGGTATTCTTTAAGGGAATTCATTGAACATGAAATCATGGTTTCCCATGTATTTAGTGGATTAAATCCAAGTCATCAAAAAGATTTAGTGATTCAAGAATTAAATAGTTATGAAGAAATAGTTTGATAGTCAATTAAAGTGGAAATAGATATTGGTGAATCTCAATAGTCTCATGGGTATACAGATAAGAATTGAAAAATGGAGTTTAACTCATGAGGTTCAAATGATAAATATCATTTATGAAATATGATTCAACTACCCATATATCATAAGTGTGGGAAACATTCTTCTAGAAATTACATCAAAGGAAAGGGGAAATCCTTCTAGTGTAGAATATAATGGGGTCTAGATAATGAAAATAGAAGGGAAATTAATATGAAAAAAAATATGATAGAAGAAATAAAGGTTCCAAACAATCCCAAAACCATGATTCGATGTTTAAAATATAATAAATATGGATATTATATAAGTCAATTCACTAACACTAGGATTGTAAAGGATAACCAACAACAAAAACCTTCAAATACAAAAGATAAAGGATGATCATGTTCTGTCAATACTTCCGATGTGGATCATAAAAAATTGAGTGGTGATAGGTAAACTATATATTCATTCACGAATGGTTAATGTACTATTTTATTCTAGCTATATATATTCTTTTATACCATTCATGTTATGTATAAATATTTAAGAACCACCTCAATATATTTTGGTTGAGTTATCAATAAAAACAATAAGTGATGAAAGAATTTCCTCTCGGTTATATAAATCTTCCCCAATTAGAATTTTTGGGAATAATCTCTAAAAAATCATGTTATAATCCATTTGTTATATTTTAATTTTATACTAGGAATGGAATAGTTGATCATATATAGATCCAATACCAACTCCCAAGAGATTGAAATGCGCTTCTATATCCCAAACTATCCTATGATCTTATATAAGTAAAAGGAGAATTATGGATATTCTTTGGAAAGTACATCTTAGGAATGAATATTATTTATTTATGAGGATGAATATCAAGATCAAATTATAGAGACAAAATAAAGGATCGTCCTAGAATACAAGGCCATTATGAGGGAATATGTTGATTTATTTATCAAATAGATTCCTAGTCTCTATCCTGATTGATAGGTTGAGTTGTCTAGGGAAATTATATCTAGAGATATATCCATATACAAGATCCCTTAAATAATATACTCCATTTAATTAGATGATTTACATAAGTAACTACATGATAAGTTGGAAAATGGTTTTATATGACCAATTTATTCTTTATAGGGTGACCCAATTCACTTTTTCAATAAGAATGATCGTTCAATGAATCTCTTGATTGATTACCACGAGTTTAACAATATCATGATAAATAAAAAATATCTTATTCCATAGATTTATAATATAATTGGTTAACTACATGGGCCGTGGTAGTTCTCAAAGGTGGACTTTCAATTTGGATATCATTATATGAAGTTGAAATAAAGTTGATATTCTAAAGATTTCCTTTTTTATAATATATAGGCATTGTGAGTTCATTGTGATTCCATTTTGACCCTCCAATGCTCTATAAATCTTTATGGATTTGATGAATATAGTTTTTAGAGATTACATTAACAATTTTATGGTAGTATTTGTAGATGATTTTATCATACACTCCAATAGTCTGGAAGAATTTGAGGAGTACATGAGTATAGTGTTAAAAAAATTGTAAAGGGGGATGTTTTATACAAAGTATAGTAAATTTTAATTCTATATAGATAAATTCAAATTCTTTGGAAATTGTTTCAAAATAAATGAGATATAAATTGATCCTTCAAAGAAAAATACATAATTGAAAAGTCCCAAACTAATATTGATAATAGAGATACATAGTGTTCATGGATTTTCTAGATACTATTAATGATTTTTGATAATATTATAATGAATTTTAATCATACTATAACCAATCTTTTTCATAAAGTACTATATTTATTCTAGATGTATGAATGTGAAGATAGATTCATGGAGTAGAATAATGGGATAATAAATTCACTTATACTCACACTAATCTCAAGTGGGGAATAACTTTTTTTATACATTGATGCATCAAATAAGAAAAGTATATGTATACTCATAAAAAATGATAAATTTAAATCTTATTACTCAAAAAAAGATGAAGGTTCATGTGAAAAATCATCCAACATGTGATTTAGAGTTAGTTGTAGTAATCTTAACATTGGATATTTTGATACATTATCTTTATAGAGAGAAGTGTGACATATATACTTATCATAAAATTATAAAGTATATATCCACCCAAAAGGAGCTCAGTATACGTCAAAAAAAATGGTAAGATCTGATCAAGGACTGTAAAAACTCAATTTTTTCCATACATGAATGGAGAATAAAATGGAATATGTTAAAAGTATAAAATATCATGTAACTTTATCCAATATGAGGATTGTAAAGGATCCAATATTATCAGAAGTAAAACAAATCTGGATATTTTGATGATAAAGGGAGGGAAAACATCCTACATTGATTAAATGATTTCCCAACCATCTATCCTAGAAAATATTAAGGGATATTAAAGGGATGATATGGAGATACAAAATACGGTGGAATCAATAAATAAGTGAAATATTCAAAGTTAATCATTGATAAAAATGGGGTTATAATATGTGGTACATGATTATGTGTTCCGTTATAGCTAGAGATAAAGAAGGAGCTATATAATCATAGCTCAAAATTCTCTATCCACCCGGGGAGTAAAAAGATGTTTAGTGATTTATAAGAGAAATTATCATGAGAAAATATAAATAAGGAGATTAATTAATATAAATCCAAGGGTTTAGTATTATAACAAGTTAATTAATAATGAAAACATTACAAGGGGATGATGAAACTATTTTCTATACTGACATGGAAATGGGAGAAAATTTACATGGATTTTTCTATGGGTATGCCAAAGACATATAAAGGGAAAATGTTATATAGGTTGTGGTGGATCATCTTGAAAATACTTTTCACTTCATCTCTACTTAGGAAGACTTCTCATGAAAATAATTTCAAAGATATATATTAGAGGGATTTTGAGGATACATGAAACACCAATATCGACTATATTTAATCGATATATGAGGTTTAGATAAAATTTCTGGAAGAGTCTTCATTATTCATTGAACATAGAGTTCAATTTTATTGAGTTGTATCACTAATAGACTAATAATGAATCTAAATGGACTATCCAAAAACCAGAATATATATTGATATATTTCTCTGTGGACTTCAAAGGATTCAAGAATCAATATATTCCTCTCATTAAGTTCTTATAAAATAATATTTTTCAATAAAACGTCTATATGGAACCTTGTGGATATCTCTATAATAAAATTTTTATAACTCTAACATGTCATAATAAAGAAATATAATATAATCTATTGGGACTATGACTCGTTAATAAATGGAAAAAAAAGTTTATTCTATTAATCAACACATCATAGTAGCATATAGTAGATTGAAGAGCTATGATGAATATCGTCGATGAGACCTGGAATTTGATGTTTGAGATAAAGTGACCATTGTATATCTGTATGAAAGAGATATATTGGGTTTCTAAATAAGTGAATATTGAGCCCATTTATATTGACCCCTTTAATATCATTGACTGTATAGGATTTATATCCTATTTACTAGAAAATATAGCAAACATATCTTAAGAACGTTACATGTTTTTCATATACCTTTTAAGGAACTGAATACAAAAAAAATCACATTTATTAAATATAATGGTGGAAGAGTAGGATCATGATCTCTCGTATAAGGATTGTCCAGTAAATATTTTAGATCATAGTGATAAATTTCTATGGAACAAAACAATTAACCTTATCAATTTACTATAGAGAAACCATAAGTATAGAGAAGAAACATTGGAACATGAGGATGAAATATAGTTTCATTATGCTCATATTTTTTAATCATTGATTTTGATTTAAAATTTTGAGTATAATTTTTCTAAATTATGGAATAATGTAAGGGCCTATATTTTTCTAAATGAATGTTTCATCGTTAATATGTATTTGAATAATATTTAAGTATAAGATATAATATAAAAAAATGCACCCCATAAATAAAGAACATGATTTTATTTATTTGTTATAAAATATTACATATAAAGGATAAATACAATCAATAAAATTAAAAATAGTACAATGAAATAATAAACACAAGTAAATAAAAAATGAAATTCGAAATTCTAGTGCATTGTGGTCTTATAGAATTATCACACCTTTAAAAACACTATAAAAAATAAAACATTTTAGATATAATTAGTTTTTTTAAAATGAAAAATTGAGAACCTTGAGATAAATTCTAGTAAATGATTGATTAATGGAAATTTAAGGTATTTATATAATGTATAAACATAATATGATTATTAGAATACCAATATGACTATTGGATTAGCATCCTAATTTTTAGAATAATAACATGATCCTTAGAATGGTATAATGACTTATAAATATTATTTACCATGAATAAAAATAAATAAATATAAATATTATAATATTACAAAATTATTTCTCAAAATATATAACTTAATGTATATACAAGTGTAAATTTTTAATAAATTATTTTTTAAAATATTTAGTAATGAAATTATTTTTATATTAAATTTAAATATTATAATTACTTCATTTTGAAATTTATTTTGGTAAAATAAAACTCATTTTTTCAATCTATACAATAAAATTATCTTAGGGTGAAGTTTTGGTATTTTTCTAAAAATGTTGAAATTTTAACGAATATTAAAAATATTGATTTTTCTTACACTATAAGTTTTATAAAATTATAATGATGTTAAAATGACTCAAAATTTATAAATAATTTTTAAATTAAAATTGAATATAGAGTATAATAATACATTTATAAAGTTAATTTTAATTTATAAATATATAATTGTCATTTTAAAGGATAAATTATATATTATCATAATATAAAACTATTTTTTTATTATTAACTTTCAATATATTATTCCAATGATACCATTTTGTTTTGAATTTATCTAAAAGAATACAAATATATATAATAAAACACTATTATTAGTCACAAGAATCATTTTCATTCATATCCTTGAGATAAATAATAAAATACACAATATTTTAATAAAAAAATGCCTCTCTTCTTCAACTATAAATACACCCCTTCTCCACCCACCCCTCTTCACTTAAAAATAGTATTATAAGAAAAATATATTAAAAAATAACTCCCTAAATACCCATCAATATGTTTTATAAGTAATGGTCTAATCAAAATACCACTCCAAGAATCATTATGGAGTAGTCTAAGGAAGCATCCCCAATAAAGGTAAATTTTCTCATCGTAATTATTTAAACAAATTAATTATTATACCTCGTAAACCACATAGTAAAAATGTAACAGCCCAAGATTTTATAAAAAATATTCTTTTTAATTAATTTCTTGTGTTGTACGCTACACCAAAAAGAGCTTGCACAACACACATCCTTGACTTTCCTTGCATTACACGCAATCGCGACCTTCCTCGATAGCGTGTGTAATACGCAATACCGAGTTTCACTAAACAACGATATTCTATTAAAATATTATTAAAAATAGTCGTTATGTATAGTAATAACCACTTTTTGAAATTCTGTAAATCTTATTTTTCAAAATGAACTTCATTTTTGGATTCAGAGTATCGAATTTAGCCTAAGGTGAAATTTTGGTACATTTCGGATAACTTTCATATTCTGATGAATAGTGAAAATTACTAAATTATAATTAAAAAACAACTTTTTTAATCGAAATAATTAATAGTGAAAAATTATTAATTGGAGTAGTTTTAAAGTATATTTAGAATATATTTTTACAATTTAATACAATGTTGGTCATTGGATGTAATTGCACATTTAAACCAGACATAAACAAGTGTCAATCTTTTGATAGATATTGTTTCTTAAAAACACGCTATTTGTTTTAACAGAGGGATTTAATTATAAAATTAATTAATGAAACTTCTATGTTATGAATTTGGTAAAATAGACTTCATTTTTGAATTCGGAATATGAAATATAGCTTAGGAAGAAATTTTGGCATTTTTCTGAAAACCTTCATTTTTTGATGAATAGTGAAACTACTAAGTGGTAGTTAAAAAACTGAATTTTTCATAAAACTTAATTTTACCGCTTCTGTGAATGGAATTTCAAAAATCCGAGAGACACGGTTGATGTCAGTAAGTAAAAAATGTGGTTCAATGAGATGAAAATAATTTTTGGTGAATAGTAACTTTTTACTTTTATTTACCACGGTTAAAAGTAAATAGGGTAATTAAGGGTAAGAATGATATTAATATTACCCTAACACATGTCCTAATTCTATTTGACAAGTGTATCTCGACCAAAAACAACCTTAAGTGTAACATATTATCATTTAGGCCCACTTGGTTTAGATTAGGACAATTATTATTATTTAATTCAAAGAAGAGTTAAAAGAGTTAAAATCAAAGTTTATTCACTAAAACATTTTTAATATGGGGTTATACATAAGATAAATTCGACTATAAATATTCATTAGAAAGATAAAAATATTTCCTATATAATGATATTTTATTTATAATTTTTAGACTTTAAATAAATTAATTTATTTATGACACAACGATGATGCAGTAATTACCTTTTTAAGGAAATATTAACATAATTGATGTTATAAATACTCAAATGAATGTAATTTGAGACTTTTTATGAATTCCACTAATTTTATAGGTTACTATGATATATTAGTGTTGATTTAATCAACTTGGTTCGAACATATAATTCTGTTATGACTTTCACAAAAATCATATATCAAATAGTGTCAAAATTGACACAAAATAGTTTTTAAATCAAATATTATATTATTAATTGTTATTTTATTTCTAAAAATATAAGGTTCGGCCAAATGACTTATATAAGGATATATATATTAATAATAAATAATTTGGGGTTCGTTTGGCATGTTATAGTAAGTGTATTAACCATATAGTGAAAGAAAACAAAAAGACACGGTAAAAGTTAAATTATTTAACTTAGAGTTAAATCTAATTGATAAGGTTAAAATAAGAACCTAAACTTGTCTAAATCCTATTGTTTGATAGGATTTCGACCCATCCCCACTTTAGCTTCGAAATAAGACCCTTTTGAACCATTATAAACCGATTTTTACTTTAATATAAAATAATATTTTGAGATATTCCTAAGGTGCCCCTCTCCTCCCTTATAAAAGGGAACCTCCTCCCCCTCCTCCTCACACCAATTTGAGCACTCCAGCTCGGCCAACCCCTGCCAAAATCTCTTCTCCACTTCCCTAGAAACATCCTAGAGGTTCTGGTCTTCCTCAAAGACCAATTTTAGTTCCCTAAGAGGAGGTCTCCAAAAGGCGCTTCAAAGAAGAGGTAATTACCGTTACCAATTCTTTCATCTTTATTTCTTCTTCCAATTCTTCTTCTTAGTTTGTTTCATTATGAAGTGATAACATAAGTATCACTCATATACTTATATGTTATTATAAGTATGAAACAACCCTATTTCACCATCTATCTATCCTACGGAAAAAGAAATCACCGCGCGTGCGTACGTACGGAATACCGTCTCCACGCCATGGTGTAATCTATTTTCCACCACCACCTTACATAGATGGGTATAATGGTGTAATGAATAACTATACATAGTTATTAAAACATCATATTGATTCTGATATATTGTATAATCCACTCCAATTCAATTCAATATTTATGGAAATGATATCATCGCTCGTGCGTACGTACGGACTACCGTCTCCACGACGCGATGAGATTCATTCTCCATGTTAACCATTTAAGAATGATTATAAAGTATATATAAGAAATAATAATGAAATATATGACATTATAAAGCTACTGGATTTATGCATATATATATATGTATGTCTTCTACTTACTTCCATTCAAGACAATAGGGAAAGGAAAACAGCGTTCATGCGTACGTACAGACTACCGTCTCCATGAACGGTGTTTTTCATTTCATTTATCTATCTATTATATATATATATATACTAAATATATATGATATATAAATCATATTTTATATTCTGGAAGTATGTAAATCATGATATAAGTAATAATAATGTCAAGAACAACATGTCAAAACACCTACGATAAAAGAAACGATTTTACCCAAAACGCTTCTTTAACATGGAATTTACAAAAGAACGGGTAATATAATGTCATAAGTGAACCATATATGATATCATAACAATGAATATGATTCAGTAATAAGTCAATGACATTATTTAAACCATTATACAGGAGCTTCGGACACGTACAAAGCAAATCGGACCTAAGGTAAGGGAAATATCACAATCTCATTTTTATCCGAGATTGTTTATTCGTAAGTATTTACTGGGGTGTATTTTATCATCCACATCCATGTTTCATCAATATGTAATATTACTTCCATCCACCTACAATTTTTTAAATCCAATTTTACCCTTCGGTGAGTTTTTAGTAAAGAATATGAAAGGAATCTTTTGTCGTTTTTCGTACGAGGTACTTTTTGACTTTTCCGACAAAAGTACAAAGAATGTTTTTTTTAACTTATACGGCATGAATGGATTTTTACAAATTATTTCCAAGAAGCTTCCTTTAAAAGTTTTCAAGTTTATTTTTAATCAACTTCTTTTATTTTAAAGTTTTATGACATGTTATGAAAGGAAAAATGTTTTTGAAGAAGAAAGGATATTTTCCTCAAGAATGGAGTTCAAATGTTTTATCAAAATTATTTTCCATCTAAGATAATATAGGGTTATGTTTTTATCCCTATTATTACATTGATTTGATTATGTTTTGAGGGAATTATTTTTATGAAGTCATTTACCTTATATGATTTGTTTTATGATGTCATGATGTTTCAAGAATCCCATTTTTGTTACATGTGTTATGCGATGATGTATGATTTCTGATTATGTGGCACACATAAGAAAGGATTCATTATGAGATGGGTGGGACCTATATCTCCCTCCATTGCATTGGGTAAAGATTTTATATCTCATGATATAGACAGGGCTGGAACGGTAGGTTATACCGGTTCAGTGAAACAGGACTGAAACGAGGGTTACTCGATTCAGAAAGGGACTTTGTCCACTAAGATAGTCTTGGAAATTAGTCTTGACTAACAAGAAATGATTCTCTATGATTATGTGTGTATGCCACAAAGTTTCATGTTTTAAGTTATGATTATTGGGATTACTTTTTCACTGCCATGATTTATCCCATGATTATGAAATTATGCTCTCTTTTGCAGGTTATGATTTCCAAAATGTTATGTTCTTATGAATATGATGTGATTGATATTTATTTTGTTTACCCTTACTGAGCATTTGAGCTCACCCTTTTATGTTTTCTTTTCCCCAGGATATAAAGAAAGGTTTTAGGTAAAAAAAAGGAAGATCTTTATGGGAGATTTTGAAGATCTTTCACCACGATTAGAAGATTATAGTCCGAGTTTCCAAAGACACTAAACTATTACGGTCCTTGTGTGTGTGTTTTTGTAATGTACTAAGTATTCCGCAAAAGTAATGTAATGTCAATGTACGTCAAGATACGGGTCTCTACAGTTGGTATCAGAGGAAAGGTTTAGTCAACCTTTGGAAACTAGGATGCGAAAACGTTAGTGAGATCCCTAGAGATATTTCTAAGGTATGTCTAGGGATGTCTCTAAGGTTAAGTATACGTATAGGTTATAGTCCTAGAATTGCTCTAACGATCTTAGAATTTAACCTAAGATGTTAGATATTGAGGGTACTACCCCTTTATAATGTTGTTTTCCCTAGCATGATTTTTGCCTCTCACACTATTCTTTTGGGGTTTTAGACGATGGCTGGAACCCGAAGGAACCGTGTTGATCAATGCAATGGACAATGCAATGATTGTCCCCCTGAGCAACCAAACGATATGGGAGCTGGAATGAAAAATCTTGTAGTCATGCTCACACAACTTTCTCAAGCTATGAATCATGCAGGACTTCCAAACGAGCAAAGGAAGGAGCAACATTCTGTTGAATCCTTCATGAGGCAGCGTCCGCCTTCTTTCAGTGGGTCTACTGATCCATTAGTTGCTGAACAATGGATTAGTACTACTGAAAAGATATTTTCAGTTCTTCAATGTTCTGAACATGATAAAGTCATCTTAGCAGTATATCGTTTGGAAGGTGAAGCTGATCAATAGTGGAATCTTATCAAGAATACGAGGCAAAGAGATGAAATTGATTCCATGGAATGGGATGAGTTAAAGAACTTGTTTTTCAGTAAGTACTTCCCTCGTATTCTTCGAACGAAGATGGAGAAGGAGTTTCTTGAACTAAAGCAAAAGGATGATGAATCTGTTGGTATATACGAAGTGAATTTTACAAGACTTGCAAGGTATGCATCTGGCATTATCATCCAACCTGAAAGTAAAGTTGATCGATTTTTCAGTGGCTTAAAACCAAGTCTTCGAAGGGAATTAGCTATAAGAGACTTCAGTAGCTATGAAGAAATTGTGCGTTGTGCTATCAAGGTAGAAATGGAAGTTGGTGTTACATATCCATCTCATGGTTTTGACAAGAAACGAAAGATGGAGTTCAAGGAGAAATCTCAGAATAATGGTGAAAAGAAGATGAATGTTTCCTTATGCACAAAGTGTGGAAAGAAGCATGGTGGAGATTGTCTTAAAGGGACTAGAAAATGTTTTAAGTGTGGAAAATAAGGTCATCGAGCAGCTGAGTGTCGAAGTAATGGAAAAAGGTATTCTAATGAAGTGAATAAAGCAAACACTGCAGAGAACGTACAACCAACACTTCAATTCTTCAAGTGCAAGGAGATGGGACATTATGCCAATAAATGCCCTAATCCAAGGGTTAGTGATGATCGACATGAGCAACCGCTTAAGGCAAAGGACAAAGGGAAGTCACATGCGATCACTATTGGCAATGTTGAATATGACAACGATGTGGTGGAATGATTAAGTGTTTATGTAATGGGATTCCAAAATAATGTTGTATCTTGGAATATTGGAATATTTATGTATTGGTCTAATGTGGTATTCAAAGTGATTGAGATATTATGCGCATAATGAAGGGAAAACGAGAAAATGAAATGTTTAACAGTATTCATGAGCTCATGATTGGTATAAGGACTAAGTGATATCATGGTTTGAGTATATAGAATTTTGAGGATTTTGGTATGTGGAAAGTGTTAACTTTTAACTGCATTCAAGTTTTCACTAAGGTTCAATGGGTATTCAAGAGAGTACAAGATTAAGGCCTTTGAATGTTTGGAATGTGTCCAACAAGATATATCTTATGATATATGGGGATCAACGATGGTATTAAATCTCTGGTAATCGTTTTCACTATGTTATGAGAATGGACTGCAGTATTATGGATAGGACTAAAGATTGGAATGGATTATGTTGGACATAAGTTAGTATTGTTTAAGGATAGAAGTTTTTTCGATATTATTTATGGGATGTTATAGTAATATAGTTTTAGAAAAAGGACAACCTGCAGGACGGACGACAGCCCATCGCTTCGGACAAGGCTGTGGGAATCGAACCCACAACCGAAGTGCGACTGGCCTTTATCGCCTACCACTGGCCTACAGGAAGTCCCTGTTTAGTAGAAACTAGTTTTATTATATTAAGCAGTATGATATATGAAGTATAAGTCTATTTTAGGAACTATATATGATTAATCTCACTATAGATCGACTTATGTATATAATTTTTGCTAACCTTTTGTTTGAGACAGATGGAATGACCCGTCATTCTATCACATGATCTGCTAACACTTCACGAATAACAAATTCAACTTCATTTATTTAAGAGATGAAGTGGAAATTGTTCTAGGCACGAACAATAGTGAGATTGTACCAAAATAAAGAAAGTATTTATTCCAATTCAAATTTTCAACTTTAGGGAAATGATCTTGAAAACCAAAAATGTTGTCCTAGTGATCTTATACCTGATGAATCGGATGGTACCTTAGATCGTCACAAATTTATGGATTTGTGATTATTGGATTTTCCATAGCCATGTTCTCTACCACTCTCCATCAGAACATGATGGTTAGATTTCTCTTCCATATCCATATTTTCACCTATGTGGAAACCCAATGATTATTTTATTTGGGTAACCGTTACGTTTCATACTTTTGTTTTTAAAGATTGGTTTTGATATTCCTTTTTACGATGTGGGTTTCTATTAAAGAAACTTTCAAATAGTAAACCATTTATAACCCTGACGAATTTCGAGGAAGAAATTCATTTTAAGGGGGGTAGAATGTAACAGCCCAAGATTTTATAAAAAATATTCTTTTTAATTAATGTCTTGTGTTGTACGCTACACCAAAAGGAGCTTGCACAACACGCATCCTTGACTTTCCTTGCATTACACGCAATCGCGACCTTCCTCGATAGCGTGTGTAATACGCAATACCGAGTTTCACTAAACAACGATATTCTATTAAAATATTATTAAAAATAGTCGTTATGAATAGTAATAACCACTTTTTGAAATTCTGTAAATCTTATTTTTCAAAATGAACTTCATTTTTGGATTCGGAGTATCGAATTTAGCCTAAGGTGAAATTTTGGTACATTTCGGATAACTTTCATATTCTGATGAATAGTGAAAATTACTAAATTATAATTAAAAAACAACTTTTTTAATCGAAATAATTAATAGTGATAAATGATTAATTGGATTAGTTTTAAAGTATATTTAGAATATATTTTTACAATTTAATACAATGTTGTTCATTGGATGTAATTGCACATTTAAACCAGACCTAAACAAGTGTCAATCTTTTGATAGATATTGTTTCTTAAAAACACGCTATTTGTTTTAACAGCGGGATTTAATTATAAAATTAATTAATGAAACTTCTATGTTATGAATTTGGTAAAATAGACTTCATTTTTGAATTCGGAATATGAAATATAGCTTAGGAAGAAATTTTGGCATTTTTCTGAAAACCTTCATTTTTTGATGAATAATGAAACTACTAAGTGGTAGTTAAAAAACTGAATTTTTCATAAAACATAATTTTACCGCTTCTGTGAATGGAATTTCAAAAATCAGAGAGACACGGTTGATGTCAGTAAGTAAAATGTGGTTCAATGATATGAAAATAATTTTTGGTGAATAATAACTTTTTACTTTTATTTACCACGGTTAAAAGTAAATAGGGTAATTAAGGGTAAGAATGATATTAATATTACCCTAACACATGTCCTAATTCTATTTGACAAGTGTATCTCGACCAAAAACAACCTTAAGTGTAACATATTATCATTTAGGCCCACTTGGTTTAGATTAGGACAATTATTATTATTTAATTCAAAGAAGAGTTAAAAGAGTTAAAATCAAAGTTTATTCACTAAAACATTTTTAATATGGGGTTATACATAAGATAAATTCGACTATAAATATTCATTAGAAAGCTAAAACGATTTACTATATAATTATATTTTATTTATAATTTTTAGACTTTAAATAAATTAATTTATTTATGACACAACGATGATGCAGTAATTACCCTTTTAAGGAAATATTAACATAATTGATGTTATAAATACTCAAATGAATGTAATTTGAGACTTTTTATGAATTCCACTAATTTTCTAGGTTACTATGATATATTAGTGTTTATTTAATCAACTTGGTTCGAACATATAATTCTGTAATGACTTTCAAAAAAATCATATATCAAATAGTGTCAAAATTGACACAAAATAGTTTTTAAATCAAATATTATATTATTAATTGTTATCTTATTTCTAAAAATCTAAGGTTCGGCCAAATGACTTAGATAAGTATATATATATTAATAATAAACAATTTGGGGTTCGTTTGGCATGTTATAGTAAGTGTATTAACCATATAGTGAAAGAAAACAAAAAGACACGGTAAAAGTTAAATTATTTAACTTAGAGTTAAATCTAATTGATAAGGTTAAAATAAGAACCTAAACTTGTCTAAATCCTATTGGTCGATAGGATTTCTACCCATACCCACTTTATCTTCGAAATAAGACCCTTTGGAACCATTATAAACCGATTTTTACTTTAATATAAAATAATATTTTGAGATATTCCTAAGGTGCCCCTCTCCTCCCTTATAAAAGAGCACCTCCTCCCCCTCCTCCTCACACCAATTTGAGCACTCAAGCTCGGACAACCCCTGCCAAAATCTCTTCTCCACTTCCCTAGCAACATCCTAGAGGTTCTGGTCTTCCTCAAAGACCAATTTTAGTTCCCTAAGAGGAGGTCTCCAAAAGGCGCTTCAAAGAAGAGGTAATTACCGTTACCAATTCTTTCATCATTATTTCTTCTTCCACTTCTTCTTCTTAGGTTGTTTCATTATGAAGTAATAACATCAGTATCACTCATATACTGATATGTTATTATAAGTATGAAACAACCCTATTTCACCATCTATCTATCCTACGGAAAAAGAAATCACCGCGCGTGCGTACGTACGGAATACCGTCTCCACGCCGTGGTGTAATCTATTTTCCACCACCACCTTACATGGATGGGTATAATGGTGTAAAGAATAACTATACATAGTTATTAAAACATCATATTGATTCTGATATATTTTATAATCCACTCCAATTCAATTCAATATTTATGGAAATGATATCATCGCTCGTGCGTACGTACGGACTACCGTCTCCACGACGCGATGAGATTCATTCTCCATGTTAACCATTTAAGAATGATTATAAAGTATATATAAGAAATAATAATGAAATATATGAAATTATAAAGCTACTGTATTTATGTATATATATATATGTATGTCATCTACTTACTTCCATTCAAGACAATAGGGAAAGGAAAACAGCGTTCATGCGTACGTACGGACTACCGTCTCCATGAACGGTGTTTTTCATTTCATTTGTCTATCTATTATATATATATATATATAATTAATATATATGATATATAAATCATATTTTATATTCTGGAAGTAAGTAAATCATGATATAAGTAATAATAATGTCAAGAACAACAAGTCAAAACACCTACGATAAAAGAAACGATTTTACCCAAAACGCTTCTTTAACATGGAATTTACAAAAGAACGGGTAATATAATGTCATAAGTGAACCATATATGATATCATAACAATGAATATGATTCTGTAATAAGTAAATGACATTATTTAAAACATTATACAGGATCTTAGGACACGTACAAAGCAAATCGGACCTAAGGTAAGGGAAATATCACAATCTCATTTTTATCCGAGATTGTTTATTCGTAAGTATTTACTGGGGTGTATTTTATTATCCACATCCATGTTTCATCAATATGTAATATTAATTCCATCCACCTACAATTTTTTAAATCCAATTTTACCCTTCGGTGAGTTTTTAGTAAAGAATATGAAAGGAATCTTTTGTCGTTTTTCGTACGAGGTACTTTTTGACTTTTCCGACAAAAGTACAAAGAATGTTTTTTTATCTTATACGGCATGAATGGATTTTTACACATTATTTCCAAGAAGCTTCCTTTACAAGTTTTCAAGTTTATTTTTAATCAACTTCTTTTATTTTAAATTTTTATGACATGTTATGAAAGGAAAAATGTTTTTGAAGAAGAAAGGATATTTTCCTCAAGAATGGAGTTCAAATGTTTTATCAAAATTATTTTCCATCTAAGATAATATAGGGTTCTGTTTTTATCCCTATTATTACATTGATTTGATTATGTTTTGAGGGAATTATTTTTATGAAGTAATTTACCTTATATGATTTGTTTTATGATGTCATGATGTTTCAAGAATCCCATTTTTGTTACATGTGTTATGCGATGATGTATGATTTATGATTATGTGGCACACATAAGAAAGGATTCATTATGAGATGGGTGGGACCTATATCTCCCTCCAATGCATTGGGTAAAGATTTTATATCTCATGAGATAGATAGGGCTGGAACGGTAGGTTATACCGGTTCAGTGAAACAGGACTGAAACGAGGGTTACTCGATTCCGAAAGGGACTTTGTCCACTAAGATAGTCTTGGAAATTAGTCTTGACTAACAAGAAATGATTCTATATGATTATGTGTGTATGCCACAAAGTTTCATGTTTTAAGTTATGATTATTGGGATTACTTTTTCACTGCCATGATTTATCCCATGATTATGAAATTATGCTCTCTTTTGCAGGTTATGATTTCCAAAATGTTATGTTCTTATGAATATGATGTGATTGATATTTATTTTTTTTACCCTTACTGAGCATTTGAGCTCACCCTTTTATGTTTTCTTTTCCCCAGGATATAAAGAAAGGTTTTAGGTAAAAAAAAGGAATATCTTTATGGGAGATTTTGAAGATCTTTCACCACGATTAGAAGATTATAGTCCGAGTTTCCAAAGACACTAAACTATTACGGTCCTTGTGTGTGTGTTTTTGTAATGTACTAAGTATTCCGCAAAAGTAATGTAATGTCAATGTACGTCAAGATACGGGTCTCTACAAAAAATATAATAATATTATTTCAATATTATAATTCTAAAATAATATAATAAAATAATTAATACTTAATTATTTATCCTCTTTGTAATTTATTCTTAGACACTGCTCACATCATAGTGGGCTTATAACCCCTCTGTAAGCGATGATGTTTTTAATAACTAGATATATATTATATTTTTAAAATGGTTTTCTAGAAAACTAATAAAATTAATAAAAAAATTATTTTATTTTTAAGATTCTTAAATTATAAATAACCATAAAATAAATAATATTAAAGATAAAACTTCACAATCAGCTTAATTTAGTAAAAAGAGAACTTTAATGAGAAATATTTAGACTTTGTATCTATTTTAAATATCAACATAAATAATGATACATTATACTAATGGGATTGAATGTTTCTTTACATATATACTATTTAAACTCGTATAACCAAGGGATGATCACTGAAGAAAAATATCATTCTGTTGATGCAAACATGGTATCATGAAACAAACACCTCGAAGATTGACAAAGAAAAACTAATATCTAATAAGAAAATATATTATAACTAAAAAAGGAATAAAAATGAGAAAAATATTAAATTATTCAGTAATAAATTATTTAATATACTTAACTTGATTATTTATGAAGTTAGAGGAAGTGTTTAAAGAACGTTGGACTCGAGGTAAGGTGTTATTTCAACATCTTTATTTGTATTCATGTTTTATTTCCCTTATTTATTTCTTATCTCCTCTTATTATTAAATACTATATTTATGAATTTATCCCTTTATTTTATTCTAATTCATTTGGGGATTTTCATTTCATTATGATTATCATCCTTTTTTCATAAAAACAAACCCTAGGATGTTATATGTGAACCACTTCAAAAACAATTCTCTATATATTCAATGATTCTATGTTGTTTATTCTATATTTATCATTATATCAATGATCTATAGTCCTTTAATCCGTGTTGATTCTTAACTTGAATGTAAAATATGACATTTTCCATCTTATTTTGGTTATCTATGTGGTTTATTGACTGATTATTATTTATGAAACCTCTATGTATCCCACTTTATTTCCATGGTTTTATTTTATGTTTGTACTTTATGATTGATTTATGTTTCCATGTGGAAAACATAAGCATGATTTATTATGATTTGATGTGTGGGAATATAATTATATTTCCCTTAATTGATTGGTTAACGATTTCTTCTCATGAGATACCATGTATGGTTCATGAATATGTTTCCTAGAAAATTATTTTACGATGTCTTAGTGGTGAGCCTCAACCCGTGTTTACGAAAATTTTTATATTGTTCAATTTTATCATGATTCTCATTATTACCATGTTATCATGATATTATTCCTTTTATGTATTCCTTAAATGTGATAAATATGGTTCATTTATTTTATGATTCTATTATTATTGTTATCTCACCACCATGTTTACTTTTATTACCCCTTACTCGGATTTTAAGACCACCCTATCCTTATATATGTCCCTGGTATATCCCATGAAATGATAGAATCATGATAATATATATGTTTTAATAATGAAGATGTAAATAAAATATTATATAGTTTTTAAAAAAAATTATCTGACAACACAAAGACACTAGACCTCTATATTCTTGGGATTATGTTATATAATTTATATTAAAAATGATATAAGATAGACCCTTTCTCAAATGGATCTCTTTCATTTAGTGATATATGGTTTATTCCCTCTTTGTCTTTTTCTTACTCACCATCCTCAATGACCTATGTTTTAATATTCATTGCATTGGGAATTGTTCTCATATTTTAATGATGATTTAGGTTTTATGTTTCTCTGCTTTTTGTGGTTTTTCATTTGGTTTGGTGTTTTCTTGTCTCTCGATTTTAAGTTTTCACTATTCTTATTGTTTGGATATTCAAGGACAAATTTTCTTATCTATAGTCCCCAATCATTGATACCTCTTATATTTTCTCTATAAATGTCATGTTAAACCCCGTATTGGTTTGGAACAATCATGCTCTAGTGATTTGGTATTGTGATGGTGGTGATGCTCAACAGATCTTTCCATGTTGATTCATTCATCCTCCTCTGATCTTGTTGGATAGTCCTTTGTGATAGACTCAAACTTTTGTCTAGTTAAAGTTAATTTTAGTGTTTTTTTATTGTATCAGTGGATACATTTGATGTTGATGGTTTGTCTCATTCTATCGTATTCAACATATTTAGTGTCAGGTTAATCATTCTGTCACGGTGATATCTTGAGGCACCTGGTGTTTTCAATTTTTCTGACCGTTCTGATGATTTTGGATTATTTGTGACTCTTAAATGATTAAAATTAATCCATTTTGAAAAAATAATTTTGAATTATTTTGTACATACTTGTCAGCACTAGTTTTGGGTTTGTTTCTAAGGCGGTGTCTGTCGATCTTGTACGGGTTGGCTTAGTGAATAGTAAACTTTGGTGAATTTTAGTGTGCGTTTTTTCTTACATATTTTGTTCCAAACTACTATATTTAGTCTATAATCTATATAAAAGAGATTTATGATACTGTGATTGGAATTGGAGATGGTGCATTAGTGTTGGATTCAGTTATATTAGAGTAGTTGATGATGAACTATAGTTGACGATGATGACTTTAGGTGCCAAGACCTTGTTTTCTGTGAGGTATAAGTGAGATGGCCCATTCATAACTCACATATATTTTACATAATTTTCATAAATTAACAATTATATATCACAAATGCACATAAACCCATAAATTAAAGGTTTAATGGATTTTGATATTAAATTCATAAAAAACTTATTTTACATCACTATGAACATTTATCCATAGTTACACCACACTAGACCCCCTTCAATATATATCTTATGTAATGATCAACTTTATATCATAGGGAATGGAAATATAGAAAAAGGGGTGATATCATATGCTTAATATTTATAAACATAATATATATTAATTGATGATAATAATTTTTCCTAATATGAACATGTGGGTATTAGAACATTATCAAGTTACATGAACCTAACAAAACCAAAAAAACATAGATCATGAATTATTATGACATAAAGATATGGGAATAACATAAGAAATGATTCATAGGAGTATGGAAAAATGATTAAATAATCATGATCTTGGTGAATATAACATATGTACATTTTATAATATAAAATGTGGCATAAATATAAGAATTGGAAATCATAACATTTTGATAAAACCCAATAATTCCCATGAATTTATTTATGAGAAAACCTAATGATTCATATACATTAAATTGTGAAAAACACAATCAACACCATGCATTTAGTTGTGATAAAACCCAATGATTCCTATACAGTAGGTTTTTGAAAACCCGATTATTCTTGTACAATTAGTTTTGATGAAACCCAATCATTCCTATATGTTAAGTTATGAGTAAAACCTTTCATTTCCATAAATTAATTTGTGAGAAAATGAAATCATTCCCAAGATTTATGTTGTAAAAAAACCCAATGATGTACAAACATTAAGATATGATAAAACAAAAAAAAAATCAAGTGTAGTATGTTATTAAAAAACCTAATGATTTAAATGAATTAAGTTATGAGAAAACCCAATCATAGATAGAATAGACCAAAGGCCTTATATTTTTAATTTTATTTTTGTAAAATTCCCTTTTTAATTGGGTTGATATTGAACCTTTACATTAGCCAAAGACCCAAAGGCACAAATCAAGAATGTTATGGCTCAAAGACCCATAGGGACAATAGCTTAGAGATTTATATAACACCCACCCATAATATAATGATATATTATACATATGTGTTCCAAATTAAGTCAATCATAAACCTCATCATGAAAAACACATTTAGGAAAATTTTTCAATTAACATTTTAAATAGTATCACATAAAATGAAATCAAGAATTAGATTAGTTGATACAAAATTTTTGATCTCCTAAATAAGTATATCATAAAAGAATTTATATAGTGATCATGAACATAACTCCATAAGAGGAAAATATTTTTGAGATAAAGAGGAAAATACAAGTGAAACCTTGGTAAGAGTTCTCATAAACATTTTTTATATTCTTTTAAGAACTAAAATAATCAGTCACTATCAAAAATAATATTTGAGATAGTAATGATAATAATTTTTATAACATTATTATAAAATAATCCCTAATAATTAAAACTTGAAAATAAATAAATGTTATGTAATGAAATTTGTAGTGAAATATATGAAAGTGAAAAAATACCTTTAAATATTTTAAAGCAATTTTAGAAACACCCCACATTGATGAAAAAATTATAAAATGTTATTCTGAAAAGAGATAAAAAAAATATGAAGAGTGAATAAGATAAAACATATTTTGATTTAAAATTATGTAAATAAAAAAAACATGGTGATAAAGAATATGGACATAGATGAGAAAGATCTAATAGAGAGGATGAGAATTATTCATAATAATATGATATTTTTATAAATAAAGAAATAAATCAAATATGTAGATTTTGGTATGAAAAATTAATTTACCTAGATAAATATAGAAAATACCATATGAGATATGGAAATGGTGTAATATATCAAACTTATAATAACATAGTCAAATGATAAATTACATAACTCAATGGAATTATATTGAGTTAATAAAAAACCCTTATGTTTTTTATAAATATAATTTCCAAAGGAATAAATTTATAAAATAATGAGAATATTAATTTTTTTTGAAATTTATGAAAACAAAGAGAGTATTTTTATTAAATAAAACTATATAATACTATGAAAAAATAAATTCATATTAAAATTATTGAAAAAAAATATTCCTTTCATACTTTTGTAAATAAGTCAGTGTCAGTAGAAAATGACCATACTAGAAATGTTAAAAGAATATTAAATTATTAAATAAAATAAATTTTATTTTAAAATACATTAATAAATCATATAATTAGAGATAAGTATTTCTATAAGTAAATATATTAAATATGGAAATGGAGGAGAAATGTTTATCACTGATAAGAAGAGATAAGGTCTCCACTTACAAGCATCCTTTCATTTGAATTATAAATCAAAGATATGTGAGATGGTAATAATTCATGAAAAACCTAGAAACAAATATAGGATAATAAAAAATTTGTGGTTTTAGAAATAAATATAATACAATTTCCCAACTTGAAAATTCATTCATAAATAATCTCAATTTAAAATTTTGATTGGAAAAAACCATTACCACTTTGGTAACTTTTTAATCAAAAGAAATTGAATGAAATAATTATATATGTATTTTTAATTATGATGAATTATATTAAAAATAAGGCAAAATACATTCATTTAGTAATATATACACTACATAAAGAAATAAGGTGGTTAATATAGAACATATCTCAATGAAATTAAAAATTTAGATAAGAAATCCCTTAACTTTGATTCCTATTTGGTTGGACGCACTCTATATTACTATATAATAAACTAGGTATCATTAATAATATATTTTATAAAATTATTAATTTTTTGTAACATTTATATTTTTTTAACTCATTTATTAAAGGTTTATTACTTATTTTTAGTTTATATTTATCATCGGTTATTTGTAGTTTTAACTATTCTTTGTCTATTCCAATATAACAGTTTCAGTTATTAATCTATGTTCATGAGTTTATCATCTCCAAAATATTCAATATACTCTAATATAAGTTTCATAATTAGTTACGATTTTCCTAGTTCATTCCATAGTATTTTTTGGTATTGTTCTTCAATACAAACTCCATAATGCACCTGTTTCGGTAATTTTTAATTAAAAATAGTTTTTACATTATTAATGAGATAAATATTACTATTTAACCAAAATAAAGAAATTATTTACTTATTAATATCACATATCACCAGTAATTATGTTACCATATTCATCCATGATAAAAACAATTATAGCACCATTCATGTAGGTGGTTAAACTGACCTAAACAAGAATATGTTGTAGTCAATGGATGTGTGTAATAATAATGTTATTTTGATATAATCACATAATTACAGAAGTATAATGATATTATTTATATTTTATTAATTTTATTAATCCTAATTAGTAATAAATATAATAATAATATAAATAAAAAAAGGATAAAAAGTCTTTACTTACAAGGAAGAAATCATATATTATCTAAGAAGCCTTCTTAGTTTTGAAGGATTTTGTGTATAATCCTAAAATAGGTTCCAAAAACTGTGTTATAGTATTTATATAGAAGAAAATATGGTATATGATGGGGCATAATTCTAATTTTAGGAGTGTCTTGGAAGGTGTGGTTTAGAGGTCTATTTATAAGTGAGGCAAATTATCAGTTTCATAAATAAACGTTACTTATTATGTACGATAACTGAGTATGAATAGGAAGCGAAAAAATTATTATATAATAATTATAGGTTGGGAAACCTCTCATACACCCAAATTATAGATATTTTTTAGATATTTTAGGCCTTTTCCACTTAATTTTAACTATTTATCTCATTTTACCTTTACCATGGTAACTCTTTTTTAACCCGGTAACTTATTTTTATGCCTAAAAATGAAATTATCCTAATTGAATTTTTTTGAATAATTATTATAAATATTAAAACCATTTTACATGATTAAATTTTCAAATTAGATAAAACATACTTTTAATATAATAATGCAAAACACCTAAAAAATTCTTAGAAAAATGATTTTTTTCATATTTGTTAAAAATTAATAATAATTGAATAATTTTAAATTATTTGTTTAGATATATAAATAATAAATTTTATTAAAATCATTCTTAAATATTTTTTATTTTAATTTATTAAGATAAAAACACAACTTATATAAAAAAATAAATTCTTTTAAAAAAATTTCTTTTTACGTTAAATGATTTTATATTTATTTAAAACCATTTAATAATAAATTTTTGAAATATTATTATTATTTTTATAAAAAAAACAGTTATTTAAATTTCATAAACCAAAAATGATAAATTTTACTTTTAAATAAAAACATATAATAAGTAATAAAAACAACATTTTAAATAAAACATATTTATTTGGACATGAATAATTAAATTTTTATTATAATTAAATTATAATTTATTGGATGTTATTTCATTATTTTATTAATCATTAATTGTATTTCATCTACCCCATGAGGTGCAACCTAGTGGTTTTTCCTCTATGGCGGTGGAGGGAGATCTCAGGTTCTATACTTCCTCAATGTGTGTATAGTTTTCTTTGTATTTCTCCCATTCTTGTGATTAGATATAATGATTTTTATTTTATCAATTCATTTTATTGAAAAAAATCTTTAAAATTAGTAAATTTAATAAAAAATTACAAGACATAAAAAAAATTCTTTAAAATAAAAATAATTTTATCAAAAGAATTAATATGTATTTTTATATTGTAAAGTCATTTATTTTATTTCAAAGAAATTATTTTTTATCTATATATATATCATCTAAATAAAATTTTTTATATCAATTATATACCAATAATTAATAACTTGTAATATTTTTTATTATACTCAATGGGTATATACCCTTTTAACTTGATTCATACCTTGTATGATTTATCTTCCACTCAATTTCAATAATATAAAAACATATTTAAGAATTATAGACATATAATTTAAATATTGAAAATATTTATTAAAATTTAAGGTTTTCCAATATGGGTCAAGGCATGTATCAGGCCCTAATGACCTTGAGCGTCCCGTTCAATAATTTTTGTGAAATCATCCTAGAGTTTTTTAAGTTTGTAATTGAAAATTTATAATTTTGGTTTTCATTTATTGAATTTATGGTGTATGTTTTTCAACACAACTGAGAAAATTTGTTTATTCAAAAATCTAAAATAATAGATTAGATTGATATGAAAAAAATATGTGATATTATATATATTATATGCTAATTATTTTAGAATATGGTTGAAATAAATGAAATTATAAATGGGTGATGGGATGAAATTAGTTAGAAGTGGGAAACTTAAATATGAAATGTTAAAGGTTGTTATGAATTTGAATAATGAAAAATAAATGTATTAAGATTAATGTGGAATAATGAATATAATATGATTGGTAATAATTAATCTATAGTTTTTTAATGATTTAATTAATTGGGAAGTTTTAGTTTTGGGGAATCCAATGTGTGTCATTATAGTGTGGTCAGTTTATGTTGTGGTTATCTATGGTAGAAATTGTTTGTGTATTTGTAATAGTGTAGTTGTTGCTGGTTAGGTTTATGAAATCTATTATATAGCCCTTTTATATTATGTTATTTTATACACAATACCACCAAATTTGGGAAACCATACCAACACCCATTTGAGTTCATGGGTTCTGGGTGTCTTACCTAAACATATAGGATAGAGGTGTAATGGATGTAAGGATACTCCCTCTTCACTTCTCTCTCTTAAAAATATTGTATAATTTGAAATGGTTTGAAAATGTGATAAATGAGCTATAATAGATTGGGCATAGAGTGCATACGATTTGGTTTTGATGTGGTTGTGTGGTGAACTACATACTTGTAAAGAAGATGACATGAGGTTTTTTTAGAGGGGTAATGAGGTATGAGTTGGTTTCCCAACCCATACCCCCAAAATAAGTTATTAAAGAAGGTTCAAAATACAGTTAAGACACAATGTGAAAAGAACTTGCACCACCTAGGAGTTAAAGGAGAGTAAAAACATGACATAAAACAAAGAAAACAGCTTTCATGATTAACTTATACTAACCTGAGAGATAATTGAGTAGCACTACAGCCTGAAATAGAAAATAGAGCATGATTCTAGGAGGTTTACAATTCCGATGTGCATACAAAATCAGATCTAGCATAAGGTAATGTGCAATCTTTATCACTACAAGTCTACAAGCAGTTATCATGTGCTTGGGAGGGAGATAGAGGGAAAATATTTAACATAATTAAGTCAAACATAATCTTATATCCAAATATATAGAAAAGTGAAACAATAAAATAATGAAGGAAGATTACATGAGGTTAAAAACCTTCATTTTCACCATACCCTACTTTGAATAGGATTTGATATATAGTTTTTATGTGGTGATATTGTATGTGGAAGTGTTTTCGGTATGATATAGTCGTAGTATGTGGTATGTGGAAATAGATATGTGTAATTGGTAAGATATATTTATGTTGTTATATAGATATGGAAGGGTTTAGAGTGCCCAAAAATATACCATTAGGGTGTGAGGGAAATCGGAATAGTGGGGATTTTTTTTGAGTTACCTTTATTGATATATTCTTTTGATATTATTTTACCATATCTTGTATTTGGATTTGATGATTGGGCCTTAGTGTGGATGGGTGATAGTTGGTCGGTTCTAGGTGACAAGTTAGTTCTACAATTTACTCACTGATCTATTAGTATGCTTTATACACATTCATTTGTGAGGTTTTAGGGATGATAATTATGAGTATACTTGTATACTCACCCATAAACATATGTGTGTGTGTGTGTGTATTTTTATAATATTTTAGGATGATGATGATTATTAGGTTGGAACTTACTAGATCATGGAGATCTTGTTTGTTGTTACTGGAGTCAATATCGTAGAAGTTACATTATAGTAATCAATTTTTGATGCCTTTGATTATGTATAACATTTACATGCATTGTCAGATTATGAGTTATTTTACATTTATGTTATGGAGTTTATTTGATGTTGCTTCCTTTTGTTCCTAGTATTTTTTGTGGTAATTCCTCTTATTAGGTTTGTTTTATACCCTCTATTCTAATCTCTAAACCATGGCCTATTGGAGGTGGGATTCAAGGGTCACTCTCATATTCACTTTTTCATCTGGAGAATTTCTAATGGGGGAAGGTCATGATATAGTGGTATCAAATGTTTTTCTTAATAGATAGGGTGGAGTTTGGATATATCCATTGGTGAGATCTTTATAGGTGTTATAAGAAAATAATATTATTCAAGATTAATTATGATATATGTAAGGGAGACTAACTGGGAAATAGATGTTTAGGTCCCCCTATGATCTATTAAAATGACATTAATCTTACTAAACATACTAGTTTACATTATTCGTATTTCATGTAAGATTACTATATAAGGCTCTTAAATCATTCTATTTTGTGCATGCTTTTGATATGATGTGATTCATATGGAATTTAAAATGAATCTAATTAATCTATTTTATATTATTTTTCTCTTTTTGAGATTAGTTTTTTCTTGTTCCATGTTGTAGGAATGGCTAGTGGGAATCATCCTCATGTGGTTCTAATTATAGTGGTGTAGTATAATTCTTTTTTTGATTGTAGAAGGGTCAAACCGAAAGAGGAGGATAATTATTAGAGGAATATACTATGCAATTTTATGTATAAAAATATAGAGAGGTATTTGGGTACTATCTCTAATCAAAATAATGACTATTGTATAAAGTATAATGAGTCTTATTTTAGAATAATATGTGTGCATAAGGAGAATTGGATCTCATTATCCATCATTTTATTAAGGATTGATGATCTTCGGTAGTGGATATTATTCTTGGGTGAGTTTGAGGAGTCTGCATTATTATGGGATGATTTCCAAAATTATTTTCATATCATGTTCCTTTCATACACATTGAAGGAGGATAGGTGATATATTTTGTCTCTCTTTAATAGGGGATATTAATCATGTGGATTCTTGAAGTATGGTTCAAGAATAATCATCAGTTTTCTTCTAATATTCTCCCAAATAAAAAGGATAGGGTGTAATATTTTAAGGATTCATTACATCTAGAGATCCAAGATGACCTATTTACCTTGTCGGTATATTTTCAAGAAATGGTTAATGCTAAGATGATCAAGACAGTGCATGTTTGGAAAAGTTCATCATAAGAGGGAAGTTATAAAAAAAATTCATGGATTAACTCTGTGTATATACATTCTCTATTTTCTGGTTAGTTGAGGTTTCAACCAGTGGGAGTTGGTATCAACCCACTTCTTTTATAACCACTAAATTTTCTATTATTTGGATTCTATTTGGACTCTTATTCCATTTGACTTTTCTTTTTTAGTTCATAAACATTGATATTTTTATTTCTCGACTATTATTAGTGATCAACATATAGTGGTTGATTAGTTACCTATGTAGATTTAGTAATAATTTCTCCTGATGCCTTATCAACAATGGTAGGTTCAGTAGGATTATGAACAAAGGATGGTAGATGGAGTAGATAGAGTATATCCATAAGATGTTCCTATTTTTTAGGTACATAGGGATAAGTGCTTTCATGGGGTGGTCACCATTAGGGATAGTTAGGTATAATATTAGAGTGTGGTTGGTAGAATGAAAAGGATGTCCCAGTTCTAGTGGAGACAAATATTATGTTAGGTATCATTTTTTAATCTTATAACATGGTTTGGGTGTTATTTTTTTCAATAGATTCACACTCATTCACCACTCCTAAATTAGTTCTAATTATATGACTCAAGGTAGATAGGATTTTTTTCCCTTGGTGTTTACTATATTGGTTTATGGTCAATATATCTTGTTTGAGATATGTTGGAGTTGTGATATGATGATAGGGTAACATCAAACATTTAGAGATTTATTTATATTATAGATACAACTATATGATTTAATTCCTAAAAAGTATTACTTATAATTTTTATTTTTTTATTGAATTATTTTAAATAAATGTTGTTTTCATTGACATGAAAAGAGATCGTATAGTGTTTATTAGTGAGAAGAATCATTATATGGTTCATATAAGTGTGTATAATTTATCTTCTTAGCTGGTAAAGTTAGTGTTGGGATCAATGAAAATTTAGGTAGCACTATTCTCAAATGTTTTTTATTCTTTTCTTGATGTTTTTTTTTCAAATATGTTGTAACACTACCACTTTATCATGATATCTGGTTAGGGATAGAGTTACATCCATGTGTCTCTTCGATTTTAATGTCACCTTATCAGATGAATCCCTCTTAGATTTTGGAGTTTCATATTTAGAAAAATGATTTATTATAAAAGGGTTCTGTTCAATTTAATGTGTCTCCTTACAGTGATCTATTTTTGTTCTCCAAAAAGAATGATTGTAGTTTTGAGGTTATGTATAGACTGTCAGTGGTTGAACCAAGTGATAATGAAGAACTATTATCCTCACTCAAGAATAAATGATTTTGTTGATCAGTTGAAGGGATATAGTTGATTATTGAACATCAATTTGTGTTCAAGATATCATCATATAATCCTATAGTATTATGATATCCTGAAGACTACTTTCAAGTATTGTTTTGGTAAATTTAATTTTGTGGTGATATTGTTCATTACAATTATAATGACCCAGATATTTATAGAATAATATTTTCTTCATTTCTATTAATATTTATAAATAAGATATTATTTTTACATTAAAAGGGATGCTTTTTCTAATAGCATACTCAACACACAACAATGTGTTTCTTTGAAATCATACGTTGCACACAACTTTGAGTTATACCAAAAAATAATATTATTATATTATTATTTTAAATGGTAGTTAACGCATAGTCATTGTATTGGAGGAGACGAATAGAACTAACTATAATATGATTATACATGTTTATTAAATATCTTTACATTTATGAATTAAATTTTAGAGGCTTAAAATAAAAATGAATATGATTTTAAGCATGAAATACTCTAATATTTTTAAAAGGTCATTTTACCGCCTTTTGGTAGAGAACCCTTTTTAAATATAATTTTTGAGCCCTTTATATATTCTATATGACAATATAAAATTATTCTTTATAATAGAGACATAAAATTTTACTTCATTTAAATTTTTTGGTAATTTTCTGATAAAGTTCATTTTTTAATGAATAGTGAAAAATAATGCATTTTAATTCAAAACTGTCTTTTCATTTAATTTATTTATATATTTAGATTATAATTTTAATTTATTTTAAACTGTAATTTGATTATTTTTTTATAATTTAATCCAATTTGGTTCATTTTAAGTAATTTGACATTTTAATTGGACATAAACACAAGTCAATCTTTTGGTAGTTTTCACTTCTTAAAAACACGCTTTTTGGTTTTCAAAATAGGAATTAATTTTAAATTATTTAATACATCTTTTGTGTTTTGAATTTGGAAAAATTGATACCATATTTTGAATCATAAAGTACAAATTGTGTGAATAGGTACCTTTTATTTTTAGACATTATGAATAGTAGCTTCAGCAATTATTTTATTTACCATGGTTAAAAGGTAAATATGGTAAATATGGGTAAAAAAAATAATATTATAATAATATTAAACAACCCTAAAACATGTAATAATTCTCTTTAATGAGATATTTTCGACTATGTGAATCCTTGGGTCTATTTTGGGACCCTATGGAGCCACTTGGAAGTGAAAATGAAATTTTATAAGAAATAATTTAAAGTAAAGAAAAATATAACATAAACATGTATCTTATACTAAAAAAACTTTTATATAGGGTTGTCTAAAGGATCTCTTCGACTATAAATAGTTATTAGAAACCTAAAAATATTTAATATATCATGATATTTTATTTATAATTTCTATACATTAAATAAATAAATTTAATTACAACACAATGATGATGCAGTGGTTACTTCATTAATAAAGGATTAAAATAAATGATATTATAAATGTTAAAATAAATTTAATTTTATTATTTTTATGCCATAAACTAATTTTATGGATTATATATACATATTATCTTTTATATAATGACTTTTGTTTTAATTAATTAGGTTTTTATGAATTTTTAAAAAAGTCAATTATGAATAGTGTCCAAAATTGACATAATTCATAACTTAAAATATAAAATAGTTTATTAAATTATATTAAATTAATAAAAATCTAAGAATATTCCAAATGGTTATAATAATTCTAAAATTTTATTAATGACACTTTAGTTGTACATTTATCATGTTTTGGTAACTATTTTGATTCTCAAAGTGTTAAATGATTGATAAACGATAAGAGTAAAAAATGGTTATATAAAAAATATAAAGATTCAAAAAATCAAAAACCTATATAATTCTTATTTTATGATTTTATTTAGAATTATATTTATCTTATATTTTAACTAACTTAATTTGGACTCATTTTTAATCGAAATATAATTTTTAATAAATTAATATTTCTAGACTTTCCTAAAGTGCCCCTCCTCCCTCTTATAAAAAGCCACCATCACTACCCATTTAATAACACCTATAAATCCCCTTGTATCATTACAAGTATTCCCTAATAAGCTCCAAAAATCCCTAACTTACTCCTATAAGCCTTACCTTGGGCATAAGGTAGTTCAAGAAATCATTTTTTCTCACATCAAAGGGAGTTACATGTTTTAAGAGGTAGCATTTTTTCGAAAGTTCCTTTAAATTATTTTACATCTTCACTCCCTATTATATTCTTATTATTTGATTACATAAAAACACCAGTATCTTAAATATATTAGTAGGTTTTTATTATAAGTATTATAACTACACTTACACACACCTCCATCTAATGGATATGAACATATTGTTTTTGTTGACGACAAACTACAGCCTCAAGAAATGATGATTGTTCAATTTTCCCCTACCACCTCTCATAGTGTCCATTACAATGGAAAAATATTTATATATGATATATATTGTATTTATATTGTTTCTATGTATATTTATTTTTTATATACGTCATACCTTTATGTTTTCCATAATGTGTAAATATGATAATTTCATTTGAGAAGTGCGGACTACCGCCACTTCAAAGTGATATGACTCATTCATACCATACATGGAACGTATAAAGGATGGAGTTAATGAATATATGTAACATATATAAAATATGATATTATATAATAATTATAATATAACTTATGTGTCATTTTGTTTTCATTTCTTTAATCTGACAAATAATTGAAAGTAGCGTGCATGCGTACGTACGACCTACCATCTCCATGAATGGTGGATTTCATTTATTATCACCAAATGTAATGGAATATTATAAATACATATATATACTATATATATATGATATTTAAAACATTAAAACCATTATTGAGATAACATAATTTTGACCACATGGACAATTTGTAATTATATCAAGTTCTTTTTTGACTTAAGTACCGAATATCGACAAAATGACCGATATAAACTTAAATAATTATGTAATTTTTATGACATGATGATAATTTATATAAAATGAATAATAAACTTGAAAAATTTTCTTAATTAATTATAAATTAACATAATTTTATTATTCAGGAAGAACAAGTAACATACGTGACGAGTCGGACTCAAGGTAAGGGATCTTCTTAGCCCAATTTCCATTATTTGGGTTAATCTTATACTTATTGATTATGTAATTCTAGTATTATGTGAGAAATTAACTTTGATATATTATCTAGTATTTATTCTTGATTTTTGTGTATTTATAGTGAATAAACATAATCAATCTATTTTATTAACAAAATAATCTTTGCAAGGGAACCTTTCACCCTCCTCTTTTAGTCAATGACTTTTTTTATGTTTTATCATTTAATTTAAATTTTATTATGTTGGGATATGATATTATATATCCTCATTGTTGTAAATTTTATGTCCATGTTATAAGGGACCCTTTTATCTCTCTCATTAATTCATTTTATGAATATTTAAGTGACGTTGTTAGGTTGCCAAATTCTCGTAAGGGGACTTCTAAACTCAATTTACACTCATTGGGTTTTATGCATACTTAATTGATTATATTATGCCAATATTATGTGTGGAATCACTGTTTTTTTATGTTGTAATTTCCAATTCTCTTTGTGTGGATATACTTTTGAAAAACATAATCACCCCGATTGATAAATTCTTATGTCATTTATACAAACTTTGTAGGGGAAATATTAGCTCAATCTTCATTCATTGAGTTAAATATCCATGCCATTGGTTTTGTTTTTCAAATAATATGTGTGAATGGCCTATTAATTTGTTACACATAATATCAACTTATATTGGGTGTATTTATATTTGTCACTCATAATTATTTCATTGATTTATCCTTAATCAAATGATATGATCTTTGTAAGGGAATACGTCTCAATTTCCTTTCATTGAGGAATATCCCAATATTATGCACCTTTAATATCCTATAAGGTGTATATAAAACCCTTTTAAAATTTTATATCATGAATTTCTATATTCTCGTGATATTTAAGTTTTTCTTGATGTTATTCTTTAATTAATTTTATTCAATTGTTTCTCAAGTGTTACAAGACTCTTTAATTGAAACATCATTTTAAATGTTTTAAATATTTATTATTCTAAGTAATTCTCATTAATTTCCATGTTTTTAAAATTATTTTAAGGATTTATTTATATGGACGTATATTTTTTAAAATTATAACTCTCAAATTTATTTTAAAAGTTTCAAAATGGTATGGGACACTTTGATTCAAAAATATCTCTATTAAATGTTTTAAATGGTTTTGTAAATGGATTGAATATTTAAATATCATGAATTGATTTATTGTTTTTGATGATTGAAATGTTGATAACTTCCATATTTTATGTGTTATGAATATGTAATGGTACATGGACATTTTATAGGTGGTTACGTGATAAACCAAATACAGGTGGTTCCGTGATAAACCTAATGTTGGGTGAGTCTGAGATAGCTCTCCAATTCATTGGGCAATATAAAAGAGGTAAAAGTTAATGTTTCTCCTAAGAGATTTAGAGAATATATTTTGATCAGTATTCCAAACGTAACTCCCTATGTAGCTATGAAAGATACAAAGAAATTATGTTCTGGATGTCACAAGTTACCTTTATGGTTTAGGATTTATGTGTATTATTCATAAATATTATGATTTCATAAGGTATGTTAAAGAGTTATGATTTATGATTAAAAAGTATGATTTTTTCTATTTGTTTGTATTCATGCACTAATGTTTTCTTCCAATATTTTATATCCCTTACTAAAAATTTTATGCTCATCCCAATTTTTTGAAATGTTTTTCCCGGGGTGTAAGGTGTAAGGAAGCATAAGAGAAGGGAATTAATTAGGAAGATTTTTATCAAGAATAGAATTCTTGATTTAATCAAGGAGTTTTATTGTTGTGAAAAAATTGGTTAGAGTAGAAGTGTCTACATTGTAATATTTGAGCTGTAATGTAATAGTTATGGCCTAATTATCTAAAAATCTAAACCTGAAAATATCCTCAATGCGAATTTTTGACTTAACTCAAGATTATGCAATGTTTAAGGTTGGGGCCTTATAGTTGGTATCAGAAGTCAGTTTACATAACTTTATAGGTTAGGGGGTTATTTAAGTATAAGTGACATAACCATAATGGTTAGCATATTATGAAGAGTCATAGTTATTTTAGATAAATTTAATGAGTTTAAGATAACATGAATAAGTATATCTTAGTGTTTACCCTCCACATAAGATAGTATATGATGATTTTACTAGTATACTCACACTGAACTTTTTTATTTTAGTAAATGGCTAGATCTAGAAGGCACCAAAGTAACAATGGATGTGAAGGGAACTGTGGTGGATTTATAAATAAGCAACTGAATGAGATGGTAGATGCAATGATAACTCTTGTGGTTATTCTCAACCAACTATCTGGAGTCATGATTGACCACTTGAACCTTGGTGATTTTTATAAGGCATCGTATAAGTGAGAAACGAGTCTATATGGATATTCAGGTAAAAATCATAAAGGTAAGTATATTCAAAAATCTATGTGTCAAGGATTTCGAAAGATAAACCTAGGAAAATGCTTCAAAGGGATGAGAATATATTATATATTTGGTAATGAAGGTCATAAATCAATAAACTATCATAGAAAAAGGAATCATTCAGCTGGCTCCAGGAAAGGAAAATATGTTCTTTATGAGAGATCAATTGAATGTTTTAAATGTGGTGCGTGTGGTCATTATGAAAATAGATGTCCTGTGAAGAATGTTGGGGAATGGGATCAGAAAGACTATAAAAATATATATTTACCAATACATAATTCCATTCTAATTGAGGATGAGTAAACTAACAATGACCTATGAAAGGTATGGATTATTTCTTATCTGATGTTTTTGACATTATTGAATCTTAGGATATGATTCATGATTTTGTTTATAGGAAATAAGTATTATGGAATAAGTTAGAAAAAATGGTTAAGGGATCATGAATAATTTTATATGATTAAGATGTCTATATTTTATAAATTCAAGGGTTATGATAGATATATGGGTGATGAACTGTTTAAAAGTATTAATGCTCTTTTGTTGATGGGATTACTTTAGAAGACGTTTCTCTTGTATGTGTAACCCTAAAGTTTGTTATGTAAAAATTTTATTTGAGGAATAATTATCTTTTATTTTGTGGATATAGTTATAAAGAACCATTTGGGTTTATATGATCCTTTAATTTGAGGCAATTGCGGGTTATTACTTTTTGGGATGTAAATGTGAGGTATGAGATAACATTTGAGGTTAAAATATGTCATGGTTAATTTTGATGAATTTATCACATTGTTTGGAATTTTATAAAATTATATAGTTTTAGTAAAATGAAAATCCACAGGAAGGGTTAAAACCTATCATGTCCGAGAAGGTCGTAGTAATCGAACCCAGAACTAAAGGGCGACAAGGGCGCATTGCCTACCACTGGCCTACGTAAAGTCCCTTGTTAGTATAACTTATTCTTTTTGGTTCAATGGTTTTATGGATCAAGAATAATTTGATTTTGGGAAATTATGATTTATAAAATCAATATACTTAGTATAGGAAAATTATTTCATGATTAAGGGATAAAGGTTATTTTGGAAGACATTTTCTCTTTTGGGAACACTATATTCCTAAGGAAAATAGAATTCTATGGGATTTCATTTGAGGAGTAATGGTTGAATTTTATTTTGTAAGAATATATATTTTTATTATGGACATATATAGATTTGGGTTATTTATATAAATGATTAACCTATAATGAAGAATATGTGATTAGGTTAATTACTTTTAAGTATGATACTTTAAGAGTAATCGATGATATTTGGAGATAAATGTTAACATTTATCATGGAAGAATATGTGATCAAGTTATTATGAATTTTGGGTTTCTATCTTAGTTTGAATTATTTTAAATAATTTTAAGTACAATTGTTTATTTAATTGTCTTTTTTGAAATTTTGTATTGTTTATTGAATTTTAGAGATTAAAGGATTATTCATTTTGGGGTATTATCTGATCTTGTACTAACCATTTTGGTTTTGATTAATGTATAATTGTAGGGGAACATATAGTTCATATTTTTTAGATTGTGTGATTCTCTAGAAATTTATTCTAGCACTTTAGGTATGACTAAGTCATATTGAGTACTCATCGTTTAGATAAAATATTAGTTTGTGGTAGAAAATTGTTAAAGGATGAAACTTTACTTGAAAAGAAAGTATATTCCCTTATGTTATTAGTCAATATCATAAATAAATTCCTCAACTTTATAAAAAATAACTTAAAACAAATATGTTATATGTTCACTTTTCCTACTGGGGAATCAAATACTGTTCAAACTATCCCATATTTATGGTTTTCTCGTAGTTAACTATCTCCAGATAATTTTTTCTATCACACTCTATCAAAACTTGACACTTAGTTTCTCTTCCATATATGTGTTTTCCAACACGGAATCCTAGTATGTGTTATATTTGGGGACCTTTGTAATTACCTATCATTAATTTAAAGTGATTGTTTTATTGACTATTTTTTTGATGTGGGACTTTTAATGAAGTTTCTCAGCCCAATTTTAAAATTTCGAGGACACTATTTCCAAAAGGGGGGAAGGATGTAACGACCCAGGTATTTATAGAATAATACTTTTTTCATTTCTATTAATATTTATGAATAATATATATTTTTTAAATTAAATTGGATACTTTTTATGATAGCGTACTCAAAACACATCAATGGGTTTCTTTGAAATCTTACGTTTCACACAACTTTGAGTTATACAAAAAAATTATATAATATTATTATTATTTTAAATGGTAGTTAACACCAAGTTGTTTTATTGAAGAATATGAATAGAACTAACTACAGTATTATTATACATTTTTGTTAAATATCTTTACATTTATCCAATAAATTTTAGAGGCTTAAAATAAGAATGAATCTGATTTTAAGCATGAAATGCTCTAATATTTTTAAAAGGTTGTTTTACCACCTTTTAATAAAGAACCCCTTTTAAATATAGTTTTTGACACCTTTATATATTCTATTTTAAAAAATAAAATTATTCTTTGGAATTGGGACAACAAAATTTACTTTGGTTAAAATTTTGGTAATTTTCTAAAAAAAGGTCATTTTTTAATGAATAGTGAAAAATACTGCATTTTAATTCAAAATTGCCTTTTCATATAATTTATTTATATAGTTAGATTGTAATTTTAATTGGTTTTAATGTGTAATTGTATTATATTTTTATCATTTAATCCAATTTTGTTCATTGGAAGTAATTTCACATTTTAATTGGACATAAAAAGATTTTAATCTTTTGGTAGTTTTTAATTCTTAAAAATATGCTTTCTTGTTTTGAAAATGGGAATTAATTTAAAATTAATTACTGAAACTTATGTGTTTTGAATTTAGAAAAATAGATTCCATATTGAGAATCATAAGTTCCAAATTTTTTTAATAGGTACATTTTATTTTTATACATTATTAATAGTAACTTTTGTAATTATTTTATTTACCGTGGTTAAAATGTAAATCTGGTAAATAAGGGTAAAAATAATATTATAAAAATATTAAAATACCCTAACACATGTCAAAATTTTATTTGATGAGATATTTCTGACCATGGAAATTCTTGGGTCAATTTTGGGACCCCATGGATCCACTTGGATGTAAAAATAGCATTTTATAAGAATTAATTTAAAGTAAAGAAAAATATAACATAAACAAGTATGTTTTACTAAAATAATTTTTATATGGGGTTATATAAGAGATATCATCAACTATAAATATTAATTATAAATATAAAACGATTTCCTATATCACGATATTTTATTTATAATTTTTGTACATTAAATAAATAAATTTAATTATGACATAATGATGATGCCGTGATTTCTTCATTAATAAAGGATTAAAGTAAATGATATTATTAATGTTAAATTTAATTTAATTTTATTATTTTTAGGCCATACACTTATTTTATGGATGATATTGACATATTATATTTGAGTTAATTCCTTTTTTTAGAAGTAATAAGGTTGTTATGAATTTTTAAAAAATTCAATTATGAATAGTGTCCAAAATTGACATAATTAATCACTTAAAATATAAAATAGTTTATTAAATTATATTAAATTCATAAAAATCTAATATTTGGCCAAATGGTTATTATAATTCTACAATTTTATTAATTACTCTTTCATTGGACATTTGTCATGTTTTGGTAACTATTTTCATTCTCAAAGTGTTAAATTCTTGATAAAATGGTAAAAGTAAAAAAGGGTTAAATCAAAAAGATAAGTATTAAAAAATATCCAAAACCTGTCTAATTCTTATTTAATGATTTTATTTAGACTTGTATTTATTTTATTTTCAAAATAAATTAATTTTGACTCATTTGTAATCGAAAATATAATTTATAATAAATTAATTTTTCTAGACTTTCCTAAAGTGCCCCTCCTCCCTCTAATAAAAAGCCACCACCTCTACCCATTTAATCACACCTCTCAAGCCCCTTTTATTGTCTAAATTATTCCAAAATAAGCTCCTAAAATCTCTAAAGTATTTTTATAGGCCTTACCTTGGGTATAATTCAATTCAAGAAAGCCTTTTGGCTCAAATCAAAGGGAGTTACACATTTTAAGAGGTACCATCTTCTCTAAAGTTCCTTTCCATTATTTTAATTCTTCACTCTCTATTAGATTATTATTATTTGATTACATAACAACACCATTATACTAAGTATATTAGGATATTTTTATGAGAACTATCCTAACTAAACATACACACACCTCGATCTAAAAGATATGAACATATTATTTCTGTGGACCGAGAACTACTGCCTCATGAAACGATGATTGTTCAATTTTCCCTGACCACCTCTCATGGTATAAATTATGATGCAAATGTATTTATATAGGATATATACTATATTTATATTGTTTCTATGGTTATGTATTTTTTATTTACAGCGTACCTTTATGCTTTTCATAATGTGTAAATACGATAATTTCATTTGAGGAAGTGTGGACTACCGCCCCCTCAAAGTGATATGAATCGTTCATGCCATAAATGGAACTTATAAAAGATGGAGTTAATTAATATATGTAACATATATAAAATATGATATTATACTATAATTATAAAATAACTATTGTATCATTTTTTTCATTTCTTTAATCTGAAAAATAAATGAAAGTAGTGTTCATGTGTACGTACGACCTACCGTCTCAATGAACGGTGCATTTCATTTATTATATCCAAATGTTATGGAATTTTATAAATACGTTTATATACTTGATATATAGGATATTTAAATAATTTATAATATTTTGTAGATAATTTAATTTTAACTACATGGACAATTTGTAATTATATCATATTTAGTTTTGACTCAAGTACCGAATATATACAAAATGACAGATATAAACTTAAATAATTATGTAATTTTTATAATATGATGATAAGTAATATAAAAGGAATAATAAACTTGAAAAATGTTCTTAATCAATTATAAATTAACATAAGTTTATTATTCAGGAAGAAAAAGGATTATACGTGATGAGTCCGACTCTAGGTAAAGGGTCTTCTTCACCCAAATTCCATTCTTTAGGTAAATCATATACTTATTGATTATGTCATTATATGATTATGTGAGAAATTAATTTTGATATCTAATATAGAATTTATTCTTGATTTTTGTGGATTTATACTGAATACACATAATAAATCTATTTGATTAACAATATAATATTTGTAAGGGAACCTTTAACCCTCCTCTTTTAGTCAAAGAATTCTTTTATGTTATGTCTTTTAATTTCCATTTTATTACATTGGGATTTGTTATTATATATAATTATTTCAATAATTTTATTTCCAAGTTATTAGATACCCCTTTCTCTCTCTCATCAACTCATTTTATAAACTTTTAGTGACGTAGTTAGGCTTCTGAATTTTTGTAAGGTAACTTCTAAACTCAATTTCCACACATTGGGTTTTATGCATACTTATTTGATTATATTATGCCATGATTATGCGTGGAATCAATATTTTTTTATTTATTTTTCAATTTCCACTTCCAGTTTGTTGAATATACTTTTGCAATGCATAATCACCCCATTTATAAATTCTTATGACATTTATATGAAATTTGTAAAGGAAATCATAGCTCAATATCCATTCATTGAGTTAAATATCCATGAAATTGGTTTTTTTTTCAAATAATATGTTTTAATGACCTATGAATATTTTACACATAATATAAACTTGTATTGGGTGTATTTATGTTTTTCACACATAATTATTTCATTGATTTATCCTTAATATAATGATACAATCTTTGTAAGGGACTACATCTCAATCTCCTTTTATTGAGGCATATCTCGATATTGTGCACCTTTAATATCCTAAAAGGTGTATATACAACCCTTTTAACATTTTATATCATTAATTTATATATTATCATGATATTTAAAGTTTTGTTTGATGTTATTCTTTAATTATTTTTATTTAAGTGTTTCTCAAGTGTTACGAGACTCTTTAATTGAAACATTGTTTTAAATGTTTTAAAGATTTATTATTCTAAGTAATTCTCATTAATTCCCATGTTTTCAAAATTGCTTTCAGGATTTATTTATATAGAAATATATGTTTTAAAATTATAACTCTCAAATTTATTTTAAAATTTTCAAAGTGTTATGGGACACTATGATTCAAAAATATCTTTATTAAATGTTTTAAATGGTTTTGGAAATCGATAGAATATTTTAATATCTTGAATTGATTTATTGTGTTTGATGAGTTAAATGTTCATAAATTCCATATTTTATGTGTTATGATTATGTAATGGTAATTGAACATTTGATGAGTGGTTTTGTGATAAACTTAGGGCAGGTGATCCTGAGATAGCTCTCCAATGCATTGGGTAATGTGACGGAGGTAAACATTAATTTTTCTCCTAAGAGATTTAGGGAATATACTATGATGGGTATTCCAAACATAACTCTCTTTGTAAGTGTGAAATATACAATATAAGAATGTTATATATTCCACAATCTACCTTTATGATTTATGATTTTTGTGTGTTATTCATAAATCTTATGATTTCATGAGGTATGTTAAAGAGATATACTTTATGATTGAAAAGTATGATTTCTTGATTTGTATGTATTCATGGACTAATGTTTTCTTCCCTTGGTGTATATCCCTTACTGAGATTTTTATGCACATCCCAAGTTTTTGAGAAAAAAAATCAGAATGTAAGGAAGGGTAAGAGAAAGGAAAAATTCAGAAATATTTTTATCAAGAAAATAATTCTTGTTTTAATCAAGGAGTTTTATTGTTGTGAAAACATTAGTTATAGTATAAATGTCTACTTTGTAATATTTTAGATGTAATGTAATAGTTATGGCCTAATAATAGAAAAATTTAAACCTAAAATGATCCTCGATATAAATTCTTTACATAACTCAAGATTATGTAATGTTTAAGGCTAGGGATTTATAGTTGGTATTAGAGGTCGGTTTACATAACTTTAGAGGTTAGGGTGTTATTTAAGCATAAGAGACATAATAATAATGGTTGGCTTATTATAAAGAGAAGTAGTTATTTTAGATAAATTGAATGAGTGTAAGATAACATGAATAAGTATATCTTAGTGTTTACCCTTATCATAAGATAGTATATGATGATTTTACTAATATAATAACACTGACCTTTTTGGTTTTAGTAAATGGATTGATCTTATAAGAGATAAAGTAACAATGGATGTGACGGAAACTATGGTAGTTTTTTGAATAAGAAACCAAATGAAATGGGAGCTGAGATGCGATCTCTTATGGTTATATCCATCCAACTATATAGAGTCATGATTGACCACTTGAACCTTGGTGATTTTTATAAGGTATCGTATATGTGAGAAACAAATCCATATATAAGTTTAGGTAATAATCATAACGGTAAGTATATTCAAAAACCTATGTGTCAAGGATGTGGAAAAAAGCACCTAGAAATATGCTTCAAAGGGAAGGGATGATGTTATAAATTTGGTAATGAAGGTAATAAATCAATAACCAATCATGGAAAAAGGAAGCGTTCAACTGACTATAGGAAAGGGAAATAAGTTCTTTCCAAGTGATAAATTGAATGTTTTAAATGTGGTGTGCTTGTTAATTATAAAAAAAGATGTCATGTGAAAAATGTTTGGGAATGTGATAAAAAATACTATACAAATATATGTTTACCAATACCTAATTCCATTCTAATTGAGGATTAGGAAACTGAAAATGACCTATGAAAGGTATGGATTATTTCTTTGCTGATGTTTTCACATTATTGAATCTTTGGATATGATTTATAATTTTATTTGTAGGAAATAAGTATTAAGAAATACGTTGTAAAAAAATGGTTAAGGGATCATGAAGAATTCTGGATTATTAAGATGTCAACGTTTTATAAATTCGAGGTTTATGAGACATTTCTAGGTGATGAAATTTTTAAGAGTATTAATGCTCTTTTGTTGATGGGATTACTTTGGAATACTTTTCTCTTGTATCTGTAACACTGAAGTTTGTTTTGTGAAAATTATATTTTATGAAGAATTACTTTTATTTTGTGAATACATTTATAAATAACTATTTGGGTTTATATAATCCTTGAATTTGAGGAAATTATGGTTTATTACAGTTTGGGATGCAAATGCGATGTAAGAGATAACATTTGAGGTTAAAATAAGTTATGGTAATTTTTTTGGAATTTATCTAATTTTATTGAATGTTATAAAATTATATAGTTTTATGAAAAGTAAAATCCACAGGAAGGGTGACAACCCGTCGCATCCAGAAAGGTCGTGGTAATAGAACCCACTAGCCTACGTGAAGTCCCAGGTTATTATGAATTATTATTTTTAATTAAATGATTTTATGGATAAAGAATAAGTTGATTTTGGGAACTTATGATTTATCAAATGTATATCTTTATTATAGGAAAATTATTTGGTGATTAAGTGATGAAGGTTATTTTGGATGATGTTTTCTCTTTTAGTAACACTATATTCCTAAGGAAAATAGAATCCTATGGGATTTCATTTAAGGAGTAGTGGTTGAATTTTATTTTGGAGGAATATATGTTTTTATTATGGACAAATGGATATTTTGGTTGTTTATGGAAATGATTAACCTATCATGGAGAATATGTTATTAGTTTAATTACTTTTAATTATGACACTTTAAGAGTAGTCGATGTTACTTGGAGATAAATGATGACATTTATCAAGGAAGACTATGTGATAAAATATTTCTAAATTTTGGGTTTCCATATTAGCTTGAATTATTTTAAACAATTTTTAAGTACAATTGTTTATTGAAATGTCTTTTTTGAACGTTGGGTATTGTTTGTTGAATTTTTTAGATTAAAGGATTATTCTTTTCAGGGGATTATCTGATTTAATACTAACCATTTTGGTTTTGGTTAATGTCTAAAAATAGGGCAATATATAGTTAATATTTTTTGGATTATGTGATTCTATGTAAGTTTATTCTAGCACTTCAGGTATGAAAAAGTCATCTTGAGTACTCATAATTTAGAGAAAATATTAGTTTGTGGGGGAAATTTTTTAAAGGATGAAACTCTGATTGAAAAGTAAGTATATCCCCCTATGCTCCAAGTCAAACTCATAAATAAATTCCTCAACTTTATGAAAAGTAACTTAAAACAAAATGGTGTTCATTAACTTTTCCTACTGGGGAATCAAAGGCCATTTAACCCATCCCAATTTTATGGTTTTTTGGTAGTTAACTTTCTGTTGATCATGTTTTCTATCTCTCCATAAAAACATGACACATAGTTTCTCTTCCATAACCATGTTTTCTTACATGTAATTCTAGTATGTGTTATCTAAGGTGAACTTTTTACTTCTTTTTATTTCATTTAAAGTGATTTTTTTTTTACTCTTTTGCTGATGTGGGACTTTAAATGAAGTTTCTAAGCCAAATTTTAAAATTGGGAGGATGCAATTTCCAAAAGGGTAGAAGGATGTAATGACCGAGGTATTTATATAATAATACTTTTTTTCTACTAAGATTTATGAATAAGATATTATTTTTAAATTAAAGGGGATGCTTTTTCTGATAGCATACTCAACACAAAATAACAGGTTTCTTTGAAATCTTATGTTGCACACAACTTTGAGTTACACCAAAAAATAATATAATATTATTATTATTTTAAATGGTAGTTAACGCCTTGTCATTGTATTGGTGGAGATGAAAAAAAAACTAACTAAAATATTATTATAAAATTTTGTTAAATATCTTTACATTTATCTAATAAATTTTATAGGATTAAAATAAGAATGAATCTGATTTTAAGCATGAAAAAATCTAATATGTTTAAAAGTTCATTTTACCACCATTTGATGGAAAACCCTTTTTAAATATAGTTTTTTACACATTTATATGTTATATTTGACAAAATAAAATTATTATTTAGAATCAGAAAATAAAAATTTACTTTGGTTAAAATTTTGGTAATTTTCTCTTAAAGTTCGTTTTTTAATGAATAGTGAAAATATAGCATTTTCATTCAAAATTGTTTTTCATCTAATTTATTTTTATAGTTAGATTCAAATTTTAATTGGTTTTAAAGTGTAATTGGATTATGTTTTTATCATTTAATTCAATTTTTCTCATTGGAAGTAATTTCACCTTTTAATTGAACTTAAACACATGTCAATCTTTTGGTAGTTTTTTCTTCTTAAAACACTATTTTTGGTTTTGACAACGGGAATTAATTTTAAATTAATTACTGAAACATATTTGTTTTGAATTTGGAAAAATATATTCCATATTTTTAAGCATAATTTCCAAATTTTTTAATAGGTATATTTTATTTTTAGACATTATGAATAGTGACTTTAGTGATTATTTTATTTACCATGGTTAAAAGATAAATCTGGTAAATAAGGGTAAAAAAAATAATTTTATAATAATATTAAACTACACTAACACAGGTCCTAATTATATTTTTTGAGATATGTGAGACCATGGTCATCCTTGGGTGGATTTTTGGAACCCATGGATCCACTTGGATGTGAAAATGACATTTTCTAAGAATTAATTTAAAGTAAATAAAAATATAACATAAACATGTATCTTTTATTAAAATAATTTTTATATAGGGTAATATAAGCGATATCTTTAACTATAAATATTCAATAGAAATATAAAACTATTTAATATATCATGATATTTTATTTATAATTTTTATACATTAAATAAATAAATTTAATTATGACATAATGATGATGCAACGATTGCTTCATTAATAAAGGATTCAAATAAATGATATTATAAATGTTAAAATAAATTTAATCTATTTATTTTTATGACATATACTAATTTTTTGGATGATAATGACATATTATATTATATTTAATTCCTTTTTTTCTAAGTAATCAGGTTGTTATGAATTTCTAAAAAAGTCAATTATGAATAGTGTCCAAAATTGACATAATTCATAACTTAAAATGTAAAATATTTTATTAAATTATATTAAATTCCAAAAAATATAATATTCATCCAAATGGTTATGATAAGTCTAAAATTTTATTAATGACTATTTCATTATACATTTTTCATGTTTTGGTAACTGTTTTGATTCTCAAAGTGTTAAATTCTTGATAAAACGGCAAGAGTGAAAAAGGGTTAAATTAAATAGATAACGATTAAAAATATCCAAAACCTTTATAATTATTATTGGATTATTTTATTTAGACTTATATTCATCTTATATTCTCACTAAATTAATTTGGACTCATTAGTAAATGATATATAATTTATAATAAAATAATATTTCTAGACATTCCTAAAGTGCCCCTCCCCCCTCTTATAAAAAGTCACCAACTATACCCATTTAATAACACCTCTACATCCCATTTTATTGTCCATATTATACCCAAATAAGCTCCAAAAATACCTCCTTTACTCCTATAATCCTTACCTTTTGAATAAGGAAATTCAAGAAAGCCTTTTGGCTCAAAACGAAGGGAGTTACACATTTTAAGGGGTAGCGTCTTCTCTAGAGTTCATTTCCATTATTTTACTTCTTCACTCCCTATTCTATTATTATTATTTGATTACATAAAAAAATAAGTATCCTTAATATAATATTATGTTTTTATGAGAATTATTAGAACTACACTTACACACAGCGTCATCTAATGGATATTAACATACTCTTTATGTGGACGACGAACTATTGCCTCACGAAACGATGATTGTTCAATTTTCCCCTACAAACTATCATGGTGGCCATTATGATGGAACTGTATTTATATATGATATATATTATTTTTATATTTTTTATATGTTTATATATTTTTTATTTACATCATACATTAATGCTTTCTATAATGTGTAAATACGATAATTTCATTTGAGGGAGTACGAACTACCGCCCCCTCAAAGTTAAATGACTCATTCATGCCATACATGGAACGTATAAAGGAAGGTGTTAATGAAATTAGGTAACATATAAAATATATGATCTTATAATTTAACTATAATATACATATGTATCATTTAGTTTTCATTTCTTTAATATGAAAAATAAATGAAAGTAGCGTTCATGCGTACACACGGCCTACCATCTCCATGAACGGTGCATTTAATTTATTATCCCAAAATGTTATGTAATATTATAAATACATATATATACTAGATATATATGATATTTAAATCATTAATACTATTCTGTATATAATTTAATTTTGACCACATGGACATTTTGTGATTATATCAAGTTCATTTTCGACTCAAATACCAAATATCGACAAAATGATTGATATGAACATAAATAATTATGTAATTTTTATAACATGATGATAAGTAATATAAAATTAATAATAAACTTTAAGAAAGTTTTGAATCATGTAGATATTAACTGAAGTTTATTATTCATGAAGAACAGGTAACATACGTAATGAGTCAGACTCAAGGTAAGGGATATTCTTAACCCAATTTCCATTATTTTGGTTAACATTCTATTTCTTGATTATGTCATTATATGATTATGTATTAAATGAATTTTGATATCTTATATAGTATTTATTATTGATTTATATAGACTTATAGTGAATACACATAATCAATCTGTTTGATTAACAAAATAATCTTTATAAGGGAACCTTTCACCCTCCTCTTTTAGTCATAGACTTCTTTTATGTTATGTCTTTTAATTTCCATTTTCTTATGTTGGGATATGTTATTCTACATCCTTATTGCTTTAAATTTTACCATGTTATGAGATACAATTTTCTTTATCTCATCAACTCATTTTTTGAACATTTAAGTGACACTGTTAGGCTGCCGAATTTTCGAAAGAGAACTTCTAAACTCAATTTCCACTCATTGGGTTTTATGAATACTTCATTAATTGTTTTTTGACAAGATTATGTGTGGAATCACTATTTTTTTATTTTTGTTCTAATTTACAATTCCCTTTTTGTGGATATACTTTTTAAACACATAATCACCCCATTGATAAATTCTTATGTCATTTATACGAACTTTGTAAGGGAAATCATAGCTCAATATTAATTCATTGAGTTAAATATACATGCCATTGGTTTTGTTTTTCAAAGAATATATTTGAATGACCTATGATTATTTTACACTTAATATCCACTTATATTGGGTTTATTTATATTTTTCACACATAATTATTTCATTTATTTATCCTAAATCTAATGAAATGATCTTTGTAATGGACTACGTCTCAATCTCCTTTCATTGAGGCATATCTTGATATTGTGCAAATTTAATATCCTATAAGGTGTATATACAACCCTTTTTACATTTTATATCATGAATTCCTATATTCTCATGATATTCAAAGTTTATTTTGATGTTATTATTTAATTATTTTTATTCTAGTGTTTCTCAAGTGTTTCGATACTCTTCAACTGAAACATCATTTTAAATGTTTTAAAGATTTATTATTCTAAGTATGTATCATTAATGTCTATATTTTCAAAATGGTTTTAAGGATTTTTTTTATATGGACACATATGTTTTAAAATTATAACTCTTAAATTTATTTTAAAGTTTTCAAAGTGGTATGGAACACTTTGATTGAAATATATCTTTATTAAATGTTTTAAATGGTTTTGGAAAAGGATTTAATATTTCAATATCTTGAATTGATTTATTGTGTTTGATGAGTGAAATTTGGATAACTTCCATCTTATATGTTCTATGATTATGTAATGGTACTTTTAAATTTTATGGGTGGTTATGTGATAAACCTAGGGTGGATGAGCCCGATATAACTCTCCAATGCATTGGGTAACTTGACTGAGGTAAACATTAATGTTTCTCTTAAGATATTTAGAGAATATACTCTAATAGGTATTCCAAATGTAACTCCCTATTTAGCTATGAAATATACAATGTAAGTTTGTTTTGGATTCCACAAATTACCTTTATGATTTATGATTTCTATGTGTTATTCATAAATCTTATGATTTCATGAGGTATGTTAAAGAGTTATTCCTTATGATTTAAAAGTATGATTTATTGATTTATATGTATTCATGGACTAATTTTCTATTCATTTATTTTATATCCCTTGATAAGATTTTTATTCTCATCCAAAGTTTTTGAAAAAAAATTCACAGGGTTTAAGGAATGGAAAGAGAAAGGAAGATTTTAGGAAGATTTTTATCAAGAAAATAATTCTTTTTTTAATCAAGTAGTTTTATTGTTGTGAAAAAATTGGTTAGATTAGAAGGGTATACATTTTAATATTTAAGAAGTATTGTAATATTTATGGCCTAATTCTCTAAAACTCTAAACTTGAAAAGATCCTCAAGGTGAATTATTGACTTAACTCAAGATTATGTAATGTTTATGGATGGGGCCTTATAGTTGGTATTAGAGGTTAGTTTACATAACTTTATAGGTTAGGGTATTATATAAGCATAAGTGACATAGCCATAATGGTTATCATATTATAAAGAGTCATAGTTATTTTAGATAACATTAATGAGTTTAAGATAACATGAATAAGTATATATTAGTTTTTACCCTCCTTATAAAATATAATATGATGATTTTACTGATATACTCACATTGACCATTTTAGTTTTAGTAAATGGACGGATCTAGCAGGCACTAAAGTAACAATTGATGTGAAGGAAACTGCAGTTAATTTCTGAAGAAACAATTGAATGAAATGGGAGGTACAATGATAAATCTTCTGTTTATTCTCAAATAACTATCTAGAGTCATGATTGACCACTTAAACCTTAGATATTTTTATAAGGCATAGTATATGTGATAAACAAATCCCTATGGAAGTCCAGGTAATAATCATAAAGCTAAGTATATTCAAAAACCTATGTGTCAAGGATGTGGAAAGAAACACCTTGGAAAATGATTCATAGGGACTGGAAGATGTTATAGATGTGGTAATGAAGGTCATAAAGAAATAACCTGTTATGAAAAAAGGAATCATTCAGCTGACTCCTAGAAAGGGTAAGAAGTTCTTTCTAAGGGATAAATTGAATGTTTTAAATGTGGTGTGCATAGTCGTTATGAAAATAAATGGACAACAAAGAAGGTTCGGGAATGGGATCAGTAGGACCATACAAAATATGTTTACTAATATATAATTTCATTCTAATTTACTATGAGGAAATTGACATTGACCTATGAAAGGTATGGATTATTTCTTATCTGATGTTTTAACATTATTGAATCTTAGGATATGATTCATGATTTTGTTTCTACAAAATAAGTATTATGGAATAAGTTGTAAAAAATAGTTAAGGGATCATGAAGAATATTGGATGATTAATATGTCTACATTTTAGAAATTTGAGGGTTATGATAGATATTTGGGTGATGAAATGTTTAAAATTATTAATGATCTTTTGTTGATGGGATTACTTTGAAAGAATTTTCTATTGTATGTGTTACCCTGAAGTTTGTTATGTGAAAATTCTATTTGAGGAATAATTATCTTTTCTTTTTTGTATATAGTTATAAATAACCATTTGTGTTTATATGATCCTTAAATTTGAGGTAATTACGGGTTATTACTTTTTTGGGATGAAAATGCGAGGTATGAGATAACATTAGAGGTTAAAATATCTTATGGTTATCTTTGAAGAATTTATCTCATTTTTTGGAATGTTATAAAATTATATAGTTTTAGAAAAATTACAAACCACAGGAAGGGTCACAACCCATTTCACCAGGCACGGTCACGGGAATCAAACCCACAACTGAAGGGTGACGAGGGTGCATCACCTACCACAGGCTTACATGATGTCCCTAGTTAGTATGACTTGTTATTTTTAGTTAAATGGTTTTATGGATCAATTAAAAGTTTATTTTTGGAACTAATGATTTATTAAATAGATATCCTTGGTATATAAAATTATTTGGTGATTAAGTAATCAAGGTTATTTTGTAAGACGTTTGATCTTTTGGGAATACTATATACCTAAGGAAAATAGAATACTATGGGATTTCATTTGAGGAGGAATGGTTGAATTTTTTTTCGGATGAATCTATATTTTTATTGTGTACATATGGAGATTTGGGTTATTTATGTAAATGATTAACCTATCACGGATAATATATGATTAGGTTAATTACTTTTAAGTATGATACTTTAAGATTAGTTGTTGTTATTTGGAGATAAATGTTAACATTTATTATGGAAGACTATGTGATCAAATTCTTATAAATTTTGGGCTTCCATCTTAGTTTGAATAATTTTAAATAATTTTAAGGACAATTGTTTATTGAATGGTCTTTTTTGAACTTCGGGTATTGTTTTTTGAATTTTGAAGATTAAAGGATTATTCTTTTCGGGGGATTATCTGATCTTGTACTAACCATTTTGGTTTTTTTTAATGTCTAAAGATAGGTGAAATATATAGTTCATATTTTGTGGATCATGTGACTATATAGAAGTTAATTCTATCACTTTAGGTATGCCCAAGTCATCTAGAGTACTCATCGTTTGTAGAAAAGATGAGTTTTAGGTAGAAATTTATTAAAGGATGGAACTCTACTTGAAAAGTAAGTATATATCCTTATGTTCTTAGTCAATATCATAAATAAATTCCTCAACTTTATGAAAATAAACATAAAAAAAAATCGTTCACTTTTCCTACTGGGGAATCAAATAACATTTAACCCATACCAATTTTATGGTTTTCTTGTAGTTAACTTTCTCTTGATCATGTTTTCTATCACTCTCCATCAGAACTTGAAACTTAATTTCTCTTCCATATCTATGTTTTCCTACATGGAATCATAGTATGTGTTATATTGGGTGACCTTTTTACTTATATTTAGTTATTTTAACTTGACAGTATTATTGACTCTTTTTCCTATGTGGTACTATCAATGAAGTTTTTTAGCCCAGTTTTAAAATTGTGAGGACGCAATTTCCAAAAGGGGGGATGGATGTAATGACCCAGCTATTTATAGAATAATACTTTTTTCAATTCTATTAATATTTATGAATAATATATTACTTTTACATTAAAGGGGATTCTTTTTCCAATAGCGTACTCAATATGAAATAATTGGTTTCTTTGAAATCTTACATTACACACAACTTTGAGTTATATTGAAAAATAATATAATAATTTTATTGTTTTAAATGGAAGTTAACGCCTATCCATTGTATTGGTGAAGATGAACAGAACTAACTACAATATTATTATACATTTTTTTAAATACCTTTACATTTATCCAATAAATTTTAGAGGCTTAAAATAAGAATTAATACGATTTTATGCATGAAATGCGCTTATATTTTCAAAAGGTCGTTTTACCACCTTTTGATGGTGAATGCATTTCAAATCTAGTTGTTGACACCTTTATATGATTTATTTGAAAAAATAAACTTCTTATTTATAATAGGGACTTCAAAATTTAATCTGGTTAAAATTTTGGTAATTTTCTAATAAAGTTCATTTTTTAATGAATAGTGAAAAATAATGCATTTTAATTCAAAACTGCCTTTTCATATAATTTATTTATATAGTTAGATTGTACTATTAATTGATTTTAAATTTTAATTGGATTATGTTTTTATTATTTAATCCAATTTTGGTCATTGGAAGCAATTTCACATTTTAATTAGACCTAAACACATGTCAATCTTTTGGTAGTTTTTACTTCTTAAAAATATGCTTTTAGGTTTTGACAATGGTAATTAATTTTAAATTAATTACTGAAACTTCTATGTTTTGAATTTGGAAAAATTGATTCCATATTTGGAATCATAAGGTACAAATTTTATGAATATTTAGATTTTATTTTTAGACATTATGAATAGTAACTTCAGTAATTATTTTGTTTACCATGGTTAAAAGGTAAATCTGGTAAATAAGGATAAAAAATAATATTATAATAATATTAAAATACTGTAACACATTTTATAATCCTATTTTATGAGATATGTTCAACCATGTGCATCCTTTGGTCTATTTTCGGACCCCATGGAGCCATTTGGATGTGAAAATGACATTTTATAATAATTAATTTAAAGTAAAGAAAAATATAACATGAACATGTATATTTTACTAAAACAATTTTTAAATGATGTTATGTAAGTAATAAATTATACTATAAATATTCAGTATAAATATAAAAATATTTAATATATCATGATATTTTATTTATAATTTTTATACAATAAATAAATAAATTTAATTATGACACAATGATGATGCATTTATTGCTTAATTAATAAAAGATTAAAATAAATGATATTATAAATGTTAAAATAAATTTAATATGATTATTTTTATTTCATAAACGAATTTTATGGATGTTGACGCTCCTTTTTTGTCACAGAGTCCAAAGGAATGTAAAGGGAAATGACTTAGCACAAATTGATTCATCCTTTGAAGAAAATATCAATAATCGACAAAGGGATGAACAAGGACAACATTGCCCATAGGTCTCACAAGTTCCCTCATAGTCACGCAAGTCCACTTGCGCGATGCATGATAGTCGTGCAAGTGACTTGCGCGACCTAAGTGATAACCTCCCGGGGTCTTCTTCTGCCTATAAATAGGCCCTGTGGGCCCCCCATTTGAGGGAGGATTTTTTCCAAAAACTCGGATTTGAGATCCCGGTGCCCTAGTCTCTTCTCCAAGCTTCCGAAACACTTATAAGGTAATTTATTACCTATAATGGAAGATCTAAAGAGGGGGAGGAAGGCCTAAGTGTTGAAACTCATCAACACTTGCGTGCCTGAGTGGCTAGCCCTTAAGGGAAAAGGAAAGACTTGCGTGCCGCCTTACTCCTTCAATAAAACTTGTGCGCCCCGCTTCTAGAAGAACCTCAAGAGGATTCTAAATGCTTTAACCAAGATTCGCTCAAGTATTACCCTGCTGGTTAACCATCGTGCAAGTACCCATGTGTCACGCAGGTATAATTGCGCGACCAGGACTTGCGCGCCCACGCAGTACCTACGCGCCTGCCAGGACTTGCGCGCCCCTACCTTTTTGGGTGCCTTTCTTTCTCATTTCACCCCTCTTAAGCCATTCCACCTCTCCTATTCAAGATTCAATCTTCAAGACACTCTTCAAATCCATTTATGTCATGATTTCTTGATTTGGATTCCTTATCTAAAATGAACTCTGTGGAATATCTCTCAAAACCTAGTGATTTACACATCTTTATGTCACTAAAAAATTGAGATTTCATTCATTCAACCTCATCCTTTAAGATGAGAGAACCCCTTAACCTGGGCCTCCTTTTCAGGAATAAGCCCCAGTCATAATTCTCAAATCTGGGCATCCTCCTTAGGAGTAAGCCCCAACCATAATTCTCTTAACCTGATCCTCATTTTCAGGAGTAAGACCCAGTCTCAAATATGGGCATCCTCTTCAGGAGTAAGCCCCAAGCCCCTTAATTTTTCAAATCTCTTAACATGGGCCTCCTTTTCAAGAGTAATCCCGAGTCTTAATTTCTCTTAACCAGTCCTAATTTACGTTTGATCTGGGATTCCTTTTCAGGAGTAAAACCCAATCATAAGTCATATCCTAATTTGGGCCTCCTTTTCAGGAGTAAGCCCCAAGTTAGAGTATTAAAAATCTCCATGAAGCACATATACCATTATGAACCATGTTCCTGGATTTCTTCCCTAAAGTAAATCCTAACCTTCATTTATCTGGGCAGTCATACATACCTAAGCCCCACATTATTTCTTATGATTGTATCTTTCATGGCACAATTATCTAATTTTTTTACTAATACCTCTTAATTCTCACACCGAGAATGACTCACGTGAGCTTAGAGTGTAAAAGTAATTATGACATCCTTCTTTGAGCCATCAATCATAAACATCATACTCCCTTACTCGAACTACGTGGGTTCTGATTCCTTTTATAAACAAAGGATACGTAGGTATCCCATCTGTGGGTTCGATCCCAACTCTGAAATAATTCATGCCCTTCTGAATGACAATGAACTTCAAGTGCCCCACTGAGTGGCTTTAAAACCATTATGGTCATCATAAGGACCAAGATACATTTACGTATCAAAGGATACCATTGACTATGAATCTCTAACAAATACAGATGATTCATTATCAGTGAAGAACCTCGAATACATATAAAAGATTATCTAAATTTCCTACATATCGATCATTGATTGTCAGATCTAATGGAAAACTCAATTTATATTTGGAAATGTAATAAGGATTCAAGAACATAACCTAAATCTATAAAGAGAGTCTCGGAGTAGACAATAATTCCCCTCAAAAAGGTGTGATGAGTCCGACCTCCCATCCTCTCGACCAATGAAAATTCCTAAGCCTCATTAGTCTATAAACTAATGAGAACCTACCTTTGGAAAGTAGGTCTGAATGTATGTGGAATCATTGGATGTTTCCGGTTCTACGAACAAACCCATTAGAAACCGATCGGAATGTTTGAACCTCCCATCAAAGGAGGTCATCCCCAAAATTTGAGGGAAACAAAAATGGTGAACCCAACATGAATCCTTAACCAAGTTAAAATGATGTTTTACCTATTTGTTAGGCCCCTATTTAAAACTCAATAACAGGGTCAACAAAAAAAATCATTGACATATGTGCTCATCCAAAAGATATAGTGGCTGAATTTATCTTGATTACATTTGTTATATCAAATAGGCACTCTTTTACAAGATCTTATGCATTTCTAGAATGTATGATCTCAAGTTCACATCTGTGAATACTACTGCTACAAATGCCACTGCTGCTACTCCTGTTGGATCGTCGTTCGCTCTAAGGATGATATCACCTACTCAGCATCTTCAACGTTGGGTATCAAATGTGCTGGCTGAGGAGTATCGTCAACATGGTACCATCCCAACTCTGGAGGCTGCCCAACAAGCCCTCCAAGTAAACAACTCACATCGATCATTCGGACAACGACGGACAGTGATCAAGAAGCAGGCGGTGCTGACTACTGTCTCCAACCGTTTCGAGTCGTTATCCCCGGAACGCAATCACCATTCTCTCCCTTATTATGGGGAGGTGAATGAGCAGGTCCCTCAGGGCCTTAATTCAAATAGACAAGAGTCCTTCCTAAGGGATCCCACCAACAATCGCTGCCAGACTCGTGTGGCAGTGCGCCCTCAACATGATGAGGGTACCCACTACAAGCATTCGGCTCAGGTTCCTCGAACTCGAGCAGGCAAGACGAATCGCCAGAGGCGAAGTCCGGTTAACAGTGAGCAGGTTCTCATCTCTTCCATCTCTGGAGAAGTCCACCAACCTCACTTGGTGGCAAGCAACGAGCAGGCACACACACCTTCCCATTTTAATTCTGATGTCTAGAAGGCTCATCTGGCAGCATCACGGCAATCCCGCCAGGCAATTCTGGCGGAGTACTATAGGCAGGAACATACACCTGTTTATACATCATTAGCTAGTCAGCAGGCTCATCTGACTACATATGATGGATCTCGTCAACTACATTTGGCGAAGTGTAATCAGTAGGCACATACACCTGCTAGTACTAATCAAGCCTACCAACAGTCTCACTTGGTAGCATTCGGGGAAGTTAGTCGGAAAGCCCCGACAAAAAATAGGAGGCAGAATCAACTTTCTGGCCCCACACTTGAGTATTGTCAGGATTCACTGACAGTAGAAGGAGGATAGGAGCAGGCACATACACCTACTCCAAGCCCGGAATGGACGTATATTCCCGTTCTGGCAGTTGAAGTCACCAATCATATTCTATCAATGGTGAAAGAGAAGAATCAAATCCCTACTCATATTCTGGATGCCTGCCAGGATATTATAACAACTTCAGCGGCATCTCAGGGAAAGACACATAAATCTATCCCTACCAATGGAGTGACACATCAACAATTCACTCCGGAACAGACACACACATCTTTTCCAGTCCAAGAGGGTTGTGGGGAATACTCCCCCATATCATACGGACAACTAAGTCAGGAACATAAAACTGATTTGAGTGGATATCGTCATCCTAACCTGGCCATCTTTTCCGATCAGGCATATACACCTGCTCAGAGCAGCCAGTTTCATCAACAAGTGGTTTCCAAGGCGAGTAAGAAGGTGTCTAAGAAAAAGACCCGCCCAGCACAGTCAGGAGATCAAGATCCAATCTGTAACAAGGCCTTGCTCGATGCTGGAGTTCTTGAAGCCCTCAGACAATTATCTATTGAAATTCAAGATTCTAATACCTCATTTCCCAATAGTGGGAACATTAATTTCGAAGGTCTTCAACAGACACTTCCTCATGAAGGCTTGCTTCAGGACAATTTGGTCGATCTCGAAGTTTCATCTTCGGATGAGAGCCACAGGAACCCTCTGTGTCGTCACAAGACCAAGGAGCAAGAGATCTCATCTTTTTTGTAACCCAATATGGTGGTCCTCCCCATGATGATGAATTTCACTGCAAAAGTCCTCTCCACGGTAGTGATGTACATTGCATGCAAAATGCTCCAGTGGAAAATGTAGTGCCGAGAAATCCCTCTTATCTTGAGGCACTTGAAAATGAGAAACCAGTAATATCTGAAGCTTCATCGCTAGCAGGTGAAATACTTTCTCAATTAGAAGATAGCCCAGGGTGTAGGTCATTCTCAAAACCACCCCTAAGTCATGCATCTTCTAGTTTGATAAATTATTTCTCTACCAATACTGTTGAATCTAATGAACCAACAAGGAAACACCAACTCTGGTCAAATCAGGTAGAATAATATTCATCAAATTATAAAGAGAAAATGCTGAACATGAGAAAACAACTGGCGAAAGGTGAAGTGCCAGTCATGTTTTGGCCTCTAGCTGACTCTCAGTATGACATTCCAGAAATGTTGATGGAAGATGAAATTCATGATATTCGTCTCAACATATGGAAAACTCTTTGTTAGTTGAAAAAGAAAGTATTATCTTATGATGAATATGAAAATCATCTTAAGATAATAGAAGGGTTACAATGTCATATTGATTTGGCGTCTCTATCAGTCTCTCAATATCCGAAGGCTGAAAAGCAGCAGAGAGCCCTTCAACGTTCATGCTTTGGCACATTAAGAATATTGTGTCAGTTAATTTCCAATGCCCCATCTGGTATTTGTGTCAGAGGATGGGGTGTTCATGGAGCACTGCATTTGATGGTGCTCTCCAGTCAGCAAAGCCCACCGAAAATGGTATCATTCAATGTTATTGCCCATGGTCGGCCATAGTCAATGGGCTTTGTTTGTAATCAAAAGCTTGTCCAAGAACAGGCTTCAACTAGTTCCTCTCAAAATAAAGAATACAGAGAACAATTTGTTGAATTACTCTTGCATCAAGCAAATGAGAATATTGAACAGGCCTCTCGTTTGGAGAAATAACGTCACCAAGTGATAGAAGTGTCAGAAATCATACAATGGTCTTTTGAACCGGGTGATAAAAGTGGATACAGGTTAATGCATCCAGCTAATTTCTGGACTAAGGTTCGCAAGATCAGGAGAGCTTTTAAAAAAGTCTTATACATAGCATGTCAAGAGCCACCCCATCTCGCCAGACTGGGGACTCTTTTAAACAAACCCTCAGAATCAACAAATAAGATTCGAGTAGTTGAGAAGGAATAGCCCTAGTCCACTGGACTGGGGACTTTTTCAAATCATCAATCCCCTCCTCGGAGAAAGTCTGTTTTTTCTCGATTGGAGAAGAAGACTCAAGAGGAACGAAGAGCCAAATTATCAGGAGATTCCCTCCAAATTACGGTTCGTCAAGAAGTTCCTGAGGGATTGAATCAACAAAAGGCAATGTCTCATCAAAGACATGTAAGAAGACAATATCACAGAAATGCTGATAGAAGGGATGCGATGAGTTATGCATCAATCAATGTCATAAATGCTGTTGTTTCTGATCCACCAGATGAGGCTCACTCAGGGGACTCAGATGAAGAGGTTCCTGCTCAAGAAGATGTATTCCCCGACACAAATGAAGAAGGTGTGCGTACACGAAGTCAAAGGATTACTCAGAACCTGGGTAATCCTTCGAGTAACCCACTTCCCCCTCTCCGAAAAGGATCCAACAAAGGTAAGGGAAAGAACCAGGTTATATATCTTTCCTCTGGAGAAGGTAAATGTCTCTCACTAGAGCAAAGGTTTGCACAACAGGAGGAAGAAATGAAGGAATTAAGAAGGTTGAATGCAGAACTACTTTAGAGTAGTCTTCTTTTTAAGCATGCTGGAGTCATTCATCCAAAGAAATTTTTTGCAGCTACTGAGATGGATCAATAATATCCTCCTCTATCATTACACCCTCACAGGTCTAATCCTACGGGTCAAGTGCAACAACATTTGGAAGTGCTACCATCAGTTGTAGCACCAATCACCACATTTTTCCAAGCTCCAGTCATTGCACCTACCCAAGTCCAAGTTCAACCTGATGTTTCTCAAAAGTTAATAACTAATATTGAGTCATTAACAGCTCGGTTAGAAACTATGGAAGGGAAACGTGCGCAAGTTCAACCAGAAAATAAATTTTACCCTGAATTGGTAGATTCAATATCTCCTCCATCCAGTTTTGGGAACCTTGTATTTCCTATTTTCAATGGATCAGGTGATCCTGAACATCATTTGATGCATTACGTGTATTATTGTGATCCTATGATGGGAACTCCGGAGCAGCAAGAAGCAGTGAAACTCAGATGCTTCGTATGAACCTTGCAAGGACCATCTTTTGTCTAGTATACCAGCATGCAATCCCGGTCAATTACCAGATGGGAGGATCTTCACCAAAAATTCCTCCTTTAGTTCAGCTCAACTTTGCCAAAGACAAAAGTTTTCAATCTTACAAACTATAAGCAAAGGGAGAATTAAAGGGTCTCTAATTTCATTGTTCGATGGAAGGGATTAACATATTCCTTGATTTTATCACTCCCTCAAGAAGAACTATTGCCAATATGTGTGGAAAATCTGTGTGACGAATTACGTACGCCGTTAATCCCTGTAAATGCACAGGAGGGTTTCGAGACCTTACTTCAATCACTCAGCAGATTGAATATTCCCTTATACAGGATAAGGCTAAATCTCGTGTAATTCCATCATCTCCAAGAAGGATAATGGGTAAAGCAGAAACTGCTATAGTTATGCTTAAACAAGCACCTGTACCTATTTCTACCTCAAAACCTTCATCTTCTTGAAGGGATCCACCTTCTGAGCACCAACAACAAAGGTTGTTTTGTCCAGACGATCAAAGAGATCAAAGACAAAAAAAAATTGAGGGTCTGAAGAGAAAAACATACTCTTTCCGAAATGAACAAGTTCTGAGTTATTTCATTTTGGCTCTGGAAAACAATTTGGTTCAATTGCCAATGCCCAAGAGGCCAAACAAGAAAGGATATGAAGACCATCCCAATTATTTACCTTTTCATCAAATGTTGGGGCATCCCATCCAGGAGTGTTTTGTCTTCAAAGACCTCCTGCAAAAGATGGTCGACTCGAGACAAGTCAAATTGAAAGGTTCTTCAGCTCAGGTAACATGTGTTACTGCTATAGTTCCAGAGGAGAAAGGAGAATGGTAAGAAGTAAAAAGAAAAAATGCACAGAAGTATGATGATTTGATGGTCATAAAGACAATCAATCGAACTCATGCTATTTTTCGAACACAATTAAAGAAACCAATTGTGTATTCTTCCATGAATGTTGCGGCAAAACCATCTTCGTTAGAGGGAAAGTACTCAAAGAAACAGCATGATTCAAAGAAAGAAAAAGAATCAGAAGAAGATGAGTATGTGTCAAATCCTAAGTTGTCTTTGACTTTGGTGGTCTTCATGCCATCTACTTCAAAGCCACGGGCACCTCCCCACCAAACGACACAGCCTAAACAGGCTAATCAGGAAGAGTCTTCATCAGATGAAGAGCTAATCTTTGGTTCTGTTAATATGATTCAATTAACAGATCCATATGCCAGTTGCAGTTTTGATTTCAATGGTCCTGAATTCCCTATATCAAACAGGGGAATCAGAGGAAGTTCCAGGGGCTCGGGATACAGGGGAAGACGTGGATCTTTCAGAAGCCACTATTCCAATTCTACCCCTACTAGAACTGTTTACGCAGCAGAAACTCGTGGTAGAGCCCTTCAACGAGCTCAACAAGAACAAGAAAGTTATTCTACCAATAGCACATTCAGTCCTGGCATAGTTATTTTGGAAGACCGGTTGAAGGTTCCATCTTCTTCCTCTCAGCAAGTAAATGGATCTAATCGGTCTAATCTTCCAAAACCAGGAATATTGCCAACTCCTATCCCGATACAAGATGCATCAACTTCCAAATCATCTTCTTCCAAGGTACCTACTAAACCACATATTTCTATTGGGAAACACAGACCTCTGGATAAAAAGTATGATATATTGAAACACTTGGCCCAAGTACCATCCAAGTTATCAATTCTGGATGCTCTGAATCTATCAAAAGATCTTTGGGAAGCACTCATCAAGGCATTGTCAAGTCCTCAAGAGTTTGAAACTGAAATTTCTGCAGCTGAAGTCTATCACCTAGAGAATAATCCTGCAGAATTCCATGCAATAACATCTTTTACTGATGAAGATGAAGATGATGTTGTGCATAGACATATTAGACCATTTTACTTATCTGGAAAGTTCAATGGCGTAGACATATGAAGAACTTTCATTGACAATGGTTCAGGAGTCAACCTCGTGCCCATTCGTACACTTTGTCGATTGGGCCCCACAGAATCCGATTTATCTCCTTCTACCATGATGTTACAAGGATATGATAAAAATGAACAAGAACCACTGGGCGAAGTTACACTCAGAACTCAGTTTGTAGATCTTGTATCCAATTCAGATTTCATGGTTGTTGATCAAGACTCAGCCTTCAACATCTTTCTTGGAAGACCCTGGCTACATCAACATGCGGTGATCCCTTCATCATACCATCAATGTCTCAAATATTGTTTCGATGGTCTAGTTGGGACATTGTATGGTGATAAGGCCCCATTCAAGACATGTGAGTCTCAATACATTGAGGCGGAATTCTATCACATGAAGGGAAGGGATAAATCCACAACAAAGAAGATTACCAAAGTTAATGCTCCATATGGTTTGGAGAAAATTCCAGTAAATCCATTTACACATGTGAGTACAGATTATGTGTTGCCTATCAGTAAAATTGACAAGATATACCCAAATCAAAATACTCTTATGGAAAGATCCATAATGCCAATTACGGCAATCGAGCCAGACAACATGGGAGAAATTGGTAATCTACCAAGCAGTGATGAAAGTACAAATGGTGACGTCTTCATTTCATCTACTGAAATCCAACAAGTCTATGCTTTTCCAATTAGTCCAGAAGAAGTTATAGCAACATCAGAGGTGAACAATGATATAGATTCTCAATCCATCATCTCCACTTTATTACCCAAAGAAGACCCTTCATCATCAATCGGGTCAGAAATGGAAGATTCTTCTTCAAGATATGCAAATTTTGACATCTCTTCAGATCATGAAAATTCTACTTTATCATCTACTATGAAAGTAGAAACGGAAGAAATAATACATGATGAAGAAGAAGAGGAAAATCTCAGAGATTCTCCTCCAGCATTTGAAGAGGGTATCTCTACCACTGTGGATGAACTCAGAGAAATAAATCTGGGTACAAAAGAAGATCCACGCCCCAATTTAATCAGTGCGGCCATGACTCTTGAAGAGCAAGAGATGTATATTTATTTTCTAAAGAAAAATAGAGATATATTTTCCTGGAACTATACAGAAATACCCGATCTTGATCCTGATGTTGCTACTCATCATTTGGGTTTACCAAAAGAACATCGAGGATTTAAGCAAGCCGCAAGAAGAACACACCCAACTTATGCTTCCAAAATTTAAGCTAAAGTGGATAAGCTTATCAAAGCTAACTTCATCAGAGAAGTTCAATATACCAAATAGTTGTCTAATATTGTCCCTGTAAAGAAGAATAACGGACAAATTAGAGTTTTCATTGATTTCAGAGATCTTAATCGGTATTATCCTAAGGATGATTTCCCAGTTCCGATTACAGAACATTTAATTGATGCAACAGCTGGCTATGAAGCACTTTCCTTCATGGATGGATATTCCGGATATAATCAGATCTGAATGGCCCTAGAAGACAAGGAATCTAGAGCCTTCAGATCCCCTCAGGGTGTGTTTTGCTACCGGGTAATGCCCTTTGGATTAAAAATGTAGGTTCAACTTATCAGCGTGCCATGCATCATATCTTCAAACCCTTCTAGGGAAGTTTGTTGAATTCTATGTAGACAATTTGGTAGTTAAATACAAACAACGCTCTAAACTTGGCTGATTTGGAAGTCATATTCCGCAAGCTTCGACAATATAATTTCAATATAAACCCCTTAAAATGTCCTTTTGGGGTAACCTCAGGAAACTTTCTCGGCTTTGTTGTACGCCATCGTGGTATTGAAGTCGATCCTGAGAAGACCAAGTCAATCCATGGTATGTAACCTCCTCAAAATTTGAAATAATTAAGAGGACTTCAAGGACACTTAGCCTATATTCGGCGTTTCATCGCCAATTTAGCAGGAAAAAGTTTACCCTTCACCAAATTGATGAAGAAGGGAGTCACTTACCAGTGGACTGAAGAATGTCAAGAAGCATTCGATATTATCAAGAAATACCTCTTGAGTCCACCGATACTCATGCCACCTGTTGAAGAAAGACCACTTATCCTCTACGTGACAGCTCTAGAGTGATCATTGGGTGCCTTTCTTACTCAAAAGAATGATGTTGGGAATGAAAACAGCTTCTACTATCTCAGTTGAACCATGATTGAAGCAGAAACCTGGTATTCAAGTATTGAGAAGTGCTTCCTGGCATTAATCTTTGCAGTTCAGAAGTTGAGACACTACCTGCAACATCATGAGGTCCAATTGGTATCTCGCAATAACCCGCTCAAATTCATCCTTAGTTTTCCAATGCTTACAAAACGTCTGGCAAGGTGGGCAGTTAATTTGCAGCAATTCTACATTCAGTATGTGTCTCAAAAGGCGATAAAGGTCCAAGCTCTGGCTGATTTCCTAGCTGAACACCCTTCAGTGGAAAACACATATTCATATATTGAACTCCCTGATGAGGAATTCTTCTATATTCAAGAAATTCCTCAGGCATGGGAAATGTATTTTGATGGTGCTTCCAGAAGTCCAACAGGGAGGAAAATGGAAAATACTAAATTCAACAAAGTTGGATTTGGAATTGTGCTCATTTCTCTAGAAAAGGAAGTGTTACCTTATTCCTTCTTATTGTGGGAAGGTGGTACCAATAATAAAGAAGAATACCAAGCTCTCATCGTAGGCTTGGAATTAGCACTTCAAGCACAAGTGAATCACTTAAAGGTGAAAGGTGATTCAGACCTGATAATCAAACAAGTCAATGGGGATTATGCCATCAGAAAAGAAGAACTAATCCCTTTATATGATTACGTCAGAGAGTTAATGGCGGAATTCCCTTTGGAACCGACATTTTCTTATGTCCCAAGATCACAAACTACTCAAGCTGATGCACTGGATAATATAGCCACAACTCTGGCAGATCCAAATCGGGACGAGACAACCATCAGTATTGCCCACTGTAGTGCAATTTCACCTTATGTTCAAATCAGAACAGAGGAAATTAATGAAATTTGTCCCATTCCTGAACCGTATGGTCATACTACAGGATGGATTTCACCTATCAGGGAATACCTTCAAAATGGAACACTTCCACCTGATAGAGCTGAGAAAGAACAAATACGGCGACATGTGGTCAATTTTACTCTTTATGATAGCCCAGATCACCTAGAGAAAATTCTCTACAAATGTTGTTTTGATGGAGTTCTCTTCAGATGCATTGATGTTGAAGAGACAATGGCTGTCATGAAAGAAGTGCATGCAAGAGTCTATGGTGCCCACCAGTTTGGACATAGACTGTCTGATCAGATTTGAAGGCTTGAATACTTTTTGCCTTCAATGATACGATATTGTGTCAATTTTAAAAAGAAGTGGCATTCATGCCAAGTACATGCCAACTTCATTCATCAACCTCCAGAGTTTCTTCATACAGCTAAATACTCATGTCCATTTTCCACATGGGGAATGGATGTGGTGGGACCTTACCCTTCGGCTACATCCAAGCAGTTTAAGTACATTCTTACTACTACTGACTTCTTTTCCAATTGGGCATATGAAATACCTCTCAAGGAATTAAGTTCTAAATGCGTTGTTAGATTCATCAAGTCTAACATCATTACTAGATTTGGTGTCCCTCATACCATATTGATGGACAATGGCACCAACTTCTGTTCATCCGAGGTGAAGAAGTTGTATCAAAAATACAACATCAAATCCAACCATTCATCTCGGTATCATGCAGTGGCCAACGGCCAGATAAAATCCTTTAATAAGACTCTTTCAAATATACTGTAAAAGATAGTGGATAATGATAAGAGGTCATGGCCTGATAAACTCTTTCATGCTTTATGGGCTTATCGGACTACCACCCGCACTGCAACTCGGTCAACTCCATATTCATTGGTATATGGAATGAAAGCCTTCTTGCCCATTGAAGTTCAATTACCCTCTCTCGGAGTTTCCATTTGTGATCAATCATCTACAGATGAAAAATCTCAAAAGAGATTGAATGAATTGGAACGGTTATATGAGAAAATATTGTGAACTTTGCACCACTTTGAAGTCTATCAGAATCGAATAGCACGAGCATTTAACAAAAAAATTCATCTTCGTTCATTCACTCAGGGAGAATTGGTATTAGTTCTCAGAACTCCAATGATACCAGAAAGGAAACCTCCCAATCTTGAGACAAAATGGAAAGGACCTTATTCAATACATAGGGTCTACTCCAATGGAGCTTATTCATTAATCTTGATGGATGGAGAACTCATCACTGCTCCAACCAATGCCAGATTTTTGAAGAAGTATTTTGTATAAACACAAAACCTCTTTCGTCCTTGCTATATGACGTTAAACTATACAACAACGGTCCTTACATATGACCTTAAACTATTTGTATTAAATTCGTCCCACACGACGTTAAACTATGGAAAAAATTCCCTAATTTGTCCTCACTGCGTGACTTTAAACTGTAAAGTACCTCTTTTTTCCTTTATATATGATGTTAAAATATACGACAATGGTCCATACATATGACCTTAAACTATTTGTATTACTTTCGTCCCACACGACGTTAAACTGTGAAAGAGTTCCCTAAATGGTCCAGTATGACCTTAAACTGCAACTAGGTCCTGTATAACCTTAAACTACATCAATGGTCCAGTATGACCTTAAACTGCATCATCAACGGTCCATGCATATAACCCTAAACTATTTGCGAGTCCCTTACATCCAGTAAGACATTAAACTATGATGTCCTAACTACATGATGCTAAACTGTATAGAAGTCCCTTACGTCCGGAAAGACGTTAAACTACATAATCATCAAAGGTCATGTATGACCTTAAACTACACTTTTTTCCAGCGTGACATTAAACTGCGCCATCCACGGTCCATGCATATGACCTTAAACTATTCGCACTTTCATCCAACATGACGCTAAACTGTGGAAAAATCCCCAATGCGTCCAACATGACGTTAAATGGTGTACTCTTTTGTCCTCACTACATGACATTAAACTGCACATTCCCCCTTTCGTCCAACATGACGTTAAACTATATTGTCCCCATCGTCCTAACTACATGATGCTAAACTGTACAGAAATTCCATGATACATCCTATATGACATTAAACTGTACTTTGTCCCTGATACATGACACTAAACTTTGTATCACCAATAGTCCTAACTGCAAGACTTTAAACTTCATAGTCCCTTTATATGTCCTACATGACATTAAACTATACATCGTTAAGGTTGTTGTTACCTCTTGTTTCTCACACCGAGTATGACTCACGTGATCTTAGAACAAACCTCAACCATAACACTCTCTTTGGGCCGCTAACCATGTGTAAGTCCCAACAACATCATTTTTTAGGTCATTGTCCCCAAGAACAACTTGATCATTAATTCATTCTTTAATTGAACTACACAGACTTTGATCCTTTCCTTCTAGGCTAGATATGTAGGCAACCTCCCAAGGTTCAAGCCCAAAACCAATCTCTTCATGTTAGTTCATCTCTATCTCATACGATGTTAATTCGTGAAACCGCCCTTAGAATCAATATCTTTACATTGGTTCACTTTCGTCCTTTCTATACGACGTTAAACTATACAACACTTTTGTCCAGTATGACAATAAACTCCAAATATTCTTTGATACCCTCACCTGGGAGGGAACCATTATTTACATTGATTTTTCAATCATGTTTCATTTCAAAGACTACGTGCATACATGGCAACGCCCAAACCTTTTATCTTGGGTTAAACCATCATTGTACTAAAGTCCCCTTTCACCCTTCACATGTACGAACCAAATTTGTACAAAGGGTATTTATAGAACTACGTGGGCTTGATTCCCATCCTTATGGGATACGTAGGAACGTTCGAGTGTCCCTCAAATCCAGCCCCAAGTCTTTGGGCCTAACCCCAAATCCCACTTTCAATCCCTTGGCTGAAAAGTACCCATGAAAACACACACTATGTATTTCTTACAATGGTCCAAGATCTATGACCCTAAACTAAGATCTCTAATCCTTTTGTCCCACACGAAGATAAACTATAATTTAAGAACAACGTATGATCTTGATTCCCATCCTTATGGGATACGTAGTGAAGTCCAACATTTCAATTCAGGACCCAGCCACAACATGATTATGGTTAGCATTGATCTGTGTATCTCTGTATACATTGAATAATACCCATCTTTATGTGTCATAATCCTAACCTTAAATATTTTCAGATCTTCATAAACCCTTTTCATGACTTCTAGGTCACAAAAATGTCAAACTTCTGAGAAATATTTTGCCTGACTATGCAGCACGTGCCCATAGGCGGCCTTACATAAACAGTCTACATAACAGTCTTGTTAGCCAAAAGATACTATTATCTGACTATGAAACCAATGCCCTTAGGCGGCCCTACATAATTCAACCCCCTAACGGGTTTGTTGGATAGTGGTAACTTCATTCTTGTGAAGAATGCATCTTTTGTCCTTATTTGTCTTAAATGACAGTATGTAAGGATCCGCAAAAACAGCCATCCTTAACATATTTGTCCCATATCCTTTTTCATGATCTGAAAGTATTCAATTCTATGGTTTATATTCTCCTTCCCTACGTTTGGGTCAGACCTTCATATGAGTGATATTCATCCAGTTCTTCGATAATCTTGTTTGGAAATATCTTCTCCATATTCAAGTACCTCTTTCCATACAGCAAACTCTATACTTTGGAAGATTTGAATCTCCATAAACTTTCACTAGATTTTAGCAGTAGAAAGGTAAATTTCTGAGAGTTCTTTTTCCTGACTATGCAACACGTGCCCATAGGCGGCCTTGCATAAACAGTCTACATAACAGACCTGTTAGCCAAAAGATACTATTTATTTAACTATGCAGCCAATTCCCTTAGGTGGCCCTGCATAATTCAACCCCCTAATGGGTTTGTTAAATAATGGTAACTTCATTCTTGGAAACTACTTATTCTAATACCTTTTAGCTCTTTTTCATTTCATTCCTCAGATTCAAATATTATTAAGTCATAGATTACATATTTTCCCTCATACTTGAGTATGGTAATATGTTTTTAGATGAATTTTCAAGGAATTGAGTCAATTCTAATTCATTCGGTCAAAGATATTTCAACCTTAAACATTATCCTTTTTATGTCCGACGTGCATGACTTTAAACTTCCCACAAAAGACAAAGGAACTCTGAATAAAAGTCAAGTTCCCAGATCACTAAATATACATTTTGTATAATTTAGGTAATATTGAGAAATTAAAAGGTTCAAGTTTGTAGGGTTATTTACATTAATCCTACTAAAAATCAAACTATGCTTGCTAGGCCCATTGGCTTAGGTAAAATCTAAAGCATATAGCAAAAGAATTTAGGTAAAAATGATTGAAGGTGAAAGTGTTATTCATTGATGCACAAGAGTTAGAAGGACATCCACATACTGGAGTCTATTCTCTTTTTCAATAATCACAAGAGGCTTTCAACATAAGTCTTCAATTGATGAACTGCATCCCGAGCTTCATTAGCAGCTACTTGAAGCTCATGCACTCGACCAACTTCACTATTTTTAGCTTGATGGAGTTCATTCATGGCATCCGCAATGGTCTGCATACCATTCGTTTGAACTCCCTCCAACGAATTATTGAGTTGGTCAAGTTCCCCAGCAACAACATCTAACTGTTGCTGAAGGTGCATCTTATGGATGACTTTTTCTTTGATCTTATGCTTCAGCTCCTTCATCTTGGCAGCATAGTCAGCCTCAAATTCTCCAATGTTGACTGACAGTTTCACCCTGGTCAGATCTTCGTGACACTTTTGCTCCTCTCTCCTGAAGATGACTTGTTTCACCGCGGTATGGATTTCTTGATATCCAAAACTGCCAAGACCTAGCATGATGAATTGGGACGAAAATTGAGGGATCTTCGATGATAGATCTTCTAAAGGCACCTCAGATATGATTTTCCATATATTATTCCATGCCTTACGTTGTGAAAAGTTGAGTGCCTTATGCACCTCTGGGTCTGATTCAACATCATCATCACAGGGGGGAATGTAATCTGGGATTAATGCACTTAAGGGAGTTCCATGTTCTACTTCATCCCCCCTAACCCTGGTTGCTTCGCCTTCTACTGCTGTTTGGACAGAGGCTGAGGCCTCACCTCTAGATCTAGCCACTATAGTTGACGACCCTGCATGATTAATTGAAATCTTTGGTTAGATTCAAAGGATAACAAAATAATCATTTGTCTTGAAAATTAAGTACAATCACAAATATTATTATCCCTTACCCGACGGTGGATCATCAACCTGAGAAGACTCCTCCCTTTTTTTCCCAGTCTCAACAGGATCTTCAAGATGGGTCTCAGGAGGGTTTACTGGGTTTATCTCTACATGAGCTAATGTTTCTGCAATGGTAGGGTTGACATCAATGTCCACACCCTCTTCAAGCATTGGCAGTTCAGCAGTTTCTATGGATGGAACTGCATATCATTTTCAGTCATGATTAGAAGTGTAAATTATAAGAAAATTTACTGGGAGAAGGATAACACTCATGCCCAAGGTCTTCTAAATCACATGACAACTTATCATGATCATAAAATTCTTCGAAAGACATGCCATGATTCATCATTTTATCCAATGATATTTTAGAATCCTGGTTAGTCTCACCAGTGGGATCATTTTATGTGTCTTCTTGACGACTTACGTCCTGCAGCCCCTGACCCTGGACAACATCTTTGGGTAAAATCATAGCATTAGTTGCATCAGTTGCAACAGTTTCCAGAAGCTCTAATGCAGGAGTTGAACCCGAAGTATCACAGAATGGAAGTCAGTCGGTGTTTCGTTCAACATTTTTATGAAGCATTGTTGACTTACCAGAGATAGGTTCTTCTCTTCTTGCAACAGTAGCAGGAGGGATACTAGGAATAGATGCTAGCTCTTCTCCAGGAGCATCCAAGTCAGCTTGGATCTATGATTGTTCCACCGCACCCTCCGTGGTCTTTGAAGGAGGATCAGTCCTTTACCTCAGGGGGGAAATTGAAGAAGTCCCTGTAATCCCCAGAAATATGAGTAATCATGTGGTCATGGGTATAAATTCATGATTACCTGAAGGACTTACTGCTGCTAATGAAGCATTTATCTGTGGACTTCCTCCTTTGTTGCCTTTGCTTCTTTGGTTTTTTGGGAGTATCGGTAGTCTCCATTATTGTCACTTGGATTGGAGAATGGAAGGCTATGTCCAACGCCTCATTCATGGCCTGCTGGCCTAGAGATATCTCGCCCGGTTTGCGAGGATAATCAGCAGCAGCCCCGATGGCAGTACCACCAGGGCTATACTGTGGAAAAGGAACCCCAGTTCCTTTCTTTGTAAGCTGCAAGATGAAGAAAATAACTTCCTTAAGTTACAAAGCTTCGACTGAAATCAAGTTGCAAAGAAAATAAGGAAAGAAAACTTACATCTTCAAGAGCCACATACTCATGCCACTCCTCATCTCCAGAACCACCAGCCCCCTCGGTGGCGCCATGATCAATCATTTCCTTCACCCACTTGGTGACAGGAACAGACTCATCAGTGGAATATATAAGCATTTCCAGCTCTCTGATGTAAGCCTGCACTTCATTGGGGTTATCCTCGTATTGAAGATTTGTAAAATCCATAATATTCTCTATTCCAGAAAGTTGTAGGCCCTCACACCAATCCATCCAGATGGTCTCAGTACCACAGTATAAACTCTGTCATAGCTGGATAGCCTCTGGTCTTAGATATGAAGGCTGCGAGGAAGGTCTTATAATCTTTGACATCAATTTATTCCCAGCTCCTGCAACTATAGATAGAGAATAAGAAAGTGAGACTTATTGATTTATAAAGTAGAAGTGATTAAATTACTACAATGAAGTAACTCACCAGGAGTTGATGGAGTGGGTCTTTTAATTCTGGTCGGAGGATTATATTGGGCATGAAACTGCTTTACTACTGGTTGTGCCTCATCATCCCTATCATGGGAATCCGGTGAATCAGTTCTATTGGAGGAGTCTATTGAATCAACTTCAGGTGGGGAAGCATCACCTTCATGAGGAAGGGTTTCTTTCTCTACAGTCCTCTTCCTTTTCCCCACCTGATAAACTAGGTGATTCAATATCCCTTTGGGGTATGATGCTATCCATTGTTCGGCATAATATGTAGTCAAATTATGTGCCGCTTTTTCAAATGGTAGATCAAATACTGCCCCAGTCTTCTCCCTTGACATCAGCAGCCATAGTTGCCAAGCAACCATCGGATGTTGCTCTAACCTGACATGTACTGGAGGAGATACAGCAATTTGTTGCAGACATTTGAATTGACATGCAAATACATATGGAGCATAGGCCTCGCATATGATTTCTCCGTCAATCCTGGAAACTAGCACACCATCCCTGCAAGCTAGCATGTATGCCCTCAAATACAAATGGGTTGTTCCATCATCAACAAACTTCCCGGTTGGCGGACTTCCATAGGGAAAGAATTTTAATTCCTTAAACATTCTCAGCCTCACTTTCATGTCATAGGCATTAACATATAATGGAGAAACTCCAGAGAATACTTTCACTGACGGCCTGAAAGAACTTCGAGGAATTTTTAATCTATTATGTACATTGTAAGTCTTGAAGTGAGTGGCAATCCATCCCCATAAAACTTGGAATGGTCCCACTATTATTAAAGGAGATTTACCCATGAAGACATGAAGTAAACTCCTGTGAATCTTTTCTAAAATCGGGGTAGCCAACCCAACCATTTTTCCCTCATCCAACTTTTCCGCAATGATGAAGGTCCCTGGCCTAACGCCTCCCTTCAAATCCCTGACTGGTAAGAGATAAACACTAAGCCACATTGCCAAGAAGCCCGCCAAACGAGTCTTCTTTTGGATTCTTTTATTCACCTCATATCCCCACTTCTTGAACTCTCCTGCTTCTAGAGTTGTCCAGAATGTGCCAGGAGCACCCCTCTTCTCAGTTTTTGGGCAGGTGGTAGGACGTTTGGGCCTCTTATCCTTGGATTTTTTTTTTCTTGGATCCTTTTTCTTTCAGCTCCTTCTCCTTTGGCTCCCTCTCTTTCTTCTCAATAATAAATATATTCATCCATTCCTCTAGATGAATATCCTTTCTAGAATGAGTTAATGAGGTCTCTAAACTCTTGATCCTGTGGAAGATCTTAAATAATTCCCGAGCTAAAGCAGGAGTTTTCTCTGAATCATTCCAAGTCACCTTGGGAGGAATGAATTCATCATACATATAGCCCAAAATTGGATCCCCTGAGATCTTGTGGACATCCCACAGACTAATGCCTACTTCTCGATGAGTCAGATGGAAAGAATTAGTTGTTGGGCTCTAGTGGATGAGTATCTCCGGCACGATGTTATCATGTCTGTAAAAATATATTTTCCCAACCCAGACAGCTTCGTATATCGCCACTCCTTTCAAATACTCGACAAACTTTGCACAAGTTTGTCGCACCCAGTATGCCCACATCCAAGTTGGATTCACGCCTCCCCCAGGACGAAAGTCCCAACTTTTCTTCCAGCCTTTGGATTGATCCATCTGAGCATTTCGGAAGATTGAAGGATGACAATGTGGTTGTAGCTCAGGTGTATGATCTTTCAGATCTGGTGTGCAAGGGCTATGATGCATCGTGTGGGCCTTCTCCATTGTTCCAGCATTTAGAAATACTCCTCCACCTGAGATATTTTCTCAAGAAAAGTTGGTGTAATTCTGAAACCATGAAAATGGAAGATAGTTCTTTGCTTCTGGAATGGTGACTTCTCACAGATGACCATAGCCATACAAAGGCAGATAAGTGCTTTGTGGGAAGTCATGATGATATTTCTTCAGATACTTAGCCAAATCCGGAAGAGTGCTATCTTTGACAGTATAATAATCATGGCCAATGATGTTAATCATATCATCTATCCGCTTTCTAGATAGTTCATCAACTATTCTGGGTCTAAGAGCCATTGATTCTGCACAAGAGTTGAATAAATTAACTCTTAAATGGATTGATTTTTCATAAACTTTGTGAAGAAATTCAAAAAAATGGATAAGGGATTAAGGCGTGAAAGTATGGATGTGTCGCGCAAGTGTTAAATGTGTCGCGCAAGTTTTTTTCGTGCATGTGTCACCATGCAAGTCCTATTACCTTAACAGCAGCGTGGCGGCGAGGAAACAGCGGAAAGAAGAGACTTGTGCGGTGAAGATAACTTGCGCAGTGAGAGCTCGAGAATTTGGAATCAGATGCTATGTGTGGCCAATGACCGTGTATTTATAGGCCAGACGGCCTATCTGCGCGCCTACACCCAGTGCGCTCCAGCCCTACGCGACTCAAACCTGCGCGCCAATTGTTGCGCACTGAACACTTGCATGCCACCTTTCCTTTGGATGTCTTATTTTTCCTCAGAGTCACATCCTCATTTCTTTCGGATCCAACTCTGAGGGGGGACTTTTGTTGATGCTCCTTTTTCGTCACAGAGTCCAAAGGAATGTAAAGGGAAATTAATTAGCACAAATCGATTCATCCTTTTATGAAAATATCAAAAATTGACAAAGGGATGAACAAGGAGAACATTGCCCATAGGTCGCGCAAGTTCCCTCATAGTCGCGCAAGTCCACTTGCACGACGCATGATGGTCGCGCAAGTGACTTGCGCAACCTAAGTGATAACCGCCCAGGGTCTTCTTCTGCGTATAAATAGACCCAATGGGCCCCCATTTGAGGGAGGAGTTTTTCCAGAAACTCAGATTTGAGCTCCTGGCGCCCTAGTCTCTTCTCAAAACTTCCGAAACACTTCTAAGGTAATTTCTTACCTAGAACGGAAGATCTAAAGAGGGGGAGGAAGGCCTAAGTGTTGAAACTCATCAACACTTGCGCTCCTGAGTGGCCATCCCTTAAGGGAAAAGGCCACACTTGCATGCCGCCTTACTCCTTCAATAGAACTTACGTGCCCCTCTTCTGGAAGAACCTCAAGAGGATTCTAAAGGCTTTAACCAAGAGTTGCTCAAGTATTACCCTGCTGGTTAACCTTCGCGCAAGTACCCATGTGTCGCGCAGGTATACCTGCACGACCAGGACTTGTGCGCCCACGCAGTACCTACGCGCCTACCAGGACTTGTGTGCCCCTACCTTTTTGGGTGCCCTTCTTGCCCATTTCACCCCTCTTAAGACATTCCACCTCTCCTATTCAATATTCGATCTTCAAGACACTCTTCAAATCCATTTATGGCATGATTTCTTGATTTGGATTCCTTATCTGAAAGGAACTCTGTGGAATATCTCTTAAAACCTAGTGATTTACACATCTTTATGTCACTAAAAAATTGAGATTTCATTCATTCAACCTCGTCCTTTAAGATGAGAGAACCCCTTAACCTGGGCCTCCTTTTCAGGAATAATCCTCAGTCATAATTCTCAAATCCGGGCATCCTCCTTAGGAGTAATCCCCAACCATAATTCTCTTAACCTGGGCCTCCTTTTCAAGAGTAAGCCCCAATCTCAAATATGAGCATCTTCTTCAGGAGTAAGCCCCAAGGCCCTTAATTTTTCAAATCTATTAACTTGGGCCTCCTTTTTAGGAGTAAGCCCCAATCTTAATTTCTCTTAACCAGTCTTAATTTACCTTTGATCTGGGATTCCTTTTCAGGAGTAAAACCCAATCATAAGTCCTCTCCTAATTTGGGCCTCCTTTTCAGGAGTAAGCCCCAAGTTAGAGTATTCAAAATCTCCATGAAGCACATATACCTTTATGGACCTTGTTCCTGGATTTCTTCCCTAAATTAAATCCTAACTTTCATTTATCTGGGCAGTCATACATACATAAGCCCCACATTATTTATTATGATTGCATCTTTCATGGCATAATTGTCTAATTTTTTTACCAATACCTCTTGTTTCTCACACCAAGCATGACTCACGTGATATTAGAGTGTAAAAGTAATTATAACATCCTTCTTTGAGCCATCAATAATAAAAATCATACTCCCTTACTCGAACAACGTGGGTTATGATTCCTTTTATAAACAAAGGATACATAGGTAGCCCATTTTCGGGTTCGATCCCAACTCTGAAATAATTCATGTCCTTCTGAATGAAAATAAACTTCAAGTTCCCCACTGAGTGGATTTAAAACTAGTATGGTCATCATAAGGACCAAGAGACTTTTACGTATCAAAGGATACCATTGACTAAGAATCTATAACAAATACAGATGATTCTTTATCAGTGAAGAACCTCGAATACATATAAAATATTCTCTAAATTTCCTACATATCGATCATTGATTGTCAGATCTAAAGGAAAACTCATTTTATATTTGGTAATGTAATAAGGATTCACGAACATAACTTAAATCTAGAAAGAGAGTCCCGGAGTAGATAATAATTCCCCTCAAAAAGGTGTGATGAGTCCGACCACCCATCCTCTCGACCAATGCAAATTCCTAAGCCTCATCAGTCCATAAACTAATGAGCACCTACCTTTGGAAAGTAGGTCCGAATGGATGTGGAATCATTGGATGTTTCTGGTTCTACGAAAAAACTCGTTAGAAACCGATCGGAATGTTTGAACCTCCCATCAAAGGAGGTCAACCCCAAAATCTGAGGGAAACAATGGATTATTTTGACTTATTAGATTTGATTTAATGCCTTTGGTTCAAAGAAATTAGGTTTTTATGAATTTTTAAAAAAGTTAATTATGAATAGTGTCCAAAATTGACATAATTAATAACTTAAAATATAAAATGGTTTATTAAATTTTATTAAATTCCTAAAAATATAATATTCTACCAAATGGTTATGATAAATATAAAATTTTATTAATGACTCTTCCATTGTACATTTTTCATGTTTTGGTAACTATTTTGATTCTCGAAGTGTTGAATGCCTGATAAAATGGTAAGAGTAAAAAGGTTAAATAAAAATGATAATAATTTAAAAATATTCAATTCAAATCTAATTATTTTGGTATGGTTTTATTTATAATTATATTCATCTTATCTTAGAACTAACTGAATTTCGACTAATTTTTAATCTGAATATAATATATAATAATTTAATATTTCTAGACTTTCCTAAAGTTCCCCTCATCTGTCTTATAAAAAGCCACCACATATACCCATTTAATAACACCTCGCAATCCCCTTGGCTCATCCAAATTCTTACCAAATAATCTCCCAACATACCTAAATTCCTTCTAGAATCCTTACCTTCAACATAAGACAATTCAAGAAGGCCTTTTGGCTCAAATCAAAGGGAGTTACATGTTTTAAGAGGTATCATCTTCTCTAAAGTTCTATTCCATTATTTTACTTCTCCACTCCCCATTATATTATTATTATTTGATTACATAACAAAAAAATTATAATCAATATACTAGGATGATTTAATGAGAATTATTATAACTACACTTACACACAACTCCATCTAATAGATATGAACGTATTGTTTCTGTAGACAGCGAACTACTGCCTCACGAAGCGATGATTCTTCGATTTTCCCCTACCACCTCTCATGGTGGCCATTATTATAGAACTATATTTATAAATGATATATATTTTTTTATTGTGTCTATTTTTCTATATTGTTTATTTAAATTATACCTTTATGCTTTCCATAATGTGTAAATACAAAAATTTCATTTGAGGAAGTGCAGACAACCGCCACCTCAAAGTGATATGACTCATTCATGCCATAAATTGAATTCATAAAGGATGTATTTGATGAAATTATATAACATATATGACATATGATATTATAATATAATTATAATATACATGTGTATCATTTATTTTTTATTTATTTAATATGAAAAATAAATGAAAGTAGCGTTCATGCATACGTACGACCTACCATCTCCATGAACAGTGCATTTCATTTATTATCTCAAAATGTTATGGAATATTATAAATACATATATATACTGGATATATATGATATTTAAATCATTAATACTATTCTGGATATAATGGAAATTTTACCACATGGACAATTTGTAATTATATAAAGTTCATTTTTGACTCAAGTATCGAATATTGACAAAACCACTGATATGAACTTAAATAATTATGTAATATTTATAATATGATGATAAGTAATATAAAATGAATAATAAACTTTAAAAAGGTTTTGAATCAAGTAGAAATTAACTTAATTTTATTATTCAGGAATAATAAGGAATATACGTGATGAGTCGGGCTCAAGGTAATGGATGTTCTTAACCCAATTTCCATTCTTTAGGGTAATATTATACTTCTTGATTATTTAATTCTATGATTATGTGAGAAATAAATTTTTGATATATTATCTTGTATTTATTCTTGATTTATGTTGATTTATATTTAATACACATAATCAATCTATTTTATTAACAAAATAATCTTTTTAAGGGAACATTTCACCCTTCTCTTTTATTCAAAGACTTATTTTATGTTATGTCTTTTAATTTCCATTTTCTTATGTTGGGATATGTTATTATATATCTTTGTTTCTGTAAATTTTATGTTCAGGTTATAAGAGACCACTATCTCTCTATCATCAACTCATTTTATGAATTTTTAAGAGACGTTGTTAGGCTGCGAATTTTCATAAGGGGACTTCTAAACTCAATTTCCACCCATTAGGTTTTATTCATACTTCGTTGATTATATTATTCCAAGATTAGGTGTAGAATCACTATTTTTTATTTATGTTGTAATTTTCACTTCCCTTTTTGTGTATATACATTTTAAACACATAATCATCCCATTGATAAATTCTTATTTCATTTATGCGAACTTTGTAAGGGAAATCATAGCTCAATCTCCATTCATTGAGTTAAATATCCATGCCATTGGTTTGGTTTTTCAAAGAATATGTTTTAATGACCTATCATTGTCTTACACTTAATATCAACTTATATTTTGTGTATTTATATTTTTCACACATAATTATTTCATTGATTTATCCTTAATTTAATGATACGGTCTTTGTAAGGGACTACGTCTCAATATCTTTTCATTGAGGCATATCTCGATATTGTGGACCTTTAATATCCTATAAGGTGTATATAAAACCCTTTTAACATTTTATATCATTAATTTATATATTCTCGTGATATTTCAAGTTCTATTTGATGTTATTCTTTAATTATTTTTATTCAAGTGTTTCTCAGGTGTTATGAGACTCTTTAACCGAAACATCATTTTAAATGTTTTAAAAATTTATTATTATAAATCTTTCACATTAATGTACATGTTTTCAAAATGTTTTTAAAGATTTATTTATATGGACATATATGTTTTAAAATTAAAATGCTCAAATTTCTTTTAAAATTTTCAAAGTGGTATGGGGCACTTTGATTCAAATGTATTTTTATTAAATGTTTTAAATGGTTTTGGAAATATATTGAATATTTCAATATATTGAATTGATTTATTATGTTTTATGTGTTGAATGTTGATAAATTCTATATTTTATGTTTTATTATTATGTAATAGTACTTTCACATTTTATGGGTGGTTATGTGATAAACCAAATACAGGTTGTTCCATGATAAATCTAGGGCGGGTGAGCCTGAGATAGCTCTCCAATGCATTGGGTAATGTGATGGAGTTAAACGTTAATGTTTCTCCTAATATATTTAGGTAATATACTATTATGGGTATTATAAATGTAACTCCCTATGTATCTATGAAAACTACAATGTAAGTATGTTATAGATGGCATAAGTTGACTTTATGATTTTTGATTTTTGTGTGTTAATCATAAATCGTATGATTTCATGTGGTATGTTGAAGATTTATGCTTTATGATTGAAAAGTATTAGTTCTTGATTTGTATGTATTCATGGAATAATGTTTTATTCCCTTATTTTATATCCCATACTGATCTGTTTATGCTCATCCCATGTTTTTGAAATGTTTTTCACAGGGTGTAAGGAAGGGTAAGAGAAATTAATATTTCAGGAAGATTTTTATCAAGAAAAGAATTATTGTTTTAATCAAGGAGTTTTATTGTTGTGAAAAAATTGGTTAGAGTATAAGTGTTTACTTTGTAATATTTGTGGTGTAATGTAATAGTTATGGACTAATTATCTAAAACTCTTAACCTAAAAATATCCTCAATGTGAATTGTTGACTTAACTCAAGATTATGTAATGTTTAAGGCTAGGGCCTTATAATAATGAATACCCCATATGTTTTCATGGGATTGATGAATTTTGTGCTCCTTGAGTTTTTGGATCAATTCATGGTAGTAATAATTGATGAAATCCTCATGTATTTGAGGTATTAGGAGAATAATGTTGAGAATTGGATCCATTTAATGGTATCATCTCTACAAGAACTTATCCAAGTGAAAGTTCGAAATATATAAGGTGTGGTTCATTTTCCATGTCGTGTCTCAATAGTGTGTATTGATGTATCTTTCAAATATAGAGATTATTTTTTCTTCAGTAGAACACATTAATATTATAGGTTTTTAAATCTTCCTAGGTATTGTGGGATATTATTATAGATTCATGTTTGATTTATCTTGGGCTGTGGCCCTTTTGAGAGAATTTATTATATGGGTTATGGATTTCAAATGGTCAACTTAGTGTCATACGGCATTTAAATACCAAAAGGAAAATTTAATCAGTGCTCAATTACATCAATTTCTAGAGGAAGGGTTTATTTTTTAAGTTTTATATGACACTTCTCATATTTACACATGGCATGTTTTGATGAATTAGAGAGTGGAGATTTATTATGTATCTCAGTAGGTATAAACCCTTGATTATAATTATTCCACCCATAATCAAAATTTGGCAGCAGTGGTGTTTTCTTTAAATATATGGTGACATTTCCTAAATGGTAATAAATTTTAACCTTCATAGTATGAAAAATAGGTGTTTCATCTCTTTGTGAGATTTGAATCTAGGTTAATGGTTGTGGATGAAGTTCTTACGGGACTATGAATTTGAGATCTCATATACACTGGGGACAGGTAATGAAATATCTAATACATTGAGTATGAATTCACGTGGTGGTGTTTTTCATGAGTATGGGGATTCATATAGGGTAATTTAGGATATTTAATCATTTCATATTCATGTTGGGGAATTCATTGGTAGTTGTTGTTTGTATAAGGTAACCAAGTAGTCATATTTTTTTAAATTGGTTAAGAGTACCAATTCAAAGATCTTGAATTAGAGGTTTAGTGAGACCATGTGGTATGCAGTGATGCTACTAAGGATTGGTTATAGGATGATATAAATCATTTATTTTGTAAGGAAATATTTTTATTTTATCAATGGTTCATGAGATAATTCTTCCTGATTTTTATAGCTCACCTTTTGAAGTGAATCCCATTATATCAAAGTTGTATCATACCATGACGAGTTAGTTCTATCAGTTAGGGATGAAGTTGGTAATGGAAGACTTTGTGTGTTTATTCCTGATGTATAAGTAAGTTAACGTAAGGAAACATGTTCCTTTTGGATTTTTGGAACCACTATATATCACCAAGTGGAAGTGAGAGCAAATTTCAATGGATTTCATTACTTTTTTTCACCATGCATTAGGAGAATATGATACCATATAGGTTATTATTGATTATGTAATTAAGGTGAATAATTTCTCAATGTTTAAGGATTCAAGAGTAGTTAATGTTTTGGTGAAGCTTTATATAGAGGAGATTTTAAAGCTTCATGGGGTTCTGAGGACTATCATCTCTGCTCATGATCCTAATTTTACCGTGTGAGTGGGGGATGGTTTTCATCATGATTTTGTCTCTCAAATATTCCTTAACACTGTTTTTCATATAAATATGAATGGTAAAATATAGTGGAATATTTAAATTCCATAGGAAATGTTGTATGCATATGTTCATGATGTTGGAGGTCCATTGGTGAAGAGCTTACCTTTGGTTGAGTATATTAATAATAAAATATATTATTCATTCGTTATTATAGCTACATTAAAAGTATAATAAGTGTGACACTGTAAATCTCCATTATGTTGTACCAAAGTTATAAATTTGGTCATCCTTGGTATAGATTTGGTATAGATCATGACAGAGAAGGTGTAGGTTATTTTTGAGTGGATGAAGGCTGCTCAAAATTATAAGAATAATTATGTTGATTAGAGGATTAGTATTATTGATTTTGATGTCATTGATCATGTGTTCTTGAATATTTCTATTTTTTGTGGTTATTTTAGGTTCATTCATGGATTTAAGTTGTCTCTGAGCTTCACTGGACCTTTTGTGGGGTTGGAGAATTTTATTGAGGTAGTGTTTCAATTGGAACTTCATCTAAAGATTGATCAGATCCATGAATTGTTTAAAATTTCATGGATTTTTTGGTACCTTCATGATGAATCTTATATCTTATATTGAATGGATTCAGATAATGAGTATGATGTGATGTTTTTGGACTAACCTATTGAGATTCAGGATCAATATGAGAAGAGGTTATGTGGGTGTATCATTCCCTTGGTTCATATCCTATATAGGAAAGGTGTCTTGGATGAATGTCTGTGGGAGCTAGATTCACGTATGAATAGTCAGTATCTCAAGATATTTTAAACCATTTTTTCACTATGATTTTATGATTATTTATTTTTTTATCGTCTTATTAAGTTTTTTCTATATATAGTGAAACAGGTTTGTTTATGATCATGAATCAACTCATTCTAGAGTTTTGATGTTTTGAACCCATAAAAGGGTAAAATAGTAAATTTTCCCAAGAAAAGAACCTCAAAAATATTTTTTGATGGTTATATTTATTTTTTAGGCATAGTGTTTACTCTTGGGTGTAGTTTTGGCATGATTCTAGTTTGGTTTATTTTTGGGTGAATATTAAATATTTATTTATTAAATATATATTCTCATGAATGTGAACAATGATATCTTCTAAAAAATACTATATAGAAATTCCAACATTGTGGTTGTGTCTAGAATAGTGGTTTTTTTCATGGAAGTTATAATCCTTGACTGGGTACCAAGCCCCAAACCGGGACATTATAGGGATCGATCATTTTATTTGTTTTTTTAATTTGAGTGGAATTTTCCTTATACACCTCATTCATGAGGGAGTGGAATTGTTTTCAACAGAGAACCCCAATGGAGAAATGGTATATCTCATCTATGGAGGTTTATTAGAGTCATGAATTAGATGAAAAAAATCATTGATCATGGATAGTTAGTGAGAAACCCACAAAGCTTCAGTGATTCACTACGATGTAGGGTTTAGTTAATTTGATTTCCCTAATTTATTTTTTATCAACTTTTATATTTTTTGTTTTATTTTTTATGTATATTGAAATATTCTCACTATATATGGTTTTATTATTAGTTTAATGAGTTAATTTATCTAGTTTTTAGGGATTAAGCCTCTAGAATTCTTGATCACATAGTTTTTGATCATTGAAACACACATTGTGTAGTTCATCATTGTGACGAATATTTATATTATGGAGATAAATTTTACATTTTTTATAGTTCATATTCACAATCCATGTATGTATAATGGTAACATGACTCAATGTATGGCTGAATACACACACAAACAACCTTTTTGATATACCTAGTGTGTAGTTGGAAACACATGCTGTATTGGATCACAAGACATTACATTGGCTGTATTACATGCCAAGAGAATTTACTCTAGCTATATGCATTGTGTATGAAATATAATGTCTTGGGTAGTTTTAATTCACTTGATTGGGATCTTGAAGATACATATTGACCAACCCATTGAGCTTTACGTGCCATGTATGTAGGGTTAAAACACTTTGTATAAATAATTAATATGACTCATTGTATACGTTTGGTACACACCTAGATGGGATACCAAATAACACACACCATGTACTTATGTAGGAAAATCCATGTAGTTTTAATTTTCATAATAGAATTTCTGAAGTTTATGTATGGATTGTTTTTTATGACTACAATAGATGTATTGTAGAGCACATTCCATGTAATATGGGTTTCCAAGATTTTTGTATAAATTATCAATCATGTATTGTAATTGGAAAAATGAAAATTCCAATCCAAGTTTTTTTCACATTAAACATGATAGTTAGGTTCTCTTTGGAATCAAAGGATATTTGTGATAAATTTAGGAGAGTTTCTTATCTTAGATATGTAGAAATGATATGGTTTTCAAGTAGTTGTTATAAATTGTCACAGAGTCAACAACCCCATTTTCAATTATCTAATTCTATGGAATGGTTCCTTTGCATATGTAATAGATTAAGTACATACTCATTGTTCTGAATGTGAAAATTATGGGTATTATTGGAGGAATGAATTTGGTTCACTATCGATCTTAATGAGGTGTGGGTTCTCTATACTATGGTGAGATTCAATATCCCCTAATGTGTTGGTGTGATGGTCCTCCTTATATAGAGGCCAGTGTTCTCCCATTAAATTGGGGTGTAGGGACTTTATCCTTAGGGGTCAGTACTCCCTCTACCAATGTGTGTGATCTAAATGATTCATGAGTCCCCAAAAAATATTCTAAAGTGGTTATGGTGATAACGTATAAGGGGTTATCATACTCCTGAATACATTAGGGGGTGTCCCCCATCTATCAAGTTTTGGTACTTCCTCAGTCGATACTATTCTTAATGATGAGTTATGTTTCCACTCTTTGGTTAGGGTCAGCAGTGTCACAATGTTAGATATGTGGTTTTGGTTCTATAATCCCAATGATATATTAGGTATGTTTCATTTCCTTTGATATACAATATATAATTATTTTATCAATTTTAGACCATATGGGTTTTCCATTGTAAGAATACTTTAGTCATATGAGTTGTAATCCTTTGTAGAGAAAAGATAATATGATACAAACTACCTTAATTCATTGGTTTTCTAATATATCAAGTATATATAGGTTTTTTATAATCAATGTATACTTTTTTACTTTCCCCAATTATTGGGTTTTGAACTGACACATTTTTTTGAATTTTTATATGAGTGTCATACTAGATATTTTTATACTCGCATATGCATGAGATTTGTTCCCACTTTTGTTGTGAATATATAAATGATAATAATTTCAAGGATGATCATGGTAGACATGGTTATTTTATGTCTTTTGCATGGATTATTTTTAGGTGTGGATAATTGTGCAATATAATAGTTTTCATAGAATTTTTCCCAATAGAGCATGGTGGCACTTGATGGTGGTGGTAACAGTTGATGGATGTACCAGGAGTTAAGGTAGGGAGTATTTTTCTTTTATAATGTATTTATCATAACCTTGGATGTTGGGACCCAATATTTTACATTTATATTAGGGTTATCCTTATAGTATTATTTTTGATTTCTATTTTATCATGTATGAACTTGTTTTAGTGTGATTATTCATTTATCCTATGTAGATAATGGTGTCATATATGTTATAATTAATGGTTTATATATGTTATATTTCATGTATCATAAAGGATAAGGTCACCCATGTTTTTTATTCCTTCTTGGTTCTAGTCACTGGAACTTGTCCTATTATAGGTGGTCTTGGGGTGGTACACTCATCTTATCGCTGGTTCAGGTGGAGTATCTGTGGGTTGGGTTGTGTCAAAGTGGTATCAGAGAATTTGAGTCTGAGGGGTGGATCTTGGAGTTAAAAATATTCTAAGTATTGGTTTATAATTCAGTTATATCATGTCAATGAGTTTAGTGGTTGGTTATCTGATTAGAGATCCTAGTTTTTTTGTGGAAGTATACATATCTATACAACAAGACCCTAACTATCTATTGACCAACTTGAAACTATGAGGCAATGGTTATAGGGAACAACCAAGTCGGTACATGCATAATTTAGTATATCAATTGTGATTTCTATCCAATTCCTTCTTGAGTCAGCTCACCTAGATATGATTTGGTATTTACAAATGTGTCTTTTCAACTATAGGATTCTACCTCACAGGTACATAGTTATGATTTACATGTAGGGTGGTGATGAGCCCATGCCAATTATTGAGCCTATAGTTACTGAAATTTTCAAGGGGTGGGGTATTGTTTTAGGGGCCCAACCAAGAAGAATCTTCACCCCATTATGTAGAGTGATTATTTTCTATCTATGGAGTAGATGGCAGTACCCGCTGTCCAAGATGATACTTCCCATTGGTTGTGTGTGTTTTACAAGATTTAGTTCATGAGGACTCATGGGTTTTGAAGAGATAATGATTTATGGAAAATTATATTGGTTATATTTTATGATTCATGTATTACATCTAGTTTGGATACCAAGTAAACAAATGGTAATTCATGTTTCAAGTTTTTTATACAGTGTATTGGAAGAATGGTGGACTTTAGACAAAGTCTTACTTTTGATGTGGTCACTCTCCAAGTCATAGTTTGAGTTATTATTTTTAATGGATCAATTTCTAAAGATAATAATTATGGTACATGTTTTAGATATATTAGATGTTTAAAATGGTATCATGGCCATAGTAGAGTACGCATCATGGTTCACAGATCTTGTGTAGTACTCCTTCATGATATGTGTCCTGGATTCTTTGTGAGATCAATGGATTAACTATATAATTTGTAACAATATTTGAGTAAGTATTGTATAACTATACATTATCAACTATATTAAATTTTTAGTTTAAGTTTCAGTGGAGTATTTGGATGATGTTTGAGTGGATGATGTATCCATCCACTTCCTCCACCACCACCTCCAGGTGGACCTCATCGGTATTAGGAAGCCAGTATTCAAGACCATAAAATAATACATTCTATAATGTATTTTTATTGATCAATAGAATACATATATTAATGTAATATTTGTGCTTTTTTCACATTGTCACTATTACTTATCAGCACTATTCCATTCCATTTTTTTCTACTGCATCATTAGAAGGTGAGTCAAAGGTTATAGTGAAGTCCACTTCAATCCCTTTATATCTAGGTGATCTATTTCAACCATGGGTAATAATGTCATATTTAGTTGTAAATTAGAATTCCATAAGTTTATTTTATAAGTAAAGTTCAAATTTTTACGTTATGGAAGTCGTATGTTCCAAAATTTGGGAACCAAATAGCTATGATAAGAATTTTTTATCAATTGGAAGTCATAAGTTAAGTATGAAAGTCATTTTTTATGGTGTTTTGAAATAATATGAGAAGTGTGAGATAAATTCTAAATATTTTTTGAATCATTTCATAATCATAAGGATCACACAACATGTTCATATAAAATTAACAAATGCATGAAGATCCATGTATACATAAAGGTCATTGATATGATATATAAGGGTTATATGTTAGATAAGTAAGGATTTACATGGTGTTGAGTAGATTTTAGAAAAATGGTAAATTCTTATACATAAGGTTAATAAGAATATTATAAGTGAAACTAATTGGGCTAATACATAGATATCACTAAGCCAATATGTAAAGGTAACCGATATGAATTTGAAAAAGTCATGATATATAAAATTTACATGGATGATATGTAAAGGTAACCAGGATGATACAAAATGGTTACTAGAAAATTACCAATGATATTTAAGGGAAAAAATTATACATAAGGGTTACTCAACCCATATATAAGAGTCTTTTTTAGGTGAATTTTTTGTACTAAGGGTATATGTAAGAATAATTCTATAAGAAGTCATTGTTCATTCATGGATTATGATGTACATTATCAATCATAAAATAAAATTCATAATGTTTCTTATTATAGATGTTTTTATTATTCAATACATTAAATCATGTTGTGATTAGAGGGATTACACACATAGATATAAAATCTTGTGGATTTTGTGGAAGATTAATGTAAATAAACCATAATGTCTAAGAAATATTTTGAACAGAAAAGGTCGATAGTTATGGGGAGTTATTGAGAATTAAAGGATCCAATGATTATGGGGTATAGATCCAAATTATTTGGTTAATAAGTTAATATGTAGAAAATAATAGTTTTAAATATTATATAAATAATATTCACATGGTTTTATTAATATATATATATATATATATATATAAAGAGAATAAGAAGGATAGAGTGGTAATGAAGCTGCTACTTTCTAAAAAAACTCTAACTTAAAGAAATATAAAGATAAGGGAGACTATTTTTTGAATAACCATTGAATATATTGAAGTAGAAACAGAGTCACAACAACAATACCCTTGTTGGTATAGTGTTTATATTTTGTAAAATAATCATTATATAGTATTACCATGTTAATTTTTTTATATATTTTTTTATCTTAAAGTAGTGTGTAGAGAGATAAGAAGATGGTGTATCCCGAGGATTGATTGTCTATCCTTTATGATATTTTGTAAGACATATAGTGAGTATTGTTATCACTTGGTATGTTAAGAAAATATTGGTTTATGCTATTTCAAAATATCCCCTTGTGATTAACCAAGTAAAACATTTATGTACCTACATTTAATTTTAGTATCTAAATATTATGTGTGCTTAGGGATTTATGGGTTCAAGATATTCTTTTTGACAAGTGAACGATATCTAGGGGGAAAATAAGAATAATTTTACACCCTAATCCCCCCCTCATAGGATGTGTTTACCCTGTGTTTGGAACAAGTGGGATTAGATCCACAAGGTTCTTACTTGATGAATATATCACTTAAATATTTATACCTTTGAAAATTCAGTTAATACAAAAGGAGTTCCTTTATTTGATTATTATAATTTTCAAATAGGTAAAAACATATATGATTTAACTTGTGGTTTCTTAGACTTAATGTTTTTAATGATTCAATTCATGGAATACAAGTCATTGATGTTATAGAAATATTAGTGACTAAAGCTGACAGAAAACTTCTTGATGCTGATAAAAATGAAAAAAAATCTTATTTAGTGAATATTAAATCTCTCTATCTATATATATATATATTTTATGATATGTAAATTTGAAAAATCTATTTGGGATAAATTGTAAAATATTTCTAAAATAGAGAATAGGTTTAAAGAATCAAATTTATAAGTGTGTCATAAAATATTTAATGATTTGAACATGATATTGAATGATAATAGTGATGAGTTATCCTACCATATAACATGATTAATTGGAAGCATTCATGTAATTGGTGATTTAATTAATGATTTTTAATTTATGAAGAAAATTTTAAAAATACTACCACCATTATACAATTCCATGGTGTTGGATCTTATAGAATACAATCTAATAGAAATTTCTCTTAATGATCTTCACAGCAAGTTAGTGGCTTGCTAAATTCATGTAAATTAAGAAATAACAACCATTAAATCCTCAAAATATATTTATTTTAAATTCATGTAGAAATGAGAGACACATGAACATTGAAGAAATGAGGAAGATATAAGTGATGAATAGTTATCACTTGTATCAAGAAAATTCAAGTGAGAAAAAAGGTGGTATAAAGAAAAACTATATTTGTTTTCTTTACTTATGGATATTTTGGATAAATAATATAAATATTTACAATTAAGGTTGAATGTGGAGATGGGGATTATTAGTTTTCCCCACAATATAGAAAGTTTACACTAAGATGAAAAGTTAAGTCAAGAAATCAAACTATAAATCGGTTTTAATGGAAAAAAATATTTGAAGAGGAAGATGATGATAAAAGATGTTTTGAATTTGATAAGGATGAATTTATTTTTGATATGGAATATTTTATGATGAAAATAGTCAAAAAAATATAAAATTTATGAAGAATAAAAAACCAGTGGAAATTTTCATCTAAAATTCAAATTTGAAGGAGAACTTTGAGAATTAGGTGTTAAATTTAAGAAAAACAAAAATATTTAGGGAATAATAAATGAATATTTAGAATATTTTATCAATATTAAATTACTTAGTTATTAAAGTGGCATAAGATCTTGAGGCTTCTCAACTATCTTCTGAATAAGGGTTTGATCTCATGGTGGAGATCAAATAAAAATAAAAAAAATTATTAATGATCATAATACTTATATAATTGAGAGCGAAAAGGGTTGAATATCTTAAAGAATAAATTATTAATTTAAGAAGGAATATTGAGGATAAATAAAAACTTGATGCTGAAAATAATAAGCTTGAATTCAGGAAGTTCTTTAAAAAAAGTATTGATCAAAAAGTGTATGAATAGGAACAATGACTATCAAGAAAATCATAAATGATCATAATCCCAAGCATGTGGGTTAGAATGGTGTTGGTTGTGATATTGAGACATCCAAAGTTGGAGGAATTTTTGTAAATTATAATGTAAATAAAAAATTTAGTGACAACTCTCAACCACTAAGGGCTCGTCAACAATTAATGAGTTACAAAAGGTCAATAAATATGTATAGAGGTAGTAATGATAAAATATTTCCCTTTATGAAATTCCAATTTTTTGGATATCTTGGTCAAACATGACTTTATAAAAGGATGTAGAGATCTAATTTATATTTTAATATCTTAGGATTCAAAAAAATAGGATGAAAATATATCAAGAGATAAAACTTATTTTTATGGATATTGTTATAAATTATCTAAATTGAAAATATGTAATTTTAGGCAACGGAGAAGTTTAAATTACTCCAATGGATACCAAGGGTGAATGGTATTTAAATACCCAAATTAGATCACCTAGAAAAATAGATTTTATCTTCTTGAGGAAGTGGAGAATGATTTCAAAACCTATACTAAGGAAAATGAGGAGATACCACCTTGTGTCTAATTTCAATAAGGAAAATAGGATTAATGAAATGGATAACTTAGAATAAATGTTACTTTAAGTAACTATAAATAGAAACACTTGAATTATTGATAATGGGTGTTCATCCTACAATACTAGAAACAAGAATATATTAAAGAATGTGAATGGTCATTTTGATAGTACAATTATATTCAGAAATGATAAAGATTTAAAAATTAATGGAAGTGGAAAGAAAATTTTTTCTAAAGATAAGATAAGGAATATGTAATTATTTTATGTCGATGGTCATAGATATAAATTATTGAGTGTAAGTCAACATTGTGACTCTTGAATTAGGGTCATATTCAATCAGAACAACTATTTTATCAAGGTAAAAATTAGAAACTCATTGATGAAGGGATGGATATTCAAAAACAATATATATAAAGTGGATTGTAAGGAGAAAAATTTATTCTTATGGTAGAATAAGAAAACAACCTTCAACAATGATGGATTGGACATAACCATCAATAAATCAAGGAATATTTTTTGAAATTTAAATTTTTTTACTGACATTCTAAATATGATATGAAATTGAGATAAGACTTGAAATGTAAACATAATAATGAAAATGGTGAGAAATGGCTACTATCTCATATTAATACCCAAACCCATATGGGTTGGTGAAATTTGAAAGGAATTTGAATTTTTGACTTTGAAGTAGGAGTTGTTTTAAAAATTGAGGTTATAATTGAAATTCAAAGTGTTGGATCATATTAAAGATGTTTTTTTAGATATGGATCAAGTCTTCAAATGTATCTCAAGTGATCAAGTGAATATCAAAAACTATGGTCTATAGATTAGATATTTTTCTCTTGGTGTATAGTTTGGGTTGTATAGTTTGGGGAAAAATGAGGATACCCATATGTAACACCCTGACCCCAGAAACCCGGATCCAATGAATTATTTTAATAAATTTACATGATTAAAAATAATCAAGTCCCAAAGGACCGATCAGTTTAGTATTCTTGGAAACAATATACATACATAAGTTCAACATTACAACTTGAAAAGAATTGCAACACTAATTTATTCCATTAGAAACATCCAAGCCTCCTAGATATGCATGCAAGTCACTCATAACTAACTTCTTAATATCCTAGGAAAATGAAACATAATAAAGGGGTAATCTCAAATGCCCAGTAAGAGTAAGAAATATAGTGGAAGATAAAATAAACATTAGGCATGGTGAATAATTGAAAACACATGCCTTTACAAATAATAAACATAAATACATTATGGAAGGAATATGAGCTAAGTAAATAATTCCATAATAAAACATGGTCATGGATATTCTACTAGTCGAATAACCACATGATCCATCAATATTAATTTCATAATGAGGGAATGTATAATTTCAGACATTCTGAAACATTTTTTCAAGGCCTCGGCCAAGACATCTAAAAATGTTTAAGGCCTCGGCCAAACCATATATCAAATTGGGAAAGGCCCCGGCCAATTCCACATCAAATTGTCTCATGAGACCTACCGATGAATCGAGGATCTATAGAGGGCTCCACCTATCACATACTAAGTCCAATGCATTCCTCATATGAAAAGGATTAAACATAACATAAACATTTGTATTAAAACTAGCATACGAAATGTCAATACTTTATCCATAAATCATGAATCGTATAAAAATAACACATCAACGGTCAAAAATAACTCATTCGATACAATATGGAAGATTTTCTTATAATAAATCAACCTCAATTTATAATAATGAAGGATATTGACATAGATGAAAATAATCATCAAAACTATTTGAGATAAATATCCCCCTTTTTCTTTAAAACATTTAAAAGTCTCACTATTTATCCAGAAGGTGTTTAAAATATATTTTTGAATCAAAGGGTCTCCTACCACTTTGAAACTTTTAAAAATTATTTTATTTTTAAAACTTTAATTTCCATATAAATAAAACCTTAAAACCCTTTTTAAAACATGGACATTAATGAGAAATATTTGGAAGAATAAAGTTTTAAAACATATAAAATGATAGTTTAGTCAAAGTTCCTAACCAAATGAGATATGCTTGAATACAAATAATTGAGATAATAAAAACATTATAATATAATGAGAATAAATGTATTAATTATATACTATTTCAAAGTATAGTATATACACCAAATAAATGTGAATTGGCGCATAACAACAAAGAAGTCTCAATGGAATGTAAGATGAGATAAATTTCTTTATGAAGACTATATCCTTAGGTTAAGGATAAATAAATGTAATAATTATGTGTCAAAAATATAAATACACTCAATATGATTGGATATTTAGTTTAAATAAATCAAAGTACATTCACACATATTCTTGTAAAAACAACAAAAATGACTTGGATGTTTAACTCAATGAATTGAAATTGAGTTAAAATTACTCTTATCAAGTTTATATCGATAACTTGATAATTTATAAATGGAGTGATTATGTGTATAAAAAGTATATCCACAAAAATGGGAGTGGAAATTACTATATAAGTAAATAAATTGTGATTTCACACATAATCTTGGGGTAAAGTAATCAATGAAGTTTGCATAAAACCGAATGAGTGGAAATTGAAAATTGAAATTCCCTTACCAATTTTGTAACATACAAAACATAAACCCTATAAAAGAATTATCATCCAATGATGATGTAAATACCCATAAATTAAAGTATATTACACATTAAATACAATCATGGGAAGTAAATACACCATAAAAAAGGTAGTAGGGTAAAATATATCATGAATCTCACATGAATAAAAGTGAGATGAAAACCCCTTACCATGTTGTAATCAATCAAGTCACATGACTAAAATTTAATAACCACCAAATTAATCACATAATACCATTAATATAAAGGTAATAATTATAATATATATCAAATGGAAGTACACAATATAGCATATGCAATAAATAAGTGGCGAACAATGGAAATCTCACAGGAATAAAAGTGAGATAATAAACACCTTACCTTGTACTTTTCCTTGGTCAAGGGTACGTTAACCTCCTTTATAATAGTTAAATCATTTTTATTAAATTATACAAGAACTACATTCATAAATATGATATCATATATGATCTTCTAATATTGCTTTGTTAATAATATTTTAGTAGTATCATTGTTTCGGGTGTTAATTGATTCATTTTCATTTATATGTTTTATTACATAAGTCATGTTTTTTATGGATAGGATGTATTTTATTCATATCAATAAACATATTATGTTATTAAATATTATTTTTAATAACCAAATTAAAATTATTCTTTAATGGTTACGATGGATAGTGAATCTCATCGCGTTCATGGAGACGGTAATCCGTACGTACGCACGAACGCTACTTCCATTTTTTTATTTTGAAAGGAAAGAAGCCCAAATTATACATAAGTATTTTATTATTCCAGTATAATATAATATTTTATATATGTTATGTAATTTCATTAACACCATCCTTTATATGTTCCATGTTTGGTATGAACGAGTCATATCACTTTGAGGGGGCGATAGTCCGCACTTCCTCAAATGAAATTATCGTATATATACAACATGAAAAGAATAATTGTATGCTATAAAATAGAATTACAAAATATTATAGAAAAAATAAATATCATAAATATCATATATAATTATAGTACCATCATAATGTTCACCATAAGAGGTGGTAGTAGAATATTGAACAATCATCGTTTCGTGAGGCAGTAGTTCGTTGTCTACAGAAGCATTATGTTCTATACCCATTAGATGGAGGTGTGAGTATGTTTAGTTCAAATACTTCTCATAACAACAACCTAGTATATTTAGGATATTGTTTTTGTTATAAAAAAGGAATAAAGAGATTTTAGGGGGTTGGAGAAGTAAAATAATAGAAAAGAACTTAAGAGGATGTGTTACCTTTGAATCTGTTAACTTCCTTTGGTTTGAATCAAAAGGATTCCTTGATGTGCCTTATGCATAAGGTACAGTTGCTAAGAGGAAGAGTGGGATTTAAGGATATTATTTGGGCATAGTTTGAATGAGCCATGGGGCTTTAGATTTGTGAGATATGGGTTATAAGTGAGGGATTTTTATAGGGGGGAGGGGCTCTTTAGGAAAGTTTGAAAATATTATTTTATTATATAATGATTTTAGATTTATAAAGGTCCAAAACTCATTAAATTAGAAGATAATATGACTCAAGTTATAAATAAAATCATCCATTTAGAATTTTACAGGTTTTGGATATTTTTTTATTTTTTATAATCTTATTTATTTAAATCATTTATTAATGAGGTAAACACTGCATCATTATTGTGTCATATATAAGTTTATTTATTTGATGTTTAAAATTTATAAACAAATACCATGATGCATGAAATATTTTTATATTTAAAATTAATATTTATATTCTAAAAGATAACTTATATAACCCCATGTAAAATTTTTTATACTAAAAGATATATGGTTTGTCATTTTTGTCTTTACTTTAAAATAATTAATATAAAGTGTCATTATCACTTTCAAGTGGCTCCATGGGGTCCCTAAATAGACCCAAGGATGCCCGTGGTTGGACATGTATCAACAAATAGTAATAGAACACATGTTATGGTAATTTAATATTATTATAATATTATTTTTTTACCCTTATTTACCGGATTTACCCCTTTAACCACAGTAAATAAAATATTTACTGAAGTAAATATTCATAATGTCTAAAAATAAAAGTTACATATTTACACAATTTGGAAATACTGATTGAAAATATGGAATCTATTTTTTGAAATTAAAAACACATAAGTGGCAGAAAGTAATATAAAATTAATTCTCGTTGTCAAAACAAAGAGTGTGTTTTTAAGAAATAATAACTTTAAAAAGATTGGAACTTGTTTGTGTCAAATTTCAATGTGAAATTACTTTCAATGACCAAAATTATATTAATTGGTAAAAATATAATCTAATTATACTTTAAAACTACTAAAATTTATAATTTAACACTATAAATTATTTTAATTAAAAAATTTGTTTTCAATTAAAATTTAGTATTTTTCATTATTCATCAAAATATGAAAGTTATCAAAAAAACACCAAACTTTTATCCAAACTAAATTTTTATGTTCCAATTATAAATAAGATTTATATTTTGTAAAATTTAATATAAAAAATGTGTCAAATATTGTATTTAAAAAGGGTTCTCCATTAAAAGGTGATAAAACTGCATTTTTTTTAAAATACTTATTTTATCTGAAAAATTGAATTTTTTCTTATATTATGTCTAAAAAACACATAATATGGTTTCGAAAATTATATGGAGTATATAAAATTCAAAATTTAGTTAATACTATTCATAACCACTTTTTGAACGGCTAGTTTGGTAAGTCATGGTGCGCTCAAACTCGGTGTTGCATGTAACACAAGCTATTGAATTACTTTGAAGAAAATAACTTACTATGAAATCTTCGGGTGTTACATTCTTCCCCCCTTTTAGAAATTGTGTCCTCACAATTTTTAAAATTGGTCTTGGGAACTTCATTTAATGCCCCACATCAGAAAAAGAGTCAATAAAACTATCACTTTAAAATAAAAAAAGAGATGTACCAAGGTCACCTGAGATAACCCATACTAGGATTCCATGTAAGAAAACATGGATATGGAAGATAAAATAAGTGTCAAGTTATGATGGGGAGTGATATAAAAAATTATCTGGATAAAGTTAACAACAAGAAAGCCACAAGATTGTGATGGGATAAACGGTCATTAGTTTCCCAGTATGAAAAGTAAATGGAAAATGTTTTTCTGTTTTAAGTTCCATTTCATAAAGTTGAGGAATTTATTTATGAGATTGAGTAAAGAAATAAAGAGATATACTTACTTTTTAAGTATAGTTTCATCCTTTAATAAATTTCTACCACTAACTTATCTTTTTTTTCAAACGATGAGTATTCAAGATAACTTGGTCACACCTGAAGTGCTAGAATCAACTTCTAGAGAATCACATGATCCACAAAGGATAAACTATATAATTACCGTGTCTTTAAAGATTAACCAAAACCAAAATGGTTATTACAAGATCATATGATCCCTAAAAAGGATAATCCTTTATAGAAAGAAATACTAATCTTAATTTATAAAATTAAACCAACAATACCCAAAGTTCAATAAATACCATTCAATAAACAATTTTCCTTAAAATCCTTCAATATAATCCAAACTAATATTGAAACCCAAAACATAGAATAATTTGATTACATAGTCTTCCATGTTAAAATGTATCTCCAAATGACATCGACTACTCTTAAAGTCACATACTTAAAAGTAATTAACCTAATCACATATTCTCTATGATAGGTTAATCATTTCCATAAATAACCCAAATCGCTATAAATCTACAATAAAAAAATGATAAAAATACACAATTACTTATCAAATGAAATCCCATAGTATTCTATTTTCCTTGGGCATATAGTATTCCCAACATAGTGAATGTCTTCCATAATAACATTTATTTCTTAATCACCAAATCATTTTCCTATACTAAGGATATCCATTTGATAAGACATAGGATCCAAAATCAACTTATTATTGATCAATAAAATCATTTAACTAAAAATAATTATTCACACTAACCAGGGACTTCATTTAGTCTAGTGGTAGGTGATAAATCCCAATCGCACTCTGGTTGTGGGTTTGATTCTCGCAGCTTTGTCCGATGCGATGGGTTTTCACACAGTCTGCGTGTTGTCCTTTTTCAAAAACTATATTTTATAACATTCCCAAAAATAAGATAAATTACTCAAAATAACCATAATTTACTCAGTCGCGGAGGCCGCCGCCATCCTTGCTGGGTTAGACTTTGCAAAAGATCGCGGTTGGGATTCCATTCACATCGAATCCGACTGTCTCACTGTTATCAATGCCATCAATCTCACTGACGGTGGGCTTCAACCTTTCAGCCCCATTATCCGGTGTATTCACTCGCGGAGACAAGGCTTCAATTACTGCAATTTCTCATTTATTAGAAGGGAAGCGAATGAAGCCGCTCACAAGATGGCAGGCATTGGCCCTCCTTGCGAGGATTTGCTGTGGTTCAATCATTTTCCCTCGTGGTTATGCTCCTGTATTTCTGCTGATCTCCATCATTAATGGATCCGTCTTCTTTTGTCAAAAAAAAAAATTTAACCACAAATTTTATCTCATACCTCACATTTTCATCCCAAAATTTAATAACTTGAAATTTCCTCAAATTCTAGGATCATATAAACCTAAATGGTTATTTATAACTATATCAACAATAGAAAAGATAATTCTTCCTAAAATATAATTTTCACATAAAAAATTGCAGGGTTACACATACAAGAGAAAAGACTTCCAAGGTAATCCCATCAAAAAAGAGAAATAATAATTTTAAACATTTCTCCATCCATTTATTTTCACATAGGTTCTTCCTTGAACAAGAGGTTATCCTATATAATAGGGCATTCACTTGTGTAATTCCCAGGTCCCCTACATTTACAAAAAATTACTGTAAATGTATTCTTGGGATCTTTTTTATTTTCTTCCATAGTAATCTTCATTTTTCCTCAGAAATTATTTAATTTATGTCCTTCTTTCCCACACATAAATCATTTCTTTGTTCCATTGAGACACTTTCCTTGGTTTCTCCTTCTACATTTCCTGTATGATGGAAATTGAGCTTTCTTTTCTCCATGGTATCCACTACTGGAGCTCTTATCATTCACCTACTTTCTCTTCTTTGTTGAGTCCTGGAGTTGGTCAATATATATGTTATTCGTCATATTTTTGGAAAACTGATTTGTCATGAACACGATATCTTTTACACCTACTAACATTCTATTTCATTGCTCATTCCTACCACCGTTACCACCTTGTACATCATGTTCAATGTTACTATGACCTCCTTGGAATCCAGCCATTCACTAACACAAGAAAGCTTAGTGTGAGTCATAAAATTATTTAGAGAATATCATAACACCTTATTTTTAATCTAAAACACCTTAGAATTAACCAAGGTTATTTATTCTCATCTTATATTAAAATCCTTCAAACCGGTTTGTAAAGAAAATGTGAATTATCCTAAGAATATCCCCCAGGAGTGTCGTAACCAAGAGTACAGCAAGGCCTGTTGTCATGTACCAGGATACCCTGGGATAAGACTGAAACTCCTTGTCAAAGTTTTCACTCCTAGGTACATCTATTCCAGAGCCGCCTCTACGAGCTCGTATCCAGATAGTGATGTATTTCTCAGAAAACCCACATAACAATGACATTACCAAAAGTTTTGGATTTTATTCTATACTAATCCTTAATGTCTATCTTAGGGTAGTATTTCCAAATCAGAGTTTTTTTTTAAATCTATCTTCCAAGGTTTGTACTAAACTTCCTCTGATACCAATTGTAACACCCCGACCCCAGAAATCCGGAGCCGGTGCATTTTTTTAATATATTGGCATGATTAAAATTAATCAAGTCACAAATGACCGATCAGTTTAGTATTCATGGAAACAAGATACATACATAAGTTCAACATTACAACTTGAAAAGAAATACAACACTAATTTATTCCATTAGAATCATCCAAGCCTCCTAGATATGCCTGCAAGTCACTCATAACTAACTTCATCATATCCTGGGAAAATGAAAATAATAAAGTGGTGATCTCAAATGCTCAGTAAGAGTAATCAATACAACAGAATATAACATAAACATTATGTATGGTGAATAATTGAAAACACATGCCTTTACAAATAATAAACATAAATACTTTGTGACAGGAATATAAGCTGAGTAAATAAAGTTATAATAAAAAATAGTCATGGGTATTCTACTAGTTGAATAGCCACATCATCCATCAATATTATTTTCATAATGAGGGAATGTATAATGTCAGAAATTCTGAAACTTTTTGTCAAGGCCTCGGCCAAGACGTCTAAAAATGATTAAGGCCTCTTCAAAAACCATATATCAAATTGGGAAAGGCATCGACCAATTCCACATCTAATTGTCTCATGAGAATTACCAATGAATATAGGATCTATAGCGGGCTCCACCCATCACTTACTAAGTCTAATTCATTCCTCATATGAAAAGGTTTAAACATAACATAAACATTCGTATTAACACTAGCATATGAAATGTCAATACTTTATCCATAAACCATGAATGGTATAAAAATAATACATCTAAAGTAAAACATAACTCATTCAATACAATATGGAATATTTTATTATAATAAATCAACCTCAATTGAGAATAATGAAGGATATTGACATAGATGAAAATAATCATCTAAACTATTTGAGAGAAATATCCCCCTTTTTCTTTAAAACATTTAAAAGTCTCACTATTTATCAAGAATCCGTTTAAAATAGATTTTTGAATAAAAGTGTCCCATACCACTTTGAAACTTTTTAAATGGAATTTTAATTTTAAAACATTAATTTACATATAAATAAAAACTTTAAACCATTTTTAAAACATGGACATTAATTAGAAATATTTAGAAGAATAGAGTTTTAAAACATATAAAATGGTATTTTAGTCAGAGTTCCTAACCAAATGAGAGAATCTTGAATACAAATAATTTAGGTAATAAAAAATTTATAATATAATTAGAATAAATGGATTCATGATATACTATGTCAAAGTATATTATATACACCAAATAAAAGTGAATTGTCACATAACAACAAAGAAGTCTCAATCTAATGTAAGATGAGATAAATTCCTTTACAAAGACCATATCCTTAGGTTAAGGATAAATAAATGACATAATTATGTGTGAAAAATATAAATAAACTCAATATGATTGTATATTAGGTATAAATAAATCAGAGGACATTCACACATATTCTTGTAAAAACAACACCAATGACTTGGATTTTTAACTCAATGAATGGAAATTTAGTTAAAATTGCTCTTATAAATTTTATATCGATGAATTGAGAATTTATCAATGGAGTGATTATGTTTATAAAAATGATATCCACACAAAGGGGAGTGGAAATTATTACATAAGTAAATAAATTGTGATTTCACACATAATCTTGGGGTAAAGTAATCAATGAAGTTTGCATAAAACAGAATGAGTGGAAATTGAAAATTGAAATTCCCTTACCGATTTGGTAAATTAAGAAACATACACCCCATGAAAGAAGGATCAGACAATTATGATGTAAATACCCATATATTAATGTATATTATTCAAAAAATAAAATCATGGTTAGTACATACACCACACAAAAAAGGTAGTAGTGGCAAATATAGCATGAATCTCACGGGAATAAAAGTGAGATCAAAACCCCTTACCATGTTGTAATCAATTGAGTCGCATGAAAAAAAGTTAATAACCACCAAATGAATCATAAAATTCCATTTATATAAATATAATAATGATAATATATATCAAATTTCAGTACATAATACACCACATGCAATAAATAAGTGGAAAACAATGGAAATCTCACGGGAATAAAAGGGAGATAAGAAACCCCTTACCTTGTACTTTTCCTTGGTTGAGGGTACGTTAACCTCCTGTATAATATTTAAATAATTTTTATTAAATTATAAAATAACTACATACATAAATATTATATCATATATGATTTTATAATATTGCTTTGTTAATAATATTTTAGTAGTATCATTGTTTTGGGTGTTAATTGATTCATTTTCATTTATATGTTTTGTTACGTAAGTCATGTTTGTTAAGGATAGAATGTATTTGATTCATATACAAAAAATATATTATGTTATTAAATATTATTTTTAATAATCAAATGAAAATTATTCTTGAATGGTTATGACGGAGAAAGAATCTCATCGCGTTTGTGGAGATGGTAATCTGTATGTACGCACAAACGCTGCTTCCATTTTTTTATTTTAAAAGGAAAGAAAACCAAATGATACATAGGTATTTTATTATTCCAGTATAATATAATATTTTATATATGTCACATAAGTTCATTAACACCATCCTTTATATGTTCCATGTATGTTATGAACGAGTCATATCACTTTGAGGGGAAGGTAGTCCGCACTTCCCCAAATGAAATTATCGTATATATAAAACATGAGAGTAACAAGTGTATTCTATAAAAGAGAATTACAAAAGCTTATAGATAAAATAAATATCATAAATATCATATATAATTATAGTTCCATCATAATGGCCACCATAAGAGGTGGTGGTAGAAGATTGAACAATCATTGTTTCGTAAGGCAGTAGTTCACCATCCACAGAAACATTATGTTCTATACCCATTATATGGAGGTGTGTGTAAGTTTAGTTCAAATAATTCTCATAACCACAACCTAGTATATTTAGTATACTGTTTTTGTTATAAAATAAAGGAATAAAGAGATTTTAGGGGGTTGAACAAGTAAAATAAAATAAAAGAATTTAAGAGGAGATGTTACCATTAAATCGGGTAACTCCCTTTGGTTTGAATCAAAAGGCTTCCTTGAAGTTCCTTCTACATAAGGTACAGTTTCTAATAGGAATAGTGGGATGTAAGGATATTAGTTGGGTAGATTTTGGATGAGACAAGGGGCTTGAGAGGTGTGAGATATGGTTTAGAAGTAAGGGATTTTTATAAGGGGGGGAGGGGCTCTTTAGGAAAGTTTGAAAATATTATTTTATTATATAATGATTTTCAGTTTCTAAAGGTCCAAAAGTCATTAAAGTATAATATAATATGACTCATGTTCGAAATAAAATCATCCAATAATAATTTTATAGGTTTTGGATATTGTTTTATTTTTTATAATCTTATTTATTTAAATCATTTATTAATGAGGTAAACACTGCGTCAATATTATGTCATATGTAATTTTTTTTATTTTTATGTTTACAAATTTTAAAAAAAAATACCATGATGTAGGAAATCTGTTTAGATTTCAAATTAATATTTATAGTCGAAAATATAACTTATATAAGCCATGTAAAAATTGTTTTACTAAAAGATATATGGTTATGTTATTTTTGTCTTTACTTTAAAATAATTAATATAAAGTGTCATTATCGCTATCAAGTGGCTCCATGGGGTCCCAAAATTGACCCAAGGATGGCCCCGGTCAGATATGTATCAACCAATAAGAATAGGACACATGTTAGGGTAATTTAATAATATTATAATATTATTTTTGTACTCTTATTTATCGAATTTACCCATTAAACCACGGTAAATAAAATATTTACTGAAGTAAATATTCATAATGTATAAAAATAAAAGCTACCTATTTACAAACTTTGGACATCCTGATTCCAAATATGTAATCCATTTTTCGAAATTCAAAACACATAAGTGGCAGAAATTAATTTAAAATTAATTCTCGTTGTCAAAACAAAGAGCGTGTTTTTAAAAAATAATAACTATCAAATGATTGGCACTTGTTTATTCCAATTTCAAAGTGAAATTACTTCCAATTACCAAAATTATATTAAATTGTAAAACTATAATCTAATTATACTTCAAAACCATTCAAATGTGTCATTTAACACTATAAATTATTTTAATTAAAAAATTTGTTTTCAATTAAAATTTCGTATTTTTCACTATTCATCAAAATATGAAAGTTATCATAAAAACACCAAAATTTTATCCAAACTAAATTTTTATGTCCTAATTATAAATAAGAAGTTTATTTTGTCAAATTTAATATAAAAAAGTATCAAATATTGTATTTAAAAGGGGTTCTCCATTAAAAGGTGGTAAAATTACATTTTTTGAAAAATTATTCATTTATCTGAAAAATTGAATTTGTTCTTATATTATGTCTAAAAAACACATAATATGGATTATAAAATTATATGGAGTATATAAAATTCAAAATTCAGTTAATATTATTCATAACCGCTTTTTAAACGGCTAGTTTGGTAAGTCGTGGTGCGCTCAAACTCGGTGTTGCGTGTAGCGCAAGCTATTGAATTACTTTAAAGAAGATAACTTACTATGAAATCTTGGGATGTTACACATATGTGATGAGTTTCTAGTTCAATATTTCATGCCTATTTAAAACACACGACTATCAAATAGTTTAGGAAAAATTGTGCAGATTTTAGGGGACACCATGCGGGATTGATTTAGTTTTTTGTTTTTGACAGACGGTTGGTGCACGATTATGAGAAATCGTGAAGGGAAACCATAATGATTGATTTTTCATTGGGGGTTCATGCATGGTTTTTGAAAAGTTCTATAAGAAACTATGAAAAACCTATAATTTGGTTTTATAAGGATTTTCATTATTGGTGTAGGGTTTGGTAAACTATGATGCTAAAATATACAGGGTGTTATGACTTAAGATTGTGTCAACTGCATAGTTGGTGCATATTTTGGAAAATAATGTGGCCAAACTATGTGGAATAATATATTTCATTAAAAATTTGAAATGAATAAAATAATTCCATGGTCTTTAAACCATCACCCCCTTTTCACCTACCACTCATGCAGCCAGACCAGGAGGGTCACCTCCCTCCCTCCTCTTTGATATACCTTGGATTATGGGTGATTTTTAGTAGTTATTAGTTGTTATTTGAGGTGAGTTATATCCTCCCCCTCCTTTCATTCTAGTTTTCCAATTTATCCTATTATTTAAATTATCCTTATAGGGGTTTTTAGTGATGATTCCACCAAAGCATCATGGAATCATCCCCTTATGATGGGTATTTTTCTCAGTGTATCTAGAGGAAACATTGTGATTATTTTTTCATATTTTTAACCTTAATTCCAATAACGGTTCATTTCTTAGTGAATTTCCTTCGGGTTTTTTATTAAATTGTATGAAATTGTCCATTATTTAGGGTAATTAAATTTGGGATTTTTAGTGGTCTAGGTCTGGGTGAATATTGGGAGTGGACTGCACCCCATTACTCACAGTTTCGATGGAGGATATTTCTCAATGAATTTCTAGTAATTTACGGATATTTATATTAAATTTATTAATTTATTATAATTTTATATAATAAATTTTTTGGATTCTATGTCTTGAGTTAGGACATTTAGAGGTGATATGAGGCTTTGATAAGCATGGAAAATAGTCATTAGACTATGAATAAGAGGAATAATTCCAAATTAGGTAGGTGTTCCATCAACATATCCCCCTTGGTAAATGAATTTTTTATGTTCATGTGATATATGATCTCTCCAATAAGGGAAATCAATATTTTATCTAAATGAATCATTTTTTAATATAAAATTCATTTGGATGGATGCAAGTATTAAGGGTCAGGACAGACCATTGATAACTAGATTGTATCCCCAACCACTAATATTTTAGGGACTTATTGTGAATATTTGTTATGAGCTATATAGATCATAATGGGTGTAAATTAAATTAATTTAAATCAATGAGAATTCGAAGCCTTGAGATGGGTGACTTTAGCTCCTCTAAGTAGGAAGTAGTGATGGATCACGCATGGAAAATTTTAAGTGTTACATTGGAACATTTGGGTAGGTCATGATAGACCCGAAATGCCTTTGAGAATTGTTACATGATTTCAGAGTGGAAAATAGTATTCCTCCCCTGCTAGCATGTGATCACTGAGGTGGGTATGATCTAAGTAGATTTATTATTATTTTGGTGAATGGTAGAACCTAGGATGATCTTAGGAAGTGAGATGGGTATTATCCCATCCCTCTAGATTAGTAACGGTATGGATTTTCCTATAATTCTAGTGAGTCCACATGATAATTGTGTGGGTGGTGAGGGACACTATTCCCTCTAAGTGATAAGAAAGGACCAAGAGATGGTATTGGAATAGAGGAACCCATGTAGGGTTTCAACACTATGACGAGACCCAGGAGACCTTGGTGGTTCCTTAGTATCATGGTGACCCTAGATAGGTGTAGTTTCAGGTGTTAGGATAACAATTTCGTGTGTCACATTAGATCCCAAAATCATTTGTGTGAGTGGAATAGTGATATAGTAATGATAATAGGTAATACACTTCAGAGGAAAACCTTTGGTATGTGTAACGGGTTAAGAAAATATCCAACCCATTTTATTATAATTTCTTTATGTGATACTACTAGGTTGATGTTATCCTATAATACTTTTTGGCACCATTAGGTAGATGTTTTCTCTCATTGTTTATTTTTATTTTCAGGTGGATTTTCCCCCACTATTTATGGATACTTCTAGGTGGATAATGGCCCCTATATTTATTGATACTACTAGGTGGATGTTTTCTACTATGTTTACTGATACTACCATGTGGATATTGGAAGAAAAGTTTATTAATACTACCTAGAAGATGTTGATCCTCATGTTTATTGAAAATTTTTAGGTGGATGCTATCCCCTACTACATATGGGATACTATCAGTTGGATATTATTCACTACTATTTATAAGTTGTTATTGGGTGGATGTTTTCCATAATTCTATTGTGATTTTACTAGATGCATTTTATCCCTCCTATTTATGAGATATTTTAGAATGGATATTTTCCCCCACTATGTATTGATACTTTTAATTGGATTATGTCCCCCTCTAATTATGAGATACTACCAAGTATATGTTTTCCCCTAATGATCATATGAGATACTTCCATGTGGATGTTATCCCCTATTGATATGTGATCTAACTGGGTGGATGTTGTCCCCTAGTAGTATTAATTGTGATAATATATATGGGTTATTTTCCACCCAAGTTATTGATTACATTCATGAGATTATGGGGCAGGACATGTATCCCCGTGATGATATGTTACATGCTCTGATACACTCTAACACTAGCCGAATCAGGTATGGTCAATCATGGGTGTCGCATTAGAAACCAAGGGTCAGTGTTGATTATTTTATTATACTTCCACATTTATTTATTTATTTATTGAAAATATCACATGTTCATGAATTTTATTTACTAGTTCTGTTTAGGACCCTGTTGGTGGTTCCCTCTAGAGTTTTACTCACACCACACTTAAGTGGTCATGAAACTTAGGTGATCGAGAAAATTTCACTATTTATAAGTTCATGTAGGGAAGAGGCCCATTGTTTCATGATCGAGTGGGATAGCTCATATGGAGTCTAATGACTAGGATGAAGTAATTCTTAGGGTTTGTGGTATATCCTCTTCATATATATTTTTATATTTTGTATATAGGTTCATCATGGTGGGTGATCACTTAGTACATGTGATTGTATGCTTGCACGTTGCATTTTATTATAGTATTTTTATTTATTTATCCTATGTACTCTGATTATTTTTTATCAATATTGTTTGTTTATTTATACTTTGATTGATTACTCTGATATTATGGTATATTCTCCCTATGGTATCACTCTAGATTTGTACTACTAGTTGGTAGTCTTTAGTGTATATGGAGGTGCACCTGAGGTCACATGGTGCCACTGGATAAGACACCAATTAGTGGTCTCAAGCTGAGGGATTTTACAAATTTGTGTCATATCATTTTTTTGTTACACTACATAGATAGATTTCAGAAAAGTGATATAGGAACGTATTGGATATTGTGATAGACCATAGACTAGTGCATAGAAAACACATTTTCTAATAAAATTTCCATGTTAACGGGGATATAGGATAGTTATTATTGGTTTTTTCTTTCATTGTTGTATAATTTCACCTAGTGTGATGAGCTTGGGGTTTTTAATATATTATTTATGGGGTTTGGGGTTTTGTTCCATTGGAAAGGGTATTATACACAATAATAATTATTCGAAAGTAATAATCACATGATATATGCATAATTTCATGTGATTGATATCACTAAAGACAAGGGTTTAGTTTTTTAAATTATTAACAACAAGTTATATGGTATTTTACTATATAACTTGTTAGTGTAATTTTTATTAGTTTAACAATATTATATTTCCTTCTGATGATAGGTCATGTGGAATCTATATAGGGATATTACTTAATGAAGAATATACATTCCCCATTATAAGTGTTGTACTGTGACCCTTTGTGGATCAGTATAGGCACCTGGTGCTTTGGTACTGGTTCTGGAAAGAATTTGTTTTGTTACATAAAGTATTAACAACAACTTATATTGAATTGTAGTATTGTATACATATTCCTATGGAGGATAAGTTCCCTTGTAGGCTGATGACTCAACAGGTGATGCTGGAGATGTATATGTTTATATGATAAATACTGAGTAGGAATTTTGGGAATTTTAGTTATTGTGTGATATTTGATATAGAAATAGAGGGGTGTTTTTCTATGGGAGATGGCATATGTGAGATATTATTTATGGGCTAGGTGGAAGATCCTAGCTCTTAAGATGTGGCTCAGGATACTAGTGAGTCAAGGAGTACATGATGGAAACCAAAGATAAGGATTATACTATAATTTTTAATACCTTAGAAATTAAAATTATGGGTGGATTCTTCAGTTATTAGATTGTTTCACAGGGGATCCTACCATGTATATGGTATAATAATAGAGATGCCTTGGAATTTAATGATTCAAATAACTTGAAGTGATTTGATATTGAGTTTACATTATGAGGGAATAATTATTTAAATGCCTAGAACTCATTATTTTTAGTGTGGTTCTCCATAAGGATATTGATTCTAATCCAATATGGATGGATCTATAATGTTAATAGTATGAGTTGATGCTTCGGATTTTGATACGATGCTCAAATAGGTTGGAATTAGCATGAGTGGGATGCCTTGGTATTGCTAAAAATATCTTTGATGTTTCTTTATCTAGATGATATTGACATGAAAATGAAGCATGGATAGTGGTTAGTTACATGATCCTATATTTTATGATTTGTGACTCATGGGATCATGAGTCAGGTTTTTCAATTGAGTAGTATAGAAAAATACACCCTTCAGGTTTGAATGAGATCAAGGTTGTATGTGTTGGTTATATGCAGTGTCATTAAGTTATAGATTGGTGAGAATCCATGTGTGGGATGAGGAGTAATGGCTTTGATGAAATTATTTTAGGATAGATTTCCTAGTACTTTGATGTTGATGGCCACATGAATGGATGGTTTCAAGGGTTTATAAGTTTGTGATAGTATCTAAGGATGAATGATGTACGTGTAATATGGGAACTTATCAAGGTTACTCTCAATGAGTAGTGTAAGGTAAGGTTTATAGTGGGGATTTTTTAAAAAACTATTAGAGGGTGTGACCCTCGTTATAGATGGAATTTTAATGGATGATCAGGATGACATTCATGGTGAGATTTGAACTATTAGGGATTGATTTTTTTATGTTTTTGATCGAGTGTGATTAGGATTTTCAAATCAAGTCATTATGTATGGTAATAGATTTATAATTTTCTATAGATATAATCTATTTGGATTATAACAGTTATGATAAGGATACTACTACGGTGGATAGAATCCCATTAGTTTTAGAGGAACAAACCTAAATTTAATATAGTCATGGGTGTGACAAAACTTGTCATTGGATAGTCAAGATGGAATTTGAATTCCAATGTGTATATGGATCTATATTTTTATAGTTTCATGGAGAATAATAGATTATATATTTGTATGTGTTATCATATAGAGTTTGTGGGTGATGTTATGCTTGTGTGGTTTTGGATATGATTTTAGGGCATGAATGATCAATGGTGTATTGGTGCTTGGGGTGAGTACATGAAGGGTGATCTGGTTAGTGAAGTTATCGGGGTCACGGCGGATGTTATTGGTCAAGGTATTTAAAAATATTTCATCTTCAGGATGATGAGACTTGTTGTCTATAATGATCTGATACCCCATACTGTCTGAGGATCACATGTAAATTTAAAATAGTACAAAAACGTAAACCAAAAACATATATTTCTAAGATCTTAAGTCGTACACAATGTTTTCTTTTTTTCATAATTTTATTCTTAAATAATCCAAAGTAGGATCACTCTAAATCATCCACACATGCTTCAAAAATCCATTGGAGCATTGATCGTTGAATGCCAAGTGATATTACAAAGATCTGATGATGCTTTTGACGCCCCAACGATCACTGCATCGAGGTGCCTTCGATGTGTGAGGGAGAACCAGATATGAATGGACAAATTGAGAGCTTATCTACCTATTAAGTGGGATAGTAGATAGAGGATCTAGATAAATTTCTATGAATAGTCACTAGAAAGAGCCTCTCTCCACCTATTTATAGTGGATGCTCAAAATACCTGGTAGGGTTCCCCAACCCACATTTATTTAACGTCCACTAAATAAATAATTATGATGAACTAAATTACATCAATATTATTTATTATTTTATCATATACCTATAATATATATATATATATATTATATTTCAGGATAAAACTGAGTCATTTAACTCGACTCGTAATAACTACTGAATATTAAATGAACCAGGAATATTAAAATAATATTCATATGATTAATATTATTCCTCGTATTTACTTAACTTGTAAATAATTTAATTAAATTTTAACCCAATTATTCATAGCTTAAATAATAATTAATTTATCTATTCTTCTGGTGATCGATGACTTGGACAACACTCGGACCCTGTGGAGGGTCCCACCATGTTTGATATACCTATTCAACTAAATATGGAGGATTCTTGAATATGCTATTATGTGTAACCCTTTAGGACCTTATCTCGATAGTAGTGAATAAAATCCACAGACCAATAATGGAGTCTAGAAACCTATCAAGGCCCCTAAAGAGATAAGGAAAGTCATAGTAATGAAAACCAACCTATGAACAAGCACTGTATAATATAATATATTTGTCTTTAAATATCTCATAAAGCAAGATGCACACTTGTATCATCACCCATTTCTTACTTTATTATTTGTTGATCTAACTGGATGGATTTACCTTTTGATTATCATGGCCATAGATTTATGAAGATACTACCATTCTGGTCAATAAGCCCTGAGATATATTACTTCCTAAACTTAGAAGTGACCCTTTCTTGACCATTCAACCAATGTCATACAACCAATGATGAACCCGACACAAGCTACCTCTCCATGATCATTATCATTGTTTTTTCCTTGCATAAAAGTATGTGATCAAATGGAACACATTTATAATGATTTCAATTTAGGAGACCAATAAACATGTTTGTATATAGGAACAAACAATGACACTTGAAATATGTGGTTTTCTTATTGGTGGTTCTGTCCTCATGATCACACCACTATAAATCACCAAGTGAAAACTTCATGAGAAGAAGTATCATTGCTTATGATCCCTAGCACATGATAGTCAAACATAAACTATTCCCAGATAGTATGATGTATCTAGAACATATGACATTTATTTAATATTAATTTTATAGTATCTCTAGGTTCCCATTATATCCTGGGATCTACTATAACCCTTTGATACGAAAATTAATATATGGACATTACTATTAAATAGTGGATGCAAAAATATCTACACTATAATGGTAAGTAAACATCATATATATCTAACTATATACATGATATGGTAATCAAAATTAATTTTCAAGTTGGTTCTAGGGAACCCACTATTAAAACACCCCCACATACACTAGATATAACTTGATAACCATAGTTGTTAGCTCTCACATGATAAAGATCATGTTTCTATTGAGTCACAAATTCAGTTCCTAGGTCTTCCATGTTTCCTCCGTGTGGATATAATTCTATTTTCAAACTCATATCATTGAGGAAAACTTCTAAAAAAATGATATCCCCAAGTATATCACTTTTATTACTATCAAAACTTGACATATTGGCTACTAATAGAATTATCATTATTATAAAACTCTACTTGGTAGGTGTGATTCCATGAACTATAACAAATAATTACATTTAATAACTACTTCTTAGCTGGCTTAAAAGTTTAAATGTACTCAGTATTTGTAGTTATGGATACCACTGGATTTTATGAGCATGTCTCACTCAACACTTTTATGAACTATGATACTAGATCAAATTGATATAAGGAATACTAGTTTGTGTCCAATAAAAAACCCAATAACCATTCCTATCCATATCCTCAGTGCATATCTTTTTCACTTTCCCAAGTACAATTGGATAGTTCTAACTGCTTCCTTACGGTTCTCCTGGAAATAAATGATATTTTCCTACTATAAATTATATGTTGGAAATATAATTTCTTTTATATATCAAGAAATACATGATTGATCCATTATTGAAGAGTATGGAGTCCAACTCACCAATTTAATCTCCTCCTTTTCCATTTTATGTCTACTTGTAGGGATTTATGTTCTGTTACGTTGGTAGAAATTCTCTCTTGAATTATTCCAGCTTGTATTTTTCAATACCATGTTACTGTATGTACGATTGAATAGGTACAAGAAATCATTAGATCTACCTTAGTAGATACTATTCCCTATAACATAGGTTTCTAATTTAATTCTATCTATGGAAAATTACATTCATCGTGGTCTTAACAACCTATAAGACCAATATTTATTTTCCATATGTTACAGAACATATTTCACTTGGAAAAAAATGACACTCCCACTAACCTCTGGTAGACACATGGAAAATATCCATTCTAAATGAATTTTCAAAGATCTTTTTGCTTAATGTAATCCTTAACAGGATTTCAGTAACTTGAAACCCCTATTGGAATCCTATAGTGTCACCATTCCTTTCTGGTTGTGTTTTATATACACCTTCCATGAAAATTAGTCTTGACATCCATTAGCCAATTAAATGATCTTACAAATTAGATATGGAAAGTAAAATTATAATGGATTTAGGATTAAATACTTGGTTTAACCAATGGATACTTATTAGTACCACGATTGTACCATCCACGTATCATGTTACTTGAATAACCACCATAGTATTCAAAATAGTAAGCCCCTTTTAATTTTAATACATAGAATCCATTATTGAATTTTAGTTGACCTTTTCAATATTAACTGACTAGAAAATACTACCTACTTATAGAAATTGTTAATCACAATGAATAATTTATCACCAGATATGGTGAATAAAAAACCATTATTATGGTTTTAACCTTACAATGCAGTATGTGTTTTTGGAACATACCTATTCCACATACACTTGTGGAAATTGCTTCTATGATAGCTACTTGTGCATCTACGGAGTTGACTAAATCCAAGTCAATATTTCTCCCACTATATCAAGTGGATATTATCACCCTTATATATAAATGTTTTCTATAACTTTACTACCACTTTTTTATCTTAGGTATTTGTGTAATATCCTAAGTAACTATTAGGATAATTATTAGATGCACATTCTATTTTTCATGAGGAATGTTTGTTTATATCCTTAACAAACTCGTTTTATCCAAACACATGTTATTATGAAATTAAGGATTTTCATCATATTATGACTTATATGATATCCATTTATAATTATATTTGGCATATGGTTATGGGATATTGTCATTATTTTGAAAGTGCATCTGGAAATATAATGGAAGTTTCTACAACTTGCAACATTGATACTACTTACATCATGACTCTAATGTATAAAATGTGTGTTTAGGAATTGATCCATGCTATATTTTTTCAATCAATGTTAACATGTAAGACTCATCATAGATCCTCTTTATTAGAATCAATTTTTTGATGCAAATAAGGTTATGTGCATTTAGGAATTACTTCACGCTACATTATCATGATCGATGAATACTTGGTGAATATATTCTTCAGCATGTCATACCAAATAATATTATATATTTTGACCATGAAAACCCCACTTTATCATTATTTAATTACTTAAATAAATCTTATGAATTATATTTACCACTATCTTACCTTTGGAATACTACACACTCACTAGCTGAACTAATTCTGAAAGCTTTGTGGCATACCTTTATTTCTAAAGGTTTCTTTGTCCAAACTAAATACTTCAATAATACCAAATGTTTTTAGCTCTAATGAGTCTGAATACCAAACTAGTTATGTCCTTTAAGACCACATTTATTTTTACTTAACAAAGAATTATATATCCACAACTGGGTAAAAGTATTACATTTTATATTCATCACTTATTGCCTATGATTCAAGTATCTCTGAACTATTTATTGAGTATGAGATACCACAAAAAACATTCATTATTGAACCTAGAATAATTTATCCTAGTTTACAATGGAAACATGAGATAAATGTTTTGGTTATACTAAATAACTTCTCTAACTAGAATCATTCACTTAGAAATTGAAGTTGCGTGCTTCTCACCACTGACTTAGGAATCACCCTTTCTCAGCCACTTGGAGAATATACCTTACTAATTATTACTTACTTGGTTATTTTATATCAATAAAAATATATGAAAGGCATACTATACTTAATATCCAAGAAGTAATATTTAAACATTAATTTTATGTGATGAATGCACATGAAGTAGAAGCGATTACTTTCTTCCTTAATTCAGTTCTTTGCATTTAAACTTCCATAGAATTATTTCATGTTATGTGATGCAAATAACCTCCTATTTAATAACCAACCTCTTCTAATTGAAGTATTTTGTGGATGTGCCTTTGGAATAACCCTTTCCATTGACCTTATATTCTTTCCTTTCAATTTTTTCTCCATGAGAATTAAAGATTTATCTCTCTTTTATATTCTTATTTACCTAGCGGACCTTACCTAAATAGGTAATGGAGCATTTACTCCATCTTGTTCATTTTGTAACCTTAAATGAAACTGGATTGTTTGGGTATAATAGTGGTATGACTTGAAATATCATGATCCATATTTCATATTTACACAAATCCAATTTAATAATCACTCATTCATATTTTTCTTCACTTTCTCCTCTCAAATGTCTTATTGATGAGACAACATCCATAATTCTCCATGTCTCGATGTTGTAACCTCAAAAGGCATCATAAATTGGTCATATAATTATTAAATAACCATTATATGCATCATATATGCGTATCCTATAATAAATTTAAACACCATCACTTCCTGAGATGGCTTAACAGGTATTGGGACACTGCACCTTGAATTTTTGATATAGTAGTATTATGCACAAGCTCATGTACTACACTTGTATATTCATGATTGTTTGGAAATTTATTTTATCCAATATTTATCATAGTGTTTTTGGTATTACATTACATTTTCTACAAAATAAAATTCTATTATATTGTACTTTTATCTTTATTACCGAATTAGACGTTACTGATTAATTATATCATTAAATATCTCCCTCTATTTTATCAAATTCTAATAATGCTTTGTACTAAAATTGGAATAATTTGTTTCTTGAGTATTATAGTGGAAAGTATCCCTTAACATCCCCTCATAGTCTACAATTTTTTGCTACACCACTACTCAAAGGGTTCAAGGTAGGCATTTCATTGGCCAACCACATTAACTTGTGGTTCCTTAATTTGTTGAGTGAAGCCCCAACTTCAAAAATCATAAGTAGATTTACTCAATGCTTGCCTCTAAAATGATATAAAGTTATATTTGGTTAATCCTTACCACCACTTTTGTTAATTCAATCCACCACTCTCATAATAAGTCCCCAGTAGTAAGAAGAACCCTCAACTTTGGCTGATGAACACCCTAAACACCTAGTTTTGATCAAATTTGATTGATGGAAAGTGGTTACGACTTAAAATTTCTTTGAGTGTTTTTGTTCTTTTCTATTGATGAATATAATCCATTTATATTAATTTTATTCATCTATATTGTCGCACTCATGATTGAACATTAATAGAAAAATCATTCACCACTTCTTTATAAATTTTATTATTTATTATTTTATGTATTTTCCTGTTGTTATAAAATGTTTAAAATAATAAATAAATGCGTAAAAGAAATCTATTACCCGACTAGTCTTGAGAATATAAATTGACCTAGGAGTATCATACATGAGTCATCACTTGACTCGTGATGTAGCTCGACCCCATCAAGTATGGCCACTACTCATCAAGAGTACCACCTTGTTTTGGTGTTGTATGCATATTATGTCAGCCTCCTCATGGTGTACTTCCTTGTCTTGGTGGGGTCTATGTTGTTTATCGTCTTTTTCAAAGGTACAAGTGTACTCGCTCATAGGCGAGGGGAACCAGGGGTGAAATCTACATACAAACCAAGATGGTAACACATACCCTTATACATATTGACTGAAAAAGACAATGCACAGACAATCTAAAATCATTAATTATTTACAAATATAACACTTAGTTAAAATAATTAATTGAATAATAAAATGCAGACATACATAGTTCGGTGAACAAGACTAGTCACCAGGTAAAATTAAAGTGTGATAAAAAATAAATTGAAATAATTTAATTATGAGGGTATTGAATAAATTAAATGAATTAAAATATCAAATAATTTATTTAATTCAAATTTGGTCTCTAAATTAATTTTTTTACTACCAATATTAAATTAATTTTATCCCAAGTATTAAAATTATTATTTTAATAAAAAATTAATATATTTATTAATTTAACTTAATGATAAAATTAAATTAATTAATTTAATTAATTTTGATTAATTTAAATAATTGTTCGGGCCTCGAAACACTATTGTGGCCCATTGCGAGTTGTACCGAACCCACGCAAACCCATAACGGGTCGGGAAAAGCCTGTGTTGGGCTATTCTAGTCCAAAAAGGTCCGGTGAGGTCTCTAGTGAAGACCAGTAGAGGTGTTGTGTGCATATTTAGGGAGAGGGAGCAAGGGACTTGCTGGGAGGAAGAACCACCCACCCAGGTGGGGTTTCCAACACCCACCAAAAAGATTCAAAAATATTGTTGACTTCAATCATCCACCCCCCCCCCCTACAAAAGAACTTTATTTTTTTATGTGGACCAAAATGCAACTAACACAACTTGACCCATTTGTTTTTTAACATGTGGAAAAATCCACACATATGGAAAAACAAAGTTAAAAATAATAATAATAAATATTATTATAATAAATTATTATTATTATCATTCTAATTATTATGTTATTATAATTCATCAATTATAAAATTCATCCAGATCATGGGGATTACCAAATTATCACCGAAATTTGAAAAAGATACATTTAACACCCATAAACTGAAAAAATGATACATATAAAAAATTTAAAATAGAAATAACTTTACCATTTAAAATAATATCGACACGTGGTCTAATTAGTTGGGACCGATTTAATACCCTCTACTTAATTTTAATGATACTTAATTTTTCTTGGCTCAAAAAATTTACATGATCCCTATGATACGAATTGAAGGTATCAGGGTAGCATCGGAAGTCGGTGGGCTGGGGATTTAAAAAAATCATTGCTGAGTTGATGAGACTTGTTGTCTATGATGATCAAATCCTTAGTATGGTCCAAGGATCTCACATAAATTGAACGTAGCATAAAAACATAAACTAAAATCATACCTTATTCATATTTGAAGTTGTGATCAATGTTTTCTCGTCATTGGTGATCTCACCTTGAAGTATCCAAAGAAGAATCCCTCTTAATCATTCACACATACTTCAAAAATATGCTAAAGTGTCAATCATAAAATTTTGGGTGCTGGTATAGAGATCCAATGATGTCTTCGATGCCCTGACAATAAACGCATCAAGGTGCCTTCAATGCATGAGGGAGAAATCTATCCAAACACCTTGATCAAGAACTTATCTCTCTAAGAAATGGGATGGTAGATAGAGGATCTAGTGAAATTTCCATAAATAGTCACCAGTAATAGCCTCTATTCACCTATTTATAGTGGATGCTCAAAATAACAGGTAGGGTTCCCTAACCCCTATTTATTTAACATACACTAAATAAATAATTTTGATGAAAAAAACTACATCAATATTATTTATTATTTTATCACATACATGTAATATATATAAAATATATTACATGATAAAACCGAGTCATTTAACTCGACTTGTAATTTCCCATTAATATTTAACAAACCTGGAATATTAAAATAATATTTGTTCGATTAATATTATTCCTCATATTTAATTAATTTGTAAATAATTTAAATAAATTATAACCCAATTATTCATAAATTTGATAATAATGAATTTATTTATTATTCTAGTGATTAATGACTTGGACAACACTCGGAACTCGTGGTGGGGCCCACCATGTCTGATATATCTATTCAAATGAATAAAGAAAATTCTTGAATAATCTATTGTGTGTGACCCTCTAGGACCTTATCTCAATAGTATTGAATAAAATCCACTCACCAAGAGCAGAGTCTAACAACCCATCAAGCCCCCTAAATAGATAAAAAAAGACATATAAATGACAACCAACCTAAGAACACACAATCTGTAATATAATCTATATGTATTTAAATATCACATAAATTATGACGCATACATGTGTCATCTTTATTTTCTTGTTTTATTATTTTTTGATCTAACTGGATGGATTTACCATGGCTATAGATTTATGATAGTACTACCATCCTGATCAATAAGACCCAAAATATATTACTTCCTCAACTCAGAAGCGAGAAATAATTTCTTGACCATTCATCCAATTTCATACCACTAATGACGCACCCAACACAAGATACCTCACCACAATTTCATTATCATGGTTTTTTAATTATAAAAAAGTATGCAATAAAATAGAACACATAGATAATAATATCAATTCAGGAGACAAATAAATATGTTCATAGATAGGAACAATCAATGACACCTGAAACATGTTGTGTTCCTATTGAATGGTTGTTCCTCATGATCTCACTATTAGAGATCTCCAAGTGTAAACTTTATGAGAAGAAGTCTCAATGCTTATGAGCCCCCAGCACCTGATAGTCAAGCATCAACTATGCCCAGTTAGTATGATGTATCTAGAGCATATGATATTTGTTTAAGATTAATTTCATGGTATCTCTAGGTTCTCATTATATCCTAGGATTTATTGTAACATTTTCATAAGACAATTAATTTATGGGAATTACCATTAAATAGTGGATGAAAAAATATCTACACTATAATTATAAGTAAAATTCATGTATATCTAACTATATATATGATATGGTAATCAAAATTACCATTCAAGTTGGGTCTAGGGCATCCACTATTACTACAGTTAGTCAAGGATCCAAAAGATGAATTACATTGAGTATCAGGTTTGGAATTCAATGTGGGTTTTTGGATGATCTTGAGATACCTTCAATAGTTAAGTCATTGGGATCAGGTGATGTTATGGTGCATCGGTGGGTACACCCAGGTGTTTTCAATAAATTTATTCTAGAAGAGGACTGACCAGTGTTTTTCACAAAATTAGGTACGATTATATGGAAACCACACTAAGTGTGTCATTGGACTATTGAAAATATGTTTTGGTAGGTGATTCCAATGGTGGGGAGCACTATGGATTGGAATCATCTTTTATGATCTAATACTTATAGTGTGCAGCACCATAGGCTTGAGAATGAATTAATTGATGACACATTCGTGTCTTGAGATAAATGAGTGTCGTTGAATGTTTTCTTGGTATACATGATGATGATGAGTGGGTGGCTCGATTTTAGATGAATAGTGAGACGCATGATTGTATTTGTGCAAAAAAAATCATTAAAGTTTAGGGATAGATCACGGTGAGTTAATAATTAATTTATTCCTAGGACAGGTCAAGATTGATAGTTAAAAAACCACAGATACTTCTCTGAGATAGGATGTGTTATGATGGGGATGTTGTAAAGACCCACATCTATATAGGTTGATGAACTTTAGAAGGAACAGGAATTTTTTACTCCAAAGTAGGATTTATTTTAATAATTGAGGTTATAATTGAAATCCTAAGAGCCAGTTCATCTCAAGAAGGTGTGTTTTGGATATAGATTATGGTTTAGAAGGTGTATTAAGTGATTGGGTGAGAATCAAAATCTACTAGCTTATGTTTGGATATTTTTACCTTGAAGCATAGTTTCAGTTACATGTTTTTAGGAAAACCATGTAGATTTCCTTATGTACTATTTTTACAGTTCATTTAGTTCATGAACAATCAGCATGAGTGGCTAGTGAATAATTTAGGGAAGTCCAATAAAATTTTATGTGAAATTATATGGGATTGATTTATCCTTAGGGTGTTAAAAAATAGTTGGTTCATAGTTAGGGGAAAAATACAAGGAAACTGTGTGGATTGATTTTTTCTTGATGGTTGGTGCATAGTTGGTACACGATTGCAGAATAAATCGGGAAAAGCCTAAAATTTAGTTTCAAAGTATTTTTCATGGTTTGTGTATCATTTGGTAAATAGTGTGGCTATAAAATGCAAGGTTTTATGTCTTAAAACAATTCCAACCGCATGGTTGGTTCATGGTTTAGAAAACTATATGACTAAACCATGTGACCTACTATGACTAATATAAAGGGTTCAAATGAACATAATTTCCCATCGGGCTTTATACCATCATCCCGGTTTTCATCACACTCACATGTGGATAAACTAGGAGGGTATACTCCCTCTTTCCTCTTTAACCACCTTATAATAAGGGTGAATCTTGGTGGTTTTTATAGTTATTTGAGGTAATATCTCCCCCATCTTTTTTACTCTTTTTGTCTTCTTTAGCCTCAGATTTTATTTCTTCAATTTGGGTTTTTTAGTGATGATTCCACCAAATCATGGTTGAATCAAACCTTTATGATGGTTATTTTTCTAAGTGTATCTAGAGGAAAACCCAAGATAATGTATATATAAAATTTCTTTATGTTTCAATGAAGGTCCAACTCACAATTAATTTCCACAGGGTTTTGAATAAATTAGATAAAATTAGACTTTGTTTTGGGTAATTAAATTGGGGAATTTTATTAAACAAGGTCTGGGTGCATTTTGGGAGTGGACAACACCCTATTTCTCGGTGTTGTAGTGAGAGGATGTTTATTGATGAGTTTCTAACAATTTATGTGTATTTATATAAAATTGATTAATTAATTATAATTTGTTATAATTAATTATTTTTATGTTATGGATTGAATTAGGATATTCGGTGGTGATAAAAGGCTTGGATGAGCATGATCCAGAGTCTTCAAGATGTGATTAAATGGAATAACTCCATATAAATTATTAAGTCCTTGAACATACCCCCTTACTAAATATATTTTTTCTTATGTGCATGTGATATATAGTCTTTCCACCAAGGGTGACCTACCTTTTATTTAAATTAATTTTTTTTAAATAATATTATTTTGGATATATAAAACTTTTGAGGCCACAAATGACCCTAGAGTACTGGCATGGTTCCAGGGTAAATGATGGATGAGGTCCTTATTATAAATATTTCTTGGGATATATATAGGCCCTGAAGGGTGTAAATTAAATGAAATGAAATGAATAAGTATAGAAGGACTCAACATAGCTTCCTTTAGATTCTCAGAGTATGGATTTGTGATGGATCAAGCATGGATGACCTTGGGTTTACCTTATAAACCTAGCATAGGTCATGAAGGGCTTGATATGCCTTAGATCCTTAGGATGGTTGATTAGAGAGTTTCTTGAGTATTCCTCCCCCACTAACACATGAGAACCAGGGAGATTATACCCTAGGTATATTTATGATAGGTTTCATTATTGGACCGACCTAGGATAAGCTTAGGAAGTGGTATGGGTATTATAAAATTCCTCTAGATTTGTTGTAATATGGTTGGTCCTATGAGGAATGTAAGGTCGAATGATAATCGCAGTGGTATTATGGGATGTTATTCCATTTGAGTGACATGCTAGGCCCAAGAGATGTGATTGGAATAGAGGAACCCATGTATGGTGATCATGTTATGATGTTACCCATGGGACTGTAGTGAGCTCCCTGGTATCATATTGACCCTAGAAAGGGGTAGTGTCTGTTTGTTTGTGTTATAGGTTGTGGTTATCTCGATAGAACCCAAAATAATTGGTGTGAGACTAATAGGGTTTCAGTGATGGGAAGAGGTCATTCACTTGATTGGGAAACCATGGGTATGTGTGATGGGTAGGGATAATGTATAACCCCCATTATTATGAATATTTTATTTTATACTACCAGGTGGATAATGGGTTCCACTATTATTTGGTACTATCGAATGGATTTTGTCCCCTGTTGTTTATTGGTATTATCAAGTGGATCTTGGGACCAACTGTTTATTAATACTTTCGAGTGAACGTTATCCCCTTTGTTTATTAATACTTCCAGGTGGGTATTGGACCCTACATTTATTGATACTACCAGTTGGATATTATCCCTCAGGTTTATTGATACTATTGGGTTCGTGTTGTCCCCCGCATTTATTGACACTTTTAGGTAGAGATTGGCCCGCACTACATATGATATATTATTGTGTGGATGATGGCCCTCATTGCTTATGTGATTTCACTGAGTGGATGTTGGCCCCCACTATTTATGAGTTATTATTGTGTGGATAATGTACCATACTATTTATTTGATTTTATTGGCTGGATACTTTCCCCAGTGTCTATGAGATACTATCATGTTGATAACATCTCATGTTGTGTATTGATACTTTCATGTGGATGTAATCCCCCACTGTAAAAACCTAATATTTTAGTGAAATATTCCTCCTTAAATATATATGGTATTTTATAGATTAATCCAAACACCGAAATGAACCTTAATGGGACATTAGACATTTTAATAAAATAAATGTTGGCCATTATAAAGTACCCATTAAATTAGTGGGTATAAACGATTTTAACCACTTTATGAAATAAAGTTCCATTTTAATATTGTTTCAATCAATGTATCTAAGTAGAAAATAAAATTTTTCATAATTAAATTTTATTTTCTAAAATGGAAATTTTTTAAGGATGATCTATTTTTTAATAGAAATTATTTTGGAATAATATTTAATATACCAAAAAGATGATTTCCTATAAAAAAATGCATACTTTATGATTTAATTTAAAAGTTAAATTTATGAATTATATAATTTTAATTTGAAAAAATTAAATTCATTTTTGGATTTATCATGAAAATGTTAACTTTAGATTTTTTTTTTCTGAAGAAATTTATTTTTAGATGAATAGTAAAAAATGTTTTTTAAGGATGAATTTTATTAAAATATTAGTATAAAATCAATACCTAAATAAAAATTTATAATGTTGAAAACTATAGATTATGCATAAGTTTTAGGATTAAAAACACACTTTTCTTAAAAACTATTTTTACACGTCATGTTTATTTATTTTAAAATTATCATTTCAAATAATTATAAATTTTATTTTATAAAATTACTTTCAAATTTGAAATCATAATTTTAAATTATGTAAAAAGTTCAATTTTAATTTTGTTCATTAAAATTAATTACTAATGTTGAAAATTAATTACCCTAAAAAAATTAAAAATGATAAAATTTGATTTAATAAGAGTAAATGACAAAAAATATCTTAAAAACATGTTTTAAAATGGAATATTTAGGTGTGGCTCAATAAAACATCACCTTTAAAATTTTTATCCTCTTCACTTATAAAAAGTGATCACTTCTGCTACTTTAAGTTACACCTTTACCTTAAAACTTCTCCTTGAAACTATACCATTTTGTTTCTCCTATAACCATTTCCAATATCATTAAGCCTATGGTCACTATTAGATAACTTAATTAATCCATTTTCTAGGTTATTTCTAAGATAAAACTCAAGTTTCTAACGTAAGTATTACCTCCTTATGAGTCCTTTATTTTTAATCTTCCCCTTCCAAACCTTTTATAACCACCATAATATAGTTATATCAGTATAATTAATTTACCAATATATTATTATATTAATGGAACATCCCATGTTTATTCCTCCCCATCCACTTATAAAAAAATAATATTGATCATGCATTGTGCGGACTATGACTTTTATTTTCAATTTTTTTATGAAAACAAATAATATCGTTTGAAAAAAGACTCCACACTATGACTTTTACGTCGATGATTACAAATTTTTTTCAAGAAAACGCTTTTGTGATTTGATTTTCATTTTATTAACTATATTAAAAACGTATTTATCTCTAATGGAGTTATTTATCATGTTTTACACTCCATTTTTTTAATTTATTTTTTATTTTTGGTGGCCAATTATTTTGGTGTTAATAGATTTCATTCATGGTGTTATTTTATACCATTTTGGAATGTCATGAAAACCATTTTTATTCCCATGGGTTCTTAATACTATGAAAGAAGAATGATTTTTATTTGATTTTTTTATGAAGCCTATTTTTATTTCAATGGGTTCACTATGAAAAGTGAATGATTTTTATTTAAATATTTTATAAAAACCATTTTATTTCCATGGGTTATTTATGATGTGATAAGTGAATGGTTTTTTGTGGAACTCATAAGTATGTATAATGATTTTTAGGTTCATATATCACCTTATAATTCATTGGTTAAAGTTTTATATCTCATGAGAAAAGTATTCATGAGTATGTTTTAGTTACTCATAAGTGTGACCACTAATGGTGTGTCTTATAAAAGTAATGTTTCCATATACTAATTTTTGTGACATAGTTAAAATATGTTATGCGTTATGATCTTCTAATCTCGTGAGTCAAGGTTTATGTTAAATTATTTTAATCCATTTTATGGATATTACGTTTCCATGGTGAACTTTTATGGCTTTAAGTTCTTATTCTATGTCCTTTGAAGCTCAATTTTTTATGATTATAACTTGTTATGATATGAAAATTCTTTTAAGCTTATGTTTTTTTCTTATTCTTATGAACTCATCATTGATGAAATGTTTATTCATCCTTGCTGATTATTTTAGCTCATCCATTTCTTATGTTTTCATTCTTCAAGTTATGGGGATATGTTTTAATAATAGTACATTTAGAATATGGTTCAGTATGGTGCACTTATCAAGAAATATATAATATTATTATAAAATAAGTTATTTATGTAGCTAATCCTATAAGAAACTAAACCTATGGTCTCCCATTTTATGTGACCATTTTCTGAGATAGAATGTTTATTCATGTAAAAATGATATAAATGTGTTTATTTATCTTGGTTTTCCATAGTTACTATCATAGGGAAGTTTAATTATTTTGGAGATTAGTTTAGATAAATTTTGTGAAACCCCTAGGGATAAGTCATTGTATAAGATAATATCCCAAAGTATTGAAAAAGTATATACTGTGAGGTTTTCATATAAATATCATCCCTATCTAGATAGTAAAATTGGATACAGTCTCTAAAAAATATTTACCTAGGGGTAATAAATAGAAATAGGGTGTGTTGGGTATTATCTCAATCATCACCATATGCATGATAAAGATCCTAACATTCACACATATTTTAACACTCCTAGGGTAAATTATTTTATTAATCCAAATTCTCTTTATTAACAATTATGAGGTATTTGAATATGTTTAGTTTATAGATATAGTGTAAAATTATCATGAATAACCAAGATTTAAGCCTTAAACTTTATAAGTTAAGTCCCACATATCATCTATGATTCTTCCATTCTATAGTAATAGTATTCTATTTAGGTTAAGTTTTATTACCCTTAAATTTTCTTAATATAAATAAATAGCTATAGAAAAGAGAATAACAAGTTAACAATGGGTGTGATGGGTAATGAAATGATTGTCCTAATAAGATATTAAATGGGGTGGAAGAATGTATAAAAAATATCTATGAAATTCTCACCCTACTATCATAAGCTATAAATAATAACACAAACCATGTTGAGTTTTCTAACACACCAAGGAAGGATAATATTTCTATAGATTCATTCATGTGAAAATTCCCACCCTCCTTCAGTGTATCTTCTAATCCACTTATTACTAAGAAATGTATTAATTTGAGGGAAAATATATCTTTCATTCTCCAATTCCCATAGCATGAGAAGGTTGTCTTGATTGTATATATTTTGGAATGAGAAGCTAAAAAATGGTGGACTACCATTAAAAACACAACTAAGAAGTAGGAAATAGACGCTATGTATTGTGAGAACTTTGATAAATAATTCTTCATCAAGCACTTTACTAGAACTATTTGCATGAGTATGGAGTGAGAATTCCTAGACATGAAACAAATGGAGGATGAGTCTGTTAGAAATTATGAAGAAAACTTCATGAGGATAATTTGGTATGCCTCTAGTTATATATCCCAATATGAAAGAAAGATTGACCAATTCTTTAGTGTATTAAAACCACATATTCTAATAGGGTTGTCTATAAGAGACTTCATGAGCTACGAGGAAATTATTCAATGTATGGTAAAGGTGAATATGGAAATTGGGTGCTATTTTTATTTCAGAGAGATGAAAATAAATCTATAATAACATGATAACCCTATTGGTAAGTCTCATGGGGGAATAAATTCCAACCCCCTACTTTCTTAAAGTGTGGTAAGAAGTATTATATTAATTACCTTAATGGATCAGGGAAGTTTTTTAAGTGTGGTAAAGTTGGCCACCAAGCCCATAACGTCAAAACTATGGCTAAGAGTATAATTAAATAAATAGATAATAATAAGGTCCTAGTTAATTAACCATCCACCCTTAAATTCTTCAAGTTCAAGTAGTTTGGACATTATGTGAATCAATGCATTAACCTTTAGGACAATAAAGAAAATAGGGCCCATAAACCTCCCAAACTGAAGGAATAAGGTTATTAAAAATCCCTACCATTGAGGTAGATCAAAATAATGAATTTATGTGAGGTACAGATTATCTATTTTCTATATTTGCTAATGCATTATTTAATTTTGGTTCATCTCATTCTTTTATATCACACAAGTTTTCTAATAATGTTGAATCACCACCTCAATAAATAGATATTGAACTATCTTTGAAAAAACCTTATAGAACATTTATCAAATCTAAAATATATAAATCTTCTCTAATTAGATTGATGGGAGACTACTACCTATAGATCTAATTATTCTTCCTTTGGTTTAATTTGATACAATATTGGGTATGGATTTCCTTTACCTATGTAAATAACATATCAATTTATCAGGTAATGAAGAACTCATTTCACATTCCAAATCATCTCGTTATCAAGTATCAACATAGGAATAATTATGAACTCCCATTGGAATAAACTTCTATAATATGGGTCCTTATACCCAGTAATGATGTAATTCTATCTCAAATGATTGGGGAGAAACTCAACATTGATAGCATGCCCATTGTAAGAGGATATACTAATGTATTTCTCTATGAACTACGTGGTCTTTCCCTAGATAATTATATTGAGTTTTCTGTTGAACTCAAACCTATACCCATTCCTATATCAAAGAGTTTGTATAGAATTTCCCCAATTGAATTAGAGGAATCAAAGAAGTAACTTCAAGGGAGTCTAGATAAGGGATTCATATGTTCGAGTGATTCACAATGGGGTAAACAGGTTTACTTTTTCAAAAATAATGACAGATCAGTTAATCTTTGAATTGATTATTGTGAGATTAATAAAATATCAATCAAATACAAGTATCATATACCCCCTACTGATGATTTATTCTAACAACTCTGAGGAGCTCAATATTTCTCAACGATTGACCTTTGATCTAGATATCATCAGTTAACAATAAAAATAGAGGATATAACCAAAAATAGTTTTATACCAAATGTATGGACACTATGAATTTATAGTGATTCCATTTGGACTTATAAATTATCCTAATATATTTTATGGATTTTATGAATAGAAACTTTAGGGATTAAGTTGAAAAATTAATGGTATTATTTATAGATTTTATTATGATATATTATAAGAGAAAGGAAGAGCATGAAGATTATTTTCAGATTGTATTTAAACCCATAATAGATGAGAAACTACATGAAAATTTTATAAATTGATAATTATATATATTTAAATTATCATTCATGGGTCATTTAATCCTAAGGTAATATCAATAGATCCTTCAAATATTAAATTTATTGATAAATTCCCCAGTTTGATCATAGTAACTGAGATCTTTAGTTTTCTCAATATAGCTGGATATTATAGAAGCTTTGTGATTAATTTATCATGGCCATCAAATAATATGACCATGTTAACATATAAATAAGTGAAGTTCCTTTGGATATATGAGGGTGAAGAAGGTTTTAAGGAACTAAATAATATGTTGTTCATTTCACCTATACTTACATTACCCTACAGTGAGGAATGGTTTTTAATATACAATGATGCTTCAAAAAAGGGATTAATATGAATCCTCATGAAAAAATATAAGGTAATTTCTTATGCCATATTCCAGTTAAAGAATCATGAGGAAAATTATCCAGCGTAAGATTTGGAGTTGGAAGGGGTGATATTTGAACTAATAATTTGGTGAGATTATATCCATGGTGAAATGTGTGATATATATACTAACAACAATAGTTTGAAATATATATTTACAAAGAAAGAGTTAAACATGCACCAAGGGAGATGTTTGGAGTTGATAAAGTATTGTAACTGCTCAATACATTACCACCTGGGGAAGGGGAAAAAGGTTGTTTTGATGCTTTGAGTAAGAAATGTCATGCTACTCTATCTATGATGAGGATTGAAAAATACCCAATAATAATGTATTTATAGTAAATGAATCTTAAATCCATAATGTAAGGATATAAATCGTATATTTTGAAACTAAATGATTAATATTTCTTTCATGAAAAGATCAAAGAATCCTAGAAAGTTGGTGTAAATATATAGAGAAAGGTAGCGAGTATTCAAGAGTTCAAAATTGATAAAGATGAATTTATAAGGTGTAGACCCCTGATATGTGTCCCATAAAAACCATAACTGAATAAGGAATTTTTGTATGATTCTCATAGGTCATCATTCTCTATCCATATAAGAAACATAAATTGTATAGTGATCTAAAGAAAAACTTATTATGGGATAACATAAATAAAGAAATCACACAATACACATCTTGATGCTTGGTATACCCATAAGATAAGGAAAAACAAGAAAATTAGAATGGTATGTTGAAACAATTGCCCATACTAGTATGGAAATGGGAAAAATTTACCATGGATTTCAACACAGGACTCCTAAAAATTTATAAGGGCCATAATTCTATTTGGGTTGTAGTCGATCTTCATACTAATTCAACTCATATTATTTCCATAAAGAAATGTTTTTCTCTTGAATAACTCACCAAGATATATATATATATATAAGGGATTTTGTTAGACTTTATGGAGTACCACTTTATATTATATCTAATCAGGATATGAGGTTTACCACAGGGTTATGGAGTGTTTTTTAGAAATCATTTGAGATAGTGTTGAGTTTCAACACTTCTTATCATCCTTAAAAATACGGTTAGTCTAAGAGGACCATTTAAACTATAGAGGATATGTTGAGACATGTTTTTATATATTTCAAAGTATGTTTTTATCAAAAACTACCCTTGGTAGGGTTATCATATAACATCATTTTATATTCTAGAATTTATATGGCACTATATGACGCTCTATATGGGAAGAGATATAGGACTTCAACATACTAGGGTCAAGTTAGAGAGCAGAAGCTGATAGTACCCCACCTTTTCCAAGAAATTATGGAGAATTTTCAAACCATTAAATTTCATATGTAAGTAGAAAAAAATTCACAAAATATTTATACTGACAATCCTTGAAAATATCATAAGTTTGAAGTTTCTGACATGGTATTCCTTCAGATATCTCCATAGAAGCGATTTATGATATGTGGAATGAATATAAAGAAGATCCCTTGGTACATTAGTCAATTAGATATCCTTGATCATAACGGGTGGTTGATTATCACTTAGAAATACCTCTAGACCTCTCTTAAGTGAATTATTTATTTCATGTATATCTTTTTAGGAAGTACGTAACATAACCATCACTTGTGATCAACTCAAAAAACACACAACTAGAATTTCCTCTCTCATAATAACAACAACCAGTGTAAATTATGGATCGAAGAGATAAGGTGTTGTGGAATAAGATCAATCATATAGTCACAGTTTTATAGAGTAATCATAATTTTGAGGAAGCAACATGAGAAAAAGAGGATTCAATGAGATATAAATACCCTAACTTATTTAAATTTTGAGGATGAAATTAGTTTAAGGGGGTAGAATGTAACAACCTAGAATTTTAGTGAAATACTTATCCTTAAATAAATATTGTGTTAGATAGATTACTACACATTAAACACCAAACCTTAATAGACCATTACAAAATTTAATAAAGTAGATATTGACAACGATAAATTAGTCATTAAATATATAGGTACAAACAGTTGTAACCTCATTATGAAGTAAATGTCCCTTTTAATAGTCTTTCGACTAGTGTAGCTAAGTAGATAATAAAATCTTTTATACAAAAAAAATATTTTTCAAGTATGATATATTTTTTATTAGCACTAATTTTAGAAGAATAGTTAATATATCTAAATAATGATTTCCAATAAAAAAATTGGTTTTCACCATACATAATGATTTAATTTGAAAATTAAATCTATGAAATATATAATGTTAATTTGAAAATTTTAAATTAATTTTTGTATTTATCATGAAAATTTTAACTTCATATTAGTTTTTTGAATTTTTCCAATGAAAATGATTTTTAGATGAATAGTGAAAATGTGGTTTTTTTAAATGATGAATTTTATTACATTATTAGTATATAATAAAGACCTAGAATTTTCTAAATTTATCAAATATTGATTTAAGGAATAAATTTTTTCATTTTGAATAAATTTTTTATAATTTGTAATGTCAATGTTTAACCTTATAAAATAGAAGTAAAATTTTAATTATAATAAAAACTATTTTGAACATTTATTTTAATTAATTATTTTAATGGTAAAATTTGGTTTTGGATTGTTTTGAAAGATATATTCCTTTTTTTATAATAAACCAATTTATTTCGTGAAAATTGATTATGTTAATAATTATGGATTTCCCATAAGTTTTAAGCTTGAAAACATACTTTTCCTAAAAACTATTTTTATGATTTATGTGAATTTATTTTATAATTAATGTTCCACTACATTAGATTTATTTTTAAAAAAATATTTTAAAATTTAAAATCATAAGTTTGAATTAGTAAAAAGGTAAATTTTAATTTTGGTCATTAAAAAATCATTAAGGTTAAAAAAATCGCTCTGGTAAAAGTAAAAAAAAGTAAAATTGACTTGCTAAGAGTAAATAAACCAAAAAATGTTTTAAAATGGATGTATAATGTGTGGATCAACCAACCCTCACCTACCCATCTATTTTTTACCTTTTGAGTCTTTTACGCTTGAATAGTAGCATTACATTTTTGAAAATGTAAAGTGTGCTTACAAAATTTCCCTCCTCTTCACTTATAAAAAGGAATCACTTCCAAAAATTCTTGTTACACATTTCCCGTAAAATTTATTCCAAAAAATCTATAATTTTGTTCATATTTTTAATAGCTCAGTCCATCCCATGATCATGATATTGCCTTCTTTAGGCCTAACCCGCACAAGTTTTCTTTCCTTGGGTTATTTCCCTCAAGAATCCCCTAGGGAAAGGCCTCATGATGGGAGAGGTATCCACACCACCTTATAAAGGGGTTATTCATGATCCTCCTCCTTTGATGTGGGATTTACATAACCCCCCTAGAAAGTCCCATAATCCTCGTTGGCATATCGAATGGACATTAGTTGTAATACCATTTTGTAATGTCCCGACCCGAGTGCCACATACTGGTTCCTCGATCCAGTCTATAACATGACCTAAAGAGCACCACCATGTATGACATTGGTTGTCAAATAGAAGCGAGGGCCTGATAAGTTGATCATGGAGAGACTATACCCCCTTTTATCAGAGTGGCATTGCTGAAGTGTGGTGGTCCCATAACCCACAGGTCTTAGGATAGAAACCTGGTTCTGATACAATTGTAACGGCTTAGTCAATCCCACGATCATAATATTGTCCTCTTTGGGCCTAGCTTGTACATCTTTCTTTCCCTAGGATTTGGCCCTAAATCATCCCCCAGAAAAAGATCTCATGATGGGATAGGTATCCACACCACCTTATAAATGGGTTTTTCATTCTTCTCATCCTTCGTTGTGGAATTTCCATTTCCCCCCCCCCCCCAGAAGGGCCCAGTATCCTCATTGGAACATAAAATGGACACTAGCTCTGATATCATTTGTAACATCCATGTTTATCCCATGATCATGATATTGTTCATTTTGGGCCTAGTCCACATGGTTTTTCCTTCCATGGGTTCTAGCCCTCAGGAGTCCCCCAGGAAAAGTCCTAATGATGAGAGAGGTATCCACACCAACTTATAAAGGGGTGTTTCGTACTCCTCCTCCTTAAATGTGGCATTGTCATACCCCCTCCCCCCCAGAAGGTCCTAGAATCCACGCTGGCACATCGAATGGACACTACCGCTGATACTACTTTGTAACATCCCGAACTGGGTTCCACATTCTTTTTCCCTGATCCAATCAGTCATATGACCTCAAGAGTACCTTCCCTTACACTATAGGTTGTTGACTAGTAGTGAGGGTCTGATAAGTCGGTCATGGGGAGACTATACCCACTTTTATTAGAGTAGTATACCAGCAGAAATAAACAAAAAATAACGGAAACATGTATAACCATAAAAAAAACCAATCTATTATGATATTCAATGCAGGAAATTAAATATCCAATTATATCAAAAAAAAATTCATGATAATTTATGTTATAAGAGTCTAAAATGAAATTCAATATAAAGACACTAACAACTCCCAAGAGGGTCCCAACCCACATCTGATTCCCTCAACCATGCTCTATCCTAACTCTGGAATCTAACATGGGGGCCTTTCACTTAACCTATCCTGCATCCATGAAATCTATTTAGGTACCTATCAGAAAGCCTGAGTAGGGTATGAGTATAACTCAGTAGGACACCACCAACAGTGTATAAAACAAATCCAGTCAATAAAAAATTTATACAGTTGTATAAATAATAAATTACAATGTATAAGTAAACAGTTATCATATTATCAATTAATCTTTATTAAACCACATAGACCATCAGGTTCCTGGGGACACTCATACCTCAATACCTTCTTCGGTCCACACCGGGTTTGAACCATGTTACTTATTCAATTCACAATTCATTTCCACAAATGGGATTTCATTATCCATTTTATTTTAATTTTATTATTACGACCACTTAGAACCATAATACAATGTCGATGTTTTGTGTATAGAACACCATGTCTAGTAACCCATTTATCAATCATACATATTTATCATGGGAATAGAACATCATGTCTAGCACCCCCAACTATCAATAATGTATATACAACATGGTCATAGAATGTCATGTCTAGCCCCCAATTCTCAATCATTCACATATATATTTGGTTTAGACCTCCATGTTTAACACCCCAATTCTCAACCATACAAATAAATATATCATTGGTGTAGAACTCCATGTATAGAACCCCATTTCTAAAGTGTGCATATGCATCATTGGTGTATATTTTCATGTCTAACACCCCACATCTAAACCATTTATTTATATCATTATTTATTGGGATTATATCATCATGTATAATACCTCATTTCACAACCATGATTACACAACATTAATCCCCTTATCACAATTTCCACCACTAATTCCATTAATTAATTCAGAAATTAATTAATACAAGTTCATTATTTAATTCTATAATTAATTTACAAAATAAATTTCCATTAATAAATTCAATAATAAATTAACCATTTTAAACTTTCAAACATTTAGTAATTAATTAACCAATTAATTATTTTTCATTAAAATTGAAAAATTTGATAATTAACTCCACAATTAATTATCCCAAATTTCCCAATCAATACATTGATAATTAATTCACCAATTAATTTTCCTTATTGTACATTTAATATATCAATCCAACCATCTCAATTCCATCATAATTAATTCCCAAAATTAATTATCAAATCACAAATACCAAGATCTCATAATTAATTTTTTATTTCAATAATCCCTAAATCTCAAAATTTTACAACTGTCACAATTAATTAATATACCACATTAATTAATTCAATTAGGGATCTAAATTTCTAAGAAACTCTAAAAATTCTACAACTTGAATCTATGAAAAAAAATCATGACTATGGTATTCAGAAATTAGACCACCAACCTTGATTCATTGATAAATGATTGCCTAATGGAAATACCCAAAATTGAGCATTACAACGACGTAGATCAGATCCGGGTCTATTACACTAAATCAAGATTTAACATATCAAGATCCCTTAGATAAAGGTATAGATACACAAGGATAGATCTAGATTAATAAAATATAGATATAGATCTAGAAAAAACATAATATTTCATACACCAAAATAAGGAAAGAATATAGGAGGATGAACGGGAAAGAAACGAGATAGGATCCAATTACCGGGAGAGGAGAATGTCTTCGATATGGGCTTCGAATCGCGAAGAACGGAGGTTAGGAGGGATTGGAAAATTTTTGAAGAACACCAAAATTGTGAAAGACCACCTAGGGTTGAGTGGGGGTCAACTTGAGGGTTAATTAGGGGGTTCGGGAAAATTTTAAAACAATTTTCAAGCTAATTTAATTATCACACACGATTTCCTGGGTAGGGGCGCATAGTTTTCCCTAACAGTGCACCCACCATGTGCCTATTTGTCATGACCCGTCCTAATGGGGACCATATCACAACTCTAAGATCACCTCTAATAGGTAAGGGGATGTCAACTAACACCGTGTAGGCATATCACTAGCATGGGGTCATTGTCTATGTACATGTACGCACACACACATCTCCAAGCCCAAAAAATACTGAAATGTAAAAACCACTAAGAACCAAATGCATGCATACCACTATATCCCAACCATAGTATGATAGGAAAGTGAAGTGTAGTAAAGTAAACTAGGCCAGAATAAAATCCCACAAAAAAGAAGTTTGTAACCACAATTATAACCTGAAATAAGAGGTGTTGAGACTATTGTCTATAGTCGTAAGAACACCTCGACTTGAATGATATCACAAGTCATTGTCTACTCTTGGTCCGTCTAGGAATATTTCAAAATGTTGCTCATTTTTACAAGACATGATGTGTATAGGAAAAGTATGTGCAAGGGTGAGTATAACAATACTCAGTTGGACACCCCGAAACCACAAAGTAATATACAAAAGAAAGATATAGTCATATCTACACAATATATATCTGTAGCACATATAAAAATGATATCCAGATATACTTAGTCCCTACCACACAGTCTAGGGTAAGTCACAACTACCACATACCAACACCAGGGATCCAGCTCGAAGATTCCATGAAGCACTCATCTGAGGGAACACACTCATGAGTTTGATATCACTGATGACCTCTGTCTGAGAAGTATTGTTCATCAAGAACCATCATGAGAGAGAGGTACACTGAAAGATCTGAAGAGATAGATATGATACATAGATGAGGATCATATCCATGGCCAAGGTGTGATACCAACGACTCCATATGGATTAACCTTCTAAGTAGAGGATCGACTCCAGGTGAATCTGGTCACATCAATATCGAAGACTCTACCAAGGACATGAATAATAAATAGAGGATCCTTCTTTGAGCCTCTCGAGGGATTCCAAAAACTCTATCCAGGAAGTCCTGTTGAAGGATCATACTCCTATGAGTAGGAAACGATAAGAATCAACCTTCAGGTAAATGATCAAGGGAACAAATCCTAATGAGACCTGTCCAAGATATGGAGGAAAATAGCATAAATCCATGTAAAAAGGGATACATGGCGTGTAGTAAGGTTACATTTCATGTTCCTTGACCCTGGGTACTGCCTAAGTACAACAGCCTATGTCATTCCAAACTATGTCATGTATAATATGGGTACATAGAATTTATAAGAAGTCAGATGTATTTTCCTTCCATTCGGGGTCCACCCATGTACTTCGGCTGTGTGCCACTACATGGTGTCAACCCATGTATCTCTGCACATGTACCGGTACATGGGGTAGTCCATGTACTTGGTCAAGGCCAAGTCATGTGGTGGGTTCCATGCCATGTAGGCAACTCATTCGCTCCATTCTGTGTCTCTGTATCTCCTGAGATATATGCTGAGTGGTCTAACAATGAACACACACCATATAGCCCATACAACACGTCGTGTGTTCTGGAATTTTTAGAATGCCAAGTTCGTCCTCCTGCACGTCAGCCGATATTCCAAGCTCCTCATCAGTAGTATGTTCTTTTAGAGACTCAATATTTGAGTGTCATACAATGACCTTAACATCGAATTGATGTGTTTCAGTCCTTCAATCATCTTGTAAAAAAATTTAAATCCATCCGATGAAAATTTCCTGAAGAATGATATATAACGAATCGCTTCGATTTGTGCTTCATTGTCATCGCCGCACATCTTCTAGTTAATCCCAATGTTGGATATTCAATTTTGTATCATTAGACCATGAAATGAAGGAATACATGTCATTCTTTCAAAACCCCATAAAGAATGAAGAACATGTGTAGAAAATGAGGGAGAAAATTTCACATGGAACAAACCTGAGGAAGAAACTATAGAACCCCATAAAACCCTAAGAGGGGAGGGGTGAATAGGGTATCAACTTTTTCTATTAATGTGACAGATATTATTACCACATTGGTAGGACATCGTTAAACCTATATGATGGATTCAAATAGTAATAATACATTCACATGTAGACAGATGACACAACACTTTTATTGGGTTCACCACAAAGGGTTTGTCTAGGGAGCATACACTGACAGTGTTTCGGTCATACCTAAATCTACTAATCTTCACTAGTTGTGGAGTATTAGAGTTTAGAAACAGTCACTCCGTTCTAGATAAACTTCCTTTACAATGATTTAAGGGATAGCACACTGCATCCCTTGGAACACTTCCGTTAACTCCCCCTTACTCACTGTTGTGGGTGAAGTCTTACATAGTTTATCAACTTGAAGGTCTATTCAATAGATGGAATTCACGTCTTTGTCTCTTTCCAGCACAAGACTCTTCTTAAATCAAATTTCTTAATTGATTCACTTGGAAGAACTGATCAACTAAAATGATATTCAACACTTTCTAGAAGCACACATTAGCACTTGCAAGCAACACCTACTCTTGCGCAAAAGATTTGTAATTGTCGCACAAGATGAATTTCACAAAACCCCTATTTTTTCAAGAAAATATTAACTTTCATGAAGATACACCATAATATTCACTTGGCCTTTAAAGACTAAATTAATGATTTGCGTGAAAATTTTACTCTCAACTTCTATTCTGCGAAATCTTTCTCATGGAATAGGAACCTGATCTTCATTGAAAAGTTATAAGTATTAAGAGGGGTAGTCATCTATTTATAGGCCTTGATTACCATTCATGTAATATTCTCTCTAAGAAAAAACCCTTTTTATGTCACATTGGGCATGAAATACTATTCTATGAAACCTCATCTTTCGTGCACATATTAATATTTTTCACGCTTTTTTCCTTTTTCATATTTTGATGAGATAATCCCAAAACTGGCCTTGGGAACAAGTTTCTAAACCACCTTGAATCTTGTGTGAAAATTACTTTTCCAAAAACACTTTTCTCCATTCTCTAATTTTTGGAACCAAAAATTTGGCAAACATTGGGAAACAATACCACCTTCAATATTGTTCTCTTCTTGAACAATATGATCCCTTTCCTTGAAAACTTCCTAAACATTCATGTAAGGATTGATAACAAACAAAAACCATACTCCATTTCCATCAAATAAAATCCTTGGTTCTAACAAAAATCTCAACCACTTTTCATTCCATACTTGATTTGTTCTCGTAAGAATGATCAACAATAAAATCAATTTAATAATCAACCCCATAAATCTCTCAATTAAAACTCATCCCACAAGAACGATTGAACCACAGATCAACTTTTTCATTGGTTGGTCCGCATTCATCATTGAATCTAATAATAGGAAAAATAATATCAAAAAAAATTTCTTGCGTGGGAATTAGATCTTTTTCTGTTGAAGATCGATTGTCGTTGGCGAGATCCGTCAAGAACGGCGCTCATTGATCTTCAATCCATAATTCTTTCATTACCCATTGAGAGAAATCTCCAAGGTTTCTCTCTAGGTAATCTAGGTAATTTAAAAGGTTATGATCATAACACGTGATCCCTACATAAAGGCTTAATTAAAATAAGAAGTGTTGTTTCATCACTAAGTCGATGAAAAGTTAAAATAAAATAAATATTCAATTTATTTTATTCATTAAAAATTCCTGAAACTACTTTTCACAGCTGACCTATGCCGACCAATTTTAGTTTTCACCTAGGTTAAAGCCTATATTTTTAAGTAAATGGTTCCCTTGTATTTATAATCCAGGAACCCATTTATAAGTGTTTCTACTTTTTCAGGAAACTGCATGTGTGTGCTATTTAATATTTTAATATTATTCAAACATTTTTTCCAGGCACATCGAGCCTCATAATTGCATGTCATCTTAATTCCTGGTCTCTAATTTAATCCATATAATATTTAAAAATAATATATAGAAAATCAGGTATATTACATTCACCCCACCTTGGGGTTTTATGTCGCTAAGAATCCAAAAACAAGGCTACTCAAAAAGATGTGGGTATTATGCACGAATCTAAGTCTCTCAATACTAAGTGGTCTCCTGGAGATTCCTATGCTACCATAGAACATGAAATAAAGGAATAGATCACCCATGAAGGATCCTCTCCTTCCAATCCTCGATCTCTACTGGGTACTAAGAAAAATTTGTTCCATCCACAATTTCTAGCTCTCCCCAGTCGATGATGTGTGATGGTTCATGCACGTACCTCATCAGCTGAGACACGTGGAAGAAATAATGTACCTAGTGCAACTACAAAGGTAGATCTAATAAGTATGCAACATCACCAACTCTATGAAGTATCTGAAACGGGATGATAAACCTCAAAGATAACTTGTCGCCCCGTTCAAATCTCTATAATCCTTATCAAGGTGAACCCCATAGGAATATATGGTCTCCTTCCTTGAACACCAAAGGCCCCCGATGCCTGTCTTTATAAGACATATGATGGATTTAGGAAGTCTTAATTCTCTCATGGATGATCTCCACCTTCTTTATAGTATCTCACACCAACTTCAGGCCCATAAGTGATGACTCTTCTAGGTCAGTCTGGTAATGTGGTGACCTACAGGGTCGCTCGTACAAGGCCTTGAATAGTGCCATACCAATGGTGGAATGGTAGATGTTCCTGTATACAAACTCCAATAGTGTTAGGTGATCCTTCCAATTTTGATCTAAGTACAACATGTAATCTCACAACATCTCCTCCAGAACCTAAATGGTTCACTCTATTTAGTGTTCCGTTTATGGGTGAAACATTGTTCTAAAGAGTAAATGGGTTCCAAACACCTCCTACAATCCATTCCACAATTGGGATATAAAACAAGCATCACGATCTAAAACAATCATCGGTGGAACTCTATTGATTTGAGCTATCTCCTAAATGTAGAGGTGTCCCAAGATCTCTATTGAACTCTTCTCTCGAATAGCTTGGAAGTGGACTGACTTGGTGAGTTGTTCAATAATCACCCAGATGGAATTGTGTCCCCTAGATGTATGTGGTAAACCTGTCATGAATTCCATCAATATTTCATCCCAATTCCATTCTAGAACCTTAAGGGGTTGAGCTAAACCCACTATAACCTGGTTATCATCCTTCACTTTATGACAAGTAAGGCATCGAGAAACAAACTTCGCAACTCCTTTCTTTATCTCTAGTCACCAAAACTGATGTCAAAGGTCCTAGTACATATTTACCAAAGTTATATGTACCGCCAAAGGGGATGTATGAAACTCCCATAGAACCTCATCCCGCAACACCACTGGTACTACTATATTCCCTATGAAAAGGATGTTGTACTTCTCACCTTTTGAATATCCATCAGGAACATGCCTTGTGGATATCTAAGCATGTATAGTATCATAGTCAATATCCCAAAGTTGTGCCTACCCGACTTGTTGTTGGAGTGGATGGGTAACAACCTTCGACTAGAGGTAAGATGCTCTATCTCTATCCACTGAGTATAACTGTAACAAGACCAAATGCTCTGATGCCTCATTCAGTAACTCTGAAACAGATCTTCTACTAACAACATATACCACCACATTCTCTTTCCTAGGAGTATAGACTATCTCAAAGTGATATCCCTAGAAGAACTCTAGCCATCAACACCATCTCAAGTTAAGATCCTTCTGAGAGAATATGTACTTGAGACTCTTGTGATCAGAGTAGATGATAAACCATTTTCCCATCAGGTAGTGTCACCACATATTTAATGAGAAGACTATTGTTGCTAACTCAAGATCATGGGTTGTGTAGTTCTGCTTATGTGGTCTCAACTGGTGTGAACCATATGCAATCACTACTTGCCTCTGCATCGGGAAATAACCAAGCCTAGTTTAGGATGCATCGTAGAACATTACATACTTGACACCCTACTCTAGTAATCTTAAGATCAGAGTGCTCATCAAACTCTTCCTTAGATACTGAAAAGCCTAATGTCACTTCTCTATCCATAGAAAATGCTTCCCCTTTAGATTCAAATCTATTATAGGTGTTGATATCCTATAGAAATAGGTTATGATTCTCTAATAATATCCTACTAGCCCAAGGAAGATCCGTACCTCTGTCACGCTCCTAGGTGGATCTCAAGATAACACCGCCTCAACCTTGGTCGGGTCTATAGACACTCCATAGGCTGAGATAACTTACCCCAAAATGTGGACTGATTGAATCCATAATTGGAACATCGATAGTTTCCCATAAAGATGGTTCTCCCAGAGTACTTCTAGAATCATCCTTAAGTGTCTCACATGCTTCTCCTCATATTTCGAGTACACAAGGATTTCTTCGATGAAGACTACCATGAACTGGTCTAAGTAAGGCTGAAAGATCCGATTCATGAGTTCCATGAACACTGCTAGGGAGTTCTTCATGACAAAGTTAATCACCAAGTACTCATAGTGATTGTAACGACATCTGAAAGTCGTCTTCAATATATCCTCATCTCATACTCGTAGCTCATGATATCATGATCTAAGGTAAATCTTCGAGAACCATTGTTCCCATGTCAATTTATTAAAGAGTTCATCAATTCTCGGTAGTGGATACTTGTTCTTCATAGTCACTTGGTTCAACCACTGGTAGTCCACACACAACCTCAAGCTCCCTTATTCCTTTTTGGAAAGCAACACTAGGGATGCCCATGCTGAAACACTGGGTCTCACGAATCCCTTCCTATGAAATTCCTTCAAATTCACCCTCATCTCAAAAAGATGTACGGGATCCATCTGATATGTTGGTGCAGATATGGGTGTCATATCAGGGTGTAAATCAATGAATAATTCTATCTCCCAATGGGGAGGTAATCCTGGAACATCTTTATAAAAAACTTCCTCATACTCCACCACTACTGTTAGGAACTGGAAGCTCATAATATATATTGCACCAAGGTTTAGGCTATCCAACTGATAAGTAATCTTTTACACCCTCTTATGCATGAGTTCATCCTATGCTTCATGGATTTCCTTTTCACTGACAAAGGAAAACCTTGTTCCATCGTTGAGGACACACTGTACCCTTAGCCTAAAATAATAAATCTAAGCATGAACTATGGATAACCAATACATACTAAGAATGATGTCATAAGGCCTTAACGCTGCTACTAAGAGGTTCCAACTGAAACTCTCACCTCCAAGGGTCAAGTAAAACAGTTGGCATAGATGTGTGATCACTGAGTCTTCTACAGTAAGTGTCTCTAAGTATAAGGGTCATGTTAATGGTTCAACCAAAATCTCTTCATCTCGAACAAGATATGTGGTGGTAATGGAATGACTATAACATGTGTCTATCAGTACTACAGCTAAAGTATAAAAGACATAGATCATACCTAGTATCATTCTCAGATCCCCTGGTTCATATTCCTTGACCGCATGCAATTGTCCCCTCCCCTATCCTCCAGCTCCCTGAGCCTAGAGTGGACCACCTAGGGGTGGGGGTGGTAACATGTCGAAACGTTGACCACCTACTGCTAATCTCCCATATCCTATTCCATGTCCTATTCTTATAAGATCTATCTCATCCTATAGTTATATCTACCTCAGTGGTCCATCCACTATCTCTCTATCAGTAGCACGTTGGGTTGGAAATCTTGAGCTAGATGTACCCCACTATCACATGAATAGAATCTCCTCTCCCTAGGAGGACTAGACCCACCATGTGATCCCTAAACTATAGATCCTCTATCATAGGACATCCTCCTGAAACGTCTCCCACATCCATATCCCTGAGACTAATTTGGGATCCCTTCTACTAAGATCTCTACACCTGATCATCCATTGCTGACTATTACTGGTTGTATCAGCTCATCCAAGAAGCTTTAGACAATAAAATCTCTCTCAAGTACCCCCAGCATACATAGAAATGAATATAGGGATAAATATGGATCAGATGTATCTATGTAAACCTCGCTCAAAGGTCTGATCCCTAAATCACGGTTCTCTAACCATATCCATCGAGTACCTGGAAAGTTTGGTGAAACTCAATGAATAATCTGCAACTGTCATGCTACCTTGCTGGATCTAAAAAATTTCCTATATATGAAAAACTCTCAATGTAACTATTGAGAAATCCTATCTGAAGAGATTCTCAAACTATATCCATGAAAGAGTTGCCTCTACATGAGTCTAGAGAGCCAAACTCCACCATCTACCTACTGAACCCTATAGAAGGGTTGCTGGTAGGACCATCATCTGATCCATTGGTGTCCTGACTCTAACAAAAACTTAGGTTACCACCTCAATCTAGTCCTCATTCGCCTGAGGGTTAGGCTCACTTCATAACCTGAGGGGTCTCTATCTCTAAAAATTGTGAAGTGTGCTTAGCCTGAGCTCCATTTCTGCTAGTATTGTGGGTACCACATGCTTCTCTATAGGTGGCGGTATGGCTGGTGCTCCTCCTAGAGGTAACATATGGTGAGCTGGTCCTTATATCGAAGCCTCATCGCTGAGGGGGTCATACTCATGATCGAGATGTTGAATACTAGATGATACGCATCTTGGGGGTATATTATAAGTAAACAAGATATATCACATTCAATGAGTATATCTGGAGAGCTGACTCAAGAAGGATATGGAACCATAACCCATTACTATATGATTTATTTACCATTATTTCCCCTGTAACCAATTTTCTCATGTAACAAATCGAAAAGTAGGTTATCAGTGTCCTGGTGTATGGATATTTCGGTCACCCACACCAACACTAGATTCACTAGACTAAAATCCAAACTCAAAACACTTAACACAGTTTCCCCAAACCAATCTCATAGACTCCCAGTCCTAAATTATAACTAACCAGCTCTGATACCACTCTATCACAACCCTTACCAATGGGGATTATTCCGCGAATCCCTAAGATCTCCTCTAATAGTCTAGGGGATGGTGACTAGAACCGAGTAGTCATATCACTAACATGGGAGTCATTGAATATGTACTTGTATGCATGCACACATATCCAAGCCCACAAAATTATGAAATGTAAAAACCATTATGAACTAAATGCATTCTTACCACTATATCCCAACCATAGTATGGTAGGAAATGAAAGTGAAGTAATGTAAAATGGGCTAGAATACAATCCCACCAAAAATAATTTTGCAACCACAAGTCCAACCAGAAACAAGAGGTGTTGGGACTGTTGTCTGTAGTCATAGGAAAACCTGATCTTTCCTGATCTCACAAGGCATCATCTGGTCCTGGTCCGCCTAAGACTCTATTAAAAGGTCTCTTATCTACACTATACATGAAATATGAAGGAAAATCCTATGTAGGGGTGAGTATAAAAATACTTAATATAACACCCCAAAACCACAAAGCATCATACAAAGGAAAGATACAGTTAGCTCTATATAATATATGTCTACAACACATATAAAAATGATATCTAGATATAATAATACCATACCACACAGTATGGGTTAAATCAAAACTACCGCATACCAACACTAGGGATCTAGCTCGAAGATTACACGAAGAACTCATCTGGTATAATGCACTCCTGATTCTGATAGAAATGATGATGTTCGTCTGAGAATTACTATTCATCAATAATCATCATGAGAGAGAGATACTCTAATAGATCTGAAGAGAGGGGTATGATACAGAAATGAGGATCATAGCTAGGTCCATGGGTTGATTCCAACAACTCCATATGGATTAACCTACTAAGTATAGGATCAATGCCTGGTGAAGTTAGTCACATCAATACCAAAGACTCTACCTAGGGCATGAAGAATGGATAGAGGATCCTGCTTTGGGAATCTTGGGGGATTCCAATAAATCTATCCAAGAAATCCTGATGAAGGGATCATACTCCTATGAGTAAGAAATGATATGCACCAAACTTCAAGGAAACAATCAAGGGAATAAATCCTAATGAATATTTTCAAAGATACAGAGGACAAGAAAATAAATCCATGTAGAAAGGGATGCATGGCATGTAGTGGGGTCACACGCCGTGTTCCTTGACCCCAAGTACTGCCCATGTACAATGTCCTATTTCATTCCAAACTATTTCATGTAAAATATGGGTACATGGATTATAGAAGAATTCATAATTTGTGTCCTTTCATATGGGTTCCACCTATGTACTTTGGCCGTGTTCTAGTACATGATTACAACCCGTGTATCTCTTCCTGTGTACCAATACACGGGGTAGTCTATGTACTTGGTCTAGGCCAAGTAATGTGGTGGGGTAAATGCCATGTAGGAAACCCGTTCACTCCACCCCGTGTCCTTGTATCTCCAGAGATACATGTCGAGTGGTCCAATGAGGAACACATTTTGTGTAGCCCATACTACACGTTGTGTGTTCTGAAATTTCTATGACACTAGGTTCTTCCTCCCGTGCATCAGTCGATCTTATGGGTTCCTCTGTGGTGGTATGTTCTCCTCGAAACTCAAGATCGAGGGTTTTCCAATAACCCTTACACTGAATCAATGTGTTTAGATCCGTTAATCGTCTTGGAAAACAACTTTAAATCCATCTGATGAAAACCTCTTGAATAACAATATCTCCAAAATCGCTTTGATTCATCTATCATCATCGTCGTCGCACCTCCACTAGCTCATCCCAGTGTTGGATCTTCAGTTTTGGATCATTGTTCCATGAAACGAAGGTGCAATGATCATTCGTTCATAACCCCACAAAGAACGAAGAACACACATAGATAATGGGGGAGATAATTTCACATAGAACAAACCCAAGGAATGAAACTTGACTGTTGTTAGTTATGGGCTTGATCTATTCCCATAAGAATGATCCACAATCAAATCAATATAATAATCAACCCCATAAATCCTGTAATTAAAACTCATCTCACAGGAACAATAAAACCATAGATCAACCAGTTTGTTGGTTGGTCTATGTTCATAATTGAATCTAATAACAGGGAAAAGAATATAAAAAACATTCCCTAAGTAGGAATTAGACTGTTCTCTATTAAAGAATGATTTTATTTGGATAGATATGCCAGGAATATCACTCGCCAATCCTCGATCTGAAATTCCTTCATCGCCCGTTGAGAGAAATATCCAAGGTTTCTCTCTAAAGCCTCTAGGAAATTTTTAGGGTTATGAGCCTAACCCTAGATCCCTGCCTAAATTATTACTTAAAATAAGAAGCGTTGATGCATCGTTGCATCGACAAAATGATAAAATAAAATAAATATTCAATTTATTTTCTTCATTAAAAATGCCTAAAACTATTTTTCACAATCAACCCGCGCTAGCCGATGTTAGGGCGTGCCTAGGGTAAATCCATTGTCCTGGATGCAAAGGTTCCCTCAAATTTTTAATCTGGACACCCATTTAGAAGTTTTTCCACTTTTTTGGGAAAACTGCATGTGCATGCTATTTAATATTTTAATATTATAAAAACATTTGTTCCGAGCATACTGAGTCTCGAAATTGCATGTTATCTCAGTGCCTGATCTCAAATTTTATACATATAATATTTAAATAACACAGGGAAAATCCAGGATATTACAATGTTATTTATTAGGTTCACGGTTTTCCTTTTTAGGGCACACGGTGTAGAAAACCGTTCACCATTCGTGCGAACCCCCACTATCTAGGGTTGCATGGTTTCCTAGGCTGGAGCACATGGTTTTCCATAACCGTAGACTAACCATTCATATCCCCTCTTTCTTCTATTTTTTATCAATTTTCACCCAAACACACCCCAAAGTAAAACCCAAACAAAATTTTCTAAAAATGAAAAAAATAATGCATGAAATCAAGTCTGATTCAGCTCTAAAAAAGGTTGGTATCTTACAATCTCCCCACCTTATAACAGATCGTCTTCTAGTTGCACTCCAAAGCTTCCCTAGGATTTTGGGTGAAAGATATCGGGCCACTGAGATCACATATCTTCTTCCCATTTTTGTGTTTCCTCCTGCACATGCTCATGTTTCCACAATACACGAACTATCGACATAGTCTTTCCCCACAACACTTTATCAGTGCGGTCTAATACATGTATCAGATGCTCCTCAAAGGAGGCATCTATCGCAAGTTCAACCTTATCCACATCAACCTCATGAGAAGGGCCGGGGTGATACCATTGTAGTTGTGATATATAGAAAACATCTTGCATATCACTATATTTTTGTGGAAGAGAAAATTTATATACCATCAGCCTAATTCTCTCTATAACTTCAAAAGGTCCAACAAAATTGGGAGCAAACTTGACATGTCTCTATATCCTATAGTGAACCAACCTAGTTGACACTGGAATGAATACATGATCTCCCTCTATAAACTCTAAGGGCCATCTCCATTTTTCAACATACGACTTATTCATACTCTGAGTCATATCCATACATTTCTTAATTAACTACACTTTCTCTGACGTCTCCTATATGATACTCGATCCCAAAAACTCTGAATCACCTATCTCCTTCCAGTTTTGGTCATCTTTTGATACTAGTAGTATTCTTTTTATAGTTATATGTTATTCAATTATTGTTTCTTATTTTGATTATGGAAATACCACATCGATGGAGGAGGAGCATGAAGAACCCCTTTATAAGGTGTTGTGGTTACCTCTCCCATCAAGAGTCCTTTTCCTATGGGATTCCTAAGGGATATAGCCTAGGGAAATTAAAACCATGAAGGATAGGCCCAAAGCAGACAATATCATGATCGTGGGCTGGACTATGCCATTACAAATGGTATCAGACCCGGTTTCTATTCGTTGTGTCAGCGAGGATGTTGGGATATTCTATGGTGGGGATTATGGAAATCCCACATAAAAGGAGGGGTATGAATAACCCCTTTATAAGGTGTTTTGGATACATCTCCCATCATGAGGCCTTTTCCTAGGGGATTCCTGAGGGCCAAATCCCGAGGAAAGAAAAACTGAGTGGTCCTAGCTCAAAGCAGACAATATCACGATCATGGGATGGACTGAGCCATTACACTACTATAGACCTTTCCTATTTCATTAATAATATTGATACAATTATTTATATTAATTTGTCTATTTTTAAGGATATTTATAATAGAAAACTCAATCTTCTAACATAACTATTCCCTCATTCTTAATCGCTTTTTCTTAATCTTCCTCTCCAAAAAATTTTATAACCACTATAATATAATAAAATTGGTATAATTAATATACAAATATGTTAATATATTAATGATATATCCCTTATTTATTCCTTCCCATCAAATTATAAAAAAAAAAGAGAACGTTGATTGTACATTGTAAAAACTACCACCACCACGAGACAATGTCTTTTGATTTTCATAACTATCTATCAAGGATTATTTTAATGATGGTAATTATGAATATATATTATATATATAATTTAATTATGATTCTAAGAAGGTATTTTTTTATCTACCTTTATCCCCTCTCATTTTCAGAGAAATGATAATGTTAACAATGTTTACTTTTAGACTACCGCCTCCACAAAGTAACGTTTTTCATTTTTCACCTAATATTTTTATTATCTATAAAAATATTTAAAAATATGATTCAAAATCATAATAAAATATAATTAATATAATTATACTTATTTACTAATGATATTATAACCAAATTACCCCATAATCATGTTTATCTATTAAATTATGGTATATTCTTATTTGGTCAGTTTTACAACCTACTTGAATAATATTATAAAATTATATCATGTATGACTATGAGAATTTTTATATATATATATATATATATAATATTATATAAATAATTAAAAAATAATTTAATTATGTTTTTATATGGATAACACAAAATTAATAATCATTATAAGGTAATCCATTGATACTGATAAATAATCTGAAACCAGTTTATCACTGAATCTGTATTCACGAAACACTATAAACTATCATTTAATGGAATGATAACATTATAGTTCATCATAAAACATCAATTATAGTAAATTTAATTGTTTATTAAATATTATATTTGGAAAAATAATGTATATCGACACCACTATTATGAAACTAGTACAATGATCAAATTATAAACACCAATGTTGAAAATAGGTAAAAACAAACTGATATGCATGAATAGAATTATTATAAACTGAAATTATAAGTAGAAATGTATATTAATAATTTTCTAAAATAGGACATTAATATTTTTATCTTCATGATATAGGAGGTTAAATAACTTTTTTGTAAATCAAGATTAAATGTAAGGGATTTGATAACTCAAACTCATTCCTTTAAGTTATATGATTTCTTATTAAATTTTATTCCCCTATGTTCACTAAAACTTCCATGTTAAATAATATTATCTATTATATCTATGGGTAAAAAAATTAATTCAAATCCACTTCCATAAATTGTTTTATTTTTACTTGTTTTTATAAAAAATAATGAGACCTTTTGAAAAGAGACTCATAACTAAGACGTTTACATCGATGATCAGAAACTTTTTTCAAGAAATATATTCTGTGATTTGGATTTTGTTTTCCCTACTATATTCAAAAAATATTTATCCCTAAGGGAGTTATGTTTTATGTTTCACCCTATATTTTTCTTTATTATTTGATTATTTTGGTTGATAATGTTTTCAATTTCAATTTATTTATTTCATATTTTTATTTTATACCATTTGGGAATGTAATGAAACTCATTTTTATACCCTTGGGTTATTTATGATATGAAAATTTAATTATTTTCATTTGAAAATTTTATAAAACCCATTTTTATTTCCACAGTTCTCTATAAAAAGTGGATAATAATTTAAACATTTTATAAAACCTATTTTATTTCCATAGGTTATTTATAATGTTATAAGTGAATTATTTTCAAGTGGCACTCATAAGTATGGAAGATGATGGGCGGGGTTCCATATTTCACTCTAATTCATTGGTTAAATGTTGATATCTCATGTGAAAAGTATTCTTCAGTACATTTTATTTTATCATAAGCGTGGAAACTCATGGTGTGGCTCATGAAAGTAATGTTTCACTATACTAATTTTTGTATGATAATTGAAATACTTTGTTCATTATAATCTTATACTATCATGATTCAGGGATTATGTTAAACATTTATAATCCATGTTATTTCTATTATGTTTCCATAATGATATTTTGTGTCTATAAGTTATTATGTCATGTCCTTTGAAGATAACTTTTGTTGTATTATTATCGCTCATTATGATATGATATATCTCTCATGCTCAGGTTTTTTTTATGCTTATGAACTTTATCCTTAATGAAATTTTTATTCATACCTTACAGATCATTTGAGATCACATATTCGTTATGTTTTCATTCCCTAGGTTATGAGGATAAGTTTTACTAATGATACATTTAGAATATGGTTTAGTATGTTGCATGTATGAAAAAATATTGATGAGTATTGTAAAATCAGTTAGTTTTGTAGTTAATCCTCTCAGACACTAAACCTTTGGTCCTTAAATTTGTACACCCATTTGTGATATGGAATGTTTATTCTTGTAATATAATGATATGAATGTTTATATTTAGATTTTCTCACCATACCCACTACTTATAAGCTATTACAGAGAGGATGTTGGCCCCCTATAATTATATGAGATACTTATAGATGGATTTTGACCCTAACTGATAAGCAATCTAACTAGATAAATTTTTCCCCCTGGTCATATTGGTTGAGATAATCTTGGTGGTTTATCTTTACCCTAGATGATCAATTAAATTATTGAGATTCCAGGGAAGACATGTATCCCCTGCATGATATGTTAAATGATCATAGACACTCTAGCACTAGCCTAAGCGGGTATGGTTGATGTCAAGTGTCAGGTTAGAACCCAAGGATCGATGGTGATTATTTTATTATGATTCCATATTTATTTATTTATTTTCAAACATATGAAATGTGAATACTTGGTATTTCTTGGTTATTTTTGGGACCTCACTTGTGGTTCCCTACAGATTTATGCTAACACCCTGCTTAGATGACCATGGAAATTGGATACCCAAGTAGATTTCATTGATTACATGTTCTGGTATAGAAGTATATTAGTGTTTAATGATCAATAATGATAGATAAAATAGATTATGGTGACTATGATGAGGTAAGGCTTGTGGATGACAGTAAATTCACTTCTATATATTTATTATTTTGTTTATTTTGTATATATAGTCGACTCAGTGGGTGATCAGTTGGGATGTGTTACTGTATTCTTCCACATTACATAAGTTATAGAATTATTATTTATTTATCCTTTTTACTTTGATTATTTGTTATTTATATTGTTTGGTTACTTCCTCTATGATTACTCACTTTTATATTAAAGTATAGTCTCCACAAGGTAACACATTAGACCCTTGTTGTTAGTTGGTATCCTATGGAATACAAGGAGGCTCACTTGAGGTCACATGGAATTACTATTTAAGGCACATATTAGTGGTCTCTAGTTGAGGTATGTTTCATCTGAAGAAGAATAGGGACTCAACTCTTATAGATATGATACCCACTAATTTGTGTGTACCCATGAAGGTTAAAAAATATAGTTATAAATAATTCATCTTTTCCATTTATGATTTTAGTATAATTGGTTATATAATGTTTATGTAGTAAAATATAGAAGATATTGAGTGTATTAAGCAGGTTTATTAAAGAGATGAGAATGAACTAGTAGATCAATAAAAATTCATAGATCCAACAATGACATGATGTACACCTCTCATGAGTTATAAAATTACTTGGAATTAAGCATGAAGTATCATCAGTGAGAAAAAATCAATTAAAATATTTTTTTAGAAAGGAGAAATAAAATTTTAAAAAATATGGAAAAGGTATTACTAATTGGGAGTAAAAGATTTCATCACTGTTAGAAGGAAGTCATGAAATTGGTAGTATAAATGAAAAAATAGATCCTTATCAATCCTATAGAGAGCATAAGACAACATACAATATTAGTAATAGAATAAGAACAACATTGAAGTACTTTATAGCATCCAGTAGAAAGTGTTTTATCCAAAACAAGGAAGAAAATCAAGGTAAATATGGATATATAGTAGATGAAATGATGATTTTATGACACTCCTTCAAGAGAAAGGTATATAAGTGTCTCGATAAGAGTATGGACAAGGGAGTGGAAATAATTTATGTTAAAAAAATTAGGATAAATATGTAAATATATCTAAAATTTTATACTTGATTGAGATCTATAAGGAAGAATAATAAATAAACACAAACTCTAGTGGAATACATGGTTCCACATGCAATGAAAATTCTAAGAATAAATCGGTGGATGAAGAAGCTACATATAGGGGTCAAATATTGACTCGATAGATAAAGTGACAATTTGAGATCGATGAGTCAAATATTATTCGTGATAAATCCACTATTACACAAACCTGGAGGATGAGAACTATAGAGTGGGCTTCTCAATTATAAAAATTGGATTCATCCTCATTTGAAGAATCATTACAATATGAATCATTGTTAAAAGACAAAAATTAGGGTTTAGGTCAAATAGAGAATAATTAGACTTAGAAGCCTATGAAGATGCCAAAAAATCACAGTTTCAAAAGAACAAATTTGGTGGTCAAAAAAATATTATGGGAATTCATCAAATATTTTAAACAAATAAATATTGGTGTGTATGGTCTATGCACAATAATAAGTAATTGATGTGGAAGAAACCATTAAACGGGTGGAACGACTTGAATTGATTGCTCTCTTTTTAGTTATGTTTATTATGAGAAAATTAAAAAAAAATCCAGATGGATGCCAAGATGGAATTCTTAAATGGTATTCTCAAATAATAAGTCATAATTAAACCTATGGTAAGATTTATAATTTTTGATGAATAATAAAATATGTACAAATTGAAGAAATCCTTGTTCAACTTGAAAAAAAATACCTCGACCTTAATATAATCGGTTTGGAATAATTATTGAAGAAGTTAGAATTCAGAATAGGTAGAGTAGATAATTAATATTTTATAAAAATGACCAGGTAAAGGAATTTCATAGTGGTCATCTATATTTATGACCTCATATTCATGGAACAAAGATGAAGTTAGTAAAGGAATTTATATAGTTAATGAGATCAAATTTTAAAATTTTGATGATCTTAAATCTGAAATATTTTATCAGGATATAATTATTTAATAAATTAGGATGCATGTTGTATTCTCAGGTAAAATATATGAAGGATATATTGAAGAAGTTTGAAGTGAATGATAGAAAACTAGTTTCAACACCAATTATGGTTGGAACCAATCATAAAAAACATTAGGAATGAAGATTTGTTCATCCAACACTTTACTAAATGATAATTTCAATATTATTGTATCTCATAGAAACAATAATGGATATTTTCTTTATTACATTCTTGGATTACCACTTTCAAATTTATCTGAAGGAGGCATTCCTCTTGTTTGTGAAATAGATCATGAGGTACATTCAACGAATACGTGATTATGGTTTGGTATATTTCTTAATGAATAATGTAGAATTTTATGCATAATCATATAAGGATTTAGATGAGGAAATTATATATAGAAAATCCATGAGAATAAGAGAATTATTTATTTGAAGAAATAGAATTGGATTTCTTAGCAAGAAAAAATAGAACATTTTTTTTAGTATAGTTAAAGTGGGGAACATTTCAAAAAAATGTTTATACAACTAGTATAGAAGAAACAAAAACTAAGGGATTTTAGAGAGTATGTGAAGCGATACATGGTGGTACATTGTGAAACCCATTGTGTGATTAAGCTAAAAAATATTATATAGTATTCATGAACAAATCATATTGAGAAATAGTACCACTTCATTAAATAGAAGCTAGAGAAATGCATTATCAAGCTAGAATATGAGGGTGTCAATCAACAAGGTGTTGATATCTTCACCAATACATTGACCACATCATCATTTGAAAATATTTGGTTGAACCTTAGTGTTTTATTGCCTCATTCAGTATAAGTATGTTTTGAGAATATGGGGAAACAAAATACATGCAGAATTAGGAGAATGATGAGGGTTTGATTTAAAACTATGTGTATTATTATATAAAGAAACTTATTTTATTATTTCCTACAATTATCCATGAATCACATAGTCTTATAGATTCTATTAATATGTATTTTCTTAGTTTTGTAATAGATAATGTTTCATGGATGTTTATATGTGATCAGAACTAGAGAAAGTGAAACCCATTGAATTTTATTGTCAAAAAGGGGATAATGGCTATAGGGGAATCATGGGAGCATTAATGGATGAATTGAAAATAATAATAGAAAAATTTGTATGTAAATATTAGTGGAATATTGATTTATACATATGTGAATTAAAAAATAAATAAAAAGTGGAAGAATATTTCAACCATAGGTTGTAATTTAGGATATTTTTTTCAATTAGAAGTCTGAAATTTAATTCAAGAAGTAAATGTGAAGGTTGTATATATTGGAAGTTGTATGTTTTAGAATATGAGAACCATATAGACATGAGAATACTTTATTACCAATTAAAAGTCTATAAGTTAGGTTTGGAAGTTGTTTTTGAAGGTGTTTTAAAATAATATGAGAATTCTTGGATAAATATTGAATGTTTCTTGGATCAATGTATAAGAATAAGAATCATGTAGTGAGTAAATTTCATAAAAAATTAACAAATTCATGAAGCTTACTATATATATAAAGGTTATCAAAAAGATATATAAGGTTATTCTTCTTAATACATAAGGGTTACTATGGTGTTAATTAGATTTTAGAAAAATAATAATGTCCCATGTGTAAGGGTAATAAGAACATGATACATAAAAGTAACCAGAAAAATATATAATGGTCACTAATCTGATATGTAAAGGTTATTAGTAAGAATTTAGCAATTTTTTTATATATAATAGTAACCATAAGGATATATCAAGGTCACTAGGATGATATGTAAAGGTCACCAAGATGATATGTAAAGGTCCCCAAAACTTTTCTTGTGATGTGTAAGGGTAACCAGAATGATATGTAAGGGTTACTCAGTCTATACGTAAGAGTATTTCATGGTGATATGTAAGATTCATTATGAAAGAATTCATCAGCCAACCATAGATTATGATTTTCATTATCAATCATAATATACAATTGATAATGTTTCTTTTCATGGATGTTATCACACCACAATGCAAAGAATCACACCACGATTAAAGGGAATGCACATGTATAAATAGAATCTTTTGGATGTTGTGGAATTTTGAAGTAATGAAATCATGATATTAGAGAAAGATTTTGTAAAGTAAAAGTTTGAGAATAATTGGGAGTTATTGAGAATTTAAGGATAAGTAGATCATGGGGGATAAATTCACATGATTATATTGAGAAGTTAAAATAGAAAAAAATCATGGTTCTAAATATTACGAAAATTATATTCCCATGGTTCTATAAATATATATATATATATATATATATAAAGATAAGTATGAGAAGAGAAAGTTAATAAAGCCTCTTCTATATGAAAATTCTATGAGTCAAAGAAAATATAGATTGAAGAGAGACTTGTTGTTATAATATCTATTAAAGATCTATAATTGAAGGAGTAATAGATGCATAAAGAAAACACATTTGTTTTTTTAGTGTTTATAAATTTTAAAATAATTATTGTGTGTGATAATCATTTCACATTTTCTTTAATTCCTTATCTAAAATAAATATTAATAGAGATAAGAAGAGGTTCTGTACATATGATCGAAATTAAATCCTTTATGAAATTATATTACATACATAGTGATTAATGTTATACATTGGTACATTGATGCATTGTTGGAATATACTCCTTATATTATCTTTTTGTGGGGAACTATGTAAAACCTTATTATCATTGTATTTAATTTCAACATATAGATATGGTGTTTTATTAGGGATTGATAGGTTTGAGATGTTATTTCTAACACATAAACAAGATCCAATAGAAAATAAAAATAATTAAACACCCCCATTACCCCTTCCTCTTAGGTTGTATTGGGTTTGTGGTTCCAATAGACTCTTAACGGAGGTGATTATTCCCTCACCTTTATTTATCGTTTTTGTGAGTGTACACTTAATAGTGAGGTTATTTTTTGAACTCTCTATGGTAGAGATGAGACAATGTGGTGTTATAATTGGTATGGGAATATAATCTATGATATGATATTGATAGATTTCCATATTTTTGGGGTGTTATTTCATTGATTAGATGGGTTGGGTCTCACCTTCATTGGTGAAACAGACCCAGGTAGGATAAGTAGGACTAACCCTTAGGAAGTGGTGGCTACTTCCTCCACTAGTTAGAGAGCTTATATTTTTTTACATTATGTCTATCTTATAGAATTGTTCCTATTGAAAAAAATGTATGGGAGATACAAAATAAATGTTCTAGGTACTTCCCCATTAAATATTTTCCCTTTGAATTGATTTATATTTTGAGACTACATAAATGTCTCTTGTTGATATTGGATGGTCTGTCAGAGCTCAAGGAGCTAAGAGTTATTTTTGGTAACCTTTTGAAGATAAGATTCATCAATCCATGAGCTTCTCTCTTGGTATATCTAGTTTAGTTATATATATAAATATAGAAGATATTGTTTTTGTTGTTACAATCATCCATAGGTTTACAAGCTATTAGTTTTCATTTTCTGAGGTGAACAGCCCGAGGATTTTTATTTGGGTTTCATTATGAACTATGCAAGTTCCTCGTGATTTTTGTTAGTTTTATAGATCTATAGTTATATATATGGAACCCAAGAACTAGATTCTTCAATTTTTCTATACCAATTAGTGGTAGTATTTATAGATGAAATCATCTTCTACATTTGAGGAAGGTTACACTAAGCATCAAATGATTGTATTAAAACTTCTTCGAGAGTAATTTATTTACATTAAACTCAAAGTGTATATTTTTAATATGAAAAGTTCACTTTCTAAGGTAGATCGCCTTATAATATAGATAAATAGTTATGTTAAGACCAATAATAAAGGGTATGGTTAGATCAAAAGTGCTTCTGAACTTGTGAAGATTTTTTGACCCATGAGAGTTTGCTAAATATAAAATCTGATGAATAATTTTCCATTATTGTGATTTTTCTCAAAGGGAATAGGAATTGGTGGAGATATTTTGTGGACATAATTTAGGGATGTATTTTTTTGATAAATACATAAATCATGTATAAACTCACATTAGATAGAGTTTCATATTAGGTGAAGTTGTTTGGAAGTCTAAATATTGATATAAGAAGTGTATAGTTAAGATATAGAAGTTTGGAAAAGGTTTAGGACCAGTAGACTAAATCATGCTACAATAAGTGTAATCATGTCATGATGAAGTCTATATTTGATTAATTGATATTAAAATGAACTCTATTTAATGTTAACCCCACTAAAATAGACTCTACATAAGATTTATATTTGGTGAGTATGAGTTTGTCAACATTGTGAGTGTTATGATCATATTATAATTGGAATTATATAAGAATGAGTCATTCTGGATTGAACTACATAAGATTAAAGTATTACAAAGTAAGAGTATATCACACTACATTAAAATGGATCTTATTATGATTGATGTTATATAATATTAATGACTACTAAAGGAATACTAATTATTGACTCAATAAAATGGTTCACATTATGATTGGATGATAAAACATGATAATGTTTTGAACTAGACTTCCATGACATGGAAACCACATAATCATGTAAAACTTATTGTTTTCATGTTTTTACTATTTTGAGAGGTTCTATGGAGTTTTACTATAAATTTGTATGTTACACTACCATATAGGTTGAAGTGTGTCTCATGAGATAGTGTTGTTCTATGATGATAAGTCATGAGAGTTAACATTTGTACTATTTTTTAGGTGTCTAGATGGATTTTTTTGTAGAATATGATACAACTCCATAATCATTCAAACCTGGATAAATGAAGAGTTAATTTTCACTATAAAGTAATTTATCTCACCACAAATAAAGAAATGGTTGGAGGAACCTTGGTTGATCATATATCAAATAAATTACATCACATTGTGACTTGTTCTAGTGTCTAGAATTATAGGTTTTAATGATGTGTCTCATTTAGTGCATCATGGTCATGATCAAAATTCCATCTTATCATCTCTTTCATAAATGGAGTTTCTTAATGTTAAATGGATGAAAATAATAAAGTTATTTTTGGATAAACTATAAAATTTCTATAATATTAATGTGAAAATAAATAAAGATGAGCTACAAAATTGTATATTGAAGTGTGAATATCTCAATATGAATGATGATTAAAAATTGGATGAATTCTTCACTATAGTTAATAATGTGGTGAGAACCATCAAAGGTTTTGGTGTGAATATGTAAGATTATATGGTTTTAAAGAAAATATTTCCTATATTTTTAGATAGGTTTGATGTAATGGTCTTGATTCTTAAATATCGTTATTCCAACACCCTTTTATTGGATGATTGTTATATTATCTTAATTGCTTATGAAATTAGAAAATTAAGTTATTTAAAGAACAAGAGAATGTATAATAAAGAAGTATCTTTTAATTCTTTGAAAAAAGACAATATTAGGAATGATACTCATGATGAAGAAGAATGGTCTAATGAAGAAGAGAATTTTGAACTCAAACTTGATAAACTTATGTCATTCCTATCAAGAATTGGGAGAAGATGTGAAGTAAATTATCGAGGAGAGTTACCCATCAAGTTCTTCAATTATGGATTTATTGTACATTTTTTCATAAATTTTTCAAATTTAAAAAAATGAATAATGTGACATTGATGAAAAAACCCAAGGATTTATTTAGGGAATAAATCATCAATATTTTCACAAGAGCCTCAGCCCAGTTGGTGAGGAATCTCTTGGTGCATCCAAGAGACCCGAGATCAAATCTGGGTGGAGGCATATTTTCAAGGGGTACTGTAGCAGCTGTAGCAGTACTTTAGCAAGAACTGTTCGGTATTATAGCAGGAAATGTTCAGTACTGTAGCAGGCACTATTCTTTACTGTAGTAGGAACTGTTCGGTACTGTAGCATCTGGAACTATTCATCCATCTGGGCCTTCGGGCCACCGGTTTGGTCCTTGGGTCTTGAAAGGATTTCAGGCCACCCAAGGCCTTCGGGCCAGTTGATTCTCAAGGCCTTCGGGCCACCTTAAGGCCTTAGGGCCACCCCAAGGCCTTCGGGCCACATGAATGTAGGACCCAGACACACTAAAAAAAGGAGCAGCCCCAGAAGAGGATTCAGAGCAGGTGCACTCACCAGAGCAAAGCCAAATTGATTGTCAAAATGAGAGGGTATGGATATTCCATCGGTACCAGCCTGTGCTTGCACGGGAAGCCTAGCCAGACGATCTTGCAAAGGTGGAGAGCTTCTATCAGGATGGAGATGTTGGGGAGGGGTAGTTCCTTGTAGATAGTCTGGTTGAATTCCCTAAGACCTTCGGGTCATGTAATCTCCTAAGCCTATGGGCCATGTAATCTCTGAGCCTACGGGACTTGTAAGGGTTCCCCCTCATCCCTTGAAAGGGGGTTATCAAAAATAAATAAAAAATGAAGGTCTTAGGGACATTCAGGAAAATCATCAATATTTGATAAATTAAATCATTATTCAAAGGGTATAGGTAATATTTTTTATAAATTTGAAAAGATAAATTTATTATTAATGAATGAATATGGTGATGAAGTTAAAAAATCCAGGTAAGTTGGTGAAAATATCATTATTTAAAAGGTAAATAAATAAAAAATTATAGGGTATGAGAGAATCAATGACGTAGGAGAGAAGAATACTTTAATGGAGTTTATGATAAAGCGGAAACTTAAGGAATTCCTTTCAAATATTTCAAGGTAGGATAATAAAAACAAGAATATTTATAAATATATTTAATAATAAAGAAAAAATAACACATTACATGTTTAAAAGCTGTAAAAATGATTAATTAAGTTGAAAATTTGAAGATGATACTCACAAAAGAGAATAAATGGATTATTAAAATGGAAAATAATGCTAAAGGAAAGGATAAATGGCTTGAAACTATTCAATAATCATTGATCAAAGTGGAGGAATAATTGGACATGTTTAAATAAATCATTCAAAATTTTATTCAAAAATTAAAATAAATATTGATAAAAAAGTTCATTGAAAAATATTATGTAAAGTCATGATTTGAAAAGATTGAATTTGAGGGGGAAGTATATAGTTCTTAGAAAATTTAAAATTCTAGGAAGGATAATTTTAAGGAGATAAATGATAAACATGGTGATTTAAAAAATATAAAAATAACTCTAGAATTAATAATAGAATGTTGAGTTTCTATAATAATTTTTTTTTGGAAAAAAGAACCAATTTTGATGGTCAAAATTGGAATGAAGAGAAGGAGTTTACTTCTAGGCACGAAGCTAAGTTCAAAAAGAAGTATTCTTATTATGGATACTACTAGTATTTAGAAGGATTTGGGAAAATATAAATGAGATATTGTTTAGATTTTAAATATTTATATGAGCTTATAGGTTATATGATATAAATATTTAGGAGTATTCAATCCACTAAAATTAGGAATTTTTAGAAACAATCAGAAAAATCAAGACTAACAATTGAAAAAAAAAATCAATCCTTGAAAGAATTTTGTGGAAGGTGTGACTGAACGGGTCGATTTTATGAATATTATCTCATTATACTAACTTTTAAAATTATTATTAGTTTCATTACTCAAAATACTCCAAAATAAGAAAGGAAAAGGAAAGTAAAAGGAATTTTTTGTTAAAGTAAAACTCAAAACATCTTGAAAGAAATGTCTATGGATCTTGGATAGTGGATGTTTTCTACATATAAAAAGATACTTGAAGCTCTTGAAAGATGTTAAACAAATAAATAAAAGATTATATACCTCTTTAAATGATGGTTCACTCAAAATAAATATAGTTGGTTTAGTGATAATTAGAGAAGACGAGCTGAAGTGGAAGAACACTATATTCATCCGTGGCATGAAATGAAAATTATTGAGTGTATATTAATAGTGTGATAAAGGAAATGAAGTGATATTTCCAAAAAAATATGGAAGTTATTTGAATATAATGAAATATGGTCTTATATTTATAAGAATTATAGGACTAATATAAGTAATAGTTTCTCTGGAATATACCAGTGTAAACTGAAAGGTGGATACCAAGAAAATGATTTTTTTTTCAAAATGCTAAAGTATATTGACCAGTTATTGAAATTAGGATTTCATTTGAATATGAAATTATCCATTAATATTGTGTTATCATTCACACAACCCATATTCTCTATATTCATCAAGAATTATATGATGAAAAATATAGATAATCCACTCAAGAATATTTTTACCATGCTTTTCTTGATTTTTGGTGGGAACATGGATCCTTTCCCTTTATAATGAATGAAGCAAAAGAACATGTTAAAAATCCCATGATTAGTTAAAATTAAATGGTTTATTTATGATTTCATTCAATGAGGCAAAATATTCTTGAGGAAGATCGGTGAACATAAGGTTATCTTCTTCTCATGTGGAAAGATAGGTCACTTAACTAGGAACTGCAATAAATTGAAGAAAAAGTAAGAAAAAAAATTATACTTTAGGGACATTTATTATTAAAAGTGATACTTCTGTTTTACTTATTAGGTATTTAATATAATATTTTGTTTACATATTTGTATCCAAATAAAGAATTCATGGATATTTGGAAACATTATTAGAAGTAAGTTAAACTCTCTAAGTAATTAAGAAAGGGTGATTCCTAATTTATCTAGGACGAGGACACAACTTTTGATTTCCAAATGGATTGATAGATATGGGACTATTGTTTTTTAATTATAATTACCAAAACAATTATCTCAGTGTACAATTGGTCACAACAATTATTTTATGTCTAAAATGAATAGTTTTATAGTATTTTTTAACTAATTGTTTAGTTATACTTGAACTATATATTTTCATGAATAGAAATGAATTATATATATATATATATTATAAAAATTTTACCCATTTGTGGAAAGATAATTCTTAGTCATAAAAAAATTAAACTAGTATTCAAATGTAACCAAGAGAGTGTTTAGACTCTTTAGATCTAAATTTTTTTGGTATATTGACATACTTATTAAGTTTTATATGAAGAAACCATTATGAATAAAGGTAAGTCATAAAATCTTCTAAATTTAGTTCAACAAGATTTTGTGAACTATTTTAAGGAGACTCTATATGTAAATTCATATACTCTATGAGATTACAATAATAAATTTTAGTAATTCTCATTGGAGAAATGAATAAATTTTTTAAAAGGTATAATATCCTCAAGGAGGTCTTGTCAAATATTCTATTAACCAGATATTAATTGATCATTAAAATGTAGAGTATAGTCACTTTTAAACATCCATTACCTTATGCACATCAAAATTTGATGGTTGTACAAGGAGGATCAATTAGGAATCTTATATATATTGTGAGTCTTATGTATTTATTTCAAGAAATGTTTCACAAATATTAGAAAAATAGTTAACTATATGCCAACCATATTGACTAATGGATCATGTCAGTTATAATATAATGGGAATTTATTATGTCATAGATTCTTGTGTTTGATGAAACCATTTGTTAGAGATGACTTTATCTACAAACATGAATCAATGAAACACTAAGTGTTTCTTTGTTAATTATCCTATAACTACTCGGGATATTAACATCCCTATGATATAAAGCTATTGGATTGTACCAGTTGTTTTTCTATAAGATTACTAAAAAGAGAAAATTTTCTGTTTGTTATTTAACATTAGTTATTAGTAAATTACATTAAAAACCCCACCACCATGGTTTTCACATCGGTTATATTAATAAATAACTTGAAAACCTATATTGTCAAAGGATTCACATCAATTATTATTATAACTAACATGAAAATTACATTATTCTATTATTAAATATTTTTTATTATAATAATTTATGTTAAATGTATTTTTTTCATTAATTATAATATTACTAACATTAAAATATTTTAAAAAATAAACATGACATCCTAATCCTGAAATCCATTTTATCAAAACCTGAAACTCTCAAACGCTAACTTTATTGAGTCACAAATTAACTCCCTCCACATTGTTCATCCATGTTACTCCTTGTTTTTGTTTCATCATCTGATTATTTTAATTTTATCATGTTTCATTCTTTTTTCACTGTCCATTATAGCATTTCATGATCTTGAAGTTGTTTTATTTCTTTCCTTTGATTTCCATAATCATCGTCACTGATATTGTTTTCCAATTGTGCTCCCACATTATTGCATTCAATCTACGGTTTTCTTACTATTATCTCATCTATTTCTGTCACTAATATACTATTTAAATCTATATATTTTTTATTAACTTATTATTTTATTTTTTTATTGTTTTATAATATGTTTTTTATTTTAATTTTATTCATTTTTTATTATCAATTTCATTCCCACTTCTTTAAAAATAATCTGATGTTTTTTTACTTCTTTTTTCATTTATTTGTCGTTGATATATTGTCTTCATCTACATTATCTTTTAGTAATATTTTTATTTTATTTTTTTAAAATATTGGTTAATTTTTTTATTTCTAAATTGTATTTATTAATTTACTATTGATATAAATGTTTTACCCAATTAGTATATTGTTTTCATTTATTTATCATATTAATGTTTATATCATATAATTGTTTTTTTATTAACTTTTTATGAATTGATTGTTTTGATTACATGTTATGAATAATTGGTGTGTTCATTTATTATATTTTATTTATTTATTTATTGTATTAATATTTATTTTTTATAATTTTTTTAAATTATCTATTTTTTAATAAATGGTTAAATGATTGTTTATTTTGATTATATGTTTATATATTTTATTTTTAAATTTTTATATATCTTTTTAATTTATATGTTTTAAATTTATGTAAATTTATATATTTATATGTTTATATGTTTATATGTTTTAAATTTAATTGTTTATATGTATATATTTTTATATGTTTTAATATATTCTTCTATTATATTATAATTTTTCTTAATTAATAGATCATAATTGGATAAATTCATGAATAACTAGTGACAAATATGAGAAACGGTTGAATATTTATTTTAATTTTCTAAAAAAACATGAAAATAAATATCCAATTTTCTATCCATGCATGAATTTTTTGAATATGAGAACATTAAGGTACATATAATTCAAATACCATCTGATTTGTTATGGTTTTAATAATAGTTATACAAACTAGATCAACCATGGTGAAAGAACAAATTCATGATCTAATAATGATGAAGATATTCAGTAAGAGGTAGAGGATTGTCTTGAATAATTAAATCATAATATAGGCATTTAAACCACTGAAAAACAAAAAGTTTGGAATGATTGTATAAAGGTGTTTAGAAACCATTATTCCCATGTTGAACTAAATTTATAGTGTTATCCATGGTGTTGAGATCGCTTAACCCGATTGAAAAAAAATAGTTGGAGTGATAAAAGTTTCATTGAACTACATAATTTTTTGAAAGATTTAATTTCATAAAGAAATGATCTTATAGATTCCAATTATGATGGAAAAAATTATTTCCAATGGGATATGGGTATAATAAAATACATTCATTCCATGAATATTGTGTTTTTTATAGAAAGGAATATGAATGTTTATCAGAATTTACTAAATATAGGACATCATGATATAAATTGGATGAGAAATAAAACTATGAATCATTTCCAAGAAAAAATAACTAGACATCCCACTAAATAAATATGGTATCTTCTAATAATTCCATGTGTGAAGTGTCTATTTGAAAATTAAAATGATGAAATGAGGCTAATATGGCATAAAAATTAGTAAATCTCTTATGGAAACCTAATTCACCCTGATAATTCACCATAGTGGAATATATTTGATAAAAAATTTCATAATTTTATAAATTAAGTTAGAAATATTAGAATGGGACTATGGATAGGTGGAATGAATCCATATCAAAGCCTCAGTAACCAACATAGTTCATGACATGTTATGTTGGTAGTGTATAACTTTTTCCCCAAAATATATATAAAGGGGGGAAAATTGATGAGCTTGATGATTTCTAGACCAAAACATTGTGGAAATTATATTCATGCTTATCTATCTCCATTTATGGATGATTTTAAATTTCTATAGGAGGTAGGTGTTCCAATTTTTTTATACATACAAGAAAGACAATTTTCTTTTCCATGTTATGGTAATGCTCACTATAAATGAATTTTATTATTATGGAAACTTATCTGGATGTAGTGTTAAGGGACATAAATCTTGTATAATTTTTGAAGAATAGAATTCAGGTCATCAATTAAAGAATTAGATAAAATAGTTTGCATGGGACAAAAAAATATTTTTGTGAATGGATAATCCTTATAGAAGATTAAAATAGGTATTTAATGGTTAATAAGAGTATCATTTACTCCAAAACCATTTTCAACTGAAGAATCTTATGATAAGGTGAAAAAATAAATTTCTTATTTGGAAGGATAGGAAGTTAAGGATATTAAATAAATAGATGGTATAAATGATCTATCTTATTTGATCTACCTTATTGGATATTTTTAGAGGTAAAACATAACACTAATGTTAAACATGTTGAGGAAAATATATGTGACAGTTAGACTGAAAAAAATTTAGAAATAAAATTAAATAAAAAATATGTATTTAATTAAAGATTAAACTTAATATCTATAAGAATACCTTTGGAGTTTGCCCCCATTATGAAAGGAAACAAAACATATTTACCTATGGATTGTCACACATTAATAATGAGTGAGAAGATTATAATTTTTGAAATTTCTACATGGTATTAAAGCAACCAATTTATATTCTAAAAATGTGAAAAAATATTCCATCATTGGTTTAATTTAAGTTAATAGGTATTAAATTTCATGTATATCTTGTATTGATGCAATAAAAACTACTAAATTCACTATGTGGTATATTTATATTATCAGCTAAATATTTTATCATCAAGTTGTGATATTTTTCAATTCCATTTATATTAAAATTATGGATCCAAAGTTTTTAGATTTTTTAGAAAGTGAATCTATCCTTATATTTTTTCAAATAGAAATGTATTTTACACCATACTTTTTTGATATAATGGTTCATCTGGTGATTCATTTAGAGTGATAAATAAGAATATGTGGGCCTATTTATTTATGTTAGATATATCCTTTTGAAATAGATATGAAAATTTTGAATGGTTATGTTGAAAATCTATATCTCTTAGAGGCCTTTATTTTAAAAAATATATATATCGGAAGAGGTGATTGAGTTTTTTGTATTGAATATTTATATGAAGTGGAGCATGTTAGTCTCATTATATATCATCATTTGATAGTTTACAGTTAATATAAATGGATTTGTGTCTTAAAGGTAAATTTTATTCAAATTCATAAAGTGTTGTAGGAACAATTATACATTTTGAACAATAAAATTGATGTTAAACTATATATATCATCATATACTGTTGGATTGGAGGTAAGGTACCTAAAAAGAAATGAAAATTGGATGATGAATGAACACAAAAAGACACTTGTTATTGGTTTAAGGATAAATTCAACACAAATTAATCTTCATAAATAACATTGAAATGGTTAGTATGGGACCATGTGTTAATGTGATCACATGGTATAGTTTTTATATTAATGGTAACATATTTTATATAAAAAATCAGAACACTGAGAGTACCTTTCAAAATAGTAGAGTAATGGTCATCACTGAAGTAATTATTTGTTCAAGTGAAAAAGATAAAAACCTAATTTTTGCATCAATAACATATTTTAGAGTTATTGATGATATATGGTACATTTATTATAATAAATTTCAAGTACTAGTGTTTAATTGTAACTGGGTTGACAGTAGTAGTGGTCTGAAATATGATGAGTATGGATTCAAAATTATTAATTTAAAAATATTTAGTTACAAAGAGGAATAATTTATAATAGGAATGTATGAAATACATATATTTTATATTATTGAACCATTGAATGACCAGTGTTCCATCATTTTGTAAAGGAAAAAAATCATGTGGTTGATGAAGATATTGATAAAGTTGAGGACTTATTTAAGATTTATTTATTTATTTATTTATTACATTATTACTATAGGATTATAATGATCATAGTGTATGCATTGTCCATGCAATATTAAATGATCATATAGAAGGGATATAGGAAAAAATTTTGTTACTCTCCTAATTATTCAGGTAAATATCTACTTTTTTTGAAACTTACATAGTTAGAAACATTATATTTTTAACATTGATGTATAAATATATAGATGATGATAATTTATTCCATTTTTGAAATAATTTTTATATTCATCATATTAATATATCCATTTTTAGTGGATAAATTATTCCATCATCATTTTTTTTGACTAATTTCTTTATATTATTCATTTTCATGTATTCACTTTTATTCAATCATAATAGTTACAAAATATTTATAATTTTATTCTTTTTATGAACAATCAAATTTTAACTTACAAAAATTATTTATTTATAATCAAATATATGTATATAAAATGAAACATTTTAAAATAACAATCATTTCTGTCATTATTTTGTTAATTTTTATATTCATTACTTTACACATTTTTTAGTTGAAATTTCCTAACATTTATTTTTCTTCTTTATATTATGAACAATCAATTTTTTACTAATAATAATAATTTAACTTTAATCAAATAAAAGTGAAAAAAAAATCCATAAAGTTGCATAAATCTTCCTAAATGACGAACATAGAGTTAGAGGTATTGAGGTATGTGTATGTTTATTTGTATAAATATATCTATAATAATTAAATTATTTAATGAAATTAAAATTATATTTCTTGAAATTATTTTCATCTCTTATTATTCTCTATAGAGATGTTACCAAAAGTTAGTAAACTTGGGATTACATTTTTAACAAAACTTTCACATACACATGGGGAGAAGAGGTTGGTAATTAAATTTAATGTTAATAATAACACAATTAGCCCAAATTCTAAGCATATTAGGAGTTACATGGTTGTAGATATTTTTTATAATATTAAACTTTTATTTCTTAATTGGGGGGGTGTCGACCAGTTAGTGAAAGATCAATTATGGGAGTACATAATGAAATTTTAAAAACTTATTTATTTACTTTTACAATGGTTTAAATATTGTATATTTCATATAATTAATATTTAATCTATTCAATTATAGAAAACATTTAACACTTCTGGTACAAAATCAATTAAGAAAAGATAGATTTATTTTTCAGAAATTAGATGAATATTTTTTATGAAAAATTTGACTTCATTTTATATTTTTACAAATAAACAGAATGAAGATCAATGCCTGAAATATGGGTTTTTTGATTTATAAGAATATGAGAAGTTTGTCTCTAGCTGGTGAGAGGAAAAAAATTTATATATAATTATTGTTTTTAAGATCTACTTTTTAAATTAATTTTATTTTCTTGTTTACTTATTCATTTATTATGTAAAGGCCTCTTGGAAATCTCACCTAGAGATACCACCACAAAATGTTTACCATCATGAATTGTAACAAGGAGGGTATCCTTTATCATTGGAGAAAATGATTGTAATTTTTTTTTTTTTTTTGAATTATGAGTTAAGTCAAGTAGAAGATCTAGAGAAGTTTAATTTTTTCCATCTATCTCCTCTCACTCACCATGAAAAATGGAAAAGGGTGAGGTTAATAAAAAAGGGAAATTTCTTACCAATCTATCAAAAGAATAGCGGATAAGATTATAAGAAATTGATTATTATTTTTCTTTATTATTAATATTTTGTAAATTCATATATCTTATATAAAATTTGAAAATATTATTTCTGGATTCCATTTAGGAGAAACCGACCTAGGGAACCTTTATCCATAAGGGTAGGATGTATATTCATGTAACTTATTTAGTAAAGAAATAACTCTTGTGTCGGGTAAAGGGATATGTGGTGGGTTTCGGTATTAGAAAAAAAATCATGCCAATATGACATCGAGGGAGGTAGAATACATGGGATAAATATTTTACTTGAATTATTAACTAAACTATTTATCTTGGTTGATAGATGATCAATTTAAATCATTTATACATTATTGTTTTTCAAAAATGGTGAGGCAGAAGAAACCTATATAGCCTACCTACTTAGATCCTATACCTCCTTGTGATTATGTATACCATTGTCTTATATATCCAGATTAGGTAAGAGTATTGGTAAATGATATTATTGATCTAAATAATCTACTAGAACTACCTATTAAGGTGGTGTCCATAGTTGGATAGAGTATTGGTCATTTTTTACTTTATCCAGCTGGTATTTTTCATCAGTTGACATATGAGGTATGAGTTGTTTTTTAATTATTATTTATTGTTAATTTCAAATTATGTGTAATTTTTTCTTACATTTATCTTATATTGGATTATCTAAAATATAATAAATAATTACAAAAGAAATAGATGTTTCAAAAACTAGTACCTTTATATACTCCTTAGGTTTTCACAAGATAAAAAAGTTAACACAAAATTCCTTTATATTGTGGGATTATTATTCATTTCTAATGACTACTAAAATATGTGGGAGGGGATATATGTTTACTATATTTATAAATGATTTCATGGATATTGTAAATGGTGAGGAAATATTAGTATCTATGTCGCAGTTATTTTCCATTTAAGTAAATTTCAATTTTAATTAATTAATGTACGATATAATGACTTAATTTATTACTTATCTAAGAAATTATCATCACACTATTTGGATACAATATTATATCACTTATTTTTATGGTTTTATGGTTCTAAAATACATTTCACCAACTATGAAATACCTAAAAAATTAGAGTTCAATATATATCTGAGAGTTAAAAAAACACAGAGATAAAGTGTTGGTTTCTTCTCTTCCTTTAAATTTAATAACACTTATATAAATATGAACCATTATTCATTATACTAGTATTAATTCTGAATTTTTTATATTTTAGTTGACATTAAGATTTATTCATATTCTTTCCACATGAATTCAAGGCATGTTGATTATTCTATTTATTTCGTGTTGTTCAAAAAGTTTTTAATTTTTTTTAAAATTCACCAGTCTTATTCTACTATTTTAGTTATTCAATCTTGATATTTTCATTTTATATATATATTGATAATTAATATACTAAATTACAATAGAACATGGAATGAGTTAAACATGGATAACTTATCAATAATGAAAACCTAAAAAAATAAATATTTGATTGTTCTGGTGGATAACTTTAATATTAGTCAATACATGTTTTTTATTATATATATAGTGTTTCTATTTTCAAAATATTGTTTTATTAACACAGTTTCATAATCAAAGAGGATGTGTTGAGTGCAGTTATCATGTCTTGTGATTCATTAATGATATCATCATGACCATAATTGTAACATATTTTCAAAAGGTTAGTTCTATTATAATACTTATAATCTAAACAAATATATTGTATTATTAATTTAATAATGCTTTCTATTTTTTTAGGTTTTTTATGATTTTTTACAATATAAATAAAATGACTTGAACTGAATTTGAAGTTTATTTTCATATTATTTTCTATGATTGATTAATTTATATATTTTGTTTCATTTATTTGTATATTATTTTTAATAGATGTTATATAAAAGTTTGTAACGATTTTTCCATTTTTTTATACTATTTTTTCTTATTTTTATATTGTTTTTTACTGTTTTTTTATACTATAATTCATTATATAGTTATGGATCTAATGAATGTATTTATATTTTTAAAAAAAATAATTAACTTTCACAATCTGTTATTATGAAAAATGATGTTGAAATTATTTATCAATGTCAGTTTTAAAAAAAAGACTTTGAAAAAGACTTTAAATTTCAGTTTATAATAATAAGAGATGTTAAATTCCTTCCCATATTCTACTTTATAGTAACTTTCAATGTTGGTTTTAGTAAAAATAGATGTTGAAAAAAAAAATTAATATCGTTTTTTAAGAAAATTCTCATTGAAAGTCATATGGAAAGGCTTTCAATGTTGATTTACATAAAAATGGTGTTTAAATATTCCTACAATGCCATTTTATATGGAAAACGATGTTAAAAAACTTTCTAGATGGCATTTTATAGGATCTTTCAGTGTTGGTTTTAGAAAAAATGATGCAAACACCAAACCTTTAACATTGTCTACATTAACATCTCTTTTTAAATGGACGTAAAATTAAAAAATTGAAGTTCCAAATGATCTAATAACAACTAATAATGGGGTTGAATCGGTTGTTTTACTTTTTATAAGTTTCAATACTTTTCAAAACTTAACCCCTGAAACCTGTTAAGATTTATTTCCTTATCATCTTTTTTAAGAACTCGTGAATTAAAAAGTAAGAAATAAATTAAATAACATAATATTTAAAAGTTTTTGCCTTAGTGTGAAAACCTACATCCTTTACATAGCCACTCACATGGGTCTATAGAAATTCACTATTAAGAATAAGTGAATACAACTTGTCTCAACTCCTATTAGACACCTTCTATCTCCTGATAGGAAAAATTATAATAACTCCTATTAGTTTAAAATTTTTTATTATAAAACAATTGATCTAAATAAAAGAATAAAGACTTTGTTGAAACTGATTCACAATTTCTCAATCTAAATCCTCAGTCCAATTTGGCTGGATTCGATTTTCTCAATCCAATGAAGTCAAAATGATTCTTCCTTACTCAATATGAACTTCTCAAACTCTACTCAGAAACTCAATACGATATTTCTCAGTATGATTGACTAAATATGATCTTATCAATAATATAAAACCATTCTCAATATAGAAAACTCAAACTCTGTTCAAATGATCAATATGATATTCTTTAGTTTGATTGACTCGATACGATTATCTTATCCGGTAAACAAAACTTTTAGGTGTTTGATATTCTTATGAGATCTTAGTTAGGAAAGAACTTTCCCTCGAATTATTCAGCACTATACCTTTTACACTTATGTGAAAGTTTCAATGAATGAACTATATGAGAAAGTATTTATAGGAAACTCATAAAATCAAGAGTGGGAAACTTGAAAGTTTTCCCCACTTTCTCAGATTTCAAAACTCTGAAAAACTCTCACATTTAAACTTAAACTTTAACATATTCAAGCCTCCTCTAATTTTTTCAAGATTTATGAAAAGTTGAATTTCAAGTTTGACCTATTTATATTTTTATATAAATATTCTGGAATCTTCTTTTGGAGTCTTCTCACAATAATCTCATTATGAATTTTTTTCTTCTCAGCTAATTGTGAATCGGTTTCCATCTCAAATCATTATAAATTATATTTCCTTCTCATCACATTACGAATCTATTTACTTCTTAAATCATTATGAATTATATTTACTTCTAATTCATTATGAATTTTGTTTCCTTCCTAACTCATTATGAATATGTTTCCTTGTCAAATCATTATAAATTATGTTTCTATATCAACTAGATACAAATCTGTTTCCTTCTCAACTCATTATGAATTTTGTTTCTTTCTCAGCTCATTATGATTTCTGTTTCTTTCCCATCTCATTAGGATTTTGGTTTCTTTCTTAGATATTTCTGATGGAATCCTCATAAGAATGTAATTCTCATTATGATGGAATTCAATTATGATGTAATTCTCATTACGATGGAATCCCCATTACGATGGAATTCCGATTATGATGGAATTATCATTATGATGGAATATCCATACTATAAATTTAAAATTATTCAAACCTCTCCACTATTTCTTCAAAAGATTTTATCATTAGAGTTTTTATGATTTGTGACCAGAAAATCATCATCTGATTTTCTTTATAAAGTATGAAAACTTTACAATTCTTGACTTCAATTTCTTCAAAAAAACCTCTTCAGTATCATTATGACTTCTTCAAACATAAACTTACAACTCTTTAACTCAGTTACTTCTTTATTTCTCTGATTATGAAAAAAGGAAAACTTCCATCAGTCAACAATTTCTGCCTTTTATTATTTTAGATTTGATGATCTTCAACATCATACCGATGGACCTTAGTCTGATTCTCTGAGACTATAAAAACAACTTTCTTTAAAACAAAACTTTTATCCCCCTTTATCTTTGGGTTCAAACTTTCATCAACTTTTAAAAAACCTCACTGTGATGGACTAGGTCCAATTCCTGAATAACAAAAACATTATTATACAAAAAGGTTAGTTTTCCAAAAATAAAAAAACTTTTTTAAAACTATTTATCAAAAAGGTTCTTCAATATCCCCTTTTGGATTTTTTGATAACCCTAGTTAACTACTTTTTAAACTCTTATAAAGTTTTTCAGAAATCAATTTTTTACTTTTATCAAAGCATATCATTTCTCAAAAAATAATATCCCAACACCACAATACTGGATAAAGTAATTTTTTTGAAGTAATTTTTAATCCCTTTGTAGTAAGAAAAATTTTCATCCATGTAAAGATAAACTCCCCCCACTTTTATCTTTTCCAATCATTTTTCTTTTTAGAACCCCAATTTTATGATAACCATGACTTTAGTTTCATAAAATATAGATAATTAAAAAATTATTACAAAATAAAAAAATTACTTTCTCTCCCCCTTTGTCAACATAATCCAAGGCATGGTGGGGGTTATTCTTTATGAGGTTTAGGAAGTCATGGGAGGATTATAAACATAAATTTTCATCCTCAATTACACAAAGATTTCTTAAAATATTTATTTTGTAAATATATCATGAATATAAAACGTTTTTAAAATGTATTCCTGCAAAACATCTCCAACATCAACTTTCACGTTTATAAAGTGAAACTTTATATCAATGTGTTTTGATCTTGAATGTTGGAAAGTATTTTTACAAAGACCAATTTCACTATGATTATCACAAAGTATCTTTAATGGATTAGAAAATTTTACTTTTAAATCTTTCAACTGAACTTTCATCGATAACATTTGATTAAAATCCTGAGTAGTTACAACAATTTCTGATTTTTTTGTTCTCAAAGTCACTAAACTTTGTTTCTTAATATTCAAACTCACACAACATTCACCCTAGAAATATTTCCTCCCTGAGGTTGATTTTATATCATTATAATATCCAGCCCAATCGATATCAGTATAACCATGAAACTTCATCTCACTATTTATTTTATATAAAAATATATGTGAAGATGTTCATTTGACATATCTCAAAATTATTTTTTCCACAAAAATATGTGATTATTGTGGATTACTTTGATACCTAGCACACAAAGTAATAGCATAAAAAATATTATCCCTTGAGGTTGTAACATAAATTATACTTCCTATCAGCTTTAGAAAGTATTTTTGATTCATACTTTTTCTAGATTCATCTTTACACAACTTTGTACTCACATATATAGGATTAGGAACTTATTTGGATTCTTCCATTTCAAACTTATTTAATAATTCCATAACATTCTTTTCTTGAGAAAAGAAAATTTATTTTTCTTTCTTTAACTTTTAATCCAATGAAGAAAGTGAATTCTCCCAATATTGACATTTCAAAATTCTTATTCATTTCCTTAGAAAACACTTTACATAATTTTATTCATCCCCGTAAAAATTTATATCATCGATATAAAAAATTACAATTAGATTTCTTGAGTAAAAATATTTCACATATAAGTTTCTATAAAAAATCCCTTAAGAAAAGTTCAACATTATCAAACAATTGTCAAGCTTATAATACCATGCACGTGGAGCTTGCTTTAGCTCATATAAATATTTCTTCAGTTTACAAAATTTTTTTCCATCCTCATCAAGTAGAAACCCACAAGGTTGTTCAATGTAAACATCTTCCTAAATATCATTATTTAAGAAAGAAAAATTTACATCCATTTGATAATCCTTTTAATTCCAATGTGTATCCACTAAAAGAAACATTATAATAGTTTTTAATCTTACAATTGTATAAAATTTTCTTCAAAATATACACCTTCCACCTATGAATAGCCTTTACAAAAAAGTCTAGCTTGGTTTATTGAAACTTCACCATGTTCATTTAACTTGTTTTTTGTAAATACATTTGGTTTCGATAACATTTTTATTTACTGGTAATGAAACAAGTTCCCATGTTTCACTCTTCTTAATCTGATCCAACTCTTCATTCATAGCATCCACCAATTATTTGTGTTAATTACCCTCTGAAAATGATTCTAGTTCAACTTTTGAGATAATGGAAGTCTGATTTTTCTAATCTAAACTTTCTTCTAGTCTAAACCAGAGATGTTTGATTCCCAATAATGTTTTCAAATTCAACATGTTTTTGTAAGGTAGGAAATTTCAAGGTTTCTTTCCCAACTGAACTTTCCTCATCAAACTATTCTTATGAATCTTGATAAGGATGTTTTGACTTACTTTCACTATTTTTGGAAATCTATAGTTTATCCTCCTCAGCATTATAAACAACTTTTGTTAAGGAATTTTGGTTTTCAATTAATTTCACAACATGCGAGTCTACCAAAAAAATTTAACATTTGTTCAAACATTTCTAACTTCTTCTATTTAGTGAATAACCCATAAAAGTTCTTTCCTCATATTTCTCATCAAACTTTTCTAGATCTATATTTTAGATTTTAAGTAAACATGGACTTCCAAAAACATTGAAGTATTTCAATGAAAGTTTTTGTTATACCATATTTCATAAGGAGCCATGTTGGTTTCCAGTCTCAACAAGCATCTATTTTGAACACGTACAATAGTACTAACAGCTTCTCTCTAATAGAATTTTGAAAGTTTGTATTTTGGTAACATATTTATTCCCATTTCCACCAAACTTATATTATTTTTTCGACTTCATTTTTTTTGGAGTATAGGGAGCACTAAAATAATGTTTGATACGATGATTTCTCAGATAATTTTTAAAATTATTATTTTTGAATTCAGTTCCCTTATTTGTTCTCAAATTATTTATGGAAACCCTCACTTCTTTCTCAACATCGTTTTTGAAGAATTTGAACATTTCAATTGTATCTGAATTATTATTCCTAAACATGATGTTTTTCATCCAAGTTAAATCTTCAATAAAAGTGATAAATTATAAATATCCCTTTATTTATTAATGTCTCATCGGCCCACAAAAATCAGAATTAGTAATAAAAAGTGGTCTGGTATATTGAATCTCAACTTTTTTATGACTTTTATTACTCATATTCCCTTTTTAACAAGTTACAAAAACATCTTATTCTCTTCTTTTCAATTATATAAATTTTGAATTTCATCAAATTTAGAAAGTTTGTTCATATTTTTCTATCCATGTTGTCCAAGTATTTAGTTCTACAATTTGTTTTCATATTCAGCACTCAAGTAACATGAGTTTTTGAATTATCCTATTTGTAAGAGATTCTCACTGTTTTTTTCTCATTTTTTATTAACTTTTCCATCTTTCATACTTTTGATGACACAAAAAAATTTCTAAAAAAAAACTTCTTTTCCATCATCACATAGTTGAATTATACTAAGTAAGTTATGTTTTAGCCCATCAAAAAATAAAACTTCCTCATATTTCAACTTGTTTCAATATCAACTATTCTAATTCCTTTGATTTTTAAAGAACTATCATTACCAAATGTAACTACTCCTCCATAATGACTTTAAACAGGTTTCAAGATATTTATATCACCTTCCATATATGAATAACAACCACTATCAAGTATCCATGGTTTGTTTATTTTAATTTCTTTCAAAGTTGTCTAAAAAAGATATTTCCTCGACATTCTTCTTTTCAATTTCCTTTTCTTTTCTATCATAAGAAAATTATTCTAGAAGGAGTTTCATACATATTTTTACATGATGACCATATTGATCACCTCTTCCACAAACTTCTTCCAAAATTTCAATAGTTTTTTTGTTGGAAAGTTTCTAACATCTTTAGAATTATCCTTTTCAACTTTCTGTATGTTAGGAAAGTTACTCATTCTACTTTCACTATTTATTACACTTTTTTAAAACCTTCTTCCGAGTAGGGATATGTTGTGCCAAAAATTATAATCTCTATGCCCATAGATTCTAAAACATCAACAATATCTATAAAATCTTTATTATCTATTCAATAAATATCTTTATCTATAGAAACATTGTTGAGGCTGGTAACTTCTTTCAGATCTAACATACTTAGGACATGGACCATCTTTTATTTTGAGTGAGTTTTCTAACTTTGTATATTTGATAGGTTTCTTGAATCCTTTATCCACCCAAGCCTTACAAACACCTTTTATAGAGAATAAAATGTTAAAAGAATCAGATGAAACATTAATTTTGGTGAGTGAATATTTTACATAATTCTCATGTTGAAACTTCTCAGCAAATTTAGAAGTATAATATTTTACTTCTGGTGATTTTTTGAAGTATTTATTCATATTCCTCATAGTATTTTCAGACTCAATAAATTTTTATTAAAACTTGTTAACTTATTATTCCTTAGCTTCAAACTTCTTACTAAGATTTCGAAACATATTTCCTTGTTAATCAATTATTAGTTTGTAACTTAAGATATCTTGAATGTATTTATCCTCTTGTTTGATGACATATTTTCTTCCTTCAAATACTTCTTCACTATCTTTATTTATCATTATAATTTTATTCTTGAGAGTTTTTTTTTCAATAAATGCAAGAAGTTTTGTTCTAAGCTAATACTCTCTATAAGTTTCTTCACCACCTTCTTCACTATCTGAGGAATCTTTTCTTTTATCAACTTTTTCAATGAAGAATCTAAATTTTTCTGAACTTTCATTGTCATAATATTTTTTTTCAGATAAGTATGATTCAACTTTCTTACTCAACAAACTTATTTTGTTTAAACTAAACTTCTTCTTATATTTGTTAGATGACTTTTCATCTTTTTCATTTTTGTTCCACTTCTTCCAATGAGTTTTTTCATCAGAATCGTCTCAATATTATCCAAATTTATTCTTATGGAAATTCATAGCAAAGTATCTAATTCCACCACACTCAAAACATTTGAGATGAAGTTTACCTCCATATTTATCTCTTCCTCTCCTATATTTTTTTGAGAAAAGATACATAATCTTATCATTCAACTCAGCATCTTCCTTATCTTCAGACTCACAAGGATCATCTTCTTCAACATCATATATTTTCATCTTTCTCATAGATTCAAAATCCATTTCATCTTTCATATTATTTTTAATAATTGGATATTTCCTAATTTTATAATTAATAATAAATTTATACAATTCATCAAGAGATAAATCATCCTTATCTTATAAGAAGGAAATTTTAGAATCAAACTTATCTGAAAAGTTTCTCATAAGTTTCTTTAAAATTGTAGAATCTTCCATGACATCTCTGAATCCTTTGATGTATTAAAAAATTTCATTAACCCTGGTGAATTATTCATCAATAGTTTCTTTATATCTCATTATGATGACTTTATACTTACTACACCAAATTTGTATCTTTTTTTCCTTCACTTTAGTATTCCCTTAAAAAATACTTTCCATCTTGTCCCACATATTTTTTGAAGTATTGATACCCATCACCTTTTGATAAACATTCTCTGACAAGGATATAATCATTAAATTTCTATCCCTTCCATCAACTTCTATATTTCTCTTATTATTAAATGGCATAGGAGAATCTTTCTCAATGGGTGGAAGCCCAAAAGTGGAAGCATCAACAACTTCCAGTTCAAGAGATAAGAGATAAGGAATCATCCTATTTTTTCATCCATAATATTTTTTTCCATAAAATGTAAGAATTCCTCTACTGTTGATAGAATTGATATTATCCATAATAAGGATTAAATAATGGAACCCTCCCTCTGATACAAATTGAAGTTCTAAAGGATCTAATAACAATTGAGAAGGGGGTTTGAATCAGTTGTTTTGTTTTTTACAATATTAAATACTTTTTAAAATATAACCCCTATAACCTATTAAGATTTATTTACTTATCATCTTTTGTAAAAACTCATGCATGAAAAAGTAGGAAATCATGTAAATCACATAATATTTATAAGTTTCTTCCTCAGTGTGAGAATTTACATCCTTATCATAGCCACTCTAATGGGTCTATAGAAATTAACTATTAAGAAGAGGTGAATACAACTTGTTTCAAATCCCATTAGACAGCTACTATCTCCTGATATGAAATATTATACTGACTCCCGTCAGTTTACAATTTTTTCTTATAAAAAAATTAATCCAAATAAAATAATAAATACTTTGTTGAAACTTATCCACAATTTATTAGTCTGAATCCTCAGTCTGATTTGGTTGGATCCAATTTTCTCAATCTGATAAAGTCAATACGATTCATCCTTCCTCAATATGCACTTATCAAACTCTAATTAGAAACTCAATAAGATATTTCTTAGTCCTATCAACTTAATACAATTTTCTAAACACGATGAACCCATTCTAAATCTACAAAACACAAACTCTACTCAAATTCTCTATACGATCTTCTTCAGTCTGATTGACTCAATATGATTCTTTTATCTAGTAAACAAAACTTTCTGGTGTCTAATCTTATTTTGAGATCTCAGTCCGAAAATAAATTTCCCTTGAATTATTCAACATTAATCCTTTTCCACTTACATAAATGTTTTAATGAAATAACGATCTAAGAGATTATTTATAGGAGACTTAAAAAATCAAGAGCATAAAACTTGAAATCTTTACCCACTTCCTCATATTTCAAAACTCCAAAATATTATCACATTTAAACTTCAACTTTGAATTATTAAAACCTCCATTTATTTATTATAAATTTATGAAAAATATAATTTCAAGTTTTACTTATTCAACTCTTTATATTAAAATTATAGAATCTTCTTTTTGAGTCTTCATCGTAATTATCTATTTGTGAATTTGTTTCCTTCTCAGGTAATTATTAATGTATTTTCTTCTCAACTCATTATGAATTCTATTTCCTTATCATCTCATTAATAATCTATTTCCTTCTCAACTCATTAAAAATTTTGTTTCCATCTCATCTCCTTGTGAATTTTGTTTCATTATCATCTCATTACGAATCAGTTTCCTTTTTAACTAATTACAAATTTTTTTTCCTTATCATCTCATTAAGAATTTGTTTCCTTCTCAACTCATTATGAATTATGTTTCTTTCTCATATTATTATTATTTATATTTATTGCTCATATCATTACGATTTTATTTCTTTCTCATCTCAATCTGAAAGAATCCTCATAACGATGGAATGATCATTACGATAGAATTCCCATTTCGATGGAATTCCCATTATGATGGAATTACCATTACAATGGAATTCCTATTATGATGTAATCTCCATACTGCAACTCCAAAATTTTTCAAACCTCTCCACCATTTCTTAAAAATATTTTATCATGAGATTTTTCATGATTTGTGAGAACTTTATGATCAGAAAATAATCATCTGATTTGGTTTAGACAGTATGAAAACAGTCTAATTCCTAAATTCACTTTCTTTAACAAACCTCTTTAGCATCATTATGAATTCTTAATGTAGTAACTTCTAACTATCTAAATCATCTACTTATTTATTTCTATGATTACAAAAAAATTCAAACTTCCATCAATCAGAAATTTTTTCTGCTGATTCTTTTGGATTTGATGATCTTCAACGTCATGTTGATTGACCTAAGTATGATTCTCTAAGTTTGAAAAAATAAATTTCTTCAAAACAAAACTTTTCTACCCTTTATATTTGGGTTCAAACTTTCAACAACTTTCAAAAAACCTCATTATGATTGACTAGGTCTAATTCTTAAATAACAAAAAAATTATTATACAAAAATGTTGAATTTCAATAAATAAAAAAAATGTTGTTAAAACTATTTATCACAAAGGTTATTAAAAAATGATGTTAAAAGTTTATTTTTTTGGTTTTATATATTTGGAAATATTGGGATAAGACTTTAATTTAATGAGGTTGAGGGACCAGATGCACATGAGTTGGCCTAGGAACACTAGACTCCACTAGATTCATTGGAAGGAATTGTTCAATATGAAGATATTTCATAGGAAATTAAAACCAAAGAGGTGGTTTTATATTCACTGAGATAGATGATGTATTAAGAAATCATTAAATGGAAACATTTTATGATTTAAAAGATTATAATAATTCAAAATGGATTCCATTTTCCAAAATGTAATTTTGTAATTTCGTGGTTTCTCTAGAGTGACGTAAATTAATTAGTGGGTAATCAAGAAGAAACCAAACATGGATGATACAAGCCGATACTAATAAATCTTGATTGATAAATAGAGGTTTCAAGTCATTTCTAGATATAGTTTATGAAAAAAAATATCTCTGGTTATTATGATAAAATTATTAAAAATATACATTCCATTACAATCTTTTATGACCATTATATTTGGAATTAAAAATTAAAGACACCTTCCTTTATGGAATTCTTGTGGAAGATGTCTATATGATTCAACTATAAGGGTTAGTGACACCAAAAAATACAATAAGATATATAGGTTATATAAATATATTTATGGATAGAAGCAAGCATAGTGATCATAAAATATTCATTTTACAAATACATTGGATAGTTTGGTTTTATTATGAATAAAAGTGTTTCATGTGTCTACAATAGGTTAGTGTGAGCCCTATAGTTTTAAAATTAAGATATGCTGATAACATATGGAATATAGAAACTTATCCTTTAATTTTGTTAAGACTAAGGATAATTTCTCTAAGAATGACTTAATGTAGCAACCTAAGTTCTAGGGAATAATATTTTCATAGATCTATGGGGTTTCTAATATCTTGTTATAGAACATGATTAGACAAGGTACTATAAAATAAAATATGGAAAAAATTTATACCTAATTGTTTCTCATGTCACATGGAAGTTAATATCTCTATGGAGGGAGGAGATTATTATATAGAATAGAAATATATATACCTAAGAATAGTTTGGAATCTATCTCATATTCCATGATATGTTTTGATAATTGATATTTCTAATAAAAAGATCCTAGAGTGAGCATACCAAATAGAACCAAGAGAACTACATTAGATTTTTTTTGAAATATTTGATATTACTTGAGAAAGTAAAAAATGGATCAGTTCACAGTAGTTAGAGAAGTGGGAATAGTAGTCTCCAATGGGATATAAAACTACTATTCTTTATGATAAATTTAATCTAGGTTCATAGTGGGGATAATTCAATTAGTAAGACAAACTTATTAGAGTTGGCAGTTGAAATACCTATATTGAAAATGTATGGAGTTAACTAAGATGCATAGTTTATGATATGGGACAAAATATTAATACTTGGTGATATCATCTCTTGAGGTATTTTTTCTTAGGGAGTGAAGTTATAGTAAGTAGAAAAATGATAGAAACTCAGTAGACCCAACAACTATAGACATACATCATGAAAATCAAGTTTATCATGTGAGGTTTTCTAGTTAGTTAGTATTTGGATCTAGTGTAAGTGTGATTTTTTGGATTTGGTTCCCTAAAAAATGATAACTTTATACTTTCAATAACCAGAATATTAAAAAATATCTTATCACATTATGAGTGTTCTTTTATATAACATTAATGTGATAATTTCCAAAGAATATTTGTCTCATCAAAGGCTTATAGAAATTCCCCAGTATAATGGGAACTTTGAAGTGTTATGAAAATATCCTTAAATATATGTCATGTGGTTGGGTGACATTTATCTAATGATATATAGATGACATTTTATTATCAATCTTTAGAGGCTTATAATACACCGAGATTTCTTCTCATGAATTTTTCACTTAGTAATCTCCAGGAAGGGAGGTTATTAGGAAAAACCCATAAATAGGAAATACACATGTTATATGCCATTGGATATTCTTTCTTATGACATGTTTATTGGTGATAAGACTTGATATTATTATTAATGTATATCGTGAGTTGTGTACTTTAAATTATTGGTGAAAATGGTGATGGCATATTCTCGTAGTGATTTGGGATTCATTGGGTGTTTCATAAGTGATATACATAAACAAAATAAGTCAAAAAAGAATTTTCCCCTTCTGAATTATGAAAGATGATATTACAGGCCCTTTGATAGAAATGGAACTGCCTGATTAAATCCAAGGCCAAGATGATTCATCGATGAGTTCATTTTAGGTAGTCAAAGAAATACAAATCATGCATATAGGTTAATGGCACACGTATGGGTTATATCCTGGAAATTTTAGAATATTAATAAGTTATTAATTAATGAATTGTTTTATAATTTAAATAAACTAGGTTATGAATGATCTTTTATAAAACTAAGTGATTTTATTTAATCAAAATAAAATTGGATTATAATTTAAGTTGAATGTTTAAAATTATAATAATACTTGAAATAATATTACTTTGTATTATTTTTCAAATAATAATACATTTATTATAAATGATGATATATTAAATGGTTAATATATATATATATATGAATTTATTTCATCATTTATGATTTTATATTAATATGAAAAATTCATAGTTTTCAAATATTATGTAATGATATTTTTAAATAAATTATTAAATTCAAGAAATAATATTTTATTTTAAATTAATATTAAAATTTATAAATAAATATATTTTTTTAAAAAAATATGGTATTTTTTTAAATAATATTTAAAAATCATAATTAAATTTATAATAATTACAAATTATGAAATTATAAATTAAAGAAATTATGAAATTCGAATTTTCATTTTAAATTTAAAATTTTTTGTTATAAAAAATTATGAATTTTAAAATAATCTAAAAAATATACTTTATTTTATTAAAAAATATATAATAAATAAATAAATAAAAATAAATGATTTATAATACTAAAAGTGATATAAATTTAGATTTAAAATTATTAATTAAATGTATTATATAGTATAAAATTATATATATATATATATATGAATTATAATGTATATAAAATTCTATTTATAAAAAATTATATAAGAATACAATTAAAAAATGAATAAATAAAAAAATAGAAAAAATTCAGATAAGGGAAATCGAGTGATTCATTTTGAAATCCAAGTTTTGTATAATGAGGTCCCTTCTTCTCAGAATGAAGGGTCAAACTTGGATGGGGATTTTGACTATCGGATGAGAGTTGAGTGAGTATGAGGTTAAGCATCGAGAGGGAGAGTTGACTGAGGGCTTCAACTCGATTTGGGAGGCCGAGTGAGGAGAAACAAAGCTTAGAAAGCGTATCAACCACTGGTTAGGGCTTCACTTCCGAGCGAGGTTTGATCGAATGGGGGTTTTGAACATAGAATAGGAATGATATGATCTTCATCATCGTCCTCTTATAATCTATTTGTATATCTTTTATAGGTAGGTGTTTTTTTGAGGTGTCTGAATCGGCTTATTAAATTACCTATTTTCCATCAATTTGATTTTTTATTCCTCCTCACATCTCTATGGTTATTTAAAATACTGGTATTAAATTGAAAAATGATTTGTGTATGTTTGTCAACAATTTAGGTTAGAACATTGTGTATTTTTTTCATGGTCATTATGGTTGACTTTGGATTGTTTTGTGATTGGTTATAGACCGAAACTTATGAAGAAGCACGATCCAACCTAGTTAAAATTGATTTAAATTTATAGATGGATATATGTACATATATAACAGAAAATGTATCAATCACATTTAAAATCGAATATTATCTTATATTTGTCATTTTCTTTCACCGGTCGAAGTCAACAGTTTCCATTGTTGATTTTTCTTCCCCGATCGTTATAAAAAAACAATGATTCATCATTGGTGCATTGAATATCTCCAGCTTCATCGTTTTTTTTGGATTAAAACTTATAAACAGTGGATTATATATAAAAATATGAATTCTTCCTCTGTATGTATCAAACCTACACCATATATTTTGAACACATGAGATCACTTTCAATACTTCCTTCAATTGTATTTAGTTATATATATATTTGTGTGTGTGAGTGTGTCTTAAAGTGGTTCCTTGGATATAAATGGAAACCTTTGTTTGAAAAGTTTAGCATTCTTCTTAGTGTGATAATTCCTAGAATAAAATTTCCTTGGTTCCAAGGGTTTCCATGGCACATTTTTTTAAGGTAAGAAAAATTTTATTATTTAAAAAAACCATTTTTCAAAATATTTAATTTTTCTTCTATTTTTATTACAAACCCTGGTATGGGAGATAATTTATTTAAAAGAAAAAATGTTTTATCTATTTTAAAATTTATGTAAAAGAGTTTTATTATTTTCAAAACATCGATTCTTCTATGTTTTTATATATAAATATATTTATCTCAAAATCCAATTTTTTAAAGGAAATTATTTTTAAAAAAAATTCATTATTTTGATTAATTCGATTTGAAGTGTTATTCTATAATTTAAAACAATAAAAAACTTTGTTTTTCTATTGTTTAATTTTAAAAACCCTTGGTTTTAAAGGAATTGGGTCTTATTAGAATCTCAATGTGACTTTAATTGATAAAATAAATCATTTGATGTGGATCATGTAAATTTCATTCACAATAGATATGATCGTCATTTCTAATTATTTCCATTTCATGTATTTTAAGGAAATTGTTTTAATTTTAATGCGTTTATATTAATGTATTTAAAATTTACATATTTATTCAATAAATATGTATTTCTCCTAAAAATTTTATGAAATTTGATTTATCAAATTTTATAAGTTTTAAAATTATTTTCTTCCTTGAAAATAATTAAATATATATTTTGAAAAAAAACGATGAGTTATTTATGAGAAAGATGGATCTTCAAAAAAATTATTTTATTAAAATTAAAATTGGCACTTTTATATAAAATAAAATGTTAAGGGGTGGGGAGTGTACTCACTGCCTCAAGGGTATGTTGTCATATAAGTGATATTGGTAAGTATCCTCATGGGTTTTATAAGATTCAATATGTATCATATTCATCCTTGAAAGAATTATTATTTTTTAAAATAATTATAATGAGAAATCCAAGTAAATTTTCAAAGATTATTTTTGAAAATAATTTTCAAAATGATAAATATTTTTGAAAAGTATTTTATAAATATATCAATTATCTATATTTGACATTAAATGTTTTTAATGATTTTTAAAATAAGTTTTTATAAAATTATTTTTCACTGGTTTTAAAACCTCTTATTGAGAAAATTGTGTGCTAATCATAAGTTTCAAAAACAATTCACAAGTCTTTTAGAAGTTCTATGATAAATGGATTCATTTAAGGAGTTAGAACACATGAAGAGAATTAATTATTTTATTTTATTTTTGTAAAACTCTGATGAATTGTAATGTTTTTGTTAGGTCGAAATAGCTATAGTGATAACACAAGAGGGGGTGAATTGTGTTATTTTAATAATTTCACAATTTTGTTGATTCACATCAATAGTAGATAGTGATGGTGGTGTTTCTTTAAGAGAATATATATGCAGCAGATAAAGAATAGAGAACAATGCATAGCAATTTATAGTAGTTCGGGGCACAAAGGTCCCCTAGTCCACTCCACCAATCACCCTCTCTACGAGCTTGGTTAATTTCACTAGTAAGGTCCTCATATCATAAGACCGATCCAAAATTGAGTACAGATATTTTTTACCCTTACAAACAAAGTCTTACAAAACAGATCCTTCTGGTTCCTTTATAGAGAACTGATAAAACCACAGTTTAGTGTGAGAAGATGATACTCTGCCATGACTAAATACGAGCAGCTGAAACTCAATATAAGATGAAGTTTGATGACAAAAAGATATAGCTCATAGTTGCAGTAGCACGCAACTGATAAAATATGGATCTTTACTTTATAATAATAATAAACTATAAATATATCTGAAGAGATCTTATTGAACAGAAGATCTTTTATTTTAAGAACAGTAACAAAAACAGAGCATCATGTTTCTAGATTTGAGTAGGTATATATCTAAAATGTAGTCCTTGTTTCTAAGATGATCGATCACTGTAGTATAGTAAAAATAATTTGTACCAGAAATCTTGAAAAATAATAAATATCAATACAGACAAGAGATCTTTTGATCATCGTCAAAAATATACAACATAGAAAGATATATATAATAGTATATCTCATAGCAGGATTTTTAGATCCACAAAACATGCCTGATAAATTGAGTAAATTTTAATTCAAGGAATAAATCTCAGAGTATTCATAACATCCCTTTAGAATATAAGATAAAATCTCTACTGTAAATGGCTCTTTAAAAAATCTAAAACAAGCTTTGGATCAATTGAAATCGAGCTTTAAATTGCCCTGACATTCCATGAATACTATTTCAAAATGCTCTGATAAAGACGTATATTCAAATTTCCAATTTTGAAAAGTCAAGAGTAAGGTTCCTTTACAAAATTACATAATAAAAAACATAGGGTTAATGATTCATACGTTTATTCACATCAACATAGACCTCTGAACATAACATTGATTATCCAATCATCCACTTTTCCAAACGTAAGGTTGACAACGTAAGGTTTATCATAAAAGTAAGATTGAGGATCCATATGTTTATAAAGTTTCATACTTATGTAGGGTTCTTTAACCATGCTTTTTCTTTCTGAAAATCATAAGGTTCTCATCCAAACGTAATATTCATTAACCATATGTTTATTCAAATATAAGGTTGTTTAACTATACGTGCTGATCCTTGATCATAAACATAAGATTTGTTTTATATGTTACTTTCATTGATGAACAATATTTCTAATAAATGACAAACAGTGAACAGTTTTTTCAAAATACGCTTAAGAGAGTTTCGAACACTTTAACAAATATTTATCACAAATAAATAGTTGGATATTATTTCAAGATAAAAATAATAAAGAATATAAATTTCCTGAAATATACTCAAAATAAAATCATTAGTAAAACAAAAAAGGGTATTTGTGAGAATTAAAATCATTAATATTTATAGAGTATTGTTGAGAAAATACATTCCCAACAATATCCCCCTTTTTTATGATCACAAAATCTATAAATTAAAATTATAATCTTAGCAAAAATAATTTATAATTTTTTAAACATTAAAATAAATTCCTCCCAAATAAAATTATGAATTATTTCGATAAAAAATAAATATTTAAATTTCTATAGAATAAAAGAAATGTTGTGTTTATCTAAATTTCTCCCCCTTTTGTGATATCAAAAAGAAAGTATAGGAACAGATTAAAACACTTTTATTATTAAAAAAAATTATAAGTGAATGTTATAAGTAATGATAATGAATAAAGAGAAATGGATTTTGGCTATCAGACAAAATATAACATATAAGTGGAAAAAAACTCATTGATTAATAAATACATGAATATAATAGATTTTATGACCGAGAAACACAAACTATCATTTTCATGGTTAAAGGAATGAAAGAAAAATAAGATTAAGGATTGGCTGGATGAGAAATCTGTATGGCTTCAAACATGACCTTCATATCAGCTATCTACAATCTCAGCTTCTTCATCAAATTATCCCCTAGCTAGATTAACAAATGTCTGACATCATTATTGATATATAGATTCTCCACAATGTGACTTTCAGAAACTCATGACGACTTTCTTCTTGCTTCATGAACAACTCCAGCTTCTCTGAAAACTTACTCAACATCAATCGAATACTAGGCTCTCCCTGAGTTAACTGATCCACAAGAAATTTTTGATTGTCCAATAAAATAGATAGAGGATCACTATTGCACTGAAGATCCTACAGTCAAATATTCATATCTTCCATAACATATGTAATGGCCTAAAATCTTCTAATTAAATCTTGACTAGTTTCAGGGAAAGGAGTAGATGCACTGGCCTGATTCACTGAACCTTTCACCAATTCAAACTGACTTCCTAAGTACTATTTTAATTCCTAAAAATCTGATTTCGATACAGCTTCAGATCTGATTTTTCCAATTTCATTTAACATGTCTCTCTTGAAGGCATAAAAATCCCTTCTAGAAACAATGTTCTTAATAATATCCTAAATATTTTTCTTTGCACTTTCTAGTTCCTGCCACACATTGGAATTCTCCTCTTAAGACTTATTAAATTTTATCACAACTTCTCCAACTTGATGAGATAATGAATCAGATGTCCCCTCATCTGAATTCATATCCTAATTCTCATTTTCAATTGACAAGGGATCTGTCACTATTTTCAGTATAGATTATTCACAAGAAAACGACTGATTAACCAATACTTCAGTCTATCCATCAGAAATTTGATTTGATTGTCCCATAGTCTGATCCACATTAAAGTCTGAATTTCTATAACTCATTCTTGTAAAAGATACTTTTCTTGAACAACTGCTTGTTTAACAACTTCCTCACTGAAAATCTTAGATTGAATATTTTCAGATTGAATATTCTGTTATTGAACTATTTCCACTACAAATATCTCTACTAATGGTTTATTCTCTAAATATACTATCCCAAGCTCTCTATATTGACTCTCCACTTGAACTTCCTCTTCAAAAACTGTTTCTTCCAAATGAACCGAACATGTTGTTTCTCCAGAAGCCAACACTTTCTCTTCAACTTGAGGATAATCTCTTATTATAGGTTTTAGCACAAGTCCTTCCTAACTCTACTATTCCTCTTCTTCTTCTTCAGTGTTAAATCTAAGTCTTCTTTTAGATGATTGTGAAACTGCATCTGTTCGAGATTTAGTGACTCCCTCCTTTATAGCAATAGCTTTCTCCCCCTGAATAAAAGCTCCTGAGCTTTGTTCTTCCTTTGCACTAATAGGAAATATTTTTCCTTTCACAGTGCTCTAGAAAAATCCAAGTTTTCTTAAAGTTCCAGCATTCCACACATTACTATGATGACATTTTACTCTGGCTTCAACTAATCTGATCATATCTTTCTTAAACAAAATCCTTTAAATTATTCATCTGTATAGATAAAAATTCATTCTCGCATCTGGTGAACAACAGTAATGAATATATAAAAATAAATACCTTAGGAAATTTAATTTGATATCACTTAGAAAAATAAACATGATATACATGTCTGGGTAAAGGATTTTCTCCATCTCAATCATCCTTAGTGCTATTCCAGTCTGAATAAATTTCACTAGAATCTTATAGTCAGGTTATAAATCCTTAAAAAACATATTTTTTATGTGTTTTGAGTTGAATAGAAAAGACATAATGTATGTGGAAGAATGATCCTTATCTCCAATCTATTTGAGGTCAAAATAAAAAAAAATCCTTCATGTGGATAGTTTAAAATCTTCGCAACTTAAGTAGAAGAAATAGAGAAGTCCCTATCTTCTATACTAGAAAAAAAATCATGTCCTTTGTATCTCCGAAACTCAAGTGCACACTCTTATAAAAATAATTCAGTTCTACCTCATACAAAATCTTTGAGTTACTGTCATTAAAATCTGTCTCGAGACCTTGAAAATCTAGTACTTGTTTTAGGAGCAAGTTTGTCTGGTACAACCATTCCAGATCAATCACCTTTTCCTGAAGATTTTTTTTGCCTGAAATTCTTTAACATTTCAGTTCACTTGCTTCTCCTTCTTCTATTCTCTTGGTTTTCATCATTCTTGAAGACCTGAAAATATGAGGTTTTCAGTTTCTAGGGTTTTGGAAGGAAGAAGAGTGAGATAATAGGTGAAAAAGGTTTTTTTATTTTTATTTGGGTGAATATAATTTAGAAGAGAAGGGGTTTGGAAAATGAATAGTTTCTGATAAATGACATTTGTCCTCGTTTCCTATGTCATAGAGTAATTATGACAAAAAAATTATGCAGCGTAAATAGATTTAAGATAACATGTATTAACTGAAAAATTGTATGATAAAAATAATAAAAGTAAATAAAATTTTCAGAAATAAATTAGGCCTAAAATAAATAAATAGATAAAATAAATAAAATAAATAAATAAATATTTAATTAAAAATTGAATAAACCTAACTCCCCCTTAATAAAATCAAAACAAGCAGTGGAAAAAGGTTTAATAAAAATATTATCTAATTTATATTTAGTGCTAACAAATTCTAAAGATATATCCTTTTTGAGAACATGATCTTTTAGAAAACGATGTCTAATATCAATATATAGAGTTCTAGAATGACTTATTGGATTTTTTGAAATGCTTATAGAACTTGTATTATCACATGAAATATGTGTATTATTAAAATTAAGTCCAAAGTCTATTAGATTGTTTTTTATCCACATCAATTGTGTATAAAAACTGCTTGCAGATACATACTCTGCTTCAACTGTTGATAGTAAAACCGAGTGTTTCTTTTTACTTGACCATGACACTAACAATTTTCCTAAAAAGTGACAGGTTCCTGAAGTATTTTTTCTATCTAATCTACATCCTCCAAAATCTTCATCTAAATATGATAATAAATTAAAATCATAAGTTTTTGGATAGATAAGAGATTGATTAACTGTTCCTTTTAAATGTCTAAAAATCCTTTTTACTGTCACAAGATGGGATTATTTTGGAATTTATTGAAATCTAGAACAAAGACATACTGAAAACATAATATTGGGTATTCTAGCAGTAATATATAGTAAACTTCCAATCATACCTCTATATAACTTTTTGTCCACTGGTTTTCCAATTTTATCCAAGTCATGTTTAATATTAGTACACATGGGAGTTGAATATGTCTTACTGTTTTCAAGACCAAAAATTTTCAATGAATCAGTAATGTATTTACTTTGATTTAATACATTTCTAATTTTTTTTATAAATTTGAAGTCCTAAAAAGAAATTTAATTCTCCCATTATACTCATTTCAAATTATTTTTTCATAAGTTTTGAAAAATCATTGCAAAGTTTTTTATTTGTTGATCCAAAAATAACATCATAAATAAAGATTTGAACTAATAATAAATTATAACAAACTATTTTCTTAAATAGGTTTGGGTATTCCAAGACAATAGTAAAGAAATATTTCAAAAGAAAAGAACATAATCTTTCATACCAAGCTCTAGGTTCTTGTTTAAGACCATAAAGAGATTTAGTAAGTTTAAAAACAAAATCTGGTTTTTGAGAATTTTCAAAACAAGGAGTTTTCTCAACATAAACTTCCTCCATTAAAGACCCATTTATAATTCCTCGACCATCTTGTTTATTCCTAAAGACCCATTTAGTTCCTATAACTGAATAATTCAATAGTATTTCTACTAATTACCATACTTTGTTTCTTTTAAATTGATTTAACTCTTCTTGCATTGATAACAACCAACATTCATCTTCTAAGGATTCTTCAAAAGACATAGGCTCTAGATAAGATAGAAAAGTAGAAGATTCTACTAGGTTTCTAACACTTCTTCTAGTTTCTATTCCTATCTCTAGATCTCCTATAGCAGTCTCTAAAGGGTGATTCTTCTGGATTCTAGACTTTCTTGGTAGAGAACTTTTGGGTTCATCAGTATCATGTTCTTCTGAACTGGACTGAATTTTATTTATATTTTCAAAATCATTTTTCAAGTTATCAAGTATCATGTTGTTAGAATCATCAGCTTCATATGTTTGATTTTTCTTTTTATTAAAAGGATTAGTTTTTTCAAACTTCACATGAACTAATTCTTGAACAATTCTTGACTTTTTATTAAATATTATATAATCTTTAGAAGTTTCAGAATATCCTAAGAATATTCCTACATCATCTTTTTGATCAAACATTCCATGATTATCCTTGGTGTTCAATATATATACTTTGCATCCAAAAACCTTAAAGTACTTACCTTAGGATTTCTTTTATTCCAAAGTTCATAAGGAGTCTTTTTTAAAATAGTTCTAATTAAAAATCTATTTATAATATAACATGTCGTGTTTATAGCTTCTGTCCAAAAGTAGTTTAGAAGAATATATTCATTTAGCATTGTTCTAGCCATTTCTTGAATAGTTCTATTTATTCTTTCAATAACTCCATTTTGTTGAGGTGTTCTTGGTGTAGAGAAGGTTTGTTTAATACCCATATTTGAACAAAAAGAATTGAATTCTTGATTCTCAAATTCTCCACCATGATCACTTCTTAATGAAATTATCTTAAGACCATTTTAATTTTCAATACTTTTGAAAAACCTTTCAAAAACAGAAAAAGATACAATTTTGAGTTTTAGAAAATATACCCAAGTAAATATAGAATAATCATCAACTAAAACATATACATATAATTTACCAGCCAAAATTTCTATTCTGGATAGTCCAAAAAAATCCATAATAATAAGTTCTAGGGGCTTTGAAGTAGCAATTTTGTTAACATATTTGAAGAAAGATTTACTTTGCTTGCCTATTTGGCATGCATCACAGAATATATCACTATCAAATTTGAGAATAGGTTAATATGAAACTAATTGTTTCTTAGATAACTTGTGTAAAGAAAAAATATTACAATGATCAAGTCTTCTATGCCAAATCCATGACTCATTTACATTATCAGTTAAACAGTTCACTTTCTGTTTACACAAATAATTTAAATACCAAGTGTAAACATTATATGTTTTGGGTGCTCTAAATTTCAGTAAACTATTTTTAAAAACAGAACATTAATTATTAGAAAAATAAACATAGTATACATCATCACAGAGTTGAGAGATACTTATCAGATTGTGCTTCAATCCTTGTACATAGAGTAATTTATTAATTGATACATTATCTGGATATCTAACTATTCTGAGTCCAATAATTGTTCCTTTGTCATTGTCACTGAAGGTGACTAGGCCTCCATATATTTTAGTTAGAGTATAGAAATTTGATGAATTTCCACTCATATGTCTTGAACAGCCACTGTCCATATACCATATATCTTTTCCTTTTAGGTGGCATGTTACCTACAAGGTCAAATTAAACAAATATTTGTTTTGGTACCCATATCTTTTTGGGTCCAGCAGTGTTAGTTATCAAAGACTTAGGAATCAAAATAGATCTATTTGGATCAACATTGTTATAATTAAAATTAGATAAAGCTTTTGAATAATGAAAATGTTTGACACCACATAATTGTGGTTTTATTAAATAACAATCATTAGCATAATTTCCATTAGTACCATAATAAAAACATTTGACAATAGACATACTTTTTTTGTTAGAACTAGGAAAAAAATAGTTTTTGTATAGTTTGGGTTTTTTACCCTTACTGCATATACCAAATATTTCCTTTTTAATTACATTTTTACTAAGAATTTCATTTAGAGTGTTTTCTCCTTTTGTAAATATAAGAGCGACACTTTTATAAGTTTCTACTTCATCCTATAGTTTTTTAACCTTATTTTCATGGTCGGTATAGTTTTTAGTAGATGAACTAAATTTCTCAATTAATTCTTGATGTTGTTTAAGTAAAGTATCCCTTTCTCCTCAAATAGAATTATTAATATTTTTTAAATATTTTTGTTTCTTTAATAGAGAGTCATATATTTCTCCCAGAAAAGTGCAGTAGGAAATCACTTTATCATTTGAGTAGCTATAATCAGAATCAGATGAATATTAGGTTTATACCTTTTCTTCTTTAGCCATAAAGCACATGTTTTCTTTCAGATTCAATTCTTCCTTCTCTAAATCAGAGATTGATGAGATGCTGGAGTCTTCAAAAACACTCCAAGTGGACTTTATAGCTTTTTTTCCTTTTTCTCATAATAAACATTCTTCTGATATTTCTTTTCTGTTTTTCTTTTCAATTGAGAACAATCAAGTCTTATATGACCCAATTTTTTTCATTCATAACATCTTACCTCCCTTGAGTCTTTCTCATCCTTTTTTAAGTTCTTTATAAATCCTTTCTTCTTTCTATAAAATTTACTGAATTTTCTAGCTATTTGATCCAACTCAACTTCGGAGTCAGATGAGTTTGAATTTATTTCTTCTTGTTTCAGTTTTCTTTTTTTCTTTTGGGATAAAACTTTTAAAACAGTGTTATCCTTTTTTACTAGGACATTGTGATCTTCAACTTCATCTTCCATTTCAGTCTCATACATCATTAATGTTCCAATTAATTCTCGCATTTTCAAATTATTAACAGGTGTTGATTGGCGAATTACAGCAGAAATTCCATTCCACTTTGCTGGTATAACTCTTATAACTTTCAAATCTTGATCAGGTTGACTGATAGGCTCACCTAAAGATGTTATATTATTAACAATTTCTGTCATCCTTCCATTCATCTATGTGATGATCTCACCATCATACATTCTTAAAGTATCAAACTTTAGTTTTTTTGTAGCATATCTCATTTGTATAACGTTGTCAGTACCTTCATAGGCTACTAAAATCATCTGTCACATCTCATAGGTTATTGGGAATTGCGATACACGGTTTAATTCATCTGGTCTAAGATTATAGATAATGGCATTCATTTCCTTTCAATTCATATCATACTCATCCTTTGTAGTAGTAGACCAAGTTTTGGGTTTTTTAGGAATTGTAAGGAGTAACAATTTGTGAGTATACTATAAATCCAAGATTTTTTTTAAGTATATTATCATTCATGACTTCTAACATCCATAATAATCACCATTGAAATATAGAGAACGAACCATTGACATTCCTCCCTTGAGATTCTCCATTGTCATCACTAAAATAGATCTTATGACTTTATCTTGTTATAACTCTATTGAAAATCATTTCCTTTGATACAAAATTTTAGGTCAAAATATATATAGTAATAATACAAGAGGGGGTGAATTGTGTTATTTTAGAAATTTCACAATTCCGTCGATTCATGTCAATGATAGATAGAGCTGGAAGCGTTTCTGTAGGAGAATATATATGCAGCAGATAAAGAACAGAGAACAAGGAATATAAATTTATAATAGTTTGGGGAACAAAGGTCCCCTAGTCTACTCCACCAATCACCCTCTCTCTGAGTTTGGTGAATTTCACTAGTAAGGTCCTCATATGAAAAGACTGATCCACAACTGAGTATAGGCATTTATTACCCATAAAAACAAAGGATTACAAAACAAATCCTTCTTGTTTTTTAAATAGAACCGATAAAATCACAGCTTAGTATAAGAAGATGATACTCCACCAAAACTGAATACAAGCAGCCAAAACTCAAGATATGATGATGACAAACAGATATAGCTCATAGTTGCAGCAGCATGAAACTGATAAAAGATGGATCTTTCCTTCAGAATAATAATAAACTTGAAATATATCTGAAGAGATCTGGTTTCACAGAAGATCTTTGATTTTAAGAACAACAACAAAAACTGAGCATCATGTTTCTAAATTTGAGCATGTATATCTCTACAAAGGTAGTCCTTGTTTCTGAGATGTTTGATCATTGTAGTATAGTAAAAATAATTTTTACAAGAAATCTTGAAAAAGAAGAAATATCAATACATCCAAGAGATCTTTTAATCGTCGTCAAAAATATCCAAAATCGAAAGATATATATAATAGTATATCACGTAGCATGATTTTTAGATCCACAAAACACGCCTGATAAATTGAGTGAATTTGAATTCAAGGAATACAGCTTAGAGTAGTCATAACTTCCGTTAAGAATAAGAGAGAAGATATCATCTATAAATGGCTCTTTAAACATTTAAAACGAGCATTGGATCAATTGAAATCGAGCTTTAAATTTCCTTGACATTCCATGAAGACTGTAGCAAAATGCTCCGATAAAGACGTAAATTCAAATTTCTGATGTTGAAAAGTCAAACATAAGGTTCCTTCACAAAACAAAAAAATAAAAAATGTATGGTTGATGATCCATACGTTTATTCACATCTGCAAAAATCTCTGAATGTAACATTGATTATCTATTCGTCCACTTTTCCAAATGTAAGGTTGACAATGTAAGGTTGATCATAAAATTAAGTTTGATGATCCATACATTTGTAAAGTTCTATACTTACGTGGGGTTCTTTAACCATACTTTTTCTTTCTAAAAAATGTAAGGTTCTCATCCAAATATAATGTTCCTTAACCATACATTTATTCGAACATAAGGTTGTTTAACCATACGCATTGATCCTTCATTATAAAAAAAAGGTGTGTTCCATACGTTACTTTCTTTGATGAACAGTATTTCCAGCAAATGAAAAATGGTGAACAGTGTTTTTAGAATACACTTAAGATCATTTCTAACACTTTAACGAATATTTCTCGTAAATAAATAATTGAATATTATTTCAAGATAAGAATAATAAAGAATATAAATTTCCTGAAATATAGTCAGAATAAAATCTTTAGTAAAACAAACAAGGGTATTTATGATCATCAAAATCATTAATATTTATAGAGTATTGTTGAGAAAATATATGCCCAATAGTTTTGTCTAATTCTCCAGCACCTAAACTAAAAAAAGTCCTGGAATATAAAAAACAATTTTTATTTTCAGTTATCTTTTATAAAATAAATACACATAATATTTTAGTAATGAATTCAGAAGTGCGGATTTGGGAAGTTATATTTTTTATTAGAGCAATGTTCTAGACAACTTTGGAGATTATATGTTTTCATTTGAAGAAAAATTTAAGCGATGAATTTTTTTTTGGAACTTCTAGGTAATTAAGTTCCCTTATAAATTCTAGTTTTTCTTAATTTTAAAGATAAAAATTCAGAATCATTTTATGTCTGATGAACGAATTGCGATGACACAATTCATTTAAGGGGGGGGATGTAACATCATAAAAATTTTAGAATATTAAAAAGTGTTTAATAAATGAATTGTTTTATTATTTAAACAAATTAAGTTATGAAAGATCTTTTATAAAATTATGTGGTTTTATTTTAATGAAAATAAAATTTGATTATAAGTTAAGTGGAATGTTTAAAATTATAATAATACTTAAAATAATATTACTTTGTATTATTTTTCAAATAATAATTTTTTTATTATAAATGATGATATATTAAATGGTTAATATATATATATATATATGAATGTATTTCATCATTTATGCTTTTATGTTAATATAAAAAATTTATAGTTTTCAAATATTATGTTGTAATATTTTTAAATAAATTATTATTTCCAAGAAATAAAATTTTACTTTAAATTAGTATTCAAAATTATAAAAAATTATTTCTTTTTTTAAAATAGTATTATTTTTTTAAAGAATATTTTAAAATTGTAGCTAAATTTATAATAATTACAAATTTTTAAATTATAAATTAAAGAAAATTTTGAATTTTGAATTTTCATTTTAAATTTTAAATTTTTTTTATAAAAAATTATGAATTTCAAAAACAATTTGAAAAATGTAGATTATTTTATTAAAAAATATAAAATAAATAAATAAATAGAAATGATTTATAATACTTAAAATCATATAAATTTATATTTGAAATTATGAATTCAAGGTATTATATTATATAAAATTATATATATATGAATTATAATATATGTAAAATTATATTTGCAAAAACGATATATGAATTAAATTAAAAAACGAATAAATAAATAAAAATAACAAAAGAAAATCGGATTGAGGATATCTAGATAAGGGAAATCAAGAGCTTCATTTCAAATCCAAGCTTTGCAAAAGGAGAGGCCTTCTTCTCAGAAGTCAAGGTCGAGCTCGAATGGGGACTTTGTCTGCTGGATAAGAGCCATGTGAGTAGGAGGTGCAGCACTGAGAGGGAGAGTCGAATAAGGTTTTTGACTCAATTCAGGAGGCAGACCGTGTAAAATCCCAAGTTTTAAGAAATAAATACTATGTTCAATAGCGTACATGATACACTACATCAAGCATAAATGAACAACTAAATACTATTATTTAAATGTTACAATTATAACCAAGTCGTTGGAATGGAAGAAATGAATATTATCAACTGAATTATGAAAATATGGTTTACACATATTTAAATAATGATTCTTTGATTACCAAATTTATTATAAATGGAAATAAAAACCAATTGAATATAATGGATGTGTTTTTATGAAAACCTATTTAAAAGAGAATAATTATGTTTATAAAATCATATCACTCTTTATGGATTTGTATTTAACAAAAAATATATTTTATATATTCAATGTAATTTTTTAAATTCATATTATATGTTTTCTATATATGATATAATAACAAATTCAATTTTTCAAATAAAAGAAGTATTTTTCAAAAAAATACAGTTTTACCACCTTTTTATGGCGAACCCTTTTTAAATATAGTTTTTGAAAATTTTATAAGTTCTATTTGATATAATAAAATTCTTATTTCGAAGTGGGACATCAAAATTTACCTTGTTTGAAATTTTGGTATTAGACTGATTAAATTCATATTTTAATGAATAGTGAAAAATACTGCATTTTAATTCAAAACTGCCTTTTCGTATAATTTATTTATATTGTTATATTATCTTTATAATTTGTTTTAAAGTTTATTTTATTAAGTTTTTGTCATTTAATAAAATTATGGTTATTTTATTTAATTTCACATTGAAATTTGATATAAACACGTGTCAATCTTTTGATGGTTTTTGCTTTTTAAAAACTCGTTTTTTCTTTTTGACAACGAGATTTAATTTTAAATTATTTACTCTAACTTCTCTGTTTTGAATTTGGAAAAATGGATTCCATGTTTGGAATCATAATTTCCAAATTATGTAAATAGGTACCTTTTATTTTTTTACATTATGAATTATAACTTCAGTAATTATTTTTATTTACTACGGTTAAAGGGTAAATTTAGAAAATGAGGGTAAAAATAATATTATAATAATATAAAACTATCCTAACACATGTCCTAATCATATTGGTTGAGTCATGAGAGACCGAAACAATCCTTAGGCTGAATTTTTGACTTTTGGGGACAACTTGATTGTGATAATGACATGTTATAATAATTAATTTAAAGTAAAGGGAAATAAAACATAAACATGTATCTTTTTTCTACAAAAATTTTAAGGTAGGGTTATATAATTGATCTATTTGAATATAAATATTAATTATAAAGATAAAAATATTTCTTACATCATGGTATTTTATTTATAATTTTTAGACATTAAATAATTAAATTTATTTATGACATAATGACGATGTAGTGATTACCTTATTAATGAAATATTCTAATAAATGATATTATAAATATTAAAATAAATGTAATTTGAAAATTTTTATACCATCCACGAATTTTATGGATGATTATGACATTTTATCTTCTATTTAATTTAGTTTATTATAATTAATCAAGTTTTTATTACTTTAACAAAAATCAATTACTAAATAGTGTCAAAATTGACATAAATGAGTTTTTAAAACAAATACTATTTTATTAAATGATATTATAGTCTTAAAAATATAATATTTGGCCAAATAACTTAGATAATGTTAAAATTTTTATTAATAATACACTTGAGATTATCTTGTCATTTTATGGTAAATATATTAACCATATAGTGTAAAAATACAAGAAGACATGGTAAGAGTTAATTTATTTAACTAAGGGTTAAAGCCAAAAGATAAGGTTAAATTTGTGACTTAAACTTGTATAAAACCTATTTTTGAGAGGATTTAGACCCATACTCATATTATACTCTAAATATTTTACTTTTAATTTATTATAATTCAAAAATCAATTTATAATAAAATGATATTTCAAGACTTTCCTAAAGTGTCTTCCCTTCCTCTTATAAACGGTCACCACCTCTACCCACTTACTCACACCTCTCAAGCCAATTTTCTCACCTAAATTATTCCCAAATAATCTCCCAATATCCCTCAATTTCACCTAGTTCCTTAAATTTGGCAGAAGGCAACTCAAGTAAGCCTTTTGTCTCAAATCAAAAGGAGTTACCCAATTTAGATGTAATGTATTCTCTCAAGCTCCTTTCATTTATTTTCCATCTCCAACACCATAAACTATTTTTATTATATTATTTTATAAAAACACAAGTATACCCAATATACTAGGATATTATTATGCTAACGGTTCGACCTACACTTGTACACACCTTCATCTAATGGATATAGAACATAATTTTTTTGTTTATAGAAAACTACTGCCTCATGAAATGATGATTGTTCAATTTTCTCCTGCCACCTCTCATGGTAGAAATTATGATGGAACTGTATTTATACATGATATATATTATATTTATATTGTCTCTATACTTCTGTAATTTTTATTATAACATAGCTTTATGCTTTCCGTAATATGTAAATACGATAATTTCATTTAAGGAAGTGTGGACTACCGCTCCCTCAAAGTGATATGACTCATTCATGTCATACATGGAATATATAAAGGATGGATTTAATGAAATTATGTAACATATATAACATATATATTAAATTATAATTATAATACATCTATGTATCATTTGTTTTTTATTCCTCTAATATGACAAAGAAATGAAAGTAGCATTCATGCGTACGTACGATCTACCGTCTCTATGAATGGTGCATTTCATTTCTTATCTACAAATATTATGAACTATTATAAATACATCTATACTATATATATATATTATATTTAAATCATGAATATCATTATGGAGATTATGTACTTATGAAGATATAGAAAATTTTCATTAAAATAAGTTCATTTTTGACTCAAGTACCAAACATCGACAAAATGTCTGATATGAACTCAAATAATTAACTAATTTTTATAACATGGTAATAAGTGATATAAAATGAATAATAAAATTTTAAAAGGTTCTAAATAAAGTATAAATTAACCTAAGTTTATTATTCAGGAAATTAAAGAACGAACGAGACAAGTCAGACTCAAGGTAAGGGACTTCATCTCAATCTCCTTTTATTGAGGCATATTTTGATTTATACATGAATTTATTTTATACGGTATATAATCAATCCCTTTGACTTTTAATTTCATTCAATGGTTTTAAAATTAATCTTTTTCTATGAATATTTTTACTAAAAAAATGGAATTTTTCATTTTAACTTATGCAGCGATAATGATCTTTCCATCGCCGCGAGCATTGTTTTGTATTTGGATTCCTCTACAAGCCATAATGTTTTTAAAAGAAAAATAAATACCATATACCATTTTAATTTATTTCGGTATTTAAAATGGTTTTGATAAAGGATTTATTATGTCAATATCATGAAATGATCTATTGTGATTGTAATGTGGAAATGTTATTTTTCCTTTATGCTTGTTTTATGTGTTATGATTATGTTATGGTTCTTGGGCATTGTTTATGTATATGGGTGGTTTTGTGATAATCTGAGTGTGGGTGATATCATGATATCTATCCAATTTATTGGGTAACATGATGGAGGAAAACATTATGGTTTCTCCTAAGAGATTTAGGGAATATACTGTGATGGGTATTCCAAACGTAACCATGAAGGTTACTCCCTATGTGGCTGTGAAAGCTAAAAAGTAAGTATGATATGGATGTCACAAGTTACCATTATGATTTATGATTACTATGAAGTTTTCATGATATGTATGAATTCATGGGTTTATAAATATTTATAGACTAACATTTTATTTCCTTATTTTATCCCTTACTGAGTTTTTATGCTCATCCCAAGTTTTTAAAATGTTTTCATAGGGTATAAGGATGAGTAAGAGAAAGGAAGAGGTAAAGAATATTTTTATCAAGAAAATAAATCATTTTTTATTTTTTTAAAGGGTTTCCTTCGGTGGAAAAAATGGAAACTGATTTGATAGTATCCTCTTGTATGATTATGAGATGATATGTATTAATAATGGCATAATTCTCAAAAACTCTAAACCTAAAAAGATCCTCGATGTGAATTAAAGTCAAATTATTGACTTATCTTAAGATTATGTAATGTTTTAAGGTTGGGTCTTTATAGAGAGAGGAGGAACCAAGCTTGGAAAGGGGATAGACCGCTGGTTAGGGCATCGCTTCCAAGCAAGGTTCAAACAGATGGGGGTTTCGAACATGGAAGAGGTGTGAGCTGATCTTCATCCCTATCATCTTATAATTGATTTTTTGATCTTTTACAATTAGGTGTTTATGTATTTTGTTTAAGGTGTTCGAATTGAATTATTAAATTAAATTTTTATCATCAATTTGGTTTTGTCTTCCTCTTAAGGTCTCTGTGATTATTTAAAATATTGGTATTAAATCAGAAAACAATTTGTGTATGTTTGTCAACAATTTTGGTTGGAATGTTGTGGATTTTTCTTCCATATCATTTTGGTCAACTTTGGATCGTTTTGTGACTTGTTAAATACCTAAGCTTCACGAAGAAGCTCAATCCAACCCAGTTAAAATTAGGTTGAATAAATAGAAATATATATTACTAAAAACATATCAATCACATTTAAAATCAAAGATTATCTTCTATTCATTGTTTCCTTTCACCAGTCTAAGTTGAAAGTCATCATTTTTTATTTTTATTCCCTGATCATTATCAACAAAACACCGATTATTTTTTGATGCGTTTAATATCTCTATCTTCATCATTTTTTTTGGATTAAAACCTATAAACAATGATGTATATATAAAAATATAAATGCTTCCTTAGAAAGTCTCAAACCTAAACCACATATTTTGAACACACAGGATCACTCTTGATTATTCCTTCGATTGAATTCGGTTGTATATATATATATATATATATGCGTGTGTGTGTGTGTGTGTGTGTGTATTACAGTAAAGTCTTGTCTATAAATGGTAACCTTCGTTAAAAAAATTTAACATTCTTCTTAGTGTGCTAAGTCTCAGTGGAAGGTTTCATTGCTTTAGTGGGTTTTCGTGGTTCATTTTTTTAAGGTAAGGGAAAACTTATTATTTAAAAAACAATCCCTTATTTAAAAATCTTTAATTTTTCTTCTATTTTTACTACAAACCCTTATACAAAAGTTAATTTTTTTAAAATAAATCATGTTTTCTCTGTTTTAAAATTTATGTAAAGGAGTTTTATTATTTTCAAAACATTGATTCTTCTATGTTTTTATGTATAAAAATATTTATCTCCAAATAATATTTTTAAGAGGAAATTATTTTGAAACAAATTCATTATTTTGATTAATTTGATTCTAAGGGTTATTCTAGAATTTAAAATAATAAAAAAACATTGTTTTGTTATTTTTTAATTTTAAAAACCCTTGGTTTTAAAGGAATTAGTTTTTATTAAAATCTAGATGTAATTTCAATTAATAAAATAAATCATTTGATGTATATAGTGTAAATGTCATTCATTGTAGATATGTCTACCATCTCTAATTATTGACATTTCATGCATTTTAAAGATATTGTTTTAATTTTAATGTGATTATGTTATTGAATTTTAAATGTGAGTATTTATTATATAATTATTCATTTCTCCTGTGGATTTTCTTAAAATTGATTTATCAAATCTTAGAAGTTTAAAATTATTTCATTCTTTAAAAATAATTAAGAATATATATTTTGGAATTTTTTTTAATGAGTTATTTATGAGAAAGATGAATCTTCAAAAAAATGATGTTCTTAAAATTAAAATTAGCATTTTCATATCAAATGAAATATTAAGGTGTAGGGAGTTAACTCACTACCTCAAGGAGACGTTTTCCTATAAGAGACATTTCTAAGTGGTTTCATGGGTTTTATTAGATTTTCCAAGTATCATATTAATCCATAAAATAAATATTATTTTTTAAAAGAATTATATGGAGAAATCCATGTAAATTTTAAAATATTTTTTGAAAAGAATTTTCAAAATGATAAGTATTTTTTAAAATTATTTTATAAATATATAAAATATCTATATTTTATATTAAATGTTTTTTAAGAGTTTTAAAATATTTTTTTATAAAATTATTTTTCACTGTTTTTAAAACTCATTACTGGGAAAATTTTGTGCTCATCCCATGTTTCAAAATATTTTTCATAGGTATTTTAGAAGTTCTAAGACATATGACTTAGTTTAAGGGGTTAGTACACGTGAAAAAAAAATTAGTTATTTTATTTTATTTTTATACAATTCCAATGAATTGAAATATTTTGTCTAATTCTTAGAAACCTAGATTTGAAAAGGTCCTGAAATGCAAAAAGTGTTGTTTATTTTTTATTTATCTTTTATAAAAAACACACAACATGTTTTAGTAATGAATCTAGAAGTCAGGGTTCAGGACGTTACAGTATATAACATGTTTGAAGAGATATAAAGACAAATGAATTATATTAAATAGTAAGTGTTCATATGAGTTTGTTTTCATTGCGACATTAACTTCTTTCTCTATGGGTGTCTTGACGTGTTGTTAGTTGCTAATTTTATACTTTAGGCAAGATCATATAATACTACTTAGAAAGAAGACTAGAGGGTCACACACAAAGTGTATTCAAAATCTCAACTTAGATTCTATTTGAATGAAATATTGATAATAAATATTATTATTAAGACTGAGGAATAATGATTATTCAGATTATGTTGATTGTATAAATTCAATCACCATTTATTCAATTTATAATATATATTAGTTAAATATTAAATAAATATTACTCACCTAATACCAAATATATAATATCTATTTATTTATTATTTATTATTAGTAAGGTAATAAAAAATTATTTATTTATTAAACAAATTTTTATCAAGTTATGTGAATATTAAAATAAATATTTATTCACCAATTAGTGGATATGTTTTTATTTATTTTATTGAATGAATAGTATAAATATATTAATTTTAATTAAATATATATTATTCAATATTATATAAATGTTGAGAAGTATTGGTGGAGCGGATTAATGATCTGATGGAATTGATATAGATTATTTAATATCATTTAAATAAATATTAATTTATATATTTAAGAAATTATATTTAAATATTCGTGAGTTAGCATATGAAATAGAATATAATATTATTATTATTATTATTATTATTTGACATGAGGAATATATTAGAGAGAATATATGATGAGGGGTCTTAGGGAAGTTATGAAATATGAAACTCTAACAATATATTTCATCTTATATCATTTTCTAGGGTTATGATAATTGTTGTGCAGAATGATATTCTCTCAAGGGAATTCTCTCAATGACCTAGATAGAAACTATCAAGAACACTATCATGAACGAGAGACAATCCTCCTCTTCCCTCTCAAGATTGAGATAAAAAGATAAAGAATTATTCAATCCTGAAGGTATTCTTATTGAAATCAGCGATGAATGACGCATGGTGTATGGTTCCTTCACATGGCCACCCTGAGTTCTAATGGCGACATTCTGATATTTGTGGAGCATGTGTGGATACCGGTAGATGAATTTTACTTTGGATTCTTCACTATAATGACGACATGACAAGAACATCAACTGAATTAATAATCAATGAAAAAATAATTGTCAAGTTGATATAATTCTTCTTATAAATCATTTAAAAATTAAATGGGAAAAGATCATCTCTATGAAGAATTTAGGATTTATTTGTCTAGTTCTAAATATTTTATCTAAAGAAACTGATGAAAAACATTGTTGGACACTTGCTCAATTTCTTCCATTGAACCTAAGAACCTTTAGACTAGATATGAGGCTCGATGATGGTAGTAGAGCCTACTTTTATTTTATTTATTTGTCTATTTGTATATGTGATTGTCCCGATGGACAATTAGTTTAAAAGTATGTTTGTAAGAAAAAATTTCATTTAGTAAAACATGGATGTCTATTTTATCATAAAACCTCTGATTATTTGTTATGGATCTTTTTTTGGGTTATTTCCACTTATGTATCACTCTAATATGAGGATATAGTATCCCCACTATATTGCCTTAGAATCTCACTGCAAGTCGACGACCTTTGGTGTATGGGGAGGTGTGTTCTATAAGAGTTGGTGTCCTAGAACCAACTGGTTTTACTTTGATTACATGGGTATTTAATGTATTATTACATATTATTCAGTGTTCTACATGACTATGATGTAATAATGGCTTAGATTATTTGTTGCATTGATAAGGTCATGGAAGTTCCTCGCTATGATGAGAACCTTGAAATGTTATAACAATATTCTTAAATATAGTTATGTAGTTGGATGACATACTATGATGGGACACATAGCATGCAGATCGTCAGGTGCGAGTACTCATTAGCAGATGAGACTTCCTCTCAAGAAGTTCACACTTGGTAATCTCCAAGATATGAGATTATGAGAACAGACCCGCTATTATAAATTCTATATGTTTTAGTTTCATAAAATATTTCTATCTGCGAGCATGTATAGTGATCCTTAGACTTTAAGATTATCATTAATATGTGTCACGACTCGCGTACTTTGATTTTCTGATGAAAACTGTCATGCAAGTAGTTAGTGGGAAGTAGGGTACATTGGGTGCGTCATTAGTGGCATGTTATTAATGGATAAGTTGAAGAAGGATTTTTCCCTTCCATTTAAGGAAGTTGATATCTCATCCCATTGATTGAAATAGAACTGTCACGCGAAATTCCATGGTCATGGTGTAACAATGAGTTTATTTCAGGTAGTCAAAGAACGAAGTATCAAGAATAAAAGTTGATGACACTATCATGAAACTTTCTTGATGAGATATTGCGAAAAAGGAATTATATTACACAGTGAGTGTTCGTATGTTGATGTCGTTGTTGCGACTTTACATTCTTTCTCTTGGGTGCCTTGACCCATTGCTAGACAGTACTCTTGGACATTAGGCAAGCCCGCCTAATTCCAATGAGAAAGAATCCTAGAGGGTCACACACTAAGTGTTTTTGGTGGTCTTAGTTAAATTATATTTGAATTTAATTAATGAAAAAAATATTATTCTCAAGACTTTGGAATAATTTTATTCAAGTTAAAATGATCGCATAAATTAAGTAAAATATATTTATTTATTTTATTGAACATTTAATGAATATTTATTTACTAGTTTGTAAATAAAATATTTATTTAAAAGAATAATTTATTTATTTATTTATTTGGGTGTTCAATAAATGGAAGTGGAGTTCGAGGAGACCAAGGTCAGTCCGGTAGTAAAATAATTATTTTCAAGACGGTAAATAATTATTTAACTAGTTGGAACAAGTTAAAATAATAATGACGCTGCTATTATTTTGTGATACAGAATTTTATTTTATAATTCTGTTTTGCGCAAGTTGGTGCACCAGGAATAATGACGTGGTATTATTATTATGAGCATGGGTTTTCTCTAAGTTCATGAATGCATTTAATTGTTGCTATGAAATTAAATATTGTAACTGAAATTCCATGTATATAAATAGACAAGTAGGCCTATTGTGCCATACACCACACCACACGCCTGGTGAATTAAGAATTGTTAAGCCATAAAATTTCTCTCTCGAATCCTCTTTTGTCCCCTCTTAAGAACGAGAGACGTTCTTCAAGGCCGAAGAACAAGCGATTAAAAATGACCGACACAAGACACTCACTTCGCCGTGCTACCACCCGGAGAACGAGCAGTGTCGATCAGAGGTCATCGAAGCACGTGCGGATCACCGCTAGAGGGATTCAAGTTTGGATACTTATAAGTGCAATGAGATAATTCAGAAGGGTCATCATGGATGATCAACATCATCAACAAAGAAAAATACCAAAGATCCAAGTATTATTTTTCTTTATGAAATTAATTAAATTAATTATAAGCATGATGTGCAAGATCCTCTCTAAATGTTTTGGGACTCTTTCTTCTTTATCTAAATCTTTGATTATATTCTTTGGAGACTGGAATTTATCATCGTATTGATCCCGAAATAATCATTGATCATGATAAAAATAAAAGTTGGGTGTCATCCCAACCATGCTTCCACTACGCCCAGAACCTTCATGTGGTATCAGAGTAGTTATATCATAGTTTATAATTATTTAAATATTCTATTTATGACTTACGCATCTAATAATTTTGTTGTTTCAATTCAAGTTAATCATTCTGAAAACCTAGATCTCGCGATCTATTCCTCATATTTTGTTTCTCATTCACCTTATAGAAACAATATTTTCTTTTAATTTTGATTAAAATAAAATAGAGGATCTCATTCGGAGGTGCCAAAGCTTTCTGGTCGTACAACACCAGAACACATGGTGTGTATTCAGCAGTACACGTTGTGTAGTCAGGATTCAATGCATCGGACCGTTCCACCAAACCAAGCTGTGTGTTGGAGTCTTTCTAAGTCTTAAATGACTCCTTGTGTTGACCAGGAATAGGTGGCACGCGGTTTCCGGATTACACGTTGTGTGGCCCAAATAGACACGATGTGTAGTCCCTTTGGGTTAGGGTTGGAGCATGTACCCCGTACACAGCTATCCTGGCTAGAGATCGTATAACGAGGTACTACACAGCATATGGCCAACTGGACATGCCGTGTACTCTGAAGATTTCTGAAGTACACTCACACGCCGTTTCCCCAAGCATGTACTTCAGATGGACGATGAACAATAGTACATGCCGTGTACTTGGAAATACATGTCGTGCACTCATCCAATTTACGTAGATTTATTAAAATTTATTATTATATTATACAAACCCTTAAGACATGTATCATCGTGCGGGCGTAAAGATAAGGCACAACACATGATAGGTGTTTTATATATGTGTGTTTAATTTAACATCTGCATAATATACATTTCTACTCATTGGGTAGTTATGAATAGGAATTCACTGGGTTGCCTCCATGGTACAAGTTACATACAAAGATAATTTTAAATTAATTTATTTGTTTAAAATTATGATGGATGAGAATCTAAAGGAAATTTAAAAAATGAGTTAAGATAAAAGGATTGATTAATTAAAGATGATAATTAATTGATTCAAGCGTGATTTATCTTAAACAAGAACGATTAAAGAATTTAATTCTAGTTTTATTTATGCGTAAATATTGTTGCATGTATGGATGATCATGAGCTAGACCAAGATCTTTTTATGTTGATGGTTTATTTTAATTTATTTATTTGAATTAAATTTTTTGGCATGTGATCTTTCTCCTAATTAATATGTAGGGGCTAATGCCCAAGATTTATTTTATGTAAAACCCCCTTTTACCCCTCACCTACATGTGAGTTAAAAAGGGGAATATGTAATTGATGGAACTCCCAAGCTAGTGGAGGTCGTTCAAGCAGGAGTTGAGATGAAACCAATCCCAGGAGATACATAGGTGGACAGGTGGAAGTTGTAAACACAAACCCAAAAGGTTCAAGGTGTTTATCCCCTAGGTCAGGGTTAGATTATCAACCTCTAGATAAACTAACCATTAGAAAATCTCATGATCATTCCATTTACTTTATTTTATTTCTGTCATTTGGATGGCTTATCATTATGGGTGTGTTGTTACGATCATGTAATTAATGAATTACACAAGCATGCAAGATAGAACTAAAATAAACCAGACTTATGATTAAATATTATCAAGACATGGTTAATCACTTAAGTAAAGTTCCACTTAATATTAACAAGCATGTGATAATAATCAATTCACGCATAAGAGATAAAAAACCCTCAAATAAAATATTAAGTGAGAACAAGCCTTCCATTACTTGATTAAGGGAAAAACTCAATAAAACTATGTGCTTGAACAACCCTTGTTGGGATACTTACTTTTATATAGGAAGCCCTTATGAAAGTTTTTGGGTTATCTTTACCATATTACATTAAGAGGAGTAGCCTTTTCTAAACTTGGTAAAATATTGGAGGGAAAAGTTGAGGAAATCCAAAGTTGTGATTTCAAGATTGGGGAGCCACTCAACACGTCAAGGAGTTGCATGCCCACAGTTGGCAAAGACCAATCTACCTAAATACCTTCTAATAGCTTGACCAACCCTTGTTGGGGTTATGCGAAGGGGAATATGGATCCTTTCCAATAGAATTTCATGGCTACTGGATATTCCAAGTTCAATGGTGAGAGACATTAAGACTTTATAAAATAGTGGGAGACTTAATAAAATTTATTATTTCTCATAAAATGTAATCAAGAAAGTACTAATGATCTTCTCTTTTAATTGTAGAATAAAAATTTCAAGCTCATCAACCACAATATCCCTATGATCAAATCTGAATAAAGACAACATCATCACTGGTAGTAACTTTCAAGAATGGTTTAGAAGCCTTCAGGTTATCCTACGCCATGAACGGAAGTCTTACATGCTAGAGTCGGGATTACTTGATTTTCCTACCAAGGAGGCGAGTGATGAGGATTTCCTGGTCTATGAGAAACATATGAACGACGTGGTCGACGTTCAATGTTTGATGTTATCATCAATGTCTAGTGATCTCATTAAGTCTCATGAAAACATGGATGCTTATAGCATGCTCGAGTACCTCCATGGTCTTTACCTAGAGAGAGTAAGACAGGGAATCTTTGAGATCTCTAAGGCACTCTTTCAGAGTAAGCTTGGAGAAGGTTCCCCAGATGGGCATCATGTAGTCAAGATCATTGGCTACATTGAATGCCTAGAGGTTCTAGGGTTTAAACTCCCTAAAGAACTGGGAACTGATCTCATTCTCGCATCACTCCCTCAAAGTTTCTCTAACTTTGTTATCAATTTCAATATGAAAAACAATTAGAAGTCTCTATTTGAACTTCTTATCCTCATTCGCCAAGTGGAAAAAGATATGAAGCACAAAAAGCCTTTTGTCCTTATGGTGAATAAGAGGAAAGGGAAAGTGAAGATATTTAAGCCCAAAGATTCTTTACGACTTTCCAAGAAAAGGAAGATCAAAGGGGAGTCAATAGAATTGGAGGTTGTTTGTTTTGTATGTGGCAAAGAAGGGCCACTGGAAGAAGAACTACACTCAGCCTAAGAAGCAAGGGAAAGCTTAAGGTGCGTTTTTTATCAAATGAAATCTATCCGTTTCTACAAATTGGTTATTAGATATAGATTGTGGTGATCACATATGTATCCAAATACAGGAACCAAGTAGATTCATGAAGATTGATCAAGGGGAGGTAGATCTATGAGTAGATAATGGAGCCAGACTTACTATTGTAGCTGTTGGGGACTACCACTTCATGTTACCAACTAGGATGATCTTGGTGTTAAATGGTTGTTTTTATGTTCCTTCTGTAACCAAAAACATAATTTTTGTATTCATACTAGATATAGAGGGATTTGTTTTCATGTTTGGAAATGAATGTTGCTTCTTTTATAATGATAGCATTTGTTTTGGTAGGAAAAATTTATGCAACGGTCTTTATGTGTTGGATTACACAAACCAAGTAATGACAATCAATGACAAAGATACTTCACATGACTCATACCACACCCAACTTTGGCATCACCGGCTAGGTCATGTAAATGAGAAATGATTGACAAAGTTACATCAAGATGGATATTTATATTCTTTTGAACTAAAACCACTTGGCGTATGTCATGCATGTTTACAAGGAAAAATGACCAAAACCCCATTTGGTGGGAAAGGTGAAAGGGCTAAAGAGATTCTTGAATTGGTGTATACCGATGTGTGTGGACCATTTTCAGCTGAAGCAAGGGGTGGGTACTCATACTTCATAACTTTTACTAATGATTATAGTAGATATGGATATATCTACTTAATGAGGTATAAGTCGGATTCCTTTGATAAGTTCAAGGAATATAAGAATGAAGTTGAGAACCATCTTGGTAAGAAGATTAAGAAACTCCACTCAGACCAAGGTGGGGAATAACTTAATCAGGACTTCATTGATTACTTACAAGAGTTTTGGATCCTATCCCAACTCACTCCTCCTTACACACCTCGATGGAATGATGTATGTGAAAGGAGGAACCACACCTTGTTGGACATGGTGAGATCAATGATGAGTCATGCAAGTCTTCCATTATCCTTTTGGGGGTATGTGTTACAAACAGCGGCACACATACTAAACCAAGTACCAACTAAATCGATAAATGGAATTCCATATGAGTCCTTTAGTGAAAGAAAATCCATGTTATTGAATTTACATGTGTGGGGTAGCGAAGTGTTTGTTAAGGCCTCTTCAGGTAGTAAAATCGCACCCCGAGGCACAAAGTGTACCTTTATAGGATACCCCAAGGAAACAAGGGGATATTACCTATACAACTCTTCAAACAAAAAGGTTAGAGTGGCCAGACATGCCATATTCCTTGAGAGGGAGCACATCTCCAAAAGAGATAGTGGGAGAAAGATTGACTTTGATGAAGTCAAGACTCAAGGTACACAAGAGTTGGTACAAGAATAGATTCCACAAAGCCCCATGGAAGAAGAATTTGTTCCAGAGAAATAAGTATTGTGTAGGAGTATAAGAGAGGTTAGAGAACCATAACGGTACAGTTTTATAGGTATCGAGGATGGTGACTCATTATTAGTTGATAATAATGATCATCTAACCTACAAGGAAGCAGTAAGTGGCATAGACATTGCCAAGTGGAAAGAAGACATGAATTTTGAAATGGATTCCATGTACCAAAACCAAGTCTGGATTTTGGTATATCCTCCAGTTGATGTAAAGCTTATTGGTTGAAAATGGGTATTCAATAAGAAACTGGACATGAAAGGACAAGTCAGTACCTATAAGGCATGACTAGTTACAAAAGGGTTTAAACAGTGTCGAGGAATTGACTATGATGAAACCTTTTCACCAGTTGCAATGCTGAAATCCATAAGAATTCTACTTGTCATTGCGGCTTACCATGATTATGAGATTTGGAAAATGGATGTCAAAACAACATTCCTTAACAGGAACCTTCAGGATGATGTCTACATGACACAACCTGAAGGGTTTGTAACTCCAAAGGATGCCAATAAGGTATTCAAGTTGCAGAAATCCATTTATGGATTAAAGAAAGCATTCAGGTCATTGAACATTCATTTTTATGAAGCCATAAAAGAATTTGGTTTTATCAAGAATAAATGTGAGCCTTGTGTCTACAAATGGTTTATTGGGAGTTTAGTTGTTTTCCTAATAGTATATGTTGATGACATATTACTTATTGGAAATGAGATACCAGTATTACAGTATTTTAAGGAATGGTTAAATCAATGCTTCTCCGTGAAGGATTTGGGTGAGATAGTGTATATTCTTGGGATCAAGATCCATTGTGATAGATCCAATAGATTTCATGGCCTAAGTCAAAGTACATACATTGATAAGATACTGAAGAGATTCAGTATGGAACAATCCAAGAGGGTATTGTTTCCAGCATCACATGACATTCATCTTTCCAAGAAAATGTGTCCTCAAACACATGAGGAAAGAAATATAATGGCAAGGACTCCATACGTATCAGCGATTGGGTCATTCATGTATGCCATGATATGTACTAGGTTGGATGTCTCATATGCATTGAGTGCGGTAGGCAGATATCAAGCTGAACCAGGTGACCACCATTAGATGACAGTCAAGACTATCCTAAAGTATCTAAGGCGTACTAAGGAGATGTTCCTGGTTTATGGAGGAGGTGAGAAACTAGTCATCATTGGATATGCAGATGATAGTTTTCAGATTGATCAAGATGACATGAAGTCGCAAACGAGATACATCTTCACTGTAAATGGAGGTGCAGTGAGCTGGTAGAGCTCAAAGAAGAGTGTGGTCACAGATTCTATAGTAGATTCTGAGTATATCATAGCTTCTGAGGCAGCTAAAGAAGAAGTTTGGATGCGAAGATTTTTCCAGGAGCTAGATGTGATACCTAGCAGTAAAGATCCATCACATTGTGCTATGATAATATTACAGCGGTGACTCTTGCAAAAGAGTCGAGGTCACATCAGCGGACGAAGCACGTACTTCAGAAGTGTCATCTCTTGAGGGATTTTTCTTAGAGAGGTGAAGTTACAGTGAGCAGTATTTCCACAAAAGACAACGTGGCCGACCCCTTGACTAAAGCCTTAACTCAGTAGAAACCTGATCATCATGTGAGGTCTAGCGGACTGAAAGTCATAGGCAGTTGGCTCTAGTCCAAGTGGGAGTTTGTAAGAGTTGGTGTCCAAGAACCAACTAGTTTGACTTTGATTACATGGATATTTAATATATTATTACATATTTTTCATTGTTCTACATGACTATGATGTAATAATGTCTTAGAGTATTTGTTGCATTGATAAGGTCATGGTAGTTCTCCGCTATGATGAGAACCTTGAAATGCTATAACAATATTCTTAAATATAGTTCTATGGTTGGATGACATACTATGATGGGACACATAGCATGCATACCATCAGGTGTGAGTACTCGTGAGCAGATGAGACTTCCTCGCATGAAGTTTGTACTTGGTAATCTACAAGATAAGAGATTATGAGAACATACCTGCTAGTAGGAATTCCGAAATTTTTAGTGTCGTCAGATATTTCTATCTGTGAGCATGTGTAATGATCCTTAGATTTTAAGATTATCATTAATACGTATCACGACTCGCGCACTTTGATTTTCTGATGAAAACTGTCACGCAGGCAATAGGTGGGAAATAGGGTATGTTGGGTGCTTCACGAGTGGCATGTTATTAATGGATAAGTCAAGGAAGGATTCGTCCTTTCCATTTACGGAAGTTGATATCTCGTCCCTTTTATTGAAATAGAACCATGACGTGAAATTTCATGGTCATGGTGTAACGATGAGTTTATTTCAGGTAGTCAAAGAACGACGTATCAAGCATAAAAGTTGATGACACTACATGAAACCTTCTTGATGAGATATTGCGACAAAGGGATTATATTACACAGTCAGTGTTCATATGTGGATGTCGTTGTTGCGACTTTACGTTCTTTCTCTTGGGTTCTTTGACCCGTTTCTAGACAGTACTCTTGGACTTTAGGCTGGCCTGCCTAATGCCAATGAGAAAGAATCCTAGAGGGTCACACACTAAGTGTTTTGGGTGGTCTCGGTTAAATTCTATTTGAATTTAATTAATGAAATAAATATTATTTTCAAGACCGTGGAATAATTTTATTCAAGTTAAAATGATCGCATAAATTAAATAAAATATAATTATTTATTTTATTGAACATTTAATAAATATTTATTTAATAGTTTGTAAATAAAATATTTATTTAAGAGAATAAACTATTTATTTATTTATTTGGGTGTTTAATAAATAGAAGTGGAGTTTGAGAAGACCAAGGTCGGTCCGGTAGTAAAATAATTATTTGCAAGACGGTAAATAATTATTTAACAAGTTGGAACAAGTTAAAATAATAATGACGCTGCTATTATTTTGTGATGCAGAATTTTATTTTATAATTTCGTTTTGCGCAAGTTGGTGCACCATGAATAATGACGCAGTATTATTATTATGAGCATGAGTTTTCTCTATGTTCATGAATGTATTTAATTGTTGTTATGCAATTAAATATTGTAATTGGAATTTCATGTATATAAATAGACAAGTAGGCACATTGTGCCATACACAACACCACACAACTGGTGAATTGAGAATTGTTGAGCCAAAAAAATTATCTCTTGAATCCTCTTCTCTCCCCTCTCAAGAACAAAATACGTTCTTCAAGGTCGAAGAACAAGCGATCAAGAACGACAGACACAAGACACTCGATTCGCCATGCTAGCACCCGGAGAATGAGAGTGATGTCGATCAGAGGCCATCGGAACACGTGTGGATCACCGCTAGAGGGATTCTAGTTTGGATCCTTACAAGCGCAACAAGATAATCTGAAAGGGTCATTCCGGACGATCAACATCATCAACGAATAAAAATACTAAAGATCTAGGTATTATTTTTCTTTATGAAATTAATTAAATTAATTATAAACATGATGTGAGTGATCATCTCTAAAGGTTTCAGGCCCCTTTTTTCTTTATCTAAATATTTTATTATATTCTGTGGAGACTGATGTTCATCGTCGTATTGATCCCGGAATAATCGTTGATCATGGTAAAAATCAAAGTTGGGTATCATCCCAACCACGCTTCCACTGCGCCCGGAACCTTCATGTTTGAGGTCATGTGACACTCAAGTCCAATTACTTTAGATGAATAGGGCTAGAGACGCCACACTCAGTATACTGCAAAGTTCTTACAAAGGTTTTATATTGAAAAATTGCAACCATTAAGTACATCAATGATTTAATGATCTCTTGATCAAGAGAAGATCCTTTTAGACAATGAGATGATAATGAAGAACTTGTTGGTTTTGGAGTATCATATTTGAGTGTTATAGGAGCACTAAAGTACCTTGAAAATAATACAGGGCTAGATATATCATTTTCTATGAATTTATTTGTTATATACAGTTCTTCTACTCGTCAACATTGGGATGATATCGAATACATATTAAGATACCTTTAAAGATCAGTTGACTAATGATTGTTTTATTCTAAATGTTTAGAACCAAAGTTAGTTGGTTATACCAATGTTGGATATTTGTATGATCTACATAAAGTTGGATCTCGAACTGGATATTTGTTCACATGTGGTAGAACTGACATTCCATGGCATGCTACAAAACAAACCATTTTTTTAACTTTCCTCCAATCATGTTGTATTGTTTGTGATTCATGAAGTAAGTCGGGAATGTGTTTGGTTGAGATCATTTATTTATCATACCAGAAATAATTATGGATTAAATATGAGTAATGATAATTCCACAATATTATATGAGGTAAACGTGTCTTGTATAGCGCAATTAAAGGTTGAGTATATCAAAGAGATTGAACAAAACACATCCCACAAAAATTCTTTTTCACCTATGAACTTCAAAAGAATGGTATGATTGATATCCATCAATTATATATTTTGATAATCTTGCGAATTTGTTCACAAAGACATTACTAACGGAAACTTTTGAGAAATTTATTTAAAAAACTGGGATGCGAAGACTGAAAAGTCTTGTGATTTTATGAGGAGGGGTTGAGAATGGTGCACTCTTCCCTTCATCAAAATTTTCTCATTGGGTTTTCCTGATAAAGTTTTTAATGTGCCATCATGACATGAAATTCAATCACTTTGGTTTCACTTGTTTTTTCCTGTCGGGTTTTTTAAGAGAAGATTAAATAAGATTCAATGAAAGTATGACATCCAGGAAGTGTTATGAAATATTTTTTAATATGTGGACATCTTAATGATGATGATGATTCCTCATTTCCCAACACAACCCTTCACATGGCCACCCTTCAATATCTCCAATCTCAAGTACCCTATGTATATATGAAAATATGTTAATGAAAATGAAAACTTTTAACCCTTTATATTTTTTTCTCTCATTTTCTTATTTACCTCTTTTACATTGTCATTTTTATTTGTTGTCACCGCCCTCAATATTCAACACCAATCAACCACGCATTTTGAGTTTCACACAATATATTACATCAGTCAGAGGAGGGGGGAATAAACAAATGAAAGCCTACCTAATTGCATGCGGGAATGCTAGTAATTGAGACCTCTCAAACACCGTTACATGAGGTAATATACTTTTTAATTTCCTTTTGTATCATTCATATTACATTAATTTTCAAAGATCGGTTACAACTGCAAAAGACGCACACTAGGTGACCCGTTGACTTAACCCCGCGACCATGCTCCAAACCCCTACCCTCCCTCACCCTCGGGTCACATATTACTTTAATTTTGAATATATTAATTCTACTTAATACCTTTTCATGTGACAAATTCTTCAACCCTAACCATTTGGTTACAGGCCTCCGCCCAAGCTAACAAAGCGATGTCATTTTCCTTTCGCATCCTGCGTCGCAGCTTCTGCACCTCCCAGCCTTCCTCGTTGAGTGGCAGCGGGACGGCTGGTTCTCGCACGTCCCTGGCGAGGAAAATCTACCAGGAGCGCAATCTCAGACAAGTGGTCGAGCTGTTCAAGAAAGCTTCCGAGGCTGATCGATTCCGAACAACCACCACCATATACGACGACACGGTTAGACGGCTCGCCACGGCGAAGCGCTTCACATGGATCGAGGAGATCCTCGAAGACCAGAAGAAGTACAAAAACTTCTCTAAGGAAAGCTTCGCCGTTCGCCTAATCGTTCTCTATGGGAAATCCGGCATGTTCGAACAAGCACTCAAGACGTTCGACGGAATGCCTGAACGAAATTGCGAACGCACGGTGCTCTCCTTCAACGCCCTCCTCGGTGCGTGTGTCGAGTCGAAGAAGTTCGACCGGCTCCAGGAGATATTTCGCGAAATACCACAGAGACTCTCTTTCAGCCCGGATGAGTTTTCATATTCCATCCTCATGAAAGGATTCTGCGAGATGGGTTCGTTTGATCTGGCCATATCGGCGCTCGAAGACATGAAGAACAATCGCCGGGCACCCAACGTAGTCAATTATAACACTCTTCTATCTTACTTATATGGAAACGGCCGTTTTTCGGATGGGGAGAAGATATGGGCTCAAATGAAGGCGGCTGGAGTCGTCCCCAATTTCAGAACCTACAAAACCAGGTTAACTGGCTTGGCTACGGAGAAAAAAATGTCTGAAGCTGTGGACTTTGTAGATGCAATGAGGCTCAGGGGAGTGAAACCGGAGCTTTCTACCTTCAATACCTTGATCAAAGGGTTTTGTGCTGATGGGAACCTGGAGGAAGCCAAGGCGTGGTTTCACAAAATAAGGGCGAGCGGTCTCGCCCCAGACGATAAAACGTACGCCGAATTAATTCCGGTTTGCTGTGAGAAGGGTAACTTTGATTTGGCCTTGGAGCTCTGTGAGTGTGTGCATCGCCAGCTCCGCTCTTCTGCTCGTCCGTTATTACAGCGCGTCGTAAATGGATTGTTCGAGAGATCAAAAGTTGCTGAAGCGAGGAAGCTGGTGGAGATGGTGGGGTCAAGCGATTCCTGCCGATTCCTGCTGAAAATGCCATCTGGCTTTTAGGGCAACTCTTCATCTTGTCATCATAAGCTGTTGAACCGTAAGTCGCACATCCCTTCTTTCATATGCTAACTTAGGCAAGCTGCCATTAGAGATTGTTCCTTGTTCTCCTGCCTTGGTGGTGTTGGTTGTACTTGCAGAACCATCACCAGCCTTGACGCAGGAAGTAAAGTATCTTGTGTTGAACTCATCTCATTATTAAATGTGTGAGCTGCTCAGATTTATTTATTGAACTGTTTCTCAACATGCCCATGCGATGAAATGTTAGTGTTTCTCATCATGCGTATGTTCTTCAATCCTTTGGATGAAATCCATAATGATTGAATTTAAATGCTAGTTATTTAATGGAAATTCATCATGTCCTGTTCCTAAACCTGATCTATGAATCATTTTTGAACTTGCGTACAATGAAACAACATGCATATGCACACACGAGGCTGCCCACACGGTATGCACATTTAGGTGGTGAACATAACGCCAGTTGAATTTCTCTAATTGCTCAGACACTCCATCGTGAAAGTTTATATGATGTATACCTGTGTAGTGGTCCATAAATGACTATCTTGTGAAATCCCACCTCAAAGGAATGAAATAATTAGGATAATAAAAATATATTAGCCAACATAACCAAATACCCAATATCCAATATCTAACGATTCTTCAAACCTAGCACATCAGATTGTCAATGCAAAGGAAATGTTCTCAAGGTCTCTCCTACCCTGCTTATGGATTAAAATAGCCAGGTTTACTTCACTCGAAATGTAATACCTAAGATTGTCGAGTAAACATTACATCCCTTACTATTATCCAATGCACATCTTATTATTTTCTCATTAAAATAGAAATGATTCGTTCTTATATTTAAAATGAGAATTTATAAAGTTTAGAATTTGATTTTGATTAAATGAATATCATTTTTGAGTTCCTAGGTCGAATTTAGGTTAAGGTGAATTTTTATGATTTTTTTTGAATAGATAGTTTTTGAGTGAATAGTAAAAAATGTCATTTTTTTGGTTAAATTGTCATTTATTTTCTTTCCCATTATGTTTTGGATTTGGTTTTATAGTAACATAAGATCTTTTTTATTAAACCTAATCCATATGAATTAGCATTATATTTAATTTTGATGTATTATTATTTTTATGCTTAAAAATACATTTTTCTAAAGGAAACTTTGATGTTGTTGTGTTTTGCGCATTTATATTAAAATTAATTTATGTTACTTCTACAAATTGAATCTTGAAAAATGGATCACATATTTGGAATCAGAAGGTTCAAATTTAGTAATGAGATCAATTTTATTTTTGATCATTATGAATAGTAACCATAGTAAAAATATTATCACATCGATAAAAGGGTTAAACGAGTTAACTAAGGTTAAAAGTTTGTGATAATGTTACAAAATGCCATCTGAATTCTTATTGGATGAGAGATTTTTTGACTCTTATCACTTTAGTTTCGAAATGGAATTGTTCAAGTGCCACATATCCATGAGTAAAACACTTATAATATTTAATAGTTAAAAATAATTACTATCGCGCCACTCACCTCACTTATAAAAAGATATCATATTCTCTCTTTTTAACATCATTTAAGCCCTTTAGATTGATCAAACTATGTTCAAATATCTTCCCAACTCCCTCCTTATGTTCTTAAGGCCCTGGTCTCACTAAATGACCACTTCAAGAAGGCTAAAGATGTAAGACAAATAAGGTTACCAAAAGAAGTATTTGTTCTTATCGAACGTTTTCAAGTTCCTTTCTTCTCCAACCTCATCCAAATCTTCAATAACCATCTTAACATAATTACATCAGTATATTCACCATACTGAGATGTTGTTATGTTAATAGTACATCTATTTTGTACATCATTTCCATCCTATGAAAAAATGAAAACATCGCTTGTACGTACGTACAACCTACAATCTCTATGTAGCGGCGTAATTCGTTTTTCATCAACACTATACTTGGATGGTTATAAAGTTGGAACTAATGAATATATATGATATTTATGATATAATTATGATTATGGAAATATAAGATATCATCTACCTTCTTACCATTCCATCCGTTAGAGAATGAAACCGTTATTCGTGCATATGTGTGAACTACTACCTTCACAAAGTGATGCAATTTGTTTTTTTATTACCACTATGCACGACTGATTCTAAAATTGTATATAACGAGCAAAAATTACATTCATGACATTATCAACATTCTAGATATGATGAATGCATTTTATAACACCTTTAACCATAGTCAATATATGAAAATATTTTTTTGAGAAATTGGCGGAACAACCTTAAGTGGTTAACGCCAACAAGAACTATTCAATGAATGAATATCAAATGATTATAAAATGACTTTAACAAATGAAATATAGATGACAAATGTAGCATCCCACCTATCCTCATTGGCTTGAGAAGGCGGAAGAACGTTACTTGGTCTTAAACAACATTCCCAAAACGCCAAAGTCTGACAATAAATGTCGAAGAACTTCAATAAATGTGGGGGATGATTTTCCCTTTAAGAATAAAACAACTAAACCAAACACACCATAACTAAAATTTCTGCATGATGCATGATAACAATGTAAACTAACTCAAAGTAATATCATTGATATCAAAACCAAAGCATAACAAAGCTACACAACAGAAGACTACAAAACAACCAAGTACCCAACGAAAGACTATAAAGCCAACAAAACTCAAAGAACCACTCCAAAGCTCCAACCTGCTCCATGTTCCACTCCACAAAACAGCCCAAGTATCACTAAGCATCGCTAGATAGAACATCTGTAAAAAAATGTCAAAGTGTCAAAGCATGGGTGAGTAATGAAACCCAGTAGGTTTTCCCCAAATGACTTCTCTACTCACACGACTAAGATAGAACATGTTAGCACATTTATATAAAAGAAGTTTTAAAAACAGTTTATATCATAATACAAAGAAGTGCCATAGCTAAGTAGTTTTCACAAAACCATATCAAGTTTCAAGAAAAGCAACCAAACAATGTTCTAAAACCATTTCACAAATTTCATTTTGGCATAAATCATTCTGTTTCACATATCCACACATCCAACCATGCATGTAACCTGGACCTCCATATACTCACGAGTGGTGAGTCATCCTTTCACTAAGCCTTCACTTAGTGAATCATTTGACAGAAGAGAGCCCTGACCCTTATCCATCCCACTAATGATGGGTGATACTCCTTACCCTTATCCGTTCTGAATGCACATGAGCACACACAACCATTATGCCAAAAACCAATGTCAAAACAACCAAAACAACCATTTTAATAAAACTGTACTTTTATTGAAAACCTTTCAAACAAACCATTTCAATAAAACCAACCCTTTTATTGAAAACAATTTTCCATGCAACAAAACCAAACAATCATTTTAAAATCAAGTTACCAATTTCACTTTCCACAAATTGTCCAATTTCCACTATTCTATAAACCGTCACTAAAGAGGGTTTTCAACAAGCAATTCACATCAATTTCACAACCAATTTTAAGCAAAACAATTAATTTGAAACTAAGCCTTCATATTCTAAATAGAGGAGTTGAGAGTGAAGCCACCTACCTCGAAAATTTGGCGAAAATGATAAATGCCACGAAAAACGTCTACGAAACTAGGTTAAATCTCTAAAAACCCATCTTAGATCTCTTCCCCTAACCCCAACAAAGCCAAATCCAATCATATTTGGCATCAACAACTTTAGATCTATCCACAGTGGACGTAGATCTAAGAAATCGGGAGAGAGAGAGAGAAGCAGATCTAAGGAAAACAACCAAGAACAACCAAGAACGATGACTTACTGCAAGAATCCGACTTCAAAACACCAAGAGAAGCCTTCAGATCATTTCCAAATTGACGAGAGAAACTTCCTTAGCCTTTGGGAAGAGAGAAACTTGAGTTAGGGTCGCATAAGAGGAAAAACGAGGGAGTTAGATATCAAAACGTGTGAGATCCACAATTTTAGGATCTCACTTTTAATCCGTGCATGGTTAGTTGCACAATTAGTCAAACCATGCGCTAATCGTGCACCGACTTCTGTCCCAAGCAAGAACCTCGCACGGTTGGCTCACACGGTTTCCAAACTGTGCGACAACCGTGCCAAAGCCCACTGTCTTAAGAAGCACGATTTCTCCTAGGTTGCCGCACGATTTGGAAAAATTGTGCACCACCCGTGCGCCACCCGTGCACCTTCTCCTTAGCCTCTATCTCATTGTGCATGATTTCCTGTAGGTGTTGCACGATTTCCCCAAACCATGCACCTATAGAAAAGCCCTCAAAACACTCCAAAAGGTTCCCAAACTCTCCCAAACTTCACCCATATACTTTACAAACTTAAAAAGCATAAAAAATGGTTACTTACTTGAAATAAGGGGTGCTACATTCTCCCCACCATTGACCTTTCCGTCCTTAGAAAGTAGAAAACCATCATTGCGCTGAAAGAGTTTTGGTCATTGATCTTTCATTTCTTAGGTTCCCAAGTCTCTTCCTGAATCTGATCATGTTGCCACAAAATCCACACTAGATCGATACTTTTTCCATGCAAGAATTTCTCTTGCCTATCCATAATCTGCACCGACATGTGCACCAATGAAGCATCCGGCTCTGGGTCAACGTGATCCCATCTGATCACATGGTCAGGATCAGGCCGATACCTTTTCAACTGAGATACACGAAACACATTATGCACCGCACTGAACCGTGGTGATAATACCAACTGATATGCCACCGCTCCAACCCATTCAAGTATCTCAAAAGGGCCTATGTATCTAGGATATAACTTTACCTGATTCCTGAAACGTCGATGTCCAAGCCTTAGAGAGATCTTCAAGAACACATGATCACTCACCTCGAACGATAACGACCATCGATGATGATCCGCATACGATTTCTGATGACTTCGAGCCGTCTCTATTCGTTTCTTGATCAACTGAATCTTCTCCGTTGTTTCTTGGACAAACCTCAGTCCAACCAGTGAATTCTCACCTATTTCCACCCAACAAAGTGGAGAACGACATGGACACCTATAAAATGCTTCAAACAGAGCTATATATATCGAGGCTTGATAACTGTTGTTATATGAGAAATCCACCAACAACATGTGCTCTTCCCATGAGCCACCAAAATCCATTACACAAGCCCGCAACATGTCTTGTAACTTTTGTATCGTCCTTTCGGATTGCCCATCCGTCTGAGGATGATACACCGTACTCATAGTCACCCGAGTCCCTAGGGCTTTCTGTTAGGATTTCTTGAAACGAGATGTAAATCTCAGATCTCTATATGACACTATTGAAACTGGTATGTCATGCCTCTTTACCACTTCTCGGATATAGATTTTTGACAAGTCCTACACCGCCTGAGATTCACGAATAGGAATGAAATGAGCCGACTTTGTGAGTCGATCCACTATCACCCATATGACATCGTGTTTTCAAACCATTCTTGGGAGACTCATTATAAAATCCATAGCTATCTGATCCCATTTCCACATTGGAATAGGTAAAGACTGCAACATACATGCTGGTCGTTAATGCTCTGCCTTAACTTGCTGACAAATTAAGCATCTTGAAACAAACTCAGCAACCTTCCTTTTCATACCGACCCACCAAAACCGTGCTTTCAACGCCTTATACATTTTCTATATTCCTAGATGAACAACCCATCTTGAATGGTGGTAAACATGAAAAAATTATTCCTGAAAATCCATAGGTACAACCATCCGATTTCTGAACCACAACACTGAACTCTTAATCCAGCCTCCATCCCTCAATGATCTCCCCACCATTGAGTTTTGATCTCATAGCCACATATTCTGCATTAGATGTTTGTGCCTGTTCAACTATCCTCACCAAACCAGGAACTAACAAAACTGGAAAGAAAACCCCAACTTCACCTCGGTCTTCACATTCCAAGTGCATGTCAGCTTGGACCGACATCAACTGTCACTCATCTGAAGATTCTTTTTCCAACTGAGCATATGACTTTATGCTTAATGCATCTGCCACTGTATTGCATTTACCCGATGTATACATTAAGTCAAAAGTCAAACATTTGAAGATACTTCATCCATCTTATTTGTCTTAGGTTTATGTCCCGTTGTGATAAAATATGTTTCAAGATCTTATGACCTGTTAACACATTAAACTTCTTACTGAAGAGATAATGACGCCAAGTCTTCAAAGCATGGACTATAACAACGAGCTCCAAATCGTGTATTGGGTAGTTCTTCTCATGCACCTGTAACTGCCTTGAGCCATAAACAACAACATGATCTCCTTGCATGAGAACACACCCTAACCCAGATCCTGAAGCATCACAATACACCACGTACCCTTGTCTCGATTTTGGAAAAATCAAGATTGGTGCTGATGTAAGACAAATTTTAAGCTCTTGAAATGACATCTGACATCCATCATTCCATTGGAATGGAACATTCTTCCTTGTTTGAACTGTCATATATGAAGCTAGTGGTGAGAAATCATGAACAAAGCGTCGGTAATAACTAACTAGACTGAGGAAACTCTGTATCTCAAAGACATTCTTTGGCGGTTGCCAAGAGAGAACAACCTCTATCTTTTCTAGATCCACAAAAACACCTCTTTTAGAGATTACATGGCCAAGGAAACGTACCTCTTATATCCAAAAAGTGCACTTTGATAATTTGACATACAACCGATGATCCCTCAAGATTCCCAACACTGTCGCCAAGTGTTGCTCATGCTGAGCCCTTATCCTTGAATACACTAATATATCATCCACAAACACCACCACAAAAGAATCAAGATACTTTTGAAATATCCGATTCATCAATTCTATAAAGACTGCTGGTGCATTCATAAGGCCGAAAGACATTACCACATATTCGTAATGACCATAGCTGCTCCTAAAAGCTGTTTTCGAAATATCCTCCTTTCGAACTTGTAGTTGGTGTTATCTTGATCGCAAGACGATTTTGGAGAACCACTGAGCTCCCCTCAATTGATCGAACAGATCATTAATGCGTGGAAGTGAATACTCGTTATTTATCTTAACTTGGTTAAGCTTACGATAATTCACACACAACCGAAGTGTTTCATCCGCTTTTTTGACAAACAAGACTGGTGCTGCCCACAGAGACGTGCTCGACCGAATGAACCCTTTTCTTTCTAGCTCTTCCAACTGCACTTTCAATTCCATTAATTCTGTTGGTTCCATATAATAAGATGGAAGAGAAATAGGACTGGTCCTAAGAAGGAGATCAACCGTAAACTACACTTCTCTCATAGGTTGAAACCCTGATATTTTTTTGGGAAACACATATGGAAACTAATCAATGACTACTAGAAAACTGCTACTCTTGATCTCTTCCATCGATGCCAAAGTCAAAGCTGTCATCTGGTATGAAATCGTTCCAACTGATGGTGCCAACAAGCCTGTTGCACCCGCCTTTACACTCTGGTCTCCTCGAAAGAGATGCTCAACACCATCTTTAATTGTGAAACCGACCTTTATGGTATAACAGTCGATGTGAGCCTTGAAAGTTGTCAACCATTCCATACCCAGGATTGTATTATAGACATCCATCTCAAGCACATAAAAATATCATTTCAGCTTGGCTCCATCAACAGTTATAGAACATGCTCTAGACACAAAGGCTCGACATTCTCTTTGACTCAGAGGAGTTTGAAGTTTTATCAAAGAATACATCATCTCAACTTTTAAACTCAGCAAATCAACAGAACGAGAAACAATAAAGGAATGAGATGCACCCCTATCAAACAAAGCTTGCATAAGGGTATAATTCAAAAGAATTGTACCTCGCACAATAGATAGTCCAAACTGATCATTCACAATAACCTGCTCAGCTCCAAATAATTGTTTGCTCGCCGCACTTTGTTCTCTATTGACCTGTTGAGATTGCACTGCCTGGGGAGTCATGGTATTCCTTGAATTACCATGGCTAGCTTTATTCTGCTGACAAGAGGTATTCTACTGCCCTCATCCCGTCAAAGCATATAACGTCTGCGACACCTGAGAAGTGTTCCGAACACCCGACCTTGGAGCATTGCGACAATAGCGCTGAAGATGCCCCATCTAATTGCAGTTGTGGCATGCTCTAGGTTGTGCCATGCTCTAGGATGTGTCGTACACTCTCTCTTTATGTGGTCAAGCGAACCACATTGGAAACATCCCGCTTTGCTCTTGGGTCGTGGAGGAAGATTCATCGATCTGACCATCTGATTTTGATTCATGCTCCCACCTTGGAAATAGGTGTCCCTCTTGGGTCGTGGAGGAAGATTCATCGATCTAGCCGTCTGATTTTGATTCATGCTCCCACCTTGGAAATAGGTGTCCCTTTTCTGCTTGCTCCCAACATTAGAGTTCTCACTGTTTCCCATAGGTATCAACATACTTTCTCCTCCCGTAGCTCATGAACTGTCCCTTTCAGCTACCATCACTCAATTAACTATCTCTGTATAATCCGTTATACATAGCACATCAATCTTCGAGCGAATCTCTTGCCTCAACCCCGATTCAAAGATGTGTGCCTTCAAGGACGCACTAGCATCAACTTCGAGTGCAAAACGCGGTAAATTCATGAATTTATCCACATACTCCGTGAGAGAAAGTTTTTCCTGCTTCAAGATGAAGAAATCCACCATTCTTTGAATTCTGAATGTATGAGGATATAATTATTTGTTAAACAATTCTTCAAAATCCTTCCATGCAAGGTCATGGTCTAATTTAGCATGAACAGCTAAATCCCACAACTGGCGTGCAAGATCTTCCAACATATACATTTCCATATTGACTTTCAACTCTGCTGGTGTGCTGATGAAATTGAAGATACGATTCATCCTATTTAGCCACACTTCCACCTTTTCTGGTTCAGAATCACCCCAAAAGATGGGTGGATTATGCTTCTAGAATTGGATGGAATGATCAACTTGCCTTGGTTCATCTCTCATGTTCCCACTATCCACAACCTGAAACACTTGGACAATACTCTGAACCAGCTGTTGGTTCATCTGTGACTCAGGTGCAACCACATTTTTAGCAGCTTCTTCCGGTTAGTTTCTACGATGCCTACCAGGTACCATTTTCTATAAAAACAACAAACGTCATAAGTCTCACTCTCTATCAACTGAAGGCTTAGTAATTCAAATTCTACCACATCACAATTATCACAACATTGCTTTCCAAAATCAACATTTTCCACATTTAACCATTTTTGAAAAATCTCTACTTGCTTTTGAAAATCAAACCATTTTCAAAATACCATAATGATGCTCTTTTTCAAAATCTTGCATTTGAAAAAAGTTTTAACATTTTTTCAAAAATCAACAAATTGCATCAAATCATTGCTCAAAATGAGATATGCACTCCTAGTGAGAAGTCATTTCTATAATGCATTTCATGCTCTTCTTATTGGCTAAACTCATGATAATGAGATTCCAAATCCTATAAGTGTCTCCAAAACACTTATGTACTCAAATCTCTCGTAACTTGAAGTTCAATATAAAAAAGTTAGCTACATTTTTTTATGCTCTACATTTCAAGTCCCGATGATCCTACTCCTTTTCTAACAAAAGGGTTCCGGTGACAGCACATACACACCGCCTTAACATGGTCGTCGGGTCCTGGCCCACCAGGTACCACCAGTTGCCCCGCAGACACGTGGTCCCCACCCTAGGGCCCACCCACATGCTCGAACGTGTCATCTGACTAATGACATTCCCCATAGGCCAACACATGTCTTTTCTAGTGTGCTTTTGTCCTCACTCACACATGCCCTGAGAAACTTCCCAAGAGGTCACCCATCCTGATCACTACTCCAGGACAAGCACACTTAAGTGTGAAGTTCTAATTAGGTAGGCTCCCGAAAAAGAAGGTTCACTTTGTTGACATGAGTCATATCATTTAGTCATTTAACCATGTATCATTATGAGGTGTTACATTCACCCCCCCTAGAGCACAACGTCCTCGTTGTGGACCCTACATCTCAACCCAGGTAGTGCATTGCACTTAAGGATGGGTTCCTCACTCACACATATCCTGAAAAACTTCCCAGAAGGTCATCCATTCTGATCACTACTCCAGGCCAAACACACTTAACTGTGAAGTTCTAATTAGGTAGGCTCCCTAAAAGGAAGATGCACTTTGTTGACATGAGTCATATCATTTAGTCATTTAACCATGTATCATTTTGGGATGTTACATTCACCCCCCTTTAGAGCACAACGTCCTTATTGTGGACCCTACATCTCAACCTAGGCAGTGCACCACACTTAAGGATGAGTTCCTCCTCTGATACCAAATGTAACAACTAGGTCCCGATGACAACACAAACACCCCGCCTTAACATGGCTATCGGGTCCTGGCCCGCCAGGTACCACCAGTTGCCCCAAAGACATGTGGTCCCCTCCCTGGGGCCCACCCACATGCCCGAACGGGTCATCTGACTAATGATAGTCTCCATAGGCTAACGCATGTCATTTCTAGTGCGCTTTTGTCCTCATTCACACATACCCTGAGGAACTTCCCAGAAGGTCACCCATTCTGATCACTACTTCAGACCAAACACATTTAACTGTGAAGTTCTAATTAGGTAGGCTCCCAAAAAGGAAGGTGGACTTTGTTGACATGAGTCATATCATTTAGTCATTTAACCATGTATCATTTTGGGGTGTTACATTCACCCCCACTTTAGAGCACAACGTCCTCATTGTGGACCCTACATCTCAACCCAGGCAGTGCATCACATTTAAGGATGAGTTCCTCCTCTGATACCAAATGTAACAACTGGGTCCCAGTGACAGCACAAACACTCCGCCTTAACATGGTCGTCGGGTCCTGGCCCGCCAAGTACCACCAGTTGCCCCGCAGACATGTGGTCCCCACCCTGGGGCCCACCCACATGCCTGAACGGGTCATCTGACTAATGACAGTCCCCACGGGCCAACACATGTCCTTTCTAGTGTGTTTTTGTCTTCACTCACACGCACCCTGAGAAACTTCCCAGAAGGCCACCTATCATGATCACTACTCCAGGCCAAACACGCTTAACTGTGGAGTTATAATCAGGTAGACTCCCGAAAAGGAAAGTGCACCTTGTTGACATGAGTCATATCATTTAGTCATTTAACCCTGTATCATTCTGGGGTGTTACACCTTTCTATCAACCCGACACAAGGAATAAACCAAAATGAATTTCAACTCCAAGATCAACATAATTGAAGATCACTTGTTCCACAAGGAATTAGGAATGACCAAGTCTGATACCACTTGTAACGTCTCGCCCCTCCTCATTGGCTTGAGATGGCGGGAGGACGTTAATTTGCCTTAAATGGCATCCCCTAGATGCCGAAAGATGACAATAAATACCGAAATATTTCAATACACATGGTGGACGATTTTCCATTTAAGAATAAAACTAAACCAACCACACCATAAATTTATACATGATGCATGATAACAATGTAAACTAACTCAAAGTAATCCCATTGATATCAAAACCAAACCATAACAAAGTACCACAGTGGAAGACTACAAAACAACTATGTACTCAACGGAAGATTACAAAGCCAACAAAACTCAAAGACAACCACCACTCCAAAGCTCCAACCTGCTCTATGCTTCACTCCACAAAACAACCCAAGTATCACTAAGCACCGCTAGAGAAGTGTGATACTTTAACTTTTTCCATGTCTCGATATACAACATCTGCAAAAGCACCAAAGTGCCAAAGTAAGGGGCGAGTAATGAAACTCAGTAGGTTTTCCCCAAATGAATTTCCTACTCACACGACTAGGATATAACATGTTAGCACATTTATATAAAACATTTTATATAAAACATTTTCTAAAAACAATTTATATCTGAATACAAACAAGTGCCATAGCCAAACAGTTTTCACAAAACCATATCAAGTTCCAAGGAAAGCAACCAAACAATGTTCTAAAATCATTTCACAAATTTCATTTTAGCATAACCCAATTTGTTCCGCATATCCACACATCTACACATCCACACATCCAACCATGCATGAAACCTGGACCTCTCTATACATGTGAGTGGTGAGTCATCCTTTCACTAAGTCGTCACATAGTGAACCATTTGACGGGGGAGAGCCCTGACCCTTATCCATCCCACAAATGATGGGGGAGACTCCTTACCCATATCCGTCCCGAATGCACATGAACACACACAACCATTATGCCAAAAACCAATGCCAAAACAACCGTTTCAACCATTTCAATAAAACCCTACTTTTATTGAAAAAATTTCAAACAAACCATTTCAATAAAACCAACCCTTTTATTGAAAATTGTTTTTTTTCATGCAACAAAACCATACAATCGTTTTAAAATTATCATTTTAAAATCAAGTTACCAATTTCACTTTCCACAAAAATACTCAATTTCCACAATTCCTTAAACTGTCTCTAAAGAGGGTTTCCAACAAGCAATTCACATCAATTTGACAGCCAATTCCAAGAAAAACAATTATTTTGAAACAAAGACTTCATATTCTAAATAGAGGAGTCGAAAGTGGAACCACCTACCTCAGCAATTTAGTAAAAATGATAAACGACATGAAAAACGTCCATGAAACCGGGTTAAATATCCAAAACCCGTGTTAGATTTCTTCCCCTAACATCAAAAAAGAGAAATCCAATCATATTTGGCATCAACAACCTTAGATCTATCCACAACGAACGTAGATCTAAGAAATCGAGAGAGTGGGAGAAGTAGATCTAAGGAAACCCACCAAGAACAACCAAGAACGATGACTTACCATGAGAATCTGGCTTCAAAACACTAAGAGAAGCCTTCAAATCACCTCCAGATCAATGAGAGAAGCTTCCTTAGCCTTTGGGAAGAGAGAAACTCGAGTTAGGGCTGTATAGGAGGAAAAACGAGGGACGTGCGAGATCCAGAATTTTAGGATCTCACTTTTAACCCATGCACGGTTAGTCACACGATTAGGCAAACCATGCGCAAACAGTGCGCCGACTTCTTCCTCAAGAAGAAACCTCACACGGTTGGCTTGCACGGTTTCCAAACGGTTGTTAGGAAGGGAAAATATGTTTTTGTGATAAACATTAAAACAAATATTTCTTTCACACTGTCTCAAGAAGCACATTTTCTCCTAGGCTGCCGCACGGTTTGGACAAACTGTGCACCACCCATGCGCCTTCTCCTTAGCTTCTGTCTCATTGTGCACATTTTTCTATAGGTGTTGTACGGTTTCTCCAAACCCTACTCAAATCGTGCACTTATAGAAAACCCCAAAAACACTTCAAAAGGTTCCCAAACTCTCCCAAACTTCACCCATATACTTTACAAACTTAAAAAGCATAAGGAAAGTGTCACTTAAAACCAAGGGTGCTACAAAAAAGGTTCTTAAGTATTTAATAAATTTAAATTGATTATTCTGGAGGATATAACGCGTCAGGACAAGCGAAAGTCCGAGGTTTGAGTTTATTCTATAATGTCATTTTTTATTCAGGATTGTTTGCATTTAAATACCCATTGAAATAAATTAGAAGTCGTTACCCTTTTAAACTCAATCTATTTTTTTTCTTTGGTTATCTATGGAGTTTACATGTTTTTCTTTTCATTTTCCTCCCTTTTGTACTTAATACGGTTTAGAACCTTTTTAAGAAAAGATGACCTTATTTCTTCTTTGGTCAAAAAACTTTTTTCTTCCATGTTCATGTTTCTTAAAATATTTTCAATAATATTCATTTTTATGATCAAATGATTATTTAAAGTCATTTTTAACCATATTTGACTTTATTTTTAATGATTATAAGAAAACTTATTGTCGTTTTATGAACGATGTACTTTTGATTTTTTTCCAAAAGTGTGAACGAAATATTTGTTTTAATGTTTATCACACAAACATGTTTTCCCTTCCTAATAACCGTTCTTTGCTTTGAAGCTTTCATTACAAGTTCCCATGATTATTTTCAAAGAAACAAATTTTCTCAATATCATGAATTTTTTTATTTATAATGTTATCAAAAGAGAATGATATTTTTCTCATGTTTTCAAAAAAAGGTTCAAACATTATTTTAAAAGTATATTCATTTATGTCAACATTGTCATAATCCCCTCCCCCAAAGGTACCCCTCCTGGGCTGACAATGAGAGAATAAAGACAATGACGCTCGAAGCCCGCCTCCAATAGGGCACAGGTTGACGACAAGCACTGAGTGGATATCATACACACAAATTAGAGGTATTAATCTCTAAGAAAAACATGAGGAAAGAGAGATAAAAAAAACCACCATACAACTTCTACTCATGATAAAATAAAAGATCCCAACATACATGTAATATCATACAACTGAACAACTGCAAAAGAAAATTGTAAGTACCAAAAGAAAAATCACCGACAACGACCTTGAAGCCCAAACAACTAATGAACAACTTTGTGAGCTAGTAAAGTTCAGCTTGATCAACAAACTGCTCCCACAATCCTAAAAAATAGTTTACATATACATAGCGCGAGCGTAACAAGTATACTAATTATGATCCTCCTTGGATCCTCTTGTGCAAAAGGTAAAAAAACATTATAAGATCCCATCTTTTTTCAGGTACGTTTCTCTTTGAGATTTGGTTGAACCTCTTTTAATTTGGATTTTCCTTCTTTAAACCTTGGTGGTCGAGTCTCTTTTGGGGATAGATAGAATTTGTTGGGGGGGAACGACCTAAAGTTTAGGGATGTATGTTTATTTGAATTAATGGAGTCTGAGTATAAATGTGGTTTAGGTTTTTCCTGCATAAACTGGGCTGAAAGCTATCTGCTGGACACTTTCATATCATGAACATGTTACACGATATGTAATAGTTGTCGAGAAGAAGCCGTGAACTAGTTCAGAGCATGAAAGTTTACACACCGTGAAACTGGTTCATGTCATGAAATGGTCGATCATGGTTATTTTTACCTAAGGTGACGCGTTTTGGGGATATAGAGCATTTTCTGGGAAAATGACCAAAAGATTTGGTATGTATGTTTGAATTAATGGAGTCTGGGTATAAATGTGGTTCAATGTTTTCCCGCATAAACTGGACTGAGAGTTGTTTGATGGACACTTTCATGTCTTGAACACGTTACACAATGTGAAACTGTTTTTGGGCATAAGTCGTGAACAGGTTCAGAGTATGAAAGTTTACACACCGTGAAACTGGTTTACGTCATGGAATGGACGATCGAGGATATTTTTACCCGAGGCGACATGTTTTTTGGCGTATCTTATATTCGATAAATTCACATCGTGAAAGGGTTTCACATCGTGAATATCTCACGATCGATGGTTTTAAACCACATTGTACATATGATTTTATTTCATCTGTCATGCAACTCTATCTCTTGAACCCTAGGGTGACTCCAGTCGATTTTGGAGTTATTCTTTCCCTTTTGGATGTCTTGATCAAGTGTTTGATCCCGGGTGAGTTTCTTCGCTTTGGTTTCCCCCTCTCTTCTGCTTGTTCTCCATTATCGCGGTGTGATCTCTTGACCGTTGTTGAACCTAGGTTTGGTCTTGTGTTATCTAGGGTTTTCCTTGTGATATCATTCGTCTTTATTCCTCATCGTCATTACCTGTTAGAAGTATTGTTTTAATTTCCAGATAAAAGCATGTTCTAGCAAAGCCCTATGGCCTATTTCTATTTATTCAAGTATGTAGAATATTACACGATTGCGTCGACACGACATGCATGTTGACAAAAAAATAACAGGTGATGATAATCATGTTTTTGGACTACTCTTCGGACCCATTTGGATCCAATAGTGTTGAGACCTGTCTTGCGACTACCTGTAGGGCGAGCTTACCCTTGAGTAATAAAGAATTGACTAATTGTTTAAAGATATGTTTTAGCATGACATGAACTTTCAGGTGATTGCTTGTTATAGATTCACCTTGAAAAAATGGCTTCCTTGATTATTGAAATGACTGGTGATAATTTGATATAAAATGGGGGTGAAAACGGGCACAATAAAGACTTAGGCTATAATTTAATGAATGAATGGGTAATTGAAAGACAAATGGTAATTGACTGAATTGACCATTATGGCTTATGCTATTATGTTGTGTTATTCTTATCATTATGACTTGTGTTGTTCTTTATGTTGAAATTCTTATATAAAGGGTTTTGCCTGATGATGCTAAAATGCTTATATAAAGGGATTTTCCCGCTGACGTTGAAATGCTTATATGATGGGATTTTCTCAGTGATGCTAAAATGCTTATATAAAGGGCTTGGCCCGGTTATGCTGAAATGCTTATATAGAGGACATAGTTCGGTTATGTTGAAATGCTTATATAGAGGGATTTTCCCGGTTATGTGATTATACCATGGACTTGTGGTTATGGTTGGCATGACTGTGCTACATGCTCAGAGATATTCCGATATGGTGTCAAAACAGAGGAATTTTTGTATCGTATTAATTGATTAATTTATACTCCCGATTATCGCTTTATTGGATGCACTTATTACCAAACTGGTTTTGCTTAGACACGGTGGTGTCGACCTACTGAGTTTTACTCACAAATTATTTGGGATATCGTTTGGTACCCGTGCAGATTATATGGATGGAGGTTTTGACAAGGTCAAAGGATCTTGTTGTTGAGTGTTGCTTGTTGGATGGGTTGGATCTTGGAGACGAGACCGACATGAGATTCGGGACCGAGGTCTTTTAAGTTTATTTGTATCAGTATGGTCTTTTATCTGTATTACTTTCATCTTGACATTTAGATACATTCCATCATGTCATTACATTATCATTTATTCATTATTGGATTATTTAGTCAACATTTATTGTTTGGTTTATCCGCTATGATGTATTGTTTCCACTATTTTCTGTTACTCTGATATATTTTTATTTCCGTTGTATCACAACTCTGTACCAGGTGGTATAGTGTCCCCACTATGTTCTCTACACCCCTTCTAGTCGATAGACTCTGGCATACAAATAGGCGTGCTTGAGATCCAGTAACCCACCTGATTTTTCCACGTGAGAGAGTGTCAGGTTGAGGACGTTACAAAGTGGTATCAGAGGAGAAATTTTTTTCTTTTTTATTGCTTTACTATTCAGGTAAGGTATAAAGGAGATTAGGATGTGTTAGGACTTGGTATTGAGTTTGTGCATGGGAGTAGCTAATCCATGTATGGAGGAAAATACGAGTACCCAGGGATGAGATTGTTGTTCATGATTTTTGTTTTTTACGATTAATGTTATTTCATATTGGGTGATTCACATGTTGTGTGATGTAATTGTTTCTTGAGATTTATACTTGTGGTACAGTATGATGCGAGATAAGTATGCATGCATCATGATAGACATATAAGAATATATATTGAGATGCATTATTCACGATAAAGACATATTTATTGCATGTGATATATTTTCTATTTGAACTATGGAATGAGATACATGTATATATGATAAATGAAAATGAAAGAATTGTTATCTCATGCTAATTCACTTGTTAATCCATGTTTAGAGAGAGACCATAAGCCAATGATTCTTTGTTGTTGTCACTTGTTGAGGTCGACCTTGTTGTTATCCAGTTTTCTAAGGAGCACATTTGTCTTGTAGAGATACTGCCTCCTCGTCATCTTCAAATTAAGCGCCAGGAGAGTGGAAATCAACACACTCCTAACATAGCTGAACCAAAACTTTCTATAGCTTTTGAGGATCATATGGATGTTCAGCTTCGTGAAAGATTCCCGTGGTTCGTGTGATCCATATAAAGAGAACCTATTTTCACCATACCTTTGATGTCTGGGATGATGAGAGAGTTTTACCTGCAGTATCTACCTACGTTCATTGGGGAGGGATGCCCCAAAATAGACAAGTTCTGGATCGAGTCAGTCTAGACAATCTTCAAGCACCTCAAGACAGTCACGGGTAGGAGGGTGAAGCTTGTTATATACATGCTTTATGGACCAACAAAGCATTAGTGGGATATGATAGAGCAAGTTAGGTTGCAAGAGGAGTTATCCAGGAAGGACTTCATGATAAAGTTTCTAAGTCACTTCTATCATGAAACATTGAGGGATGAGAAGGCATGCGAGTTCATGCACCTGACACATGAGAGCATTTTAGTGATGGATTATGCTAGATGTTTCATAGACTTGTTTCACTTTGCACCATCTTTAGCAGCTGATGAGATTGTTAGGGGGAGGTGTTTTCAAGATGGGCTTCGCTATGAGACTAGGTCACAGGCGAACATTTTTTTCTTGAGTAGTTTTTCAGACAGAATGAATTTGATTCTCATCACGGAAGGAAATACAAGAGAGGCCATGAGCATACTACTACAAAAGAGACCTTTAACAACACTAGAACAATCCTTTTATCAGTGATAAAAAAATACTGACTATCACTGCGTGGTTAAATGTCCTAGTATTTTATCAGCATTTGAAAAGTATTGATAAAATACTCCATTTTTCAGTGCTTTTATTTATCACTGATAAAGGGGAATACTACAGTGTGATGTTACAACACACTGAAGCACAAAAAAAAGGGTGGACTGCAGTGTGTTGTAGCAGCACACTGTATCACCAAAAACATCACCATAAATTAGCAAAATCATATACAAATACATAATTTAAATGAAATAAAATTTACAACACAAATACAAGAAAACAAATACTACTATGGAGAAAAATAACACACCTGTATAAAAGAACAAACCACCCTTGATCGAGCAAAATAACACACCTATATAATAAAAAAAATTCATATGTTAGTAATAATATAAAGAAATAAATTAATTAGAAAGTGTTAATTTTAAACTAAACTTTGAGTCATTTCAGGAACATTGTGTATCAGATTGCGTTGTGATTGATTTTTTCACATCACACCATTTATTGTTCATATTCAAGCATTATCTTTATAAAAGTTAACTAAATAAGTATAAGATAAAAATGATGAGGAAATTAATTAAGTAATAGTAGATTGAATGATGAGAAAACAATATAGCCTCATTTGTTCAGTTTTGGCGATGTGATGCATGTTTTAAACTAAAATGACACTTATATATTGAAAAGACGCACTTGGAGTCATACAGGTCACACCGTGCATCAGATTGAGGTGAAATTGATTCATACACATTCCAAATGACTTATGGATCATTTTCCTAATGTATCAAAACAATCTGAATGAGTTTCCTCGATTTTGAGTACGTCACTTGTGTTTTTACTAAAATGTCATTTTAAACTAGAAACATGCACTTTGAGTTATACAGGTCACATAGTGTGTGATTTTGGCATGAGACTGATTCCTAAATGTCACAAATGAATCATGAATCGTTGTCTTAAATTATCCAGAAATCCAAGCATGTTTGCTCAGTTTTCAGTGAGTGACACTTTTTGAACAAAAACGTCAATTTTAAATTGATAACATACACTTTATGTCATATCGAGCACATCATATATCAGATTGTGACAGAGTTAATTCCTACACATCAAAAATGGCTTATGGATCATTGTCCTAAAGTATCAAAACAATACGAGTGCATTTTTGCGATTTTGAGTATATCAATTGTTTTTTACTAAAATTAATGTCAATTTTGAATAAAAAGACGCACTCAGAGTCATACTGGTCACACTGTGAGTCGTATTGAGGCGATAATAATTCTTACACATCCTAAATGACTTATGGATAACTTTTCTAAAGTTTTAAAACAATTCGAATGAGTTTCCTTTGTTTTGAGTACATCACTTGTATTTTTTACTAAAATGTCATTTTAAACTGGAAACACACACTTTGAGTCATACAGGTCACATCATGTGTGGGTTTGATGTGAGACTGATTAATACATGTTACAAATGAATTATTAATTATTATCCTAGATTATCAAGACAATCTGAGCGTGTTTTCTCTTTTTTCAGTGAGTGACACTTTTTTGTAATAAAATGTCAATTTTAAACTGATAACATGCACTTTGAGTCATATCGGGCACATCGTGTATCATATTTAGGTGAGGATAATTCCTACACATAAAAAATGACTCATGGACCATTTTCCTAAAATACTAAAACAATCTGAATGCATTTTATTAATTTTGAGTATGTCAGTTTTCCTTTTTACTAAAATTAAATTCAATTTTTGAATAAAATGATGTACTTAGAGTCATATCGGTCACACTGTGCATCGAATTGAGGTGAGACTGATTCCTAAATGTCTCAAATGACTTATGGATCATTTTTCTAAAGTATCAAAATAATCCGAATGCGTTTCCTAGGTTTTGAGTATGCCACTTGTTTTTTTTACTAAAATGTAATTTTAACCAAAAACACACACTTTGAGTCACACCAGCCACATTGTGTGTGAGTTTGACATGAGACTAATTCCTACACATCATAAATGAATTATGAATCATTGTCCTAAATTATCAAGACAATATAAGCACATTTTATCTATTTTCAGTGAGTGAATTTTGTATTAAAATGTCAATTTTAAACTAATAACAGACACTGAGTCATATCGGGCACATCATGTTTCCGATTATGGTGCGGTTGATTCTAACACATCACAAATGACTTATGAATTGTTTTTATAAAGTACCAAAAAAATCCAAATGTGTTTTCTCAGTTTTGAGTATGTCATTTGTCTTTTTTACTAAAATTAATGTCAATTTCAAAATAATATGATTGTGTTTTCTGGGTAATGATAAACTCTAACATAACATCATAATTTTTTTTTATCAAAATGGGAATATCCCTGTTCTCATATATTTTTTTATTGAGAATGATGATGAGTTTTTTTATTAATGAGCTTGTGAACATGGATCATTTTATATAATTAATGTGCACATGCATAATGAATGTTACTTGTATGGATTTCACAAGATTTTTTGATATTATATCATGCATCTAATTGATGATCGAATAGCCCAAATAATCCTACCACCCACCAAAGTGAAACCATTGTATTGTTCTTTTCCCAAAATTCATGATTCAATCGATGAAATTTTTTATTTATTTGTTTTTTAGGGGTTTTGGATTAAGCTACTAGCTTCTTTTTCAAAGGGGTGTTCGTTTGGATTTTTGGTGCTTCACAATTTCACTTGAAGCAGGTCTTTCATTTTCGGAGATTTCTTTATAAGGATATTTATTTTCATTTGATGTCATGTTTTCTTCGACACCAACCCTCCTCGATGACCATGATCTCTCAATGTCGGTTTTCCTCCAGTAGTTCTCTCATACACCTGCTGGATTCAGTGGTTGATTACACACATATTTATTCAAACATTTAAGTGGGATTATATACTTGTTTGATGATTGGATTGGTGTTTCATGACTCTCAAGTGACTATTGGCTCCATTACCAAGACCCTTTCTCTGTAGTGTAGATATGTCACGAGCAAGCAACTGCATCTATTTTTTGTTGTTGTTCAGTTTGTTCATGGTGAGAGGTTGCTTTCACACTTCAGTAATATTTTATAGTACTTGTAATGTTCTAATATAAATTATAGCCTATGATAATCAGTTTGAAAAAATAAGTGGTGTTTGTTTTGTTTTTGAAAAAATTCCTCCACTTATATTCCTATATAAAATCACTTAAACAAGCGGTGAGAAACATTTTTTAATAAGCCAATTGAAACACTTGTACAATGGCTCTTATCTTAAGTGAAAATTGTTGTGCTCACTTTTCAACAATTGTTCTCAGACAAAATCTTGATATGATCCTCATTCTACTCCATTGCCCAACAATTTTACTATTTGCAATCCAACGATTTGTCTCCTCCTCCGCCTTAGTCTCCGAATCTTACTCCACCTACGCCTCCACCTCTGCCTTCGCTATTAACCAACAATTTTATTATTTGTAGGTTAACACTTCTAGACAAGTGGATTTCCTCTATTATACTTCTCCTTGAGAAACAGATCAAAAATAATATATAAGCATTCTGACACTAATGGTTCATACCCCAAATATATTTCTACGGTCATAACTCATACTAGATCACAAATATAGTAGGCAATCACCTAAATTTGTTGTCGAGAAACATTCTAAAAACATGTACGTTTCTCACTCATCTCTAAACAAATTTACATCTTCTTTTGAGTATAAAGGTTGTCGGAAGCCTTGATAGTACTAAGAAAATATAGACAAACAAATGATTATGAAATATATTTAATGAAATTTCAATTACCATTGAAAATTACCTGTTGGGGGGATGATGGTATTTTCATGCTTTATGATCTCTCTCATAAATTTTCAAACATAATATCCACAATCAATTTCATTATCTTGCTTCAGACACTACATAAGCATTGACCAAAATAAGTAAATTGTTTTGAAATGTTTTGATAGTTAAATATTTCTATATATAACTTTTTTTTTTCATTTTTGGTAATCCACATGCTCTATCTCTCCAGAAATTGACTTCATTCCATGATTTAACATATATTTAGAGACCTCCCTATCATAAAACAATTCTTGTTAAAACACATATTAAAACATACAATTTGAATTTTATCTATAAAATGTTGATTGTAATGTATTAAAAATTCACAATACACATCATGTGTGGTCGGTTGATTGGATATCCATGCATTGGATCTAAAAAATAAATATTTGGGGTATCTAGATTGATTGTGATCAACATCCAGTGTTTCCTAAAAAAACAAATAAGTAATGCAAAAACTAAAAATATATTTTATATGATTAGATTGTAGAGTTTTAATTCTGCATTGTAGGCATAAAAAAGAGTCATTCGTCTGATATTTTTTTTATCAAACGCTTTGAGAAACTCATATCTTTTCTTCTCAATTTATTCCTTATCCAAAGTAAGTTTTTTCGTAGAAATGATACTGGGATTAATGAATCCAAATTGTGATTCGTACAGTTTTCCCTTTATACAGTAGTAATATAAACACCTTTAGAAAATATGAATACTTATTAACTTTAATAAACATACGAGCTCACTATTTGGATGGATGTATTATGAAAATGTACCTTATGTATGTATTCACAAATGAGATGCCCAACCATTCATGCTTGAGAATATTATTTACAGTCTTAAGACCAATTATGTCTGTCCTGAAAGTTTCATATATTTCTTTTTTATATGGAATGTAAGACATATTTTCATCTTTAAATGTGGTCTCTACATAAAGTTGTAATGATAATAAATGTTGTTATGGAAATGACAGGGAGAAGGTACTCTTAGATGTTTGTTTTGATTTCTTGGTCGATTCACTAGATTGTCTTGATCTAACCTTCCATCTCCCCACCGCTTTATCCGTATGTAATATCATACCTCACTTCAAACCACTTATCATCAACTGTTACAAGTTTTTCATATGATTTTGTTTAAAGATATACCTCATGTATCTTTATAATATTAGTCGACCATGTTATGAAAGCTCCAATAACATCATTGACTGTTTTAATATCTGAATCATCAAGTGGATCAGACAACTCAATAGTTAGATCATGAGTTAACTCAATCAACACTATCATATGATTTTTTGGAGGTATTTACGGTGAAACTTTTCTACCAGTATATTATACATTATACCAATCACAATAAGGCGGTGCATGGGTGTTGAAAAATATAAATCACATACAACTATACCATGTATAATTTTAGTAATATAAAGTTATCGTAATTTGTTTGATCCACATTTAGGAGAAAGAGTAATGAACAAACTGATTACCTCATGTAAGATATGCGGTGTGTGGGGGGGGGATGACTAGTCTCAAAGCTAGAAGGGTCATTTGGTTCATGTGTGGATATTTGTTCCACCATCGGTTCGTTTTGATCCTTTCTAACACATTGGTCTGCCAAAATAGACCAAACAATAATATCTTGCAGTGAGTCTATTTGTGTCTTCAATCGTCTCACTATATTATATGTATCTTTATGTGGTTTTATCTTCTTGAAATATGTTCGAGGAGATACTCTAAAACCCAATCCTCTAATGCGACTATATTCCACTTCAAATCTACTGGAAGTAGTTTTTCTTCTAGTATGGTCGCTTCTTATTCTTGTGTCTAAACCATATAAAAAATATGAACATAAATATATATTTTTATGTAATACTATTATAAAGCATAATAATTTAAAATTATATCATACTTACACATGTTTCCTATAATATTTTTTTGTTTTCATTAATTAGTTTACCCTCCTTATTTACACGAGTCTCCTTCCATAGCACATGACGTGGGATGGAAGTCACTTCAAATTTTGTTTCATCAATCTACATTTTAAAAAAGGAACACATGTTGTTTCATATCACATAATTAAAATTTTATTTTTGATTTAAAATACATAGCAATTTTTTCTGTAATGAAGTGTAACTCATCATTGCTTTGCGATAGGGGTACATTGGTTTTGATGCACGCTCTTTATTTTCAGCACTCTTTTTTTGTTTCATAAATTAATAACTTTGAATCAATTTAGATAAAATAAATAATGTAAAATAATATATTATTGATTTCAATTCACATGAAATGATTTATCATTGTGAAGATTGATGAAAGTAGTCCATGTTTCTTGGTTTATAATGTGTGAATAACTAACTCGTGGGTTGGGATTTACTTTCCACTAAGTATCCCTAAGATGTAACTTTGTAAGAAGAGTCTGTAAGCCTCTATGATATTTTCCAACGGCCATTAAGAAAAATTTCTTACATAAATATTCAAAAATAAACAAACTCTACAAGGAATAATGAAAATTAAATCAATATTTAATTATATTTTTTTTTGGTAAAATAGAGAAAGTATATCATAACATTATCGTTATATATTTCCAAAGATTTTTTTCATTATAGGTTGGATGTGGCTCTATGAATAAATATCAATCATCACATTCATCTTCGCTGTGACCCCAACATTACTAATTAACGTTGACTTGTTAGGGTCAATAGGTAAGTCATATTCATTCCAACCAACCTGAATTTTATATCTTGAATTATTTCCTTGATAATTTTATTCAACAATGTGATGATGCATCATTGTTTTTTTCCATAAACATATTGTTGATCCCCTAATAAATCTGTAGTTTCATCATCAACAGTCTGTTCTTCCTCAAGAATGGTAACATCATCTGGTGTATAAGATATTGTCTGCATGAGTAGTCAAACATTTAATTTGTCTTGAATAACAATGATGTAAACATGGAGAAAATATTTGAGAAGGGTATCATCCATACTCTATTTCAAACCCGATGAACTATTTAACTCCATATTCATACTATTTTTTCAAATGATTAGCATGCATCCATTTGGAAGTAAATAAGTAATTGAATTTAACTCCATCTTTACATTCTTTAACTCAATCTGTACCTATGTTTCTTGAACTAATCTGAGCAGTAATCATCCCATATTGGGTACTGGTGATCATTTTGGATGACTACTGTTCAGAGTAGTTCAAGAAATATAAAAGAGATGGGGGATGAGTCTCATGAAACAAAATTAAATAATAACTACTTGGGAGATGAAGTTTGTGAGGATGACAGTTGTATCCTTAAAACCTTTTAAATTACCACATCTTAATTTAAAATTTCAAATATCAGCTCAAAATTCTAAACGGTCCCTGACACTACCTTGAGAACATCAACTCATCCCCACCGAGATGCACCGACTCTAATCTATATTAATAGTCTTTTTCCCTCAACTGTATCTCAAATAGAAGACCTATATATCTACTGAGGTTCATGTGTAGGGTGTGAGTATAAAAATAAATAAGTAAATACTAACAGGGCCCCTAAAATACACAATAATGCATATATTTGACTATATATTCAAATTAGTAATTCTCAAAATACACATGTAATTCAAGTCATTGTGTAATAACCGGGACACCATGATAATCAAATGTACCAACTTTATTTCATACCAGTGAATTATACTAATCATACCATAAGTTTATACCATGGTAGTTCCCTGACATTGAAATCATTTCACTAATTAGAGGTTAACATTTGAATCATAGGAGGAGAAAAAATTATTTATCTACCTCTAGAAATAACCGCATCACAGGTACCATGATATTCTACCTCAGACCCCTAGCATCCAAGACTATCCTCCAGGGATAACCATCACATGTACTTATTGCATCCAAATCATGAAATGGGTGTAACATATCCATTTTTCTTAGGAAGTGCATTTGAAATATGGGGAAGTCTTAACATAATTGGTTCCCTTAGGAAAGAACCACACAATGGGTGCCACAATACATTAGCTAAACTTGAATTCTGAAAAACCATAAATAAGAATAAACAAGAACACAAATGTCACATCATCCTCACCCTATCCCACGATGATTCACTAACATGTATATAGTAACTCACATGCTAACATACCATACCTAGACCTCACACAATACCCATCATATTCTAATATATGATAAAAATTGTTTTCATCACATCCACACATGTATTTATTGTAGAAAAATATTGTAATCATACATTGAGAGGTATATTAAAAATCATTTCAAATAATATCAAGTTATTATTCAAATAAAATATTATAAGGAAATATTTATCAAAATTTAACAAAAAATTAGTTACATATTATGTTTAATACAATAATTTTCAAAAAAGTTACTTTACAGAAAAAATTATTAGACAAGTAAACAAAAAATATTAGTTAAACAATTAGTAAAAAATGTATACAAAGATAAAAATGAAGACTTAAAAAATAAAATTTACAAAATTTTTCCATTTCCTAAAATTCTAATGTCCAGAAAAAAATTATTTATAAATGTGTATTGGTTCATTTTATAATATAAAGATTATTAAAACCATATTTTTGTATGATTATAGTAAAATAATTTGAAGAATATACTTATCCTATCAACATATATATATCATGAACCATTTCATCTAAAAAATAAAATATCAAATACATATATAAAAACTATAACTAATATGGTATCATAAACATAAAATTCTTTAATTGAATAATAAAACAAGATAATCACTTAAATATTTTTATTATAGCATGTGTAATATATAATAATTGATCAAGATTTTATATAACTGTAACGACCCAGACCCGGCCAGCCACCCGAACAGTTCCAAATGGGTTAGGTGTCACTACCTTAGGCGCACCTCCCCGAATGCCAAAGGCTGCTGACTAGCAGTGAAGGTCTGTTAGGTATAGTGGGGAGGCTATACCCTTTCGGAGGATCATAATAAGTATAGCATCCCGCCTTTTTATAACATAAACTTTCATTACATTACACAAAACTGAGGATCTTTAAGGTTTAGTGTCTTGGAAACTAGGAACATAATACATGAAAACAACATAAAACATTCCTCTTAAACACTTGAAAGGATTCTCCTTATGTTCATCCTAGGTTCATTACTGCATCTCATAACCTGGGGACATACATCAAAAGAAAGGGTGAGCAAAAGGCCCAGTAAGGGAAACAAGATGAACATTTTACATGTGAACTTGAGATACTTCAATAAGGACATGAAAAGAACTTTAAGGCATGAGAAAGAAATCATGAGGAATTTCATAATAAAAATAACATTTTTCATAACTTGAAGATGTGGCTGCAACATTTAATATTGAAAATCGTTTCGTTTCACCAAGTTCCATCCCCAAGGTGTCATTAAAAATTACCAAGGTTATTCACCAAGGCGTCGTTAAAAATGGTCATCTCTAGAGATTAAGTCTTTACCCAATGCATTGGAGCGCTATCAGGGCGCACCCTTAAATTTGCCTTTATTATCATGTGATCCACATATATAATCATCAAACATTTCATAAATAACCCATATAGCATAAAATAAATGGGTTTCATTTCATAATCACACCGTTTTAAAAACTGCTTTAAAGACATGATCTTTACGTCACTTTAAAACCCACAGAAAAGGAAGGTGGGTCTCATGTATGTAAATCCCAGAATTTAAAATAGAACATTTTGGTATATATGTGAATACCCCTATATAAGAAAGAGTTTTGAGTATTCACTTAATAATATAAAAGAACTTTAGAAAAAGAGAGAGACATTTTGAGACGGAAATTTTGCAGCATAACGGCTATGTTACGAGGTTTTAGAAGACATTAAAAAGAGAGGGAAAATGGGTCAAACATTCATAAATGACCCATAAAAAAGTATATGGACAGAATAAGAAGGATACATGATCATGGTAATGAAATTTCAAGGACATACCATTTGAAATGAAAAACATGGAAGGAAGACAAAAATTAGATTTCTCTTATGAAAGTTCGGCAGCCTAACGGCGTTACTTAAACTTCAACCAAAATGGTTTGAAAAGATCAAATAAGGTCTCTCATCATGTGAACATAAGAGTTCAGTATGATAGATATAGAGATAATGCCCCAACATAATTAAAAAGGAACTTGAAAGACTTGACATGAAAGTAGAACTTTGAAAAGAATGAGAAGGGTGAAAGAATCCCCTAAAAAATTCGGCAGCCTAATGGTGCCACTTAAAACATCAAAATACTGAATTGAAGAGATCAAATGGGGTCTCTCATCATATGAAAATAAGAGTCCAGTATGATAGATATAGAGATCATACCCCAACATAACAAAAAGGAACTTGAAAGAATTGACATGAAAGTAGAACTTCAAAACGAGAAGGGTGAAGAACCACTTAAAAATTCGGCAGCCTAACGACGCCACTTAAAACTTCAAAATACTGAATTGAGGAGATCAAATGGGGTCTCTCATCATATGAACATAAGAGTCCAGTATGATAGATATAGAGATCATACCCCAACATAACAAAAATGAACTTGAAAGAATTGACATGAAAGTAGAACTTCAAAACGAGAAGGGTGAAGAACCACTAAAAAATTCGGCAGCCTAACGACACCACTTAAAACATCAAAATACTGAATTGAAGAGATCAAATGGGGTATCTCATCATATGAACATAAGAGTCCAGTATGATAGATATAGTGATCATACCCCAAAATAACAAAAAGGAACTTGAAATACTTTACATGAAAATAGATCTTGAAAAATGAGAAGGGAGAAAGAATCCGTTACAAAAAATTTCGGCAGCCTAACGACGCCACTTAAAACTTCATAAAACGAAATAATGAGAGCAAGAGGGGATATCTCATTATATGAACATGAAAAGGGTAGTAAGAGGAGTATAAAAGAACATCTTCCAACATAATAACATGGAGCATAAAAGGAATGACATAAAAGAGATTACTTGAAATGAAAGAGAGAGGTCGGATCCCTTACCTTAAAATGTGACTCTTGAAACTCAAAGTTTTGGACCTTGAGGGCTTGGGGGAACCTTGGGAGGACTCCTTGGGAGGTAAGGAGACCATAAATTCATTGGGGGAGAGTTGGGAGTGAAAACCAAAGGAGGAATGGGTGGGTATTTATAGGGAAAGTGAGGGGACAAGGCATTAATGGCCAAGGGACACCTCATTAGTGGTTTTGGAAAAACCATGGGCTTGCCCATGGTATTTGCCCATGGTATTGGACACTTGGGACACCTCATACCTTATATTACTATTCACAATTAGACCATATTGAATATATACTTAATACATCATTTAATGATGTCATTAGACACCCGTAACTTAAAAACTGTATTTTCACTATTCATCGAAAATTCAACTTTCTCAGAATAATCCCAAAATTTCACCTTAACCAAATATCAACGCTCTGATTAAAAATATGAACTAAATTTTATAAAAATAATTTTCTAAATATTTTTAATTTAATTTTTAAATAAAAACACTATTCACCGAAAATTCATTTTTTCAGAAAAAACCCCAAAAATTACCATAGCATAATATCGGTGCTCTGAGTTCAAAAATGAAATCCATTTTATAAAAATAATTTTCTAAATATTTTTAATTAAATTTTTAATTAAAAAAAACACTATTCACCCGAAAAACTAATACTTGAATAATAATTTATGAAACCGTTATTTAACCATTTTATTGAATCACATTACTTAATCAAGGTGCCTAGATTATATTAATACTTTCTTTAAGTGAGATTACTAATCCATTTGGTCACATTACTAATCCTAAGCGTAAAATCACTATTCATAATTTACTATTCATCAAAAATCAAGTTAGTCTTATTAGACTCAAAATTTCGTAGTGAACATAATTGTAGAAGACCATTTTTTAAAAATCATTACACATTTTTATTTATTTAAGGTTTACATAAAATTTTTAAAAATATCCTTTCTCTAAAATTTATCAAAAATATGCATACTATATTTATATGGACATTTGAAAATTCATAAACTTCATCATAAGAAGAAATCCAAATTTTTATTTAAGACAAAGGATTACACAAGGCAATCACGGTCTCCTTACATAGCCCCTTATCACACCAGCATAGGACCTAAGTGTAAGGTGTGCTAAGGTGAGAGAATCCGAGGGAGGCTCGACCAACATCACACGAGTCGTAATTTCTATTAGTTTGAACTTCTCATGAAGGCTATCCTGTTCTAGCTTCACAGGATGAAGTTCAGCTTGGGTTTGGTCCAGAGCAAAGCCCAGTGGTGCTACCTCCTTCCCAAGTTCTGTTAGATGGGCTTCGATCGGTCCAAGACTACTGGGTGAGGCCATCGAATCTTCTTTCTATATTAATTAACCAAGATTTCTTGTATTTAGAGATAGTAATTAGAACATTTAGTTTCCAGTGGTCATATTGACCAATGGTCAAATAATAGTCAAAACCCAACAGTCTCATTTTAATTATACTCATGTTATCAAATGAAACATTTTTGTTGAGTATAATAATAAAATAAAATAACACATAAAATTAGGAAATAAGATTTATTCAAAAATTTCGGGTCGTTACAATCTTCCCCCCTTAAGAAATTGCGTCCTCGCAATTTTTAAAATTGGGTTTTGAAATTTCATTGAATGTCCCACATCGAAAAAGGAGTCAGTAAAACTATTACTTTAAAAGAAAGAATGGGAAGTACAAAGGTCACCCGAGTTAACCCATACTAGGATTCCATGGAGGAAAACATGGACATGGAAGAAAAACAAAGGGTCAATTTCTGGGGGAGAGTGATAGAGAACATGATTAGGAGAATGTTAACCATAAGAAAATCCCAAACTTATGATGTGTGTAAACGGTCTTTGATTACCAAGTAGGAAACGTAAACCAACAACGTTTTTGTTTCACATTCCTTTTCATAAATTTTAGGAATTCATTTACAACATAAAACAAAAACATAAGAAAATATATCTTCATGTAGAGTTTCATCCTTTAATAAGTTTCTACCCAAAACTAATCTTTTCTCCAAATTATGAGCATTCAAAACTACTTGGTCTCATCAAAACACAAGAATCATCTTCATAATCCACAAAAGATTAACTATCTATTTCTTCTATCTTTAAACATTATCCCAAAAACAGAAAGGGTAAGGTAAAAAAACTCTTCAAAAAGAAATAATCCCATAGGAATGAAAACTACTTTTAAATCTTCAAAGTTCCATGGTACTACCCAAAGTTCATCATAGTCCATTCCATAAATAACTGTCCTTAAAAATCCTCAAAATAAACCAAACTAAGATTGAAACCCAAATACAAGAAGGTTTTGATAACATATTCTTCCAGGGTAAACTTTATCATTCATCTCCAAACAACATCAACCACTCCTAACATCTTAAAAAAAAGTAACTAACCTAAACATATTTACCCCAAGATAGGTTAATAATTTCCATAAGTAACCTAAATTACTATAATTCCACCTTAAATTCATCGATTCTTCAAAATATAAGTCAACCCTACTCTTCAATGAAAATACCGTAGTAATCTATTTACCTAGATCATATAGGGTCCCCAAAATAGTGAAAATGTTCCAAAATAATAATCATATTTTAATCCCCTAGTCATCCCTATCATATTAATACGACAATCGTCGCATTTCCTATCACATTGGTTGTTTGGACATGTTCTTCCATTTCCCACCATTAACTATGAAGAGAAAGAGTAATTAGGGGCTTAAGTACTTAGCCAATAATCATGAAAAGGAACTGAAAGCATATAAGGATAACTTGTAGAAGAAAAGTATACCCTAACTTGTGATCCCCTAGGTTCCCATCTAGGTTATCCATGATCATATATTCTTATGTGAATCTTTATTTTATTTTATCTTTGTTCCTTTAACAATGGTTCATACTAAGCTTATGAATTTACCAAAGCATATCCCCCGGGAGTGTCGTAACCAAGAGTGCAGCAAGGCCCGTTGTCGTGTACCAGTTCCCATTCAAGTCTAGCTCAAAGTGGTGTTTTCGGGTTTTAACCCTATGTACATCTATGCCAGAGCCACCTCTACCCGCTCGTATCCAGACAGGGATGTATTTGCTTGGCAACCCCTTACTCAATACTCACCAAAATACCAGGAAGATTTCCTATTTTTTTTAACTTTTCTATAGGGTTCTTCCTAGAGTTTTCATATCCTAATTTCAACAAATAACTAAACCATCCTTTGATACCAACTATAGCATCCTGCCTTTTTATAACATAAACTTTCATTACATTACACAAAAATGAGGATCTTTAAGGTTTAGTGTCTTGGAAACTAGGAACATAATACATGAAAACAACATAAAACATTCCTCTTAAACACTTGAAAGGCTTCTCCTTATGTTCATACTAGGTTCATTACTGCATCTCATAACCTGGGGACATACATCAAAAGAAAGGGTGAGCAAAAGGCCCAGTAAGGGAAACAAGATGAACATTTTACATGTGAACTTGAGATACTTCAATAAAGACATGAAAAGAACTTTAAGGCATGAGAAAGAAATCATGAGGCATTTCATAATAAAAATAACATTTTTCATAAATTGAAGATGTGGCTGCAACATTTAATATTGAAAATCGTTTCGTTTCACCAAGCTCCATCCCCAAGGTGTCATTAAAAATTACCAAGGTTATTCACCAAGGCGTCGTTAAAAATGGTCATCTCTAGAGATTAAGTCTTTACCCAATGCATTGGAGCGCTATCAGGGTGCACCCTTAAATTTGACTTTATTATCATGTGAGCCACATATATAATCATCAAAAATTTCATAAATAACCCATATAGCATAAAATAAATGGGTTTCATTTCATAATCACACCGTTTTAAAAACTTCTTTAAAGACATGGTCTTTACGTCACTTTAAAACCCACAGAAAAGGAAGGTGGGTCTCATGTATGTAAATACCAGAATTTAAAATAGAACATTTTGGTATATATGTGAATACCCCTTTAGAAGAAAGAGTTTTGAGTATTCACTTAATAATATAAAAGAACTTTAGAAAAAGAGAGAGACATTTTGAGATGGAAATTCTGCAGCATAACGGCTATGTTACGAGGTTTTAGAAGACATTAAAAAGAGAGGAAAAATGGGTCAAACATTCATAAATGACCCATAAAACAGTAGATGGACAGAATAAGAAGGATACATGATCATGGTAATGAAATTTCAAGGACATACCATTTGAAATGAAAAACATGGAAGGAAGACAAAAATTAGGTTTCTCTTATGAAAGTTCGGAAGCCTAACGACGTTACTTAAACTTCAACCAAAATGGTTTGAAAAAATCAAATAAGGTCTCTCATCATGTGAACATAAGAGTTCAGTATGATAGATATATAGATAATGCCCCAACATAATTAAAAAGGAACTTGAAAGACTTGACATGAAAGTAGAACTTTGAAAATAATGAGAAGGGTGAAAGAATCCCCTAAAAAATTCGGCAGCCTAACGGTGCCACATAAAACATCAAAATAATGAATTGAAGAGATCAAATGGGGTCTCTCATAATATGAAAATAAGAGTCCAGTATGATATATATAGAGATCATACCCCAATATAACAAAAAGGAACTTGAAAGAATTGACATGAAAGTAGAACTTCAAAACGAGAAGGGTGAAGAACCACTTAAAAATTCGGCAGCCTAACGGCGCCACTTAAAACTTCAAAATACTGAATTGAAGAGATCAAATGGGGTCTCTCATCATATGAACATAAGAGTCCAGTATTATAGATATAGATATCATACCCCAACATAACAAAAATGAACTTGAAAGAATTACATGAAAGTAGAACTTCAAAACGAGAAGGGTGAAAAACCACTAAAAAATTCGGCAGCCTAACGACGCCACTTAAAACATCAAAATACTGAATTGAAGAGATCAAATGGGGTCTCTCATCATATGAACATAAGAGTCCAGTATGATAGATATAGAGATCATAACCCAAAATAACAAAAAGGAACTTGAAATACTTTACATGAAAATAGATCTTGAAAAATGAGAAGGGAGAAATAATCCGTTACAAAAATTTCGGCAGCCTAACGACGCAACTTAAAACTTCATAAAACGAAATAATGAGTGCAAGAGGGGATCTCTCATTATATGAACATGAAAAGGGCAGTAAGAAGAGTATAAAAGAACATCCTCCAACATAAGAACATGGAGCATAAAAGGAATGACATAAAAGAGATTACTTGAAATGAAAGAGAGAGGTTGGATCCCTTACCTTAAAATGTGACTCTTGAAACTCAAAGTTTTGGACCTTGAGGGCTTGGGGGAACCTTGGGAGGACTCCTTGGGAGGTAAGGAGACCAGAACTTCATTGGGGGAGAGTTGGGAGTGAAAACCAAAGGAGTAATGGGTGGGTATTTATAGGGAAAGTGGGGGGACAAGGCATTAATGGCCAAGGGACACCTCATTTGTGGTTTTGGAAAAACCATGGGCTTTCCCATGGTATTTTCCCATGGTATTGGACACTTGTTACACCTCATACCTTATCTTACTATTCACAATTCGACCATATTGAATATATACTTAATACATCATTTAATGATGTTATTAGACACCCGTAACTTAAAAACTGTATTTTCACTATTCATCGAAAATTCAACTTTCTCAGAATAATCCCAAAATTTCACCTTAACCAAATATCAACGCTCTGATTACAAATATGAACTCCATTTTATAAAAATAATTTTCTAAATATTTTTAATTTAATTTTTAAATAAAAACACTATTCACCGAAAATTCATTTTTTTTAAAAAAACCCAAAAATTACCATAGCATAATATCGGTGCTCTGAGTTCAAAAATGAAATCCGTTTTATAAAAATAATTTTCTAAATATTTTAAATTAAATTTTTAATTAAAAAAAACACTATTCACCCGAAAAACTAATACTTGAATAATAATTTATGAAACCGTTATTTAACCATTTTATTGAATCACATTACTTAATCAAGGTGCCTAGATTATATTAATACTTTCTTTAAGTGAGATTACTAATCCATTTGGTCACATTACTAATCCTAAGCACAAAATCACTATTCATAATTTACTATTCATCAAAAATCAAGTTGATCTTATTAGACTCGAAATTTCGTAGTGAATATAATTGTAGAAGACAATTTTTTGAAAATCATTACACATTTTTATTTATTTAAGGTTTACATAAACATTTTTAAAATATCCTTTCTCTAAAATTTATAAAAAATATGCATACTATATTTATATGGACATTTGAAAATTCATAAACTTCATCATAAGAAGAAATCCAAATTTTTATTTAAGACAAAGGATTACACAAGGCAATCACGGTCTCCTTACATAGCCCCTTATCACACCAGCATAGGACCTAAGTGTAAGGTGTGCTAAGGTGAGAGAATCCGAGGGAGGCTCGACCAACATCGCACGAGTCGTAATTTCTATTAGTTTGAACTTCTCGTGAAGGTGATCCCGTTCTAGCTTTACACGATGAAGTTCAGCTTGGGTTTGGTCTAGAGCAAAGCCCAGTGGTGCTACCTTCTTCCCAAGTTCTGTTAGATGGGCTTCGATCGGTCCAAGACTACTGGGTGAGGCCATCAAATCTTCCTTCTATATTAATTAACCAAGATTGCTTGTATTTAGAGATAGTAATCAAAACATTTAGTTTCCAGCAGTCATATTGACCAATGGTCAAATAATAGTCAAAACCCAACAGTCTCATTTTAATTATACTCATGTTATCAAATGAAACATTTTTGTTGAGTATAATAATAAAATAAAATAACACATAAAATTAGGAAATAAGATTTATTCAAAAATTTCGGGTCGTTACAATAAGGGTACCAGTTCAAGTATAACAGTAAAGATGCAACAGAAAGAAAGACTCAGCAGACTCGAACCAGACCCACAGAGCGGAAGCATAATCAATATAGACAAACTGCGGAAGCAATAAATATAACAACAACAGCGGAAATAAACACAACAGCATGCTGATAACATGTAACTACTATTGAACAGTAAAACATGCATCCAAAGTAGGTCATATACAAATGAATATAAAAAGGGCGCCAATGGCTAACCAACAGTAGCTACAACAAGTAAGCATGCCGATACAGAAAAGTAACCAAAACAAAGTAAACCCCAACTAGGCATGACCTCAAGGTCCATACCATCTTCACGCAATAACTAACACAACCCAGCTTCTGAAGCTGGCCTCTTTCCTGCACGTAGATCCATAAAGTCTACATGCGTCCCGGAGGGTCCATGTAGGGTGTGAGACAAATCTCAGTAGGATACCACCCAACGGTGCGTACCAAATATATGTGTTTAAGCAGTCATGCATTTATAAGGAAAGAAGTAAACAGTACAGTGCACAAGTAAACACAAACTCCACTGGTGATCAACAGCCACCATGGAGTGTCACCTGCTTTGGCCAACGCCGGAATCTCTGTCATGTAACCCGGCACCATGTGCCACCTGACACCTCGTGTCTTAAGTACCGACGTCCCGAAGGCACACCCAAGAATAGTAACCCGACACCATGTGCCTCCTAACACCTTGTGTCTCAAGTACTGACGTCCTGAAGGCACGCCCAAGAATAGTAACCCGACACCCTATGCCTCCTGACACCTCGTGTCTCATGTATCGATGCCTCGAAGGCACGCCCAAGAATAGTAACCCAGCACCGTGTGCCTCCTGACACCTCGTGTCTCAAGCTATCCCCTAAAGGCTCCTCACCTCCCACGTGGATTTCTACGACAAACACCCCCAACCAAAATACCTAACCGCAACTACGGGGGCCTCTACCCACACAAGTGGTCAAAACCACCTCATCACGGAGTATCTCTATGTGTGCACTACTCAAAGTTCCGGGTGAGCGGTAATCACCAAAATAGTACCTAATCCACCAAAACATCTGACACCTCGTGTCCCTGTGACCATGCTGCTCAACTCTGATGGCATCGCCATCCTAGTAACCTGGGCCATGCCCAACCTGACAATCGTACTACCTCAAGCCGACGTCCATGACGCCCAATCCCGTGGTCAAAACCACCCAACGTAACCCGGTCCAAGCCCAACCGGTGATCCGCATCACTCAAGAATATCCGGGCCATTCCCAACACCACCCAAAGGGTCCAGCATACACAATTCAGCAATTGCATATATAACATATTTAAACAGAAAACATAAACCGGAAAAACAAACTAAACAGTTGAATTGCACTATGTGAGGTGTTGTCCCATACTAGAAGTGAGGTCTTAAATGCCTCCAAAAATTTATAACAGGATTTAATAAATTAAACTAAATAGTTTAACACATTAATATTTCAATTAAAACCATTTTGGCGTTCCCCGACCAAAATTCCCCGATGGGCCACGACCCCTCACCCAGCCCACTCATGAAAACTGGTAACATGGCATACCCAAAGGCACCCCATAGGTCCCACAAGCAATTTAATATGAAATAGAAGATAAAACGGGTCCCTCCCAAAATACCCGAAAACGCACCGAAGGCCGCGTCACCCAAATGACCACGAAAACACAAAATGAGGTATGCACCAACTACCAGAGACTCGTATGATGCTACTACTCCGGTAACATCCACCAATTCAGTCTAAAACACGGTAAATATACAAAAGATTTAATACCGTTCAAATGAATATAACTCATTATAGAACAAAAATCAAACAAAACAACCAAAGAGGAATCGAGGCCTTACCGAGGGGGTTCCAACGCATCAATCGGAGTTCAAATCGGAGTCCAGAAGGACAATCGAGAGAAGGAAGAAGATTCGGCCGACTTGGTTCGTGAAACTAGGCGAGTTTTTGAGGTTATGCCTCAAAACGAGGCTACTGCCCGTTTTAACGCAAAAAAAGAAACTACACGGCGTGTACTTCATGACTACACGCCGTGTAGGTTATTTAACTGTTCATATGACGGCTGAAATTCTGCCGACTTACTTTTCAAACCTGCCGACATGAGTACACGGCGTGTACCTATGGGTACATGGCCTGTACGTGGTTTCTCTTCTCTACCTCGCCGACTTACCCACACGCCATGTATATCCCGCATACACGGCTAGATTACACGGCGTGTCCAAGGGGAACATGGCGTGTACCTGGTTCTACCCGGCCAATAGGCCTACATGCCATGTATGGCCACCACACGGTCGAGGATACACGACTTGTTTAAAACTACACGCCGTGTAGTAAGAAATTTCTACACGGTCACCACACAACATGTACTTGGCGAGTATATGGATGACACTCGCTTAACATGTACACGACGTGTACTTAAAAGTACATGGCACGTAGTCTGGGAATTTCCAGAAACATCCCATTTTCTCCAGTTTCCTCAGAAACCAGTCAAAATTTCAAACAGGGTCGGGATTTTGACCCGTTCTAAAAACCCGAGTTCTTACAAACTCCCCACATTAACGTAGCTTGTCCCCGAGCTACCTAACGATACCCGGAGATGGCACCGAACATGCCCATCCCGGTTAAACAACCTGGACTACCCCAGTCCCAAGGTTCCGGCTAAATTCCTCAAGGGGGCTCCCCACCTTAGGAATCACCTACTCGGTCTCAACTAACAAAACTCAAAGCAAACAAACCTTACTAACCTGTTTTCCGAACACATAGTCCTCCCGTGATGCATCGTCACCCCTGCACCCCATTGGGGCTCCTGTGTCGTTCCCGACACCCAACTTATCCCGCACCAAATCGGTGTCCGCCTCTACAAGGTCCTGGTTCCTAGCACCTCAAGTAACCTGCATCCTCGATGCCCCGATGCCCTCAGAACCTCAAGTATCCCACATCCTCGATGCCCTGATGCCCACGACAACTCAGGTAACCCACATCCTCGATGCCCTGATGCTACACATCTCATACATATATATATAGAATATATCATGCACATGATATGGTGCCAATCCCAATGACTAGAATCTAGTCAGTCCAAATAGATCCTGTGCACCACATGCACTCAAAATAGACATGCATCTACAGTTCATGCCAAAAAGGAAACATGGAGATCACGGACACACCGCGGTGTACCTCTAACCATCGTCGGCTCACCAGCATGCTTATCCTATGGCAGCTCCACGGCGTGCACCTGGCCGGAAATCCGGCTGCCTGATGCCTGACCTCCCTGCGGTGCTACTCCAGTCACCAGAAACTGACCCCTCAGCTGGGTCCCACCGTCTCTGTCATGACCTCCGCGCACAGATAAACCTCGACTACCCTCTCCGGGTACCGAACCTGAACCAACTCCAGATGCTACAGTCTGTCCAGGTCCCTGCCTGTCGGCTATATGAGAAGCCTGCCTGCAAAACCTCTCCAGATGCCCGTCTTGTCCACATGCCCGACACTCCTTCAGAGGCCTATCACACTGAACCCGAACATATCCCGGCTGTCCACACTGAAAGAAAATCACCGAAGAACTACCACGAGGTGGTCTAGCTGAATCCCTAGCCTGACTGCCCTGCTGGAACTCATCCCGTCCTCGCTTCCTGCTGTCTAAACCATCACCTGAAGCTGTCGCCCTGCCCAAGCGAGACTTTTCTCTCTCGTTTACCTCGGCTATGAGTGCCTGATTCACCACCTCGAAGAAAGAACCCAGCCTGAATATGTTCACCTGGACACGAATGGCGTGTCGTAAGCCATCTTCAAAGCGCCTCACCCTAGCCACATCATCGCTCACCATACCAGGTGCAAAGCGAGACAAATCTGTGAAAGTAGCTGCGTAGTCCATGAAGGACATATCCCCCTATTGAAGACTCAAGAACTCCCGAGCTCTCTCTGCCCTCAGTGTCTCCGGGTAGAAGTACTCAAAGAACCTGTCCTCGAAGTCCTTCCAAGCTAGTCCCTTGTGCCTAAGATACTGAACCTATACGTCCCACCAACGCTTCGCCGATCCTCTCAGCATGTACGTCGCCAGCTTGACCCTCCACCCTAGAGGTGTCTCGAGCTGCTCGAAGATCATCTGCATGCTCTCTATCCAGTTCTCAGCCGCCTGTGGACCACCCTCACCCTGAAAAAGCGGCGGGTGCTGGGACTGGAACTCCCGCGTCAGATACGCCATAGAAGGCTTTGTACCCTGCATGCCTCTATCAATCCCCTGTAAGATGCGTACCAGGCTAGCTCAGATATGCTCATCGAGCCACGGTCCGAACCCTTCCAAACCCGACTACTGCCCTGCCTGCACTGGATCCTGAACCTGATCCTGTCCCTGAGCCTGTACCTGCAGCTCGTGCTCTGCCTGTACTAAATCCCGAACCTGATCCTGCACCAGCAGCACTGTATCCTCACTTGTCTGACGCTCCATCAAGATGTGTAAGAGTAATCCGCTGAATACCATAAATGGTCAGACATCCCATATATATATAACAATATATTCTACGCAGATAAGGAAAGCAGTAAAAGTCAGTGCATAACAACTACCCTTACTCCCCCTCACCGCAACTCATGCCCCATGGCATCCCGGCCTCATGGCCTCCTTACCCACCCTCAACAGATCCAAGTATCAAAAGTACCTCAGGACATGCCCGTCCTGACAACTCACGTTTCCCCAAACCGACGACCGAGTCACCCAATCCTGACAGTTACACTGTCTCAGCAATAGTACTAGTATGCTCTCTTATGATCTAGACCCAATATCCTATAACATGCAATTCTACAGAATATAAATCATGTCATAAACAATGCACAACTAGAAATTCTATCAGGAATATCACCAATTCACATTTCAAAGCATATAAAGCATAGAAATTGATTTTTTTCACATGATATTATCACTTCACAAAGCATACGTGCAATTATGAAATTGAAATACCCTAAAATGTTCCTATCAAAAGCCAAGCAACCAAGCCTTGCCATACCGGGCCAAGGTCCAATTCTCCCTTACCATACTGGGTCAAGGGTCACATATCACAATCACGAACATCACACATCAAGTGAGCCACCGAGGTGAAAATCATATAAATTGTAATCTGAGCAAAAAGCACACAACAATTCCCACCCATGGTAACTTGGTCCATCCCTCATACCTGGGGCTGCAGGCACCCAAGCACAAGCTAGAAACCCAGTCCCTGTAACAAACTACCTCCAGTCTACCATATCCCAAATAGTAAAACCAACAGAAATAAAAGAGAATCCTCAAAATCATTAGTAGCTAGTAAAACACTGCTACTAAATCCCTGTCAAGAACTCCTCTGATACCACTTTGTAATGACCCAGACTCGGCCAGACACCCAAACAGTGCCAAACGGGTTGGGTGTCACTACCTTAGGCACACCTCCCCGAACGCCAAAGGCTGCCGACTAGAAGCGAGGGTCTGTTAGGTATAGTGGGGAGGCTATACCCTCTTGGAGGATCATAATAAGGGTACTGGTTCAAGTATAACAGTAAATATGCAGCGGAAAGAACGACTCAGCAGACTCGAACCAGACCCGCAGAGCGGAAGCATAATCAATATAGATAAACAACGGAAGTAATAAATATAACAACAACAGCGGAAATAAACAGAACAACATGCTGATAACATGTAACTACTACTAAATAGTAAAACATGCATCCAAAGTAGGTCATACACAACTGAATATAAAAAGGGTGACAATGGCTAACCAACAGTAGCTACAACAAGTAAGCATGATGATACAGAAAAGTAACCAAAACAAAGTAAACCCCAGCTAGGAATGACCTCAAGGTCTATACCATCTCCATGCAACAACTAACGAAGCCCATCTCCTGAAGCTGGCCTCTTTCCTGCATATAGATTCATAAAGTCTGCACGCATCCCAGAGGGCCCGTGCAGGGTGTGAGACAAATCTCAGTAGGATACCACCCAATGGTGCGTACCAAATATATGTGTTTAAGCAGTCATGCATTTACAAGGAGAGCAGTAAAGAGTACAGTGCACAAGTAAACACAAACTCCACTGGTGCTCAACAACCACCATGGAGTGTCACATGCTTTGGCCAATGCCGGAATCTCTGTCATGTAACCCGGCACCATGTGCCACCTGATACCTCGTGTCTTAAGTACCGATGTCCCGAAGGCATGACCAAGAATAGTAACCCGACACCATGTGCCTCCTGAAACCTTGTGTCTCAAGTACCGATGTCCTGAAAGCACGCCCAAGAATAGTAACCTGGCACCATGTGCCTCCTGACACCTTGTGTCTCAAGTACCGACGCCCCGAAGGCATGCCTAAGAATAGTAACCCGGCACCGTGTGCCTCATGACACCTCGTGTCTCAAGCTATCCCTTGAAGGATCCTCACCTCCCACGTGACTTTCTATGGAAAGCACCCCCAACCAAAATACCTAATCGCAACTACGGGGGCCTCTACCCACTCGAGTGGTCAAAACCACCTCATCGTGGAGTATCTCTATGTGCACACTACTCAAAGTTACGGGTGAGCAGTAATCACCAAAATAGTACCTAATCCACCAATACATCTGACACCTTGTGTTCCTATGACCATGATGCTCAAGTCTGATGGCATCGCCATCCTAGTAACCCGGGCCATGCCCAACTTGACAGTCGTATAGCCTCAAGTCGACGTCCATGACGCCCAATCCCATGGTCAAAATTACCCAACGTAACCTGGGCCATGCCCAACCTATGATCCACATCACTAAAGAATATCTGGGCCATGCCCAACACCACCCAAAGGGTCCAATAGACTCAATTCAGCAATTGCATATATAACATATTCAAACAGAAAACATAAACCAACAAAACAAACTAAACAGTTGAATTTCACTATGCGAGGTGTTGTCCCATACCATCACTGAGGTCTTAAATGCCTCTAACAATTTATAACAGGATTTTATAAATTAAAATAAATAGTTTAATACATTAATATTTCAATTAAAACCATTTTGGCGTTCCCCGTCCAAAATTCCCCGATGACCCACGACCTCTCACCCGACCCGCTCATGAAAACTGGTAACAGGGAATACCGAAAGGCACCCCATAGGTCCCACATGCAATTTAATTTGAAATAACAGATAAAATGGGTCCCGCTCAAAATACCTGAAAACGCGTCAAAGGCCGCGTGACCCAAACAACCACAAAAATACAAAATGAGGTATGTACCCCCTACCCGAGACTCGTATGACGCTACTCCTCCGGTAACAGCCGCCAATTCAGTCTAAAACGTAGTAAATCTATAAAAGATTAAATACTGTTCAAACGCCTATAACTCATTCTAGAACGAAAATCAAACAAAACGGACAAAGAGGAATCGAGGCCTTACCGAGGGGGTTCCAACGCATCAATTGGAGTTCGAATCAGAGTTCGGACGGACAATCGGGAGAAGGAAGAAGATCTGGTCGGCTTGGTTCGCGAAATCGGGCGAGTTTTTGAGGTTCTACCACAAAATGAGGCTACTGCCCGTTTTAATGCAAAAAAAGAAACTACACGGCGTGTAGTTCATGACTACACACTGTGTAGGTCATTTAACTGTTCATATGACGGCTAAAATTCCGCCGACTTACTTTCCGATCCTGCCGACATGAGTACACGGCGTGTACCTATGGGTACACGGCGTGTACGTGGTTTCTATTCTCTACCTCGCCGACTTACCCACATGCCATGTATATCCTGCATACACGGCTAGACTACACGGTGTGTCCAAGGGGAACATGGCGTGTACCTAGTTCTACCCAGCCAATAGGCCTACACGCCATGTATGGACACCACACGGTCGAGGATACATGGCATGTTTAAAACTATACGCCGTGTAGTAAGAAATTTCTACACGGTCACCACACGCCATGTACTTGGCGAGCACACGGTCGACACTCACTTAACATGTACACGGCATGTGCTTAAATGTACACGACGTGTACTTAAAAGTATACTTGTCCTATCAACATATATATACCACGAACCATTTCATCTGAAAAATAAAATATCAAATACATATATAAAAACTATAACTAATCTAGTATCGTAAACATAAAATTCCTTAATTGAATAATAAAACATTATAATCACTTAAATATTTTTATTATAGCATGTGTAATATATAATAATTGATCACGATTTTATATAACCCATGTTTTTTCAAATTTAACATCATTAAAACCCAGTACTTATTATTTTTAAAAAATATTTTTATCCCATGTATACTCTAAACTCACTCATATTCAAAAATAACCTAAATGCAATTTTAATTATGACTTCTAATATATTAAAGTTCAAAAATATAATTCACTTTCCATCAAAAGATACCACCAACCACAATGTAATCCCAACAAACACTTTTCCATTCAACCGACTTGAATTTATCAATTCATTTATGGTAAAAATTACCGCAATCATAAATATAATATAATAGTGCTAAGAAGCACTAAATTTTCTAATATGTCGCACAATTTTAACTTAACACCTTTAATAATTCTGATATGCAGTATATCATCATCTCATTATTCAATAATATATTTAGCATGTGAAATTATATTCATATTTATATTCAAATTGTGTATGAATAATAAATAATAATCAAATGAAAAAATATACAAGAACCACCATAAAATTATATCATTTTATGAAAAAGAAACAAAATCCATTTATTCATTCGACTACAACACCTATGTGACACTAATCATCCAATATTAATTAAGTGAAAATCCACACCTATTATTCTATGAAATTTATAAAGATGGTTTGCTCAATAGATACACATATATTCATAATTCTTCTTATTGTCATAATTGTTTTTCATCTTCATGTTCATGCCATAATGTGGAATCAATATTCAAGCAATGACAACCCACACTATGTAAAATCTAATAAGAAATAATAATAGAAACATCAAGAAAATCACCATCAGTTGCAACGGAAGATGGAGATGCAGTTCGCAGTGATCATGTATGAAGCTAAAATGAGTTTCCAGAGTAGGGGTGGAATTGTATAGGTATAGGTAAGTGAGAGAGAGAGAGATATGAGATGTAGGGTTCATCATGGTTAAGAACAACGCAAAAATGAAAACCTCGGAACCCAGATAAGCAATCAATGAGAGAGGAAATGGAGAAAATAACATACCTTGGATTTTAGCCTTGATTCGTCTGAGAGAACGTAGAGGTGTAATGCTGACAGAAGGGGAGTTGCGTGATAGATTGAGAATCACAATTGAATGAGTCATGGTTAGGGTTATTTTAAATAGATCGGTGACAGTTTTATTAGTGCTAAATTGATAAGCGTTGATAAAATGCATCCTTTTCAGTGCTTTTTTAGCATAGATAAAAGGAACCTTTATCAGCGCTAAAACTTTAACGCTGATAAAGGATTTATAATAATTATTATAAATATATTTATATAATTAAATATTTGTTTATTATACTTTTATAATTATTGAAATATATAATTATTTATTTATAATTACATTGATACTTTTCTTAAAAAATTATATATTTTTATTTATAATTATAAATATATAATTTTATAATATAGTAAATATAAATTTATAAATATATTTAAAATTATTTGTTTATAATTATAAATATATTTATATCATTATTTAGATTTATATAATTATATATATTTAGTAAATATATATAAATATAAATATAGTAAATATATTCATTATTTAAATATATTTATTATAATTTTATAATTATAAATATATTTATATCATTATATATATTCATATAATTGTATATATATTTAATAAATATATATAAATATAAATATATTCATTATTTTAATATATTTATTATAATTTTATATTTATTTAAATATATAATTCATTATTTATAAATATATGAATAATACTTTTAAAAAATTTATATTTATATATTTATATATCCCCTATGGTGCATCTCAATGGTAGCTACTTCTGTGGGTCTTGGGGAGGTCTCGAGTTCGAGTCTCACCAAATACGTCCCTACATTGTATGTTGACTGTTTTTCTTTGTAATGTAGCCCCTTTTTAGGAATAAACTGAGCCTTCAGCCTCAAATTATATATATATATATATATAATATTAATATAAAAATAAAAATAAATATAGTATATTAATTATTTAAATAAATTTATTATAATTTTATAATAATTGAAATATATATAATTATTTCTTTATATTTATATAAATACTTTTTTAAAAAATAATATTTATTTATTTATAATAATTATAAATTTATAAATTTATAAATATAGTAAATGTAAAATTATAAATATATTATTTATAAATATTTATTTAAAAATACATTTTTAATATTATTAATGAATATATAATCTTAAATACATGCATTGAAAAAATGAGTGAAATTGAATAACTAAAAATGAGTACACTTTAAAAATATTAAAAAAATGGATAAGTTTTATTAATTAAATATAAATTATTAAAAAAAATATGGATATATATTAAAGTAAAGATGAACACATATTGAAAATACTAAACCATAGTAAATACATATATATAAAAAAATAATAGAAAATGATTAAATTCAGAAATAAAATAAAAAATAAAAAATAAAAAATATTAAAAATGAATAAATAATACATAACTATAATAATATTAAAAATAAATAAATTAAATTGGCCGATTAAAAAAATAATATATTAAATGTATCAGGTTATAATGAAATTCTAAAATATACTAAAATTTTAATAAATTACATAAATATTAGGTGTATGTGTTTATATAAAAGATTTCAATAATTGGATAAATATTTATATGTGTGCGTTGTATGTTAAAATTCATTAATTACATATATGTATGTGAAATCAATGTAACACACGATTTTTTGATATGTGTTAAATTGAAAAATCAAAAAACATTAAAAATGAATAAGACATTAATATGTTTTTAATTATTACATTTTATTAATTTTATATATATTTATATTTAATATATATTATTTATTACTATTTATAATTAATAAATATATTATAATTATTCATTTTTATTAATAATTTTTTCATTAATAATTTTTTAAATAATTTTTTAATTTATTCATTTTTAATTTTTTGTTTAATCATTACATTTTTTTTAATTTTTTTTGTTTAATTATTACAATTTATTCATTTTATATATCTATATTTAATATATACTATTTATTAATATTTATTATCTATATATAAATATATATATTAAATTTATTCTTTTTTATCAAAAAATATTTAATTAAAAAATGTCTAATATTTTTCTTCATTTACTCATTTTTAATTATTATTTGTTTAATTATTTCATTTTATTCATTTTACATATCTATATATTTAATATATACTATTTATTATTTTTTATAATTTATATATATGTATAATCAAATTATTCCTTTTTATCAATAATTCTTTGATTAATAGAATTGTTAACATTTATGTATTTATTTAATTATTTCATTTTATTCCCGACCTTTATTAGCACTAAAAGAGCCCAAATAAAGGCCACCCTTTATCGACACTAAAAATAAAGCGTTGATAATGGTACCTTTTATTAGTGCTAAATAAAAGTGCTGACAAATGTTATCCTTTATTAGTGAAAAAAAGATTGATAAAAGTCACCTTTATCATTACTTTTTTTCCAGCACTGATAAAGGACAGTACTGTTAAATGTATCTTTTGTAGTAGTGGCATCGGTAAGCTATTTCAATAGTGTGAACTGAGAGCTCTTCTTCTAATGGCAAGAAGCACTGCTATGACAGTTATTGATAAGGAAGCAGCGAGAAGAGCAGTTAGGGCAGTGCTATTTAAGGACCGTGTTCCATTGCAGTTCTATCAGTGTGGCAAGTTTGGTCACAAGAAGCCTCGGTGTCTATACTCTAATTTGGAGTGTCGTGCTTGTGGTAAGTTGGGTCACCTGTAGAGGTTTTGTAGGGGCATGTAGTAGTAGAGTAGTGGTCGGGGTTCAGGACTAGTACTAGAGTCTGGGAATGACACAACTACCATTCAACATATTGGTAGTTGGAGTTTCACTAGATGTTTAGGTCGAGGAGGGGGACATGGTACCCCAACGCAGGATTAGTAGTACCAGGCAGAGGGAACAACACAGGGGAGTCAAAATAGAGCCCTGGGAAGAGGGGTAAGTCATCTGCATGCTAATCACTCTACTCTTGCTAGTTTGGATGCAAGACCTTCTACTTTCAGATGTATGATTCTTGTATCTACTACCATTGCCTGTGTTTTGTTTGATACATGAGCATCACATTCCTAATATCTTTTCCTTTTGTAAATGGTTTGGGTTTGTTAGTGGAAATATTGGATGATGTTTTAACCATCGAGACACTATTGGGAGTGCAGTCAGAGAATATCAAATGTTACAAGGCATGTTCTCTAGAAATTGGTGGTTACCATACCTTTTGGGAACCATTGGTGATGAAAATGATAGGTTTTGATATAATTCTTGGTATGGATCGACTATTTCTATACCAGACTCATATCAATTGTTATTGTAGGAGAGTTACCCTTCTATCTCCATAAGGAGGAAACTATTTTTACCAAGGTGAGTGGGATCAGGCTGGTCGTGTAGGATCAATTTAGTGTAGATTGAAATGTCTCACAACTCAGATAATAGTAATTACCCTAGATGATGGTATAAGTTAGTAGGATACTTTTCCTCCAGTGGTATACCTTTTTTAATATGTCTTTCTTGATGAGTTACCACCCAAGTGAGAGATTGAGTTCATGATCAAGTTGGTGTCGGGAGCATAACTAGTTTCTATCCCACCTTATAGGATGAAACCTATAGAGATTCATGATTTTAAAGTTTAGTTGGAATATCTGGAAGCTAAAGGGTTTATACAACCTAGTACATCACCATGAGGTTCTTTAGTTCTTTTTTCCAAGAAGGCTGATGGGACTTTTCACTTGTGTGTGGACTGTCATAGATTGAACCAGATGACAGTCAAAAACTAGTATTCCCTTCCATGTATCAACAATCTCTTTGACTAGCTGAGAGGTGATAAGATCTTCTCCAAGATCAATTTGAGATCAGGATACCACCAGTTAAGGCTGAGACCATCAAACATACCTCATAATTCTTTTAGGAGAAAGTATGGCTTGTATAAGTTCATAGTGATTCCATTTTGTTTTAAAAATGAACTAGTGGTATTCATAGCCTTGATGATTTAGATCTTTAATCCTCTCATAGTCAAATTTTTGGTGGTTTTCATCGAAGACATATTAGTGTACTCCAAGTCAACGAGTGATCATGTCTAATATCTTGACATCTTAAAGTACATTGATAGAGGATCAAATTTACATCAAGATAACCAAATATAGTTTCTGGATTGGTAAAGTGCACTTCTAGGGCCCTGTCATCTTATAGGCTGGAGTGTTAGTGGATTCATAGAAGGTTTTAATTATGGTATCTTGGGAGAGGCCCAAGAATGTCTTCAAAATTCAATGTTTTCTAGGTTTAACATGTTATTATCGGTGTTTTATCTAGGACTTATCTTGTCTGGAAGCACCGATTTCCAGGATAACCAAGAAAGGGGTGAAGTTTGTTTGGTTGGATGCTTGAAAGAAAACATTTCAGGAGCTAAAGGGAATAATGAACTCAACACTGATCATCACATTACTTGTGCCTAGTACGGTATATACCGTTACTATGATGCATCCAGAGTTGGTCTCAGAGTAGTTCCAATGCAGGAGGGCCGAGTGGTTACTTATGGATCCAGACAGTTGAGACCATATAAGGGGAATTATCCTACTCAAGATCTAGAGTTAGTTTCAATGATAAATTCATTGAGATGTGGGAGACATTATCTTATGGGTGAGAGATTTTTGGCGCACAAAAACTATAAGAGCCTCAAGTATATATTTTTTCAGCAGGACTTGAACATTCAGAAGAGAAGGTGGGTCGAGTATATTCACTATTTTGAATTCGTGTTGGCTTATACACTGAGAAAGGGTAAATTTATTGCTGATTCCTTAAGATGGAATATGCATACATAGGAATCATGGGAGTCTTGCGATGAGTGGCAGAAAATAAAACTCTTTGTAGACATGGATCTATATGTTCAGGAGTCCCATAGATGAGTAGCTCTGACTTTGACATTGGTTATACCCATGCTTCTTGATCAGATCAAGAAAGAGAAGTTATATAATCTATAAGTCTTAGCTCTTAGAGATAATGTATATGGTGGGGAGATTCCATTAGGATAGTCTCTTTGTAGTGACAATGTTCTTATTTTCCATGGTTGAGATGGGTTTCTATGGGCATGCATGAGGAGTTGATGATATTGTTCCATGCTTCAAGATGGGAGGTACGTTCAGGGATTAAAAATATGTATCATGATATCCATAGACAATAATAGTGCTCTGGAATGAAGGAGGCAGTGGGATTCATGGTAAGATGTTTCATCTTTTAGTAGGCGAAAGTCAAGCATCAGAGACCTATTGGAGTGTTGCATCCTTTACCCATTCCATAATTAAAATGATATTATATCACTATGTATTTTGTTATAGGATTACCTAGGACCCCACATAAGAACAATGCAGTTTGGGTGATCGTGGATCAACTGAAGAATGTATCCCAATTCTTTCTTATCAGGGAGACCTTCAATATTGATGATTTGAGTTGTCTTTACAAGCAGGATATATTCTGGTTGTATGGTGTTCCGAGGAGTATCATTTCTAATAGAGATCCTCATTTTATGTCTCAGTTCTAGAAGGTTCTTCAGAAGGATATGGGATTGAAGGTTATTATGAGCACATTCTATCATCTATAGACTGACGACCAATCTGAATGGACTATTCAGTTTCTAGAGGATATGTTATGAGACTATTTTTTGGATTTTGGGGTTTTATGGGAGAGACATTTAACACTCATGGATTTTTTTATAATAAAAACTTCCAAGAATAAATCCAAGTGGAACCTTTTGAGTATTTTTATGGAAATCCATTCCGTTATCCACTTTATTGGTTAGAGGTATGCGATTCAATGCTTTTTGGACCTAGTCTTGTGAATGAGACATCTAAATAGGTTCAGTTGATCAGGAGGCAGTTGGTGACCACACAAAGCCAGAATAAATCTTATATTAAACATTAGAGATGAACTCTAGAGTTTGAGGTTGGTCATCATGTTTTCCTTCCGGTGTTACCTATGTTGGGGCTATGCCATATCTGGAATTGGGAAATCTAGCGCCCAAGTTTGTCAGGCCATTCGAGGTAGTGGAGAGGTCAGTCTAGTGGCATACTGATTGATACTTCCACAATGTTACATTTCCATGCATGATGTGTTTCACGTGTCATAGATTCATATATATCATCTTGACCCTTCTCACATGGTATAAATTGATGACATCAGGATTGGTAAAGATGTGTCCTTTGAGGAGCATCTGATACAGATTTTGGACCATAGTGAGCAGTATCTTTATGGAAGGACTATACCACTAGTTTGAGTGCAATAGCAGCATGAGCATGTTCTATAGGAAACCTGGGATAAATATTCTGATATGCAAGCAAAATGACCAGACTTTTTTCTCAAAAAAACCACAATGATGCTTGGAGTAGCTCGAGGATGAGCTATTATATGGTGGATAAGTTGTAAGATCTCGTATTTTTCCAGGTACATTTCTATTTGATCTTTTATTGAACCTCTATTAATTCAGGTTTTCCTTCTTCTTTAAACCTTGGTGGTCAAGTCTCTTTTGGGGATGAAGATGGTTTTATAGGTAAAATGACCTAATGTTCAGGGATGTACGGTTTTTTGAATTAATAGAGTCTGAGTATAAATGTGGTTAGGGATTTTCCTGCAAAAGATGGGCTAAGAGCTGTCTTTTGGACTCTTTCACATCATGAACATGTTACAAGACATGAAACTATTGTCTAGAAGAATCCATAAACTAGTTTAGAGTGTAAAAGTTTACAGTCTTTGAAATTGGTTCACACTATGAAATGGTTGATTAGGGTTATTTTAACTCAAGGTGAAACATTTTTGGGCATATCTTATAAATCAATAAATTCACATTTTGAAAGGGTTTTACGTTGTGAATATTTCACGACCAGTGGTTTAAAACCACACTGTGAATATGATTTTATTTCATCTGATGTTGATCTCTCTCTCTCTCTCTCGAACCCCAAGGAGACTCCAGGTGATTTAAGAGTGATTATTTCTATTCTAGATGTCTCGATCAACCATCAAATCCTGGGTGATTTGTTTCACTTTGGTTTCCCCCTCTCTTCCTCTTATTCTCCATTATCGCGGTGTAATCTCTTGACTACTATTGAATTGGGTTTTGATCTTGTGTGATCTAGGTTTTTTCATGTAATATCATTTTCCTTTATTCCTCATTGGTGTTAACTGTTGGAAGCATTATTTTAATCTCCAGATTAAGGTAAGTGGTCTAGACCAAAGATCTATGGCCTATTTTTATTTCTTTAAGTATGCGCAATATTATACGATTGTGCTGACACAATGTGTGCATTAATTAAAAAAATAATGGGTGATGATAATAATGTGTTTGGATTACTCTTTGGATCCCTTTTTATCCAATGGTGTTGAGACCAAGCTTGTGGCTACCCATAGGGTGAACCTACCCTTGATTAATAAAGAACTAGATAATGGATTAAAGATATATTTTAGCATGACATGAATTTTCAATTGATTGATTGTGATAGATTCACCTTGGAAAAAAATGGTTTCCTTGATTATTGAAATGACTGGTGATAATTTGGTATAAAATGGTTGTGAAAACTAGCATGACAAAAACTTAAGATATAATTTAATGAATGAATGGGTATTCGAAAGATAAATAGAAATTGGATGAATTGACCATTGTGGGTTATGATATTATGTTGTTTCATTCTTTCCATTACAACTTGTGTTGTGATTTATACCGAAATGTTTATATAAAGGGATTCCCCTAGTGATGATAAAATGCTTATATAAGGGTATTTTCCCGATGATACTGAAATGATTATATAAAGGGATTTTCCCGGTGATGCTGAAATGCTTATATAAATGGATTTTACTGGTGATGCTGAAATAATTATATAAATGGATTTTCCCAGTGATACTGAAATTCTTATATAATGGGCTTGACTCAGTTATGATGAAATTATTATATAGATAACATGGTCCAGTTTTTCTGAAATGATTAGAGATATGGATTTTTCCCAGTTATGTGATTATTCCATGGACTTGTGGTCACGGTTGACATGGTTTTTCTACACGCTCAGAGATATCCTGGCATGGTTTCGAAGTAAGTTTATTGTTATATTATATTAATTAATTAATTAATACTCCAAATTATTTCTTTATTGCATGAACTTAATACTAGACTGGTTTTGTTTAGACACGGTGGTGTTGACCTATGGAGTTTCACTCACACCCTATTCAGGCTACTATTGTAGAGACCCGAAGCTTGACGTACATAGACATTACATTACTTTTGCAGAATACTTAGTACATAACAAAAATAGACACACAAGGACCGTAATAGTTTAGTGTCTTTGGAAACTTGAAACGTAATCTTCTAATCGTGGTGAAAGATCTTCAACATCTCCCATAAAGATCTTCCACTTTTTGTTTCCTTACCTAAAACCTTTATTTTGATCCTGGGGGAAAATAAGACATAAAAAGGGTGAGCTCAAATGCTCAGTAAGGGTAAGCATGGATAAAATAAAACATACCATATATATTTGAACTTAAAAACATGAACATAATGTTTAAACATCAAAATATTGAGCAACGACATAAAACATGGAAGTACATAAGGCATAGATCATAATGGAACATAAACCATGATAAAATATCATGGGAATAAAACATGTAACTGTGGCATCCATTAAGCACACGTAATGATTTCCATAGTAGCCAAGACATTGCTGCCAAGACCATCTTAGTGGACAAAGTCCCATTATGAATGGAGTTCACTCCTCGTTTCAGTCCTGTAACACTGAACCGGATTAACTTACCGTTCCAGCCATGTCTATATCATGAGATATAAAATCTTTACCCAATGCATTGGAGGGAGATATAGGTCCCACCCATCTCATAATGAAATCATTCTTACTTGTGCCACAAAATAAACATACATCATTCATAATACCCCAATAAATAAAATGGGTTTCATAAACATCATCACATCATCACATAATCCATATAAAAGAAATGGATATCATTTCATAATAGGAAAAGAGAAACCATGTACATCATAGAGACATTATACTGGAAACATACACATGTGAAAATAATATCATCTTAGATAGAAAATTGTTTTGATAAAACACTTGAAATGAATTCTTGAGGAAAATATAATTTTTCCTTCAAAATCATTTTCTTTTCACAAAATGTCATGCAATTTTAAAAGAAAATGATTTTGTTGAAAATAGTCACAAAATATTTTTGAGGAATCTTCATGAAAATAAGGCTTTATAAAACCGTAAAAAATTCTTTCATGCCGTATACGTTAAAAAAACATTCTTCTCGTACTTTTGTCAGAAAAGTCAAAAAGTACCTTGTAGGGTAAATAAAAGAAAGATTCCTTCCATACCATGGGGTAAAAGTCAAAATGGTTAAAAAGGACTTTAAACATACATTAAACAATTTTTAGGAAACATGGACATGGATGATAAAAATAACCCTAGTAAATACTTACGAATAAGCAATCTCGGATAAAAATGAGATTTGCAAAATTATCCCTTACCTTAGGTCCGATATGCTTTGTACGTATCCGAACCTCCTGTATAATGATTTAAATAATGTCATTGACTTATTTAAGAATCATATTCATTGTTATTATGTCATATATGTTTCACTTATGACTTTATATTACCCGTTCTTTTGTAAATTCCATGTTAAAGCAGCGTTTTGGGTAAAATCATTTTATTTATCATATGTGTTTCGACTTGTCGTTCTTGATATTATTACTTATATCCTGATTTACATAATTCCAGAATGTAAAAAATGATTTATATATAATATATATTCATCATATACATATATATTATAGGTCGATAAAAGGAATGAAATACACCGTTCATGGAGATGGTAGTCCATACGTATGCATGAACGCTGTTTTCGTTTCCTTATTGAATTGAATGGAATTAAGTAGATGAAATATATATATATATATATATATATATATGTATAAATAAATCCATTAGCTTCATTATGTCATATATTTCATTATTATTTATTATATATACTTTATAATCATTCATGAATTGTTAACATGGAGAGTGAATCTCATCGCGTCGTGGAGATGGTAGTCCGTACGTACGCACGAGTGATGATATCATTCCCAAGATCGTGGAATTGTATTAAAGTGTATGTATAATATTAAAGAATCAATATCACTTTACAATAATCATATATATTCATTACTTTCACCCTTATACCCATCCAAGTAAGGTGGTGGTGGAAAATAGATTACACCACGGCGTGGAGACGGTATTCCGTACGTACGCACGCGCGGTGATTTAGTTTTCCGTAGGATGGATAGATGGTGAAATAGGGTTGTTTCATACATATAATAACATATCAGTATACGAGTGATACTGATGTTATTACTTCATAATTAAACAACCTAAGAAGAAGAAGTGGAAGAAGAAATAAAGTTGAGAGAATCGGTAACGGACATTAGCTCTTCTTTGAAGCGCCTCTTTGAGACCTCCTCTTAGGGCACTAAAATTGGTCTTTGAAGAAGACCAGAACCTCTAGGATGTTTCTAGGGAATTGGGGAAGTGAAATGGGCAGGGTTTGGCCGATCATGAAGGCTCAAATTGGTGTGAGGAGGAGAGGGAGGAGGTGCCCTTTTATAAGGGAGGAGAGAGGCACCTTTGGAATAACTAACACTATTATTTTATTATAAAGTCAAATTCAGTTTTTAATAGCTCCAAATTGATATATTTATAAGCTAAGGTGGGGATGGGTCTAAATACTATCATACAATAGAATTTAGACAAGTTTAGGTTTCTATTTTAACCTTATCATTTAGATTTAACCTTAAGTTAAATAATTTTACTTTTACCGTGTATTCTTGTTTTCTTACATTATAAGGTTAATAAACTTACTATAAAAATCCAAAAGAACCCCAAGTTGTTTATTATTAATATATATAACCTTATCTAAGTCATTTGGCCAAAAATTAGATTTTTAGGAATAAAATAACAATTAATAATATAATATTTGTTTTAAAAACTATTTTATGTCAATTTTGACACTATTTGGTAATTGATTTTTGTGAAACTTATAACACAATTATTAGTTCGAAAAAAGTTTATTAAATCAATACTAACATGTCATATTAACCTAGAAAATTAGTGTAATTTATAAAAAGTCTCAAATTACATTTATTTGGGTATTTATAACATCAATTATGTCAATATTTCATTAAATAATTACTGCATCATCTTTGTGTCATAAATAAATTAGATTATTTAATGTCTAAAAATTATAAATAAAATACCATTATGTAGGAAATCTTTTTATATTTCTAATGAATATTTATAGTTGAATTTATCTTATGTATAACCCTATATTAAAAATTATTTACTTATAAAACTTTGATTTTAACTATTTTAACCCTTCTTTAAATAAATTAATAATAAATGTCCTAATCTAATCCAAGTGGACCTAAATAGTCATATTTTATTCCTAAGGTTGTTTTTGGTCGAATTAAACTTATAAAATAGAATTAGGACATGTGTTAGGGTAATAATAATATCATTTTTACCCTTAATTACCCTATTTACTTTTAACCGTGGTAAAAAAAAGGTAAAAAGTTATTATTCACCAAAAATTACTTTCATCTCATTGAACCACATTTTATTCCTTGATATTAAACGTGTCTCTTGGATTTTCGAAATTCCAGTCATAGAAGTGGTAAAATTAAGTTTTATGAAAAATTCAGTTTTTTAACTACCACTTAGTGGTTTCACTATTCATCAAAAAATGAAAGTTTCCAAAAGAATACCAAAAATTAGGCCTAAGCTATAATTGATATTATTAATTAAAAAATGATGTCTATTTTACCAAATTCAAAACATATTAGTTGCATTAATTAATTTAAAAATTAATTCCCGTCATCAAAACAAATCGCGTGTTTTTTTTAAGAAACAATAACTATCAAAAGATTGATACTTGTTTATATCCAATTTCAAAGTGAAATTAATTCCAATGACCAACATTGGATTAAATGGTAAAAATATATTCGAATTAAACTTTAAAACCAATTAAAAAGATAATATAACCATATCAATTATTGCGATGAAAACAGTTGTTTTTAATTAAAATATAGCCTGTTTTTACTATTCATTAAAATATGAAAGTTATCAGAATAATATGAAAAATTTATCCAAAGTAAATTTTTATACCCTGATTCCAAAGAAGAATTTTATTTTGTCAAATTGAACTTATAGACATGTCAAAAACAAGATTTAAGGTGGGTGCTCCATCAAAAGGCGGCAAAACTACATTTTTTGAAAAATACTTATTTTACTCGAAAAATTGATTTCGTTCTCATACCATGTTCTAGAAAATGTGTAAGATGAATAATAATGTTATAAAATTCAAAATTTAGTTGATACTATTCATAACGTCTAGTTCATAATAATATTATAAACATATATCATTGTTTAGTGAAGCTTGGTATTGCGTACAACACACGCTATCGAGGAAAGTCGCGATTGCGTGTAATGCAAGCCAAGTCATGGTTGCGTGTTGTGCAAGACTCTTCCGTTGTTTCGTATAACAGAATCCAACCATATTTCATTTATAAATTGAATATATATATATTTATATATACACACTCAATGTTTCGTAGAATAACTACTATCAAAATTGTTTGTAACATGATCCAAGAATAGTGTTGTGTATACTGCAAGCTCATACGGTGTTGCGTGTAGCTCAAGGTAATATTGTTGTAGCATACAACACAACATCAATGATATTAAAAGAATATTTTTTATAAAATCTCGGGGTGTTGCATTCTACCCCCCCTTAAAATGAATTTCGCCCTCGAAATTCGTCGGGATTATAAATGGTTTACTACTCGAATATTTGTTTAATAGAAACCCACATCGTAAAAAGGAATACCAAAACTTGGCTTTAAAAACTAAAGTATGAAATGTAACGGTTACCCAAATTAACTCATCACTGGGTTTCCATGTAGGAGAACATAGGAGAAAATATGGATATGGAAGAAAAATCTAACCATCAAGTTCTGATGGAGAGTGGTAGAGAACATGGCTATGAAAAATCCATAAATCACAAATCCATAGATTTGTGATGATCTATGGTACCATCTGATTAATCGGATATAAGGGCACTATGACAACATTTTTGGTTTTCAAGATCATTTCCCTAAAGTTGATGAAATTTGAATTAGAAGAAATACATTCGTGATTTTGGTACAGTCTAACCGTTGTTCATTCTTTGGACAATTTCCACTTCATCTCTTAAAGAAATGAAGTTGAATTTGTCATTCATGAAGTGTTAGCAGATCATGTGATATAATGATGGGTTATTCCATCTGTCTCCAACAAAAGGTTATAAAAGTTATCAAAAATACATAAGTCCATATATAGTGAGATTAATCATATATGGTTCCTAAAATGGACTTATACTTCATATATCATAATGATTAATATAATAAAACTAGTTTTTACTAAACATGTACTTCCTGTAGGCCAGTGGTAGGCGATAAAGGCCAGTCGCACTTCGGTTGTGGGTTCGATTCCCACAGCTTTGTCCGACGCGATGGGCTGTCGCCCGTCCTGCAGGTTGTCCTTTTTCTAAAACTATATTACTATAACATCCCATCAATAATATAGAAAAAAAGTTCTATCCTTAAACAATACTAACTTATGTCCAACATAATCCTTTCCAATCTTTAGGCTTATCCAAAATACTTCTGTCCAATCTCATATTATGGTGAAAACTATTACCAAAGAGTTCATATAACAAGCATGTTAATACCATCGTTGATCCCCATATATCTTGTTGGTCACATTCCAATCATGTGAATACCTTAATCATGTATTCTCTTGAAAAATGAATACCCATTGAATCTTAGTGAAAACATGAGTGCTGTCAAAAGTTAACTCTTTCCACATACCAAAACCCCAAAATTCTATATACTCAAACCATGATATAACTATTTCCTTATATCAGTCATGAGCTCATGAATACTGTCAAACATTTCATTTTATCCTTATCCCTTCATTATGCGCATATCATCTTCTTTCCAAAAATATCTCAATCACTTTACATGGTTACATGTACCATAAAATTATTGAAAACCACAATAGACCAATACATAAATATTCCAATATTCCACGATACTATATACAACATTATTTTGGAATCCCATTACATAAACACTTAATCATTCCACCACGTCATTGTCATATTCAACATCGCCAATAGTGATCACATGTAACTTCCCTTTGTCCTTTGCCTTAAGTGGTTGCTCATGTCGATCATCACTAACCCTTGGATTAGGGCATTTATTAACATAATGCCCCATTTCCTTTCACTTGAAGCATTGAAGTGTTGGTGGTGTGTTCTCTGTAGTCTTTTCTTTATTCACATCATTAGCAACCCTTTTTCCATTACTTCGACACTCAGCTGATCGATGAACTTATTTTCCACACTTAAAACATTTTCTAGTCCCTTTAAGACAATATCAATCATGCTTCTTTCCACACTTTGATCATAAGGAAACATTCATCTTCTTTTCACCATTATTCTAAGATTTATCCTTGAACTCCATCTTTCGTTTCTTGTCAAAACCATGAGATGGATATGTAACACCAACTTCCATTTCTACCTTGATAGCACAACGCACAATTTCATCATAGCTACTGAAGTCTCTTATAGCTAATTCCCTTCAAAGACTTGGTTTTAAGCCACTGAAGAATTGATCAACTTTACTTTCAGGTTGGTTAATAAAGCCAGATGCATACCTTGCAAGCCTTGTAAAATTCGCTTCATATACACCAACAGATTCATCATCCTTTTTCTTTAGTTCAAGAAACCCATTCTCCATCTTTGTTCGAATAATACGAGGGAAGTACTTATTGAAAAATAAGTTCTTGAACTCTTCCCATTCCATGGACTCAATTTCTTCTCTTGGCCTCGTATTCTTGATAAGATTCCACCATTGATTAGCTTGACCTTCCAAACGATATACTACTAAGATGACTTTATCATGTTCAGAACATTGAAGAACTGAAAATATCTTTTCAGTGGTACTGATCCATTGTTCAGAAACAAGTGGATTAGAAGACCCACTGAAATAAGGTGGGCGTTGCCTCATGAAGGACTCAATAAAATATTTTTCCCTTCTCTGCTCATTTGGAAGTCCAGAATGATTCATGGCTTGTGCAAGTATAACAATAAGATTTTGCACTCCATCTCCCATAACATTTGTTTGTTCATAAGGATAATCATTGCATTGTCCATTACATTGATCAGCACGGTTCCTTCGGGTTCCATCCATCATCTAAAACCCAAAAAGAATAGTGCGAGAGGCAAAAATCATGCTAGGGAAAACAACATAATAAAGGGGGAGTACCTTCAATATCTAACATCTTAGGTTTAATTCTAATATCGTTACCGTAATTCTAGGACTATAACCTATACCTATACTTAACCTTATGGACATCCCTAGACATACCATAGAAATATCTCTAGGGATTTCACAAAAGTTCTCGCATCCTAGTTTCCAAAGGTTGACTAAACCTTTCCTCTGATACCAACTGTAGAGACCCGAAACTTGACGTACATAGAAATTACATTACTTTTGTAGAATACTTAGTACATAACAAAAACAGACACACAAGGACCGTAATAGTTTAGTGTCTTTCGAAACTTGGAATGTAATCTTCTAATCGTGGTGAAAGATCTTCAACATCTCCCATAAAGATCTTCCAATTTTTGTTTCCTTACCTAAAACCTTTCTTTTGATCCTGGGGGAAAATAAAACATAAAAAGGGTGAGATCAAATGCTCTGTAAGGGTAATCATGGATAAAATAAAACATACCATATACATTTGAACTTAAAAACATGAACATAATGTTTAAACATCAAAATCTTGAGCAACGACATAAAACATGGAAGTACATAAGGCATAGATCATAATGGAACATAAAACATGATAAAATAGCATGGGAATAAAACATGTAATTGTGGAATCCATTAAGCACATGTAATGATTTCCATAGTAGCCAAGGCATTGCTGCCAAGACCATCTTAGTGGACAAAGTACCATTCTGAATCGAGTTCACTGCTCGTTTCAGTCCTGTAACACTGAACCGGATTAACTTACCGTTCCAGCCATGTCTATCTCATGAGATATAAAATCTTTTCCCAATGCATTGGAGGGAGATATAGGTCCCACCCATCTCATAATGAAATCATTCTTACTTGTGCCACAAAATAAACATACATCATTCATAATAACCCAATAAATAAAATGGGTTTCATAAACATCATCACATCATCAAATAATCCATATAAAAGAAATGGATATCATTTCAAAATAAGAAAAGAGAAACCATGTAAATAATAGAGACATTATACTGGAAAAGTACACATATGAAAATAATGTCATCTTAGATAGAAAATGGTTTTGATAAAACACTTGAAATGAATTCTTGAGGAAAATATCCTTTTTTCTTCAAAATCATTTTCTTTTCACAAAATGTCATGTAATTTTAAAATAAAAAGATTTTGTTTAAAATAGTCATGAAATATTTTTGAGGAAGCTTCATTAAAATAAGGCCTTATAAAACCGTAAAAAATCCTTTCATGTCGTATACGTTAAAAAAAACATTCTTCTCGTACTTTTGTCGAAAAAGTAAAAAAGTACCTTGTAGGGTAAATAAAAGAAAGATTCCTTCCATACCATGGGGTAAAAGTCAAAATGGGTAAAAAGGACTTTAAACATACATGAATCCATTTTTAGTAAACATGGAAATGGATGATAACAATAACCCCTGTAAATACTTACGAATAAGCAATCTCGGATAAAAATGAGATTTGAAAAATTATCCCTTACCTTAGGTCCGATATGCTTCGTACGTAACCGAACCTCTTGTATAATGATTTAAATAATGTCATTGACTTATTAAAGAATCATATTCATTGTTATTATGTCATATATATTTCACTTATGACTTTATATTACCCGTTCTTTTGTAAATTCCATGTTAAAGCAGCGTTTTGGGTAAAATCATTTTATTTATCGTATGTTTTTCGACTTGTTGTTCTTGATATTATTACTTATATCCTGATTTAAATAATTCCAGAATGTAAAACATGATTCATATATAATATATATTCATCATATACATATATATTATAGGTCGATAAAAGGAATGAAATACACCGTTCATGGAGACGGTAGTCCATACGTACGCATGAACGTTGTTTTCGTTTCCTTATTGAATTGAATGGAATTAAGTAGATGAAATATATATATATATATGTATACATAAATCCAGTAGCTTCATTATGTCAAATATTTCATTATTATTCATTATATATACTTTATAATCATTCATGAATGGTTAACATGGAGAGTGAATCTCATCGTGTCGTGGAGACGGTAGTCCGTACGTACGCACGAGCGATGATATCATTCCCAAGATCATGGAATTGTATTAAAGTGTATGTATAATATTACAGAATCAATATCACTTTACAATAATCATATATATTCATTACTTTCACCCTTATACCCATCCAAGTAAGGTGGTGGTGGAAAATAGATTACACCACGGTGTGGAGATGGTATTCCGTACGTATGCACGCGCGGTGATTTCGTTTCCGTAGGATGGATAGATGGTGAAATAGGGTTGTTTCATAAATATAATAACATATCAGTATATGAGTGATACTAATGTTATTACTTCATAATGAAACAACCTAATAAGAATAAGTGGAAGAAGAAATAAAGTTGAGAGAATCGGTAACGGACATTACCTCTTCTTTGAAGCGCCTCTTTGAGACCTCCTCTTAGGGTATTAAAATTGGTCTTTGAAGAAGACAATAACCTCTAGGATGTTTATAGGGAAGTGGGTAAGTGAAATGGGTAGGGTTTGGCCGAGCATGAAGGCTCCAATTGGTGTGAGGAGGAGAGGGAGGAGGTGCCCTTTTATAAGGGAGGAGAGGGGCACCTTTGGAATAACTAAAAATATTATTTTATTATAAAGTCAAATTCGGTTTTTAATAGCTCCAAATTGATATATTTCGAAGATAAGGTGGGGATGGGTCTAAATCATCTCATCCAATAGAATTTATATAAGTTTAGGTTTCTATTTTAATTTTATCATTTAGATTTAACCTTAAGTTAAATAATTTTACTTTTACCGTGTCTTCTTGTTTTCTTACATTAAAAGGTTAATAAACTTACTATAAAAATCCAAACGAACCCCAAGTTGTTTATTATTAATATATATAACCTTATCTAAGTAATTTGGCCGAACCTTAGATTTTTATGAATAAAATAACAATTAATAATATAATATTTTTTTTAAAAACTATTTTATGTCAATTTTGACACTATTTGGTAGTTGATTTTTGTGAAAATCATAACAGAATTATTAGTTCGAAAAAAGTTAATTAAATCAATAATAACATGTCATATTAACCTAGAAAATTAGTTTAATTTATAAAAAGTCTCAAATTACATTTATTTGGGTATTTATAACATCAATTATGTCAATATTTCATTAAATAATTACTGCATCATCTTTGTGTCATAAATAAATTAGATTATTTAATGTCTAAAAATTATAAATAAAATACCATTATGTAGGAAATCTTTTTATATTTCTAATGAATATTTATAGTCGAATTTATCTTATGTATAACCCTATATTAAAAATGATTTACTTATAAAACTTTGATTTTAACTATTTTAACCCTTCTTTAAATAAATTAATAATAAATGTCCTAATATAATCCAAGTGGACCTAAATAGTCATATTTTATTCCTAAGGTTGTTTTTGGTCGAATTACACTTATACAATAGAATTAGGACATGTTTTAGGGTAATAATAATATCATTTTTACCCTTAATTACCCTATTTACTTTTAACCGTGGTAAAAAAGGTAAAAAGTTATTATTCACCAACAATTACTTTCATCTCATTGAACCACATTTTAGTCCTTGATATTAACCATGTCTCTCGGATTTTCAAAATTCCACTCACAGAAGCAGTAAACTTAAGTTTTATGAAAAATTCAGTTTTTTAACTACCACTTAGTGGTTTCACTATTCATCAAAAAATGAAAGTTTCCAGAAGAATACCAAAAATTAGGCCTAAGCTATATTTGATATTATGAATTAAAAAATTATGTCTATTTTACCAAATTAAAAACATATCAGTTGCATTAATTAATTTAAAAATTAATTCCCGTCGTCAAAACAAATCGCGTATTTTTTTAAGAAACAATAACTATCAAAAGATTGATACTTGTTTATATCCAATTTCAAAGTGAAATTAATTCCAATGACCAAAATTGGATTAAATGGTAAAAATATATTCTAATTAAACTTTAAAACCAATTAAAAATATAATCTAACCATATAAATTATTGCGATGAAAAAAGTTGTTTTTAATTAAAATATAGTGTGTTTTTACTATTCATTAAAATATGAAAGTTATCAGAATAATATGAAAAATTTATCCAAAGTAAATTTTTATACCCTGATTCCAAAGAAGATTTTTATTTTTTAAAATTTAACTTATAGAAATGTCAAAAATAAGATTTAAGGTGGGTGCGCCATCAAAAGGCGGCAACACTACATTTTTTTGAAAAATACTTATTTTACTTGAAAAATTGATTTTGTTCTCATACCATGTTCTAGAAAATGTGTAATATGAATAATAATGTTATAAAATTCAAAATTTAGTTGATACTATTCATAACGGCTAGTTCATAATAATATTATAACCATATATCATTGTTTAGTAAAACCTGGTATTGCGTACAACACATGCTATCGAGGAAAGTCGCGATTGCGTGTAATGCAAGCCAAGTCAGGGTTGCGTGTTGTGCAAGACTCCTCCGTTGTTTCGTATAACAGAATCCAACCATATTTCATTTATAAATTGAATATATATATATTTATATATACACACTCAATGTTTCGTAGAATAACTACTATCAAAATTGTGTGTAACATGATCCAAGAATAGTGTTGTGTATACTGCAAGCTCATACAGTGTTGCCTGTAGCGCAAGGTAATCTTGTTGTAGCATACAACACAAGACATCAATGATATTAAAAGAATATTTTTCATAAAATCTCGGGGTGTTACAACTGTTTTGTACCTGTGAAAATTATATGGATGAAGGTTTAGAAAAGTTAAAATGGACATGATATTTGTTGTTACTTACTGGATGGGTTGGATCTTGGATACATGAATGATATTGGTTTTGAGACCTGGGTCTTTTGAGTTTATTTGTGTCTTCATGTTCTTTTATCTTTATTACTTTAAATTTTACATTTAGATACATTACAGTCTGTCATTACATTATCATTTATTTATTATTAGATTATCCAATCAACATTTATTATTTACTTTATCCACTTTGATGTAATATTTCTACTATTTTACATTACTCTGATATTAGTTTATTTCTGTCATATCACAAATTTGTTTAAGGAGATATAGTATCCCTACTATGTTCTCTACACCCCCGCTATAAGTCAATAGCCTCTAGCGTGTAGGGAGGCATGTTTGAGGTCCAATAACCAACCTAATTTTTCCACATGAGAGAGTGCCAGATTGAGGGATGTTACAACATACCAAGCTCAGTGAACAACAAGTGAAACTAACTCATCACTTAAGAAATTATGCTAAGTTCTTATCCTCACCATGACTTTATCACTAAGTTTTTTCATACAAGAATCATATAATATAATATCAAATGAAGGTACCCTGCTACCACTTCCCCATTGTTTCTTCTTTCTTCCCCAATGTTGTACATCCTGATCCATCTCTCTCTAAATGTAAGTCTGGTTGAAGACATCTCATAAACTATATCATATCATGCATCTAGTCCATCACATTATGTCATCACATGTCATACACCCTATGTGCCACATCATCTCATCATCCCATAAAAATATCTAGATAGTAACCAATTTGTTTCCAGGATCCACCACAACTCGTACATCATGTATTATACCTCAATCCATCATATACCATAGACGAAATAGCAATAACAATCCTTATGATATTATACCCAGCGATACTTGTGCGTGAAATAACCATAATCCATTACATCTATTTAAAAACATATATGAGAAAGATTACTATCATATATACAACTATATAACACCACTAGGAGAAGAGAGTGAGGCAAGAGGGTGTAGTCAACTATCCATTTATTTCCAACATGAATGTTGGTGAAAACACCTTTCCAAAGTCCACCGGGTTCCATCCACCCTACCGCCATGTGTGTGGTTGCGTATGAAAACAAACAACATAATATATATATATATTGTTCACAACCACACTATGAACAATAACCTAGTATTATACCCAACTACAACTATCGTCTCATAGACACTTGACTGCCACTACTAAGGACTAGATATCCTATAAAAACACAATCATTTCAAGATGAATTTCATTTAAAATATTTCTTTTAAACATTTCACAAAATCATTAATTAATTCATAATCCATTAATTAATGTTAAAACATTTCCACTTTTCATTTATTATCAAACAAAGTTCATGCCCATAGGAATAATCTAAATGAAGCCATCCCCTCCAGGAATAAACCAACTGATTACACAGTTCCTCAAGAGTTATCATTAGAATTCCATTCAAGAACCAAATACAAAAGTTAAAAAATTTAATAATTAATGTCATTCCATAATTCAAAGTAATCCAGGACTCATCCCAAGCTACCATAAAATAGATGCATAAACTAAGAATCACCAGTTGCATCAATTAGTAGGGAAAGGAATGCAGAAAAAACTAACCTAAACATCCATTCTTCTAAGAAGATTCATTATAAATCAAGTATCTTAGATTTTAGCACAATAACAGGCAATCCCAATTTCAACCAGTTCCATCAGTCTTGGTGCTATCCCCAACACCACCATTAATATCACCATGCATCCCATTATCTTAAGAGTCAACTGTTTCCACAAACCCAATCCTCCCATCCCATGACTTTTCTGTCACGACCCGTCCCCCGAGGTCCATGCCGTGACTACCCCAAGCCCGCCTTCCACAGGAAAGGGGTTGTAGACTAGAGTCGAAAGGCATATTCCATAAAACTGGGAAGACATTGCCTTTAAAACCTGTAAACACACACAACCAAGCACACAAAAAGATACGAACACAAGTAACTGTATAGTAAACAGGGTGTGTACAAAAAGAACAAAGGGTCCAGAATACAACCCCAACAGAAAAGTACAAGTATACTTAAAATTACAAGTAAAACTGAAATAGCTTTAGTGGACACCCGCCAAGGATCCTACCTGAAGGGTAGGTACAACTCTCGAATGGTCGTCCCTGCGATAATCCTCGTCTAATGTCCACCTACGAGCTACCTATAGTCACGGTACCCTCGTCCTCCATCAACGCTGTCCGTCGTCTGTACAACACATAACAAGGAGTAGGCGTAGCCCGTGCAGGGGTGAGTATAACGATACTCAGTAGGGTCCCCGAGACCCTCAAAGGTCTCACAAAATCCAAAAAGGATAAACCACAAAGCATGGAAACAATAGTCAACCCTACATGGGTATATGCCCATACATATACCTAATTTATCAAGCATACCCATCTCATTCATGAGGAAACACAAGGCCAACCTCAAAATCCCAACGCTCAACTGTTCCACGGAGAAAATATTACCACGAAGGTAACACCCCAAAGGTAAGTACCATAAAGGTAATGCCACATAGAAGTATACCACAAAGGTATCACCATGAAAGTATGTACCACAAAGGTATTTCCACAAAAAATAATACCACAAAGGTAAGGACTCAGCTCACACCAGGTATAACATAGGTAAGGAAGTAAAGATGATAATATGTAACTACTGAATCATCTTATTTTGTTAAGAGGCAGACCCACTTAGGATCCTAAATCATCAGACCCACGTAGGATCCTAGTACAGAAGACCCATGTAGTATCCTAGAGTAGTCCCACACGGATTTCCAAGAGCATATCCACATAGGACTCTCGAACACATACCCACGTAGGATCACAAAGCATAGACCCACATAGGATCCCTTTCTCATGTTACAACCAACCACAGGGTTCCCGCACTAAGCTCTCTTGATTTCGGGAGGGTACGTTCCTCAAGCCACAGGTTGATACTCCAACTTTCACGAATTCCCACAAAGAAGTATCCCTAAGTATTTCCATGTAATAGGGGTCCCAACTCAATAGATGGTGCGTCAATCGGATGCCCAGTCTGTAAGTTATTGGCCTTTTAGTCCCGAGGGCCCGGTTAGATTCGTGTTCAATCCAACCTGGTGGTACCCCAAATTTATACAAAACTCAAGTGGGGTATACCAAAATGACCGTCTCTATCCAAGGTTTCCATAACTATAGACAGTTCGTTAAACGGACGCCCGTAACTCAAGTTATGGCTAAAAGAGAGAAAAGGGGCCAAAGTTGGTCAGGGTCTGGTCCGACCCGGTCGGACCGACCCAGCCTGGGCTGACCCAACCCAGTTCAGGTCGACCTGGCCCAACCCGGGTCTGGCCCGACCTGCCGGGGTGGCCCGCGCTGGGCAGCCCGCTCGGCTCACGGCTCATTGGACGACCAGCCCACCTCCGCACGGTGCGGTCGCGCGCTGTGCCAGCACCGGCGGCCGGCAGTGAGCCGACCGCCCTCGCTTCGCCGTTGCGGCACAAGGCCACGACTCCTGCATGATCTGTCGTGTGGATGCGCGTCGTCACCTCCCCTTCGTGCGGCCGGCCGTGCGCTGACCGCCACCCCTTCTCGGTCGCGGCCGATGGGCCGTGTCCCTTATCTGGCGGCGCAGTTGCACCGTCACCACTCCCGAGTCCCTCCGGTGTTGGTCACCGGCACGGGTCGCTAGCGACGTTCCTTGGGTCACCAGGTTCACCCCGGTGGCCCGTTTTTCATTCCGAAGACTTCCGCACTTGTTTCGGGACATCACTATCATTTCACGACCCTCAAAATTCACAAAGGTCGTGGAGAGGTCGGGCCATGTTTGTTTGGACCGAACCCTCCGAGTTAGAACAGTAGCAAGAAGCTTGTTTATTCTTGAATCATGAAGAATGTCAATAACGGGTAAGGGGGTATTCAAAAAAACAATCCCTACCTTAAAGGTTCGTTGGAGGTGTTGCAAGTTGAAGTCGGTGAAGGCGATGAGGGTGACAACGTTTGTCACTTCTGCAACACGCTTCCGAGGTTGGGCTCGTGCGTCGTCCTCATTCTTGATTTCAAATTATGTTCTTCGTTGGAGAGAACATTTATCTACAATTCTCCCAAGATCCTTTTGCAACGAAATCCTCTAACCCAACAAAAAATGAAGATCCAACTTATTAAAAATAAGTATAACAATTAATTAAAGTTGACACATTTAATTAATTATAGTTGGCTCATTTAATTAATTGGAGAGTTGAGAGGTTTTCCCCCATTAAGAGGGGTTCGGGTGGTCCCCACCACCAAGAATTTAAATTGGGGGGTTTTCTAGCTCATGTGGTCCCCACCTCCATAATTTCAAAAGAGTGGTTTCAAAAATAAAAATAAAATGTCAAATATTTTATTTTTCTTCTCCCACATAAAACAGAAAAACTAAATTCCTCCTTCGACCTACTAAGGTCATGGTGAAGGTCTCCTTAAGAGAATATCATCATTGTGAGTTCAATGGTGTCCTTGGATTTCAATTTCGAGCACCGGTTCAAAAGTTACAAAAAACCACTCACATGCTTACTGAACGTATTTAAAAAAGTTTAGAAATTCATTCCGGGCACACCGGGCCTTGGAATCATGCGCCGTCAATTTTCACGGACTCGTAAAATTCCCATATAATTAGAAAAAATACATGGAATTTTTGGGTCTTTACATTTTCCCCACCACAGAACTTTGCATGCCCGAAATCCATATCATGAAAAATAGAAAAAAATGTGGGGGTACAAGCCTGAATTTGAAAGGCATATTCCCTAAAACTGGGAAGGAATTTCCTTTAAAACCTGTAAACACACAAAACCAAGCACACAACAAGATACAAACACAAGTAACTGTATAGTAAACATGGTGTGTACAGAAAGAAAAAAGGGGATAGAATACAAGACCAACTGAAAAGTAAAAGTAAATAGAAAAGTACAAGTAAAACTGAAACAAATCCAGTGGACACCCACCAAGGATCCTACCTAAAGGGTAGGTACAGTTCTTGAATGGTCGTCCCTGTGCTACGCCTCATCTAATTTACACCTCCGAGCTACCTCCAGTCTTGGTACCCTCGTCCTCCGTCAGCGTTGTCTGTCAGTTGCACAAGAAAAAACAAGGTGTGGGCGTAGCCCGTGCAGGGGTGAGTATAATGATACTCAATAGGGTCCCCAAGACCCTCAAATGTCTCACAAAATCCACAAAAGATAAATCACAAAGCATGGAAACAACAGTCAACCCTACTTAGGTATATGCCCATACATATACCTAAGTTATCAAGTATACCCATCTCATTCACGAGGAAAGACAAGGCCCAACTCAAAAGCCCAAAGTACAACTGTTCCATGGAGGAAAGATTACCACAAAGGTAACACCCCAAAGGTAAGTACCACAAAGGTAGTGCCACACAAAAGTATACCACAAAGGATTCACCATGAAGGTACGTACCACAAAGGTATCGCCACACAGAAGAATACCACAAAGGTATCAACAAAAATGTAAGTACCATGAAGGTAATGCCACACAGAAGAATATCACAAAGGTAAGGACTTAACTCACACTAGGTATAACATAGGTACAGAAGTAAAGATGATTAGATGTAAATACTGAATCATCTTACTTTGTTAAGAGGCAGACCCACGTAGGTTCCTAAATCATCAGACCCAAATAGGATCCTTGTACAACAGACCCACACATGATCCTAGAGTATTCCCACATGTATTTTATAGAGCATATCCAAGTGGGACTCTCAAACACATACCCACATAGGATCCCAAAGCACAGACCCACATAGGATCCATTTCTCATGTTACAGCCAGCCATAGGGTTCCCACACTAAGCTCGCTTGATTCCAGGAGGGTTTTCTCCTCAAACCACAGGTTGATACTCCAACTACCACGAAGTACTACGAAGAAGTATCCCAAAGGACCTCCATGTAATAGGGGTCCCAACGCAACAGACAGTGCGCCAATCGGACGACCGGTCTGTAAGTTATTGGCCTTTTAGTCCTGAGGGCCCGGTTGGATTCGTGTTTGATCCAATCCGGCCATACCCCAACTTTATCCAAAACTCAAGTGGGGTATACCAAAAAGACTTTCTCAATCCAAGGTTTCTGGTGCCGTAGATGGTTTGTCAAACGGACGCCTGTAACTCATGTTATGGTCGAAAGAGCGAAAAGGGGTCGAAGTTGGTCCGGGTCCGGTCCGACCCGGACTGACCCGGCCTGGGACGACCCAACCCGGTTCGGGTTGACCCGACCCGACCAGGGTATGGACCTGGGTCTGACCCGGCCCGCTCGGCTCGAGGATGGCCGGACGACCAGCCCTCCTCCGCACCGCGCGGTCGTGCGCCGCGCTATCACTGGCGGCCGACAGCGAGTCGGCCGCCCTCGCTTCACCGCCGCGACACAAGGCCATGGCTCCTGCACACCTAGTGGCACAGACACGCGCTGCTACCTCCTATTTGCACGACCGACCGTGTGATGGTCACCGCCCCTGCTTCGCTATGGCTGATGGGCCGCCACCCTTCTCCAGCGACACGGTTGCGCTGCTGCTGTCTTCGCGGATGGTTGGAGTGCCGGACGCCGCTCCTGAGTCCCTCCAGTGCCAGTCGCCGACATGGGTCTCCATCGATGTTCCTTGAGTCACCGGGCATTCCCTGGTGGCCCGTTATTCATTCCAAATACTTCCTCACTTGTCTCAGGATGTCACCATCATTTCAAGACCATCAATATTCACAAAGGTTTCGGAGAGGTCGGGCCGTGTTATTTTGGCTCAAACCCTCCACGTTAGAACGGTATCAAGAGGATTGTTTATTCTTGAATCATGAAGAACATCAAGAATGGGTAAGGGGGTATTCAAAACAACAATACCTACCTCGAAGGTTCGTTGGAGGTGTTGCGAGTTGAAGTCGGTGAAGGCGATGAGGGTGACAACGTTTGTCACTTCTACAACACGCTTCTGAAGTCGGGCTCGTGTGTCATCCTCATTCTTGATTCTGAAGTTTGTTCTTCGTTGGAGAGAAAGTTTCTCCACAATTCTCCCAAGACCCTTTTCCAACAAAATCCTCCAACCCAACAAAAAATGAAGATCCAACTTATTAAAAATAACTCTAACAATTAATTAAAGATGAAACATTTAATTAATTGTTGTTGGATCATTTAATTAATTGGAGAGTTGAGAGGTTTTACCCCATTAAGAAGGGTTTGGGTGGTCCCCACCACCAATAATTCAAATTGGGGGGTTTTATAGATCGTGTGGTCCCCAATTCTATAACTTCAAAAGAGAGGTTTCAAAAAGAAATATAAAATGTCAAATATTTTATTTTTCTTCTCCCATGTAAAACCGAAAAACCAACTTCCTCCTTCGACCTACTGTAGTCAAGGTGAAGGTCTCCTTAAGTGAATATCAGCGCTGTGAGTTCAATGGTGTCCTCATATTTTAATTCCGAGCATCAGTTTAAAAGTTACAAAAACCCGCTCACATGCTTACAGAACGTACTTAAATAAAGATCTGAAATTCATTTCGGGCACACCATGCCTCGGAATCATGCGCCGTCAATTTTCACGGACTCGTAAAATTACCATATAATTAAAATAAATTACATGTAATTTATGGTTATTTACATTATCCCAACATTAGGGCTTTGTGTCCCCGAAAGCCACATCATGAAAACTAGGAAAACAAGTGGGGGTACTGAGAACGAATCTGAGCCTCCCGCTCCCACGTTCTCTCCTGGAGGTTCTCGTGCTGCCAACGTACACACACTAAAGGTATCGATCGCCCACAAAGGACTCTCTCCTATCGATCCTCAATCTCCATAGGAACCTACATAAACATCACCCCATCGTCGATGTCCAGCTCGTCGTGGTCGATGACATGATATGGGTCGTGCACGTATCTCCTCAGCTGGGATACATGGAAAATGTCGGGAACCCAGTGCAACTAAGGAAGAAGTGCTAGGTGGAAAGCCACATTTCCAACTCTACTGAGGACCTTAAAGGGTCAGATGAACCTCAGAGATAACTTGCTTCCCTAACCAAATCTCCACAAACCTTGTCGGGGTGAAACCTGTAGAAAGACATGGTCACCATCCTCGAACTCCAGAGGTCTACGTCTCCTGTCAGCATAAGACTTCTGCCTACTCTGTGTAGTCTTCATCCTCTCCTAGATGATCTGAACCTTCTCTGTGGTAGCCCGTACCATATCTGGTCCCATGAGTGCTGACTCCCATGGGTCAGTCCAGGAAAAAGGCAATCTACAAGGTCGTCCGTACAGTGCCTCGAAAGGTGCCATCCCAATGGTGGAGTGATAGCTGTTGTTGTATAAAAACTCCACCAGGGGCAGGTGATCCTCCCAGCTACGACCGAAGTCGAGGATTCAAGCATGCAACATGTCCTCGAGGGTATGAATGGTCCATTCAGTCTGGCCATCCATCTGAGGATGGAAGACGGTTCTCAAATGAAGCTGCATCCTGAAAGCCTCCTACAAACCCTTCCATAGCCAGGAAGTGAAACATACATCACGATCAGAGAAAATTTTCGAGGGTACTCTATGTAGCCACACAATATCTTACACATAGAGGCATCCCAATATCTCTACTGAACCCTTCTCTCTGATTGGTAGAAAGTGTGTTGACTTGGTTAGTCGGTCTATGACCACCCAGATAGAATCATGACCCCTGGATGTATATGGAAGACCTGACACGAAGTCCATGGATATCCCGTACCACTTCCACTCTAAGACCTCTAAAGGCTAAACTAAGCCTGCTGGTACCTGATGTTCCACCTTCAATTCCTGACAAGTGAGGCACCAAGAGACAAACTATGCTACTGCTTTCTTCATTCCCGGCCACCAGTGCTGTCGTCGAAGATCCTGGTACATCTTCACCACTCCTGGATGTACCTCTATAGGGGATGCGTTGAACTCCCTCAACAATTCCTCCTTAAGTGACACTGGTACCATGGTACATCCTCTGAAAAGGATGGCGTGCTCCTCACCTTCAGAAAATCCATCAGGTGCCTATCCTCTGGATATTTGATCACGTTGAGCCTCACAGTCAGTGTCCCCACGCTGTGCCTCCCTGACTCGCTGAAGAATTGGGGGAGTGACTATAAGAGACCGAAGAAAAGATTCTCCATATCGTTCCACAAAGGATATCCATAAAGCGACCAACTGCTCCGTTGCCTCACCTAGCAGCTGTATACCAGATCTCTTGCTGAGTGCATCTGCTACAGCGTTCCCCTTCCCAGGAGTATAGACTATCTCAAAGTCATAGTCCTGGAGTAACTCAAGCCAATGTTGCTATCTCAGGTTCAAGTCCTTTTGAGGGAAGATATACTTGAGACTCTTGTAATCAGAGTAAATCATAAAACACTCACCCATCAAGTAATGTCACCACACCTTCAAGGAAAATACCACTACTCCTAACTCCAGGTCTTGGGTAGCGTAGTTCTACTCATGTTGTCTCAGCTATCGAGAACCATACGCGATCACTGCTCGCTCCTGCATTAGGACACATCCAAGCCCCGTCCCTGATGTGTCACAGTAGACTATGTACCCAATGCCTTCCTTTAGTAGCCTCAAGATGGGGGAACTAGTCAGCCTCTACCTCAGCTCCTGAAAACTCTGCTGGCATCTCTCTGACCAAACTAAGGTTTTCCCCTTCTTCATTAATGCTAATAAAGGTGCTGCAACTCTGGAGAAATCTGGAAAAAATATCAGGTAGTAACCAGCCAAACCCAGGAAACTTCGTACCTCCGTCACACTCTTGGGTCGATCCCAAGCAAGTACTGCCTCAATCTTCACTGGATCCACCAAAACTCCAGCCTCCAAGATGACATGTCCCAGGAAGTGAACCTCACGGATCCAGAACTGGCACTTCGAGAGTTTACCATAAGGCTAGTGCTCTCAGAGTGTGTCTAGAACTATCTACAAATGATAGACATGCTCCTCCTCAGTAGCCGAGTAGATCATAATGTAGTCGATAAAGACTACTACAAAGCGATCAAGGTATGGATGAAAGATCTTATTCATGAGTCCCATGAACACTGATGGAGCATTGGTCACGCCGAATGGAATAACCAAGAAATCACAGTGGCCATACCGACATCTAAAAGTTGTCTTCTACACATCCTCATCTTGTACTCTGAGCTGGTGATAGCCTGATCTGAGGTCTATCTTCGAGAACCACCGTGCTCCCTTTAGCTGATCAAAGAGTTTGTCAATACTCGAGAGTGGGTACTTGTTCTTCACGGTCACCTAGTTCAAGCGCCGATAGTCAACACAAACTCTCAAGATCCCATCCGCCTTCTTGGTGAATAAAGTTGGGGCTGCCCAAGGAGAAACACTAGGCCGGATGAACCCCTTCCCCTGTAAGTCCTCTAGCTGTACCCGCATCTCACGAAGCTTCGCGGGATCCATCCGATACGCTGGTGTAGATATCGATGTCGTACCAGGGTACAATTCAATGTAAAATTCCACCTCTCTGTCAGAAGGTATACCCGAAACATCATCATAGAAGAAATCCACATACTGGTCCACCACTATAGGATATCTCGGACTCTCCACATCAACCACTCCGAGGGTAAGGCTAGCTAATTGATGAGTGATCAGCTGCACTCTACTCTGGGTAAGTCCATCCTGTTCTGCTAAGGCTCCCTTCTTTCCGGTGAAGGTAAACCTAGTCCCATCCATACAGGCACACCGCACTTTGGGACCAATATAGTCAATCTGAGCATGGACTGTAGATAACAAGTCCATACCCAAGATGACGTCGTAAGACCTCGACACTGCTACTATGAGATCCCAACCAAATCTCTCGCCTCCTAGAGTAATATCACACCGCTGGAACCAGTGTGTAATTGTAAAATCCTCTCCTATAGAAGTCTCTAGCCATAAGGATCGAGCCAACGGGTCCACTGGAATCTCCGAGCTCTGAATGAGGGAAGTGGAAATAAAATAATAACCAACACCTATGTCTATAAGTACTATAGATAAGGTGGAGTAGACATATATCATACCTCATATCATATCCGGAGCACCGTGGTCATAGGCCTCAGCTGCCTGGAGCTAAGTTCGCCCTTGTCCGCCTACTCCCTGTAGTCGGGGTGGACCACTTAGTAGTGGTGGCGGTAACACCTCGAATCGTCACCCACATCCAGCTGCACGACCATCTCCTCTGCTACGTTCGCTTGCTCCCTGCGGACCTCCTCTATCGAACCTCTGTCTCTGCTTGGGCGGTACTTCGACCGTCTACTGATCATCTATACGACAGGTTGGGTAGTTACGAGCCATGTGACCCTGCCCGCCGCATGTGTAACACTGCATGCTCCTCGCATGACTGGCTCTGTCTCTGGTGCCCCGCACAACCGAGCCTGAATCCTATAGTCGTCCACCTATAGGTCTGGTCCTCTTGGACCTCTATGACATCAATCTACTTCTAGATGTGAAAGACTCTGCTATGTGACGCCCGGTGGTGGGTCTCGCTGCTGGTGACTGCTCAGCAAGAAAACTCTCCACTAAGAGGGCTCGCTCTAACACCCCCTCCTACATCAGGATGCTGAGAGAAATCATCGAAGCCCTGATATCTTGAATGAGACCCTACTCGAAGGTCTGGGCCCTGAAGAATGGGTCTCGCACCATATCAGTGGAGTAGCGTGAGAGGTTGGTGAACCTCTCTAAGTACTAAGCCACATTCGTGCTGCCCTACTGCAGATGGAGAAGATTTTGTATGCGCACTACGTGAAGGGTCTTTGGGACAAACTCTGCCCAAATTAGGCTTGTAAAGTCTGCCCAGAGAAGTTTCACCTTGTCATGAACCTGGAGCATCAAGCTCCACCATCTGCCCGCTGCTGCCTGTTGGAGACTGACAGAAAGGATCACCATGAGATAAGCTAGTGTCCCTACCAGTCGGAAGACTCTCACCATGAACTCCAACCAATCCTCAGCCGCCTGTGGGTCCATCTCACCCCTGAACCTGGGTGGCCTCTAGCACTAGAACTCATGTAATGCGCTCAAGCGGCGTGAACCATCTTCTGCTAGGGCTGGTAGCATCGGTGGCCCAACGGGTAATGGTACCGCTGGTTCCTCCGCTAGTTCCCCTACTGATAAAGGGCCCTGCACCGAGGCCTCATCGCTCGGTGGGATATCATCACTTACTATACCCAGAACCCTAGCTGGCTGTCTACATGGAGGAATCCTGAAAAGAAATAGGTGCTCCATGGTTAATAAGTTATACCTGGTGAGCTGACTCAAAAATATCACAAAGAAAACTTTTCGAAATACACACACAATCAGTGTTTTCGTGAACTGAGTCATAAATCAGATGTCAGGGTCCTGGTGTATGGATACGTCGGCCGCCGCACAAATATTGGATTCCCTAAACTGATAACCACACTCACTATACTTAACACTATTGCTGTTAAAAGATCAGAGTCCAATGTTCTACGGTATAACTAACTCCTCTGATACCAATTTTTCATGACCCGTCCCCCGAGGCCCATGCCGTGACTACCCCAAGCCCGCCTTCCATAGGCTAGGGGATGTCGACTAGCACCAAAAATCATATTCCCTAAAACAGGGAAGGCATTGCCTTTAAAACCTATAAACACACACAACCAAGCACACAACAAGATAAGAACACAAGTAACTGTATAGTAAACAGGGTGTGTACAGAAAGAAAAAAGGGGCCAGAATACAATCCCAACTGAAATGTACAAGTAAACATAAAAGTATAAGTAAAACTGATATAGCTCTAGTGCACAACCACCAAGGATCCTACCTGAAAGGGAGGTACAACTCTTGAACGGTCATCCCTGCGGTACACCTTGTCTAATTTCCACCTCTGAGCTACCTTCAGTCCTGGTACCCTCGTCCTCCATCAGCGATGTCCGTCATTTTCACAAGACACAACAAGGTGTGGGCGTAGCCCGTGTAGGGGTGAGTATAATGATACCCAGTAGGGTCCCCTAGACCCTCAAATGTCTCATAAAATCCATAAAGGATAAACCACAAAGCATGGAAACAACAGTCTACCATACTTAGGTATATTCCCATACATATACCTAAGTTATCAAGTATACCCATCTCATTCATGAGGAAACACAAGGCCCAACTCAAAATCCCAAATATCAACTATTCCACAGAGGAAATATTACCAAGAAGTTAACACCCAAAAGGTAAGTACCACAAAGGTAACCCCACACAGAATTATACCACAAAGGTATCACCACGAAGGCACGTACCACAAAGGTATCACCACACAGAAGAATACCATAAAGGTATCACCATAAATGTAAGTACAATGAAGGTAACGACACACAGAAGAATACCAAAAAGGTAAGGACTCAGCTCACACCAAGTATAACATAGGTACGAAAGTAAAGATGATTATATGTAACTACTAAATCATCTTACTTTGTTAATAGGCAGACCCACGTATGATCCTAAATCATCAGACCCACATAGGATCCTAGTACAGAAGACCCACGTAGGATCGTAGATTATTCCCACATGGATTTCCTAGAGCGGATCCAAGTGGGACTCTTGAACATAGACCCACATAGGATCCCAAATCACAGACCCACATATGATCCCTTTCTCATGTTACAGCCAGCCACAGGGTTCCCGCACTAAGCTCGCTTGATTCCGGGAGGATCCCCTCCTCAAGCCACAGGTTGATAATCCAACTACCATGAAGTCCCATGAAGAATTATCCCAAAGGACAACCACATAATAGGGGTCCCAATGCAATAAACGGTGCATCAATCAGATGCCTGATCTGTAAGTTATTTGTCTTTTAGTCCTAAGGGCCTGGTTGGATTCGTGTTCGATCCAACCCGGTCGTACCCCAACTTTATCTAAAACTCAAGTGGGTTATACCAAAATGACCGTCTCTATCCAAGGTTTCTGGTGCTGTATACAGTTCTTCAAACGAATGCCCGTAACTCAAGTTATGGCTGAAAGAGTGAAAAGGGGTCGAAGTTGGTACTACTCCGGTCCAACCCAGTCGGTCCGACCCAGCCTGACCCGGGTCCGACCCTAGGTACAACCCAGTCCGCTGGGTCCGGCCCGACCTGCTGGGTGGTCCGCGATGGGCGGCCCGCTCAGCTCGCAGTTGGCCGGGTGACTAGCCCTCCTCAGCGCGGCGCAGTCGCGTACCACGCCATCACCGGTGGCCGACAGCGAGTCGGCCACCCTCGCTTTACTGCCACGACATAAGGCCGCAGCTCCTGCATGCCCAGCGGCGCAGACACGCGCCACTCCCACCTCCCCTTCATGCAACCAGCCATGCATCAGCTTCCGCCCCTTCTCCCCCACATCCCTTCTCCGGCGGCGCGGTTGCGCCGCCGACGTCTTCAAAGACGACCGAAGTTCCGACCACTGCTCTCGAGTCCCTCTGGTGTCGGTCTCCAGCACGGGTCACTGATGACGTTCCTCAGGTCACTGGGCGTGCCCCGGTTTCCCATTCTTCATTCCGAAGACTTCCGCACTTGTCTCCGGACATCACCATCGTTTCAAGACCATCAAAATTCATAAAGGTTGCGGAGAGGTCGGGTCATGTTCGTTTGGCCCGAACCCTCCACATTAGAAAGGTAGGAAGTGTCTTGTTTATTCATGAATCATAAAGAATGTCAAGAATGAGTAAGGGGGTATTCAAAACAACAATCCCTACCTCGAAGGTTCGTTGGAGGTGTTGCGAGTTGAAGTCGGTGAAGGCGATGAGGGTGCCAACGTATGTCACTTCCGCAACACGCTTTCGTAGTCGAGCTCTTGTGTCGTCCTCATTCTTGACTCTGAAGTATGTTCTTCTTTTAAGAGAACGTTTCTCCAAAATTCTCCCAATCTCTTTTGCCAACAAAATCCTCCAACCCAACAAAAAATGAAGAGCCAACTTATTAAAAATAAGTCTAACAATTAATTATAGTTGGCTCATCTAATTAATTGGAGAGTTGAGAGGTTTTTCCCCATTAAGAGGGTTTTGGGAGGTCCCCACCACCAAGAATTCAAATTGGGGGGGTTTTCTAGATCGTGTGGTCCCCACCTCCATAATTTCAAAAGAGAGGTTTTAAAAAGAAAAATAAAATGTCAAATATTTTTTTCCTTCTCCCACGTAAAACCGAAAAACTAACTTCCTCCTTCGACCTACTACGGTCAAGGTGAAGGTCTCCTTAAGCGAATATCGGTGCTGTAAGTTCAACAGTGTCCTCAGATTTCAATTCCGAGCACCGGTTCAGAAGTTACAAAAACCCGCTCACACACTTACTGAACGTACTTAAAAAAAGTTCCGAAATTAATTCTGGGCACACCGGGCCTCAGAATCATGTGCCGTCAATTTTCACGGACTCGTAAAATTCCCATATAATTAAAAAAAATTACATGGAATTTCTGGGTCTTTAAATTCTCCCCACCTCAGGGATTTGCATCCCTAAAAGCCATATCATGAAAACTAGGAAAACAAGTGGGGGTACTGAGTACAAATATGAGCCTCCCACTCCCACGTGCTCTCCTGGAGGTTCCCGTGCTGCCAACGTACATGCACTAAAGGTTTCAATCACCCAAAAAGGACTCTATCCTGTCAATCCTCAATCTCCACTGGAACCTCTGTAAACGTCGCCCCATATTCGATGTTCATCTCACCATGGTCAATGACGTGAGATGGGTCATGCACATATCTCCTTAGTTTGGATACATGGAAAATGTCGTGCAACCGGTGCAACTGAGGGGGAAGTGCTAGGCGGTAAGCCACCTCACCAACTCTGATGAGGACCTGAAAGGGTCCGATGAACCTCAGAGATAACTTTCCTCCCTGACCAAATCTCCACAAACCTCGTCGGGGTGAGACCCGTAGAAAGATGTGGTCACCATCCTCTAATTCCAGAGGTCTCCATCTCCTATCATCATAAGACTTATACCTACTCTGTTCAGTCTTCATCCACTCATGGATGATCTTCACCTTCTCCGTGGTAGCTCGTACCATATCTGGTTCCATGAGTGCTGACTCTCCTGGGTCAGTCCAGCACAAAGGCGATCTGTAAGGTTGGCTGTACAACACCTAGAAAGGTTTCATACCAATGGTGGAGTGATAACTATTGTTGTATGAAAACTCCATCTTGGGCAGGTGATCCTCCCAGCTACGACCAAAGTCGAGGATGCAAGCACACAACATGTCCTCGAGGGTATGAATGGTCCACTTAGTCTGGCCATCCGTATGAGGATGGAAGGCGGTGCTCAAATAATGTTGTGTCCCGAAAGCCTCCTACAACCCCTTCTATAGCCGGGAAGTGAAACGTACATCATGATCAGAGACAATCATTGAGGGTACTCCATGTATCCACACAATCTCTTGCACATAGAGGCGTCCTAAGATCTCTACTGAACCCTACTCTCTGATTGGTAGGAAGTGGGCCGACTTGGTGAGTCGGTCGATGAACACCCAGATAGAATCATGACCCCTATATGTATGTAGGAGTAATGATACAAAGTGCATGGATATCTCATCCCACTTCCACTTTATGACCTCTAAAGACCAAACTAATCCTGCTTGTACCTGATGTTCTGCCTTCTCTTGATGACAAGTGAGGCACCGAGAGACAAACTATGCTATTACTTTCTTCATTCCCAGCCACCAGTGTTGTCGTCAGAGATCCTGTTATATCTTTTCCACTCCTGGATGTACCGCTAGAGGGGATGTGTGGAACTCCCTCAACACTTCCCCCCGAAGTGACATTGGTTCCATGGTACGTCCTCAAAAGAAGATGACGTGCTCCTCACCTTTAGAAAATCAATCAGGTGCCTGTACTGTGGATATCTGAGCATGTCGAGCCTCAAAATCAGTGTCCCCACGATGTTCCTCCCTAAATCACTGAAGAAGTGGGGGAGTGACTGTAAGAGACTGAACAAAATATTCTCCATCTCGTTACACAAAGGATATCCATAAAGCGGCCAGCTGCTCCGTTGCCTTACCTAGAAGCTGTATACTAGATCTCTTGCTGAGTCCCTGCTCGAAGGTCTGGGCCCTGAAAAATGGGCCTCGCACCATATCAGTGGAGTATCATGAGAGGTCAGTGAATCTCACCGAGTACTAAGCCACAATCATGCTACCCCGCTGCAAAGGAAGAAGCTTCTGTATACGCACTACTTGAAGGGTCCCTGGGACAAACTTTTCCTGAAACAGGATCTCAAAGTCTACCCAGAGAAGTGTCACCTTGTCGTGAACCTGGATCATCAAGCTACACCATCTTCCTGCTGCTACCTATAGAAGACTGGCAGCAAGGATCACCATGAGATCAGATGGTGTCCCTACCAGTCAGAAAACTCTCACCACAGATTCCAACCAATCCTCAGTCGCTTGTGGGTCCATCTCACCCCTGAACCTGGGTGGCCGCTAGCGCTGGAACTCGTGTAATGCACTCAAGTGGCAAGCACCCTCTGCTGCTGAGGCTGGTGGAATCGGTGGCCCACAGGTAATGGTACCATTGGTGCCTCCGCTGGTTCCCCTACTGATAATGGGCCCTTCAATGAGGCCTCATCGCTCGGTGGGCTATCATCATGTACTATACCCAGGTGCCGACCACCACCTTCTTCTACGAGCCGTTGGGGCTTCGTTCCAAGCCCAAAAAATTAAACGATTGCATATTCATGATCCTTGCATCGAGGGATCCGTGTCCATATATCTTTCTCAATAAAACTCCATGATTTCAATGTCAATAAATATTAGGTGTTGAAGAACGCACGAAGAACATGCGATGAATAAAAAGAAAAAGGGGCAAGGTTTATGTACGAGATGATGTCCATGTTCATTTGTCCATCATCATCGTGAATTTAGGATATAAAGAATCAATAAAACTGAATCATATTAAAAACAAACCCCTACCTCGATTTTTCGTTGGAGGTGGGGCAAGGAAGAAGACGTAGTCGATGAAGAGGACGTCGACGTTCGTCGCTTCTGCAAGACGATTTCGATCCGGGCTCGTGCGTCATCCTCATTAGTCGATCTCCGGTTCGGGGTTTTGGTGTCGCTCGTCACCTCTCATTGGTACCAGATCTGTCCTCCAAGGGTTTGGCATCACTGCACTTTGTCATCACTTCGTTTCTTGGTGAATTAGTTCTGACACCTCTCCCCAAGCTCCATATAAATAGGAGAGGGGAAGGGTGTGCAACATTCATCAGATTAATGGAGGTCCATTAATTAGGAACCTTTATATTCCTACAACGGATGATCGGTAAGGCAGGACTAGCAATGTGTAAAGCCAATAAATGTCTTTACCTTTAAAAATTTACAAAAACCCGCTCACACGCTTACTTAACGTACTTAAAAAAGTTCAGAAATTAATTCCGGGCACACCGGGCCTCAGAATCATGCACCGTTAATTTTTGCGGACTCGTAAAATTACCATATAATTAAAAAAAAATTACATGGAATTTACGGTTCTTTACATTTTCAACCACAAACCATTCCAAGCTCACATGACGTCACATAAAATGTTTCACATCTGGAGAAAACACACATGATAACAAGAAAAAAACAAAACTAAATGGGCATCTAGGCCCTAAAAACAAGGCTTCCCACCTTTATAAGAAATCAGTTCTCTCAACCCCAAACAATTATCTTTATCAAATAATTGTTTCATTACCATATTTTATTAACTAATTAACTTATTACAGGTTACAACTAGAGGAAACTTAAATCATTATCTATCAAAAGCTATAAATTATTTAAACATCCTTATTAACATAACTTATAGTTTCAACAACTATAAGAAAGAACATTATTATTATCCTAACAACAAGCATACCAGATTCACATTCTTTATCCAAATTCATTAACCTAAGAAATAATGATTTCAAGTTAAAGTTTCATTAAGCATCACTTTGATTTCCATCAAATTATAAGAAAGAATGGTTTTAAGTTAGACTTTCCACCTTAATTCTTTATCCAACATACAACCCAATCATCCAAACCTTTAAAAAGATTGATTATAAGGAAAGAATATAAACTTTCATCACAATAATGGGTAATCATACCTTTAACCCGTTCCATTAGGCCCAATTCCTTCCCTGATGCCATCATGCATATTATCATTCATCCCGTCATCTCAGGCATCAAATCCTTCCACAAACCTGAGCCTCCCTACCCATTTCTCTTCAACCATAAACCATCCCAAGATCACATAATGTCACATAGAAAGACTAACATATGAAGAAAACACACAAGGCATAAAGAAAATAAAATTCAATAAAGAATCTTGGCTCTAAAACCAAGGATTCCAGCCTTCATAAGAAAAAATCTCACTTAGCCCCAAACAATTATATTTATCAAACCTGTTAATTTTCATATTTATTAACTGATTCATTTATTACAGATTATAAATATAGAAAACCTAAAATATCAACTATTAAAAGTTATAAATTATTTAATCATTCTTCTTAGTCTAACTTCTATTTTAAACAACTATAAGAAAGAACATTCTAAATTAACATGCCTCTTTATCATCTTAACAATAAGAATTCTAGATTAATGTTCTATTTCCAAATCTATTAACATAATAAAGAATTGTTTCAAGTTAAAATTTCATTAAACATCAATTTTATTTCCATAAAATTATAATAAAGAACGGTTTAAAGTTAAACTTGCCTCTTTAATTCTCCATCCAACAAGAATGATCAAATTTACGTTCTTTATCCATTTTCATTAAACCAAAATTCTAAACCCAATAATAAACAAACATTATAACCATAACATAACATAGATAGTACACTCACTATTAAAACTAGAGAAAAACCATTATCACGGTGGAAACACATGTAATCACTAACAACCAAATCCAATTATTCCATTAATCTAGTTTCATATTTATTTGGGTTAATTCCAAAATTATCCAAAGAGATAAATTGTGATAAATTTATGATTGCACATAAAATAGGAGAAGAAATGAATCCCTTACCTTGATTTATAAGTTCAATTCTCTTCTCACAAGAACAGATGAATGAGGTTCAACCACCACAAGAAAAAACACCACCAAGATGAAGGATGGATAGTTGTAAACTAGAATCTACAAAACATCATCAAACCACACTCTAACAAAACCCAAAATAGAGTTTTTCACCACCACATACATAAGAAAAAGTATGACCACAAGGAGAAAAATAAGGAAAGGGTACCCTGAGCCAAAATTGTTTGATTCTCCACGAACCAAAGATTAGATTATCAAGAATTCTATTTCTAGTCACAAAAGGGAGTTAAAACCAACACTACCCAAAAAAAACTTTCATCAATGGATCTCCGATGAAATAGATTTCTCAACCAAGACCCAGTTCATCTATTGTTTCCAAAAAATGAAGGAATTTTAGAGGAGCATGAATCAGTCATTAGAGGAAAAAATGAATTAAAATATGCAATTGAGACCCCTATTAACCCCTCAAGTGTTTCCCTTTTTGAATTGGTCAAGATCCACAAATATTATTGGTGATTTTGGTCATTTAAAAACAAACACAACAACCACCATAACTGCCACCACGACCTAGCATTGGTTGTGGTGTTATTCAGCGCATCAGCTGAAACGAATTGCACTAGGGAGTGTTTCCCACATCTAGGGAATTTTTTCCTCACCATTAATAAGAGAAAGGGCCTGGTGATGTCCTATTCCCATTTTGGATAGGAGGCCCTCCAAATTTCCACCCCTTGCTCCATTCCCTCATTAGGTATTTCCCATGTAGACTGTTTTAAACATGAGGATGTTGAGGACAAAACGACTTACCAAACAAGTTAACATGCCATGGTGTACCATGATGAAACTCATAATTTCACATATATAATTATGAAATTAAGTGTTTCAATTTAACAAATTTCATATTTTAAGCATAATTGCCACAATTTTAGGTTTTAATAATTATTATAACTTAATTGTGAAATGACCTAATTTTGGAATTTAAATATTTTTATATCATATTACTTTTTTATCCATAACTTATTATAAACTAATTTAAGTTTTGAAATTTCTTTTTTTAGGATTCTTTACATCTTAGTATTCATTTCATTCAATTGGAACCAAATCTCAATCCAACATTTTGGGTCCCAAAACATTTTCATAATCTAGGCCTCAAAATCTATGACTAGATCAGATAAATTTTGAATATGAGATCACATATCATACATGAGCATCCAAAATGATCTAATATTTCACATTGAGATATAGAAGATGCCAAGTAAAATTTTATTTAATTATGGAACCCCAATATTAAACCTCCACAATGGCCATAAATTCATAGGAAGTCAGCACTTTGAAATTCAAATAGTCTCTATCCCAATAAATATTTTTGGAGTAAATCTATCAAAAAAATTTCTAAACTTTTTTAAATTAGCTCAAATTTTTTTGGTGCATGATGATGATGTAGGGAAACAACTTTCTAGATTACTAATTTACAAGATTCATCTACTTAGTGGACCAAATATTCACAAAAGTTTGGAGGAATATTGTTGGAGTAATAATCATCCCCACTCATTCTAATAAATGTGTACCTCCACTTTCATTTCAAAGAGTTAGATATTTCATAGACCACATTTGTAATTTTGATGCTATAATTTTCTTTTATATGTTTAATATATATTTGTTAGTTTTTCTTTCTCTCTTTCTCTTCTATTTTATTTTTATATTTCTCCCCACCATGATCCCTCTAATTTCCATGAAAATTGAGAACTAACCCTCATTTTTGTTCGAGGAGGAGAGAAGTGACGTTTTGAGTTTTTTGTACCTAAATGTTTCTTTTTTTTATATAAATAGGGTAGGTGTGAGTTAATTACAATTAAAATAGAAGCGTGTAGAGTGATAAGGTTGATCTCTTCATTGAATGAGATAGTGAGATTAAAATTTTAAATAACTATGATGGCATCCTCATAAACTCCTAACAATGAAAACATCTTCTCACTAACATATTTGTGTGTTTTGTTTTATTTTGTACTTTCCAATATTTTTATGTCATGAATATATATTTATTTATTTATATCATTAATTTTTAAAACCCACCATCAATATATTATTTTATTATTTAGTATTATATTAGTAATTATATAAATAGAGATAATAGTGAAACTATGTGTGTGAGAGGTCTCCTCTAGAGATTGACTATAGGGTGCACACTATTTTATATTCTTAGATAATAAATTTTTATTAAGGAGGGATCCATAAAAAATATATCTCATCAATTTAGTATGATTTTAGAGGAGGCTAAGAGTTTCCACACACCATTTTTAAAAAAAATCCAAAAAATCCAATAATTTTTTTAAAAAAAGGGTCTCATTGATGATGAACCCCTCCACTTATTTGAGTGAAATAGTTGAAATTTTATCAATGAACGTGTGAGGGTTTTTTATTTCTAATTTTAATAGAGACGATTTCAATGATCTCATAGTGGACTTGGAGGAAGATGTTGAGAAACCAATTTTAGAAGACTTGTACAAGGAGCTCAAATAATTCCACACTACTTTCTATAGTTCCATCAATAGGAGGAAAATTCACAAAAAAGATCTTATCTTTCCAAGTTTTTATAAAGAAATCATGAAAGTGAAAATTAAACTATACAACACTTATTTACAATAGATTTCCAAAATACTCCTAGATTCCCTGCAAGAAGATCCAATTCTTGAAGCTGATCAGTTGAAGTGAGTGGACTTAACACTATATTCTCTTGTTTTTTTCCTTTTCATTATTATCAAAGACAATTCACTAACCTCATTTTTCTTTTACCGAATCAGCACTAATGCTTTCGTTAGGGAGTTATTATTATTAGGATGAAGTTTCCACAATTTAGGAGAATATGTTATTGTAATTTGAAGGATATGAAGAATAATAAAATCTTGAGGAGCATTTAGTGATAAGACCACCTCCTCTACATCAACCTGAATATCAAATGGAGGAGGAAACCATAATAGTTGACTGGTAGCACCTTTTACCTCCCCCTAAACACCTTAAATTCTATATTTGTTATCTTTTTTAGGTTGGGTTATTTTTTCTTTTGTATGGGGGTTCCCACTCTTGGAATCCACTTATGAATTTTAGGAGAAATAACATGTGGTGGTTTCTAAGAAAAAAGCCTTATCCACCTTCAGATTGGGGATGAAGTGTAATGACTTCCGGACTAGGGGGAGTAAAAACCTATCACTCACTTGGGGGGTCAAACTAAGTTCTATCATTTTTCTCTTCCTCATTAGTTGTGTTTATTTTTTTATGTATTTTTTGGTTCTTAATTTCTAGATCCAAGTGATAGAATATATAAACTTAACTTAAGGATACCAATTGAAAATAAATTAATTTTGTATCATTCCTTCTATGTGGTTTTTTGTCCTTATTTTTTATTGAACTTAAATGAAGGGTAGTTAAATTATAAGTGTGGGGGGAGTGTCAAATTACTTATGAATATTTGTGTATGTTACTTTTAATTTTTATTTTTTTTGGAGTTTTGAGATTTAATGAATATATATTTTCATTCTTCTCACTTGAATTAATTTGAGGGAGTTTTCATGATTTTGGATAAAATAAAATTTAAATGATTGTTAATGTGATTTTTTTTGGATTTTTATTTTAAATGAATTTTACGGGGTTTTCCAATTTTTGATATCCATGGCCATAAAAAACTGACTAAAATTATTATTTTTCCATCCCATGAGTTATTATGAATCCTTTTGACATATCCTTCCTAATTATCACACTTTATTGAGAGAAACATTATTTTTTTTGTGAAAACTAGAACATGTAATTATTATCTTTCAAAGATTTAAGTTCATAAAATATATTTGATATCATTGAGACAATTTGTTTCAATCCATATATCAACTTGATACCCACCTTTACATTTAATCTTATTTACCCTGAAGCCATGAATTTTATTATAAGTTTAAGACACATTACATGATGATTATTCTTTACCTACATTCACTCTTATTTTTTTCTTTTATATTTCAAGTTTGAATGTGGGGGAAGGTATTTTCGTGTGTGCTCTTTGGGATGTAGCTCATTATTGGGTGTGTGAGGTGTGTGTAATTTTTTGGGCATTTGAAGAATGAGAATGAGTAAATATCATTCATTGTGCTTCATTTATATCATTCAATTCTCCAAAAAAATAAAGAAAAAAGGGGAAAATGAAAAATGAAAAAATGGAGGTGATCTTGAATTATTAATTATGATTAAATTTATGACTCATGTCCCTATCAAAAAATTGAGGGCATAATTTTCATTTTTTCGTTTTATTTTATTTATATTTAATCTGCTATAAAAAAATACAAAAATGAAAAAAATACAAAAAATTAAATGAAAAAGGGAGAATTAAGATAAAATAATTCATTGTATTCACTTTTTTATCATATCCCATGTAGGGGTGGGGGTGTTGTATTTCACATAAAAGGGGAATCAAGTGAGTTATTTTTCTTGGGTTTTCACTTGAATATTCATGCAATTATATTTAAGAGTCCAACCTCCTCTTTTAATCCTTGAATTTTAGATATTTTACCCACCAACCCATAGCCTCAAAATGCACCTTGAAAAATTCCTCATGATTGAAAATATTTTTTATTCCTCAAAGTGTGAAGATATTATAATTTTCACAAGCATATGATTACACATACACTTTCCAAGTATGGGAATAACTTCAAATTTAATTTCTCTTGAGTGAAGAGTGAAATGAATTTCAATATGAGGTAAGTGTGATTGACCCGTGGATGAATTTTTTAGGTTGAATGAATTTAAATGTGAGAGATGAGAAATAAATGGAATTGCTTTTCATATACATGACATGATGAAATTCCATTTTTGAAACTATATTAGAACTTTTCTCACTTTTTATTTTGGTGTAGATTTTGATTTGGATATTTGATAAATGTCCAAGAGAAAAATGTTTAAGTATGAGTGATTGATGAACCAAATAATTTCACATTTTTAATTCTATAATTCAATTTTTTAATCCCATTAATTTCATATTTTAAGGGTAATTGTCACAATTTTACGTTTTATTAATAATTTGAGCATAATTGTGAAAATAACCTAATTTTGGAATTTAAATAGTTTTATATCATATTGGTATTTTGGTCTTAAATTATTATAAACATTTTGAAATTGTGATGTTCCTATTTTTAAGCTTTTATACATGTTTTTATTCATTTCATTCAGCTAGACCCAAAGGTCAATCCAACATTTTTAGGCTCAAAACTAGATCACAATACATACCTCCAAATTCATAACCAGATATAATGATTTTTTATGATGGGATAATATATCACACATGAGCATCCCGAATGATAAAATATTTTACATGGAGATAAATAAGTGACAGATGAATATCTTATCTCACTATGGAACCCCAAGATTCATCCTCCATAATGTCCGTAAATTCATGGGAATTTGACACTTTGGAATTCAAACATTCTCCATGAAAAAAAATATTTTTGTAGTAAATATATCATATATTTTGATAAACCTGTTTAAATCTACTTAAATTTTGTGGGTGAATACTGATAAAGTAGGTGTAATAACTTTATAGTTTACAAAATACTCATATTTGGCTATTTTATCGGCTGAAAAATAATAAACTTTCAGGGGAATATTTTTTGAGCCAAAATTAGCCCCTCTCATTCCTTTAAATGTGAACCTACACTTTCATGTCAAAGAGTTTACCATTTCATGGGATAAGTGTGTAGTTTTTATGATTTAATTTTCCTCTAATTGTTTAATATATATCAGTTAGTTTTTCTTCATCTATTCTTCTTATCATTCAATTTTCTATTTTGTTTTCTCCCACCACACTTCTTCAATTATATATGAAAATAGAGAACCAATGATCATTGTTCGGGGGTGGGGGGTGGGATGATGTTTCGAGTTAGTTGCGATTAAATGTTTCTATTTATTATATTCTGAGAATTTTAGTAGTAGGGAAACTGGTTTTGATGAAGAGATCCCCTTTCTTTATCTCCCATTATGTTTGTTTTTCCGTTCACATTTATTCCTCTCCATCATTATCGTAATGATGTATATAGATGGTCGGTGTATAATTGTGGTGATGATGTGAGAGATTTTATCCTACATGTATAGGGTAAGTGTGGGGTAATTATAATTACAATGGGAGGGTGTATAGTGATAGTTTGGATCTCTACATTGAATGAGATAATGAGATTAAATCTTTTAAGAACATTGATGGCATTGTCATGAACTCTTAAGAATGAAAAAATTTTCTCACTAACATCTTTGTGTGTGTTTTTTATTTTATATTTTTTGATATTTTTAATTCACACACACACATATATATATATTTATATCATTCATTTTTCAAACCCCCATCCTTATATTATTTTAGTATTTTGTATAATATTAGTCATCATATAAATAGTGACAATAAAAAAACAATGTGTGTGAGTGGGATCCTCAAAAGATCAACCCTAGGGTGCACACTATGCTTCATTCTTAGGTAATAAAAATTTATCAATGAGGGATCCATGAAAAATCTCTCCCATCATTCCAACACCACATGAATAACCCAAAATAGATTCCACTACACCTTAGTGGTGGGTGTGTTGGCCCTTTGAAAGGCTAAATATCCTCTTTAGCCTCTGAAACGCCTCCACACTCCCTCTCAACACTACCAAGACTCTAGAAAACACAAAGGAAAATTAGAATAGGTATGGACCCTTATATCAAATACCACTTAAACAATTATCATCCTTAATAATTAAGACCAAACCTAGAGATAATAAAAATAAGTATTCATCTGAACAACCACCCCACGGGATACCTCTCATGATTCTCACTATCATAGGATTACAAAATCACACTTAGAGAAACAAGGTGTAAAACAACACAACACCAATAAAAATCTCCCAAAAAATATCACAAGGGATAAACCTCTCAAATAAGATAAAAAACAAAAACACAACATCAAAGAAGATAAAACCAACTCAGAAACCAAATAAAGGTAAACATATACAAAGTATTGATAAAAATAATATCTATGTGTCAAATAACTTGGGATATTGAGTGTGTATCTGTGACTCACATTCCAAGGTTCTCTCCTCCACACCACAGTGTCATTAAAATTCATGAACCAAAGGAACAACATGATCATGTGACACCTTTTCCTGTAGATCCTAAATCTCCCTAGTCCGCTCCTCGAATGTTGCATCACTATTAATATCTATCTTTCCCCAATAAATGAAGTGAGATTCGTCATGAAGACAATGATGAATATATGACACATTAAATACATCATGTATTTGGATAATCTATAGTGGAAGTTCTATATGATACGTGATGACTCTAACTTGAGCCGACACCTCAAAATGACCAATAAACATGGGAGAAATATTACTCCCACAACCAAACCTTTATTTCCCATGACGTGGAGTCACTTTCATGAAAAATATAATCTCCAATGTTGAACTCCATAGGTCTCCTCCAATGATCATCATAAGAATTTTAAAGATCCTCCACTGCCTTCATCCTATCACAAATCACCTGAACCATCTCTATCATGCTCTTCACTATTTATGGCCCGAGAATTACCATATCACCAACCCTAGTCCATCATAACAGAGAATAGAAAGTTCATCCATATAAGGATTTAAATTTTTTCATACCAATGGTGGAATGAAAACTATTGATGTAAGAAAAATCAACTAAAGGTTGTTTCCTCATCCAAGAACCTCTAAAATTGAGACCACAATTAGGAAACATGTCTTCACGAGTCTGGATAGTCTGCTCTATTTGAAATTCCATCTGCAGATGAAAATATGTGATAAAGAAAATATGATATCCAAAAATAATTATGAAGATTTATCTACACCCTAGATGAAAAATAAGGATCACAGTCATATCTAATCATACTCAGTACTCCGTGGAGTCTCACCACCTCCTTCATATACTACCTCGACAAAACTTCCATTGAGATCGACTACTTGATCAATAAGAAGTGGGATGAATTTGTCAAATGGTCCACTATCACTCATATAGAATAATAGTCTCCCGGATATTGAGGTAAATCAGTGAATAATTCCATCAAAATTTCCTCCCATTTACATTGAGTAATATTTAATGGCTGGAGAAAACCACTAGGTTTCATGTTATTCAAATATCACCTTTCAGAAGACCAAACATTGAGACACAAACTTTGTGAGTGAATGGTTCAACCCAAGCCACCGAAACTGACCTCTTAGAGAACAATAAATATTTTTCACATCAGAATGTATCGCCAAGTGTGAGATGTGGAAATTATAGAGAAACACCTCATCCATCATTGAAGGAATGAAGAGACTTCCATGGAACAACAACTGGTGTTGTTTATCCTCAAACAAACCATCACTGAAATCACCATAGACAACTCAATCTCTCCAGAACTCCACCTCAAAATCCTCCAACAAGGATTCTCCACCTAATTCCCCAAATACTACTACACTATCATTTGAAAATGGATTCCTCTTCCACCAACCTTTCTCATATCAAGATGCATCTTGGATATATATTCTATTACTCTCCAAGAATCTCTAGATTCATGCAGGGCATCATTACATGAATTATTGATCAGCACATCAATTAAAAAATTACCCTTTCCCAGTGTATATGAAATCTCAAAGTCAAAATCCTATAATAATTCCATCCACCATCATTGTCTCAACTTTAAGCCACACTAGGAGGAGACATAACTTTATCTATTGTGATCAGTGAAACTTAATATAAAACACAACCAATGTTAAATCAAGATCATGGGTGGAATATTTATGCTCATGGAGATGTAACTGACAAGACCCATAAGAAACAACCGATCTATGCGGCATCAAGACACTTCCCAATACAAGATGTGAAATATCATAGAAAAAATGAAACTAGAATCTTTCATATGGAAACCAAAAAACTAAGGCACCGACCAACTTCTACTTCAGGAACTCAGAAACTGCTTAACACTAGTCAATTCACAAGAATGGCTGATCATTTATGGTCAAGGCTATCAGAGGAGTCACAATCCAAGAGAAGTATGGTACAAACCTCCTATAATAGTCAACAATATTGAAAAAACTCTCAACCTCTCCAAAAATGTTGGGGGATTCCCAAGAAACGAACACCTCAATATTTGAAGGATTAATAGATACTATATATTGAGACATAAAATTCACTAAGAAAAGAACGTCACAAAACTAGAACACACACTTCACTAACTTCCTAAAAATATACCGACGACAAAGATCTCCCAAAACAACTGAAAACTCTCTACATGATCCTCCTTAGACACAAAGTACACAAGGACATAAATAATGAAAAACATAATGAAACAGTTCAGAAATTATTGGATCACTACATTCATCAACCCTAAGACAATAGAAAGATAATTCTTCACACTTAATGAAATCACAATGAAATCATAATGCCTATAATGACATCAGATAGTAGTCTTTAGTATATCCTTATATTTTACCCACATATGATGATATCCTGATCATAGATCGATCTTCAATAACTAACTTGATCCTTTTTTTATTAAATAAATCATCAATCTGTAGAAGAAGATAAAATTTATTCCCTATCACCCGATTCAATCAATGATAATTGATACAAATACATAAACTATCATCGACCTTCTTCATGAATAAAACTGATGCACCCCAAGGTGATATACTCGGACAAACAAAACTGAACTACAAGAGATAATCAATTTATATCCACATCTCCCACAACTCAAAAAGTGTCATACTATATAGATACATCAAGATCAGGGAAGATTCCGGTTGTAGATTTATCCTAAACTTGATATCCCATTGAGGGGGTAACACCATAATCTTCCTATTAAAAACATTAGTGTAATCTTACACAACTCTAAGAAACATTGTTTGTTGAAACTCTCATGAACTCAACATCAACACATCTATCAAGTAAGAAAAAGAAAAAACACACCTCAGACCCAAATGAGGGTATTTATTTATAGTGACCATGATAGAATCTATATCAACATAATAGAACATGATCCGACTCCTAAATAATTCCATGATAGATTTATGTAAATAAAACTATTCCATGCTAAGTATGACTTCATATGGTTGTATATGTAAATATAGGAAGTTTCTCCAAGAGCAGTGCTACCCCAAAATGAGATCACAGTCTCTACATAATATAAACATATAATCTCAACCTCCAATTGGCATAGTAAATTCCAAGGTAACTATAATACCCTCCACATAAATTACCAAATCAAAGACTAGGGTAGGTTATATAAAGGATTGTGTAGTTATTGAATAAAAAAAGTCATGTAACAAAGTAGAAAAATAAGAAAATAGTACCTAAAATGATGTCTAGTTCATCGAGCTTTAGAAACTCCAGAAATCATAGCTAAAAAAGACCTAATACAAACCTCTATAAACCTAATGATTACCACCTCCATGATCTCTCTATGATCTTTGTGAATGAGGATCATCATGGGACTATCCTCTAATTTCCCCATCCCCCCTCTACTGATCCAAAGCTGGAGCACCCTATTGCTACTGCCTCAACTGAAACTGCCTGAATAGTGGAACCTAAAGCCGAACACCTACCACACATTTCCTTCTCAGAAAGGTTGAAAACTCTAACTGATGATTAATATGTCCTATATAATAAAAATATCATTTTATCCCTTGCAAGAGTCCTAAGAGCTGCAACCCCCAGAGAAACGTGATGATGAGGTACGTGCCTACACCTAACTATAAGAAAGCTCTTCTATCTAGGAAATTGGGAACCTTGAACCACAACTATGTTATGTGGGGAATCCGGATGAATACCCTCTCATGAATATTTGGTCCTAGATAATGTCTTCTTAATGACCTCTACTCATTCTAGAACCTTGAGATACATCAATATCATAAATAGAGTGACTTGATGATGAATATATGAATGGAAATCCTCCTTGAAAATATTCTATCTAGTATCCTCATCTAACAACAGGTCTGAATCATATCAGAGAAGGGTCCTAAGATGGATATCAAACTCTCGCATGTTGGATATTTCTCATACAAGGTTAAGAAACTCTTAGTGAATGACCACCTTTACAGTCAAATAAGGAAAATAAAATCAAAATAAGTCCCAAAACATCTTCATTTAGACAACCAAATACTTAAGATCCTTGAGGAATAAGAAACACTACTACACTTCTTCTCCACACAACATCATTAACACCAAAAAAATCTAGTATTCCTTTTAATAACATATTGAACTAAAGGCTTCTCCACCACCTCCAACTAGTCCTCCATCATTGATTCCAAAACATCTTCCTCATAATTATACAGACTATGGTGTTGAAACTCTTAGAGTGTTCTCTTCCAAGTTTCATCACCATTGACCTCTACTCTCTACCGATCTACTGGCATGTACTACTGAACATATTTAGTCTGAAACTGATGAGGATGTAGACCTGTATTCATACCTTCCAAAGAACAAATGGACAGGGATTCTTAAAATTAGAATATGAAATATTTAATATTTATTTATTATTTATTTAAGGTTAAACATAATCTCAAGGTCTACCCATTTCAAACATAGATCCAAAGAAGAATGATGCATGATCCTTTATTGGGTATCTAACCATAAACTAGTATAACTTTTCTTACTAGGCTTAGTAAACATAAAGTTCCATGCACCAGATCACAGGGGGACCTAAATACTTGTGTATTAGCTGATCTCATTTGTTTACATTACCTAATAAACTATTTCCTTACCAACCAAGGACTCATCAACTTTTCCTACCTCCATAGTTCATATTATCCCTCAACCCAAAGCTTTGATACCACTATGCCACAACCCCCACCCCCTAATGGTACCCCTACAGAGTTGGAAATGGTAGAAATGAGAGAATCATTCTTAGAGCCTGCCTCTAATAGGTCACGGGTTGGTGAAAATCACCGATGGTATATCATATACACAAATGGGAAGGAATACCCTCTAAGAAAAAACAATAGTAAAGGGATATAAGATAAAACCACCAAATAAATCCTTATTAATATAAAATAAAATATCCCAAAAAATGTAATTTCATAAAACTAAACTAAAAAATAAAATTTCAATTTAAAAAATAAAAATCCTCAGTTGCGACCTCAAATCCCAAACATCTCATGAACAACTCTGTGAGCTGGTAAAGTCAATTTAAATCAAAAACCAACTCCTACAGTCCTAAAAAATAGTTTATATATACATAGGTTGATAATAATAGGTATAATAAGTAGTATCATCCCCATAACCTCTCATACAAAAGATAAAGAAAGTATACTAACTCCAGTGAATAAAAGTGAAACTAAATTTTCACTTAAATATGTGTACTAAGTTCTCAGCCTCAGTAAGACTCTCTCACCAAGTATCACATACAAGAATAATATAATATAATATCAAATAAAGGAACCCCACTACCACTTCTACACTAGTTTTTCACTCTTCCCAACGATGTATGTCCTAATATATCTCTCTAGAAAAGTAAGCATTCTTGATGACATCAGAGAAACTATATCAAATTTTGCATCTCGTGCATCACATATTCTCATCACATACCATACACCCCATGCATCACATAATATAATCATTCCATGCACATCTCTATATAGTAACCAAGTAGTTTTTGGGATCCACCACATCCCGTACATCGTGTATTATACCCAAATCCATCATATATCATAAACAATGTACCTATAATAATAATTAGAATACTATATCTGTAAATACATGTGTGTGAAATAAAAAGAATCCATTACCACCCTCTACACACATATATGGGAAAGTTAACCACCATGAATACCAGCAAATAATGCTACCAATAGAAGAGAGAAGGGTAAGAGAGGGTAGTCAACCGTCCGTTCCTCACCAATTTGAATGTTGGGGAAAACACCCTCCTAGAGTCCACTGGGTATCATTCGCCCTACCAATATGAGTGATGTAGAGTATAGAAACACATAAACTATAGGATATATATATATATATATATATATATATATATATATATATATATATCACAACCACATTATGAGTAATAAACTATCCTTAGATCCAACCATAACTATTGTCTCACAGAAACCCAACTTCCACTACTAAAGACTGTATATTCTATAGGCACACATGCATTGAAATAGGAATTTAATTTAAATTAATTCTTTAAAAAATTTCATAAATATATTAATCAATTCATAATCTATTAATTAACATTAAACTATTTCCACTTTTCATTAATTATCAACCAAATTATATTCCCTCTAAGTATAATCCAAATGAATCCATGTCATCCAGGAATAAATTAACTAATTCCATGTTTAATCAAGAGTTATAAACAACATTTCATTCAAGAACCAACCCTATGATTTAAAAAAAATATTAAACTTTTATATTCCATAATTCTAGGTACTCGAAGACTCATCCTAAGAAACCATAAAATAGATTCATAAAATAAGAACAACCAAATGAATCAAACAGTGGGGAAAGGAATATTAAAACAAGAAACCCACCCTTATGACCCTTTAAGAAGATTCATTTTCAATAAATCATCCCTATTTTAAGAAAACCAATGAGAAAACCCAACTTCAACCCATTCTATTAGTATCTATTACATCCCTAACACCATCATGCATATCACCATACATCTTTCTATCTTAAGTGTAAATAGCTACCACAAACCTGAGCCTCGATACCCATGTTTTGTTAACCACCATCCATACCAAGATACCACCCTATTGCATTTAAGGTATCACATCTAGAGTAAACACACAAGGCAGTATAGAAACAACAAATTTCCACATGGCACCTAGGCCTTAAAACCAAGGCATATAAATTTCATAAGAAAACATACTTCCTCAAACCAAAAAAATTATATTTATCAAACAACTAGTTCATTTCCATATTGTATTAATCGATTCATTTATTAAAAGTTACAATCACAGGAAACCAAAGTCATCAAATTTTAAAATATATAAATTATTTAAACCTTCTTCTTAGAATAACTTCCTATTTTGAAAACTATAAGGAAGAACATTCTCGATTATCATGACTATTTATTATCCTAACAAACATTATAACTTCAGGTTCTTCATATAAATCCATGAACATAGGAAATAATTTTTTCAAGTTAAACTTACATTAAGAATCATTTATATTTATATAAAATTATAAGAAAGAATTTTTTCAAGTTAAACTTGACTCTTTAATTATATATCCAATACGAATTTCCATATTTATGTTATTTAATCATTTTAATCATACTAATATTCTAAACCTAAGTATAAATATACATGATAACCATAACATAACATATACTACACACTATCTAGTAAAACAATAGGAGAATCGTTATCACAGTGGAAAACATGTGATAGATAACAAAAAAATCCAATTCTTACATTAATCAAGTTTATTATTAATTAGTTATAATAACACAGTTATCCAAAGTGTTAAATCATGATAAATTTATGATCATATAGAAAAAAGGAGAAGAAATTAATCCCTTACCTTGATTTAAAAGTTCAACATTATTCACACAAGAATAGAAGAATGAAGTTCAAAAACCCCTAGATGAAACACCAACAAGCCAAAGGAAGGCTAGAAAAAACCTATAATCCATAAAATATCATCAAACCATTCTAAAAAAACATCCAAAATAGAGATTTTATATACCATTAATATCTAAAAAAAAGAACAAACAAAATGAGAAGAATAGGGAAAAGGGTACCTTAAAATAAAACTATTTGATTATCCATGAATCAGGGATTAAAATCTCAAGGATTTGATCCATAGTCACCAAATGGAGTTAATAAACTACCCAAAAACTACTTCCATCACTAGAGAAAAACATGAAATATTTCACGACCAATCCCTAGTTTGTTTGGCACATCTGGAAAATTATGGAATTTAAGAGGAGGATTATAGATCAGTTATTAGAGGGAAAGAACGAATTAAAATACACATTTAATACCCATATTAACTCATTAATTTACTTTATTTAATTAGTCAAGATCTAAAAATAGTAGTGGTAATTTTGGTCATTTAAAAACAAACAGGACTTCCAACATGGATTCCACCACAAATTATCCTTGGTCATGGTGTTCTTCATCACATTAGACAAAATAGACTGTGCTAAGGCATGTTTATTATAGACATGGAGTTTTTATATACTCACACCCAATACCATAGGTGTGGTGATGTCCTCTACTAATTTTGGAAAGGTGTTCCTCCAAGTCATCATACGTTGCATCATACATCCACTTGGAATTTCCCATACTGACCATTTTAAATAGAAGGATGTCAAGGAAAAAATGGAATACCAAATGGCTTGAAAAGTCTTTGTGCTAGATGTGGTGTCCCAAAAATATATTAAAATACCAAAATAGTATCCACCATTCCCAACACAAGGGCTTGGTGACCCTTTCAAATGCCAAAACACCCTTAGCCTCTCGAACACCTCCAAACTCCCTCTCGTCGCCACAAAGCCTTAGAAAAACTCCAAGAAAAGGCCATAAAGGTCCATACCATTATAAATATGCTTTGATGAATCTTGTGATTTATAGAGGATATAATATAGTGATATAATCCACCATTTTAATCTATATGACTTATGATCATATTGTTATAGTTATTATCTCAGGAAAATATTAACATTTTGTATGCTAGTTTTTCAATATGAATGTTTTTATTGATTATGTATTGATTTTTTTTATTTATTTCATATGATGAATTAATCAGACATTGTAAGTGATAGAAGGCTATTGTTATATCCACTCAATTCATTAGTAGGTATCATGAGATAAACTAGTTTGGGTGTTTGGCATATGTATTTTCTATTTATATAAGATGTCATGGAACGAGACCTTGAAGGTATTATTATGATGCTTAATATTATGAATTCTATAATTATAAAATCAGTTATTATTATCCATGTGATTACTTATATTTTTATTTTATCCATAGATATATTCCAGTTTTATGATATTAGTTATACGACATATATTATTATTGTTTATTTCTACAGTATTATTTATGCTTTATTTAACTTCTATTGCATGTTTTCCTTTAATGAGAATCTAATATAACCTTTTTTCATGTTTTCCTTTCTCCAGGATACCAATAATGGATCTATGAATGATTCCATTGATACAATAGATTAAATAATAATGTTATCACTAGAATTTTAAATCATGTTTCATGTTTTTAAATGTAATGTGAGAATCATGTATGTATATAGTCTCCTAATACTTCTAAACTATTCAATACTCCAGGATAAAATCTCTTATTATAAAGTTTATTTTAAATCTTCGGAACTAGATTTGGGGTGTTATAGTTGGTATCAAATAAAGTTTATTATAAATATTGGGAACTAGATTTAGGAAAAAATCGATTATAGAACATAAACCTATGACATAATATAGGGATATGTCTAAGTATAAGATAAAATATTAAATTTTTGGGGGCTATGGTAGTGATGCACATAGAGGTAAAAATCTTGAAAAAGACCGATTGAGTATCAACTCGATCTTCACTCGGTTCATGATGAGTGGGCATAAGACTACACACCTAGCTAGAAACTCTGGGGGGATATGCTTTGGTTGATTAAAATTATATTTATAAACCATTATGAAATATTGGAAAATATTATTATGATTTGAATATATTCTCAAAGATACTAACCTTATGATTTTGAGATTAACTATGAACAAAATTTCAATTTATGTTAAGTGTTAAAAAAAATTTAGAATTATAAAATATGTTTTATAATTCATAATACCATGATATAATACAGTGTATGTAATTATTTATAAATAACACCTAACAAAAAGAATGTAAATTGTATTAATGAACATGATCTATCTTGGTATTTCCCTCCTGGGAAAGACAATGAAGTTGGAGATAGAGCTGAAAAAATTATAATAATATTGGGGGTTTGGACTCAGGTTATGACTAATAACTCTTCCCATATGTAGAAACCTATTTATCTTTAGTATTGTACAAAATTTTGGACCGCTTCATGTAGCAAAAAAAATCCATCATTTAATGGGAATACTAATCAATTTATAACTGATCAATGGATCAAGTCATTAGAGAAGATATTTATCTCTTTAGGAAGTAGTGAAAGAGATAAAGGCACATGAATCTTAGCTCAGTTGGTGAGGACTCTTCAAGTATATCCATGAGACCCATGTTCGAATCTGGGCGGAAGCATATTTCTGCATCACTATAGCAGTGATTTAGCAGGTACTGCAGAAGTTACTGTAGCAGGTACTGTTTGGTGCACCAATAGCCGTAACTATTCACCTTTGGGCCACTGGTTTGGGAATGGAGTCCTTAAGGCCTTCGGGACACCCAAGTAATTTGGTCTAGTTATGGATTTTGGGTCACCTCAAGGACTTCAGGACACCTCAAGGCCTTTGGGACACCTCATTCAGATCATGAAGTGAAGATGAAACCAGATAGACCAAAGGAACTAGCTCTAGATGAGCACTCAGAGTAGACAGTTTCACCAGAACAAAGATATCCAGATTTGAAAGAATGAGAGGGTATGTCAATTGTAATTAGGACCAATCCTGTGCACCTGTGTACAAATATTTCTAGCCGAACAATAAATGCGAAGGTGAGAATATAACTCCATGATCTAGATGATGGGGATGGGAATTTCTAAGTAGTCATGTTTGGGATGAATTCCTCTAAGTCCTTCAGTTCATGTAATCCACTAAGCCAAAAATCCCTATAGGGGTTCCCCCTCAACCCTTGAATCAAGGATTATAAAAAATAAATAAAAATAAGGCCTTAGGTCCATTCAAGGTAAAGAGATGAATTTATCATGATAGTTTATCATCTTCAAGAAGATACTGATCAATGGTGGTTACCGATCCAGAACACTAAGGAGTTGGAGGAAATAAATAATATAGAGTGGAAAAATTTTAAAGAGTTATTATTAAAAAAATACTTTCCTAATGGGAAATTGAGTTGATATAGAGAGAAAATTCCTCAATATAAGAAAAAATAATAGATAAAATATTTCCAAATATGTGGAAAAATTTATAAGGTTAGAAACTAATACCAAGGATTATGTAAGCAATCCAAGAAGTAATATTGATCATTTATTTTATGGGATAAATCCTACATTTCTAAGGGAATTAGTCTTTTATAAATTTTCAATATATGAGGATATAGTATCAATTATAATAAAGATAAAGAAATAATTATCCAATTCATATATTTTCTAAGGAAAATAAGAAAAGAAGTGGGTGGTTGAGAACCATGAAAAAAGAAATATAGAAAAACAGAATAAGGGAAGAGTGAAATTTATAACTTTTAATAAATATTGAAATAAACACCATGGAAATTTCTTGATGTGAATGATATTTTGATTTAAGTATGGAGAAAAAAGTATTCATGTGAGTGATTAAAAAGGAAAGAAATAATATACTAATTCACAATGATTTAACTATAAGGATAAGGATCACTATTCGAATGAATTCCATATGTTTCAAGGGAATTTGTCTCATAAAATTATACAGGAGGAAGACCAAAATTTTATAATCACTACATATGAGGTTTATATTCATAAATATGTAGTGATAAGTGGATATTAGTCAATGCACAGATATTGACTTTACCAGTAGGAAGGCAACAATTTGTGATATATATTTATTCCTTAAATATACAACATATATGTGTCCTTATACAGAATAATGGAGTTATTGAATATGCATAAAGGAAACTAAAGATCCCTAGACTACATTATCCAACTCATGATCTTGATCTGGAAACCATAATCTTTTCATTGAAGATATAGAGGAATTACATTTATGGTGAAATCTATAAAATATATACGGCTCACAAAAGTTTTAAATACTTATTCTCATAGAAATATCTCAACATAAGGAAAAGATGATGTTTATAACTACTCATGGATTATGATTTATAAATAAATTACCACCATATGAAGGTAAATAAGTTATATAGTGTGTTGAGTAAGAAATATCATGGAGTTTTTACTAAAATGAAGATTGAAAAAGATCCTATATTCATGGATTCAGTAAAGTTAGATATGAGAATCATTAAGGAAGGGGAAACATCACATCTAATCAAAATGATTTCCAAACCATACTTATTGGAGAGAATAAAATTTTTCTAACTTGATGATATGAATATTCAAAATATAATCAAATTTATTAATGATGGGGAGTTGGTAGAACCCATATATGAAGATAGTATATTGAAATTTAGAAAGAGAAAATTTATTCCATCTATGTTTGTACTGAAAATATAATTATTAGATAAAGATCATAGCTCAAATTTCTATATACATACTGGTATCACCAAAATGTATCATGATTTAAAGGAATATATTTAGTGGGATAATATGAAACAACAATTGCAGACTATGTATCAAGATACTTGGTTTTTCAATAAGTAAAGGTTGAGAGAAAACATCTTACAGGATTTATGCAACCTCTACCTATTCCTATGTGGAAATGATATGATATTATAGTATAATTTTTCAATTGGTTTACAAATACTCAAATAAATAATGATTCCATATGGGTTATTCTTGATCACCTTAGAAAGTATGCACATTTCCTCGTTATAAGTGAAGATCCATGTAACATCCCTAAAAAACTCATTGTCTTGGGTTGTGATAGAGGTTATACTGACTGTAGGTGACACCCCCAAGATACCAAAGGTTGGAAATAAATTTCAAGGTATTACCAAAACATTAGAGTGTTATTTTATCTTTTGAAACAACACAACCTTTAAAGAAAAAAACAACCAAACTAACAATATGATGCATGAAGTATAAATAATACAACTAAAACAAAAAAGAAAATATTAAAATATATCAGAGTAGTAGTGAAAAAGTATGATAAGGTGACTCAAGATAACCAAATGGAATCTTGATGTATAAAAACCAATGTTTCATTACTCCAAAAACTCCATAAGAGAAACTCCAAGATCCACCTCCAACTCGACGTAGTGACATCATGATGCTCTACTTGAGACATATGATACCTTTTCTTTACCTATGACATAAATAATAACATCTAAATATGCACCAAAGTTCATATATAGGTGGTGAATAATAATACCCAATAGGTTTTCCCCAAGATAATTTCCAACTCATGCCACCAGGACAAGAACACATTATCTCATAGTTAAAAATATGATTTATAACAAAAAGAGGAACATAATTACATTTTTTCAATTTAAAATAAATTAAATTAAATGTAGGAAAATTTATCCATTAATACCACTTGGAATGAAAAAAGTACATCTATCTACTCACACAAACATGCATTCTAGGTGACAGTTCCATACTCAATAGCGGTTTATCATCGATCCAAAAATTCATCACTAGCTAACCATTCCCCAGGTGCCTCCAATATGAAACCATGCCTTTATTCCGGTTCACATCTAATGATAAACTAACTCAAACCATGTATTCCAAGTTCTCAAACTAATTCATTCTACACAAATAAATTTTTCCTAAAACTTTATTAAAAATTATTCTTTCATTTCAATAAAACCATAATTTAAAATGATGAATCAAAATGGTTTTCCAAAACCCATTTAAATTATAATATATACAAATTTAAAATCAAAAGAGTTTTCATGAAACAACCATCTAGTGTTTCCTTTCTAAATATAAGAAAAATATTTCAATAAAATAAGCCTTCAAGTTCTAGAAAAAGTGGAGAATAGAGAGAGAGAGAGAGAAGCCACCCACCATAAAAAGTGATAAAAATAGAGAACAAAATAAGAAATCTCTAGTCCTAAATTCATAAATATTTTTTGTGAATAGATCTAATCAAGATCTCATAAAAACGCATCATAGATTGTAGATATATATATAAGGGATTAGATCTAATGTTTTGTGTGAGAGGATATGAGAATATACAAAGAAAAAGAGAGAAAAGATAGACTTACCATTGATTCTAGAGATCCAATTCATTTATATCCATAATAATTGGATTCAAAATCAATTGGAATCACTAATAAAACTTAAGAGAGGGATGGAGTTTGAGATCCTAAAATGAAAGGTGAAAATGAAGGTTTCAGGGGTTAAAATAATTTAAAACTCTAATTTTCAAAGCATTTAATCCACATTGAAAGATTAGTCCAAAAGTTTTACTAGAATATATGCATGATACTTCCTCTAAACCTTCCCCTCATATGGTTGGCTTGTATGATTTGAAAGACCATGCGCCAACCATGTTTTTTCCCTCAACCTCCACTTGCACGGTTTCCTCTAGGAACCCACATGGTTTAAAAAAACCATACACCTTCCCAGAAACTCCTAAAAACTCTTACATGGTTTCCCTAAACTATTCTCAAACCATGAAACCTTAAAAACAATTCCAAAACACATCAAAACCATATATAAAATTATGAAACTCAACCCAATTATTATATAGATTAAAAATACATAATATAAAATTAAATTAATTAAAAATGGGGGTGTTATAATATACATCTTGATCACCTTGTGAAACTCTATGTTATTGAAGTCGTGAGACTTCATGGTATACCTCTTTAGATTGTATCTGATAATGATCTATGTTTTACTTTGAAATTATGTAGGAGTCTTCATAATTATCTCAACACCAAACAATATTTGTGTTTTCCTATCATCCTCAAACTGATGGGATGTCTTAAAGGAATATTTAGACATTATAATATATGTTTATGTCATAATCAATTGAATTACAAGGTATATTTGATCAATATTTACCTTTGGTGGAATTTGTATATAATAATAACTTCCATTAAAGAATTCAATTGATACTATACAAGGAATTTTATGGAAATAGGTGTTGTACTCCAACCTGTTGGGATGAAGTTAGTGAAATGAATTTTTTAGTATCAAATCTAATGAAAGAGACAACAATAAAATCAAATACTATTTAGAATCATATCAAGGCAGATAAAAGTAGAAAAATAAGATATTTTAATAACAAAATAAAGGATTTATAATTTTAAGTGGGAGATCATGTTTTCTTTAAGGTATCTCCCTGTAAAAGTGTTATAAGTTTTGATAAGAAAGGTAAAATAAGTCATAATTACATCAAGCCTTTTGAAATTTTGAAATTAATAAGAGATGTGGTGTACCATTTGGTAATTTCACCTAGCCTCTCTAAAGTATATGATGTGTTCTATATCTCATTATTTAAAAAGTACATGCCATAATCTACACATGTTCTTACCAATGGAGAAATATAATTGGAACCTAATTTATCTTACTTTTAATATCCTATCAATATTATTAACACCATAGTGAAAGTGTTGAGAAATTGGACAACCCGACTGATGAAGGTTATTTGGAGAAATCACAAACTAGATGGGGTGACATGGGAGCCTGAAAAATTTACGAGGAAGGATTAAACACATCAATTTAATAACTGTATTTTATTAAAATTTATAGGATGAAATTATTTAAGTGGGTTATAATGTAATGTCTGAGATCATCCTATAATAGGTAAGCATTACATCCCTAGAATATTATCCAATGTACATCGTATTATTTTATCATTATAAAAGAAAACATTCATGGTTATATTTAAAATTAAAATTTATAAATTTATAAATTTTAATTTGATTAAATGAATACCATTTTTTAGTTCATAAGGTTTAATTTTTATTAGGGTTAATTTTTAGGATTTTTCAGAAATAATTGATTTTTGGTTGAATAGTAAAAAATATCATTTTTTGTAAGTCTTTAATTTATTTTATTTTACATTATATTTTGGATTTGGTTTTTAAGTAAACACATTATCCCTTTTATTAAACATAATATAATTAATTTTATATGATTCAACATTATATGTGAATTCGGTATAAGATTGTTTTTATGCTTACAAATACATTTTTCTAAAAAAACTATTTTTTGTTGTGTTGTGAGAATTTATATTAAAATTAATTTCTATCACTTATAAAAATTAAATCTTTAAAAATGTATCACATATTTATAATTGGGATGTTCAAATTTACTAATTAGGTCAATAATTTTTTTTTCATTATAAATAGTAATCATGGTAAAAATACGGTCACCTCACTAAAAGGGTAAAACATGTTAACTAAGGTTAAAACCATATGAAAAGGTCATAAAATATCATATTAATAATTATTTTATGATATAATTTTGAACCTTATCCCATTATATTCAAAAATTAATTTTTAAGCATAACTTATACATGAGTAAGAAACTTATAATATTTAATAGTTAAGTATAATTACAAGTGTGTCACTCACCTCACTTATGAAATGACACATCCTATCCTATACTCATTAAACCACTTAATACATTTATATATAATAATATCTACCCAAATATATTCCCAAAATCCCTCAAAATTTCTTAGATTTTCTATTCTCACCAAAAGATCACATCACAAAGTCTTAAGGTGTAAGCGAAAGGAGGTTACCAAAAGAAGAGGTATATGTTCTTACAAAGAATTTTTAATTTACTTTATTCTTAAACAATCACCAAATATTAAATAACCATATTAAAATAATTAAATCAGTATATGTACCATATTTATAAGTTTCTATGTTAATAGTACACCTATTTTATATCTCAATTCCATCAAATGGAAAATGAAAACATTCCTCATGCGTACGTACTACCTACAATCTCCATATAGTGGTGTAATTTATTTTTCATAACCATAATAATTATATGGTTATAAATGTAGAAAAATAAATATATATTATATTTATGACATAATTATGATTATATAAATATAAGATATCATCTACCATCTTACCCTTCCATCCATTAGATAATGATAACATCATTCGGGTGTATGTGTGTACCACCATCACCACGAAGTGATAATTTGTTTTACTATTACCACTATGAATATATGATTCTAAAATTTTATATAATGAACAAAAATTATACTCATGAAATTATTAAATTTATTTATATTATGAATCCATTTTATAAAACCTTTAACCATGATCAATGTACCACAGTAATTTTCTAGAAATTGAACGAACAACCTTAAGTGGTCAACGCCGACAAACTTATTCAATGAATAGATGAAAAATAATTCTAAAAGGACCATAAAAAATTAAATATAGATAAAAAAGGTTCTTAATAAAGTATTTAATAAATTTAAATTGATTATTCATGTGGATATAATGCATCCAACCAAGTGGAATTTTGAGATAAGAGTTTATTATACAATCTCTTTTTTATTTGGGTTTATTTGTGATTAAATATCCAATAAAGGATATTATAATATCTTAATCTTTTAAACTAAATATATTTTATTATAATTTTGTTATTGATAGAGTTTACATGTTTCCTTTTCATTTTTCTATCTTTGGTAGTTAATACGATTGAGAAATATTTTGTTAAGAAAAGCTGACTTTATTTCCTCTTTTATTGGACATTTTTTTATTCCATTCCCATATTTATTAAAATGTTTTAAAGAATATTATTTTATATGATCAAATGATTTTTTAATGTCGTTGTCAAAAATATTTGTATTTATTTTTGAAGTTTTTAAAGGAATATTCTTTTCACTTTTTTGATGATGTATTTTTGACTTTTTACCAAAAGTATGAAATGAATATTTGTTTTAAGATTTATCACATAAATTAATTTTCCAACCATCATAACTATTATTTTGTTTGAAGATTCCAATAGAAGTTTCCATGGTTATTTTTGAAGAATAAAATTTTATCAATATTCTAATTTTTTTTAAAAAAAGCTATCAAATAAAAAATATATTTTTCTCACATTTTCAAACAATGGTTAGAATTTTCATTAAAAAGTATTTTCATCCATGTCAACATTATTTGATGAATATTATGCTTTAATATGGATATAATATAATGATACCATCCACCGTATTAATTTTGATGTCTTATGATCATCTTGTGAAAATATTAACATTTTGAATGCTAGTTTTTCAATATGAATGTTTATATTGACCATGTATTGAATTGTTATTAATTTATTTCAAATGATGAATGCATTGTAATTTGTAAGTGACAAGAAGAGCCTGTTATATTCCCTTGATTCATTGGTAGGTCTCATGAGGAAAATTGTTTTGGGTATTTGGCATACAACTTACCTATTTATGTATGGTGTCTTGAAACGAGACCTTGATAGTAAGATTATGACGAACAAAATTATGTATTCTATCATTATGAAATCATATATTTTTTATCTATATGATTATTTATGTTATTATGTAATCCATATATATATATATATTTCCATTTTATGATATTATTTATATGACATATTTTCTGTATTATTAATTCTTTATATAGATTATGTTTTACAATTTCCTTTACAGAGTATTTGAGGTCACCATTTTTTATGTTTTCCTTTTACCATGAAACCAATAAGATATTTATAAATGATTTCAAGGATATAATATAATAAATAAAAAATTTCTCACTAAAATTTTAAGTCATATTTTAAGTTTTTAAATGCAATGTGAGAATCATGTACATATCTTGTCTCCAAATACTGATAAACTACTCAATCATTTGAGATTTGATATCTTTTATATTGTACTGATGTAGTAATATAACCACCAAATTCTGGTTATTTGAGTTAGGGTTTTACACGAAACATAAACAAAATCCACTCATCCCTTACTGTAATAAGGGGTAAAAGTAAAAAAAATATAAAATTATATACTATAATAAGGATGATCCCCTATAAAACCATATAAAGTGAGAAGTACTATATGAGAACCTTCACGATTAATCATATTAGGATTGGTAAAAATGTGTTTCTTTACAAATCAAGACCCAAATTAACTAGAAAAATGGTCCAACCTAATGAAATAACTCATTATATGAAGGAAAAAGTATGGATTATCTTATGTAAAAACTAAGAGTATCAGAACAATGGGTATTCATAATATAATTTTAATTTTCCCTTTACCTAATTCACTATCCTACTAAACAAATAACACATACTTAGAACCTCCATCCCAGTGGTTTGATAATACAAAGGGTTTAGTAAACCTATATGATTCTAAATAATAAATCCCACTTATGACTTACCTAATATATAACTAGATCATCCTTTTAAATAACCAAATATAATCTTATTTTACTAATATCCATTCTAAATTTCTCATCTTAACTTTCAATTGTGAAAGTAATGGTTATTTGGTTGTCATCGGCAATCCCCTATCATAACTAATGAGTGTTTTCTAGCACACAACCTAACAATAATTTTCTAAATGTATTTTAAAATTTAAATCCAAATAAAACCAACCTAATACTCTATTATTTCCTTAAAATTATATTATAAAAATACTATAATATATCTTATGATATGTGTGTGTTCATAACTTCCATGTATTTTATTGAAAGTGATTATTTTATTTTTATTGGATATGGTTGAATTTATTTATTTTAAAGTGGATATCAAGGTTTAAGTGATTATTTATTGATTTAATTTTATTATAATTATTGTTTTTTATAAAGATATTTTGTGGGTTTAGAGAATAAATTTGGAAAATATATGAATGAATAATTTAATTAGAGGTTTAAAATGGGAATTTTAATAAGAGAATTAATCATGGTCCACTATTCCATATTAGAGGGAAATAGAAAGAGGGGTTTTAAGCCATCAAAGGACCAGTTACTCATAGAGGGTTTATACATAAATAGAGAGATACCATGTTTAAATTAGAGGATTATACACACCATATTTTTGGTCACTAGTCTCATAAATGTTTTCCCTTCTTATATTTCTCTTGATATTTTCAGTATCCAGGGAATTATTCTTATTTAAGGCGAACTAAAATGGATTTTTGACAAGATACCAAATGTTATGATTAAATTTTTATTAATTATTTGATGGGTGATGATTTTGATAAGTTATAGATCTTATATCTATAGTTAATGGTGGCCTTCCCTCTAAAATTAATGAAATACAAATTTCATAAGGTTCATATTTCTCTGTTTTCACTTTGGAGGAAATGATTTATTGGTTTCAAAATTTTACACAAGTTAATAAATTTATTATAAAAACACCTATTCAAATAATTTATAGTCTGTGTTTAATTTATTACATCAGTACAAGATATATGGAATCACACTATGAAGAATAGATTGATTTATAAATCATGGAAAAATAAATACTTACATGAATTACATATTACATTTTAAGATAAAAAATAGAATGGAAAACATTCTTGTATCCTTGAAAATCATTCAAAGATTACTTCTACATATCCTCTGAAAAAGGAAAACATAATAAAGGCTGAGATCAAATGCTCAGTAAGGTTATCGTATAATGGAATCTATCTTGATTAATAAAGTAATAATCAATATAGTAGAGTGAATGATAAAAACACATTCCATTTAATTAATAACTTGAGTTCAAAATACATCCATGACTAATATTGACAAAGTAATCACATAGATAATAATAAATGAATTCTAAATGAAAGAAATAATTAATATCATACATTCATGATTTTACCATCAAGTCCGCATACCAAAACATCATGAATATTACCATCAAAGTTTTTTTACAAGATATATTACATGTTTTCAAGGCTTTGTATTATACATTATAATTTTATGGGCTAGCATACATTAAAAAATGCCCATTTTTTTGTATTATGAGACCTATCAATGCTTCAATGGAATATCTATATTTGGGATCCACCCATCAAATATGTCCAATTCATTTCTCATATATTAAATTGAAAATATAATAAAAATCAACATTCCATATCAATCACTAAATATTTGTATTGAATCAAGAATACAGAACATAAATATTTCCCCAGTAAATGAAATAAATTTCTAAGTAAAAATACTTTATCTCACACCATATATAATAATGAGTATATGGTTTAGTAAACATTTAGATAAATAATGATAGAGATCATATCTTTAAGAAACTGAGAATATTCCATGTGAACCAAATGAGGTGTAAACACTAAATTAGTAAAATATGATAGAATAACATCAATTAGTCATAAATTAATATTTAAAGTAAAGTATTTTGAAAATTAGATGGGGAAATAGAAGTGAAAATTTAAAAATAACATCTCTTATAGATTTTATAAATGAGTTGTAAAAATTAATTTATAAATAATTTAAAAATAAAATTTAAGAGGTTTTAAAGAGACTTTTAAAATGTTCTTTGAAAAATAATATAATCTTGAAAATAACCTATTCTTATTAAACAAATTAGTATGGAATATAAAATACATTTAAGTAATACAAAATATCTTTTCAATGGTTTAAGAAAACAATACCCTCTTATTTTTATAAAAATTAAAACTTCATATAAAAATTTAAAAAGAATTTTATTTGAAAAAACATAGAAACATGTAGAGTATTCAAACTATAAAATAATATTTTTATTGGTAGAAAAATCTATTTACACCATATTTTTTAAACAGAACAATCTTTTAACACTTTTGTAAAATTTCCAAAACGACTTGTTTGAAAAACATTAAAAATATTCCTTTTAAACCTTTATAATGAAGTCAAAGGTATCATAAAATTACCTTTACCAATTATTTAAATGTAGATAAAAAACTAATATAAAACAACTTGATTAATAAGGTTATGGAATATAATTATTCTTGGATGAAAAATAAAAATAATGATAATTTTGTTTAAAAACATTTGTTTAGCTTTTAAGTACCCAAGGGAGGTATTTTTTTATAAATTTTTTAAAAACATAGAAATAAAAATTTTATAATAAAATATATTAGGTTTAATAATATAAATATAATATAAATATTCCAACATAAGTTTAAACACGAACAATCTTGAATAAGAGTGAGATTGTAAAATAAACCTTTATGGATTTGATAAATTTTGAATCAAAACCCATTAAAATATAAAACATGAATTGAAACATTAAATACCATTAGTAAATATTAATTAATTATATAATATGTAAAATTGGTATTATATAATCCATATAAAATAAATTAGGTTCATAATATAAAATATGTCTCAATAGAGTGGAACCAAAATGAAAAACATTTTCCTTTGATTTTTGCTTCGTTGGATGCATTGTATCCTCTGGAATAATAAATATATTTTTTAAATAACTTATTAAGAAAAAATTTCATCTATATTACATTTTAAGGTCTATTTATAATCATTTTAATTCCATTTAGGGAATAGGTCTTGCTTACATCTATCACTTAAGTTTGTTTTCTAAATTTCTCCTAAATTACTTTGGTATATTGATCATGGTTAAAGGTATTATGAAATGGTTAATTTTTTATTATAATGTTAATAATATCATGAATATATATTCTTTTATTGTATATAATTTTATAATCATCCTTGTTAGGTAGTAATAGAAAAATGAATCACATCACTTTGTGGAGGTGGTAGTCAACATGTAGGCACGATCGATGTTATTATTTTCTAGCAGAATGTAGGGTAAGAAGGTAGGTGAAATCACATATTTGAAGAATCATAATTATTTCATAAATACCACATATATCTTTATAAACATACAGGTGAGGCGGTTATGAAAAACTAATTACACCGCTATATGGAGATGATAGTCTGTACATCAACACAAGCGATGTTTTTATATTACATATTATGAAAAAAAGATATAAAATGGATATAAAATTAATAAAAAAATATCTTAGTATGGTAAATATTTTTTTAATTTTTTTAATATGTTTATTGAATATTTTTATGTGGTTTAAGTAGAAAGATATTTGGAAAATCTTAGTAAGAACATATTCCTCATCTTTTGGTAATATCCTTTGGCTTACACCTTAAGCCATATTGAAGTGGTATTTTCATGATACTAGTACCTCTAAGTCAAGAAAAATAAAATCTTTAAGGTATTTGGGAAGGTATTGGTAAATATAAGTGGATCATGAAGTTTTAATAATAGAGGATATGATGTACCCTTTTATAAGCGAGGTGCGTGATGAACTTGTAAATAATTGAAAAATTATTTTATAATATATGTATTACTCAAGTAAAGGAGATTAAAATTATAAATTTTTTGATATTATATGGTTAAGGTTTAAATAAAAACAACCAATGATATTTAAGAATTTTTTTTTGTGTTATAATGAGGCTTTATCCCTTTATTTTAACCCTTTTAACTTATTTTACCCTTAACCATGGTGATAACTAATTATCATGGTTACTATTAGTTATGACCAAAAATTAAATTGACAATAATAAATAATATTAATTATGTTGATAAAAAATATGAAATAAAATTTTAAAAATTCAATTTATATACATGGTAATAATTACATTTAATATAAGTTCGAAAAACATAATGAAAATGATTTTTGGAAAAATGCTTGTTCTAAGCATAAAAATGATTTTAACCAAAATAAATTATAATTTTGATTTCCATGAAATTCATTAAATTATTTAAATTCAAATTATTATTATTTTTATTTAAATATAAACCCAAATTGAAAGTTACCTTGTGAATGCATGATTAAAAGAGAAAGAATAAAAATAGTTTATATTTGAATAAAAACATTACATAGCTTTCCTAAATGTGAAACATAGATTTATAAGTACAAAATTATATTTTTAGATGAATTATATTACATATTAAAAATTTATTTTTTTTATAAAAAATGTTTCATAAACTTTTAAGTCATATTTATATCTTGATAATGTCATAAAAGTTACAATTTTGTAAAATCAGTATTTTTCACTTTTCACCCAAAAAACAACTTCTTCTGAAATATACCAAAAATCACCATAAGATAATTTTTATATCATGATATAAAAAATTAAGTTTATTTTAACAAATAAAATTCGTAAAAGTGTTAGAAAATAATTCTAATATCCACGGGCAACACAGGTAAAAACCATTTTGATAAAAAATGTATTTTCGAAGCATAAAATGAATTAGTTCTCATTCCTTGACTAGTAAAAACCATAAGATGAATTATAATTTATTTTATTTAATATATTATAAATAAATTTCATAAAAAAATTAATAAATATTTATTAAATTGATTTATTATGTTAAATAATACATTAGTCACTTAAAAATAGTTTTCAAAAAATATCACATTTTACCATCAAATAATTTTATCTTTATTTATAAAAAATGACCATTAATGTATGAATAATTATTCCTTATTTTTCATGTATAATTTTTTTTCAATAAATTAAACACTCATAATAATATAATTGTTTAGTTTAAATGAAACATATATAATGTAAATAAAACATTCTTTTATAGAAATATGACCCTTTTAAATTTTAACTATTCTTAACCTTATATTATGTAATTCATATTATTAAAAATAGGGTTCTTATTTCCTATGAATCAATCAATATATGTTTATTAGGAAAACATTTCATACCCACCAATCCAAAGTCTAGGTTATAACGGTCATGTCTATAGTATATCACGATTCGTTTAAGTTTGGTGTTGCATGTACTACAAGCTATCTGACATAATATTCATAAACTAAAACCTTTGGATATTATATTATCACATACTTACATATATTATTCCCTGATAATTTTAATTCATTTTTAAACAAATAATCACACCATAAAATAATAATTTTATCATGAATTTTAATTTTTAGGCTAAGACTAAGAAATTTTGTATTTTGTAAATACATATTTTAAAGAAATGTGTTACTTTATAAGACTTATACTTGTGAATGTGTTTATATAAGTGTGACTTGATAGTTTGGTGATAAAATCCATATAAAAATTGAAATATTTATATTTTATTTCTTTAGTTCAATGAATTATAAGAAAATATACACTTGCTTTATTTCTTTCCCTAGTTGTGTTTTGATCAGATTTATACCACTAATTCATATTATATTAAAAATGATGAATGAATAAGATTATTTTTTCGTACTTGAAGAACTAAAATAATATTTTAAGGTATTTTGAGAATCATTAAAGGATAAAATTATCATTATATGAAAGATTTTATGACAAGTTATTTCTAACATTTCTATCTATTTACTAAAAAAATGTTAGCATAATTAAAATTAATATTCAATAGAGTAAACCATTAAATAGAGGAGTAATATATTCAAAAACTAAATAATAACACCCAAGGTTCAATATTAACAATTAAACCCTAAAACTCTTTATAATATGTTAGAAAAAATTTAAATACATCATAACCATATATTGAATTTTGTTTACTATAATTATCCTTACTTAAAAACACATACTAAACCTAAATGTTATATGAAATGGTGGGGGTCCACCGTATCTTAGAAACATAAAAAAATATTCCATCATTAGAGACAATATTTACAATAAAAGAAACATTATGATTCCAAAATTCACACATGCTAAATTTCTCAAATAACTCATTTTCTTTAAGATTCTCATGAATGATTCAAAAATGATTCGCATTACCTTATTCCCTTTTTGTGTTCCAATATAACCACAATAAATAAGATAATGAAATTGTCAAGGCAATCCTTTGAGAATATAAAACATGAAGATATTATTTTATGACATAATGAGACTTGAAACCATATCATCATATAATGAAAATGGTTATGAGACTTAGGCCCCTCAAAGGCTTGGTTTAATACCATTAAAAAATGTTTAATTTTACTTTACATATTATTTACCTAGTTTAAAATATTCCTTTCTTATCTGATAATTTCAACCTCATACTCAAAAATTCCTCTTCCTTCCACATTATATTACAAAATTTCATTTCTGTATCCTCTTTTTGTTCTCATGTAAAATATTTCTCAAAGAATATCACCTTAAAAGGTATCTATTATTCAATCTATATATTATATTTCTATTTAGTATGATGAATCAATGACCACCATTGATCTTCAAATCATTTTAAAATCCATAATGTTAGAATAAAATTCTACCTTTTATTATATCTCAAAGATAGAAATATATTTTCAAGGTACTTTATTCATTACTTAGCTACCAATGGAATACTAGTTCCATATATTTATTCTTCCTCCACATGAAGCAATTCAAAATCATTACACTGTTATAAAAAGAAACTGGTTGATCTATATGACCAAGGTTATTGATCAAAACATAAGACAAATTCCCTAATATAGTCATAATATTTTCAACTACAACACTATCCATATTTTCTTACTCTAATGGGAAATATCTATATTTACTATTATTGTTGATATGATTTCCCTCTTTCTTTTAGGATCCCTATCTAAACAATGGTATAAAAATAATTAGCTCATAAAATCATGAATATTGAGGCATATTGTAAATATACCTAAGAGTTATAGAATATTATATAGGTTTATCATAATTATTTCGTTATCTATGTTATTCTAAAGTCTAGTTCCTAAGGGTGTCAATAAACTTATTTTGATACCAACTAAAATAACCATGACTCCAGTAACCCATAGTGAGTGTTTACTTTATTACATTGGTAAAAGATATACGGATCCCACCATAAATGATTGATCAGTTTAGTGGTTTTGGAAAACTAGATACATACATGACTTACATATTATATTAGAAGATAAAAACATAGCAAAAAATATTTTATTCCATACTTGAATATAATTTAAATATTCCTTCTTCATATCTTGGGGAATGAAAAACAAAATAAAGGGTGATATTAGATGCCCAATAAGGGTAGTATACATCAGATTGTATCAGGAGTAAATAAGGTACAATAAATATGGTAGGGTGGATAATAAAAAAATATTCCATTTAATTAACAACACGAGATCAAAATAAATCGATCACTAATATCAACATAGTAATCACATGGATAATAAAAATTGAATTCTTAAGGAAAGATACAAATAGTGTTAGACATTCATAAACGTAGTATCAAGGCCTTGTTCCAATATATCATGAATCTTACCATCAAGTATTTGTGCCAAGATATCTTACATACCTCTAAGGCCTTATACTAATAAATTTTCATTGTATGGGTTTATATAAACCGAGAAATACAAATTCTTATTTTTCTCATGAGAAAAATCAATACATCAAGGGGGAATCTTTAACCAGGTCCAACCCATCACTTATATATATCCAATATAATTATCATATATTTAATCATAAATACAATACATAATCAATATTCCCTATAAATCAATTAATATCTATATTAAATAAAAAATATGAAACATAAAAATTTATTTGATAAATAATATAATTTTCTTAGAAAAAATCCTTCGGTTCACACTGTATATAATAATGTCTATAACTTTTAGTCATCATTGAAATAAATAATGATATAGAACATATCTTTAAGAAAATAATATAATTACTTATAAAAAAATGAGGTATAAATCATAAATTAGTAATGTGTGATATAAGACTATCAATTCATCATAAATGAATATTTTAAGTAAAGGAATTTCTTATTATAATTAAAGAGGAAAATGGTAGTGAAACTTTAAAAAGAACATCCCTTAAATATTTTTTAACTTTTCATTTAAAATGAAGTTATAAATAATTTAAAAATTCATTTTTCATGAGGTTTTAAATAGACATTTATAATATTATTTACAATATAATATATTATTGAAAATAAAAAATTATTATAAAAGAAATGTTGAGTGGAAGATAAAATAAATTTAAGTAATAAAAAATATATCTTCAATCCTTTAAGAAAATAATACCCTTTTATTTTAATAAAAATGAAAAATTAATAGAAAAATGGACACGAGATTTTATTTGAAAAAACATGAAAACCTATAGAGGAAGATAAATATATAATAATGGCCAGGGAGGTGGGAAAATCTGTTCACACCATATTAATTAAAAGTAACATTCATTTCACACTATTATAAAAAGTAAAAAAAGAATTTTTTTAATTTTTTTTAAATATTCCTTTTAAAAATATTTAAGAAAGCAAAAGGTATTAGAAAAATACCTTTTCCAATAATTTAAAATTAGATTAAACTTATATAAAACAATTTATAAAATATGAATATAAAAGAGAATGATTGCCAACTGAAAAAAAGAAATATGATTTTTTTTGTTTAAAAGCATTATTTCGGTTATTGAGTACCAAAGAGAGGAAAGTTGGAATAAAAACATGGAAACCAAAAAAATAACCAGATGATAAGAAAATATATGGGTCTTAAAAAGATAAATAGCATATGATTCTTATAATATAAATTTAATCCTGAAAATCCCAAATAAGAGTAAGTTTATAAAATAAACCTTTACAAATTTAATAACTTTTTAATCAAAACCCCTTAAAATGGTAAAAATGATTTTAAACTTTAAATACCATGAATAAAGAGTAATTCATAATATAATATATGAACGGTTTTTTATATACACTATATAAAAAAATTAGGTGCAAAATATAAAATATGTCTTAATGGAGTGGAATTGAGAAAAATAACTCTTACTTTAGATTCCTGCTTGGTCGGATACATTATATTATCATGAATAATCAATTAAATTTATTAAATATTTTATTAATAATATTTTTCATCTATATTATATTTTTAAGTTCTTTTTGTAGTCATTTAAAATCCATTCATCGAATATTTCTTGCTTACTTTGACAACTTAATACTGTTTAGTCCATTTCTCTAAAATTAATTTGGTATATTGACCGTGGTTAAAGGTTTTATGAAATGATTAATTCATATATATAATATTTATAACTTATGGAATATATTTTTTATTCATTTTATATAATTTTACGATCAACCTTGTATAGTGGTAGTAGAAAAACAAATCACATCACTTCATAAAGGTGGTAGTCCACACGTATGCACGAGCATAATTATCACTTCCAAAAAAATGGAAGGGTATAAGGGTAGATGATATATTATATTTATATATTCCTAATTATTTCATAAATATAATATATATTCCTTAATTAAATATTTATAACCATCCAAGTGAGGCAGTGATGAAAAAAATTACACCACTATGTAGAGAAGGTAGTCTGTAGGTATGAAGGAGCGATGTTTTCATTTTCCATAGGATATAAAGGAGATATAAAATGGATTTAAAATTAATATAACAACATTTGAGTATGGTAAACAAACATATATAATTATTTCAATATATTTATTGAATGTTTTTATGAGTTTTAAGATGAAATGAACTTTGAAAAGCTTTGTAAGAACATCTACCTCTTCCTTTTGTAATTTCCTTTTTCTTACACATTAATCCTTCTTAAAGTGGTCCTTTGGTGAAACAAAAAACCTCTAGGTTGAAAAAATAAATTTGGTAAGGTATTTGGGAAGATCATGGTATATATAAGTTTCTTAAGAAGTGTGAATAAAAGAAGAGAGGATATTTCCTTTTATAAATTAGGTGGGTGATAAACGTATAAATACTTGAAACTTTATTATATATTATATTTGTTACTCAATTAAAGTGGATTAAAATGTCATTTATTTGAATATGATATGGGTAAGGTTGATACCCAACCAAAAAATGTTATTTAAACAAGTGTTTTTTGTTACCATGAAGCCTTATCCCTTTATTTTAACCCTTTTAATTCATTTCATCATTAACCGAGGTGATAAATATTTATCATGGTTACTATTTATTGTGACAAAAAATTATGATGACCTTATTTCATATTATTAATTATTATAATTCAAAAATATTAAATCTATTTTATAAAATTCAATTACCATTAGTGGTAAATATTAATTTTAATATAAGTACACAAAATGCAACAAAAACTATTTTTAGAAAAATTCTCATTTTAAGCATAAAAATGATTTTACAGAAAAAATAAGCTTAATATTAATTCCAATAAAATTAATTGGATTATTTAAATAAAATTAGTCTTATTTTAATTTAAAACAAAAAAATTTAAATTAACCTTGTGAATACTTGATTAAAAGAGAAGGAACAAAAATAGTTTTCATTTGAATAAAAACATTACTTTGATTTCCAAAATGTAAAATATAGATTTTTAAGATCAAAATTATATATTTAAATTAATTATATTAATTATTAAATACTTATTTATTCTATAAAATAATTATTTATAAACTTTCAAGTCACTTTTATATCATGTTAATGTCATAAAAGTGACAGTAATTGTAAAATCGGTATTTTTCACTATTCACTCAAAAATCAACTATTTATTAAAAATACAAAACATTCACCATAAGATAATTTCTGATACGATTGTATAAAAAAATTATTTTACCATTTTTTTCTTCTAAAAGTGGCATAAAATAATTTGAATATCAGTGTGCAAGACACATAAAAACCATTTTTAGAAAAAAGTATTTTTGATGCATAAAATGAATTTATTATAATTCCTTAACTAGTAAAACCCATTTAATGATTGTTAATTTATATGATCATATATATAATAAATATATTTTATAAAAATAATTAATTTATAGTGATAAACTTAATTTATTAAGATAAAAATTACATCATACACTAAGAAAATGTTTTTTAAAAAATATCTATTTTTATCATCAAATTATTTTATTTTTATTTATAAAAAATTAATAATCAATATATGAATGATTATTAATTATTTTAAATGTATAAAAAAAATTTAAAATAAATTTAATACTTAAAATAAAATAAATTTCTCTTTCAAATGAAATATATATAATATTAAGAAAATGATCTTTTATTAAAAAATGACCCCTTTAAACATTAGATGTTCATAACCATATATGATTTAATTATTACAATTAAAAATTGAGTTCTTCTTTATGAGTAATTATTCATTATTTTTTTAATAGGAAAATGTTTCTATATATTTTTCATAATGTGATTACATCTATTCATACATGTCAATCCTACGATTAGGTTATAACAACCACATATATAATAATTATAGTTCATTTAAGCTTGGTGTTTTATGTATCACAAGATATAAATTATAGTATTCATAAAATAAAATCTAAGGCTGTTATAGTATCCAAGGAAAATAAACATTGAATAACCACCACTATCTATGATGAAAAATTTGGAAGGATTTTTATAGTGAAGCATGTCACATGGATTAAGGTGATCCTCAAAGACTATAAGAAGTATAAATTTTTATCCAAGGATAGATTCACTATTTGTATAATTATTTTGTATAGTAAATATAAGGTGTTTAGATAAACACTCAAAATAACTGAAGTAATAACTTAATAGTATTTCCAACACATCATTATCTCATTCAATGACATTCTCAGTGAATGTGTTGAGTTGAATAAGTTCAACTGAATTTGATATATATTTCATGAAATACCACTAAAACACTTTATTAACATGGATTATTTTTCATATTCCATCCTCTTGGAAGGATTCTATCAGATGGGTTTTTTTGATATGACCATTTATCTATTTGATGATGTAAAAGACAATCATATGGAACCTAACATAGTTAATTATAATAATTTCATTCTTAAATAAATGAAAATGATAAATTTTTGAAGGTGAGAAGATATGGGATATATGAAGAAGCCTAGGGTTATTATTAATTTTGGAACCTACAAAATGAATTTAACTAGATTGGATAGGGAAAGGATAATTTCAAAAGTTTTGGACTGTGTTGTGACATGTAATATGCTTAAAAATTTGATACCCCTGTGTTGTTTTTTATAAAGGGGAGATTATTAATTGAAGTTGAAGTGGAGTGAAAGTGATTTATGAATTTAGTGTTGTATTTTATTTTCAAAACATCAGTAAACATATAAATAAAATTCAAACTCACGTGAATAAATATAATTCAGTTTATGTGAAGTTTAATTGGAAGTTTAAAAGTACTTGGATGAATATTGGAACTAAATGGGTGATTTTTTGGAGCTTTTTTATGCAAGGAAATAATGTTTTTGTCATGGTGATCGTCTCACCACACTATGGTACTTTTCCCAAATGTGAAAACTTTAACATATGAAAAAATGTAATTGGATATGTTCTGGTTGTTATATATGGTGTGTTTATTCCAAGATGTAGTCCAAACCATGATGTGGTCACATAATTTAAAGAAAACAGATTTTTTATGCCAGTAAACTAGTATTTTGTAAATCTTTCTTGCTGGAGAATTCTAGTAAATTATATATCCACCATGGGGAGTTACCACTATGTCATGGTCAATAGAGAAGAAATTATGGTCTTTTGAAATTGAATAAACACAACCAACCAACCATGTTTTGGTCTATGAGAATTGATAGTGGTATGATATTTTAAAAATTCAAGGTTTTACTTCAGAAGATGGAAATAAAGAGTCAAATGACATATTGGTCATGATATTTATCTGATATCCAAAAAGGATATAATTATGTCTTGGTCATAATTTATTGGTCGTTGTTGAAGATCACTTTCAAAATAGTTTAAAGTTGCAGCTTCACTATGATGTGATGACCATAAATATGTTTCATTCAGAGGAAATATACATATTTACATGTTATTTTTATTTTATGTTAGAAAAAATACACTTAGAGTGTTTTTTGGATTGTTTTTTTGACAATTAAGTAGAAAGAATATTAAAGGATGTAACAACTTAACCCTAATCATTATATTGAAGAGTGAAAGGTGTGTTACTAGGCCTTAGGTGACATCCCCTAGACATATAAGTCTGAAAATAACTTCCAAGGGCCTCAACAACATTTGGGGGATGATTTTCCCTTTGAAAGATAAATATTATAAACTATATAAACAATAACCAGCCAAACCTCTATATGATGCATGAATATAAAACACAACTCAATACATAACCAAACTAATGCACCATATCAGAGTACAATTAGGAACAAAAATAAATACTCTAAGAGAACCAAAAGACCACAATACTCAAAACTACTAAGTGTTATTAACTAGAAACACCCAACCCACTACAAGTTCTAACTCTATATTCCATACCCATGAAATCAAGAAGAATCACTAAAGTACTGAGATACCATTCCTTAACCTGTCTCTCGATATATGAGATCTATAAATGAAAAACATTTCCCAAGTAGGGGTAGAGTCTAAACTTAGTAGGGTTTACCCAATGAATTCCCAAATCATTCCAATAGGAAAAAACTTGTTAGCATAATTTATATGAAACAATTTTAATTAGTAAAAACATTTTATATCAAATCCATAAAAAAATTCAATGGAAAGAATTAAAACGAACCCTTTAAACCAATTATAAATTTATTTGGCATACCTATTTCATGTCTACACACACTCAAGCTTGGTTTTACTATTAACGGTGGAAATTTACATGCATACTCCACCCCACTTTAATGGTAGTGCTTCATGACCATAATCTATCCCAGAGAACATACACCAAAACGATTATGCCAAAATCAAGACAAAACATTTCAAATAAAACAATTTCCCTATTTTAAATCATTTAAAAACCAATTTACATGTGTCAAAACCTAACCATGATTTTAAAAAATTATTTTAAAATTATAAAAATAGTTTTCTGAAAAAAATCAACTTCTACAATTTCTAATCCCTAACGAAAAAGGGAATTTCCAAAAAAGAATCAAATAAGGATTTTAACACCCTTTCAATAAAATAATTTAATTAAAACTAAGGCATCAGTTTCTAAGTCACGTAGAGATAATAGATAAGCCACCTACCTCATAGTGGTTGGTGAAAATGAAGAACGACACTACACAACTTAAATATCCAATCACAACCCACGTTACCTTCTATATATCCAATAAAATTTCATCATAAAAAAATAAAAACACATAGATATATCTATAAATAACTAGATATATGGTTTTGAGTGATAAAAATCATTGGATATAAGAATAATGAGGAAAAAAAGTACTTACTAATGAATTTGGGTCTCCAAAATGCTTTTATTCACTTAAGAATCACTCCATAATCGAAGGGGATCATCTATTAAGCCTTGGGAGAAAAAATAATATAGTTTATGAAGATATTAGGAGATTATAAGAAGTCTATAGGATTAATCTAGGTTAGATCCACATTTTTTATAGGTTTTAATTGTACGCTACATGGTTAGGCCGCATGTTTTAGAAAACCATGCGCCAAACATGTGGTGCTATTGTCTTAATACAACCCCACAAAAAATTGGATCACACGGTTAGAAAAATAGTGCACCAACCATATTTTTATCTTTGTTTCAAGTTTCATGATTTCTCCTAGGAATTCAAATGTTTTGGCCAAATAGTATGCCAATTGTGCGCCTACCTAGTACCCGTTGTCTTCCCTTGAACTATTTTCTAGAGATGGTTTATGGTTTTTACTAACTTCTTACCTCCATACAATCCTAAAAAACATACCAAAACCCCTAATAACCTCCCAAATCATAACAAAAAAATTATATAGACTCAAAATACATTAATAAAGAGTCAATTTCCTGAAATTTGGGGTGCTACATTCTCCCCACTATTGGAATGTATATCTCTAGAAAGTAGAAAACCACTTGTTTCCATGGAAGATTTCAGGCCATTGCTCCACCATCTGTTTTTCACACTCCCATGTATCCTCATGAATCTGACCATGTTTCCATAAAACTAAAAATTGACTGATTTTTTCCCATGAAAGATATTATATTTCCTATCAAAAATCTGTACTAGAAAATGAATCAATATAGCATCTGAATCTACATAAAAGAGATCCCATAAAATCAAATAGTCTAGATCAAGTTGGCACTTCTTCAAATAAAATCCATGAAATACATTGCACACTAAACTAAACCTTGGTGGAACAAACAACCGATATACCACCTAAAAAACTTGTTCAAGTATCTTGAAAGGTCCTATGTACCAAATAGGCAACCTTACCTACTTACCAAAATTAAAATGACCCATCCTTAGACATATTATCATGAAAACATGATCACTCACCTAAAAAGATAATGGTTATTGATGATGATATGTATATGATTTTTGGGATCAATGATCCATATACATTCAATTTCTGATCAAATAAATATTATCTATTATATCTTGCACAAGGTAGAGTCCAATTAGTGATGTATCACCTATTTCCACCCAAAAAATTGGAGAACGACAATGACGCATATACAATACTTCAAAATGAGCCATATGTATCAAGTTATAATAAATTTTATTGTATGATAACTCCACTAAAGGTATATTCTCCTCCCAAGAGCCATTAAAATCCTTAACACAATCCCTAATAATGTCCTCTATAATTGGAATTGTCCATTCAGTCTATCTATCCATTTGAGGATAATAATCTATACTCATAGTCAATGGTATTCCATGTTTTTTTATAAGGATTTTAAAAAATGATATGTAAACCAAGGGTCTCAGTCCAATACAATCGAGACTGGAACACCATGAATCTTTAAAGTTTAATGAATGTAGAGTTTTTAAAATTCCTCCACCATATTGGTTTCATGAATAAGGATGAATTTAGCTAACTTTGTGAGTCGATCCACAATCACCTATATGAAATCATGTTTCCTAACCATCCTTAATAGAGTTATTACAAAATTAATTGATATCTTCTCTCATTTCCACATAATAATCGATAAGGACTATAACATGTCAGCTATTCATTCATGCTCTAACTTGACATACTGACAAGTGAGGAATATTAAAACATGATCCACTACCAAAATTCTTAGGAAAACCCTAAAAAACTATGCTTTAAACACATTATACATTTTCTAAATCTTAGGGTGAATAGACCATATCAAATGGATATATCCACTAAGAGGATGTTCTTAATTAGATAAAGGTATGACCATCCAATATCTACATCGCAATACTGAATTCCCATCTAGATACCAACCCTCAATGGTCTCCCCACCACTGAGTTCTTACCTCATAGTAACATAACCGGGATTGGATTTCTAAGAAACGCTAACCATCTCAACCAAATCAAGAAGAAACAAAACTGGAAAGAAAACAACAACATAACCTTAGTTTGAGAAATATCGATTAATATCCACTATGACTGACATTATTTACCATTGTTCTAAATCATTTTTATCCAATGGATCAAATGAAGTCCTACTCAATGCATCCACTATAGATTTCCCTTTACCTTATGTATACATCAAGTTGAAGTCAAACATATATAGATACTCTATCCATTTTCTCTTCCTTAAATTCAAATTTATTTGTGAAAAAAATGTGTTTATAACTCTTATGATCCATAAACACTATGAATTTATTATGAAATAGGTAATGACACCATGTATTAAAAGCATAGACCACAAAATCCAATTACAAATTTTTTGTTGGGTAGTTCTTCTCATGAAATTGTAACTAATGTAAACCATAAACAACAACATGATCTCCCTACATGATAACACATACCAAACTAGATCTTGATTCATAAAAATAGACTATATAACCCTATAAATACTATAAATATTTTAATATAGGTGCTGATCTAAGTATAACCTTAATTTATTAAAAAGATTTTTTTTATTTCTCATTCTATTGGAAAGGAATTCCATTTCATTTCAAATATTTCATTAGTGATTCCAAACATAAAAATTCATATAAACAACATTTTTTGTATCCAACTAAAACAAAGAAACTGCATATCTCAAAGATATTATTGGGTGATTCCAAGAGATAACAGATTTTTTCATTTTAGGATCTATAGAAATGAATTTTTCATAAATGACATGGCCAAGGAAACACACTTATTATATCCAGAAATAAAAATTTGATAACTTAGAATTAAAATTATTCTCCAATAAGATACCCAAAATTATAGACAAGTGTTGCGCATGATAATTCTTTTTCCTATAATATTATAACATATCATCAAAAAACAACACCAAAAAGAAATCCAGATACCTATGAACGATTTGATTCATCAATGCCATAAAAATGGCTAGTGCATTTATAAGGCCAGTAGGAATAAACACATACTCCTAAGGGATATATCTACTTATGAAAGTCATATTTGGAATATACTCCTAATGAAATCACAATTTATGATACCCCGAATGTAATTCAATTTTACAGAATCAATGGGAACTCATTAATTTATCAAATTGATCATAAATTTGTGGAATATGATATTGATTATTTATTATAACTTGGTTAATTATATGATAATACCCACAAAGTCTAAGAGTTCCATCCTCAATTTTCACAAAAGAACTGGTTATTTCCATGGAGACGTACTTGATTGTATAAACCATTTTACTTCCAAATATTCCAACTAAACTTTTAACTCCTTCAATTTTTGTGGTTCCATCCAATGAGATAAGGTTGTTCCCTAGTAGGTGATAAATCAAAAACCCCACTTGTCATTTCACTAGAAACCCTAAGAAATTTTTAGGAAAAACATATGAAAATTCATTGATAATAGTTTGAAAATATCTATTCCCAATCTCATTCATATATTCTAAAGTCTTTTCTTATAACTAATATGATATAGTTACAACCATTGGCACAAAAAATTACCACTCTACTATCCTTTACATCCCAATATCCACTAAAGATATTCTTAAAACCATCCATAGATGTGAAACTAACCTTTTTGGAATAATAGTTGATGTGGGACTTGAATGATTTCAACTAATCCATACCCAAAAACCAAGTCATATACATCCATCTGAAGATAAATCCAAAAACAACTCAACCTCATCTGTATTTATTGAAAAATATTTACACATGAAGGGTTGAAACTCTATTTTTACAAGAGGAGTTTGAAGTTTTAAAATAGAAGGCATAATCTCAACACACGTACCCCAATGATCAACAACTTGATAAGAAATAAATGGGTGGGATGTGCTTATATAAAACAAAGTTTTCATAAGGTTATAATTCAAAATAATCATACCTATATCCATAGAAGGACCATATTGATCATCCAAGATAACTTTATCATCTTTATACAATTTCATACTCACTTCAATTTTATCCTTTTTACCTTATTGAGATTAAACTGGTTGAGGAGTCATGGTGTTCCAATAATCACCTTAGTTTTCTCTATTTTGATGATGAGAGTTATTATATTTCATTCATCCCATCAAAGCATGACATGCCTGAGAAACCTGAGATGTGTCTCTAGCACCCTAACTTAGAGAACTATGATAATAGCGCTAATATAAAATCTTATTTCAATTAATACATAGTTAAGGTGGTTACATACAATCTCACTTGATGTGATCATGTGAACCACACTAAAAAAATCCTTACTTTTGGGTCAAGGAGGAAGATTTATTGATCCCATGGTCAAATTATGAGGTGTACCACCACTATAGAAATTTGTGTCCCTATTCTTCTTATTCCCAGCATTATTATTCCCACTGATTCCTGTAATAATAAATATGATACTGGTAATTGTATTTACTGAGATATATTTCTACTACAATCTCTCCATCGACAATTTATGTACAATCTGTTATACAAAGAATAATAATCTTTGAGAAAATATTCGGCCTCAAAATCGACTAATAAATGCATGCCTTCAAGGATATACTTACAAAAACTTCTGAGTAAAAATGGACTAAATTTTAAAAATTCATCCACATACTATTTTAACAAGATATTCTCTTGCTTCAAACAAAATAATTTTGTTGTTCTATCTGAAAGGTGTGAGGATAGAAATTCTTGTTAAAAAATTCCAAAAAATACTCCCATTCATACCTTATTCCAATTTATCCCAAACTTATAATTACCACTATTAATGTGAAAAATACTGTAGAATATATGTTTCCAACTTTACTTTCATATCTTTTAGTTTCCTAAGGAAATTAAAGACTCGATTCATCCTATTAAACCTAAATTATACTTTTTTAGACTCGAAATCCCCCTGAAAGATGGGTGGATTCTAATTTTCTAAATAAACCAAATGATCCACCTGATAAGGTTTATTATTCATATTACCCTTATCTACAGCCTAAAAATATTTTATAATACTTTGGACTAGCCATTGGTTCACCTGCGGCTTAGGAGCAACCATATTTTTAGTAGCCTCCTCCGGTTTATTTCTACGATGCCTACCTAGTGCCATTCACTATAACCATATAAACTATGTTTAGTCTCACTAATTAGATACCAAAGTCTTAATTATTACAATTTACTATAACATCACATATAATAACATAGATTTCTGCAATTCAACCTCATCTTAACCATTTTTGAAAATACTAAAACTATGCTTTTCAAAATCAACCATTTTCACTATTTTCAAAAATCAAAACTCTTGTTTCCATTTCATAAACCATTAAACTCAAATTGAATAGTGAATTACTATTGGTAAATATTATAATAAATTCATTTCATGTAACTATCATCATCTAAACCCATGATGATAAGGTGAAAAATCACCTAGAATTTTCTTAAAACACTCATGTACCCAAACAAACTAGTAACTTGAAGTTTATTATAAAGAGGTTAGCTACTAATTTTTATTCTCTAAATTTAAAGTTCCAAAAATAATATATCATTACTACCATCCCAAGATACATAATAAAACCATTTCCAACTCCAAGACCAAATAAAACTAACACCATTTATCCTAAAAAGATATATGGACTGACTGAATATGATACCATTTCCTATGTCAAGGACTGATAAGATGATACCATTTATAACATCTCGCCCCTTCTCATTGTTTTGGGGAGTGATTAGTGTGTTACTAGGCCTTAGGCGACTTCTAAAATACACTAAAGGCTGGTAATAAATTCCAAGGTCCTTAAGAACATTTGGGGGATGATTTTCCCTTTGAAAGATAAAACATAAAAACTATATAAACATAAAAAACAAAACCTCTATATAATGAATGAGTACAAAATAAAACTCCAAATATAACCAAAAAAATAAAAAAATTCAAAGTATAATTAGAAACCAAAATAAATACATGAATAGAACCCAAAGACTAAAAAACTCAAAACTCCCAAGTGACATTAACCAGAAACACCCAACCATCTGAAAGCTCTAAATCTACATGTCTTGCCCACGATATCATGAAGCATCACCAAAGAACATAGATACCTTTACTTTACTTATTTCTTGATAGATGACATATTCAAATTCACAAAAGTTCCCAAGAAGGGGGTGAGTCTAAACTCAGTAGGATTTCCCCAATAACATCCCAAATCACGCCACTAAGACAAAACTTGTTTGTGTAATTTATATAAAATATTTTAAGTAGTAAAATAGGTTGTATCAAATCCATAAAAAAAAATTCATGGAAATTAGTAAAAAAATCATTTAAAACGTTTCTCAATTTATTTGAAATTATCATTCCATTTCCACACACAAAACCTTCTACACACACTCAAGCTTGGTGTTATCATTGACAGTGTAACTTTATGTACATACTCCATCCCACTTTTATGGTGTACTACATGACCATAATCCATCCCACACAACACACTCCAAACACATTATGCCAAATTAGGAAAACCATTTCAAATAAAACCATTTCATTTTTAAAGGATTTCATAATCACTTTATATGCATCAAAACCAAACCATAATTTTAAAACATAATTTTACAATTATAACCAAATAGTCTTTCAAAAACCAATCAATTTCTAAAATTTAAAAGACAAAATTTAAAAAGGTATTTCCAACAAGAATAAAACAAGTATTTCACCAAAATTTAAATCAAATTATTTAATTAAAAATAATCCTTAAATTTATAATTTAAGTGGAGATAATAGAGAATCCACCCACCTTACAACAGTTGGTGAAAACAAATAATGATGCTACAAAACTTCAAGATCTGATCACAACCCACATTAACTTCACTAGATCCATCAATATTTCACCATAAAACAAATAAAAACACAAAGATACTTCCATAATGGACTAGATATATAGTTCCGAGAGAGAAAAAAATAATAGATCCAAAAGAATGAGGAATAATGGGTACTTATCGATGAATCTAGGTCTCCAACACACTTTGATTTGACTAAGAATCACTCCCGAATCGAAGGGGATTATATCTCAAGTCTTGGGAGAAAAATGAAATAATTTTTTATAAGTATTAGTGTATTATAGGGGTTCTATAGACTTAATTCAGATTATATTTACATTTTTAGGGGTTCCAAATTTACATCGTAGGGTTAGGCCGTACAATTTGGAAAACTATGTGCCAACCATGCGATGCCACTATCTTAAGACAACCCCTTGTATGGTTGGATCACACTGTTAAACAAAATATGTTACAACCATGATTTTACCTCTATTTAAATGTACAAAGTTTCTCCTGGCAATTCACATGATTTGGAAAAACCATTTTCCAACCGTATATTCGCCCAATGCCCACCGTCTTCCCTTACATAGATTCTTGGAGATGGTGTAGAGTTTCTACTAACTATTCAACTCCAAAAATCCTCCAAATGAAAAACACTATTAAAATATCCATAAATTTAACCTAAACATTATATAGACACATAATACATGAATAAATTGTTGTGTACCTAAAACCTAGGGTGCTAAACATGAAATCTATTTGAGAGAATAGAGTTTATTTGATAAAGGTTGGAAGTGGTTTAGAGGAGTTTTAGAGGATAAGTCAAGGATGAATATATCTTATGTAAAAATAATATTTCATCTATGTAAAAATTGTCTAGTGATGTGTAAGGATGAAGGTGATCTATGTAAACATCATGTTTTTCTCTATGTAAGAATCATTCATCTATGCATAAGAATCATCTCAGGCTACCTAAAGATTATTTTCTCTGCGAATATATCATACTATGACTACGTAATCAATAGTTTTCACTAATTAAACATCACTCATGTCCCTTGTAATAATTATATTATGTAATCACAAGCATCAATGGGAGACATGTAACCATCAATGGGAGACCCTTATCCATCAAGGACTCTACATAAAAAATTTCTTTTATATGCGTAAGGATCATACCTTTGAGATTTTTTACCTATATCAACCACCAATAATAGTTATGATGGGTTTTATTAATCATAAAAAATGATTAACATTTAAATAAAATTTAAATGATAAAATTAATACTATAATATAAGGAAGATCAATAAATATTATTTCAATTATTTTGATGAAGTCTTGAGGATGATTTTTTGGATCGAAGATTACCACAATACATGTTGTGAAAACTAAATACATGACATAGGGAGTGTTGTAGTGATTGGATATCTTTATTTTAAAATAAATGTCTCGGTCTAAAATCATAGAGCTATTTTTTAGAATATTTTATGGGTATTTAAGTGGATAAGATTATGTTATCAACTATGAAAAAATTATCTATTTCGAAAATGTATATTTTTATAAAAGGAGAAAATAAAAGGAAATCGTTGTTTGGGTTTAGAAAAAGGTATAATTCCCTATTAACATTAGAGAATTAATATTTTTTATCAAGAAATAAAAATTTGGTGTTTCAATTTTTAAAATTTGAAAGAAAATGGTTTCCAGTCTAAGGCCAAAAATAAAAAAAATGTTTCTAGTTTTAACACTATACAAAGGGGGAGAGAAAAAGTGGGATGGGAGTGGAATTGAAATAATAGGTAAGAGGATGAATTATAGTAATACACTATGAGAAAATAAAAAAAATTCCAAGAATATGGGATGAATGTATGAAGATAGCGAGGCAAGTAGTTTTCCAGGAGTTGTACTCATAGGAAGCTCATCATTCCTATGACGCCTAAAAAGCATGACCCTATCTATTACATGACTTATAAAATATATTCTATTACATATATTTCTAAAAAAAATTAGTTTTAAATTTTTATATAGATAGTAAAAAAACATTAAATAAAAAAACCCATGTTTTTTAACTAACATACAATTTTCACACTATATAAGCGACAACTTAATTCATAATAAGTCTTGAAAATATCTCATAAATTATTCCCATAGGATATAATTCTAGAAGAATTATATATATTAGTTTTCTTCATAACCTTGGGAAATAGAAACATAATAAAGGGATGATTTGATATTCTCATAAGGGATAAGCAATGAAATTGGAACATATCATGGGTAATAATTAAGGTATAACATAAGAATATGAAAATAATAATATGAAGATAAGAACATGATACATAATGTGATCATAAGTAAATGAACTGATTATCCAATAAAAACATATATTTTAATTACATTTTAATGGTATTAAATGTTCATTTTTGATCTTATGGGCATGAGTTAGTTCATTTTCATTATGAACATCCATTCTCATCATTTGTGCACTTCATGCCTAATATACACCAATTTAGGCCCAATGATTCATCTGATTCTAAGGAAAGTAATTATAAATATTTTAATTTGATATTTACTGAGCTATATATACACTTAAATGTGAACATTTTTCATTCAGGGATCAATGGATGATTCATAAACGATGATGGAGATATTTGGAGATGAATGGAAGCAATTCTAGAGAAGGCAGATTGAAAACCAGACCACTTATGAGACTGTGGGGCCCAACATACAGGCCCAATGAATCCCAACTTTTGTGGGATGATAGAATAAATGTTTAGGAACAAATAACTGATCAGGATATAATGATAATTCGGCCTCTATGGTGGTCATTAAGGTTCCCCAAGTTAGAGATACAATTCTGGGCCAGATTCTGCGGCCCAGAAAAACAACCCACTAATTTGATCATATCATGGAATAAAAAACTCCAAATGGGCCCAAATTGTACAGGGTGTTATAAGACATCTGGAGATACATTTTCTTCTTATATGGACCACTCTTATTCTTCAATATATAAGGTCTTCCAGATGCGTCTGTTCGGTGAAGGAAAGATGGCTTTCACCTCGGGTCAAGGGTGGAAAAATCAACTCTCCCTTACTTTACACCCACCTATGGCCTACCACAATTAATCGAGGATACTTGGAATGTTGGAGGCTCGACCCAAGGGCTCAAAAATTCCTATTTAAGGCTGTGGTGTTGGAGGATTGAAGAATATTTGAGCTTGTTTTCATTTTAATGTTATGCTGCCAATTTCTCTTTGTAATGTTCTTCCTTCACATGTAAGTTGTTTTAATTCATCCTTGTTTCTTAATAAAAGTTCTTATTATCTTATTATTATGTTCTTATCCTTATCACTTTGATACCGTTGGTTCAAGGTGTGAACTTGTTCATACCAAAACTTGTGATATTATCACACAACGGTGGAGTGATTGTTATTTTATTGCGTTTTTTTACTTCTCCATTTCCTCCCTCATGAGTCTACTTTCCACTTCCATTGAAACCATAGAATCAATGGAGGGCTAACCCACTTATGGGTTGATCCAAGGTAGTAGCAAGGGGATGGATTGGATGTTATTTATCACCTCATTAATGTATAATCACTTCTTTAATTGAGATTTTTATTTGATGATTTTTAAACTCCATCGTCCTTGTTGAAGTGCTCAAAACTTTGATCCTTAATGTGTACATGTGATTAGTATTAAAGGGTTTAGGAATTAAACCAGTAAGTGATGATGTTGTTTTATCTCCTTAAATGAACCCATCTCAAATTTAAGAAATTGAAATCATTAAAAAGGAAATACGTCCAATCCACCCCGAGCGATAACCTAGGATCAACCCATTATTTTAAATTGAATTCACTTAAATCTATTAGTTATACTTTAAAACCATATAAAATCAACCCAAGTTGGACAATTCATATCCAAAAATAGTCCATATAATGTACGTGTCTATAGGTTTCTTCTTAGGTCTCTGAGGATTCGATAACCCAAGCTAAACTACAAGGACCGTTCTACCTTCATCTCTTGGGTAAATTTGAGCGAGAATAAAATTTTAGCACCGTTGTCGGGGATCCAAGTAAGTCATCTAAACACCCATTTTATTCTCCCACATTTCTTCTTTTCTCATCCAAATTCTCTTATCTTGTCCCTTTCTCGTTTTTTTTTTCTTTTGGCGCATGTCCGCCTACACCCGCGATCAATAAAACCGTCTAGTTAGGGTGGATAGTACTGGGGTTGGGGAGTCAAGTACAGCAAGGGAACTCATTCCATTAGATCATAATCTTCCTAATACTCTAGAGTCAAAAATTGAGCCAATTTCAATGGAAGGTCTTCAAAGAAACCAACTCATAAACCCGGGTGGGAACCAAAATGGAAACCCAAATGAGGTAGCCCCAAACTTGGGGAATGCAATTGATCAAACCATGAATGACTACCTCACACCTTCCTGGACCAATGCCCCATCATTCATTAGACACAATTCCCTAGGAGATTCCAAATACATCTTTAAACCCCATGTCTTAAACCACCTTCCCACATTCCATGGAATGGAGTCTGAGATGCCATACCTGCACATTAAGGAGTTCAATGACATTGTAGAAACCATGTGTCCCCCAAATCAACTAGAATCTGCTAAGATGAGGCTATTTCCTTTTTCTTTAAAGGATCGAGCTAAAAATTGGCTAAACAATTTGATACCATCATCCATAAATTCTTAGGACTAACTACAAAGAGAATTCTACAAAAACTACTTTCCCCACCACAAAACAATTGCACTTAAAAAGAGTATCCAAAACTTTTTTGAAAAAGAGGGAGAGTCGTTCTATGAAACATGGGAGAGGTTCAAAGACACTCTAAACATGGTTCCACACCATGGTTTTTCTATTCCTGAACAAGTGAGAATTTTCTATGAAGGGTTGGGTCCGGGGAACAAACAATTCATTGACATGATGTGTAATGGAACCTTTAAAAACAAAGCCCCAAATGATGCTTACGAGTATCTAGAAAGCCTTTCTGAACAAAACCAAACATGGGGAACTTCACCTTATTCTGAAAATCCACAAAGAACTACTATAATTCATACACTTAGAGAAGAGGAAATCCTTAGGGCTAAACTCACAACACTCTCTGGGAAGGTTGAAGAGATAGACCTTAGGAAAGTCCATGAAATCCAAACTGTTGACCCTATTTGCACAATTTGTGACAAACATGAACATAAGATAGACAACTACCCAACCATTCCATCCATCAAGGATGTTCTCTTAGGAGGACCCCCAGCAGAAGTAAATTCTTTGAACTTTCAAAATCCTCAATACCAAAACACCTTCAACCCAAGGTATAACGACCACCCAGGCTTCCGCTGGAAAGATAACCAACAACCTAGCCAACCACAGGGACAAAATCCTTACCCCCATCAGAACTACCAAACCGAACCTATCCAATACCAACAGCCACCGGTCCATTTTCAACAAACCATCCCACCTCCAAATTATCCCCTTGGGATAAACCAACCTACTCAAGCACCCACCCAAACTGTTCCACAAAGCCTACTAGAACAACTGTGCAAACAAATGGAAAGGATGAACTCAGAAGTTTCTTCCCTTAAACAAGAACTTCAAACCCTAAAAACTAGAAAGGAACCCATTCCTACTCAGGCGGTTCCATCCTCAACTTCAAGGGGAGAGTCAAGTTTCACTCAAACAACTCATGAACAACTAAAGGCTGTGACTATTTTAAGAAGTGGGAAATCAATTGAGAAACCTGAACAACTAATTCAGAACGCACCTGAATATTCAAACTTGGATGAAAATTCAAATGAACCACAAGATCAAACTAAGGAAACTTATAACATTGTCAAGGAAACAAATCTTCAACAAACAATCCCACAACCTGCACCATTTCCTCAATGAATGAGGGGGAAAACCAATCCTGAACTGAGTGAAATGTTGAGAGAAATATTTTCACAAGTCAAGTTGAACATACCCCTTATCGATGCAATCCAAACCATACCTACCTACTCAAAGTACCTTAAGGACTTGTGCACTTTTAAAAGAAAATTTTCACATAAAAATCAAGTCCTTTTGGCTGCTAATGTGAGTACCACCATTCAAGGGACCATTCCTCATAAGTTGAAAGACCCAGGTTGCCCTTACATCAATGTTGAACTAGGAGAAAGAAAAGTTGTCAAGGCCTTGTGTGATCTAGGTGATAGTGTCAATCTCATCCCCTATGCCGTGTACTGCCAGTTAGGCCTAGAAGAACTCCAACCCACATCTGTCACACTTCAACTTGCTGATCGTAGCATTAGGGTTCCAAAGGGGATTTTAAAGGACGTTCTGGTAAAGGTTGAAAACTTCATCTACCCTGCTGACTTCATTGTCCTTGACAACCATCCAAACTTAGGAAATAAGGAAGAAACCCCAATCATACTTGGTCGTCCTTTCCTTGCAACAATCAACTCTGTTATCCGAGTTCGAAATGGGAACATGAACATCACCTTTGGGAACACGAGTCTAGACTTGAACATCTATAATGAAAGCTCACAAATAGGGGATGAAGAGGACATTCATGAAGTAAACATGATAGGAAGAATTGATAATGAATCCATGGAATATCAAGGAATATTTGATGAATTTTTAAGTCAGGATGAGATTGATTTCCTTTGTTCATATGAAGGAAGTTTATCTCCTTGGCTTGAATCATTTTCAAATTGATCTTATGATGAAGTCTTAGGTCCAACAATCAGTGAAACCTTTAAAGAAACCACTTTCATGGAGACCACTCCAATTTCCTTCCCTAAATCCGATCAAGCCAATCTAGTAGCTGAAACTTCTACATATGGGGAAGCAATCCTATCTGAAACTCTAAAAAAAGAAATTGATCTTGATCCAACATCCCAATCTTCTGCTGAAATTCTAAACCAAACTGATCTTGAATTGAAGGAACTTCCTGCTGCACTAAAGTATGCCTTCTTAGGGGAAAATCAAACACATCATATTGTCATTTATTCTTCTCTTGAATCCAATCATGAGAGTGTGCTTCTAGATGTCCTTAGGAAACATAAGAAAGCCATTGGTTGGACCCTATCTGATATTCCCGGGATTATCCCACTTGTTGGGACTCATAGGATTGTTCTGGAATATGATTCAAAGCCATGTCGTCAACCTCAACGGCGACTCAATCCTAATCTCATGGAGGTAGTAAGGAAGGAACTTATGAAATTGTTAAAAGCTGGTATCATATATCCCATATCTAAGAGTGAATGGGTGAGCCCAATCCAAGTGGTTCCAAAAAAGGCTGGAATCACAATGATAACCAATGAGGATGGAGAGATTCTTCCATCAAGGGTGAGTAGTGGATGGAGGGTCTGCATTGACTATAGGAAACTAAACTCATTCAACAAGAAGGACCATTTCCACTTACCATTCATTGACCAAGTCCTTGAGATAGTGGAAGGTCATTACTTCTACTGTTTCTTAGATGGGTACTTGGGGTACAATCAAATTGAGGTATCCCTAGAGGATCAAGGGAAGACTACATTCACATGTCCATTCGGAACTTTTTCTTTCAAACGCATGCCCTTCGGGTTATGAAATGCCCCTGGAACCTTCCAGCGGTTCATGATGGGAATCTTCTGAGACATGGTAGGGGATTTTCTAGAGGTATTCATGGATGACTTCTCTGTGTTTGGGGATACATTTGAGGGATGTCTGAGGAATGTAGAGAGAGTCTTGTCAAGATGTGAAGAAAAGAATCTAGTCCTAAACTGGGAAAAATGCCATTTTATGGTTAAAGAGGGACTAGTTTTAGGCCATATGGTCTTGGGTAGGGGGATTGAAGTTGATAAAGCCAAGGTTGACATCATTCGTCACCTTCCATCAACCAAAACTATCAAGGAAGTGAGTTCTTTCTTAGGACATGATGGTTTCTATAGAATATTCATCAAGGACTTTAGTTCAATATCTCGTCCCCTTTGTGCTCTCCTAGTAAAGGATGCTCCATTTGTTTGAACATAAAGATGTGAGGGTTCATTCTCAACCCTCAAATCCTCTCTCACATCTCCTCCCATTATGAAATCTCCAAATTGGAACCTTCCTTTAAAACTTATGTGTGATACCAGTGAATTTTCTGTAGGAGCTGTGTTAGGACAACGTTGTGATAAAAATCCTTATGTCATTGCTTATGAAAGCAAATCCTTAAATGATTCCCAAATCAACTACACCACCACTGAAAAGGAGTTACTTGCTATTGTGTTTGCCTTAGAGAAGTTTAGGTCCTACCTCTTAGGATCCCCCATCACTGTGTTCACTGACCATTCTGCACTAAAATACCTCTTCCAAAAACAAGATTCTAAGGCTAGACTGATTAGGTGGGTCCTTCTCTTACAAGAATTTGACCTCACAATCAAGGATAAAAAGGGAGTTGAAAATGTTGTAGCTGATCACCTCTATAGGATGGAATTCAAAGACAACTCAAATCACCTTTTTGTGTCTGATTCATTTCCTAATGAATACCTATACTCTGTGAGTGACTTCCCTTGGTATGCTGACATAGCAAATTTCTTAGTGACACGAGTCATTCCAAAATTCTTAGGGACTCAAGATCGAAGGAAATTTCTTTGTGATGTTAGACACTATGTGTTTGATGATCCATACCTTTATAAGTTCTTCCCTGACCAAGTCATTAGGAGGTGTGTTCCAGAATCTGAACAAGAGTCCATCCTTAAATTCTATCACAGTGAGGCATGTGGAGGTCACTTTTCCTCTAAGAAAACATCTGCTACGATTCTTCAATGTGGTCTTTTCTATCCCACCCTCTCAAGGGACTCCTACACATTTTGTCAAAGCAGTCCTAGGTGTCAACAAGTAGGGTCCATCACAAAATGGAATCAAATTCCACTCACTCCCATCTTAGTGGTTGAAATATTTTTCTGTTGGGGAATTGACTTCATGGGCCCCTTCCCAAACTCTCGGGGACACCTCTACATACTCTTAGCTATTGATTTTTTCTCAAAATGTGTTGAGGACATTCCCACTAAGTCCAATGATCATCAAGTTTTGATTAGATTTCTGAAAGAGAACATATTTTTAAGATTTGGAATTCTTAGGGCTATAATCAGTGATCGAGGAACCCATTTCTACAACCACCCATTCTCTTCACTCATGTCTAAGTATGGTATTTCTCATAAAGTGTCAACTGTATACCATCCTCAAACCAATGGTCAAGCTGAGTTAGCGAATAGGGAGATTAAGAAAATTCTTGAAAGAACTTTCAACCCCTCTAGGAAAGATTGGTCTGAGAAACTCTTAGATGCTCTTTGGGCCTATAGAACTGCATATAAAACCATTTTAGGAATGTCCCATATAGGTTGTTTTATGGTAAAGCATGCCATTTTCCAGTAGAGATTGAACATAAGGCCTTTTGGGCAATTAAGAAAATGGATTATGACCTCTCATTGGCAGGAACAAAAAGGAAATTAGATCTCAATGAACTGGAGGAACTAAGGATGGAGGCTTATAAAAATTCAAGGATCAATAAAGCTAGAGTTCAAGCCTACCAATCTAGGAATATCAAGGTCAAAGGTTAAAAACATTCATTGAATCATTAAATAAACAGGAAATAGATGTTGAGTTAATTGAGCCAATCTATGAACTATGAAAAAATTGATAAATTTAGGATCTATGTCGGGATAACGACGTTAAACAAAGCGCTGCACGGGAGGCAACCCATGGATTTTATATTTCTAATCTTTCTGAATCATCTTTATTTTTCAAATAATATTACTTAATCATTTTTATATTTAAAAATAAAAAAATAAACTTTTGACCTATTCTTATATTATGAGTATGGATGGGTACGAAAGGGGAGCACCATATTCATCCGTGTCACGTGGTGTGATCCTTGAGTAATACCTTACCCAGAAATTTAAAAAGAAGACAATGTATCATCAATTTATTTTGTTTTATTTTTATTATTTTATAGGTTAAGATAAAAATAATAAAAATAAAAATAATAATAATTAAAAAAGGGGACACTCCATAGGCTGTGGGGCAAACCCCGTCACAATAGGCGAAGCCGTGGGGACTCGAACCCAGGACCGAAGGGAGACAGGGGCGCGCGCTTACCACTGACCTACGGCTTAATGTGCTTACTTATTCTATAATTTTTATATATATACTTACATTTTACTTATATATATATATTGTTTTGTTTTGTTTGTTTGTTTTCCTTTTTCCACTAGGGAACTTTGCAAGCGACATGGATATCAAAGGACTAAATTTGAGAAACAAGAACTTCAAACTTCAACCACCATGTGACTTCATTCCATGATCCTCATATTTCAATTTCCTTATTGAACTCCTCTTTTATTCCTCTACCCCATTCTAAATTTTATTTTTATGAAACTAGGGACGGTTTCATTCTAAGTTGGGGGGTGTGGAAACAAAATGTTTGTTTAAAAAAAACAATGATAAAAAAAAGTAAAATTCCTTTATCATTCAAATAATAACATATTTTCTCACATAAAAACTATATATCAAATAATTTTTATTTCCTTGACTCTTAATTTAATTCATGATTAAGTTTAAAAGCATTGATTTTGGAAGTTTGGTTGTCCAATGAAAATTTTCATCATTTTTATTTTCATCCATTAAATCAAAATGCCACAATGCACGTCCTTTAGACTGTGGGGTACTAATTTGAATTTTTGGGGTCCCATAATAAATAGCATAGTCTGGATTGATTTTTATGAATAATATGAGTATTCAAAAAAAATTGCGTGTAGAGCAATGGATTGATAAAATGCGAGGCTTTCGGCACTTGGGGATCGTGACTCCAGAGTTGTCTAGCCCTATGTTTTTAAATCTATCTCTATTTATGGTAATATGACTTTGTTTTTGATTAAGTTAACTCGAGACGATGCCCGAGTATGTGGGCTTCACTTGGTTCCCTGAGGCCTTTGAGTCTGGGAGTCATCGGCAAAGTCTTGCTACATGGGTTAATTTAATTAACTGCAATCTCAATTACTATGGCAATATTGCAAAAAAAAATCCAAAAAAAAAGAATGAAGAATACTCATATTAGGATTAAATGTGATTCCACCTAGCACTTCTATGATTTCCCCCTTGAATGAAAATGAACCCCTATATCTATTGTGATACACAACACATCATTACACCTAATTGAGTTGGATGAAGTATGATGATGGATTTGATCAAAGGAATGGGCTTAGGATTGGGATCTACTTTTAAATTCATCTTGTTTTAAATTATCTTGATAGGTTATAAAGATATATTTGTGTGTAGTTTACATTGTGAGCACTATTTGTTATAATGTGTTTGAAGAAAGGAAGTCAAATAAAATCATTGAATTATTTTCTCGGGACTAGAAAATATCAAGTTGGGGGGTGTGATTATCCAATAAAAACATATATTTTAATTACATTTTAATGGTATTAAATGTTCATTTTTGATCTTATGGGCCGGAGTTAGTGCATTTTCATTATGAACATCCATTCTCATCATTTGTGCACTTCATGCCTAATATACACCAATTTAGGCCCAATGAGTCATCTGATTCTAAGGAAAGTAATTATCAATATTTTAATTTTATATTTAGTGAACTATATCTACACTTAAATGTGAACATTTTTCATTCAGGGATCATTGGATGATTCATAAACGATGATGAATATATTTGGAGATGAATGAAAGCAATTCTAGAGAAGGCCGATTGGACACCATCCCACTTATGAGACTATTGGGACCAACATACAGGCCCAATGAATCCCAACATTTGTGGGATGATAGAATACATGTTGAGGAACAAATCACTTTTTAGGAGATAATGCTAATTCTGCCTCTATGGTGGTCATTAAGGTGCCCCAAGTTAGAGATACAATTCTGGGCCAGATTCTGAGGCCCAGACAAACAACCCACTAATTTGATCATATCTCATAATTAAAAACCCCAAATATGCCCACCATTTACAGTAAGTTAGAAGACATCCGGAGATCTATTTTCTTCTTCTATGGCACACTCTGATTCGTCCATATAGAAGGTCTTCCAGAGGCGTCTGTTCAGTGAAGGAAAGATGGCTGCCACCTCGGGTCAAGGGTGGAAAAATCAACTCTCCCTTACTTTCCACCCACCTATGGCCTACCAAAATTAATTGAGGAGACTTGGACTGTTGGAGGCTCGACCCAAGGGCTCAAAAATTCCTATTTAAGGCAGTGGTGTTGGAGTATTGAAGAATATTTGAGCTTGTTTTCATCTTAATGTTATGCTGCCAATTTCTCTTTGTAATGTTCTTCCTTCACATGTAAGTTGTTTTAATTCATCCTTGTTTCTTAATAAAAGTTATTCTTCTCTTATTATTCTATTATTCTCCTTATCAATTTGATACCGTTGGTTCATGGTTTGAACTTTTTCATACCAAACCTTCTGAGATTATCACACAACGGTGGAGTGATTGTTATTTTATTGAGTTTTTTTTACTTCTCCATTTCCTCCCTCGTGAGTCTACTTTCCACTTCCATTGAAACCATAGAATCAATGGAGGTCTAACCAACTTATGTGTTGATCCAAGGGAGTGGAAAGGGGCTGGATTGGATGTTATTTATCACCTCATTAATGTATAATCACTTCGTTAATTGATATTTTTATTTGATGATTTTTAAACTCCATCATCCTTCTTGAATTTAAGGCCACACACTTCAAGTGCTAATACGAACCTTTAACTTGAAGTGCTCAAAACTTTGATCCTTCAAGTGTATAGGTGATTAGTATTAAAGGGTGTAGGCATTAAACCAGTAAGTGATGATGTTGTTTTATCTCCTTAAATGAATCCATCTCAAATTTAAGAAATTGAAATCATTAAAAAGGAAATACGTCCAATCCACCCCGAGCGATAACCTAGGATCAACTCATTATTTTAAATTGAATTCACTTAAATCTGTTAGTTATACTTTAAAACCATATAAAATCAACCCAAGTTGGCCACTTCATAGCCAAAAAACAGTCCATAGAATGTACGTGTCTATAGGTTTCTTCTTAGGTCTCTGAGGATTCGATAACCCAAGATAAACTACAAGGACCATTCTACCTTCATCTCTTGGGTAAATCTGAGCGAGAATCACGAACCATAGATTATAAATGTGGATATAGTATAAAAATGATAAATTCATAATAATATCAAAAAATTTCCCCACTACGGTTTTGTAAAAGCACATTACCAAGGTTGTTTTCCAAGGTATCATAAAAATTAACAAGGCATGCTACCAAGGTATCATGAAATTGAAAATTTTAAAAGTTAATTATTTACCCAAATAATTGGAGTTCTATCTTGGTGAAGCATTTATATGTATAATATTATTTGTGTCAAATAAGGTAATCATACACAATAATATAAAAGCATAATTCAACCAATAAGGAAATGGGTTAAATGATAATACACAATATAATAATAGTCCATCTAGAGAAATAATTTGGGTGACATCATTAGGTAATATAATAGGAATGAATATAGGATAATTTCATATATTAAATATACCCTTTTAAGATCATTGGGTAAATCACTTTGAAAATAAGAGGAAATACCACTTTTCATTTTAAAATCACCTTGAATTAGGATTATTTGGAAAAAAATTAAATAAAATAAAAGAAGATTTTTTAAAGGAATGGTTGTAACCACAAAAGGATTTGTTCACAGAAATAAAAAAATTAAAAAGGAATTTTAGAAAATATTTTTAATATTATCATAAAATGAATAAGTTATAGGTTATTTTCAGATGTTATTTTAAAAAAGGATATGTGAAAACATTTGAAAAAAAAATTATATTTAAAAAAATTAAACTTAAATAATAGATCCTTAAAAAATGATGAAAGATTATCCTTAGAAAATTTAGAGTGGAAAATAAAACAAATTATCATGGAAGGAAAACTATTTTATTATATTGAAATATATTTGTTGAAATCCAAAATCATAAAGAGAATAATAAAATTTATTTTTGAAAATAGCATAATGTAAATATGAATATAAATTGAGGTAAAACATAATTGGGTTTCAAACTATAAAGGATAACATTTATGGGAAGGAAAATATGGATAAAGAGGGGAATCCTTTGTTAAATTGGTTGGAAATTATTCTCAATAATGATATATATTTTTTATAAAGAATTTTATCAATGTAAAATATTTGAATTAAAAATTAATTATGCCTATATGGGAAGATAAAATAACATTAAATAAAATATAAGGGTTGAAGAAACCAATATTGAAAGAAATAGAACATGATGTGGCTCTTAAAACACCATTAATTAAATGAATATAATAAAAGATATTCCTTAGGAAGTAATCACACAATGTTTAAAATATCACTATTCTTGATAATAAACACATCTCAAGAATTTAAATTTGAGAAAAATAATCCCTCAAATAAATTAATAACTTAAAATTATCTTTTTTATTATCAAAACACTTTTAAGGAAAAAAGTGATAAACCATAAAGGTTCACCCATGTTGACAAACACCATAAGATACCACAAAGGTTCCAATAAAGTTATTGAGTCTTCTGTATAAAAAAAAACTATCTTAATAACCTATTTCAAATAATTTTTTATATCTACAACCTTTTATAATATCATTTATAATCATTCTCTACATGTATATTAGTTTATTTTTATCTATTTTCAATATTGGGAATGAGTAATATTGATCATTTTGAATTATTATCATAATATTGGTATTATTATTCATTATTATACCAAAATTCATCATTCCCATATCATAAATGGCATAAAAATTTATGTTTTATAATTATTTATATTTTTATAATTTTATTTCATAAGTAATTTAGTTATTATTCACGAGGATCATGTTGGGGACGTTTTTATTTTGGTAATTTATAATGAATGAATGATTTTTTCTTAATTAATGAAATGAATGTTTATATTACCCCTAAAAAACTAAAAAAATAATTATTTACTTATTATTATCCAATATTAAGTTTCTTAATCCATCACTAATATAAATTTATAAAACTCTTCATGTATATGGTTAAACTGACCCAACAAAAACATGCTACAATCTATGTGTGAGTATGGATATTAGTGAAATAATTTTATTATAATATTACTATCAAGAATGTATAATGAAACATTCTTGTGGTTATGAATCAAAATTGGAAATAATTATAAGAGTAAGGAAAATAAAATAAATCGCTTTTCCTCTTGGTATGTTCATTTTAGGCGGTTAGTTTTACAATGATTTATTATTTACAATATTATTTATTGAATGACTAATTTATATTAAAATAATATAAATTATAAAATAAATAAAAAATATATTCACTAAAACTAACTATATATCCAACCTTGAATGGTGGTGATGAAAAATGAAGTGTTTTGTTCACAGAGGCAGTAATCTGAATACACAGTTAGGCAACATTTTTTTGATTGAAGGAGAGGTGAATAAATAATGGTTATACCATAAATATAATAAAATTTATATATATTGTTTATAATTATATCACTATATATATATATATGGTTTGATGTTTTTTATGAGGGTGTATGAGAAGGATAGAGAAAGGAAGTGAAAGGGTAAGTAACCCTTATTTTAAGAATTTTCATTATCTCTTGAAGTATCCTTCGGAAATGAAGGACTTGAGGCACTTTTTTGAGTCTAGAGGGTGAAAATGTTTATAGGTACTATATAAGAATTTATTTGGACATAGTTTAATTGGAATTTCAATCTAGGGTCATGGATTGAAATGGGTAGAAGTGATGTCCTTTTATAGATGAAAAAGTGGGAAAAATATTTGGAAAGGAGTGTTAGGTAAGAGGTAAGAGTGGAATTTCCTAAGAGTTGGCTATGTTACATGGGTAAATGTTAGTGATAAATGTTGATATAAATTTAAAACCTAAAAAAGGTATTCTAGATGGTCTAATTGTCAAATTTATTTAGTAAAATTTGATCCACATTGGCTTACCCATTTTAACACTTATTAATCTTTATTAAAATTTAAACATGCTAATTATTTTATTACTAAAAATATAAGATGAAACTTATAAAAAGAAATTTATGTGATGAATATGAATTTTGGATCCATTAAACATAATTAAATTTCTAAATATTTGAAAATCAACTTTTAAATTAAATCATATAATGTCTCGAAGAACTAGTTTTGTAGAAAAATTCCCTTTTAATCATTAAGTGTTATTAATTATATTCAATATGATTACAAATTAAATTAGTGTTAATTTATTTTTATACACATTTAATTATCATATTATAGTCTTTATTTTAAAATAGATCAATTTATTAAAATTTATAATATTAATAAAAGTATAATTCTTTGAAAAGTAACTATATTACCATGGTAAAGAGTATTTATCTTGGTAACTTAATTTTAAGTCTAAATATGAAAGTGGAATTATTATATAATATGAAAATTATGATATATAAAAAAATTAAACCATTTTTTTATTTAACCTCTACTATTTATGAAAAATAATTTTTAATATTGGTGAATAAAAATAGTTTTTAAAGTAAAATATTTCCCATGTTTCCAAAGCGTTAAAAGTGGATTTTATAAATTCAATATAATATTTTTAAATTATTTATGTTACTTATAAAATATATATTTCTTATTGAAAAAAAGTTTCATAATCATTTAATCCATTCATGTTTAATGATAATCTAAAAAAGTGACATTTCATAGCTAAATCCTTATTTTCATTGTTCACCTAAAAATCAATTAGTTTAGAAAAATATTAAAAATTCATCTTAATATAATGTTGAAATGAATAATTTTAAAATGAATTTAATTTCATAAAATTAATAGTATCAAATTTATCAATTTAGCTTTTAGATATGAAATATAAATAAAAACTATTTTTATATAAAAATAATCTTCATTTTTCTTTAAAAGTTCAATTATGAAATGTGTAAAATACATGCACAAGATAAATTATTTATTTAATAATTACCTTATTTTATCATCCTAATTTATATATATATTTACCCTTAATATCTCTATGTAGGATTTGAGCATAAGTTAATCTCTGGTGTTAGTCTAGGGTGGTGATTTCTCTAGAATAGATCTCGTAGAAATTTACACGAGCATGAATTTATCCCACATAAAATTTCATTTATACCATAATTATTCATGTTTTGATTGAGATTATTCTAAGGAAAACCCTAGGGAAGAAAATTTATTTCCAAGATCATAAAAACGAGCTTCATAAGGGATACTTCTACTAACTGATGTCATTTGATTCCTTTTTCTTCATAGATTTTATAATATAGTTACTGCATTTTATAACCTCCAATTTAATGGATATATTATAATGGTAAAATTTTATTTGAACATATCATGATTTCATTTTACCTGATTTTTTCATCTAAATATAGTTATTTAACGCATTAGGATTTCAGAAAAATTTATAATTTAAAATATTAGGGTGTTATATTATCCCCCTTAAATAATTTGTATCCTCATGATTTTAATTATCACTCAATAATAAAATTAGTTAAGTTTATATAAAAGATATAAATAACTCATGATATTTTTCAAATGATGTGTGTAATTCAATATCTTAGGTACCAGTAGAAAACACATCTTTTCTCTCCATTGTGTAACTGGTTTCTTTATTTTCCCATGAAAAATTATTGCTATATGAAATCATTTTACCCACATAAAACATCTACCAAAAACTTTACTTCATTATCCTTGGTTCCTCTTTTCAAATTCTTAACACATATAGAAATTTAATTTTCTCTCCTTTAACATCTTTTTCAAAAGATATTATATGATAATCCATCCTTATCTTCTTTGATTTTTTTGTATTTTAACTATGTTTATATTTTTATTAATAATTCAGAATACATGGTTTAGAATAATCATTATATTTCTCAATTCAGTTATTATCTTGTTAGGTTTCACATTAGGATAATCTCCTCATTATCCATAGTACCAATTATTAACATGATTCCTTTTGGATTGAACCATTATTACAACAAAAAAGAAGTTAATATGAGTGATGAACAATTAACACCATAAGATGATTATTATATTATAATAAAATAAAACTTAAAATGTCTTAATATTTTAAATTATTATATTATCTTTCATTTCAACCTAAATCACTCTCTTTTTAATATAGGTTTCATTAGATATGTTTCTTTCATATTCCTTAACCTCATTCTATAACCTAATATATCTTTTATAATAGATTATAAATAGAATGTGATTAACCAAAGAATATCCCCCAGTAGTGTATAGCTAGGTGTGCAGTCTTAGGCCTACTAATCATATACTAGAGTGAAGATTGAGTTGATAATCAACCCGTATTTCATTAGGGTGATTACTCGTAGGTGCGTCTATACCATAGTTACATCCACTTTATAGTATCTAAAAAGGGTTGTAATTTCAAGGAGAACCACACAATATATTATTTACCAAAACTTCAGGACATTATCCTATACTTAGAATTATCTATTAAGCTTATCTCTAGTATTTTTGAAATATTTTTCTTATCATAATCCCTAAAGTATTCAATATTACCTCAACTAAATTAAGGGTTATCTATAACTTTGAAATTATGATCAAACATTGTAACACCTCGACTCCTATAGACCAGAGTCAGTGAATTAATTATTACATTGACATGGTTATAAGTAATGAAATCCTGAAGGAATGATCAATCTAGTAGTATTGAAGAAACTAGATACATATATGTGACTCAAATTACATTGGGAAAGGTTACAAAATTACAATACATAAAAAAACAAAAAACTGCATCCACAAGAACTCAATAAATTATCTCCTCTTTATAACCTGTTGGAGGTAAACAAATAAAAGGGGTGAGCTCAAATTCTCAGTAAGGGTTACAAATATCAGAAGCACTAATCAATAATAACTGAATCATAAACAACTTGGAATAGTCAATATGGCATGGTGAATAAATGAAAAACACATGCCATTAATAATCTGAGAATGAAACTGCATCCATAGATTTTGTCATAGTTAAAAACTCATGGATATTAATAACTAATAAGAAAAAAGATAATGATTATTAATTGGACATCATGTATCTGGCACATGATACCATAATACCATTAAAACATTTTATTTCTGTGGGTAGAAATCTGTCTGATTTTTGGAAACAAACTCGAAGGGTTTGTCACCAATTGATTTATATCATGAGACTCATTGATAGATAAAGGGGATATAGAGGGATCCAACAAACACTAAAAGTCAAAATAATTCTTTATACATAGATTTAATACAAGTACAATCTGCCTTCTAAGTATCTATATAGAGTAGAGGATGCAGATTCATCAATATTTCCATAGTTAAAATAACATTATAAATAAAAACCACATGTAAAAGGGTATACAACTTAAGAAAATACTAATTCACATGAAAATAGAATATAAATATATAATATATTTATAATTTAAAATAAAAAATTATCTCAAATGGGTAGTGGATACACCACATAAGAAATATTAGGTGCATAATACAAAGTAACTGAAAATGAAATGGAATTTGAGACAAAGTCCCTTACCCTGTTGTAATCAATCCAGTCATATGATCAAAAACTAATAACCACCACATGACTCACAAAATACCATGAATATAAATATAATTATGACAATATATATCAAAATTCAGTATAAAATACACCACATGCAATAAATAAGTGGAGAACAATGGAAATCTCACGGAAATGAAAGTGAGACGAGAAACCCCTTACCAAGAACGTATCATTAGATTGAGGAAAAATCAATGACATAATTATGTGAGAGAAACATAAAACCACAAAATAAAAGTGGATATACAGAATAAAACAATAATAGGTTATTCACACATATTCTGGGAAAATAAAAAACCAATGACATTGATTTTTAACTCAACGAATGTAAATTGAGTTAAGATATCCCTTACAAAGATTGTATCATTAGAGTGAGGATAAATCAAATAAATATTTATGTGTGACAAATAAAAATCCACACAATATAAGTGGATATGTAGTATAAAAAAATCATAGGTCATTCACACATATTCTTGGAACAATGTAACCAATGAAATAGATGTTTAACTCAAAGAATAAAAATTGAGTTAAGAAATCTCTTACCTTAGGTTAGAATTCCTTAAAATTTGTTCAAACCACCTGTAATATGGTTTTAATAGTGTTATTAAATTATTAAATAACTAAACTAATGTTTATAATACCATACATAATTTTCTTATACCATTTTCCAACCATTTATTAACAATTTTTTGTTTTTCCTATTGTTTCGGGTAAGTTCTTCTCATGGTTTCAAAAGTCGGCTTATTATGGTATTCATTTTAAAAATAAATAATAATCCAGAATTTATAACACATATATATTTAGGTCATTATAAAAAATTACATGTGATTTGAAACTTCCCTTGATTGTGGTAAAGTGAAACGAAAACACATCACCCACAAAGTCGGTTAATTGACACACCACGAACGATGATTTTGTTATTTAAGAATAAAAGAAGAAATTAATAGATGTTATGATGCATATACCATAAACACAAAAAACAAATTCCAGTATATATATATGATACTATAGTTTTCATTAATCATTGGATAATAGGTAGGGATAAGTTATATGTGAGAAAGAATTTGAAAGAGAAGAATAAGGAATCTTACCTCTTGAAAATACCTCTTTTCAACCCTACTTAAGGCTCTTGGAAGTGGTATTTTTGTTAGACCAAAAGCACAATAATGTGATAATTTATATGGAGGATGTAATCTTTAATATTTTTGTTGAACAAAAATCCTCAAGGTGATTAATATTTGTGAAAGAAAGAGTCTCCTTTTATAAGTGAGGTGGAGGGTAACTTAGGAATTACCAAAATTATTAAATTATAATAAATGTATTATAGATTTAAAGACTTCCAAAGAAGCCTAACACTAAAGTGGGTTATATTTTAGAAGCAATATTATTATTTTGGGCCTTTTTTCAATAATATTTTTATTTTTAAATAATTTAATAAAATAGTTTATTCATGAAAAACAATTTTGTCAATATAAAAACGATTCATAAATAAGACTTTAAACACATCAAAAAAAGTTTCAAAATCGAATAAAATTTTATATTATATAATATCAATGTCATATTCATCTATGGAATCTGTGTATTTGCTTAAAAATATAAAATTATATTTATTTTATTATTTTTGATATCAGTTATTTGATTTATTCATTAATTAAATTAATACTACATCACATTTGTGGAAGAAATTATGGTATTTATTTGTTATCTAAAAATTAAAAATAAAATTATATGAGAAATATAATATTATTATGTTTCTAAATAATTTTTTTTTCAAATAAAACGAAAGTAAAACCTTACATAAAAAATGTCATACAAATTAAATTTATAGTGTGAACACTTTGTCTTACCCTTAAATAAAATATTCTAAATGTCTTAAAGTAATTCTTGTGGGTCCAAAGTGTCCCAAAATCGAATAAAAATATATATGGATCTAAAATTAATTATATAATAAGTTTTATCCAAAATATGGGTCATTTAATAATTCTTATAATTTTATATAAAAACATTTTATTTAATTTTCTTATTCTTGCACAAGCACTGCATCAGCGTTTCATAAGCATTAATGTTTATTATATTATATATAAAAATTAAAAATAAAATTTTGTCAAAAAATAAATAAATTTGGTTCAAAATAAAATTATAAATTTTTTCATTATGTATATTCACTCTTATACATAACAAGACATCTTCTTAAATTTGATATTTTGTCTTTTCTTGTCCCGCGCATGCATTGCATAGATATTTGAATAATACCCATGTAATATAACATTATATTACAAAATTAATAATAATAGACATAAAAAATACATTATAATTAATAAATAATTGTTGAAAATAATTTTTATCACTCAATTATTATATATAAATTGTCAATTTTGACATTGTCAGCGCTGCGCAGGCACTGCGTCAACATTAACAATGATTTTTATACTTATCATGAAAAATATACTTTTTATGTTCTAAATTAATTATGTACAATATTAAACTTGTAATATAATTATTTAGTTATTACATAGTTTAAATAAACTTTTATATCATAATAATTTCATGATGATGTCATGAAAAATAGCGTATTTTATAAAAAACTGTATTTTTTAAACTATTCAAAAAATTAAACTATTTCATAAAAGTCCAAAAAATTCATACAATCCTTCTTTATGTGTGTAGAATACAAAATAAAACTAAATTTTAAGACATTTGTTTTAACTATGAGAACGTTAATTTTTAATTAAAATCATCATTTACTCAAAAAATACCAATTTTAACATTATAACTTATTTTATGACACTCTGAAAAATTAACTGGGCTCTAATAAAATGATCTTATAATAAAAGGAAAACAAAATATTGATTCATGAATAAATTTTATGAAAATGAGCTAACTTTTAAGTTAATATAATAATTATAAAATTGTAATTCATTATTTATTGCTCATAAAAATACCAACACTTAATTATTAATTTTTAAAATATTCACTCTCATTTATAAGGTGCCTAAATTATATTTTTAGTTATATGGTTGAAGTTACTATTAATAAGGGTACATTATTATTTATAAAGGTACATTACTATTCAATTTACTATTCATAAGGGTATATTATTATTCATAAGGGTCAAGTTACTATTCATAGGGGTATATTACTATTCATAAGGGTCAAGTTACTATTCGTAGGGGTACATTACTATTTATAAGGGTCAAGTTACTATTCATAAGGTTACATTACTATTCAGGATACTATTCATAAGGGTACATTACTATTCACCAAAAAATATGTTTTCCTTATTAGACTCTAAATATCTTACTAAACGCAACTGTGTATGTCTGTTTTTTGAAATTCAAATCACATAGGTGAAAAAATTGTGTTTACAAGCTAGTTTATAACTATCTCCTATAACCAAGTTTTGTTTCATAAAGACTCAGTGTTTTATGTGTTATAATATATCTAATGAATTAAAATTATTTATACCATAAAATATTAGGGTGTTATATTCTTCCCACCTTCGGAAATTTCTTCCTTGAAATTTTTCATGTATAATTTCCTAAACAATACATGGGTGGATCTTTTATTCATGTCCTATAAGTCTATATTACAGTTATGTCCTCTAAACTATGTTTCCCAAATCTAGTTTCGAAGGTTTCTACTAAACTTCCTCTTACACCAACTGTAACACCCCGACTCCTCTAGACCGAAGCCGGTGTATTACTTGTTACATTGGAATGGTTATAAGGAATGAAATCCTGAAGGAATGATCAGTTTAGTAGTCTTGAAGAAACTAGATACATAGATGTAACTAAATTTAAATTGGGAAAGGTTACAAAATTATAATACATAACAAAAACTAAAAACTGCATCCAAATAAGCACAATAAATTATCTCCTCTTCATAACCTGTTAGAGGTAAACAAATGAAAGGAGTGTGCTCAAATGCTCAGTAAGGGTTACAAATATTGGAAGCAAGAATCAATAATAACTAAATCATAAACAACTTGACATAGTCAATATGGCATGATGAATAAATGAAAAACACACGCCATTAATAAACTGAGAATAAAACTGCATCCATAAATTTTTTCATAGTGAAAACCTCATGGATAATAATAACTAATAATGAAAAAAGAGAATTATTATTAATTGGACGTCATGTATCTGGATCATGATACCATAATACCGTTAAAACAGTTTAGCTATGTGGGTAGAAACTCGTCTGATTTTTAGAAACAAACTCAAAGGGTTTGTCAACAACTGATTTGTCTCATGAGACCTGTTGATGCATCAAGGGGCTATAGCGGGCCCCACCCACCACTGAAATTCCAAATCATTATTTATATACAAATTTAATACAAGTAAAATCTGCCTTCTCAATATCCGTATAGAGTAGAGGATACAAATTTATCAATATTTCCATAGTTAAAACAACATTCCAAATAAACACCGCATGTAAAAGGGTATACGACTTAAGATAATACTCATATACATGAAACTAGAATATATATATATATATATATAATATTTACAATTTAAAATAAAAAATTATCTCAAAATGGTAGTGGATACACCACATAATAAATATTAGGTGCACAATACCAAGTAACTGACAATGAAAGTGAATTTGAGACAAATTCCCTTACCCCGTTGTAATCAATTTAGTCGTATGACCAAAAAATAATAACCACCACATTAGTCAAAAAATACCATGAATATAAAATGAATCAAGATAATATATATCAAAAGTAAGTACACAATACACCACATGTAATAAATAAGTGGCGAACAATGGAAATCTCATGAAAATGAAAGTGAGATGAGAAACCCCTTTCCAAGAACGTATCATTTGATTGAAGAAATATCATTGACATAGTTATGTGTGAAAAACATAAACTCACACAATAGAAGTTTATATACAAAATAAATCAATCATAGGTCATTCACACATATTCTAGGAAAATACAAAACCAATGACATTGATGTTTAACTCAACGAATGGAAATTGAGTTAAGATATCCCTTGCAAAGATTGTATCATTAGAGTGAGGATAAATCAATGAAATATTTATGTGTGAAAAATAAAAATCCAAAAAATATAAGTGTATATATAGTAAAAAACAATCATAGGTCATTCACACATATTCTTGGAACAATGTAACCAATGAAATTGATGTTTAACTCAAAGAATGAAAATTGAGTTAAGCAATCCCTTACCTCAGGCTCGACTTCCTTAAAATGTGTTCAAACCTCCTGTAATATGGTTTTAATAGTTTTATTAAATTATTACAGAACTAAACTACTATTTATAATACTATACATAATTTTCTTATACCATTTCCAACTATTTATTAACAATGATTTGTTTTTCCTATTGTTTTGGGTAAGTTCTTCTCATGGTTTCAAAGGTGGGATTATTATGGTATTTCTTGTAAAAAGAAATAATAATCCATATTTGATAACATATATATATATAGGTCATTTTAAACAATTACATGTGACTTGAAATATCCCTTGATTGTGGTAAAGTGAAACGAAAACGCATCAGCCACAAAGTCGGTTAATTGACACACTACGAACGATGATTTTGTTATTTAAGAATAAAAGAAGACAATAATAGATGTTATGATTCATGTACCATACACACAACAAAATTACAGTATATATGTGATCATTTAGTTATCATGAATCACTGGATAATAGGTAGGGATAAGTTATATGTGATAATCAATTTGAAAGAGAAGAATAAGAAATCTTTCCTCTTGAAAATATCTCTTTTCAAACCTACTTAAGTCTCTTGGAAGTGGTCTTTTTGTTAGACCATAAGCACAAGAATGTGTTAAGGGATATGGAGGATTTAATTTGGTAGAGTTTGGCCAAACAAGAAGCCTTAACTTGATTAATAGTGGTGAAAGATATAGTCTCTTTTTATAAGTGAGGTGGAAGGTAACTTATGAATTACAAAATTTATTAAATTATAATAAATGTGTTATAGGTTTAAAGAATTTAAAAAAGGCCTAAACCTAAAAGGGATTATATTTTAGAAGGAATATTATAATTTTGGTCCTTTTTTCAATATTTTTTTTATTTTTAAATAATTTAATAAAATATTTTATTCATGAAAAACAATTTTTTCAATATAAAAACTATTCAATAATAAGACTTTAAAAACATCAACACAAAGTTTTAAAATCGAATAAAATTTTATATTATATCATATAAATTTTATATTCATCTATGGAATCCTTGAATTAGCTTAAAAATATAAAATTTTATTTATTTTATTATTTTTTATATCATTTATTTGATTTATTCATTAATTAAATTAATATTGCATCATATTTTTGGAAGCCATTATGGTATTTATTTTTTGTCTAAAAATTAAGAATAAAATTCTATTAAATATATAATCTTATTAGATTACAAAATAATAATTGTTTTTTAATAAAAATTAAGTAAAACCTTACATAAATTGTTTTATACAAACTATACTTTATAGTGTGAACACTTTGTCTTACCCTTAAATAAAATATTCTAAAGGTATTAATGTAATTATTGTGGGTTAAAAGTGTCCCCAAATAGAATAAAAAATAGATATGGATCAAAAATAAATTATATAATTAGTTTTATCCAAAATATGGGTCATTGAATAATTATAACAATTTCATATAAAAACATTTTATTTAATTTTCTTATTCCTGCACAAGCACTGCATCCTTATTTCATTAGCATTCATGTTTATTATATTATATATAAAAATTAAAAATAAATTCATATCATAAAAATAAATAAATTAGGTTCAAAATAAAATTATAAATTCGTTCATTATGTATATTCACTCTTATACATAACAAGACATCTTCTTAAATTTTATATTTTGTCTTTTTCTTGTCCTGCACATGCATTGCATAGACACTTGAATAAAACCCATGTAATGTAACATTATATTTCGAAATTAATAATAATAGACATAAATAATACATTATAATCAATAAATAGTTCATGAAAATAATTTTTAGCACTCAATTATTATATATAAATTATCAATTTTGACATTGTCAGTGATGCGTAGGCACTGCGTCAACATTAAAAATGATTTTTATAATTATCATGAAAAATATACTTTTCATGTTCTAAATTAATTTTGTATAATATTAAAATTTTAATATAATTATTTAGTTATCATGTAGTTTAAAAAAAATTATATCATAATAATTTCATGACGATGTCATGAAAAATGCCATATTTTATAAAAGACTGTGTTTTTTAAACTATTCAAAAAATAAAACTATTTTATAAAAGTCCCAAAAATTCATCCAATCTTTCTTTCTGTGTGTAGAATAAAAAACAGAACTCCATTTTAAGAAACTGATTTTCTAAATATGAGAACTTTAATTTTTAATTAAAATCATCATTTACTCGAAAAATACCAATTTTAACATTATAACTTATTTTATGACACTCTGAAAAATTTACTAGGGTCTAATAAAATGATCTTATAATCACAGGAAAACAAAATATTGATTCATGAATAAATTTTATGAAAATAAATTAACTTTTAAGTTAATATATTATTTATTAAATTGTAATTCATTATTTATTGCTCATAAAAATATCAACACGTAATAATGAATTTTTAAAATATTCACTCTCATTTATAAGGTGCCTAAATTATATTTTAAGTTATATGGGTGAATCTAATATTAATAATAGTACATTACTATTCATAAGGGCATATTACTATTCATAAGTGTTAAGTTACCATTCGTAGGGGTACAATACTATTCGTAAGGGTCAAGTTACTTTTCTTTGGGGTACATTACTATTAATAAGTGTCAAGTTACTATTCATAAGGGTACATTACTATTCAATCTACTATTTATAAGTGTACATTACTATTCACCAAAAATTATGTTTTCCTTATTATAATTTAAATATATTACTGAACGCAACTATGTATGTCTATTTTTTGAAATTCGAATCACATAGGTGGAAAAATTACGTTTACAGACTAGTTTATAACTATCTCCTCTAACCAAGTGTTGTTTAAAAAAGTCTTAGTGTTTTATGTATTATAATCTATCTAATTAATTGAAATTATTCATAACATAAAATATTAGGGTTTTATAAACTTAATTTATCAACCCTTAAATTATCCTCAAATAATATCATAACCTATAAATTTATCTAAACCCCTCTTCAATATTAACTATTATTCCCCATGGATATGAATGTCTCTATTACATGACTTATAGAAAATATTTCATTACATATATTCTGAATTCCTTTTCAGTTTTGAGTTTAGAGAGTTATGAACAAACCTTAACTAATAAAACCCATCTCTTTTCCAACTAATGAACATTATTCCACTATATAAGTGAATTACTAATAAAAAAATTATTCAAATCTACCACAGATTATTTAAAAAATATTATCTTCTAGACACATCATATATATTACTTTTCTTCAGAACCTTGGGAAATGAAAACATAAGAAAAGAGTGAGCTCAGATTCCAAGTAAGGGATAAACAATGAAATTAGAACATATCCTGGGTAATAATTAGAGAAAAAAATATTCAAATTAACATAAGAACATGAAGATAAGAACATGAGGCATAACATGATCACAATGGGATTATAAAAAATTAATAAAAAATAAATCACTTTAGGGATTCAGGAAATAAAATAACATGTGGAATAACATGGTCATAGGTATATAAAGCATAAATTAGAAATATGGATGCCACATAAACATGATTCATTCATAATAATATCACTAAAGTTTATCACTAAGGTTTTATAACATCACATTACTATGTTTTTAAAAAACTTTATGATAAAAACTTTAAAAGGCATGATGTCAAGGTATCATGAACATATCGTCTCTAGAGATTATTTCTTTACCCAATGCATTGAATAAAAAACTTGGGCGCACCCTTTATATGTCTAAAATTATGCATTACACACAAGGAATTATACATAATTACATAAAATAAAAATTAACTAAAGAAGTAAATTAGTTACATGATAGAAAATAATATAATCATAGGAAATCTAGATAAAAAAGGTGTCTATAGTCATAAGATAATATCAAAGGAATGAATATAGGATTTATATATAGATGGAAGATACCTTTTCAAGATCATTAGGTGAATCAGTTTGGAAATGATAATAAATTTCCCTTTTCATTTTAAAATCATTATAAATTAGGATTATTTAGAAATCCATTTAAAAAAATGGAAATGAATATTTTTTGAAAGTATTATTTATAATGGTGAAATTCTATGTTCACATGGAATAAAAACTTAAAAATAAATTTCATAAATCAACTTTAACATTATCATGAAAAGATGAAGTTATATGTCACCTTCAAAATTTATTTTGAAAAATGTGAAGTAATTTTTTTTTAACTTTAACTTTTAAAAAAAGAACCTTAAATAATGTAGCTTTAAAAAACTAAATATAATCCCAAGGAAATGTTGAGTGGAAGATAAAAAAAATCATGTAAAGAAAAAACATTTATTATTTTAAAATATATTTGTTAAAATCAAACATCATAAAATAGTAATAAAAAATAATTTTAAAAATAGTATAATAGAAATGTAAATTCCACATTAGAAAACATATAATTGGGTTTCCAAATATAAATAAGAACATTGGAGGGAAGGAAAAGATGGACAAGGAGGATAAACTGTCATTAAAGAGGATGATAATTATTCTCAACAATGATATAAATTTTGAGAAATAATTTTATCATGGTAAAAGTATTTAATTAAAAATGAATTATCCCTATAGGGTAAGATAAAATACCCTGAAATAAAATCTTATGGTGTAATAAACCAATCTTGGAATAATTAAATTCAAGAAGAATAATTACAACTCATTGAAGGGATTTGAATTAACAAAAACCCTTTCAAATTTTGAATTGAAACCTATTTGAAGAGAGAAAAAGATATGGATCTTAAAAACCCATGAATTACATGAATATAGTAATATAAAATCCTTATAAAATAATCATACCATGTTAAAATTTCAAGGTTCATAATAAGAAATGTGTCTTGATAATTTAAATTGGAGACAAATAAACCATTATATTAATTCCCAACTTCCATTAAAGTGATTGAATCTTATGTATAACAAAAATAAATATATTAATCACCTATTTTAGAACCCTTTTCATATCTATAACCTTTTATAAACTTCATTTATTATTATTATCTACATTTATATTAGTTTTTTATTATATATTTTCGATATTGTGTGTGAGTAATCTTGATCATTTTTAACTAGTTTCATAATAGCGGTGATATTATTCATTATTATCAAAAATTTAATCATTCACATATCATAAAAGGTACCAAAATTTATTTTTTATAATTATTTATAATGTTATAATTTCATTTCCTAATTAATTTAGTTATTATTCATGACAATGAAGTTGACGAAGAACTTATTTTGGTAATTTATAATAAACGAATGATGTTGTATTAATTAAGGATTTAATTATTTATATTAAAATTAAATAACTAAAAAATTATTATTTACTTATTAATATATAATATTAATTTTCCAAATCCAACTATGATATAAATTTATAGCATTTTTCATGTATGTGGTTAAACCTTCCCAATAATAACATTATACAATATATGTTTGAGTATGGATATGGAAGAGATTTTTTTTTATTTTACTATCACCATTACAAAATTATAATAAAATGTTATTAAGGTGATGAATTGAAATTTGGAATATTTATAATATAAATTTAAATGAAAATGAATTATCACTTATAAATAAATCTCTTTTCCTCTTGGTATGTTCATTTTAGGAGGTTAATTTTACAATGATTTCTTATTTACAATATTATTTATTAAATGTATAATTTTTATTAAAAAATATCAATCATGAAATAAATAACATATATAAATAATAAACACATTTATAGAACCATCTTTTAAAGTTGGTGATGAAAAATGAAATGTGTTGTTCATGGAGGCGGTAGTTCACACACACATATGAGAAACATTTTCTTTTTTTTCAATTTAATGTTAGGGGAATATATAAGGGTTATACCATAAATATAATAACATTTAATTATATCATTTATACTTATTTTATCACATATATTTTTTATAATTTATTTGGTGGAGGGTGTATGAGAAAGATAAAGTAAGTAAGTTAATGGGTAAGTAATACGTATATTGAGAATTGTGTTCTTATACTGAAGTATCCTTTGGAAATAAAGGACATGATGAACTATTTTTAGGCTAGGGTAATTAAAAATTTATATGGGATATATAAAAATTAAATTGGGTATATTTTAATTGGTATTATGAACCAATTTCATGGATTGAAATGGGTGGAAGTGAGCTCCTTTTATAGGAGAAAAAGAGGGAAAATCTTTGGAAAAGAATGTTAGGTAAGAGGTAAGAATGTAATTGCATAATATTTTAGTGAGTTAGGTGGCCAAAGTTTTGTGGGATATATATTTATGTCTTTAAAACCTAAAAATGTATTCCAGAATTTCTAAGTTTCAAATTTATTTAGTAAAATTCAAGCCACATTAGATCACCCTTTTTAACACTTTTTAATCCTAATTAAAATTTAAACATGAAAATTATTTTATTAATAAAAATATAAGATGAATCTTATAAAAAAAATTAATTCAATTAATTTGAATTTAAGATCCATTAAACCTACTTAAATTTCTAAATTTGTGGAAATTCACTTTTAAATTAAAATATATAATGTGTTGAAAAATTGTTTTAATAGAAAGTTTTATTTTAATCATTAAGTAAATCATCAAGTAATCTCAATATTATTTAATAGTGATTAATAATGAAATTAATATTAATTTATTTATATATATTTTTAAACTTCATATTAGAGTATTTATTTTAAAATAGATCAACTTAATTTTAAATCATAATATTTTTGATAAGTATCATTCTGTGGAAAATGCCTATTTTACCATGGTAACTAACATTTATCTTGGTAAATTAATTTTATGAATAAATATTAAAGTTAAATTATTATATAATATGAATATTCTGATCTAAAATATAAAATTATTTTCATTATATTTAACTTATACTAGTGATTAAAACTAATTTTTAATATAACTAAATAAAATAGTTTTATTTAGAGTAAAATATTACCCATGTATCCAAAACATTAAACATGGTTTTCATGAATTGAAAATGGTTTTTTAAAATTAGTTTTATTACTTATTATATGTATATATTTTATGTAAAAAAGTTTTCATAAACATTTAATTCATTCTTATGTTAATATAATGTCATAAAGGTGACAATTTTTAGAAAAATCTATATTTTCACTATTTACCTAAAAATCAATTATTTTTGAAAAATATAAAAATTCATACTAAACTATTACTAAAATTATATCTTTTTAAATGAATATAATTTCATCAAATTAAAATTATAAAACTAATAAATTACCTTTTAGATATTAAATATAAAGAAAAAATATTTTTATAGAAAAATAATTTTTCTTTTCCTTTAAAATTATAAATAAAAAATATGTAAAAAAAATGATAAATATCTCACTACATAAATAATTACCTTATTATATCATCCTAATTTCTAGTTATTTTTTTTAAAGGTAGTGTTCTGGTCAACAACCATAACAAAAAATTTATTGATAAAAAACAAACAATTACATAAGTCTGACATAAGGAATTTTGTTTACATTCCTAACATAAAGAGGGAGTAACTCAGGAGGAAAATCATCCCTCCAAGGAATATCATGAGAAAAACCCATATTAGAAATCCCATCAGAGATCCTGTTTGCTTCATGATATGTATAACTGACGATGAAGTTGATATCTTTAAGAGAGTCCAGGCAGTCTATCCAGCACACAGTGAGCATCCAAGCAAGATGAATGGTACCATTCTAGATGGCCTGGACAATTGTAGTGGATTCAATTTTGATCCAGATATTGTTCCAGTTGTGTATCTTGGAGAACGAGATAGCATGGATAACGCTCATCATCTCAGCTTCCAAAGAGGAAGCAAATCTGCAAGATCCATAGAAGTAGTCGAGCGTGTGGTCAAGGTGATTTCTGAAGATATCTCCACAACCCGCTGGGCCAGGGTTGCCTTTAGAGGCACCATCCACATTGATTTTAATCTATCCTGGAGGAGGGGGCTACTAAAAAACTTCAAAAGTAGATCTAGGGAGAGGTTAATTCCCATCAACCCCAATACGCCAAAGAATCCCCAGGTCACACACCGAGTTGTTGCAAAGATCCTTTTGAATCGAAGTTGCCTCCCGAATCACAATGATAATTCTCATTTTACCTGCATTAAGCATGAATGAGTTGTTACGAAAAGTAATATCATTTCTAACATACCAGATCACATGAATAATCTCTTCTACAGCTGTGATAAAAATATTCTTGATCTGTTGGGAGTCAGGTAGGTCCACACACCGGTGTATCTGCGAGGTAATAAAACTAAAAAACAACCATCTGCACTCAAAAATTTCAAAAATATAATTCCAGAGAGCCGTTGTCATATAAAAAGAAAGAAAAAGGTGATTAATATCTTTTTGATGTTGGTTAAACATATGAAATTTAGAACAGAGATTAACCCTAAAATCTTGCAATCAGGTATCCGTGGGGATTCTACCATGGGCGATACACCAAACTAGAGTGAATCTTGAGGGTTTTAACCATGATTTATTGATGTTTTTTAACCAGGATAAATTATTGTCATCATTGTTGAACAAGTGATTGTAGTGATTTTTAGATTCAAGCACCCCATTGTGAGAAGTTTCCCAAATAAGAAAGTCATCTATATTAGTGAAGGGATAACTTTCAATAATGTGTTTGATATCCTTAGGTAAACACAAGTTTTTCAAATGCATGACGTTCTTAATGGTTTCACTTGAGTGGAGAGGAGGTTGGTTATTGGGCATTAAATAGATTACGGGAGCTCCAGTCTAGTTATCCAACCAAAAATTTAATTTTGAATCTTTTCTATCCATCCATCTGGAATTTTTCACAATAGGAGAGTTATTATGAATGAGGTTCCATGTGAGATTGGCTTAAAGATATTCATTAAAATTATAATGGTTTTTAATACCAATAACCACTTTATCAATCGGTTTGTAGTAAGTGGCCCAGGGGACAGTAACTGTTTTTCTCTCTAGAGTACTCCCAGTCTAAACAAAGTTCTTAATAGAAACATTAATGCGCTTTATGAGACTCTACGACCATTTTTTAATCATCATATAGTAAACCAATTTGGAGAAAATAGTGGAATTAACAAGAAAAATTCTCCCATCCATCGAGAGGTTATTACCCTTCCAAGAAGAAAGGTGTCGAAGAGTTTGATCCATGATAGGGGAGAAGTAGTTTTATTTGGGTCTACCCCAAAATATAGGAACACCAAGATAAGTGAATGGTAATAAGCTCTCCTTAAAACCTAAGGTATTGGTGATGTTGAGTTTCCTAAAGGAGGGAAATTCTTTACCAATAAAAATGAAAGATTTTTTCCAGTTGATGTGTTGACCAGACACTTCTTGGTAGTGAAGAAGGATATCTTTAAGATTATTAACATTTCTTTTGTCAACCAAAATAAAAATAATAATGTCATTAGCATAAAGAAGGTGCGAGGGGGCATTCAAGTTTCTAGAGGAAGAAATAGGTTTGATGTTACCTTTTTCTATCGATTGTGTAAGAAGTATACTTAAATAGTCTTCAGCAATGGAGAAAAGAATAGTCGAGAGAGGTTCGCCTTTTCTAACTCCCTTGGAAAAATTAAAATAACCTTTATGGGAGCCATTAATGAGGATGGAAATGTGGGCCGAATTAAAAAGGGTTTTTATTTTGTTTATAAATTTATCATTGAAGCCAAATTTCATAAGGACTATATATATGAAATTCTAATCAATGGTATCAAAATCCTTTTCAATGTCAAGTTTAATGGAAACATTCACTCCTCGATTTTTTTTGTTTAAGATATTTGTGGATTCAGAGGAAAGAAAGATACAGTCTTGAATAGATCAAACTTTTATAAATCCAAATTTATTTCAGGAAACAATTTGATTGCTAATAGCAACAATTATATTGGAAATTAATTTGGTGATAATATTGAAGATATATTTTATGAGTGAAATGGGCCTTAAGAGGTGTAATTCATCAGCATTCTCATTTTTAGGGATAATGACTAGGAATTGAGAATTTAAACCATGAGAAAGAATTTCTCTAGAAAAGAAAGTTTTCACCATGTGACAGACATCATCCTGAATTACATCCCAGTGTTTTTTATAGAACCCATTATTAAAACCATCCAGCCCAGTAGCACCGTCCGAGTTTAGTCTAAAGATCGTGTCTTTAATTTCTTGGTCAAAAGGAATACTATTAAGCAAATAGTTCTCTTCATCAGTAACCAGCGTGGGAATGACATCGGGCATAAGATATTTATCAATCATAGTTCCATTGAAGAGATTCTAAAAGTAATCTATCACATGATTGGAAATGCTTTCCTTAGTGTCAAAAATCTGACCCCCTCTCTAAGATATGCCAGAGGCCTATAGGATTTTCTAACTCTATAGAGGGAATTGTAAAATTTAGTATTCCTATACCCATCGTTCATCCATTTGGCTTTAAAGATTTTCTTTTTGAGGTTGTCCTTAAAGTTGATCAGAGTGATAAGTTTAGAGGAAATGTTGCTTTCATGTTGGG